>OX451735.1:358733336-360057891 GCA_948472305.1 Vicia faba
ACCAAGCTTCAGATGAATTAAGAACCAAGCAAAGTCTTCAGAAAAATTGGACAGAGCAACAATTGTATTCAAAGGAATTCCCAATCACAGACAAAGCATGAAAATCAGAATAACATGCACATTAAAAATATATAACCCAATGTCTTGGAGTAAACCCCAAGGACTTTAGAAGATCTTCACAAAAATATCAACCAAAGATCACAGAGTTCAAGGTTTTCAGGGCTTCTAATCCTAAGTCTCAGGAATCCACAACTCTACAGTGCTAGGGATAGTAACCACATAGTACAATTCACCTCAAATATTTTAATGTCCAAGTTGGTTATTAAATGCATTAGAATGAGAAAAGAAAGCTCAAGTGAGCAAAGATAAAAATGACAAAAATAAATGCTCAAGTGAGAAATAGGTGAATAGCATGAGATGTAAATGATTAAAGAGAAATGACATAAAGTAAAGACTTAAAAATAAAATGCATAAAGTAAAGACATAAACATAAAATGCATAAAGTAAAGACATAGTTGTTAATGGTTAAAAGTTAGAAGTTAATAGTTGATGGTTGGGAACATTTTTTATATGCATGATCCATAATGATTTGAACATTGAGCCTAGGTCAAATATGATGAAGACTCATTAGAGGATTGATAGAATCAAAGCCTCCTAACAATGAGCTTTCAAAGTTATTATTCATAGCTCATCACTTTATCATTCTTGGGCTTACAAACACAAAGTTTGAGCCACTAAGAATCAATCAAATAAAAAAAGAAAAAGGGAGAATTCTAAGTGATATGATTCATGATGGTTTGAGCCTTGAGCATGGGTCAAAGTTGATGAAGACGCATTAGAGGATTGATAGAATCAAAGCCTCCTAACAATGAGCTTTCAAAGTTATTGGCCATAGCTCAACACTTAACCATACTTGGGCTTACAAACATAAAGTTTGGGCCACTAAGAACCAAATAGGAAAAGAAGAAGGGGGATAAGATGAAGGGGGAAAAGGACAAGTCACAGTCTAACCAATGTCTCAGATTGAATCACAACTAGGTCCTAACTTCATCAAAATCAATCAACTATCTTGGTGGATTTGTCCTTTGACCTATAAACAACCAAGTTCTATTGATGTTGAAGAAATTTATGACTCAAGAAGTCTTCAAGTAACCCCAAGTCAGAACCAAATCAAATAAAATAAAAATCCATTAAAATAAAATATAAAAATGACTTAAAATGGTTATTTAATTGGAATTTATTGATGAAATACACAAAAGGTGTCAAAAACACCAAAATAAAAATCCAAGAAAAATTACCAATAATCAAATAGAGGTCAACAAGTGTTGACAAAATTTTTTTTAGGATTTTTAAAAGTCAGAAAATATTTTAGAATATAAAGAAATAAGTAAAATAAACCAAAAATTACAAAAATCAAAAATAAAAAAAAATAAGGTCATCAATATTTCAAAGAGAGTCATTGGATCCTTCCATATTTTTTCCAGTATTTTAAAAGACTAAAAAGTACTTTTAAACAATTAAAACTAATCAAAAGATGAGAAAAATCATAAAAAAATACCAAATCATAAAATAAAATTATGAAAATATAAAAATTAGAGAGAGAAAAATCAAAAGTATTTTTATTAATTTTTCATGATTCTTTAATGAGAAATGGTTTTTTAATGAATTTTTGAAGTTTAAAACAATAAAAACAAAAAAAATATCAGAAAAAAAATAAAGCCAAAAAAATATGGACCATCTGATTAATGTCAAAACGCGTTAGTAAGCAAATCTAAGGGACCTGACACGCTGTGCATGTTATGGACCTTAATGAATATCACACATAATCATTAATTTAAAATATAAAACAGCATAAACGAGGAGCGTTAGATCTGAGTCCAATTTTAATGCTCTGGCAATCTGGATGGCTCAGAGACACAGATGCATAATGAACATGAGTCAATGTGCACATACGATAGCCAAAAGAGTCAAACCAATCAGATTAAAATGCTTGACTGTATATCATTGGACGAAGAAAGACAAGTAGGTCGTCTTCAACCTACAACCTCCCGCAACTAGGGCAAAATGCATTTTCAAAAATTTGTAAATGTACATGTTTATAGTGGTACCATTAGATGCGTCTATTCAAGACGATCACAACCATATGCTTACAAAATATTTATGTTAACTACAACATGGTTGATTTGGAAAAAACCAGAGAGTTTTGAAAACTTTGAACTCGAAAACAGATGCATCAAATGCATCAATTAATCAAAATTAAGTCAATAGCAAGTATCAGTGAACATCATAGACCATTCCAGTAAATTGAGTTAGAAGATTTGGTGCCTTAAACTATCTGAACGAAGTCAGAATAAATTGCTCTGAAACATGACTTGGCTAGAATGATTTAGGACACTTCAAGGTTTGATTCTTGTTGTGTTAGCTTCAGGAAAGTTCAAGAATGAAGAATGAACAAAGAAATTGGATTAAAAATAAGGAAAGAGTAAATTCAAAAACTCAGAAATGTGAGCTATGGAGAGATTTTGACAGGGTGATTTTGGCTTTTCAAGGTTGTGAAAATGAGTGGAATATGGTCTGTACTTAAAGATAGGAGCTAGTAAAATAGAGAATCAAACCCTAATGTGTGATCTTGGTGCATTGTAATGATATAGAGTGATGTAGGGTCTTAGGGGAAAATATTGGGGTATAACAGTATCCTGGAGGATATTGACATTTATACGATTTTCTTTTATGATCTATAAGTAAAGTAAATCTGTTATCTGTAAAGTCTTCGAAGGTTCTTATCTATTTCTTGAATGAGAACAAGGTATGTTTATGAGTTACTCTATTGAGAGAATTACTTTTAGTGATGTTATCAGGACCTGAATCAGTGATGTGTTCATTGAGAAAGGAACTGATGTTCAATCAGATATTGGAACATCATTTCAGTAGTTTGACACTCTAAAGATTGTGGAAAATTCTAAAAGGATTGGATGCACTAAATGAGAAAGCTCTCAAGGAAACATAGTGTTCAAGAAGGAGTTTATTATTTGGAGTTTACTTTAGTTGGTGATCATCACATGTTTCAAAGGTGAAATATGTGATGTAGAAGAATCCTGGAGTAAAAGTTTTTAGGCCAAGTCAAAAGAAAAATTGTATTATTGGAATATATTCTTATTTTTAAAAAAAATATGGTATCTAAGATTAGAATTAATTAAGCCCTGATATATTCTGGAGATTAGGTACGTTGCTGAAGAAATATGTGTTTTCAATTAGGTTGGTCACTAAGAAAGTACAATGTCAACCTGAATGTCATGCCATTGCAGTATGACAAGCCATTAACTTTCTATTTTTGTAATTGACATTATGTTTGGTAAAACTAACTTAGCTGAAACATGTTCAAATAAGATGTTCTATCAATTGCAAAATCATTTCAAACAAGATATCCTATGCAGAATCATTTGACATAGCGCCTGTGTACAGCTGGACAATTGGACTCTTTTAGTTTGTTACAGATGCATAATATTCTGGGAATATTATGCTATCCTATGTGGCACTCAATTTAAGGATTAAGAGATTCAAGCTTAATTCAAGGAGTTTTCTTAGTTTCTAATTATGGAGATAATTTAGGAAACTAATGACTGAAGTCCTAATTTTATGCATAAGTTTCTGCTGATTTGTAGCAGTTGATTTGCTGCGCTTATGAAGCCCGATCCAGTCTAGAAGATTGCTTTAAATAGATTGCTACAAACGTAGTTTGTGGTGCGGATTATATTGTAACTTTTGTTTGAGTTTTAGGGCTTTTGTTCTTGTGAATTGTGAGCCACTCTTGTTTTGATGCTTGAGTTGGTCTGTCTCTATTGAGTTATAAGTATTGTCAATCACTCTTAAACTGCTAAGAATAAAGTGATTATGTGTTTTTGAAGTTTCCTTCTAATTAGTTTGAATTGTGTTTGTGTCACTGTTTGTGACTGTAAGGGGTTTGAGAATGGTCTCATACCTAGGTGAGTCTTAGGTAGAAGTTAAGCACATGTAGTGATTAAGTGAGTAGATTTTAAACTAGTGAGAGTTTGTTATGGGTCTACAAATTGATACTACTTATTTTATTTTTTCCCTAGCTTGGTAGCCCCCAGAGTAGGTGTTGTTATACACCGAACTGGGTTAACAATTCTCCGTGTTGTTTACTTTTTGCACTTTACTGTTTTGAATTGTTCATTATGTTGTTGTTTAGAGATCAGTGACTTGACACCTCCTAGTACATCTATGATGTGACTACCAAAATTTTAATTAGTATCAGAGCAGGCATCCTGCTCTGACCCTGGGTGAGATTCAGAGAGGATACTTTCTGGTATAATGAACAAGGAAGAAGGATTTTGGAATAGACCACCCATTCTTGATGGAACCAACTATGATTATTGGAAAGCTTGTATGGTGGATTTCATCAAGTCCATGGACATCAAGGCTTGGAAATATATGGTCAAGGGATGGGATCCACCAATGGTTGTAGGTCAAGATGGGAAGGTTACTGATGTTGTGAAGGCTGAAGAAGATTGGAATGATGAAGATGAAAAATCATCATAAGGAAACTTCAAAGAATTGAATGCTCTATTCAATGGAGTGGACTATAACATATTCATACTGATAAGGAACTGTATTGTTGCTAAAGAGTCTTGGGAGATTTTAAAGACTGATCATGAAGGAACCTCTAAAGTGAAGGAATAAAGGCTCCAAATTCTTACCACTCAGTTTGAGAACTTAAGAATGAAAGAGGATGAGAGTCATGACTTTCACATGAATATTATTGAGATAGCCAATTCCTTAAGTTCCCTGGGGGAGAATATGTCAGAAGCCAAGTTGGTGAGAAAGATTCTCAGATCTCTTCCAAAGAGGTTTTCCATGAAGGTGACTTCTATTGAAGAAGCCTGAGATATAAACAACATGAAGGTTGATGAGCTTATGGGGTATCTGTAGAACTTTGAATTAGGGATCAGTGAAAAGTATGAAAAAAAGAATAGCATTGCCTTTGCCTCTAGTGTTGAAGACTTAAAAGATAAGTGTGACTTGAAACCATAAGGGATACCGAATGATCTTGTGTTACTTGGAAGATAATTCAACAAAGTAATGAAGAAGGTGGATTGGAAGTCAAGATCAAATGTCAAGAACAAGTCATTCGACATTGAAAGAAATCAGGATTTTGGTAGAAGGACCATACCTGAAGAGAATACCAATCAAGGAAGAGGAGTTCAATGTCATGAATGTGAATGGTTTGGACATATAAGAGCTGAGTGTACCATTTATCTGAAGAAGAAAAAGAAAGGGTTGTATGCGTCATGGTCAGAGGAAGATTCTGAAAGTGATCATGAAGAAGAATCTGCAAAGCTAGTGATTGCCTTGACTAGAATTTGTGATTCTGGTGAAGAATCAGATGGTGGAGAACTTACTTTTGAGGAACTTGCTGCCTCTTACAAGGAGTTGTGTCTAAAAAGTGAAGAAGCATGTCAACTGGGAGTAGAAAAAAAGAGAGTTATTTCTCAACTACAGGATGATAAAGAAGAGAATTTATCCATCATTTCCGATTTGAAGGAGGAGGTTGTATTGTTAATCTCAAAACTTGACAATATGACTAAATATGTAAGAATGTTAAATAATGGCTCTACGGTTCTTTATGAGATTCATAAAAATGGGAAGAATAATGGAAATATTGAAGGTCTTGGTGATCAAGTTGTAAAGTACAATGGAGAAAGGCTTGAAGTTAAGACTACACCTCTAAAGAAGAAACAAGAGCAAAAGATGTTGAATCAAATGCCCCAACATCGGCAAAGACTTCAAAAGAAGAACAAGGGAGGCAGCAATGGAGATGTCATTATTGTGGTAGGTTTGGTCATTTAAAGTCCTTTGCTATAGGTTGTATGGCTATCCAAAACCTTTTACATATAACAGAAGAAAACAGGATGATGTAAAAGCAAAGTCTAAGAGGATTCCCAAAAAATGTCATGTGTGGACTCATAGTTCACTCCTCTCTCAGAGGGCCTACAAGAGAGGATTTGTATTTTGATAGCAGTTATTTTATACACATGACTCATGTTAAAAAAAATTGGTGGATATTAAATCTTATTCCACTAACTATGTCACTTTTGGAGATGGAGCAAAAGGAGAAATAAAGGGTGTTGGATAGCTGAACTTTACAGGACAACCTATTCTTGATGATGTGCTATTTGTTAAGGGGATAACTGCCAATTTGATAAGTATTAGTCAACTAAGTAACCAAGGTCTCAAAGTTAACTTTACTAAATCTGAATGTCTAGTAACAAATGATAAGAATGGAGTTATCATGAATGGAGCTAGATCAAAAGGTAATTGTTACTTGTAGATTCCTCGGGAAACAAATTGCTCCTCCATATGCTTCAAGTCAAAATAACATGACGTGAAGATATGGCAGCATAAACTTGGCCACATGCACCTGAAAGGTATGAAGAAAGCCTTGTCAAAGGAAGAAGTCAGAGGTATTCCCAAGCTGGAAATTGAGAAAGGAAAAACCTGTGATGAATGTAAAATAGGGAAGCAAACCAATATGTAACTTCCAAAGTTGCATCACTAAATTAATTCCAAGAGGTTAGAAACTGATCGTATGGAGTAAATTAAACCCTTACAGGTTGAAAATGTTGGTAGAAGGAGGTTTGTTGGTGTGGCTGCTAAGGATTTTTCAAAACCTTCTTGGATAAACTTTATCAAAGAAAAAGCACAAGGTATTGAGTTCTTTAAGGATTTATAGAAATTATAGATGGGGAGGAATGCAATAGATTCTCTATCTTCCCTCCATGTTGCTATAGGGTGGAACAAAAGATCTTTGTAAAGGGCTGATTTGAAGAATATTTTTCTGAGGTGATGACAATGGAGGTTAGTGGTAACACTCCCAAAACATGTGACATATTCAAGGAGTGCAAGAGGTTATTTATAGGGGAAAGAGGTGGAACCATCTGGAGATTATCAAGATTATTTTAATTCCCAATGTTGTAGTGTCTTCTGCTACTACTGCTGATGGTGGTATATATGTGTGTGCATGATGTCCTACTTGTTGTACCCCAATTTCCCCCCTAAGATCCCTTCATCATACCATGTTGATTCATTCACAACAAGATCACACTAGGATTCTTGGTTCCCCTCCCTACATTTAGTTTTGCCCTTTTGAGGGATTACCAAGCACCTTGACTTATGTTCCTTTTGTGATCATGAATATTGTTTTGATTTCTTCATTTAACTAATAAAATGTGTTGTACCCCAAAATTTTCCCTCTCATTTTATCAAGATTTCCCCTCACAAGACTCTTTGAACTCTAGACAGGATTAGGGTTTTGCTCTGCTCAAGACATCTCCTCGCACTGATGACCTAAATTAGGGTTTGAGTTTGCACAGGGATTTTTGGAATTTTAATGCTCAAAGTGACTTTCATACTTCATGTTGGACCTATAAGATTTCCTCTACCAAGTTTCAAGCCTTGAATCAAATTTTTGCCTAGTCAATTGGACAGTTGACCTAGAAATCAACTTTGTTGGGGAAAAAGTCAACTGTGGCCAATTTACAGTCGAACCTCACAATTTTTGATCCACATCAACATTATAAACTCCTATGGACCATTTAATCAAGTTTGGACCACAACTCCTCAAGAAATTTGATCAGATCATCAAAAGGGCAAAATGGTCATTTTTTAGGGTTTTGACTGTATAAGGGCAATTTCTGATTTTTCACCTAGTCAATGGAAAATTGGGTTCAAGCATGGATTCAAGGACTCAATGGCATCATCTTTACCTATTCACAAGGTTCAAAAGATCTCAATTGCATTAGATTGACAGATGAATTTTTCAATCAACTAATCAAAATTTGACTGTACATTGAAAAGTCAAACTTTGACTTTTTGGTCAAAATCAAGTGCCAAGGGTTATATTTCATCAAGATATGTCAAAACATGAAACTTGTTCATCAATAAACCTAATTTTTCAAATTAGGGTTTAAGATTGAAAAATTTCATAACTTAGAATTTTTCCAAGTTATGAAATTTTCTTAATTTTTCCCAACTTTGCCCAACATTTTCACCTTGATGCAATTGGATTCAAACAAAACTTCCAACATAAAAGTTGTAGTCCTCCACAAATCTACAACTTTTATTCACAAAGTTTTCTCAAAAGAAGCTTGGATCTCAAGTTATGATTTTTGGAACAAGGGTCCATGAAACTTTTAACTTAGTGAAATTTTGCCCTAATTTAGGCAAGATTTTGACCTATCTTCTTGACAATTTTTCACCTAGTTCTACTTGGAATCTCAAGATGCATTTCAAAGATGGATTGTAGAGAATGTTACAAGATTTATAAAATATCTAAGAACTCTCCAAAATCATTTGTGGTTATGGAGAATAGAAGGCTTGAAGTTGGCAAAAACTCACTTTTGATCCATGGCATTTTCATATTGATACAAGTTGCAACCTCTAATCAACCTTGTTTGTACTTGATTAAAGGTCCCAAAACCCTTCCATACTCAATAATTAAATGCAAATCCATTGGTTTGAGGCTTTGTTCTGGTCATGAGAGGATTACACAAAGAATTTACCCTAAAATAGCAAAAAGGCCACATTGCCATTTTTGTCAAATTTGCTTTATGTCAAATAGAATCCTTGAGCCTTGAACAAGATCTGGTACATCACACAATATCCACAAACTGAGGGGGCCAAGTTTGTAAAGTGCAAGCTGATAGATAGCCTGTACAGGCTTGTCTTGCATCATGACTTACTTTTGCTTAAAATATAAGAAACTTGCCAAAATCAAGAGAACTTGAACATATAAGAGGAGGAACCCTTGCAAGCTTTTGAAACAAGTTTTATGCATTCCCTTGATCCAGAAACACGAGCCATTGAGCCCTCAAACCTTCCAAAACACAAAATCACCTCCCTCTTGCAAAACAGGGCAGCTTCTGAACTTTGAGTTCTATCTCACAAGTTGCTCGTGCGTTTTGCCCCAAACTTGTTCCAATACATTCCATATAACCTATCCAAGCTATCCCAACCCTTAGACACTGACTGTAACTCCATTTGCAAGCTTCACCATTTCTGTTTTCAGCTTGTGCAGGTTGAGTTCTACAAGCTTGTTCAAGCACATTCAAAGCAAACTAGGCATCGGGGAAGGTCAGAGGAAGTTCAAGCAAGCTCCCAAACATCTCAGGCCTCACTGAAAAGCTCCACATTTCCATACACGAGTTCAACTGAAACAGGTTTTTTTCAACTTTCTATCTCTCTATTTAGGAATCATTAGGCTTAGGTTTGTGAATAAAAAATGTAGTACTCATAGCCATGAAGCTGTACATATGCTCAGTTTTCATTTAAGTTAAACGTGTTAAGAGAATTTGATTCATGAACATCCTGAAAAAGTTAGGTTAGAAATTAGGGCCAGAGAAATTCTCTCTGGTCTTTGAGAGTTAGATTAAGTTTCTTATATGGTTGAATTCGTCTTGAAAAATGCTACAACTTTGATGTTATGAGTTTTTGCATTAGAGCACGTATGCAGGATCTGGACATTTGTACAGGGCGCGCGTTTTTGTTTGACAAAGGTTGAAGATGAAGTTCAGTGGGCTGGGCTTGGTTCTGGCTCACTTTTTGCACCCCTGCCTTGCTGACTGCACCCCCTGGCCCATTTCTTTATATTTTTATATTTTTGTATTTATTTTTCATTTCTGATTTTATTTTATTATTTTCCAAACATAAAAAATACCAAAAACATTTTTATAAATTTTCACATTTATTTTTGTATTTTATTTTATTTTTCTAACATAAAAATAATTTAGTTAATATATACTTTTATTTTATTTAAAACATGAAAATAATACATAAAAATATTATAGTTTTATTTATTATTTATTTATACTTAAATAATATTTTTTCTAAATATATTTTTATTTTGTATATATTTTATTTTATTTTATTGTAAAGAATAATATAATTAATATATATTTACTTTCTTAAAAGAAAATTAGGGTTTTTACCCTTAATAAAAATATCTAATCTTTTATTTCTTTTTTTTAATACATTAAATATTATACTTTTGCATACATAAAAATAAACAAAAAAACATTTTCTTTGCATATTCATAATATTTCACATTTATATTTAAATTGCTTATCTAATTATTGCCAATTTATTTATTTGTACCATTTATTCAATTTGGATGTAATAGTAAATATTAGGGTTTTATTTTCTTGCAAATATCCCCTATTCAAATTGTATCCCCCTTCCCATATCAAATGTTGTAATAGTGTAGATTTATTTTATGCACTTTATGCTTTCAAGTATGCCATGATAGAGATTTGGGTTTGTATGCAATATTCCAAAATCAAAACAAATAATTTGACCTAATACAAGACCTAAAAGCATGTAAATTGACAACACAATGCACACATGCACCCCTAGGGTTTCACCCACTTGTTGCCTTTAAAAATAGCCATGTTATGCATGTTGAGTATCTTGGCAAAACAAAAACAAAACAAAATATCATAGTCCCTCTATGACGCTATCTTGGTTGCCTATACAAAAATGATCTAGTCTTTCAAAAGAATTTGCTAAAGATACTTAGCACAATTGCTATCATGGTCAATACGATGACCCGTGCCTGTCCCGTTTAACATCCTAATACAAGGTTGTTTACCAAATGCAATGGTAAAAAAACACTATCAAAAGGGTTAAAAGTGTGTAGGAAAGATCTTTGAGTAAAATAGGTTAGACAACTCTTAGTTACTTGATCAAAACTTGCAAAAAACATCCTTGCTATTTTCAAACACACCTCACAACACAATTTCAAAACATTTCCCAAAAAACAAACTTTCAAACATTGAAATATCTTTTCAAAAGACAAAGACCTTTGTATATATTTAAACAACAATCATTACAAAGGTTTCCTAGACAAGGCCTCTTTTTCAAAGCATTTTCAAAAACCACACACAAAGCACCATTTCAAACAATTTGAAAAGCAAAAGCAAGTGATCTAAACAAGTAACTAAGAGCCCATGGATAACCATGGATGAAAAGGGTGGTTGCACCTTCCCTTTCCATAATCTACCCCCCGAACCCAAGAAAACATCTCAAAGGTATTTCCTGTGCTTTTTGACCTTTCCTTTGGATAAAATAAAAAGTCGGTGGCGACTCTTGCTAAACCGAAACATTTGCGAACACAAACGCAAAACCTCAAGTCAGTTCACCCACCGTATCACAGAACTGGCCACTCTGCTGGGGAAATATCTAAAAGTGGGGTTACCTTAGGGTTTAGATCACCTTTACATGCTTACTTTGTTTGTTTTGATTGCTTTACATTTGGTTATATTGTTTGGGTTTGAATCATCTACCCAGATTTGGGAAACATTAATAGGTAAATAGAAATACGTTGTGGAAACTGTGCGGGGTATGTCGACATGGTTGAAGCAATAGCTATATTAGTGCGACATATTTGTGGGTACTGGTAGCCTTTGAGTCAATCAAAGAGAATACGGGGCTGTTGAGTGATGTCATGAAGCACTAATGGACCTTTAGAACCTTTACTTGACCATCTTGGCCTTATTAGGGGTAGTGAGCTGACCGGCTTTGGTGTAGTCCGAAGTTGGTAGATACTCGATACTACACTCATTGAGGGTTATTTTCTTGGAATATTTCGGTCGCCAGTTAAGTGGCTAAACTGAAACAATGAACACAGAAAATAATCCAGTGATATTGAGTTCCTTAGAACCCGGTTACTATTTATAGGACAGGTTGAGCCAACTAACTTCAAGAGGGTACTTACCTATGAAACCCCATGCAAGCCTGAAACTAGGAACTTATGTGACTTTCTTGTACATATACTTGTGCATACATCATGAACATCATAAAGCATCATATGCATCCACTAACCATTTCAAGGGTTTGGATCTTCATCTTTGTTCTTGTTTTGTAGGTAATGGAATCTCTTCGCAGGAAAACAATTCAGGTCAACCTTGTGAGAATCCCTCCTCAACTCAAGGAGCTTACTTCCAAGATTCCAGAGAATTCTCCTTTCAGTGAAAGACATGGTAGACTTCTCAACTTGGTCAACTCTAACATTGAAGAAGACATGGTGAAAGTTCTCTTCCAGTTCTTTAACCCCCTACACCATTGCTTCACATTTCCCGATTACCAACTAGTGCCCACTTTGGAGGAATTTTCTCAACTCTTGAGGATTCCTATTCTCCATCAACTACCCTACAACGATGCAGAAAGAGAACCAAAGCCTGAATATGTTGCTCAAGTCTTACACTTGCAACCATCTGATATCAAAGGTCATTGGGAAACCAGAAGTGGAGTCAAGGGTTTCTTGGAAAAGTTTCTGTTTGAGAAGGCACAAGACTGCTGGAATTCTCTAGATCTGCAAGCTTTTGAGGAGATTGTAGAACTTCTCATCTATGGGTTGGTCTTGTTCCCAAACCCTGATCAGCTTATAGATGTGAATGCTGTCAAGATTTTCATATCTCGGAATCCTATGCCCACATTGCTTGGGGACATCCTACACTCATTTTACACACGAACAATGAGGAAAAGAGGTCTTCTCATGTGATGTACTCCTCTTCTAGCAAGGTGGTTTATTTCTCACCTTCCCCAATCAGTCTTGAAGAATGAGCAAGGCTTGAGGTGGTCACAACGATTGATGACTCTTACATATTCTGATGTTCATTGGTGTTCTCGATCCAGAGAAAATGTCATCATCATTGATCATTATGGGGAATTCCCTAATGTCCCTCTACTTGGCATTAGGGGAGGCATCACATACAATCCTTGCTTGGCTCTGAGACAGTTTGGTTATGCCCTAAGGGATGGCCCTCATGACATGCTGATTCCAGACTTGGTTTTTGACTTCGACAACGATGCTCAAGAACTTCGACAAAGGTTTATCCGAGCTTGGAGGATGCCCAACAAAGTAGATAGTAAGACACTGGAACACAAGAATTCCATCCCCCTTGAGCCTTACCTCAAGTGGGTACGAACCCGCGCCCAGAATCTTATGATGCCTTACCCCTACATTCTTCATATGATCAAAGAGCCTGTTATGGAAGGAGAGGTTCCATACACCCTCCTACATCCTGACATGCCAACATCATTGGAGGATTTGCAAAAGAGTTGGATACAGCTCAAGGAAGAACGAAATAATTTTGAAGCCAACTTCTACGCCAGTGAGAAGAAGGTTTTGGAACTTACTCGTCGCCTCCACGAAGAGCAGACTCTCAACACCTACATCTCACCAAAGAGGACGCGCAACGTCTTTTTACATTAGAATTTTGTATTTGTTTTTCCCATGGGGCATTTATGTACTAACAAAATTCTTCTTATTAATATGACGTGTTTTCTTTTTGCTTGCAACAACTTTGAATTTCTGAATCCTTGAATGCATTACATGAATTCATATCATTCATCATATGCATAAACAGGTCTTCACACCAGTTTTCCTTATCTCTCTGCTGTTTATTTCAGCAAGATGGATATAGAGCAGACGGTCAAAGATCTACAGGCACATAATTCACAATTCCAACAACTCCTCGTGACCTTGGCAAAGGGTCAGGAGGACCTTAAAGAACTGTTAGAGAAGGAAAAAGAAAAGGAGAAAAAGAAAAAAAAAAGAGTTGGTGTGGCCACTATGGGAAGAAGATTTGAGAACCAAGCTAGAAGAGTCCTAGATTTCCCCTCGACGTCTGATGAAGGGGATGGAAAAGGAAAAGGAGCTGCAGTACCATCTGAGTCTGAGGCTGAAGAGGAAGAAGAAGAAGAGGATGAAGATTACTCTGAGCAGCAGTACCCTCCTGCAGACGATAAGTATAAGAATTTGGAAGATCGGTTGGCAGCCATGGAGGTACAAAGGGTACCTGGGCTGGATTTCGAAGAACTAGGGTTGGTTGCTGGGATCGCCATTCCCCCTAAATTCAAAGTTCCTACATTTGCTAAATACGATGGTTTGTCTTGTCCGAAGATGCATCTGCGGTCTTACGTTAGAAAGATCCAACCTCACTCTTCTGATAAGGATCTGTGGGTCCACTTTTTTCAAGATAGTTTGTCGGCTACACAATTGGATTGGTTCTATCAGCTTGAGAGATATGATGTACATAACTGGGAGAATTTGGCTGCTGCTTTCTATCGACAATACCAATATAATGCAGATTTAGCGCCTACTCGTACTCAATTATAGGGTATGGGTATGGTCTCTAATGAAGGCTTTAAGGAGTATGCCCAGAAATTGCGGGATTTGGCTAGAAGGGTGCAGCCACCATTGTCTGAAAGAGATCTTGTTGATATGTTTTTGGGGACCATGTCAGGTCCATTCTTTAATCACTTGATCGGGAGCTCATCTGTAGGGTTCACCAAGCTGATTCTGACGGGTGAAAGAGTCGAAGCTGGCATTAAGAGCGGTAAAATTCAGAAGGATGCATCTGCTTCCACTGCTATCAAGAAGACCTTTCCAGCCAAGAAAGAAGTTTTTGCTGTTTACACCCAGAGAAATCAAGGAAGAATGGAGCGCCGACCAGCGGTGGGGGCTGTGATGATTCAGAATTCCGCAACTGATCAACCTCGAAGCAGTCAACCCAGAGCTAACCAAACCAGGGTGGAAAGGCCTACACGGCAATTCACCCGGATCAATATGACACCTGCTTAGGTTCTCCCTCATCTGTTAAAGTTAAACCTTACAAACTTGAAAGAAGCGCCGAAAAACCCAAATACCTCTTCTCCCTATTATCATTCAAATGCAAAATGTGCATATCATTCGGACAGTGTGGGGCACGACACCAACAACTGTTGGGCCCTTAAAAATAAGATCCAAGATTTAATAGATGCCAAGGAGGTGGAGTTTGATGCCCCCAAAAAACCTAATGTGATATCCGCTCCTATGCCAAAACATGGTCATAATGTCCATGCTATTATAGAAGATCTTCATGTTACTGTTGTTGATGACTTAATGACTCTGTTTCCAATGATCAAGATGAATCTGTTGAAAGCCGAAATTTTCCAGGCTGTGAAAAAGATTGTTACCTTTGTTCAACCTTGCAATCCGATAGTCTGCTATTGAAGTCAGGCATCCAACGCCTGATGGATACTCAAGAAATCCTCTTCAAGAAAACTCCTGTTACTCCTGTTACTCCAATCAATGATGTTTCCATAATGACCATTTCCGACAATCTTTCCAAGGTCTCCAAAAGACCTGTTAAGATTACACCCGATCCAAAGTTTGTACCGCGGAAGATTACTATGCCGAGGCCTTTCCCATACAAGTCCAACAAGACAATACCGTGGAATTATGGGGGAGAGATCTTCTACCACGGTGTTAAGCAGATAGAATCAGTTGAAGAAAGTTCCGATGAAGAAACTCCTGACATAGGAAATATTGTGGGGACAAGTAAGATCACTCGTAGCGGAAGAATCTTCTCTCCGGAGATTGCTCCTCCAAGGGCAATCTTCGGACCCTCAAGTACTCTTGTGCCAGTCAAGATATATGTATGAAGTCCAATTATTGAAGAAATTGTTACTCCCGAAGTTATACCCTCTGTTGTTATTGTTGATAAAGGTAAGGGGGTCCAAGAAGCGCCCGTCAGGACGAGGGCTCAGACTTTGGTTATCCCCGAAACAACTCAAAAGGAAATGGAGGAGATTTTAAAGATAATTAAGAAGAGCGACTATGATGTCGTAGAGCAGCTGGGGCAAACCCCTTCAAAAATCTCTATGCTGGCTCTATTGCTCTGCTCCGAGGCTCATGCCAAAGCCTTGATAAAATTCCTGAAGACGGCGCACGTGCCTCAAGAAACTTTTGCGGATCAGTTTCAAGAGTGTGTAGCCAGCCTTACAGCCGAAAATGGTCTTGGCTTCTCTGATGCAGATCTAACATCTAAGGGAAGAAAGCATAATGATGCGCTGCATGTCTCGGTAGAGTGCAGAGGGACCACTCTTACTCACGTTCTGGTTGATACCGGGTCATATTTAAATGTCCTACCAAAGAAAGCATTGGACAGACTAGATTGTGAGGGTCTAATTTTGAAGCCCAGCAACATCATCGTGAGAGCCTTTGATGGTTCTAAGCGGATGGTCAACGGGGAGGTGGACATCCTAATTAAAGTGGGTATGGAAACTTTCAACTCAACATTTTACGTCATGGACATCCGTACCTCCTACTCATGCTTGTTAGGAAGGCCCTGGATTCATTAAGCTGGGGAAGTCACTTCTTCTCTACACCAGATGCTCAAATACCCAGTCCAGGGTAAAATCATAACAGTTCATGGTGAGGAGGAGTATATGATAAGCCACCTTAACTATTTCCGCTACGTGGAGTTAGATGGTGAATTCATAGAAACACCTTTCCAACACTTTGAAGAGGTTCCTCCTGAAGTTGCGGTAGCCAAGACAATGACTGTTGTGTCCATCATTACCAAACCTGTGTCCCGGATGTCATCCCTTAAAGATGTGGAGGCTGTGATCAAGGAAGGAGGAAGCACAGTATAGGGTCAACTTCTAGATTTTCCTTACAAGACAGATAAGTTTGGCTTGGGTTTCACTGCCGCTAGTCAAAAGGTTGTGCGTCACTCCCGGGCTGGAAGACTGCCATTGAAAATCACTCATCATGGAGTTCATGCTTTAGAAGATGATGAAGAAGAAAGCAATTTTGAAGACTGGATCTTCCCAACTATTGAAGGAGGACTGAACAACTGGGAGGTGAAAGACTTCGTTCCCATTACTTTCATCAATCAGTAATTTATCTTTTGAACATTTCCTGTTTGGTCTGTAATAATTATTAAATAATTCGTACACTCTTTTCGCCTTATACCTTACCCGGGGCATATAGGTCCATTTGTAAGGGTTTAAATTCTTCATTTTCATATGCCATTTTTAATGAATCATGGACGTTTTCATATATAAACTTTTGTGTTCATTTTATTTCTTTTTACATTTTTATGTGTTTAAAGGTGGCTATCCCTTACACATACCCAAACTCACAAAATGCAGGTACCCATCCACTCCGGATTCCATGGGTAACAATTCTGCTATGGCCTTTAGTGACTCTGAAGATCTGGTTAATCATGCCAAATATGAAGGTGATGAAGACTGTGAAGTGCCTGGAGATTTGGCCAAACTTTTGCAACAGGAAGAAAGGGATATGCTACCTCACGAGGAGTTGTTAGAGACTATCAACTTGGGAACAGAGGAAGACAGAAAAGAGGTTAAAGTGGGTGCCAACCTGGAGCCAAGTGTCAAAGAGCGCTTAGTTTAGCTGTTGAATGAATATGTTGAGATCTTTGCCTGGTCCTATGAAGACATGCCGGGACTAAATATAGATATTATGGTTCACCGTCTCCCTACAAGAGAATATTGTCCACCAATCAAACAGAAAGTCCACCGAATAAGGCCCGACATGTCCGAAAATATCAAAGCTGAAGTGATGAAGCAGTTCAATGCTGACTTTCTTGCTGTTACTTCCTATCCATAATGGGTTGCTAACATTGTGCCCGTGCCTAAGAAGGACGGCAAAGTCAGAATATGTGTGGACTACAGAGACTTAAATAGGGCTAGCCCTAAAGATGATTTTCCACTACCACACATTGACATCTTGGTTGACAACACAACTCAACACAAGGTTTTCTCCTTCATGGACGGATTTTAAGGGTACAACCAGATCAAAATGGCCCCCGAAGACATGGAGAAGACTACTTTTGTTACGCAGTGGGGTACCTTCTGTTATAAAGTGATGCCATTCGAACTGAAGAATGCCGAGGCAACCTATCAGCGAGCCATGGTAGATTTGTTTCAGACATGATACATCATTAGATTGAAGTCTACGTAGAAGACATGATATCCCGTTCACAGACATGAGAAGAACACCTCAACCATCTGCAAAAGCTGTTTGTCAGGTCAAAGGAATACAAGCTCAGACTGAACCCTAGCAAGTGCACTTTCGGGGTCAGGTCCGGTAAAATTTTGGGATTCATCGTTAGTAACAAAGGCATCGAGGTTGATCCTGCGAAAGTCAAAGCCATACAAGAAATGCCTGCCCCTCGCACTGAGAAGGAGGTGAGAGGTTTCTTGGGACGCCTAAACTACATTGCAAGGTTTATCTCTCACCTAACATCTACCTGTGAACCGATCTTCAAGCTGTTGAAGAAATATCAGGTGGTTAAATGGAATAATGACTGTCAAGTTGCTTTCGATAAAATCAAGGAGTACTTGCTGGAACCTCCTATCTTGATGCCACCCTTCGAAGGAAGGCCTTTAATCATGTATCTGACTGTCTTAGATAATTCAATGGGGTGCGTACTGGGCCAACATGATGAGTCTGGCCGAAAAGAGCATGCCATTTATTACCTTAGCAAAACGTTTATCGACTGTGAGACTCGCTACTCACTGCTCGAGAAAACTTGCTGCGCTTTGGTATGGGCTGCTCGCCGGCTAAGGCAGTATATGTTGACACATACCACTCTACTAATTTCTAAAATGGATCCGATCAAGCACATCTTCGAAAAGCCTGCTCTATCCGGAAGAATCGCTAGATGGAAGATGATTCTCACCGAATATGATATACAATACACAACCCAAAAAGCTATAAAGGGGAGTGTGCTAGCCGATCATTTGGCCCATCAAGCTGTCGAAGATTACCAATCCATGAGGTTCGACTTTCCCGATGAGGATATCATGACTTTGAGCAACATTGAAGAAAACAGACCGTATGACAGACCTAAACAAGGATCCCGATGGACTCTGTACATTGATGGTGCCTCCAAAGCACTTGGGAACGGTATGGGCGTGGTACTTATCTCTCCAGAAGGTTGCCATACACCTTTCACTGCTAGACTCTGCTTCAGCTGCACCAACAACATGGCCGAGTATGAAGCTTGTATCTTTGGTCTCAAGGCCGTTATTGACCTGGGAATCAAATCTCTGATTGTATTTGGGGACTCAGCTTTGGTTATCAGTCAAATCAAGGGGAGAGTGGGATAATAAACACCCTAACCTCATCCCTTACAAAGAACATGTCCTGACATTGTTACTACATTTCGAGCAGATAACCTTCGAGCACTTCCCGCGAGAAGAGAATCAGCTAGCAGATGCGCTAGCTACAATGTCATCCATGTTTAAACTTAACTGGGATAATGAGGCACCTCAAATTACCATTGAACGAATGGACGAACCTGCACATTGTCATGAGATTAATACCGAAGAAGTGGTGGACCGACCCTGGTTTCATGATGTCAAAAGGTATCTCGAAGCACAAGAATATCTTGAAGGAGCTTCAGTCAACGACAAAAAGTTCTTAAGGAGGTCCGCGGCCAAGTTCTTTATGAGCAATGGTATCTTATACAAGCGCAATCTTGATTGTGTCCTACTCCGTTGTGTGGACAAAGTTGAAGCCGAGCAGATCATGGTTGAACTACATAATGGTACCTTTGGCACCCACTCGAGCGGTCATACGATGGCAAAGAAGATTCTACGGGCAGGCTACTACTGGTCTACCATGGAAGCTGATTGTCATCAACATTCCCGTACTTGTCTCAAATGCTAAGTCTATGCTGACAAGGTACATATCCCTCCAGTTCCTCTCAATGTCTTAACAGCTCCTTGGCCATTCGCGATGTGGGGAATCGACATGATTGGAGAGATCAAGCCTACAACATCCAATGGACACCGTTTCATCCTGGTGGCCATTGATTACTTTACCAAGTGGGTCGAAGCAGCTTCCTTCGCCTCTGTTACAAAGAATGTGGTTGCCTGCTTCATCAAGCAGAACCTCATATGCCGGTATGGTATCCCCGACAGGATCATCACTGACAACGGTACAAATTTGAACAATACTATGATCACCGCTCTGTGCGAGCAGTTCAAGATTCAACATCACAATTCATCTCCCTATCGGCCTAAGATGAACGGTGATATCGAAGCTGCGAACAAAAATATCAAGAAGATCATTCAAAAGATGACAGTCACCTACAAGGACCGGCAAGAGATGTTACCATTTGCTTTGCACGGGTACCGTACCACGACACGCACTTCAACTGGGGCAACCCCCTTCGTCACCATCTTTTATTTTATCCAACAAGGAAAGGAAAAAAGAACAGAAAAATTCCTTTTTTGAGATGTATCTCGGGTCCGGGGGGTAGATTATAGAAAGGGAAGGTGTTAGCACCCTTTCTATCTGTGGTTATCCACGGGCTCTTAGGTACTTGCTCAAAGTGTTTTCAAAAATTGCTTTTCTTTGTGTTTGTGGGTTTGAAAGAAGTTTTTGTTTGAAAGGAGTGTAAGTGCGAAAAGTTTTGTTTTGTTTTAAAAGGAGCGAGTACTTAAGAACCATCTACCTACTCGAAAAAGGAATTAATCTGTGCTAATGTCCTTTAGACATGGCTATCCCACTATTGATGAGTAGGTAGCATCGTTGTTGGAGTTTAAGGGTCAATTCGATTAAGGGACGGGTGGTCAATAAAGCAATGTTAGGATGCCTTAGCGGTAACCCTAATGTCTTAGATCATTTTTCCGAGGCAACCGTTTCGAGACAACTATGATCTTTGGACAAGAGGACGACCTCTAAGATTTCCTATACTCAATGACCACTTTCGAAGGCAACCAAGTGAGGTGTACCCTAAGAGTGGCATGTGCAAGTGTGTTATTTCGGTTGATTTTATCTTTGTACATGTCATGGGTGAGCTATGTTGATTTTAAGTTCATACATTGGATCTTGTCATGCATTCCCTATTATCAAACATCTAACAGTGTATAGTTGTGGAATTTAAATTTGCGGAAATTAAATCTAAACTATTACAAGGCGTCGGGTATTTACATCGCCAAAAGCAAACCTTTAATTTAAATTGCGGAAAATAAAATAAAGCGATAAAATAAAGTCCTAATTAAAAGCTATTACATTCCGGAAGCAAGTACAATAATATGAAAATATGGATCGCGTGCAAGAAAATTAAATCGGCGCCCTTTTTTAGGGTTTTGACCCCTTTTTTTTATTAAAGAAAATATTTTTGTTATTTTGAATAAAAAAAGAAACTAGATATAAATTAATTATTAAATTAAATGAGCTAATTAATTAATTAATTAAAATAATATTTTTTTTGGATTTTTTGAGTATTTGAAGAAATAAATTAATTTGGCCAAAGTTAGTGAAAAACCTAATATTCTACATTAATTTTAATTATTGGCAAAAAATTTAAAGTTAAACCTAATTAAAGCTAAATCAGTTAAATTAATTTATTTACAAAAATAAAAGTGATGAATTTAATTTTAATTAAATAAAATATTTTTTGTGTTTTTGATTTTATTAAGAAAAATTATTAATTTGGTTAGTGATTAATTAACAAAAATAATAATATAAAACAGTTAAATAAATATAATGAAAAGAGAAAGGAATAAACCAAGGGGGGTGTTGGGCCCAATCTGGAGGTGAAACTGGCAATTTGTGGCCCATTCACGTTCAAGCCTGATTTGACTTTCCAGATTCCACGCGTATGCATTGACCAAGCCTTATGATAGATCCTCATTCCTAACCACCAGATCTGGCCTGGAGGCCATCTGGCATCTGGAGATCTGAAGTCCATGGTAGTCCACATGCTGGAGTTTGTACTGGAACAGCTGTGGAAAAATATTACAAAGCAAATTGGTGGACCTGGGATTCGAACCCAGGTCCCATTGGACTTTGGTACACTACGCTTGCCAACTCAACTAACGCACCCAATTGTTATAATATTAGAAATCAAATATAATATGCAAATAAATGCCAGCAAACAAAAAATATGGCGTGAGATTTGAATGGTCCAGTTGGAAGAGGACACATAGTCGTCTTCTTCAATGAAGCCTGGTTTTCTTACCTGCGGATTTTTATCCGCAGCAAGATCCGTGGCTTCATCCTAAAATTCATTCTAAGCCATAAAAATACAATCCAAGAACATTGACGTGATCGTTTCTTCCTCATGAGTCCATCTATATCCATTATTGGTCCTAATTCTTCCTGCAAAGCAAACGCCTAAAAACAAGAAACGAAAACCCTAGGTTCGGGTATTACATTGCAGGCCATAAAAACGAAATCAAATATTGCAGAAAGATTGGAAATTGAATGATAAGCATGATTGTACAAAAAATTTGCTCAAAAGATGCAGGAATATGGGAATACAATTTCGTGTACAGGGCCACTTTCAGGGAAGCTTACAGTGCGTTTTAGGTGACGAGAGGGCTTGGTTTTGATTCCTATCGCTTCAGTGGATGGCAAACAAGAAGTCTACGTTGAGTTTTGGCCTTGAATACGCCTCTAGGATGGATTTTGGATTCCAACTTTTCAAGCTTTTTTTCAAGTTTGTTCTTGTGATTTTTTGCAGCCTCTTGGTTCTGAATTCATATGTCTTATGTTGTATATGTATCAAGCATTGTATTAGGTTAAATCTTGGGCTTTGAATCTTGGTGTATTGATGTTTGAAGATTTGATATGAACCACCATTAAAACCTTTCCAATT
Source organism: Vicia faba (assembly GCA_948472305.1). Taxonomy (NCBI): domain Eukaryota; kingdom Viridiplantae; phylum Streptophyta; class Magnoliopsida; order Fabales; family Fabaceae; genus Vicia; species Vicia faba. The sequence continues at coordinate 358,755,821 of OX451735.1, forward strand.
TGATCAACAATCCAATATTTTGTGCATAATAAGGCTTGATATGAGTTTGGTTGTGTACATCATGATAATTAAGACTTGTAATGATAAAAAAGATACCAAGTTATCAATTTTTAGAGTTTACTTAGATTTAAATTGATTTAAAATGAATTAATTCTATAAAAATCAAATAAAATAGTAAAATTAATGAATGGACATAAAACTGAAGATAGGACACGTGTGTAGTGTGACAAGATGAAATAAAGTGAAAAAAAGTGGTCCCATTTGACAAAATTTGAAGTTTTGGGGATAGTTGACTTTTGGCAATTTTGGAAAAATGCCCAACTTCAACAATGCATAACTTACTCAATTTTGAAATTTTGGAGGTTTTCTTTGAGTTTTTAGAAACCTTGAGATGTCCTATAACCAACCCTTTTGGTCTAATCTCATTTTGATATTCCATGCTCAAGTTATAGGCTTTGGAAAAAAATGTGTTTTTGTTGACTTTCAAAAATGACCTATAATGTCCAAATTTGTAACTTTTTGTGAGTGCATTTCTTGATCTTGGGGTATGAAGATGAATTGTAGGAAATTGCATCCTCTTCAAAATGAGCTTTGGATGGGTCATTTCTCATAAAGTGTGGGAAAGGGATGCTTGGTCAAAGTTGAGTTGACTTTTCCTACAAAACCCTAATTTAGCAACTTTTGAATCTTGATGAATTTTGAGCAATCCTTGATGAATCATGATCAACCCTTGATCAAATGATGAATTATCCTTCCGAAGGAGAATGTTGACAAAAAATCTTGAGGTTTGACTATTTGCAGGTCACCGTTGACTTTTGCTCTAGTATAGTCGATTTTTGGGCCTCTTGAGCAATTGACTGACCAAACTTTCACTGCAAGGCTTGAAATTTGACATGGATGAACTTGATAACATATTAGGACATTGGGGAGCACTTGAGGTCATTTGGATCTAAGGACCTTTATGCAACACCAAACCCTAATTTGAGATTGACTGCCTTAGGAGATGATTTGACTGTCCAACTCTTGAGCAATCTTGAGCCACTTGGAGATTCTTGTTGAAATGTCTTGAGAAATATGGGAGGGAAAATTTTGGGGTACAACAGTTGCCCCTGTTCAATTTTCTTAAACCTGAGGATATAGATTGGCTTTTGGGCCTTTCGTGATCCGAAGGTGGAAGATAATTGAACACTAGAGTGCCCAGAAATTTGCACTCGCATGACGTGGTATCAGCATTGTGATGTCAGAAATGGGCTTACATGCCATTTGGAGATTGTTGATAGGTAGTTTTGTCTCTTTTGACTGGATTGGCGTCAGAAAAATCTTTAGGAATCGATTTAACTGAACCAGAGGGGTTTTGTCTCTTTTGACTGCGTTCGCATCAGAAAAATCTTTAGGAATCAATTTTAACTGGTTTTGTCTCCATTGATTGTGTTCGCATCAGAAAAATCTTTAGGAATCGATTTAACTGGTTTTTGTCTCCATTGACTGAATTGGCCTCAGAAAAATCTTTAGGAATCGATTTAATTGATGTTGTCTCCATTAACGGGTTGGCCTCAGAAAAATCTTTAGGAATCGATTTAACTGGTTTTGTCTCTATTGACTGAATTGGCCTCAGAAAAATCTTTAGGAATCAATTTAACTGATTTTGTCTCCATTGACTGATTTGGCCACAGAAAAATCTTTAGGAATCGATTTAACTGATTCTGTCTCCATTGACTGATTTGGCCTCATAAAAATCTTTAGGAATCGATTTAACTGATTTTGTCTCCATTGACATAGTTGAGAATTTAACTGCATCTTTCCTGAAAGGTAAAGGTCAGTCATATGCAGTGCATGATATGGATCAAGCAATGATGTTCTCAATATAAATGAGATTGTATTTGTATGATGCGTTTATGCATGTATCATGATGTATGGAAATGTGATGTTTTAGCTGGGGAAAATAAATCCCGGATAGCTGCTGGAGAATAGATTTGGATTCTTCGTTTCCACTGGGGATGATGAACGAAGGTGATAAACTTACAGGAGAGGATAACTCCGTTGGGGAATAAACTGATGAGGAGAAATACTCCGAGGGGAATTACTCTGTGGGGAAGAGATGTTCTGCTGAGAATGTCACTGATAGACTTTACTGGGGATTCCGCTGATAAGCTCCGCTGGGGATTTCAACGATAAACTCCGCTGGGGATTCCGCTGATAAGCTCCACTGGGGATTTCAACGATAAACTCCGCTGGGGATGGGTTACCGTTGCCGATGATATTAAATATGTTGGGATTGAATTCCTGTTTGTGAAAATAAAGAACTTCGCTGGGGACGATCTTTCAGTTGCAACTTGCTGGGGATAACCCTGTTAGACTCTTGTGGGGATAATCTTTTGAATTTGGCTGGGGAGATTTATTTTTGTACTCCGCTGGGGATAAAGCTTCAGAGTCTACTGGGGATATGTTTCAACTTCGTTGGGGAAGCTTTTCAGACTGCGCTGGGGAATATTGGCTCCACTAGGGATATCTCGTATTTTGCCGGGGAACATTCTTATACTCCGTTGAGGAATATTAAGACTGCCGGGGATACTCTTATACTTGCTGGGGAATATTCTTATACTCCGCAGAGGGAATATTAAGACCTTCTGGGGATACCAAGCCTTTTTAGCGTTGAAGATGGATGAACTCTGCTTGGGGAGAGTATCACTGATTCATTCATAGTCGCCAGTCTCAGTTGGGAAGAGCTACCATTACTGTCTTACTCTGCGGGGAGTGAAAGTATCTTAGCCCTATTCTTCAGCTAAATTTACCTTTGTACCTGATGGATAGAGCAACTATACAGCTTGGACACTTCTTATTTCCCCTGTTTCTGCTATTACCAGTAATTCATCCTTTGTTTCGCATGTAAATATTTATGATCAGCAATTAATGTCAAATGCATATATCAAAAAATGAACATTGGACGTCCTTTACAAAACAAAACAGATAAAGAAAAAACAGTTTGAAATTTGTCTGAAAATGAATTTGTATTGATTTTGAAATTGGCTTGTAAATAGGCGTTTTTATACAAGAGGCTGACGTTCTAGTAAGAGAACTCCGCCGAGCAATAGAATTTACATAATTTGTGAAAAGGAAACAAAACAGCTATGTGAATAATCCCACTGGGTTCCAACTTTGCTATTGCCTTTATGTCCTCGAGCATCTCATCACTTTGCTACTGGTTGAAGATGAATCTGATTGATCAGTGTCGTCCGAGTTTGATAGTCGATACCGAAGTCTGGATGCAAGGTGATTCAATGAGACATAGCGTTACACTCTGATCCCTAATTTTTGCCTGGACCGCCCCTTTCGGGTTTTCAGTCCACCGGGATACCCATTTTTGCCCAAGCCGCCTTTTCAGGTTTTCGACTTGCCGGGTGTACAAATTTTTTCATTTTTATCCCTTATTTTTGCCTGAACCCTTTTGGTTCGCCGGGAAGCCCTTATTTTTGCCTAGTCCAATCGACCTAGCGGGTCTGTGATTATGCGTAGTATCTTTTTACTATGTCTGCATTGACGGGGTGAGGAAGGTCGTCACCATCCATGGTGGTTAGAATCATAGCTCCTCCTGAGAAAATGTTCTTAACCACAAATGGCCCTTCGTAAGTAGGGGTCCATTTTCCCCTGGGATCACCTTGAGGTAAGATAATGCGCTTGATTACCAGGTCCCCAACTTGATACTCTTGTCGTCTAACTTTCTTGTTAAATGCCTTGATCATCCATTTTTGGTACGTCTGACCATGACAAATAGTAGTAAGTCTCTTTTCGTCGATTAGATTCAGTTGATCAAGCCGGGTCTGAATCCAGTCATCTTCACTCAAACCTACATCCTTCATGATCCTAAGAGAGGGTATCTGAACTTCAATGGGAAAGACTTCCTCCATGCCATAAACCAAGGAATAGGGTGTTGCCCCTGTTGACGTCTGTGCTGAGGTACGGTACGCATGAAGAGCAAATGGTAACATCACGTGCCAGTCTTTGTTTGTCACTGTCATCTTCTGCACGATCTTCTTAATGTTCTTATTAGCTGCTTCTACAACCCCATTCATCTTCGGCCGATAGGGAGAAGAGTTATGATGTTGTATCTTGAATTGCTCGCAGAGCTCAGTGATCATCTTGTTCTTGAGATTGGTACCATTGTCCATAATGATCCTCTCTGGTACACCGTATCGACAGATCAGATTGTGACGAATGAATCGTGCTACGATGTTCTTGGTTACGGTAGCAAAGGAAGTTGCTTCAACCCACTTCGTAAAGTAATCAATTGCTACCAGGATGAAGCGATTCCCGTTAGATGCCATAGGTCTGATCTCGCCGATCATATCAATGCCCCACATTGCAAAAGGCCAAGGTGCCGTCAAGACGTTCACATCTTTGATATCGATAAGGTAGTGTGAGTCAGCATATACTGTCTTAGCCGGAGAACCGCCCATGCCAAAGCATAGCAAGTTCTCTCGAGCAGTGAGTATCGTATCTCACAGTTGGTGAACTCTTTGCTAAGGCAATAAATAGCATGCTCTTTTCAGCCAGACTCGTCACGCTGCCCCAGCACGCCTCTTTGTATTATCCATCACTTTTAAGTATGAGATCAACGGTCTTCCTGCAGTAGGAGGCATCAGAATTTGTAGTTTGGAGGTAGTATGGCCCTCTCTTCTTGAAGCAGTAGTCTAACAAACTCATCCGACACTTCGCAATCATCTTCACCTTCGTCTTCGGTTAAGTTGATCGGACTTTCGAAGTCATAACTGGCAGTAGCAAGGTCGTTATCAGTGGGATCCATAGTGGATGTAGATCATGATACGTGAGTGTGTGTAAAATAGCTGTTTTGCAATATATAATAAGAGAAAGACAAGGAGCGCAAGATTTGAAATGCAAGAAACGTCCAATGCTTTTATTAATGATATATGAAAATGACACACATAAAGCCCTCACAAATGAAGCCACGGTGCCCCGAGTAAGACACCGGGCCGTAAAGTTTAAAACATTGTCTGTTACATATTCAAAACAAAAAGTTTCATTACTGGGTAACAAAAGTAATAAGGATGAAGTCCTTTGCTGTCCAGCTGCATTGTCCACCGTCGGTCGTAGGATAGATCCAGCTGTCGAACTCAGATTCTTCCACATCATATTCAATGGCATTAACTCCCGAGTTGCTGATGAACACGGGAGGTCTTCCGATTCGTGCGTTTCAAACAACCCTTTTAGCTTTTACAGTGAAACCCAAACCAAACTTCTTAGTCTTCTGCGTAAAATCAAGAAGCTATCCCCACTGTGCACACCCATCTTTCTCAACAACAGCCGAGAATCCTGGAAGGAAGCCATCTTCATAGGAGAATCTTCAATAACAGTCTCAGCTGACGCCAATGTCTGGGGAACCTCTTCAAAATGCTGAAATGGGGTATCAATGAACTCCCCATCCATCTCTACATATCAAAAAGAGTTGAGGTGTCTAACCATGTACTCTTCCTCTCCTTGTACTGTCACAATCTTCCCTTTGACTGGGTACTTCAGCTTCTGGTGGAGCGTTGAGGTTACGGCCCCATCTTTGTGGATCCATGGACGACCCAGCAAACAAGAATAAGATGGCCGAATGTCCATCACATAGAACATATAGTTGAAAACCTGAGAACTAACCTTAATCGTGATATCAACTTCTCCATGCACCATTCTCTTAGACCCATCAAAGGCCCTGACAACGATGTTGCTCGGTTTCAGCTCCAACCCTTCACAGTCCAAACGGTCTAGAGCTTTCTTAGGAAAGACGTTTAATGAGGAACCAATATCCACCAATACATGTGCAAGAGTAGTGCCCATGCATTCAATGGAGACATGAAAGGCATCGTTGTGATTCTTCCCTTTAGCGGTCAAGTCGGCATCCGAGAAACCCAACCCATTATCAGCAGTTAAATTGGCCATGCAATCTGTAAACTGATCAGCTGATGTCTCTTGTGGCACGTGGGCAGTCTTCAAGAAAGTAATCAGAGCCTTGGCATGGGCCTCTGAGCACAGAAATAGTGACAACATAGAAATATTAGACGGGGTTTGCCCCAGCTGTTCAACTACATTGTAGTCACTCTTCTTGATGATTTTCAGAATCTCTTCCATCTCTTGTTTGGAAGCTTCAACAATAATCGTCTTCGGTGCCTCCGTCTGGGTAGGCACATCAGTGGTGATCCCTTTGCCCCGAGTGTCAGATGACTCAGCGACAGGGGTAAGAACTTGAACTGGAATAGTGGCAGGTACACTGGCAGGTGTAATAATAACAGGTCTTCAGACAGTTGGTGGAGAAATGTCAGGTGAGAAAAGTCTTCCGCTGCGGGTGACTTTAGCAGGTCCAACAATATTGCTGATGTCAGTATCAGCATCCAAATCTTGCTTAACTCCATGAAAATAAACATCAGCCCCATAGTGCCAAGGGACAGCTTTATCAGAGGTGTAGGGGATGGGCCCCGGAATAGTGATGATCACAGGTGCGATCTTCGGAACAAATGTAATTCTAACAGGCTTCCTCGAGGGAGCCTTGGAAGAATTGTCGAAAATGGTAATGATGGCAACTTCTTTAGTAGGAATTAAGGGAACAACAGTCTTCTCAAATAGAATCTCTTTACTATCCATCAGGCGCTGGACACCTGATTTCAAAAGTGGACAACCAGTAGGCAGAACAGAACACATACGACAACCTTCGTCACAGCCCGGAAATAAACCGGCTAGCAAAAGGTTTTTCTTTACGGTCATCAGAGGGGTAACAATATCATGCACAGAAACCACAAACGATTCTTCTTCTACATCATTTACTCCCTGCTTGGGCATAAGAGCAGTCACAATGTTAGGCCTCTCGGGTGCCTCAAACTCACTCTCCTTTGCATCAATTAAGTCCTGTATCTTACTTTTCAAAGTCCAACAATCATCTGTATTATGCCCTGGGCTATTAGAGTGATAAGCATAATGGGCATTAGGGTTATACCTCGGTGATGTAGTATTTGAATTCTTTGGGGCTTCCTTTAGAATCAACAGATTGGTCTTCAACAATTGTGGCAGAATCTGAGACAAAGTCATGTTGAGATGGGTGAATTGCCTTTGAGGTCTCTCATCCTTCTGTTGATTGTTGTGCTGCGGAGCACCAACAGGTTTGGAAATGACAACCGCATTAACAACTTGGCGGTGTTCAGGTTTATTTTGTCTTCTCTCACTGTAGACAGCACTGGACTCTTTTTTAAAGGGCTTCTTCTCGGTGCTCGATGAGGCACCCTTTTGTATCTTACCAGCCTTAATACCAGCCTCAATCCTCTCACCGGTCAAAATAAGCTATGTAAACCCAGACGAAGAGCTTCCAATTAGGTGGTTGAAAAATGGACCAGACAAGGTCCCCAGAAACATGTCAACAAGCTCTCGATCAGCCAAGGGTGGTTGCACTCTACCGGCAAGGTCCCTCCACTTCTGAGCATAATATTTGAATCCTTCACCCGTTCCCATTGACATACCCTGGAGTTGGGTACGCGTGGGAGCGAGGTCGGAGTTGTACTGATACTTCCTGTAGAAAGCAGTAGCCAAATCCTCCCAACTGCGGATGCTTGCCCCGTCCAGCTGATAAAACCACTCAAGTTGAGTCCTTGAGAGACTGTCTTGAAAGAAATGGATCCATAAGTTCTTATCAGCGGTGTACGGCTGAATCTTCCTCACATATGACCAGAGGTGCAGCTTCGGACAAGAAACTCTGTCATACTTAGCAAAGGCTGGTGCCTTGAACTTGTGGGGAATCACTACCCCAGATGATAGACCTAGATCACCAATGTCCAGACCAGGCACTTTCTGAACCTCCATAGCATTCAACCGGTCTTCCAGTTGCTTGTATCTATCCTCAGCAGGAGGATACTGTTCTTCATCGAAGTCCGTCTCGTTGTCGGAGACCACAGGGCTAGGAGCCCTCCTTTCCTCTTGACTATCTTTCCCTCCAGATGAGGTGGTCAAATCAACTTCATTCTGAAGCCTGTTTCCAAACCTGTGCCCAGTGTTGAACAAGATGGTCCTCTTCTTCTTCTTCTTCTTCTTCTCTTTTAGAATCAGGGTCTTCAGGTCTTACTGACCCTTAGCTAGATTCATGAACAACTCTTAAAATTGGGCATTCTGGGCCTGGAGGGCCTTGATGGCTTGCTCAGTTGAAGGTTCAGCAGACATGATGAGTGCTGAAATAAACAACGAAGAAGATAAGAGACCTGTAACGGGTACCTGTTATGAAGTGCATGGGATGAAATGTGTATGACATGATTTCAAAGACAATCAGGAGATTCAAATTTGTAAACCAGAAAGGAAACACACTTTATTAGATAAACTTTGGAATTCAAATTGTTCAACTGATGCCATTAAGGCATTACATGAAAGGAAATACTGAAAAGTAAATAAAAACTGGAAAGTAAATCATCAAAGGTCAATCAACGCTCCCATGGTCTCTTCTTATTAGTGCGGACATAGTTATTGAGAATCTGCTCGTTCTACAACTGCCTAGTCAGCTTCTGGATCTTTTGCTCTTGCTCGTTGAACCTCTCTTGGTAAGAATCTTGTTCTTCCCTCAATTTCATCCAAGACCTCTTCAGTGCCCCAATGTCAGTGGGCATATAAGGATGGAGGATGGTTGGAAGAACCCCTTCTTCATTAGCAACTTAAAGAGTGACAGGCCAGACAGCTTCATATGGCATACCCAGCTTCTGGGCACGAATACGGACCCATCTAAGATATGGCTCCATCGGAAGTGAAGTCTTTGGGCCCAGCTCATGTGGATCAGATTGGTGAACTTTATCCCAAGCCCTTATGAATCTGCGGCATAGCTCGTCGCCTTCCCCTTGAAAATCAAAGATGATATGAGGCATTAGCAGCTCATGAGGTCCTTCTCTTCTGGCACGCCCAAACTGACGTAGAGCTATGCACAGATTGTAAGAAATTCCTCCATGGGTTCCTAACAGTGGAACATTAGGGTACTCCCCACAGCGATTAATGATAGTCACCTCATCCATACCCTTGAGAGTCCAAATGATGTCATTATGCGAGAGAGACATAACCCTATAGGCCCAGCCCACGCCTTCTTTATTCTTCAACACTGACTTGGGAAGGTGCGAAATAAACCACCTTGCCAATAACGGAGTACAACACATCAAGGTTCCCCGCTTTTGGGCAGTACATGCATAAAGCTGATGAAGAATGTCACCCAAGAGAGTGGGTACCGGATTCCGAGAGATGAAGATCTTTACCGCATTAACATCAACAAAGGAGTCAGAGTTCGGAAACAATACCAAGCCGTATATCAGAAGGGCCAGAATATCCTCGAATGCCTTGAAGTCTAGGCTATCCCAGAAATAGTTAGCTTTACCAACCAAGAATTTAGTCAGAAAGCCCTTTGCTCCACTCCTAGTCTCCCAATTAGCCATTACCTCTTCTTTGGTTATATGAAGGGCTGTAGCAATCTCTTCGAGCCTAAGAATCTTCTCCCAACCAGTAAACAGGGTCTTCTCCAGAACAGAGATACCGAGCAGCTCAGAGAACTCTTTTAAGGTGGGAACCAGCTGGTAGTCCTGGAAAGTAAAACAATGGTACAGTGGATCATAAAATTGGACCAAGACTTTCATCATCTGTTCATCCATCTGGGAGGTGACCAAACTAAGAAGATGCCCATGTCTTCTGATGAAGGAAGTAGTATCTGGCATCCTTACAACCAAATCTTTAAGCATAGGGGGAACCTGGACAAAGTTAATCTGGATGGTATTCCTACGCATAGGCATCATGATGACCTACAAAACAGAGCAAAGATGAATCCCTCCTGTCTTTGAAATAAGTTAGTCCAATGCAAGATGTATGCAATGTTATGATGTCATGATGTCATGATAGTAAGCACACCACAAGTATCCACAAATAGCAAACATCGTAAAGGCACACAAGTCACACAGAGAGCCCTTAGATTTCAGGCTGGCAAGGAGCTTAGGTACTACCCTCTTTCAGTTCAGTTGGTTTAAACCTGTCCTAAAAATAGTAACTGGGTTATAGAGGATCTCAATATCACTGACTACCCTCAATCGGTCATAATTCCAGTTTAGCAACCTTTTCTTACGGCCGGAATCATCGCGAGAGTTTAGTCTCAATGAGTGTAGCATACTGCTACTGTTCTATCGCCAAGTTGGTCAATTTAAAGGTTCTAAGGTCAGTTGGTGCTTAATGACCCCTTAGAAGACCCATATTCTCCTTGTTCCAACACAAGGGATATCGGTACAGACTAAAGTGCCACACCAACGTAGCTACTGCTTCAACCGTATCGGTCTACACCGTATAGTTCCCTCACAATTTATTGCTACTTACCTAAAGGGTACCCCCAGATCCGGGTTAGGATCTATAGAACTCCGATAAAAGCCCACAAATATAAATCATACAAAGCATACAATTGAAAACACAATGATATAATCCTAAGGTACACCTCACTTATTAATGATCCCCAGCAGAGTCGCCAGTTCTGTGATACGGTGGGAGAGAACTGACTGTTTTGGAATGCTGGTTCGCATTTTGCGTTTGTTTTCGCAAAATGTCGCGGTAAGCAAGAGTCGCCACCGTCTTTTATTTTATTCTACAAGGAAAAAAAAAAGCACAGAAAAATTCCTTTTTTGAGATGTATCTCGGGTCCGGGGGGTAGATTATAGAAAGGGAAGGTGTTAGCACCCTTTCTATCCATGGTTATCCACGGGCTCTTAGGTACTTGCTCAAAGTGTTTTCAAAAATTGCTTTTCTTTGTGTTTGTGGGTTTGAAAGAAGTTTTTGTTTGAAAGGAGTGTAAGTGCGAAAAGTTTTGTTTTATTTTAAAAGGAGCAAGTACTTAAGAACCATCTGCCTACTCGAAAAAGGGATTAATCCGTGTTAATGTCCTTTAGACAATGCTATCCCACTATTGATGAGTTGGTAGCATCGTCGTTGGAGTTTAAGGGTCAATTCGATTAAGGGACGGGTGGTCAATAAAGCAATGTTAGGATGCCTTAGTGGTAACCCTAATGTCTTAGATCATTTTTCCGAGGCAACCGTTTCGAGGAAACTATGATCTTTGGACAAGAGGACGACCTCTAAGATTTTCTAAACTCAATGACCACTTTCGAAGGCAACCAAGTGAGGTGTACCCTAAGAGTGGCATGTGCAAGTGTGTTATTTCGGTTGATTTTATCTTTGTACATGTCATGGGTGAGCTATGATGATTTTAAGTTCATACATTGGATCTTGTCATGCATTCCCTATTATCAAACATCTAACAGTGTATAGTTGTGGAATTTAAATTTGCGGAAATTAAATCTAAACTATTACAAGGCGTCAGGTATTTACATCGCCAAAAGCAACCCTTTAATTTAAATTGCGGAAAATAAAATAAAGCGATAAAATAAAGTCCTAATTAAAAGCTATTACATTCCGGAAGCAAGTACAATAATATGAAAATATGGATCGCGTGCGAGAAAATTAAATCGGCGCCCTTTTTTAGGGTTTTGACCCCCTTTTTTTAATTAAAGAAAAGATTTTTGTTATTTTGAATAAAAAAAGAAACTAGATCTAAATTAATTATTAAATTAAATGAGCTAATTAATTAATTAATTAAAATAATTTTTTTTTTGATTTTTTGAGTATTTGAAGAAATAAATTAATTTGGCCAAAGTTAGTGAAAACCTAATATTCTACATTAATTTTAATTATTGGCAAAATTTTTAAAGTTAAACCTAATTAAAGCTAAATCAGTTAAATTAATTTATTTACAAAAATAAAAGTGATGAATTTAATTTTAATTAAATACAATATTTTTTGTGTTTTTGATTTTATTAAGAAAAATTATTAATTTGGTTAGTGATTAATTAACAAAAATAATAATATAAAACAATTAAATAAATATAATGAAAAGAGAAAGGAATAAACCAAGGGGGGTGTTGGGCCCAATCTGGAGGTGAAACTGGCAATTTGTGGCCCATTCACGTTCAAGCTTGATTTGACTTTCCAGATTCCATGCGTATGCATTGACCAAGCCTTATGATAGATCCTCATTCCTAACCACCAGATCTGGCCTAGAGGCCATCTGGCATCTGGAGATCTGAAGTCCATGGTATTCCACATGCTGGAGTTTGTACTGGAACAATTGTGGAAAAATATTACAAAGCAAATTGGTGGACCTGGGATTCGAACCCAGGTCCCATTGGACTTTGGTACACTACGCTTGCCAACTCAACTAACGCACTCAATTGTTATAATATTAAAAATCAAATATAATATGGAAAAAACAAATAAATGCCAGCAAACAAAAAATAAGGCGCGAGATTTGAATGGTCCAGTTGGGAGAGGACACGTAGTCGTCTTCTTCAACGAAGCTTGGTTTTCTTACCTGCGGATTTTTATCTGCAGCAAGATCTGTGGCTTCATCCTAAAATTCATTCTAAGCCATAAAAATACAATCCAAGAACATGGACGTGAGCGTCTCTTCCTCATGAGTCCATCTATATCCATTATTGGTCCTAATTCTTCCTGCAATGCAAACGCCTAAAAACAAGAAACGAAAACCCTTGGTTCAGGTATTACATTACAAGACATATTAACAAAATCAAATATTGCAGAAAGATTGGAAATTGAATGATAAGCATGATTGTACAAAAAAATTGCTTAAAAGATGCAGGAATATGGGAATACGATTTCGTGTACAGGGCAACTTTCAGAGAAGCTTACAGTGCGTTTTAGGTGACGAGAGGGCTTGGTTTTGATTCCTATCGCTTCAGTGGATGGCAAACAAGAAGTCTACGTTAAGTTTTGGCCTTGAAAACGCCTCTAGGATGGATTTCAGATTCCAACTTTTCAAGCTTTTTTTCAAGTTTGTTCTTGTGATTTTTTGCAGCCTCTTGGTTCTGAATTCGTATGTCTTATGTTGTATATGTATCAAGCATTGTATTAGGTTAAATCTTAGGCTTTGAATCTTGGTGTATTGATGTTTGAAGATTTGATATGAACCACCATTAAAACCTTTCCAATTTGATCAACAATCCAATATTTTGTGCACAATAAGGCTTGATACGAGTTTGATTGTGTACATCATGATAATTAAGACCTGTAATGATCAAAAAGATACCAAGTTATCAATTTTTAGATTTTATTTAGATTTAAATTGATTTAAAATGAATTAATTCAATAAAAATCAAATAAAATAGAAAAATTAATGAATGGACATAAAAATGAATATAGGACACGTGTGTAGTGTGACAAGATCAAATCAAGTGAAAAAAAGTGGGCCCATTTGACAAAATTTGAAGTTTTGGGGATAGTTGACTTTTGGCAATTTTGGAAAAATGCCCAACTTTAACAATGCATAACTTCCTCAATTTTGAACTTTTGTAGGTGTTCTTGGACGTTTTGGAAACCGTGAGATGTCCTCTAACCAACCCTTTTGGTCTCATCTTATTTTGATATTCCATTCTCTAGTTATAGGCTTTGGAAAAAAATGTGTTTTTGTTGACTTTCAAAAATGACCTATAATGTCCAAATTTGTAACTTTTTGTGAGTGCATTTCTTGATCTTGGGGTATGAAGATGGATTGTATGAAATTGCATCCTATTGAAAATGAGATTTGGATGGGTCATTTCTCATAAAGTATGGGAAAGGTATGCTTGGTCAAAGTTGAGTTGACTTTTCCTACAAAACCCTAATTTAACAACTTTTGAATCTTGATGAATTTTGAGCAATCCTTGATGAATCGTGATCAACCCTTGATAAAATGATGAATTATCCTTCCAAATGAGAATGTTTACAAAAAATATTGAGGTTTGACTATTTGCAGGTCACATTTGACTTTTCCCTAGTACAGTCGATTTTTGGGCCTCTTGAGCAATTAACTGACCAAACTTTCTCTGCAAGGCTTGAAATTTTACATGGATGAACTTGAGAACATATTAGGACATTGGGGAGCACTTGAGGTCATTTGGATGTAAGGACCTTGATGCAACATGAAACCCTAATTTGAGATTGACTGCCTTAGGAGATGATTTGACTGTCCAACTCTTGAGCAATCTTGAGCCACTTGGAGATTCTTCTTGAAATGTCTTGAGAAATATGGGAGGGAAAAATTTGGGGTACAACACAATGATTATGACCACCATGTACGGAGATGACCTACCACACCCTGCGAACGCAGACATAGTCAAAAGATACTACGCATAAACGACCCGACAAGTTGAAAACCCGAAAGGGCGACTTGGGCAAAAATGGGCATCCCGGTGAATCGAAAACCCGAAAGGGCGGTTCAGGCAAAAATTAGGGATAAATAAAATAAATCAGTACACCCGGCAAGTTGAAAACCTGAAAGGGCGACTTGGGCAAAAAAGGGTTTCCCGGTGGATCGAAAACTTGAAAGGGCGGTCCAGGCAAAAGTTTGGGAATTAAAGCATATGACTATGTCTCGTCAGATCACTTTAAGGACAATCCCTTCACGGACAAGCTCCAAGGTTCTGATCAATCCAATCATCAACGGACGAAGCAACGCATGGATAAGATATTCAGAGTTACGAAGGCTATAGCAGAATGGGAACCCCATGGAATTGTTACACATAGCTATCTTTCTTTGTATAAATTTTTTATCAATTTTATGACAACATTCTCTTACTAGGATGTCTGTCTCCTTTGTACAAAATACTTACACAAATTTAATACAAAGATACTTCAAAGTGCAGAAATTTGTTTGCTTTCTCTTTCTTTTTACACTTATGTTTTATTTGAAAACGTCCAATGATTTATTAAATAAGCATATGCATTTGAATATAATCACTGCTTACAAATAAGACGAAATGAGAAAGGGTAATTACTGATAGGTCGAAAGTATAGGAAAACGTCTTTAGGCTACTCCAGAAGAAATCCCCTGCAGTATATCATTCAGATCCTCAACAGAGCTAAAGCCTTGAAATGCATATCCCCAGTGGAGTTAAGTTTCAAAATCCCCATCAGGACTAAGTTTCCAAACTCCCAATCCCCAGCGGAGCCAAAAAACTTTGAACTACAAACCCTCAGTGAAGATGAAACTTCCTTCCCCAACGGAGTCCAAAACTTCAACCCATAAACCCCAGTGGAAGACCATCCAGTTTCCTCCAAATCCCCAGTAGATTGGCATACAACCCATGCCCTTGAGAACTCTTCAACAAAATAAACATTTTCCCCACAGAGTTATTTCCTAGCAGAACGAAGATTCTTGTTCTCATTTCTCTAGTGAAGCCTCCAAGGTTTCAATTCCCCAGTAGAGATCGTCAGAGTTTTCCTTATTCCCCAGGAAAGTCATGAAGGATTCTCACATCCCCACATAAGTTGTCAAAATTCTTGTTAATCCCCACAAGTCACCAAGGATTTTCAATCCCCAACAGTGGTCTAAAGGATTTCTCATTCTCAACAATCAAAGATTTTGAATCTCCAACAGTGGTCAAGGATATATTTTCCCCGGAAGCAGTCGAAGATTTCATTATCTCCAGTTATCAAGGATATATTTTCCTCAGCAAGGCAGCTAATCAGCTTACATGCACATACATTACATTCATATATCATAAACATTGATAAGGCACATTTTATTGCATCATACATGTCATGCAACATAACTTTGTGTTTTAGCTAACATTTTACCCTTTTCAGGATAAGATTAAAAGCTACCTTTAACAAATATTCAAAGATTTCAGATACAGTACGGATACGCTCCAAGACATGGAAGTCATTTTGTTACTCATTCAGATCTCTTATTCAGATACAGTATGGATACACCTCAGACACGGAGGTCATTCTATTACTCATTCAGAATTCAGCAATCAGATACAGACTAGATACGCTCCAGACACGGAAGCCATTCTATTTCTCATTCAGATTCAACTATCAACTTCAAGTTCAGATACACTCCAGACACGTAAGTCATTCTGTCACTTGTCCAGATCCCAGTTACAGTACGAATACACTCTAGACACGAAATTCATTCTACTACTCATACAGATCTCAACTTCAGATACAGTCCAGATACGCACCAGACACGGTTGCCATTCTGTCACTCATTCGGAATTTATTCCCATCCCCGAGTTGCTCCATACACGGATGTTTTTCTGTCACCCATTCAGAATTCAGATACAATACGGATACACTCCATACACGACAGTCATTCTGATATTCATTCAAGAATCAAATACAGTTACAGCTCGGGTACGCTCTAGACACGGACACCATTCCTTTGCTCATACGAATCCAATCTCCAGATACAACTCAGATACATTCCAAATACGGATACCAATCTGGTGTTCTTTCTCCTGATTTTTTAACAAACAAATCTTGGATGGCATCTTTAAGCCCATCTCCAACAAGATTCTACCATCTCCAAATGGCATCTTTAAGCCCATTCCCTCAGCTACATTTTGACGAGTGCAAATTTACGGGCACTCTAGTGTCCAATCATCTTTTACCTTCGAGTCACGAAAGGCAAATTCGCCAATCTAACTCTTCAGGTTCAAGAAGATTGAACAGGGGTAGCTGTTGTACCCCAAAATTTTCCCTCTCATTTTATCCAGATTTCCCCTCATAAGACTCTTTGAACTCCAGACAGGATTAGGGTTTTGCTCTGCTCAAGACATCTCCTTGCATTGATGACCTAAATTAGGGTTTGAGTTTGCACATGGATTTTTGGACTTTTAATGCTCAAAGTTAATTTCATACTTCATGTTGGATCTATAAGATTGCCTCTACCAAGTTTCAAGCCTTGAATCAAATATTTGCCCAATCAATTGGACAATTGACCTAGAAATCAGCTGTATTGGGGAAAAAGTCAACTGTGGCCAATTTACAGTCAAACCTCACAATTTTTGATCCACATCAAAATTATAAACTCCTATGGACCATTTGATCAAGTTTGGACCGCAACTCCTCAAGAAATTTGATCAGATCATCAAAAGGGCAAAATGGACATTTTTTAGGGTTTTGACAGTATAAGGGCAATTTCTGATTTTTCACCTAGTCAATGGAAAATTGGGTTCAAGCATGGATTCAAGGACTCAATGACATCATCTTGACCTATTCACAAGGTTCAAAAGATCTCTATGGCATTAGATTGATAGATGAATTTTTCAGTCAACTGATCAAAATTTGACTATACACTGAAAAGTCAAACTTTGACTTTTTGGTCAGAATCAAGTGCCAAGGGTTATTTTTAATCAAGATATGTCAAAACATGAAACTTGTTCATCAAGAAACCTAATTTTGCAAATTAGGGTTTAAGATTGAAAATTTTCATAATTTAGAATTTTTCTAAGTTATGAAATTTTCTTAATTTTTCCCAACTTTGCCCAACATTTTCACCTTGATGCAATTGGATTCAAACAAAACTTCCAACATGAAAATTGTAATCCTCCACAAAATCTACAACTTTTATTCACAAAGTTTTCTCAAAAGAAGCTTGGATCTCAAGTTATGATTTTTGGAACAAGGGTCCATGAAACTTTTAACTTAGTGAAATTTTGCCCTAATTTAGGCAGGATTTTGACCTATCTTCTTGACAATTTTTCACCTAGTTCCACTTGGAATATCAAGATGAATTTCAAATATGAATTGTATAGCATGTTACAAGATTTCTAAAATTTCCAAGAACTCTCCAAAATCATTTGTGGTTATGGAGAATCGAAGGCTTGAAGTTGGCAAAAACTCACTTTTGATCCATGGCATTTTCATATTGATACAAGTTGCAAACTCTAATCAGCCTTGTTTGTACTTGATTACAGGTCCCAAAACCCTTACATACTCAATAATTAAATGCAAATCTATTGGTTTGAGGCTTTGTTCTGGTCATGAGAGGATTACACAAAGAATTAACCCTAAAATAGCAAAAAGGCAACATTGCCATTTTTGTTAAATTTGCTTTATGTCAAATAGAATCCTTGAGCCTTGAACAAGATCTGGTACAACACACAATATCCAAAAACTGAGGGGGCCACGTTTGTAAAGTGCAAGCTGATAGATAGCTTGTACATGCCTGTCTTGCATCATGACTTACTTTTGCTTAAAATATAAGAAACTTGCCAAAATCAAGAGAACTTGAACATCTGAGAGGAGGAACCCTTGCAAGCTTTTGAAACAAGTTTTGTGCATTCCCTTGAGCCAGAAACACGAGCCATTGAACCCTTAAACCTTCCAAAACACAAAATCACCTCCCTCTTGCAAAACAGGGCAGCTTCTGCACTTTGAGTTCTATCTCACAAGTTGCTCGTGCGTTTTGCCCCAAACTTGTTCCAATACATTCCATATAACCTATCCAAGCTATCCCAACCCTTAGACGCTGACTGTAACTCCATTTGCAAGCTTCACCATTTCTGTTTTCAGCTTGTGCAGGTTGAGTTCTACAAGCTTGTTCAAGCACATTCAAAGCAAACTAGGCATTGGGGAAGGTCAGAGGAAGTTCAAGCAAGCTCCCAAACATCTCAGACCTCACTGAAAAGCTCCACATTGCCATACACGAGTTCAACTGAAACAGGTTTTTGTCAACGTTCTATCTCTCTATTTAGGAATCATTAGGCTTAGGTTTGTGAATAAAAAATGTAGTACTCATAGCCATGAAGCTGTACATATGCTCAGTTTTCATTTAAGTTAAACGTGTTAAGAGAATTTGATTCATGAACATCTTGAAAAAGTTAGGTTAGAAATTAGGGCCAGAGAAATTCTCTCTGGTCTTTGAGAGTTAGATTAAGTTTCTTATATGGTTGAATTTGTCTTGAAAAATGCTACAACTTTGATGTTATGAGTTTTTGCATTAGAGCACGTATGCAAGATCTGGACATTTGTACAGGTCGCGCGTTTTTGTTTGACAAAGGTTGAAGATAAAGTTCAGTGGGCTGGGCTTGGTTCTGGCTCACTTTTTGCACCCCCTGCCTTGTTGACTGCACCCCCCTGGCCCATTTCTTTATATTTTTATTTTTTTGTATTGATTTTTCATTTCTGATTTTATTTTATTATTTTCCAAACATAAAAAATACCAAAAACATTTTTATAAATTTTCACATTTATTTTTGTATTTTATTTTATTTTTCTAACATAAAAATAATTTAGTTAGTATATACTTTTATTTTATTTAAAACTTGAAAATAATACATAAAAATATTATAGTTTTATTTTTTTTTATTTATACTTAAATAATATTTTTTCTAAATATATTTTTATTTTGTATATATTTTATTTCATTTTATTGTGAAGAATAATATAATTAATATATATTTACTTTCTTAAAAGAAAATTAGGGTTTTTACCCTTAATAAAAAAAAATATAATCTTTTATTTCTTTTTTTTAATACATTAAATATTATACTTTTGCATACATAAAAATAAACAAAAAAACATTTTCTTTGCATATTCATAATATTTCACATTTATATTTAAATTGCTTATTTAATTATTGCCAATTTATTTATATGTACCATTTATTCAATTTGGATGTAATAGTAAATATTAGAGTTTTATTTTCTTGCAAATATCCCCTATTCAAATTGTATCCCCCTTCCCATATCAAATGTTGTAATAATGTAGATTTATTTTATGCACTTTATGCTTTCAAATATGTCATGATAGAGATTAGGGTTTGTATGCAATATTCCAAAATCAAAACAAATAGTTTAACCTAATACAAGACCTAAAAGCATATAAATTGACAACACAATGCACACATGCACCCCTAGGGTTTCACCCACTTGTTGCCTTTAAAAATGGCCATGTTATGCATGTTGAGTATCTTGGAAAAACAAAAACAAAACAAAAGATCATAGTCCCTCGATGACGCTATCTTGGTTGCCTATACAAAAATGATCTAGTCCCTCAAAAGAATTTTCTAAAGATACTTAGCACAATTCCTATCATGGTCAATACGATGACCCGCACCTGTCCCGTTTAACATCCTAATACAAGGTTGTTTACCAAATGAAATGGTAAAACAACACTGTCAAAAGGGTTAAAAATGTGTAGGAAATATCTTTGAGTAAAATAGGGTAGACAACTCTTAGTTACTTGATCAAAACTTGCAAAAAACATCCTTGCTATTTTCAAACACACCTCACAACACAATTTCAAAACATTTCCCAAAAAACAAACTTTCAAACATTGAAATATCTTTTCAAAAGATAAACACCTTTGTATATATTCAAACAAGAATCATTACAAAGGTTGCCTAGACAAGGCCTCTTTTTCAAAGCATTTTCAAAAACCACACACAAAGCACCATTTCAAACAATTTGAAAAGCAAAAGCAAGTGATCTAAACAAGTAACTAAGAGCCCATGTATAACCATAGATGAAAAGGGTACTTGCACCTTCCCTTTTCATAATCTACCCCACGAACCCAAGAAAACATCTCAAAGGTCTTTCCTGTGCTTTTTGACCTTTCCTTTGGATAAAATAAAAAGTCGGTGGCGACTCTTGCTAAACCGAAACATTTGCGAACACAAACGCAAAACCTCAAGTCAGTTCTCCCACCGTATCACAAAATGCAATGTTGGTTTGTTTTTCTTGTTATCCATATAGGTAAAGGCAATGATATATAACAAATTACCCGATGGGTTCATGAGTTTAGTTCCATGCCCTAGTCAATAAAGCTTGAGAAGTTCAAAATCACACTATTGGATTGGTTTTGGAAGAATTGGCATGGCAAGGCCTTGTTCCTATTGGTCACAAGAGCATATTTCTCTCAATTCTCAAGATATGAAAGTGGTTTTTGTGGATATGAGTTGTCATTATCATCCTTAACAACTTCTATTCACAAAGCAAGAATGTTGGTACAAGAAGTTTGTTCAAGCTTGGCCAAGTTCCTCAAAGCATTTTCTTGATCTAAGAGCTAGGGTTTTGAACTTCAAAGGGGTATATCTTGCTCGCCTTTTGGTATTTTTTAGTGATTCAAAAGACATCCTTCTCTTCAAAGGGTTATCAACAAATTACTTCAAAAGTTCCAAGGAGTTTTCATGAGGAAGAGACTTGATGAGGAAGAAAGAGTACAAGTCCTCCAGATGAATCCCCAATTTCCCATATGTGACTTCAAATGGCCATAACTTGGACAATTTTTATCACCTTGAGTCCATTCTTTTTCCATAATGATCTTGAAGATGTGAAATTTATTCCTATTTTATGTGCAAAGTGAGAAATGGATGAAAGTTTCCTTAAAGATGCAAAAGATTATAGGTCATTTCATGATTTTTTGCCAACTTCAACAAGTCATAACTTGCTCAAATTTTGGAGATTTTGAATGATTCAAGTTTCAAAATGTCATTCAAGATATCTAATTTATGCCATCTTTTTTGGTAAAGATCAAATTCTAAGTGGAAGGCCATGTTTTGATGAAAGACATTATAGGTCATTTTTGGAGAAGAATTTGAAATATTTCTAAGTATGGAAAGTCAACCCTTTTTCTCCAACTTTGACTCAATGCAACTTTCAGCTCAAGCATCCATTTAACTTCATTCTTTTTCCATTGCAAAGCTTGTAACCTCATCTTTCTAAAGCATCAAGAATCATGCCTTAAGACCCCTTGAGCTGCGAATGCCATTATTTCAAAAGTGGTAACTTGGAATTGAAGTTTCCTTGCAAGTCAAAATTTGAATTTCATGTTACAACCTCTAAACCTCAAATTAACATGTGTTTTGGGTCTAAACATGATTATCCAACTTTCCCAATTGGATTAGTGCATCAAAACGCAAGAATTGGATGAGCTTTGGTTAAGTTTGGATCACACTTCACTCGTGCATCAGGTTTGCACGAATTCCCTCCAAAACGCATCATTCACTCTTCGTGTTGATCCCATTTTCTTCTCCTATAAATACATGAACTATCCCATTCATTTTCCCAAGCTTGAATAGCCAGAATCACTCTGCCAAACTTGTTTCATAACTCACAATTCAGCAATATCAAAATCCATTCTTGAGCCCTTTTCAATCAAATTTTTCCATCAATTCACCTTCCTTGATCTTCCCTTAAGCTACCCACATAATTATATTCAAGAATCGTGCCCTATACTGCTCCATAGAAGTCCAATTTCAGAGCTCTGCAACTAAACTTCAATAGGTAGATTCCTTCATCAATTCTTCAAAACTCTGATATC
Source organism: Vicia faba (assembly GCA_948472305.1). Lineage (NCBI taxonomy): Eukaryota > Viridiplantae > Streptophyta > Magnoliopsida > Fabales > Fabaceae > Vicia > Vicia faba. The sequence continues at coordinate 358,777,961 of OX451735.1, forward strand.
ATTGTGTTGCTCTCATTGCCTTGGTTCTAGTCGCAACACTTACCTTTTAATGGAAACGCATTTTGACCATGATATTTCAAATCCCTTTTCAAAACTTTCCTTCCAAATTACTTGAGCTACAATTTATATAAATTTGGCGTGAGAGTGTGGTTGTCTTCGTCTTGAAGAGACGGAGCGAATGGCATAGGTCTGAGCTTCTGATTTTACAGTTTAAGAGACCCGCAATTCATGATGGCTGGAGGTTGAAGATGGCCAACGTGTCATCTTCCAACCAATGAAGGCGCGCCATCTGTTTTTTTTCAAATTCTGATTTAATTAATGATTCTGTACATTATTCACTAATGACCATGATATGCACAGCGCCCCAGATCCCTTGGATTTGATTACTAACGCGTTTTGACTTTCATCCAATGGTCCACATATTTTACTTTTATTTTCTTTTTCTGATTTTTATATTTTAATTGTTTTAAATTTCAAAAAATCATAGAAAATTCATTTTTAGTCCAAAAAATCTGAAAATATTATGAAAAATATTTTTGATTATTCTCTTTCTGATTTTTATTTTTTCACAATTAAATTTTGTGTTTTGTTATTTTTTATAAATTTTACACTTTATTTGATTTGTTTAAAATGTTAAAAATACTTTTATACATTTTTAAATTCTGAAAAAAATTATGGAATTATCCAATGAAATTGTGACAAATATTGGTGACCTTATTTTATTTTTGTTTCTGACTTTACTATTTTTTATCATTTTTTATTTATTTTACCCATTTATTTTGATTTTAAAAATAGTTTCTGACTTTAAAAAATCACCAAAAAATTTGTAAAATTATTTGAGCCCTTCTCTGATTTTTCTATGGTCTTACTTTTTATTTCTTTATTAATTTGAACCTAGTTGATATTTTTATCTTTATTTTCTATTTTTAAACATTTTTAAACCCTTTTGTGTATATTAAAATGTGATATTATTTTGTGACTATTTTCTGGGTGATCTTGGGTTGGATTTTGGATCATGAACTTTATTAACATCATTGGATCCATGGTGTTGAGTTTAACTCCACAAAAATGGATGAATGATTTTAATAATAGTTTGATTAAAATTTAATTCAAATGTGGTTTGTATATTTTTCCCATCCCTCTTCATCTCATCCCTTTCTTATTGCACTAAATGTTGTTAGAGCATGATCTCTATATCATGTCTCAAAACAAGTGGTGCATAGATTGCAATTGACTGGCCTCAAAATAGGTGCGACTTCTATATAAGTCTGTTGTACCCCATATTTTCCCCTAAGATCCCTTCATCATGTCATGTTGATTCATTTACAACACGATCACACTAGGATTCTTGGTTCCCCTCCCTATATTTAGCTTTTCCCTTTTGGAGGAATCACCAAGCACCTTGACTTATGTTCCTTTTGCAGTCATGAATATTGTTTTGATTTCTTCATTTAACTAATAAAATGCAATATTGGTTTGTTTTGCTTCTTATCCATATAGGTAAAGGCAATGAGATTTAACAAGTTACCCCATGGGTTCATGAGTTTATTTCCATTCCCTAGTCAATAAAGCTGGAGAAGTTCAAATCTCACTATTGGATTGGTTTTGGAAGAATTGGCATGGCAAGGCCTTGTTCCTATTGGTCACAAGATCATATATCCCTGAATTCTCAATATATGGAAGTGGTTTTGGTGGCTATGAGTTTTCATTATCATCCTCAACAACTTTTATTCACAAAGCAAGAATGTTGGTACAAGAAGTTTGTTCAAGCTTGTCCAAGTTCCTCAAAGCATTTTTTTGATCTAGGAGCTAGGGTTTTGAACTTCAAAGGGATATATCTTGCTCACCTTTTGGTATTTTTGAGTGATTCCAAAGACATCCTTCTCTTCAAAGGGTTATCAACAAATCACTTCAAAAGCTCCAAGGAGTTTTCATGAGGAAGAGACTTGATGAGGAAGAAAGATTACAAGTCCTCTAGATGAATCCGCAATTCTCCATGTGTGACTTCAAATGGTCATAACTTGGTCAATTTCCATCACCTTGAGTCCATTATTTTTCCATAATGATCTTGAATATGTGAACTTTATGCCTTCTTTTATGTGCAAAGTGAGAAAATGGATGGAAGTTTCCTTAAAGATGCAAAATATTATAGGTTATTTCATGATTTTTTGCCAACTTCAACAAGTCATAACTTTCTCAAATTTTGGAGATTTTGAACGATTCAAGTTTCAAAATGTCATTAAAGAGATCTACTTTATGCCATCTCTTTTTGTCAAGAGAAAATTCCAAGTGGAAGGCCATGTTTGGATGCAAGACATTATAGGTCATTTTTAAAGAAGAATTTGAAATATTTCTAAGTATGGAAAGTCAACCCTTTTTCTCCAACTTTGACTCAATGCAACTATCAACTCAAGCATCCATTTAACTCCATTATTTTTCCATTGCAAAGCTTGTAACCTCATCTTTCTAAAGCATTAAGAATCATGCCTTAAGACCCCTTGAGCTGAGAATGCCATTGTTTCAAAAGTGGTAACTTGGAATTGAAGTTTCCTTGCAAGTCAGAATTTGAATTTCATGTTACAACCTCTAAACCTCAAATTAACACGCGTTTTGGGTTTAAACATGATTATCCAACTTTGCGAAGTGGATTAGTGCATCAAAATGCAAGAGTTGGATGAGTTTTGGTGAAGTTTGGATCACACTTCACTCGTGCATCAGGTTTGCACGAATTCCCTCTAAAATGCATCATTCACTCTTCCTTTTGATCCAATTTGCTTCTCCTATAAATACATGTACTATCCCATTCATTTTCCCAAGCTTGGATAGCTAGAATTACCCTGTCAAACTTGTTTCATAACTCAGAATTCAGCAACTTCAAAATTCATTCTCTAGCCTTTTTATAATCCAATTTTTCCATAAATTCACCTTCCTTGATCTTCCCTAAAGCTAACCACATAATTACATTCAAGAATCATGCCCTATACTGCTCCATAGAAGTCCAGTTTCAGAGCTCTGCAACTCAACTTCAATATGTAGATTCCTTCATCAATTCTTCAAAAGTCTGATATCATTGTGTTGCTCTCATTGCCTTGGTTCTAGTTGCAACACTTACCTTTTACTAGAAACACGTTTTGACCATGAAATTTCAAATCTCTTTTTAAAACTTCCCTTCCAAATTACTTGAGCTATAATTTATATAAATTTGGCGCGAGGGTGTGGTTGTCTTCGTCTTGAAGAGACGAAGCGAATGTCATAGTTCTGAGCTTCTGATTTTACAGTTTGAGAGACCTGCAATTCGTGATGGCTGGAGGTTGAAGATGACCAACGTGTCATCTTCCAACCAATGAAGGCGCGCCATCTGTTTTTTTCAAATTCTGATTTAATTAATGATTTTGTACATTATTCACTAATGACCATGATATGCACAGTGCGCCAGATCCATTGGATTTGATTACTAACGCGTTTTGACTTTCATCCAATGGTCCACATATTTTACTTTTATTTTCTTTTTCTGATTTTTATATTTTAATTGTTTTAAATTTCAAAAAATCATAGAAAATTCATTTTTAGTCCAAAAAATCTGAAAAAATTATGAAAAATATTTTTGATTATTCTCTTTCTGATTTTTATTTTTTCATAATTAAATTTTATATTTTGGTATTTTTTTATAAATTTTACACTTTATTTGATTTGTTTAAAATGTTAAAAATACTTTTATACATTTTTAAATTCTGAAAAAAAATATAGAATGATCCAATGATATTGTGACAAATATTGGTGACCTTATTTTTTTTCTAACTTTACTATTTATTAACATTTTTTGTTTATTTTAACCATTTATTTTAATTTTAAAAATAGTTTTTGACTTTAAAAAATTACCAAAAAATTTGTAAAATTATTTGAGCCCTTCTCTGATTTTTCTATGTTCTTACTTTTTATTTCTTGATTAATTTGAACATAGTTGATATTTTTCTCTTTATTTTCTATTTTTAAACATTATTTTTAAACCCTTTTGTGTATATTAAAATGTGATATTATTTTGTGACTATTTTCTGGCTGATCTTGGGTTAGATTTTGGATTATGAACTTTATTAACATCATTGGATCCATGGTGTTGAGTTTAACTCCAAAAAAATGGATGAATGATTTTAATAATTGTTTGATTAAAATTTAATTCAAATGTGCTTTGTATATTTTTTCCCCATCCCTCTTCATCTCATCCCTTTCTTATTGTACTAAATGTTGTTGGAGCATGATCTCTATATCATGTCTCAAAACAAGTGGTGCATAGATTGTTATTGACCGGCCTCAAAATAGGTGCGACTTCTTATAAGTCGACTTACGATTGCTTAACATAGCGCTAAATTTTGTCCCGATTCGAATAAATGATCATTCGTGGCTCAAACTTATGATTGCAAGCCCAAGTATGTTAATTTGATCTCTTTGATCCAATAACCTTGAGATTCATTGTGTGGAGGCTTTGGTTCTAATAATACTCTAATGGATCTACAACACCTTTGGTCAACGTGGATCACTTAAACATCTTTGATCATTAAATGGTACTTGTGAGAATTCCAAATGGATGATATGCTTGATAAAAAGCAAATGCAACTTGTTGTGTGGAGGCTTTGGTTCTAACAATCCTCTAATGAGTTCCAAATGCAAGCTTCAAGATGGTCATCCAACTAACCACTAATTATTAACTTGTCTTACCTTATGCTTTTATTCTTTTTTTATGCTTTATATCCATCTACTTTTAGCATTTACATTTCATGCCATTTTCATCTTTGCTCATTTGAGCATTTACTTTCTTTCCATTTTTACTTTACTCATTTGAGCTTTCCTTTTTCTTTCTTAAGATACTTAATAATCAACATAAACCCTAAAAATCTTTGATGGTACTTGGACTATTTGGTTACTACCCTTGGCATTATGGAGCATGGGACTTTTCTTGGACTTAGGATTAGAAACCTTTGCCTATCTTGGAGACCTTGTGATCTTATCTGATTATTCCGTCTGAAGTTCTTGAGGTTTACCCCAAGACATTGGGTTGCTTGTTTGTTTTTGTGTGCAGGTTTTTATGATTACACCCCTTGTTTGTAATATGGGATTCACCCGTATACAACTGTTACTCTGCCCAATTTTTGTGAAGACTTAATACATTTGAAGTTTGGTTCTCTCAAGAGGTCTAGTATTTGTTTTTTGCTTGATTGGTTCCAATCCAAGGAATGGGAATTCTATCTTGGCTCATAATGTCAAGTATTGGCTTCTTGTTGGTTAGATGGTTCTTATCCCTAGCTTTTACCTTATGCTTTAGGATAGTCCCTTCTTCTCCTCTCATCTTCTTTAATTTCAAAAATCTTCTTCCCCATTTTGAAAACTCTTCTTGTTTTTGAACTTGAACCACTTTCATAATAAACTTGGACTTATGTCCATGCATTTTTAAAACATTTTTTCATAAATAAACTCCAATCAACTTAATAATACCTTGACATTTTTTGTGAGAAGACTAAAAGTCAAACAATCTCATTTAAAACCATTTTGCCACTTCGGCTTTTATGTTTAAACTTTTCTCAAAAAGGTTGAACTCTTGTCAATCCTTGTAGTGATGCAAACAACTATACTTCTACAATATGTAGTGAAGAGATATATTTTCCACTTGGTGTTGAGTGAGGCATTGTTTATTTTAAAATCCAAGTCATATCCTCCACTTTGAGATGATGCAAATTCTCCTTTCTCATGATTGTGGGTAGTAGGCATGTTTTCCACACGGACAATAACGATGATGTTTTATCTCATAAAATTAACCAACACATTTGTGTTTTAAATTTTTGAAAGAGGAACTACGTGTACCCTGATCCCCTATTGCACGAAAAGGTGGTACGTAGGCACTAAAGGTTCGCAAATGTGGCGGGTGAAAAAGTTATAAAAAATAAATATATTTCTTTCCTCAACTCCACCACACATTTTTTATATACAACATTTTTTATATAGCCAAAATATACTGATTTTACAAAGAGGCTCATGCGGAGTACCGTAGATGTTTAGGGTGCTAATACCTTCCCTTTGCATAACCAACCCCCTTACCTTGAATCTTTCACCTTCTTTTTTGGGTTATTCGCTCTTTTCCCATTCCTTTGGAAACAATAAAGAGCAGTGGCGATTTTGATTTTGATTTGTATAAAGTCTAGTCAATCCAATGGCTTGGACTTAAATATTTCTACCGCTACAAAGTCCACTTACGATTACTTAACATAACGCTAAATTTTATCCTGATTCGAATTGATGATCATTCGTGGCCCAAACCTATGATTGCAAGCCCAAGTATGTTAATTTGATCTCTTTGATCCAATAACCTTGAGATTCATTGTGTGGAGGCTTTGGTTCTACCAATCCTCTAATGGATCTACAACACCTTTGGTCAATGCGGATCACTTAAACATCGTTGATCATTAAATAGTACTTGTGAGAATTTCAAATGGATGATATACTTGACAAAAAGAAAATGCAACTTTTTGTGTGGAGGCTTTGTTTCTACCAATCCTCTAATGAGTTCCAAATGCAAGCTTCAAGATGGTCATCCAACTAACCACTAATTATTGACTTGTCTTACCTTATGCTTTTATTCTTTTTTATGCTTTATGTATCATTTACTTTTAGCATTTACATTTCATGCCATTTTCATCTTTGCTCATTTGAGCATTTACTTTCTTGCCATTTTACTTTGCTCACTTGATATTTTTTTTCCCCTTCTTAAGATACTTAATTATCAACATAAACCCTAAAAAATATTTAATGGTACTTGGAATATTTGGTTACTATCCTTGGCATTATGGATAATGGGACTTTTGTTGGACTTAGGATTAGAAACTTTGGCCTATCTTGGAGACCTTGTGATCTTATCTGATTATTATGTCTGAAGCTCTTGAGATTTACCTCAAGACATTGGGTTTCTTGTTTGTTTTTGTGTGCAAGATTTTGTGATTACACCCCTTGTTTGTAAACTAGAATTCACCCGTATACAATCGTTATTCAGCCCAATTTTTTGGTGAAGATTTAATACACTTGAAGTTTGGTTCTCTCAAGAGGTCTAGTATTTGTTTTTTGCTTGATTGGTTCTAATCCAAGGAATGAGAATTCTATCTTTGCTCATAATGTCAAGTATTGGCTTCTTGTTGGTTAGATGGTTCTTATCCCTAGCTTTTACCTTATGCTTTAGGATAGTCCCTTCTTCTCCTCCCATCTTCTTTAATTTCAAAAATCTTCTTCCCCCTTTTTGAAAACCCTTCTTGTTTTGAACTTGAACCACTTTCATAATAAACTTGGACTTATGTCCATGAATTTTCAAAACATTTTTCATAAATAAACTCCAATCAACTTAATAATACCTTGACATTTTTTGTGAGAAGACTAAAAGTCAATCAATCTCATTTAAAACCATTTTGCCACTTTGGCTTTTATCTTTAAACTTTTCTCAAAAAGGTTGAACTCTTGTCAATCCTTGTAGTGATGCAAACAACTATAATTCTACAATATGTAGTGAAGAGAGATATTTTCCAATTGGGTGTTGAGTGAGGCATTGTTGATTTTAAGATCCAAGCCATATCCTCCACTTTGAGATGATGCAAATTCTCCTTTCTCATGATTGTGGGCAGTAGGCATTTTTTCCACACGGACAATCACGATGATGTTTTATCTCATAAAATTAACCAACACATTTGTGTTTTAATTTTTTGAAAGAGGAACTACGTGTGCCTTGATCCCCTATTGCACGAAAAGGTGGTACATAGGCACTAAAGGTTCGCAACCGCGGCGGGTGCAAAAATTATAAAAATAAATATATTTCTTTCCTCACCTCCGCCATCCACTTTTTATATACAACATTCTTTTCATTTCCAAAATGTACAGATTTTACAAAGAGGCTCATGCGGAGTACCGTAGATGTTTAGGGTGCTAATACATTCCCTTTGCATAACCAACCCCCTTACCTTGAATCTTTCCCCTTCTTTTTGGGTTACTCACTCTTTTCCCATTCCTTTGGAAACAATAAAGCGCGATGGTGATTTTTATTTTTATTTGTATAAAGTCTAGTTAATCCCATGGCTTAGACTTAAACATTTCTACCACTAGAGAAAAATGGCGAATTCACTAGGGAAAGATTGACCTCTTGCTGGTCCATCCCTAAGTGGGTTGAGCCTATCTTTGTTTATATCTGTATATGTGTCATTACTATTTTTTGTGTTATATGTTGTATATAAGTTTGTCTGGATTTTCCTGGTTTTCAGGGTGCTTGGTGATTACTCATAAGTCCTATACCAGGACTTGGGAAACTATAAGATAGGACGGGCGGTATAGTCATGTTAACTTTGAGGAAGTAATCCCAAAAAAGGAGGCATGAGATCCCCCACTTAGTGGAGGCCCCTTTGATTGTAGTGTCGTTTACCGAGTAATCGGGAAGACGTACTGCTTTCACCCTGGGAGCCTGCTGAAACTGAGAACCGTAGAATACCAAACCCATCTTGGCCTTTTAGGTGTAGTGCGGAAGCTATGATGGAGTAATCCGGAAATAGTTGTCACGCGATACTACGCTCAGACGAGTCTTTCTTGATAATATTACTAATTACCGAGTTAATCGAGAAGTTGGTAATATCCGAAGGAAGGATGTAGACTCTGGGAACCTCTAGAACCTTGTTCGACAGGTGATAAATTTTAGAAAAATACCTTATGGGTAGTACCTTCGACCTCATGCTAGTGACATTGAACCTATGAACCCTATATGTGTGATCTTGTGTGTGATTGTTGCATCATGCATCCATGCACTCATAAGCATCTTTCGAAGAAACCATATTTCAAGGGATTTAAAGGTTGACTATTTGTGAATCTCCCAGGTACTTTTTAACCATGGATTCTGGAAATAGAAAGACCGGGAAATACAGTTTCAAGGATCCCAAGATAGATGACTTGATTAGTCTAATTCCCGAGATTGAGTGTTCTGCAGACTTTCGGAAGAAGTATGGATCCATTATTCCTCTCATGAAGCTGAAGATGAAGGAGGGTATTCTCTCGACCTTGGTATAGTTCTATGATCCGGTGTATCATTGCTTTACTTTTCCCGACTATCAGTTGGTGCCCACACTGGAGGAGTATTCTTATATATTAGATTTACCTGTTACCGATCGTGTTCCTTTTACTGGTTTGGAGAGGGAGCCAAAACCACATGTGATTGTTGCCTTGATTCATTTGGAGAAGTCTGAGGTGGAAGCCCATATGACTATCAAAGGAGGGATTAGAGGATTACCAACTCAGTTCTTATTGGAGAAAGATCCTTACTTTTCTAGAATGAAGAGTACAATTGCTTTTGAGGCCATCTTTGCTCTGCTTACTTACGGGTTGTTCTTATTTCCTAATGTGGATAAGTTTGTTGACATTAATGCTATCAGGATCTTCATGATTGGAAACCCAATTCCTACATTTTTGGGTGATGCTTATTACTCTATTCATCTTCGGAATTCTTATCATGGGGGGATGATTATCTGTTGCACGCCTGTGTTGTACCAGTGGTTTATCTCTCATATGCCTCATCCTGATGCTTTTTGGGATGTCAAGAAGGAACCTCGTTGGGCTCCTAAGATCATGGCACTTACTCACTCGGATGTTGATTGGTATCACCAAGCTTACCAGGATATAGAGATTATTGACAGTTGTGGTAGTTTCCCCAATGTACCTCTTCTTAGTACAAAGGGAGGAATTAACTATAACCCTGTTCTTGCACGGTGACAACTTGGTTATCCGATGAGGGATAAACCAAATAGTATTCATTTGAGTAGTTTCTTTATGAAGGAAGGAGAAGACCATAGGGAAGCTAGGGGGAAGATTGCGAAGGCCTAGTGTCACACTCATAAGAAGAGTAGGAAGGATTTGGGACCTAGGGGCGCTGTGTCTTTGGAGCCATATCTTCAGTGGGTCCGATTGAGAGCCATTCAGTTAAAGATGTCTTATACCTGGGAGACACCCATGCCTGATCTATTTGTGGAGACCACTCCTCCCTTATTAGATGATCTGGAAGAGCTATAGCTTGCTTTGGTTAGGATGCAACAGGAAAAGATGCTTGGAAGAACAATTTCCAAACTTTAGAGAGTTCCTACAGAGCAGACCTGAAGGAGAAAGACGACTTGATTGTGATCCTTGAGAGTCGAGCAGTAGAGTCTATGGAGAGGCAAGGGGATTTATTTTCTCCTAAGCCTCAATCAGGTGTTGATCACTCACTTCCTGATTCAGATGATTGGAAGGAGGTTGCCATCAGACATGTGGAAGAAAACCAGAGGTTGAAGGCTCGGATTTCCAGGCTCACGGGGAAGCGCCAGTGTACAAAGTGGTCTCCATCAGTTCTATTTCTCAGGGTTTTAGATTTTATTTTCATCTTGTACTTGGGATCATTGAAAATTGTAATCCATTTTGGAGTTATTATAATAAAAAAATTTCAGTATTTCAAATGCGTTATTACTTTGATGTTTGCAATATGTCTATAAACTTTAAATCCCTTGAAATATTAAATAACAAAGTAAAAATAATCATGTGCATTGCATATCATGCATTATATTGCACATATTTCTTGCATTTGTTATGTATATCCAGGTGTCTTACCAAGCTTCTTTACTTTGTTCAGCAAGCTGACTCACCACTACAACACTCGGGCTAATTTCAGAAAGAAGATGGACAACTTAGAACAAGAAAATCGCGAGCTGCACGAGGAAGTTTCTGCTTTGAAGGCCGGCATGACCGATCTGACTACTCTGATGGAAGCTCTGGTGACTACTCAGAATCAACCACCGAGTGTTCAACCTCAACCAACAAGGGCAACTACTGAAGCTCCGTCTGTTCTCGTATTTGCAACTCCAACTGTTGTTCAGAATCGCATGCCTCAAGGTTATCCATAGGGAATGCCAGAGAATTTTGCACCCAAAGGTTTCAATATTGGTCCTCAAGATACTCCAGTTGTTCAGACTATTGCTACTCCGGCACCTCCTATGGTGCATGCTGTTCCTGCTGCACCTCCGTCGGTGAATATGGTTTCGTTTATTAATGATGATGTGTGTCGTCCTTTCCCTCCACCGAGTGAAGACTTAGGTCTTTATGACAGAATGGATGATTTTCAAGAGCATTTTGACAAGATGAAAAGATAGATGAAGGCCCTCAAGGGAAAAGACCTATTTTGGAAGAATGTGAATGAGCTATGTTTGGTCCCAAATGTTAAGATGCCTGCTAAGTTTAAGGTCCCGGAGTTTGAGAAGTATAAGGGAAACACTTTCCCTCGTGCTCATCTGGTGATGTACGTAAGGAGAATGTCTACCCATACTGATGATCACCGTCTTCTGGTTCACTTTTTTCAGGACAGTTTAACCGGTGATGCATTGAAGTGGTATATGAGTTTGGACAACGCTAATATCCATACTTTTAATGATTTGGGAGAAGCATTCTTCAAAAAATACAAGTAAAACATGGACATGGCGCTTGACCGAGATCAACTCAGGGCCATGGTTCATAAGGACAGGGAATCGTTCAAAGAGTATGCCCAGAGATGGCGTGAGGTAGCCGCCCAAGTGATTCCTCCCATGGAAGAGAAGGAGATGACTAAGATTTTCTTAAAGACGCTGGGTGCTTTCTACAATGAGAGGATGTTAGCAAGTGCATCAAGTGACTTTACTGAGATGGTAGGAATGGGTATCCGCTTAGAAGAGGCTATAAGAGAAGGTCGTTTGACGAAGAGTGAAGGATCTGGAGGTGTGAAGAAGCCATCTTATGGGTTTACCAAGAATAAAGAAAGAGATGAAAATGCTGTTATACAAGAGAGAAGGGTAAACACTCCTAGAAGGAATTATCTGCGTCATCAGCAAGTCGCCTCAGTTGCTCCCGTTATGAATGTCTCTCCAACTACCGTTGCTTATCAGAGACCGTCCCAACAGGGGAATAAAGGGTATAATCAGAGAAGGGAGAGTTATGACCCTATTCCCATGAGCTATACAGAGTTACTATCGGCATTAATTCAGAAGAAGTTGGTTCAAACCCGACCACCTCCCGCCGTACCATCACCATTACCTTGGTATTACAAGGCAGACCAAACATATGCTTTTCATCAGGGAGCTCTAGGGCATAATGTTGAGAATTGTTATCCTTTGAAGATTGAGGTGCAGAAGTTGGTAAAGTCTGGTTGTTGTACCCCAAAATTTTCCCTCTCATTTTATCAAGATTTTTCTTCACAAGACTCTTTGGATTCCAGACAGGATTAGGGTTTTGCTCTGCTCAAGACATCTTCTTGCACTATTGACCTGAAATTAGGGTTTGAGTTTGCACAGGGATTTTTGGACTTCCAATGCTCAAAGTGAATTTAATACTTCATTTTGGACCTATAAGATTGCCCATACCAAGTTTCAAGCTTTGAATCAAATTTTTGCCCAGTCAATTGGATAGTTGACCTAGAAATCAGCTGTATTGGGGGAAAAGTCAACTGTGACCAATTTACAGTCAAAACTCATAATTTTTCATCCACATCAACATTATAGACTCATATGGAACATTTTATCAAGTTTGGACCATAACTCCTCAAGAAATTTGATCAGATCATCAAAAGGGCAAAATGGTCATTTTTAGGGTTTTGACTGAAGAAGGGCAATTTTTGATTTTTCACCTAGCCAATGGAAAATTGGGTTCAAGAATGGATTCAAAGACTCAATGTCATCATCTTGACCTAATCACAAGGTTCAAAAGATCTCAAAAGCATTGGATTGACATATGAATTTTCCAGTCAACTGATCAAAAATCAATTGTACACTGAAAAGTCAAACTTTGACTTTTTGGTCAAAATCAAGTGCCAAGGGTCATTTTTCATCAAGATGTGTCAAAACATAAAACTTGTTCATCAAGAAACTTAATTTTGCAAATTAGGGTTTAAGATTGAAAAATTTCTTAACTTAGAATTTTTCTAAGTTATGAAATTTTCTTATTTTTTCTTAACTTTGCCCAACATTTTCACCATGATGCAATTGGATTCAAACAAAACTTTCAACATGAAAGTTGTAGTCCTCCACAAAATCTACAACTTATATTCACAAAGTTTTCCCAAAGGATGCTTTTATCTCAAGTTATGATTTTTGGAATAAGGGTCCATGAAACTTTTAACTTAGTGAAATTTTACCCTAGTTTAGGCAGGATTTTGACCTATCTTCATGGTAATTTTTCACCAAGCTTCAATTGGAATCTCAAAATTAATTTAAAATATGGATTGTAGAGCATGTTACAAGATTTCCAAAATATCCAAGAAATCTCCAAAATCATTTGTGGTTAGGGAGAATCGAAGGTTTGAATTTGGGAAATTATCACTTTGATCAATGGCATTTTCATGTTGACACAAGTTGCAAAATCTGTCCAATTTTGCTTGTACTTGAATACAGGTCTATAAACCCTTCCAAACTCAAAAATTGAATGCAAACTCAATGGATTAATGCATTGTTCTGATCAATGAAAGATTATACAAAGGATTAATCCAAAAATGGCAAAAAGTTAACAATGCCATTTTGATAAAGTTCACTTTATGCATATTTGTTTCTCCTGAGCATTTCACCCTTTCTTTTGCAGCAAACAAACTTCATAAACTAAGGCAAAGGTACAACAACTTTGTGCATGCTTGAAGCTATCCTGTACAGGCCTGCCCTTGGTCACTTCACACTTTTCTTAAAAAATAAGTCAACTTGCCAAAATCACATAACTCTTGTATCTGTTATAACCAAGCTTGGCAACCATTCCAAACAAGTTTTGCATATCACATTGAGCCAGAAACACGAGCTATCCAGTCCTCAAACACCGTTGAACATCAAAACACCAAAAACTTGCAAAACAGGGGAAGCTTCTGCAGTTTCACCTCCATCTCACAAACCACTCGTGTGTTTTGCCCCAAACCTCTTCCAACACACTCCATACAACCCACCTAAGCTCTCCCAACCATTGGCCAGTGACTGTAACTCCATTTATAAGCTTCACCATTTTTAAGTTCTGCTTGTGCAGGTTGACTTCTACAGGCTTATTCAAGTAAACTCAAAGCAAACTAAGAATTGGGGAAGGTCAAAGGAAGTTCAAGCAAGCTCCCAAGCATCTCAGGCCTCATTGAAAACCTCCACATTGCCATACTCGAGTTCAACTGAAGCAGGTATTTTCCAACTTTCTATCTCTCTATTTAGGAATCATTAGGCTTAGGTTTGTGAATAAAAAATGTAGTACTCATTTCTCTTAAGCTGTACATATGCATATATTTCATTTAAGTTAACTGTGGTTAGAGAATTTGATTGATGAACTTTCTGAAAAGGTTAGGTTAGAAATTAGGGCCAGAGAAATTCTCTTTGGTCTTTGAGAGTTAGTTTAAGTTCTTTACATGGTTGCAATCGTGTTGGAAAATGTTATAACTTTTGTGTTGTGAGTTTTTGCTTTAGAGCACGTATGCAGGAGTTAGCCATTTGTACAAGAGGCGCGCGTTTTTTTAAACAGAGGTTGAAGATGAAGGCCAATTGGGCTGGGCCTAGCTATTTCTCACTTTTAGCACCCCTGATTTGCTTCTCACACCCCCTTGGCCCATTTAATCTATTTTTGTATATTTTTCATTTCTTTTTTAATTTCTGCTTTATTTTATTTTTCTAAACTTTAAAAATTACCAAAACTATTTTATTTAATTTTCACATTTTATTTTATTATTTTTATTATTTTTTTTAGACATAGAAATAATTATTAAATAATATATACATTTATTTTCTTTTATAAAAACTTGTAAATAACATAAAAAACATTATATTTTATTTTTAGTATTTATATATACTTAAATAGTATTTTCTCACATTATTTTTATTTTCTTTAACATTTATATATATTTTATTTATTTTATTGTACATAAATAAATAATACATAATATATATATATTTTCTTAAAACAAATTAGGGTTTCCACCCTTAATAAAAATAATCTTTTATTTTATTATTTTTAATGCATTAAATAGTTTATTTTTACATATATAAAAATAATACAAAAACATTTTTTTGCATATTTATAATATATTGCATATTTATTTAATTGTCTATTTAAATATTTGCTTATTTATCATTTGAACAAAGAATTCAATTTGGTTGTAATAATCTTAGGGTTTTAATTTCTTGCAAATAATTCCCTATTCAAAATTGTATCCCCTTCCCCATATCAATGTTGTAATAGCTTAGATTACTTTTACGCATTTATAGCTTTCAAATATGCATGATAGATATTAGGGTTTGTATGAAATATCCAAAAGAAAACAAATAGTAAGACCTAATACAAAGACAAAATGTATGAAAATGACAACACAGTACACACAAGCACCCCTAGGGTTTCATCCACTTGTGCCTTTAAAATGGCCATGGTATGCATGCTAGGTATCTTGGTAAACAAAAACAAAACAAAAGATCATAGTCCCTCGATGACGCTATCTTGGTTGCCTATACAAAATGATCTAGTCCCTCACACAAAAACTTGCTAAGATACTTAGCACAATTGTTATCATGGTCAATACGATGACCCGCGCCTGTCCCGTTTAACATCCAAATACAAGGTTGTTTACCAAATACAATGGTAAAACAACAATGTAAAACAGTTAAAAATGTGTAGGAAAGATCTTTGAGTAGATAGGGTAGATGCTCTTAGTTACTTGATCAAACTTGCAAACATCCTTGCTATTTTCAAAAACACATCACAACACAATTTCAAAACATTTCCCAAAACAAACTTTCAAACATTGAAACATTTTTCAAAAGACAAACACCTTTGTATACATTCAAACAAGAATCATTACAAAGGTTGCCACAACAAAGGCCTCTTTTCAAAACCACACACAAAGCACCATTTCAAACAATTGAAAAGCAAAAGCAAGTGATCTAAACAAGTAACTAAGAGCCCATGGAAAACCATGGATGAAAAGGGTTCTAGCACCTTCCCTTTTCATAATCTACCCCCCGAACCTAAGAAAACATCTCGAAGGTCTTTCCTGTACTTTTTGACCTTTCCTTTGGATAAAATGAAAAGTTGGTGGCGACTCTTGCTAAACCGAAACATTTGCGAACACAGACGCAAAACCTCAAGTCAATTCTCCCACCGCATCACAGAACTGGTGACTCTGCTGGGGACTCAATATAAAAGTGGGATTACCTTAGGGCTTAGATCACCTTTACATGCTTACCTTGTTTTCTTTGATTGCTTTACATTTGGTTCTATTGTTTGGGTTTGAAATCCTCTACCTGGATTTGGGAAACACTCATAGGTAAATAGCAATACGTTGTGGAAACTGTGCGGGGTATACCGACATGGTTGAAGCAATAGCTATATTAGTGCGACATATTTGTGGGTACCAGTAGCCTTTGAGTCAATCAAAGAGAATAAGGGGCCACTGAGTGATGTCATTAAGCACTAATGGACTTTTAGAACCTTTACTTGACCATCTTGGCCTTATTAGGGGTAGTGAGATGACCGGCTTTGGTGCAATCCGAAGTTGGTAGATACTCGATACTACACTCATTGAGGGTTATTTTCTTGGAATATTTTGGTCGCCAGTAAAGTGGCTAAACTGAAATAATGAACACAGAAAATAATCCAGTGATATTGAGCTCCTTAGAACCAGGTTACTATTTATAGGACAGGTTGAGCCAACTAAACTTCAAGAGGGTACTTACCTATGAAACCCCATGCAAGCCTGAAACTAGGATCTTGAGTGATTTGCTTGTACATATACTTGTGCATACATCATGAACATCATAAAGCATCATATGCATCCACTAACCATTTCAAGGGTTAGGATCTTCATCTTTGTTCCTGTTGTGTAGGTTATGGAATCACTTCGCAGGAAAACAATCTAGGTCAACCTTGTGAGAATTCCTCCTCTACTCAAGGAGCTTGCTTCCAAGATTCCATAGAATTTTCCCTTCACTGAAGACATGGTAGACTTGTTAACTTGGTCACCTCTAACACAAAAGAAGACGTGGTGAAAGTTCTCTTCCAGTTCTTTGACCCCCTACACCACTGCTTCACATTTCCTGATTATCAACTAGTGCCTACTTTGGAGGAATTTTCTCAACCCCTGAGGATTCCTATTCTCCATCAACTACCCTACAACGGTACAGAAAGAGAGCCAAAGCCTGAATATGTTGCTCAAGCCTTACACTTGAAACCATCTTATATCAAAGGTCATTGGGAAACCAGAAGTGGTGTCAAGGGTTTCTTGGAAAAGTTTCTGTTTGAGAAGGCACAAGACTGCTGGAATTCTCTAGATCTGCAAGCTTTTGAGGAGATTGTAGCACTTCTCATCTATGGGTTGGTCTTGTTCCCAAACCCTGATCAGCTTATAGATGTGAATGTTGTCAAGATTTTCATATCTCGGAATCTTGTGCCTACATTGCTTGGGGACATCCTCCACTCATTTTACACACGAACAATGAGGAAAAGAGGTGTTCTCATGTGTTGTACTCTTCTTCTAGCAAGGTGGTTTATTTCTCACCTTCCCCAATAAGTCTTGAAGAATGAGCAAGGCTTGAGGTGGTCACAACAATTGATGACTCTTACACATTCTGATGTTCATTGGTGTTCTCGGTCCAGAGAAAATGTCATCATCATTGATCGTTGTGGGGAATTCCCTAATGTCCCATTACTTGGCATTAGGGGAGGCATTACCTACAACCCCTGCTTGGCTCTGAGACAATTTGGGTACGCCCGAAGGGACGGCCCACATGACATGCTGATTCCATATTTGGTTTTTTACTTCGACAACGACGCTCAAGGACTTCGACAAAGGTTTATCCGAGCTTGGAGGATGCCCAACAAGGTGGACAGTAAGACCCTGGGACACAAGAATTCCATCCCCCTTGAGCCTTACCTAAAGTGGGTACGAACCTGCGCCCAGAGTCTTATGATGCCTTACCCCTACATTCTCCTCATGATCAAAGAGCCTGTTATGGAAGGAGAGGTTCCATACACCCTCCTACGTCCTGACATGCTAACGTCATTGGAAGATTTGCAAAGGAGTTGGATACAGCTCAAGGGAGAATGCAATACTTTTGAAGCCCAATTCTACGCCAGTGAGAAGAAGGTTTTAGAACTTACTCGTCGACTCCATGAAGAGTAGACTCTCAACACCTACATAGCGCCAAAGAGGATGCACAACATCTTTTTACCTTAGAATTTTGTATTATTTTTCCCATGGGGCATTTATGTACTAACAATTCTATCTTATTAATATGACGTGCGTTCTTTTTTGTTTACAACAAATTTGAATTTCTGAATCCTTGAATGCATTACATGAATACATTTCATTGATCATATGCATAAACAGGTCTTCACACCAGGTTTCCTTATCCCTCTACTGTTTATTTCAGCAACATGGATATAGAGCAGACGGTCAAAGACCTACAAGCGCAGAATTCACAGTTCCAACAACTAATCATGACCTTGGCAAAGAGTCAGGAGGATCTTAAAGCACTATTGGAAAAGGAAAAGGAAAAGGAGAAAAAAGAAAAAGAAAAGAGTTGGTGTGGCTACTATGGGAAGAAGATTTAAGAACCAAGCTAGAAGGGTCCTGGATTTCCCCTCAACATCTGATGAAGGGGTAGGAAAGGGAAAGGGAGCTGCAGTGCCCTTCGAGTCCAAGGAAGAAGAAGAAGAAAAAGAAGAGGATGAAGACTACTCTGAGCAGCAGTACCCTCCTGTAGACGATAAGTACAAGAATCTGGAAGAGCGTCTGGCAGCTATGGAAGTACAAAGAGTGTCTGGGATGGATTTCGAGGAGCTAGGGTTGGTGGTTGGGATTGTGATTCCCCCTAAATTCAAGGTGCCTACATTTTCTAAGTACGATGGTTTGTCTTGTCCGAAGATGCATCTGCGGTCTTATGTCAGAAAGATCCAACCATATTCTTCTGATAAAGATCTGTGGGTTCATTTCTTTCAGGATAGTCTTTCGGGGACATAATTGGATTAGTCTTACCAGCTAGAGAGGTATGACATGCACAATTGGGAGGATTTGGCGGCTGCCTTCTACAAACAATATCAATATAATGCAGATTTATCACCAACCCGTACTCAATTACAGAGTATGGGCATGGTCTCCAATGAAGGCTTTAAGGAGTATGCCCAGAAATGGAGGGACTTGGCTGGAAGGGTGCAGCCACCATTGTCTGAGAGAGAGCTTGTGGATATGTTTTTGGGGACCCTGTCAGGTCCATTCTTTAATCACTTAATCGGGAGTTCGTCTGCGGGGTTCACCGAGTTAATTTTGACTGGTGAACGAGTTGAAGCCGGAATCAAGAGCGGGAAAATTCAAAAGGATACATCTGCTTCCGCTGCCATCAAGAAAACCTTCCCGACAAAGAAAGAGGTATCAGCTGTCTATTCTCAAAGAGGTCGAGGAAGAGTTGAGCGTCGGCCAACGATGGGGGTTGTAATGATTCAGACGACTGCAGCTGATCAGCCTAGAAGCAATCAACCCAGAACCAACCAACAAAGAGCGGAAAGGCATGCTAGGCAATTCACCAAAATAAATATGACGCCTGCTCAGGTTCTCCCCCGTCTCTTGAAGTTAAACCTTACAACCTTGAGAGACGCACCACAAAATCCGAATACAACTTCTCCTTTTTACCATGCCAACGCCAAGTGTGCCTATGATTCAGATAGCGTGGGGCACGACACCAACAATTGTTGGGCCCTCAAGAATAAGATTCAGGATTTAATAGACGCTAAGGAAGTGGAATTCGACGCCCCCGAGAAGCTGAATGTGATCTCCGCTCCAATGCCAAAGCACAACCACAATGCCCATGCTATTGAAAATGATCTTTACGTTGCTACTATTGATGACTTAATGACTCAATTACTAATAATCAAGATGAATCTGTTGAAAGCCGGGATTTTCTCGGGCTGTGAAAAAGATTGTTCCCTGTGTTCGTCCTTACAATCCGACTGTGCGTTGTTTAAGTTTGGCATCCAACGCCTAATGGATAATCAAGAAATCCTCTTTGAGAAAACTCCTGTTATACCGTCTCCTGTCAACGATGTTTCTATAATTACCATTTCCGCCAATCTTTCCAAGGTCTCCAAAAGACCTGTTAAGATTACATCCGATCCAAAGATTGTACCTCTGAAGAAAACTATGTCGGGGCCTATCCCATACAAGTCCAACAAATCAATACCGTGGAATTATGGAGGAGAGATCTTCTACCACGGTGTTAAGCAGATTGAATTAGTTGAAGAAAGTTCTGAAAGTTCCGATGAAGAGATTCCTGACATAGGAAATATTGCTGGGACGAGTAAAATCACCCGCGGCGGAAGAATTTTCTCTTTGGAGATTGCTCCTCCAAGGGAAATCTTCGGACCCTCAAATTCTCCTAAGGTTACTCATGTGTCGATCAACATATTTGTGCGAACTCCAATGATTGAAGAAATTGTTACTCCCATAGTTGTACCCTCTGTTGTTACTGCTGATAAAGGTAAGGGGATCCAAGAAGCGCCTGTCAGGACGAGGGCTCAGCCTTTGGTGATCCCCGAGACCACTCAAAAGGAAATGGATGAGATTTTAAAAATAATTAAGAAAAGTGACTATAATTTCGTAGAACAACTGGGGCAAACCCCTTCAAAAATCTCTATGCTGGCCCTGTTGCTCTTATCCGAAGCTCATGCCAAAGCTTTGATCAAATTCTTGAAGACGGCCCACGTGCCTCAGGAAACCTATGCGGACCAGATCCAGGAATGTGTAGCTAGGCTAACAGCTGACAACGGTCTTGGCTTCTCCGATGCCGATTTAAAATCTAAGGGGAGAAAGCATAATGATGCGCTGCATGTCTCAGTGGAATGCAGAGGGACTACTTTAGCTCACGTTCTGGTTGATATCGGGTCGTCTTTAAATGTCTTACCAAAGAAAGCATTGGATAGACTAGATTATGAAGGTCTAATTTTGAAGCCCAGTAACATCATTATCAGAGCCTTTGATGGTTCTAAATGGATGGTCCATGGGGAGGTGGACATCCCGATTAAAGTGAGAACGGAAACTTTCAACTCCATATTTTATGTCACGGACATCCGTCCCTCCCACTCTTTCTTGTTGGGAAGGCCATGGATTCATCATGCTGGAGCCGTTACATCTACTCTGCATCAGAAGCTTAAGTACCCTGTCCAGGGGAAAATTGTGACAGTTCGCGGTGAAGAGGAATACATGATAAGCCATCTTAATTCATTCCGCTATGTGGAATTGGATGGTGAATTCATCGAAACCCCCTTTCAGCATTTTGAGGAGGTAGCTCAGGAAATTGCAGTAGTGCCTTCTGTACCCGTCATTACCAAACCTGTGTCTCGAATGTCATCCCTTAAATATGTAAAGGTTGCGATTGAGGAAGGAGGAAGCACAACATGGGGTCAACTGCCAGATTTTCCTTACAAGACAGATAGATTCGGCTTGGGTTTCACTGATTCTGCTCAAAAGGCTGTGCGCCACTCCCAGGCTGGAGGGCCACCATTGAAGATCACCCATCATGGAGTTCATGCTTTGGAGGATGGTGAAGATGAGAGCAACTTTGAAGACTGGATCTTTCCGACTGTTGAAGGAGGACTATGCAATTTGGAGGAAAAGGATTTTGTTCCCATTACATTCATCAATCAGTAATTTATCTTTTGAACATTTCTGTTGGTTTGTAATAATTCCTAAACAATTCATACACTTTTAACCTTGTGTCGTACCTGAGGTACATAGGTCCATTTGTAAGGGCTTGATTTTTCATCTTCATATGCCATTTTTAATGAATCATGGATGTTTTCACATATAAACTTTTGTGTTCATTTTCTTTCTTTTTACATTTTATTTGTTTAAAGGTGGCTATCCCTTACACACACCCATACTCACCAATGCAGGTACCCATCCATTCCGGATTACATGGGTAACAATTCTGCTATGGCCTTCAGTGACTCTGAAGATCTGGTCAATCATGCCGAATACGAAGGTGATGAAGACTGTGAAGTGCCTGGAGAGTTGGCTAGACTGCTGCAACAGGAGGAAATGGCTATTCTACCTCACGAGGAGTTGTTAGAGACTATCAACTTGGGAATAGAGGAAGACATAAAAGAAGTTAGAGTGGGTGCCAACCTAGAGCCAAGAGTCAAAGAGCGCTTAGTTCAGTTGTTGAATGAATATGTTGAGATCTTCGCCTGGTCCTACGAAGACATGTCGAGACTTGATACAGATATTATGGTTCACCATCTCCCTACAAGAGAATACTGTCCATCGATTAAATAGAAAGTTCTCCGCATGAGGCCCGACATGTCTGAAAAGATCAAAGCCGAAGTGATGAAGCAGTTCAACATTGGGTTTCTTGTTGTTACTTCCTATCCACAATGGGTTGCTAACATTGTTCCCGTGCCTAAGAAGGACGGCTAAATCATAATGTGCATGGATTACAGGGACTTAAACAGGGCTAGCCCTAAAGATGACTTTCCACTACCGCACATTTACATCTTGGTTGACAATACAGCTCAGCACAAGGTATTTTCTTTCATGGATGGATTTTCGGGGTACAACCAGATCAAAATGGCCCCTGAAGACATGGAGAAAACTACTTTTGTTACACAGTGGGGTACGTTATGTTATAAAGTAATGCCATTCGGACTGAAGAATTTCGGGGAAACCTATCAGCGAGCCATGGTAGCTTTGTTTCATGACATGATACATCATGAGATTGAAGTCTGTGTAGTCGACATGATAGCCCGTTTACAGACATAAGAAGACCATCTGCAAAAGCTGTTTTTCAGGTTGAAAGAGTACAAGCTCAGACTGAACCCTAACAAGTAAACTTTCGAAGTTAGGTCCGGTAAACTCTTAGGATTCATCGTCAGTAACAAAGGCGTCGAGGTTGACCCTGCCAAAGTCAAAGCTATACAAGAAATGCCTGCCCCTCGCACTGAGAAGGAGGTCAGAGGTTTCTTGGGACGCCTAAACTACATTGCAAGGTTCATTTCTCATCTAACATCTACCTATGAGCCAATCTTCAAGCTGTTGAAGAAAGACCAGGTGGTTAAATGGAATGATGACTGTCAAGTTTCTTTCGATAAAATCAAGGAGTATTTGCTAGAACCTCCTATCTTGATGCCTCCTGTCGAAGGAAGACCACTTATCATGTACCTGACTGTCCTGGAGAATTCAATGGGGTGCGTATTGGGCCAATATGACGAGTCTGGCCGAAAAGAGCATGCCATTTATTACCTTAGCAAAAAGTTTACCGACTGTGAGACTCACTACACACTCCTCGAGAAAACTTGCTGCACTTTGGTATGGGTTGCTCGCCGGCTAAGGCAGTATATGTTGACTCATACCACTCTACTGATTTCTAAGATGGATCCGATCAAGTACATCTTCAAGAAGCCTGCTTTATCTGGAAGAATAGCTAGATGGAAGATGATCCTGACTGAGTATGATATCCAGTACACGACCCAAAAAGCTATAAAGGGGAATGTGCTAGCTGACCATCTAGCTCATCAAGCTGTCGAAGATTACCAATCCATGAAGTTTGACTTCCCCGACGAGGATATTATGACATTGGAAAACATTGAAGGTAACGAACCGTACGATGGACCTGAACAAGGATCCCGATGGACCCTGTACTTTGATGGTGCCTCCAACGCACTTTGAAACGGTATCAGTGATGTACTTATCTCTCTTGAAGGTTGCCATACACCTTTCACAGCCAGACTCTGCTTCAGCTGTACCAACAACATGGTCAGATATGAAGCTTGTATCTTTGGTCTCAAGGCTGCTATTGACTTGGGAATCAAATCATTGATTGTATTTGGGGACTCAACTTTGGTTATCAATCAAATCAAAGGAGAGTGGGATACTAAACATCCGAACCTCATCCCTTACAAAGAACATGTCCTGACATTGTTACCACACTTCGAGCAGATTACCTTCGAGCACTTCCCATGAGAAGAGAATCAACTAGCAGATGCGCTAGCCACAATGTCCTCCATGTTTAAACTTAACTGGGATAATGAGGCTCCCCAAATCACCATCGAACAGATGGACGAACCTGCACATTGTCACGAGATTAATACCAAAGAAGTAGTGGACCGACCTTGGTTTCATGACGTCAAAAGGTATCTCGAAGCACAAGAATACCCTGAAGGAGCGTCAGTCAATGACAAAAAGTTCTTAAGGAGGTTCGCAGCTAAGTTCTTCCTAAGCAATGGTATCCTATACAAGCGCAATCATGATTGCATTCTACTCTGTTGTATGGACAAGGTTGAAGCTGAGCAGATCATGGCTGAACTGCACAATGGTACTTTTGGCACCCACTCAAGCGGACATACAATGGCTAAGAAGATTCTACGGGCAGGCTACTACTGGTCTACCATGGAAGCTGATTGTCATTAACATTCCCGTACTTGTCACAAATGTCAAATCTATGCTGACAAGGTACATATTCCTCCAGTTCCTCTCAATATCCTAATAGCTCCTTGGCCATTCGATATGTGGGGAATCAACATGATTGGAGAGGTCAAGCCTACAACATCCAATGGACACCGCTTCATCTTGGTAGCCATTGATTACTTTACCAAGTGGGTTGAAGCATCTTCTTTCACATCCGTTAAAAAAAATGTTGTTGCCCGCTTCATCAAGCAGAACCTCATATGTCGGTACGGTATCCCGGACAAGTTCATCACTGATAATGGTACAAATTTGAACAATACCATGATTATTGCCTTGTGCGAGTAGTTCCAGATTCACATCACAATTCATCTCCCTATCGGCCTAAGATGAATGATGTTGTCGAAGCTGCGAACAAAAATATTAAGAAGATCATTCAAAAGATGACAGTCACCTACAAAGAATGGCATGAGATGTTACTGTTTGCTCTGCACGGGTACCGTACCACGGCGCGAACATCAACTGGGGCAACACCCTATTCTTTGGTATACGGCATGGAAGCGGTATTACCTATCGAGGTTCAGATTCCCTCCTTGAGAATCATGAAAGATGCTGGTTTAAGTGAAGACGATTGGGTTCATACCCGGCTTGATCAACTTAACTTGATTGACGAAAAGCGACTTACTGCTGTTTGCCATGGTCAGGCGTATCAGAAATGTATGATCAAGGCCTTCAACAAGAAATTCAGGCACCAGGTATATCAAGTCGGGGACCTTGTAATCAAGCGGATCATCTAGCTGCAAAGTGATCCCAGGGGAAAATGGACTCCTACTTATGAAGGACCATTTGTGATCAAAAACATCTTTTTTGGTGGGGCAATGATCCTGACCACCATGGATGGTGATGACCTGCCGCACTCTGCGAACACAGACATAGTCAAAAGATACTATGCATAAACGACCCGAAAAGTTGAAAATCTGAAAGGGCGACTTGGGCAAAAATGGGCATCCCGGTGAATCGAAAACCCGAAAGGGCGGTTCAGGCAAAAATTAGGGATAAAAACAAAAAAAATATGTACACCCGGCAAGTTGAAAACCCAAAAGGGCGACTTGGGCAAAAAAGGGTTTCCCGGTGGACTGAAAACCCGAAAGGGCGATCCAGGAAAAAGTTAGGGAATTAAAGCGTATGACTATGTCTCATCAGAACACTTTAAGGACAATCTCTTCATAGAAAAGCTCTGGGCTTCTGATCAATTCAATCATCGTCGGACGAAACAACGAATGGACAAGATGTACAGAGTTACAAAGGTTATAGCAGAATGGGAACCCCATGGAATTTTTACACACAGCCACTTGTCTTTGTATAAATGTTTCTCATTTTTTATGACAACATTCTCTTACTAGGATGTCTGTCTCCTTTGTACAAAATACATACACAAGGTTAATACAAAGATGCTTCAAAGTGCAGAAAATTATTCGCCTTTTCTTTCTTTTTTACACCTATGTTTTATTTGAAAACGTCCAATGATTTATTAAATGAGCATATGCATTTGAATATAATCACTGTTTACAAATGAACGAAATGTGGAAGAACGATTACTGATAAGTTGAAAGGATAGGAAAACGGCTTTAGGATATTCCAAGTGAAATCCCATGCAGTACATCATCGAGGTCCCCAGTGGAGCCAAAACCTTGAAATACATGTCCCCCACGGAGTTAAATTTCAAAATCCCCACCAGAACTAAGTTTCCAAACTCCCAATCCCCAGCGGAGCCAAAAAATTTGAACTATAGACCCTCAGCGAAGATGAAACTTTCTTCCCCAACGAAGTCCAAAACTTCAACCCTTAAACCCCGGTGGAAGACCATCCAGTTTCCTATAATTCCCCAGAGACTTGTCTTAAAACCAGAAAATTCCCCTGCAAGTTATCTTAGAACCTGGCAGCTAACCAGGCGACAGCTTCGGATAATTCCTCAATCGATTGGCATACAACCCAAGATCTTGAAAACTCTCCAACAAAATAAACTTTCTCCCCAGAGTTATTTCCCAACAGATTAAAGATTCTCGATCCCCAGCCACAGTCATCAAGTTTCTCTGGACTCCCCAAGCAGGTTTCTCAAGCAGCACTCAGAATTATTCTTACAACGGAATGTCTATCATGTTCCAACTTCAAAGGACTTGAAGGATCCCTATATCCCCAGGAAAGTCGTGAAGGATTCTCACATTCCCACAGAAGTTGTCAAAGTTTTGATAATCCCCGCGAGTTGCCAAGGATTTTCTATCCCCAGTAGCAGTCAAGGATTTATTTTCCCCGACAGCAGCCAAAGATTTTATTATCTCCAATTATCAACGATTTATTTTCCTCAGTAAGACAGCTAATCAGCTTACATGCGCATACATTACATTCATAAATCATAAACATTGATAAAACACATATATCACATCATGCATTTCATGCAACATAACTTGGTGTTTCAGCTAACATTTTACCCTTTTCAGGATGAGATTAGCAACTATCTTTAACAAATATTCAAAGCTCAAATACAGCTTAGAGATGCTCCAGATACAGATTCTATTCTATTGCTTATTCAAATCAATGCTCGTATTCCTATTCCAGTTCAAAATTATGAAGCCCGGATTCGACCGGATAATATCTTGATCATACTGAAGCCCAGCGATCGACCGGAAAATAGTTGAATCGCCAGAGAGTTCTTATGAAGCCTGGATTTTGACCAGATAGCAATACAAGACTGTGAAGCCTGGATTTTGACCAGATAACAGTAAGGTACACTGTGAAGCTTGGATTTTGACCAAATAACAATTTACTCGGCCAATTTCTTTTAAGCCCGGATTCAACCGGATATTAGTAGGCCCCAAAATCAAAGGGAAGCCCGGAGGCAACCAGATAACCATTTGTTTTCCTTCTGAAGCCTGTATGTTGACCAGATAGGAAGTAAGGAATCGTGAAGCCTGGATTTTGACCAGATAGAAATACAAGACTGTGAAGCCTGGATTTTGACCAGATAACAGTGAGGTGCACTGTGAAGCTTGGATTTTGACCAAATAACAGTTTACTTGGCTAATTACTAAGGAGTTTGAAGTCGACCAGATATTAGTATGCCTTAAATTCAAGTTGAAGGCTGGAGACGACCGGATAACAGCTTAATTCCTTCTAAATCCTGGAGCACGTCCAGATAAGAATTGAGAAATTGCGAAGCCTAGAGGACGACCAGATAGCAAGTCTAATCTCGTCCCCCCAGTAAGTCACTGAAGAGCCTGGAGCACGACCAGATGGAAGTGCATTTTCACCTCTTCAAACCAAGAGATGATTCCCCAGTAGAATAATGGACGACTGAAGCTCCTAAAATTCTTTTTCTACCACGACTGAGACCAGCATTCCCCGGCATGATCCTCCTCAACAACAGGTATACGAGTTCTCGCAAAGGAATCTCTTATGCGATTGACACTTCTTGGATGGAATCTTTAAGCCCATCTCCAGCAAGATTCTATCATCACCAAATGGCCTCTTTAAGCCCATTCCTTCAACCACGTTTTGACGTGTGCAAATTTACGGGCACTCTAGTGTCCAATCTTCTTTTACCTTCGAGTCACGAAAGGAAAACTCGCCAATCTAACTCTTCAGGTTCAAGAAGATTGAACAGGGGCAGCTGTTGCACCACAAAATCTGCCCTCTCATTTTATCAAGATTTTTCTTCACAAGACTCTTTGGATTCTAGACAGGATTAGGGTTTTGCTCTGCTCAAGACATCTCCTTGCACTGTTGACCTGAAATTAGGGTTTGAGTTTGCACAGGGATTTTTGGACTTCCAATGCTCAAAGTGACTTTCATAATTCATGTTGGACCTATAAGATTGCCCATACCAAGTTTCAAGCTTTGAATCAAATTTTTGCCCAGTCAATTGGATAGTTGACCTAGAAATCAACTGTATTGGGGAAAAAGTCAAATGTGACCAATTTACAGTCAAAACTCATAATTTTTTATCCAAATCAACATTATAGACTCGTATGGACCATTTGATCAAGTTTGGACCACAACTCCTCAAGAAATTTGATCAGATCATCAAAAGGGCAAAATGGTCATTTTTAGGGTTTTGACTGCAGAAGGGCAATTTTTTATTTTTCACCTAGCCAATGGAAAATTGGGTTCAAGCATGGATTCAAAGACTCAATGGCATCATCTTGACCTAATCACAAGGTTCAAAAGATCTCAAAAGCATTGGATTGACAGATGAATTTTCCAACCAACTGATCAAAAATCAATTGTACACTGAAAAGTCAAACTTTGATTTTTTTGGTCAAAATCAAGTGCCAAGGGTCATTTCTCATCAAGATGTGTCAAACCATGAAACTTGTTCATCAAGAAACTTAATTTTGCAAATTAGGGTTTAAGATTGAAAAATTTCATAACTTAGAATTTTTCTAAGTTATGAAATTTTCTTATTTCTTCCCAACTTTGCCCAACATTTTCACCATGATGCAATTGGATTCAAACAAAACTTCCAACATGAAAGTTGTAGTCCTCCACAACATATACAAGGTTGATTCACAAAGTTTTCCCAAAGGATGCTTGTATCTCAAGTTATGATTTTTGGAATAAGGGTCCATGAAACTTTTAACTTAGTGAAATTTTGCCCTAGTTTAGGCAAGATTTTGACCTATCTTCATGGAAATTTTTCACCTAGTTCCAATTGGATTATCAAAATTCATTTCAAATATGTATTGTGGAGCATGTTACAAGCTTTCCAAAATGTCAAAGAACTCTCTAAAATCATTTGTGATTAGGGATAATCGAAGGTTTGAATTTGGGAAATTATCACTTTGATCCATGGCATTTTCAATGTGACACAAGTTGCAAAATCCGTCCAATTTTGCTTGTACTTGAATACAGGTCTATAAACCCTTCCACACTCAAAAATTGAATGCAAACTCAATGGATTAATGCACTGTTCTGATCAATGGAAGATTATACAAAGGATTAATCCAAAAATGGCAAAAAGTTAACAATGCCATTTTGATAAAGTTCACTTTATGCATATTTGTTTCTCTTGAGCATTGCACCCTTTCTTTTGCAGCAAACAAACTCCATAAACTAAGGCAAAGGTACAACAACTTTGTGCATGCTTGAAGCTAGCCTGTACAGGCCTGCCCTTGGTCACTTCACACTTTTCTTAAAAAACAAGTCAACTTGCCAAAATCACATAACTCTTGTATCTGTTATAACCAAGCTTGGCAACCATTCCAAACAAGTTTTGCATATTACATTGAGCCAGAAACACGAGCTATCCAGTCCTTAAACACCCTTGAACATCAAAACACCAAAAACTTGCAAAACAGGACAACTTCTGCAGTTTCACCTCCATCTCACAAACCACTCGTGCGTTTTTCCCCAAAACTCTTCCAACACACTCCATACAACCCACCTAAGCTCTCCCAACCATTGGCCAGTGACTGTAACTCCATTTACAAGCTTCACAATTTTTAAATTCTGCTTGTGCAGGTTGACTTCTACAGGCTTATTCAAGCAAACTAAGCATTGGGGAAGGTCAAAGGAAGTTCAAGCAAGCTCCCAAGCATCTCAGGCCTCATTGAAAACCTCCACATTGCCATACTCGAGTTCAACTGAAGAAGGTATTTTCCAACTTTCTATCTCTCTATTTAAGAATCATTAGGCTTAGGTTTGTGAATAAAAAATGTAGTACTCATATCCCTTAAGTTGTACATATGCATAGATTTCATTTAAGTTAACTAGGTTGAGAGAATTTGATTGATGAACTTTCTGAAAAAGTTAGGTTAGAAATTAGGGCAAGAGAAATTCTCTCTGGTCTTTGAGAGTTAGTTTAAGTTCTTTACATGGTTAGAATTGTGTTGGAAAATGCAATAACTTTTGTGTTGTGAGTTTTTGCTTTAGAGCACGTATGCAGGAGTTAGCTATTTATACAGGAGGTGCGTGTTTTTTTGAACAGAGGTTAAAGATGAAGGCCAGCTGGGCTGGGCTTGGCTATTTCTCACTTTTTGCACCCCTGATTTGCTTCTCACACCCCCTTGGCCCATTTAATCTATTTTTGTATATTTTTCATTTCTTTTTTAATTTCTGACTTTATTTTATTTTTCTAAACTTTAAAAATTACCAAAAATATTTTATTTAATTTTCACATTTTATTTTATTTTTTTTATTATTATTTTTAGACATAGAAATAATTATTAAATAATATATACATTTATTTTCTTTTATAAAAACTTGTAAATAATATAAAAAACATTATATTCTATTTTTAGTATTTTCTCACATTATTTTTATTTTATTTAACATTTATATATATTTTATTTATTTTATTGTATATAAATAAATAATACATAATATATATATATATATATATATATATATATATATATATATATATATATATATATATATATATATATATATATATATATATATATATATATATATATATATATATATATATATATATATATATATATATATATATATATATATATATATATATATATATATATATATATATATATATATATATATATATATATATATATATATATATATATATATATATATATATATATATATATATATTCTTAAAACCAATTAGGGTTTCCACCCTTAATAAAAATAATCTTTTATTTTATTATTTTTAATGCATTAAATAGTTTATTTTTACATATATAAAAATAATACAAAAACATTTTTTTGCATATTTATAATATATTGCATATTTATTTAATTGTCTATTTAAATATTTGCTTATTTATCATTTGAACAAAGAATTCAATTTGGTTGTAATAATCTTAGGGTTTTAATTTCTTGCAAATAATCCCCTATTCAAAATTGTATCCCCCTCCCCATATCAATGTTGTAATAACTTAGATTACTTTTACGCATTTATACCTTTCAAATATGCATGATAGAGATTAGGGTTTATATGAAATATCCAAAAGCAAACAAATAGCTAGACCTAATACAAAGACAAAATGCATGAAAATGACAACACAATGCACACAAGCACCCCTAGGGTTTCATCCACTTGTTGCCTTTAAAATGGCCATGGTATGCATGCTAGGTATCTTGGTAAACAAAAATAAAACAAAAGATCATAGTCCCTCGATGACGCTATCTTGGTTGCCTATACAAAATGATCTAGTCCCTCACACAAAAACTTGCTAAGATACTTATCACAATTGTTATCATGGTCAATACGATGACCCGCGCCTGTCCCGTTTAACATCTAAATACAAGGTTGTTTACCAAATACAATGGTAAAACAACAATGTAAAAGGCTTAAAAATGTGTAGGAAAGATCTTTGAGTAGATAGGGTAGATGCTCTTAGTTACTTGATCAAACTTGCAAACATCCTTGCTATTTTCAAAAACACATCACAACACAATTTTAAAACATCTCCCAAAACAAACTTTCAAACATTGAAACATTTTTCAAAAGACAAACACCTCTGTATACATTCAAACAAGAATCATTACAAAGGTTTCCACAACAAAGGCCTCTTTTCAAAACATTTTCAAAACCACACACAAAGCACCATTTCAAACAATTGAAAAGCAAAAGCAAGTGATCTAAACAAGTAACTAAGAGCCCATGGAAAACCATGGATGAAAAGGGTGCTAGCACCTTCCCTTTTAATAATCTACCCCCCGAACCCAAGAAAACATCTCGAAGGTCTTTCCTGTGCTTTTTGACCTTTCCTTTAGACAAAATAAAAAGTCGGTGGCGACTCTTGCTAAACAAAAACATTTGGGAACACAAACGTAAAACCTCAAGTCAATTCTCCCACCGCGTCACACTAGTGTTCTATCTTTCAAGGTCATGGGACCTAATGTGAAAGACAATCCTCTACACAAGCATGGGGGAGTAAATGCGGTGAATATGGTGGCCGGTTGTCCAGGCGACTTCCGGATTTTTGATGTTAATCAGGTTAGAGGAGATTTGGTGAAAATGCATGCAGACCTCTGTAAATTTAGCTACTATATGCATGACCATTTCGGTTGTGCTATTTACAGTATAAATATACAGGGTTGTGATAAGATAAAGGCTGATTTATAGGTGATGATAGATAAGGGCATAATCCATATAATCAGGCCTAGGGAAGATTATGAAGAAGAAGTGAACATGGTTTCTGGATGTCCCGGTGAATTCATAATTTTTAATGTGGAGTATATGAATGAAGACTTCGTGCAGTTGCATGCTACCTTCTGCCATACGACGGGTCAGGTGGAACACTAATATGGATCTTGCCTAGTTTGCTGTCGAGATCCCCGAGGATGTTTAATCGTGAAGAAGGGTGTTCAGTTGTTATTAGACACTGGAACTATCAAGATCGCAAGTCAGAGGGATGATTACCATGAAATTGATATGGTTGAGGTTTGTTTAACGGAAGAAGAGTCAGATGAAGAGTATGCCTCCACAGATGAGTATTTCTCTTTAGATGGAGATTTGTTTTTCAGAAATGACTTATTAATGACTGATTGTGTAGAAGAAGGGGTAAACGTCATTGTGCCTTGTTTTGGTGCACCTGCCCATTTTGAAGTTGAGTATCATAGCAAGCCAGTTGTTACCCCATTGGTGATTAGTTTTCCAGGTCTTATCCCCTACAAATCAGATAAGGTTGTGCCTTACAAATACAATGCTACAATCTTGGAAGATGGAGCGGAAGTTCCCATCCAGCCAATGCCTGATGTTGGAAATATAGCTAAAAATAGCAGGGTGACCCGTAGCGGTCGTGCATCTGCGCCAGTTGTTCGAAGAGATGTTGATGCTGGAAAGAAAGTTGCTGAGAATGATGAACCTAAGAAGGCTACGGGTGAGACTAGTGGAGCTACGTTAGATAAACATGTGGATGATATTTTGAAGATAATTAAGATGAGCGACTACAAACTTGTAGATCAGCTACTGCAGACTCCTTCAAAAATATCTATCTTAGCTTTATTGATGAACTCCTCTGCTCATAAAGAATCCTTGATGAGGGTACTGGACCAAGTTTTTATGGAGAGTGATATTCCAATAGATCAATTCAGCAGCGTAATAGGAAACATTACTTCATGTAATAACCTGAGTTTATGCGATGATGAATTACCAGATGAAGGGAGGAAACACAACCTGGCCCTCCACATCTCCATGAATTGCAAGAACGATTCACTATCCAATGTGTTGATTGATAATAGATTCGTGTTGAATGTTATATCGAGGAGTACTCTCATGAAGTTGAAATATAAAGGAACGTCTATGCACCCTAGTGGCATCATTGTAAAAGCGTTTGATGGGTCAAGGAAATCTGTCATCGGTGAAGTGGACTTATCTATCCATATAGGACAACATTTTTTTCAGATAACTTTCCAGGTCATGGACATTGTTCCTGCTTATAGCTATTTTCTAGGACGACCATGGATTCATGAAGCAGAGGCTGTCACTTCAACTTTACATTAGAAGCTAAAGTTTGTACGTGAAAAGAAAGTAGTGATCATAAATGGGGAACAAGCATTGTTGATATGTCATTTGTTCTCTTTCAGCATTGTAGAAGCGGATGAAGCTGTTGTTGGAACCCAGTTCCAAGCCTTATCCATTGACAACATAAGAGGAAATGAGAATTATATGGTTTCGCTGAAGGATGCGCAACAAGTTGTGCGTAATGGTCATAGTGATGTTTGGGGACGAATTGTGGATCCACCTGTGAACAAGAACAAAACTGGCTTGGGGTTCTCTTCGAAGAATGACCAAGGGAAGGACATGAAGCCGAAGTCTGTTGCAGGAAGGTATCAAGACATTTTCCGTAGCGGGGGTTATCTCCATCTGACTATTTCCAGGATTAACGCCATTGTGGAAGATGAAGCAAAGCAAGAAATGTCGAATTATGTGACACACGGAGTTAGGGTTCAGAACTGGATCACAATTGATATTCCCTCTTGCATACATGTTTCAAAGTAATTTGATTTGTTAATCTTCTTTTTGAAAAAGCTTTCACTCTGCCCAAGGTGGAAGTATTAATGTTGTAGGGCTTATCTGTTTGCTATGACTTTTAAGATCAATAATAAGAGTTGTCTTTGCTTCCCGAATTATGTCTTTATTTTCTGCTTTTTCTTGGAAAATGGTAATCAGAAAAAACCTTTCAAAATAAATAATAACTGAAATTCAATTTGTATGATCACTTGTTGTATGTGTCAGTTTCTAAATGCAATCATAAATCATATGTGCAGATTAATTAAAAAATCTGTTGAATACAATGACCCAGCACCCTCTCTCAACTTTGAATGTCCTGTGTATGGGGATGAAGAAGAAGACTATGGATAGATTCCAGAAGAGGTCTCACGGTTTCTTGAGCTCGAGGAAAATACCATTCAGCCTGTTGTACCCCAAAATTTTCCCTCTCATTCTTCAGGAAATCATCCTGGATTCTCAAAGTTCTCTCTTAAACAAATCCAAGCCTTGAATTATCATTTCTTTCCAAGCAAGCCATTTACAAGGGAAAAGTGGTCATTTGCAAGCTCAAAAGTCAAATTTTACTTGGGAAAAGTTAAATTCTAAATACTTAGATTTTTTCTAAAGTATTTAAGACAAAATGACACTTCAGAACTTCTGAACCAACCTCCAGGCAAAAGCGGTCAGAAGTTGCAAACTTGGCTCAGCACATAACATTCAGTCAGAATGTGGCTCTTCAGCAGCTACGCCAACTCAGTTAGAAGTTGTAAACGTGGTTCAACATGTAATCTTCAATCAGAACATGGCTTTTTCAATAGTTATGCAAGTTCAGTCAGAGTTTGCTAGAGGAATGCAAAGAAAGAAACGAAGGCTGAAAACTCATTCAGAACATGCTGGAATCAGAAGATTGGGTATTACACTGAAGCAGAATCTCTAAGTCCAGAATTTTCAGAAGCAAATCCAAAGAACATGCTAGAAAGTCTGTAGAACCCTAAGAATTTGCTGAGGCAGCAGGATAATAAGATCAGAATTTGAGTGCGTTGTATGCTGAAGTAGGAACTGTTGGCTCAGATTTAAGTAATGATGCAAATCTCACATTACAAGATTTCTTAGTCTTGACCAATCTCATCACCATTTAATGCTCATTAATGCTCACAACTACTTTTGAGCATTTGTCCAAAGGGTCTCTCCACGTGCAGCATAACAACGCTCCTGTGCAGATTTAGGCATGGGTTCATGCGCTACTTTTCGCTCATGGGTGTAACTTTTCCTTAATCCTCGCTTACTAACCCAGCCTAGGCTAAAAGCTGTCAATCATCACAACTTTTTATGAACTTTCTCCAAGAGTAAGTCAGCATCTATTGCATGGTATTGGCGCCACTTAACGTTTAAAAAAAATCACAAATCTTTTCCTATAAATAGAGCACCATTGTCCATTGAAAAAGGGTCCAACATCAGAAAAATTGCTAGAAAAGAAACAGAAAATTTTAGCAAGAAAACACCTTGAAACTCTGCCAAAATTCCTAGTGTTTTAAGAGCCTTAAACACAACTTTGAATCTCCTGCTTCCAAACTTCATTTGTACCCAAATTATTTCTTGACTAAAGAACGCCCATACAGTTTCTGACCACATATATACTCTTCATCCACCCATACAAAGAACCTGTCCAGAATACTATCAGAGTTAAGATTAACTCCAGTTCACAGAATTTCTTCCAACAGCAAGGTAAGCACCTGCTGTCTCTCACCACACTACTTAAACATCATCATATTTGCATGCTCAAGAAACACAATGTAGATATCATGTTGCTGCTGTTATACATGTTTTGAGATTTTCACGCCTCTGTATGTTTAAGTAGGAAGTGAATCAATACAGAACTTGCCTGTGACCTTTTGGTTCTGTCTTCTGGAACGCTATGACACTTGCTGAGACTGTCCTAGGCATGCCTTCTATTTTATGGAAAAATAACCAAATTGCAGATGTTCTGACTAGCACAGGGGGAAACCAAGCTCTGACTTTGACGCCAACACTTCTGAGGCCTATTTTGTTATCAGTAATATCAGAACTTCTGAAAATTACTGTGTTCCCAGCAGGGTCAGAACTTCTGACCCCCCACCACTAACAGATTTCTGTTTTGCAGCGCACTGGGGTCAGAACTTCTGACCTCCCCACTAACAAGTTTCTGGTTTGCAGCGCACCAGGGTCAGAAGTTCTGACCTATACATTTTCATTAACAGGTTGATATCCTGCAGCAGGCCAGGGTCAGAACTTCTGACTTCCTCTCAGCAGCGCGCTGACCCCCTCCTTCTTTCTTTTTTTCTTCCCCTTGTTATTTTTCTTTATTTTTCTCGCTGTATTCCCCATTCATAACTGTGTACCCCCCCCCCCCCCCCCACCCCCTAAATATTGTAATAGCGTAGGACTTTACATTTCCGCATTTTTATCACTTTCAATTGTAAATGCTAGCAATTAGGATATGTATGGCAAGATAAAACCAATGAAATAGAAAATCCTAATTCAAGATAAAATCATGCATGCAATAAAACAAACTTGCACACAAACACCCTTAGGGTTCCTTCACTCGGTTGCATTATACAAAAATAGCCATGTTACGCATGCAAAGTATCTTGGTAAAACAAACAAATCAAAAGATCATAGTCCCTCGATGACGCTATTCAAAGGTTGCCTTATAAAATGATCTTGGTCCCTAAAAATTCTAAGATACTTTGAAAACATTGCTAATCATGGTTATACGATGACCCACGCCAGTCCCGTTTACATCCAAAGATAGGGTTGCTTACCAAATCAATGGTAAGACAACAATGTCAAAGGAATAGAAAATGCATAAGAAAGACATTTGAGTAGGTAGATGGTTTCTAGTTACTTGCTCTATTTCAAAACAACAATCCTTGCTATTTTCAAAACAAACACACACATTTCAAAAACATCTTACAAATATTAAAAATATTTTCAAAAAGACAAACATCTTTGTATACATTCTTACGAACGAGAATCATTACAAAGATTGCCTAAACGAATGGCCTCTTTTACAAAATACTTTCAAAACCACACCAAACACAATTTCAAACAAACAAAAGCAAGTGATCTAAGCAAGTAACTAAGAGCCCATGGAAAACCATGGATGAAAAGGGTGCTAATACCTTCCCTTTTCATAATCTACCCCCGAACTCAAGAAACAATCTCAAAGGTCTTTCCTGTGCTTTTTCACCTTTCCTTTTGAATAAAAGAAAAGTCGGTGGCGACTATTGCTAACCGCAACATTTGCGATAAAACGCAAAACCCTTAAGTCAGTTCTCCCATCGTATCACAGAACCGGCGACTCTGCTGGGGATTTTTATAGAAGTGGGGTTACCTTAAGGTTTAGATCACATTTATTTGCTTACATTTGTTTGACTTGTTTGCTTTACATTATGGTTCTTTGTTTGGGTGTTAAATCCTCCACCCAGATTTGGGAAACATTATAGGTAAATAGCAATACATTGTGGAAACTATGCGGGGTATACCGACATGGTCTAAGCAATAGCTATGTTAGTGTGACATATTTGTGGGTACCGGTAGCCTTTGAGTTAATCAAAGAGAATACGGGGTCGCTGAGTGATGTCATGAAGCACTAATGAACTTCTAGAACCCTTTACTTGACCAACTTGGCCTTTAGGACGTAGTGAGATGATCGACTTTGGTGCAGTCCGAAGTTGGTAGATACTCGATACTACACTCATTGAGGTTTGGTTTCTTGGGATATTTCGGTCGCCATTAAAGAGGCTTGAGCTGAAACAATGACCAAGGAAACAATCCAGTGATATTGAGCTCCTTAGAACCCGGTTACTATTATTAGGACATGTTGAGCCAACTAAACTTCAAGAGGGTACTTACCTAAAAATCCCCATGCAAGCCTAAACTAAGAACTTGTTTGCTTTGCTTGTATATGCATACTTGTACATAACATCATGGACATCATGAACATCATATGCATTTACTAACCATTTCAAGGATTTTGGAGATTCATCTTTGTTCTTGTTTTGTAGGATATGGATTCACTTCGCAAGAAAACTATCCAAATCAACCTTGTAAGAATTCCTCCACAACTCAAGAAGCTAGCTTCAAGGATCCCTGAGAACTCTCCATTCACCGAGAGGCATGGTCGTCTACTCAACTTGGTCACTTCCAACACAGAGGAGGATATGATGAAAGTGCTCTTCCAGTTCTTTGTCCCTTTGCATCATTGCTTTACGTTTACAAACTATCAACTTGTGCCTACTTTGGAAGAATTTTCTCAACTCTTGAGGATTCCTATTCTCAATCAACTACCTTTCAATGGTAGGGAAAGAGATCCAAAGCCAGAAGAGATTGCTCATACCCTACACTTGCACTCATCTGATGTCACAACTCATTGGGAAACTAGAAGTGGTGTCAAAGGTTTCTTGGAAAAGTTTTTGTTTGAGAAAGCCCAAAGCTGTTGGAATTCCCTAGACTTGCAAGAATTTGAGGAAATTGTGGCTCTTCTTATCTATGGGATGGTCTTGTTTCCCAATCCTGACCAACTCATAGACGTGAGTGCCATCAAAATCTTCATGTCACGCAATTCGGTGCCTACATTGCTTGGAGATATCCTACCCTCTTTCCACACTCGTATAATGAGGAAGAGAGGTGTCCTTATGTGTTGCACTCCCCTCCTAGAAAGATGGTTTATTTCTCATCTTCCCCAATCAGTCTTAAAGAATGAGCAAGGATTAAGGTGGTCACAAAGGTTAATGACGCTCAAACATTTAGATATTCATTGGGGCTCTCGATCCAAAAAGAATGTTATCATTATTGACCGTTGTGGGGAATTCCCTAATGTACCTCTACTTGGCATTAGGGGAGGCATCACCTACAACCCATGCTTGTCTCTAAGACAGTTTGGTTATGCCCGAAGGAATGGCCCACATGATATGCTGATTCAAGGCTTGGTATTCGACTACGACAACGACAATCAAGGTCTTCGCCAGAGATTCATCCGAGCATGGAGGATGCTAAACAAGGTGGATAGCAAGACTTTTGGACACAAGAATTCCATCCCTCTTGAGCCTTACCTCAAGTGGGTACGAACCCGCGCTCAAAGTCTTGTGATGCCTTATCCTTCCATTCTCCCAGTGATCATTCAGCCTGTCAAGGAGGGAGAAGTTCCATACACTATCCCACATCCTGACATGCCCACATCTCTTGAATACCTATAAATGGATTAGATATAGCTCAAAGGAGAGCGTGATACTTTCGAAGCCCAATTCTACGCAAGTGAGAAGAAGTTTTGGAACTCACTAGGCTATTTCATGAAGAGAAAACTCTAAATGCCTACATAGCACCAAAGAGGATGCGCACTACTTTTCTATCTTAGAGTGTTGTATTATTTTTCCCAAGGGGCATTGATGTACTCAAACTCTATTTTATTAATATAACGTATGTTTCTTTTTGTTTAAAATAAACTTGAATATTTTAAAATCCTTGACAACATTACATATGCACATATCATTCATCATAACATAAAACAGGTCTTTTGCAACAAGTTTCCTCATCTCTCTACTATTTATTTCAGTAAGATGGATCTCGAACAGACAGTCAAATATCTTCAAACTCAAAAACATGTAGTTTCAATAGTTACTCACAACCCTGGCCAAAGGACAAGAGGAGCTGAAGACTCTGTTGGCAAAAGAGAAAAAGAAGAAAGAGAAGAAACCAACTGGTGTTGTAATCATGGGGAGAAGGTTTCAAGGACAAACTATAAGAACCTTGAATTTCGCAGCAACATCTGATGAAGGGAAAGGAAAAGAAACAGCAGTTCCGTCAGAATCTGAAGAGGAGGAAGAAGAGGAAGACTACTCTGAGGAACAGTACCCTCCGGCTGATGATAAGTACAGGCATCTTGAAGAGCGCTTGAGCGCTATGGAAATCCAAAGGGTACCAGGTATAGACTTCGAGGAATTGGGGCTAGTCTCGGGAATTGTGATCCCACCAAAGTTCAAAGTTCCGCTGTTTGCAAAATATGATGGGGTGTCATGTCCTAAAATGCACCTCCGATCATATGTGTGAAAGATTCAGCCGCACTCTTCCGATAAAGACTTGTGGGTCCATTTTTTCCAAGATAGTTTATCCAGAACACAACTCGATTGGTTCTACCAATTAGAAAGGACCGACGTACACAACTGGGAAGACCTTGCCGCAACTTTCTATAAACAATACCAGTATAATGCAGATTTGGCGCCTACCTGTACTCAACTTCAAAGTATGGTTATGGCTTCAAATAAGGGTTTCAAAGATTACGCGCAGAAATGGAGAGATCTTGCTGGAAGAGTGCAACCCCCTCTGTCTGAAAGGAAGTTAGTGGATATGTTCTTGGGCACTCTATCGGGCCCTTTCTTCAACCATTTGATTGGAAGTTCATCTGCTGGATTTACTGAGTTAATATTAACCGGAGAGAGGGTGGAAGCTGGTATAAAAAGTGGAAAGATCCAGAAAGATTCATCTGCCTCTACAGCTGTGAAAAAACCCTTCACTAGGAAGAAGGAGGTATCTACTGTTTATCCACAAAAGAACCAAGGGAGAGCAGAGCGCCGACCAATGGTAAGGGATGTTATGATCCCAAAGTTTACATCTGATCAAACAAGGAGTAATCAACCGAGGGTGGAAAGGCCAGTCCGGAAATTCACCAGAATTAATATGACTCCAGCCCAGGTTTTACCACATCTTCTAAAGTTTAACTTGGCAACTTTGAAGGAAGCTCCAAAGAATCCCAACACGGCGTCCCCTCATTATTACCCGAATGCCAGATGCACATACCATTCCGAAAGTCCAGGGCATGACACTAACAACTGTTGGGCTTTGAAAAACAAAATTCAAGACCTTATAGATGCAAAAGAGATTGAGTTTGAGGCGCCCGAAAAACCAAATGTCATTTCCGCTCCTATGCCTAGGCATGGTCACAATGCCAATGCTATCGAAGAAGGTTTGTTTGTTGCTATAGTGGATGAACTCTTGACTCCGCTCTCGATCATTAAGATGAACTTGTTGAAAGCTGGTATATTCCCAAGTTGTAAGGTTGACTGCCATCTTTGCTTATCCTCACCAATTGTTTTCCCTCTGTTGAAGACAAGCGTTCAACGCTTGATGGATAACCAAGAGATCCTGTTTGAAAATGCTCCTGTTTCACCCATTCCTATCGAAGACGTTTCAATCATAACCATCTCCACCAATCCTTCCAGGGGCCCCAAGAGACCGGTTAGAAATACATCAGTTCCAAAGACTACTCCTCTCATAATTACAATGCCCGGGCCGGTCCCATATGATTCAGATAAAACAGTACCGTGGAATTACGGTGGAGAAATCTACTACCATGGTATTAAACAAAACAGGATGACCACCGAAGAAGTGAGCTCCGAAGAAGAGTATTCCGACATTAGCAATATTGTCGGAACTATCAAGATTACCCATAGCGGTAGAATCTTCTCTCCAGAGATTGCCCCTCCGAAGGCAGTTTTTGGACCCGTGGCCGTTCCGAAGATTACTTATGTACCAATAATCATACATACAATTATTCCTACCGACAAAAACGACACGACCCCTGCTGTTATCCCTACCAATATTTCTACTGCTGAAAATCGAGGAAAAAGCATTCAAGAAGAGCTTGTTCGGTCGAAGGCTCAATCACTAGTTATCCCCGAAACATCTAAGAAGGAAATGGAAGAGATCCTGAGGATAATAAAGAAGAGTGACTATGACGTGGTTGAATAGTTGGGACAAACCACCTCCAAGATCTCCATGCTATCCTTGCTGTTGTGCTCTGAGGCACATGCGAAAGCTCTGGTGAAATTTCTGAAGACAGCCCATGTGCCACAAGAGACGTCTGCTGACCAATTCCAAGACTGTGTGGCCAATTTGATAGCTGATAACGGCCTAGGCTTCTCTGATGTTGATTTGACACCCAGAGGGAGAAAGCACAACGAGGCATTGCATGTCTCTGTGGAGTGTATAAGAACGACTCTGGCCCATGTCTTGGTAGACACGGGTTCATCTTTGAAAGTCTTACCAAAGAAATCCTTTGACAGATTGGATTGCAAAGGGATGACATTGAAACCCAGTAACATAGTTGTGAGAGAATTTAATGGCTCGAAGAGGATGGTCCACGGGGAGGTGGACATCCCGATAAAGGCGGGAACTCAGACTTTCAACTCAACTTTCTATGTAATGGACATCCGCCCCTCTTACTCTTGTCTTCTAGGATGGCCCTGGATCCATAATGCCGGTGCTGTCACCTCTACACTACACCAGATGCTGAAATACCCAGTCCATGGAAAGATTACCACTGTCCACGGAGAGGAAGAGTACATGATTAGCCACCTAAATTCTTTTCGGTATGTGGAATTGGACGGCGAGTTCATTGAAACCCCTTTTCAACATTTCGAAGAAGTCTCTCAAGAGGTAGCAGTAACCAAGACGGTATCCTCGATCCCTAAGATCACAAGACTTCCGCTTCGGATGTCATCTCTGAAGGACGCCAAAGCAGTAGTAGAGGAGGGTGGATGCACCATTTGGGGGCAGCTTCCAGACATTCCGTATAAATCCGATAGGTTTGGCTTAGGTTTGACTTCAAGTGCTCAGAAGGCTGTACGCCGTGCCTGTACTGGAGGGCCACCTTTGAAGATTAGCAACCGAGAGGTCAACTCAGTGGAAGATGGTGAAGAAGATGGCAGCTTGGAAGATTGGATATTTCCTACTGTCAACGGAGGACTTCGTAATTGGGAAGCCAGAGACTTTGTCCCAATAAATTGCATCCCTCAGTAATTTATCTTTTACATTTCTGTTGGACTTGTAATATTCACAAACAATTCGCACTTTAAAAACCTTGTGTCTTACCCGAGGCACAATGGTCCATTTGTAAGTGTTTTTATTTCATCTTCATATGACATTCAATGAATCATGGACGTTTTTCCACATACAAACCTTTTGTGCTCATTTTCTTTCTTTTACATTTTATTTTTTAAAGATGGCTATACCCTTACACACACCCACAATCACAAATGCAGGTACCCCTTCATTCCGGATCCCATGGGTAACGATACTGCTATGGCCTTTAGTGACTTTGAAGATCTAATCTACCAAGCCGAATACGAAGGTGAGGATGATTGTGAAGTACTAGGGGAATTGGCCAAACTACTACAACAAGAGGAAAGAGCTATTCAGCCTCATGAGGAACCATTAGATACAATCAACTTGGGTACCGAGGAAGACAAAAAGGAAATCAAAGTGGGTGCCAACCTAGAGTCGAGTGTCAAGGAGCGTCTAATTCAGTTATTGCATGATTATGTTGAGATCTTTGCTTGGTCATACGAATACATGCCCGGACTTGATACAGACATCATGGTACATCGTCTACCCACAAGAGAAGACTGTCAACCAGTGAAGCAAAAACTCCGCCGCATGAGACCTGACATGTCAGAGAAGATCAAAGCGGAAGTTATGAAACAATTCAATGCTGGATTCTTAGCTGTCAATTCCTATCCTCAATGGGTTGCCAACATTGTCCCCGTGCCTAAAAAGGACGACAAAGTACGAATGTGCATGGATTATAGAGATTTAAATAGGGCTAGCCCTAAAGATGATTTTCCACTTCCCCACATCGACATTCTGGTTGACAATACGGCCCAACACAAAGTGTTTTCCTTCATGGACGGATTCTTAGGTTATAACCAAATCAAAATGGCACCTGAGGACATGGAGAAAACTACATTTGTCACACAGTGGGGCACGTTCTGCTACAAAGTGATGCCATTCAGACTGAAGAATGTTGGGGCAACCTATCAACGCGCCATGGTAGCTTTGTTTCATGATATGGTACATCATGAGATAGAGGTGTAGATGACATGATAGCCCGACCACAAACTGAAGAGGAGAACCTTGATCATTTGCAAAAAAAATTTGAGAGATTGAAGGAATACAAACTCAGGTTGAATCCAAACA
This sequence comes from Vicia faba, assembly GCA_948472305.1. Lineage (NCBI taxonomy): Eukaryota > Viridiplantae > Streptophyta > Magnoliopsida > Fabales > Fabaceae > Vicia > Vicia faba. The sequence continues at coordinate 358,822,387 of OX451735.1, forward strand.
AGTGCACATTTGGAGTCCGGTCCGGTAAACTCCTAGGTTTTGTTGTCAGCAACAAAGGTATCGAGGTTGATCCTGCCAAGGTTAAAGCGATACAAGAGATGCTTGCTCCTCGTACTGAGAAGGAAGTCATAGGATTCTTAGGACGCCTGAACTATATTTCCAGATTCATTTCTCACCTAACAGCTACTTGTGAACCAATCTTCAAACTATTGAAGAAAGATCAAGTAGTCAGATGGAATGACGAATGTTAGATTGCTTTCGACAAGATCAAAGAGTACTTACAAGAGCCTCCTGTTTTGATGCCACCAGTCGAGGGAAGACCACTGATCTTGTATCTGACCATTTTAGAAAACTCAATGGGGTGTGTATTGGGGCAGCATGACGAGTCTGGCCGAAAAGAGCACGCTATTTACTACCTAAGCAAAAAGTTTACCGACTGTGAAACCAGATATTCATTGCTCGAGAAAACTTGTTGCGCTCTGGCATGGGCTGCTCTCCGGATAAGACAGTATATGTTGACTCATACTACTCTGTTGATATCTATGATGGATCCGATAAAGTACATCTTCGAAAATCCTGCTCTATCTGGGAGGATAGCTAGATGGCAGATGATCTTAACAGAATATGACATACAATACACTACCCAAAAAGCTATAAAGGGCAGTGTGCTAGCGGATCATCTCGCTCATCAAGCTGTAGAAGATTATCAGTCCATGAAGTTCGAATTCCCGGATGAAGACATCATGACATTAAACAACTGTGAAGAAATCAGACCATATGACGAACCTGAACAAGGATCCCGATGGACCATGTTCTTTGATGGGGCATCCAATGCACTTGGTAATGGTATCGGCGATGTACTCATATCTCCGGAAGGGTGCCATACTCCCTTTACTTCCAGACTTTGCTTCAACTGTATGAACAACATGGCGGAATATGAAGCATGCATTGGTCTCAAGGTTGCCATAGACTTGGGAATTAAATCTTTAGATGTGTTTGGAGATTCAACTTTGGTCATCAGTCAGATCAAAGAAGAATGGTACACTAAACACCCAAACCTTATCCCTTACAAAGAACATGTTTTGACGTTGCTACCACATTTTGAGAAGATTACCTTCGAGCACTTCCCGCGAGAAGAAAATCAGCTAGCAGATGCTCTAGCCACAATGTCATCTATGTTTAAACTTAATTGGGGTAATGAGGTTCCCCAGATTACCATCGAACGAATGGATGAACCAACACACTGTCACAATATTAATACTGAAGAAATAGTGGACCAACCTTGGTTTCACGAAGTCAAGAGGTATCTTGAGACTCAAGAATATCCAGAAGGAGCTTCAATAATTGACAAAAAATTCCTAAGGAGATTCTCCGCTAAGTTCTTCCTGAGTAATGGCATCCTGCACAAACGCAATCATGACTCTATTCTGCTCCGTTGTATGGATAAGATTGAGGCTGAAAAGATCATGGATGAATTACATGAAGGTACTTTTGGCACTCACTCCAGTGGGCATACGATGGCGAAGAAAATCCTACGGGAAGGCTATTATTGGTCTACCATGGAAGCAAACTGCTATCAACACTCTCGGACCTGTCATAAGAGTCAAATTTATGCAGACAAGGTGCACGTACCTCCGGTTCCTTTGCATGTCTTGACGGCTCATTGGCCCTTTGCTATGTGGGGAATCCATATGATTGGGGAGATCAAGCCTACAGCCTCCAATAGACACCGCTTCATTCTAGTGGCCATTGACTATTTTACAAAATGGGTCGAAGCAGCTTCCTTTGCATCCGTTACTAAGAATGTTGTTGCCCGCTTCATCAAGCAGAATCTCATTTTCCAGTACGGTATCCCAGAAAGGATCATCACATATAATGGTACAAGTCTTAACAATACTATGATCACCTCCTTGTGCAAGCAGATCAAGATTCAGCATCACAATTCATCCCCCTATCGGCCAAAGATGAATGGTGCTGTCGAAGCTGCAAATAAAAACATTAAAAAGATCATACAAAAAATGACAATCACCTACAAGGACTGGCATGAGATGCTACCATTTTCTCTCCACGGGTACCATACCACGGCTCGTACATCAACTGGGGCAACACCCTATTCTTTGGTTTATGGCATGGAGGTTGTTTTGCCTATTGAGGTTCGGATCCCCTCTTTGAGAATTATGAAGGATGCAGGTTTGAATGAGGACGATTGGATCCAGACTCGGCTTGATCAACTAAACTTAATTAATGAAAAGAGACTCACTGCTGTTTGCCATGGTCAGATGTATCAAAAACGGATGATCAAGGCTTTCAACAAGAAAGTCATACGCCAAGTATACCAAGTTGGAGATATAGTGATCAAACGCATTATCTTACCACGAAGTGATCCCAGGGGCAAATGGACTCCTACCTATGAAGGGCCATTTGTAATCAAGAACATCTTCTCCGGTGGGGCAATGATCTTAACTAACATGGACGGCGACGACCTGCCGCACCCTACAAACACAGACATAGTCAAAAGATACTACGCATAAGAGACCCGCTAGGTTGACACACCTAGGAAAAAAAGGGCATCCCTGTGAACCAAAAGGTTCAGGCAAAAATTAGGGATAAAATAAAAAATTTGTACACCAGGCAAATTGAAAACCCGAAAGGGCGACTTGGGCAAAAAAGGGTTTCCCGGTGGATTGAAAACCCGAAAGGGCGGTCCAGGCAAAAGTTAGGGAATTAAAGCGTATGACTATGTCCCGTTGGATCACTTTGTGGACAACCTCTTGACTTCCACTGACAAACTCGGAGTTTCTGATCAATTCAATCATCTTCAGACGAAGCAACAAATAAACAAGATATTCGGAGATACGGAGGTCATAGCAGAATGGGAACCCCATGGGATTATCACACATAGCTATCTTTCTTTGTATAAATTTTTTCTTACTTTTATGACACCATCTTCTTACTAGGATGTCTGTCTCCTTTGTACAAAATACTTATTCAAAGTAAATACAAAGATATCTCTTTAAAGTACAAAAAAATATTTGTCCTTTTTTTCTTTACACTTGTGTTTTTATTTGCAAAAACGTCCAATGGTTCATTAATGAACATATGCATTTGAACATAATTATTGTTTACAAATAAACAAAATGAAAAAGGACAAATAATGACAAGTTGAAAGAATAGGAAAACGTCTTTAGGCTATTCCATGAGCAATCCCTACAGTACGTCATTTAGATCCCCAAGGGAACTAAAACTTCAAAATCCCCGGTGGAAACCGTCCAGTTTCTCCAAATTCCCCAGCAAGTTGTTTTGAAGCCTGAAATCCAACCAGATAACAGCTGACTTCTGATACTCCCCCAACGGAACAAACTCCTCCCATTCATTAATCCCCAGTAGAAGTCATCAAAATTCTCTGGATTCCCCAAGCAGATTCCTCAAGCAATATATGGCATTTCCCTCACAGTAGAATTTACTTATCTCAACAAGAGTCCATCCATACTTCAACTTCAAAACATGAAAATTCACATATCCCCAACAAACGGCAGGATTGCCCAGCTTAAGTTCGCCTCTCCGACTACTACAAATCAAAAGACCGCAAATCTTCTTCCCCAGTAGACTACTCTATAATCCCTAGCAAGTTACTGAGAAACCTGTATCCAACCAGATAACAACAAACTTCCTTATCCCCAGAAAGTTACTAAGAAACCTGTATCCGACCAGGTAACAGTTAACTTTTGATTCACCCCAACCAAGGATAACTCCCCAGTAGAGCGGCAGACAACCGAGACTCCTTAACTTTTTTAAACAGGGTTCAATTTTTCCCCACTGAGTTTTCAATACTCCCCAACAGAGCAAAAACACCCATTTGGTTAATCCTCAGTAGAAGTCGTCAAGATTCTCAGGTTTACTCAAGCAGATCTTACGAGCAATACATGGCATTTCCCTTACAACTAGAGTTTATTTCTCTCATCAGAAATTCATCAACGCTTCGACTTCAATACTTGAGGACTTACATATCCTCATCATCAGTCAAGGATTTATTTTCCTCAATCAAACAGCAATACAGCAGATCAGCTTACATGCGCATACATTACATCCACATATCATAAACATTGATAAAACACATATATTGCATCATACATTTCATGCAACATAATTTTGTGTTCCAGCTAACATTTTACCCTTTTCAGGATGAGATTAACAGTTACCATTAACAATATACTATCATGATACAATTCAGATACGCTCCAGACCCGGAAGCCATTCCAATACTCATTCAGATATCAACACTCTTGATACAGTTCAGATACGCTTCAGACATGGATGCCATTCTGTTACTCATTCAAATTCAACTTTCAGATACAGTTCAGATACGCTCCAGACTCGGTTGCCTTTCTGATACTCATTCATATTTCAATTTCAGATACAGTTCAGATACGCTCCAAACACGGATGCCATTCGGTTACTCATTCAGATTCAGCTTTCAGATACAGTTCAGATACGCTCCAAACACGGATGCCATTCGGTTACTCATTCAAATTCAACTTTCAGATACAGTTCAGATACGCTCCAGACTCGGTTTCCATTCTGATACTCATTCAGATTTCAAGTTCAGATACAGCTCAGATACATTCCAGACGCGGACACCATTCTGATACTCATTCTTTCAGCTTACAATTTACAATCCAACAAACATTCTTGGAGGCATCTACAAGCCCATCTCCAACAAGATTCTATCTCTTCTCCAAATGGCATCTTTAAGCCTATTCCTCCTATCACCGCCGAGTGCAAATTTCTGGGCACTCTAATGTCCAATCATCTTCCACCTTCGAGTCGCGAATGGCAAATCTCGCCAATCTAACTCCTTAGGTTAGAGAAGATTGAACAGGGGCAGTTGTTGTACCCCAAAATTTTCCCTCTCATTCTTCAGGAAATCATCCTGGATTCTCAAAGTTCTCTCTTAAACAAATCCAAGCCTTGAATTATCATTTCTTTCCAAGCAAGCCATTTACAAGGGCAAAGTGGTCATTTGCAAGCTCAAAAGTCAAATTTTACCTGGGAAAAGTTAAATTCTAAATACTTAGATTTTTTCTAAAGTATTTAAGACAAAATGACACTTCAGAACTTCTGAACCAACCTCCAGGCAGAAGCGGTCAGAAGTTGCAAACTTGGCTCAGCACATAACATTCAGTCATCATGTGGCTCTTCAGCAGCTACGCCAACTCAGTTAGAAGTTGTAAATGTGGTTCAGCACATAATCTTCAATCAAAACATGTCTTTTTCAGCAGTTACGCAAGTTTAGTCAGAGTTTGCTAGAGGAATGCAAAGAAAGAAACGAAGACTGAAAACTCCTTCAGAACATGCTGGAATCAGAAGATTGGGTGTTACACTGGAGCAAAATCTCTAAGTCTAAAATTTTCAGAAGCAAATCCAAAGAACATGCTAGAAAGTCTGGAGAACCCTCAGAGTTTGCTGAGGCAGCAGGATACTAAGATCAGAATTTGAGTGCATTATATGCTGAAGTAGGAACTGCTAGCTCAGATTTAAGTAATGATGCAAATCTCACATTACAAGACTTCTTAGTCTTGACCAATCTCATCACCATTTAATGCTCATTAATGCTCACAACTACTTTTGAGCATTTGTCCAAAGGGTCTCTCCACGTACAGCATAACAATGCTTCTGTGCAGATTTAGGTATGGGTTCATGCGCTACTTTTTGCTCATGAGTGTCACTTTTCCTTAATCCTCACTTACTAACCCAGCCTAGGCTAAAAGCTATCGATCATCACAACTTTTTATGAACATTTCTCCAAGAGTAAGTCAGCATCTGTTGCATGGTATTGGCGCCACTTAATGTTTTAAAAAAAACCATAAAGTTTTGCCTATAAATAGAGCACCATTGTCCATTGAAAAAGGGTCCAACATCAGAAAAATTGCTAGAAAAGAAACATAAAATTTTAGCAAGAAAACGCCTTGAAACTCTGCCAAAATTCCTAGTGTTTCAAGAGCCTTAAACACAACTTTGAATCTCCTTCCTCCAAACTTCATTTGTACCCAAATTATTTCGACTAAAGAACACCCATACAGTTTCTGACCACATATATACTCTCCATCCACCCATACAAAGAACCTGTCCAAAATACTATCAGAGTTAAGATTAACTCCAGTTCACGAATTTCTTCCAACAACAAGGTAAGCACCTGCTGACTCTCACCACACTGCTTAAACATCATTAGATTTGCATGCTCAAGAAACATAATGTAGATATCATGTTGTTACTGCTGTACATGTTTTGAGATTTTCACGCCTCTGTATGTTTAAGTAGGAAGTGAATCAGTACAGAACTTGCCTGTGACCTTTTGGTTCTGTCTTCTGGAACGCTATGACACTTGCTGAGACTGTCCTAGGCATGCCTTCTATTTTGTGGAAAAATAACCAAATTGCAGATGTTCTGACTAGCACAGGGGGAAACCAAGCTCTGACTTTGACGCCATCACTTTTGAGGCCTGTTTTGTTATCAGTAATATCAGAACTTCTGAAAATTACTGTGTTCCCAGCAGGGTCAGAACTTTTGACTCCCCCACTAACATATTTCTATTTTGCAGCGCACTGGGGTCAGAACTTCTGACCTCCCCACTAACAAGTTTATGTTTTGTAGCACACCAGGGTTAGAAGTTCTGACATATACATTTTCACTAACAGGTTGATATCCTGCAGCAGGCCAGGGTCAGAACTTCTGACTTCCTCTCAGCAGCACGCTGACCCGCTCCTTCTTTCTTTTTTTCTTACCCTTGTTATTTTTCTTTATTTTTCTCGCTGGATTCCCCATTCATAAGTGTGTACCCCCACCCCCTAAATATTGTAATAGCGTAGGACTTTACATTTCCGCATTTTTATCGCTTTCAATTGTAAATGCTAGCAATTAGGATATGTATGGCAAGATAAAACCAATGAAATGGAAAATCCTAATTCAAGATAAAATCATGCATACAATAAAACACACTTGCACACAAACACCCTTAGGGTTCCTCCACTCGGTTTCCTTATACAAAAATAGCCATGTTACGCATGCAAAGTATCTTCGTAAAATAAACAAATCAAAAGATCATAGTCCCTCGATGATGCTATTCAAAGGTTGCCTTATAAAATGATATTGGCCCCTCAAAATGCTAAGATACTTTGCAAACATTGCTAATCATGGTTATACGATGACCCACGCCCGTCCCGTTTACATCCAAAGATAGGGTTGCTTACCAAATCAATGGTAAGACAACAATGTCAAAGGAATAGAAAATGCATAAGAAAGACATTTGAGTAGGTAGATGACTTCTAGTTACTTGCTCTATTTCAAAACAACAATCCTTTCTATTTTCAAAACAAACACACACATTTCAAAAACATCTTACAAATATTAAAAATATTTTCAAAAAGACAAACATCTTTGTATACAATCTTATGAACGAGAATCATTACAAAGATTGCCTAAACGAATAGCCTCTTTTACAAAATACTTTCAAAACCACACCAAACACAATTTCAAACAAACAAAAGCAAGTGATCTAAGCAAGTAACTAAGAGCCCATGGAAAACCATGGATGAAAAGGCTGCTAATACCTTCCCTTTTTCACAATCTACCCCCCGAACTCAAGAAACAATCTCAAAGGTCTTTCCTATGCTTTTTCACCTTTCCTTTTGGATAAAAGAAAAGTCGGTGGTGACTCTTGCTAACTGCAACATTTGCGATAAAACGCAAAACCCTCAAATCAGTTCTCCCACCGTATCACATAGCTATATAAAGAGCCATTGGAATTGATCAATTTGGGTTCAGAAGAAGATCCAAAGGAAGTCAAGATTAGAGCATTGTTGCATCCCGATGTGAAGAGAAGGTTGATTGAGCTGTTGAAAGAGTATGTGGATATTTTTGCTTGGTCTTACAAAGATATGCCTGGTCTAAATACAGATATCATCGAGCACTGTTTTTCGTTGAATCCAGAATGTCCGCCAATTAAACAGAAGTTGAGAAGAACTCATCCAGATATGGCAGTAAAAATTAAAGAGGAGGTTATAAAGCAGATTAATGCTAGTTTTCTTGTGACATCAATGTATCCTCAATGGATTGCCAATATTGTCCCAGTATCGAAAAAAGACGGAAAGGTCCGCATGTGCGTAGATTACAGAGATCTAAATAAAGCTAGTCCAACAGATGATTTTCCATTGACACACATTGATATGTTAGTGGATAACACATTAAAATTTAAGGTATTCTCGTTCATGGACAGATTTTCTGGGTATAATCAAATAAGAATGGCTCCAGAGGACATGGAAAAAACAACGTTTATCACACCCTAGGGAACATTCTGTTACAGAGTGATGCCCTTCGGGTTGAAGAACGCTTGTGTAACGTACCAGAGGGCTATGACAACCCTATTCCATGATCTGATGCACAAGGAAATTGAAGTATATATTGATGATATGATTGCCAAATCCCAGACTGAAGAAGGGCATATAGAAGATTTGTTGAAGTTGTTTCAACGTTTGAGGAAGTATCGTCTCTACTTGAATCCAAATAAATGCAACTTCGGTGTTCGATCAGGGAAATTGTTGGGTTTCATTGTTAGCCAGAAAGGAATTGAAGTTGACCTTGATAAAGTCAAAGAAATTCAAGAAATGCCAGCACCAAGAACTGAAAATCAAGTCAGAGGTTTCCTCGGGCGTTTGAATTATATTTCCAGATTCATTTCCCAGATGACTGCAACATGTGAACCAATCTTTAAGTTGTTAAAGAAAGATCAAGGTTGTGTGTGGACGGATGACTGCCAAAGGGAATTTGAAAGTATTAAAGAATATCTGCTTGAACCTCCTATCTTACTCCCTCCCGTAGAAGGAAGACTGTTGATTATGTATCTGGCAGTGTTAGATAAATCCATTGGTTGTACTCTGGGACAACAGGATGAAACAAGGAAGAAGGGGTTCACCATCTATTATCTCAGTAAAAAATTCACTGGTTGTGAGTCGCGGTATTCCATGCTGGAAAAAACATGTTGTGCTTTGGCCTGGGCGACAAAGCGTTTGCAGAAGTATATGTTGAATCACACTACTTGGTTGATCTCCAAAATGGATCCAATCAAGTACATTTTGAAAAGCCTGCTCTTACTGGGAGAATTGCCCGCTGGAAGATGTTGTTATCTGAATATGACATCGAATACCGCACTCAAAAGGCTATTAAAAGTAGTGTGTTGGCAGATTATCTTGCTCACCAACCAGTGGAGGATCACCAGTCTGTAGAATATGAATTCCCCGATGAGGATGTGATGTTCCAGAAAGTGAAAGATTGTGATGAAGCATTGCCTGAGGAAGGTCCTGACCCTAAATCTCGTTGGAGTATGATATTTGATGGAGATGTGAATGCTTATGGTAAAGGAATTGGTGATGTGATTGTCACTCCTCATGGATTGCACATTCCTTTTACTGCAAGGTTAACATTCGATTGTACTAACAATATGGCAGAATACGAGGCTTGTATCATGGGTCTCGAAGAAGCTATTGATCTCAGAATTAAGATTCTAGATGTGTATGGTGATTCAGCTTTGGTAATAAATCGGATTAAAGGAGAATGGGATACTCGTCACCCCGACTTGATCCCTTACAAATATTATGCTAGAATATTATTACCCTTTTTCAATAAAGTTGAATTCCATCACATTCCTAGAGACGAAAATCAGATGGCAGATGCTCTGGCAACTTTGGCTTCTATGTACCAAGTGAATACTTGGAATGATATACCCCAAATTACGATTCAACGACTGGATAGGCCCGCTCATGTGTTTACAACAGAGAAGGTAGAAGATGAAAAAACTTGGTATTATGATATCAAGCATTTTCTTCAGACTCAGGAATCACCGATTGGTGCGTCGAAGAAAGATAGAAAAACATTGAGAAGATTGGCAGGCAGTTTCTTCCTCAGTGAAAATGTGTTGTACAAGAGAAATTATGACATGGTCTTGCTCAGATGCGTGGATAGACACGAAGCAGACATGTTAATGCATGAGATTCATGAAGGTTAATTTGGAACTCATGCCAATGGACATTCGATGGCTAAAAAGATGCTAAGGGAAGGTTATTATTGGATGACAATGGAATCTGATTGTTACAAATTTGCAAAGAAGTGTCATAAATGCCAAATTTATGCGGACAAGGTCCATGTACCTTCGAAACTTCTCAATGTTATTTCCTCCCCGTTGTGACACCCCAAATAATCCGATTATTAAATAATTAGAATTTTTAATTATTAATTTAATTGGAAATTTAATTATTGGTATTTTTGGATTATTGGAATTAATTTAATTAATTAAAGGAAAGAAGTATTGGTGGTGTGAAGAGTGATTAGAGGGTGTGAGGGGTAAAATACTCTACTCTTACTAATTACTAATTTAATTATTTTATTGGAATAATAAAAGGAGTATTAAAAGGAAAAAGAAGAGAAAGGGAGTTATTTTGGAATATTCATCATACGTGCATTTGAGAAGAGGAAAAAGAAGGAGAAAACCGGAAGCGTCAGAATTCAAAGAACCCACAAGGTAAGGGGTGATTTCGATTAGTTAATTCGTATTATCGGTTTAGATATTCAATAGTATGGATCATAGTATGTTAGGGAATCCCGGTTTGGAATTCTAGGGTTCTGTAGAATTGTCCCTATTGCGTCGAATTGTAGGTTGAAAACCATTAGGGTGTCAGATGATAAAAAGGAATGATGAAATAATGTTGTTTGATGTTATAATGGTGCAAAATGGATGTGTTTTGGTGTTTCTCATGTTGCAATTCATATGGGTATGTTTGGAATTGGTTTAGAATGAATAAATGTTGTCAAAAGTGTAGAATTTGACTCTTCTGGTCGTGGGAACCGGTTCCCAGTAGGGAGGAACCGGGTTCCACTGTGTGAATTTATAAAAACTAGCAAAAATGCACGTAGGAACCGGTTCCTGTATAGGTAGGAACCGGGTTCCCATACATTTTTCCAGAAGCGTGATTTTTGAACTTCGCAGGAACCGGTTCCTGCATATGTAGGAACCGGGTTCTGCTGTAACTTTTTGAAAAATATTAAACTTTGAAAATTCATAACTTTCAAACCGTAAGTCCGTTTTGAGTGCCATTTTGGACGTTATTTCTTAAATTTAATGCTCTATTTTATAAAATGAAAAGATTTCCTAAAACCTGAAATTATTTTGAAAATGAGTCAAATCCCGGAATAAGTGATTATTGGCTAATGCACATGGGTGTGTATGTAGCAGTGAACCTGTGATGGATGGATGTATTAGTATTGTGTGAATGAAAGGCATGTTTATGTTGCTAATGATGGTGTGCATGATCATTGAGATATCATGTTTTTGGTTTTGGTTCAGTTATGATAAATTGATGTATTTCATAGACTGATTTGATGTTGCATGCTAGTGATGTGCGTGCATATACATTGTTTTGGTGAAGTTAATTCCCATTGTGCGGAATTTGACTTGTATTGCTGTTAACCGATACCCGGGTGATGATGGGTGGTTAGGCTGGATTCGTGTCCGGGTGTTTATGGATGAATTGATGGTTGATGTATCCGGTTGATGATGGATCAGTGTTGGGTGACTTGGTCACGTGTTGGTACCACATGCATTGTGTCTGCATTTATGTTTGCATGGAATTGTAACATGTTAGGATGTCTTTCAGTGTTACAATTCTTTGGTTGATTATTGATTTGTGCATAATGACTTGTATGATTGGAACTGCGTGTTGAATCTGAATTTATGCTAAAATGGGTGAAATAATATGCTTGTGATATAATGTTGATTGAGAAGCTTATAATGCATGTTAATTATGAGAAATCTCACCCTTACTTTAACAATTTCAGATTAAAGTTAGCAGCTCAGGAGTTGGTGAGGATGGCTCTAGAGCTATGTTACTTTAAGTCCGCGTGTCAGTGTCGTGCTCTGATAGGTTGTAACACTGGGGAATGTTTAGTTGAGGAATTAGTTATTATTCAATTGTTTCTTTGAATTTCATTGGGAATAATTATGTTTTGGTTTATTCTGTTTTGGTTATGGTATTTTTCCGCTGTGTAAGACATGGTCTTAAGTTGATTGAATTATTTGAACAATGACCCTCAGTGTAGCATGACTACTGTTTTATTGGAAGTTTTATTTATTTCATAATTGTGACATCCCTTGTTCCGTGTTAACTATGATGGAATATGTCTTTAATCATTGATATAATTAATATTATTCGGGGTATTTTAGAAGGGGTGTTACAATAGTGGTATCAGAGCATAGTCGGTCTTGTCTTGTATCGTTATCCCTTTTGTATGCGACTAGTGTAAGATGACACTGTCGATACTTGTGTGCTGATGAGGTTGTTTTGTAATGTTACAGAACAATGGCCGGAAGAGGTGAAGGAAGAAACGACGATGCTATTGCTGAAGCATTGGGAATGTTGGCTGGAGTACTCGGAGGGAACCAACAGGGAGCTGTGATTGGTGCTGACCGATAATTGGGGAATTTTCAGAGGAATAATCCTCTGTTGTTCAAGGGTGCACATGATCCCGAAGGTGCTCAGAAGTGGGTGAAGGAGATCAAGAGGATCTTCAGAGTAATTGATTGCGCTGAAGGGCTGAAGGTGAGATACGGAACTCACATGTTAGTAGAGGAAGCTGATGACTGGTGGGTTTCTACCAGAACTGAAATGGAAGAAGATGGTATTGCATTGACTTGGGCTGTGCTCAGGAGGGCTTTTTTGAGGAGGTACTTTCCTGAGGACATCAGAGGCAAGAAGGAGATTGAGTTTCTGGAACTCAAGCAGGGTAACAAGACTGTCAGTGAGTATGCTTCGAAGTTTACTGAGTTAGCGAAGTATTATGCTCATTATACTAACGATGCAGATGGAGAATTTTCCAAATGTATCAAGTTTGAGAATGGTCTTCGTGATGAGATTAAGCAGGGTATTCGGTATCAGCGTATCCGAAGATTTCCTGATCTGGTTGACTGTAGTAGGATTTTAGAGGAGGATCCTGCTAGCACTAAGTTGAATGCTCGAGGGTATATTGATAGGAAGGGTAAGCAACAGATGGATCGTGGTAAGCCTTATGATAGAAGTAATCAGAGACCCGGTGGTTGGAAGAAGTTTGGTGGAGGAGATTCTAGTTCTTCCATTAAGTGCTACAAGTGTGGTGAGACAGGACATCGTATGGTGGATTGCAAAAGTAATGATAAGAAGTGTTTCAAGTGTGGGAAACTCGGCCATGTGGCCAATGATTGCAGAGTAAGAGTGGTGACTTGTTACAACTGTGGTGAAGAAGGTCATACTCGTCCTCAGTGTACAAAACCCAAGAAGGAGCAAGCTGGAGGTAAAGTGTTTGCATTGTCTGGGTCAGAGACTAAGCCAGATGATCGGCTGATTAAAGGTACATGTTTTATTAATGACATACCTTTGATTGCGATTATTGATACTGGATCTACGCATTCTTTTATTGCTTTGGATTGTGCTAAAAGTTTGAATTTGGAAATTTATAATATGGATGGAAGTATGGTTATTGATACTCTTGCGTCGGGTTCAGTGACTACTTCGTATGTTTGAAGGAATTGTCCTATTGTGATTTTTGGTAGGGGTTTCGGTATGGATTTAGTGTGCCTACCGTTAGAACAACTTGATATCATCCTTGGAATGAACTGGTTGGAATTCAACCAGGTTCATATCAACTGTTTTGCAAAGACGGTTATTTTTCCTGAAGAGGTTGGTGTCGAAGATGTGAATATATCGGTTAAACAGATGAACCTAGTTGTGAAAAATGGTGATGTGGTATTTATGTTGTATTCTGCAATAGAAGCGGAGGGAAAAGCAAAGAGTGATGGATTTCCAGTGGTGAATGAATTTCCAGAGGTGTTTCCGGAAGACGTTAGTGAATTGCCACCTGAGAGGGAGGTAGAATTTACTATAGATTTGATTCCTGGAACTAGTCCGGTGTCGATGGCGTCTTAACGTATGTCGGCATCTGAATTAGCGGAGTTAAAGAAACAGTTGGAGGAGTTACTTGAGAAGAATTTTATTCATCCGAGTGTTTCGCCGTGGGGTGCTCCGGTGTTGTTGGTTAAGAAGAAAGAAGGTTCAATGAGATTATGTGTTGATTACAAACAGCTGAATAAAGTTACAATCAAGAATCGGTATCCTTTGCCAAGGATCAATGATTTGATGGATCAACTAGTTGGAGCTTGTGTATTTAGTAAGATTGATCTGAGATATGGATATCATCAGATTCGTGTGAAGTCGGAAGATATCCAGAAAACTGCATTTAGAATGAGGTATGGACATTACGAGTATTCTGTTATGCCGTTTGGAGTTACTAATGCACCTGGTGTTTTCATGGAGTATATGAACAGGATATTTCATCCGTATCTTGATAAAGTTGTGGTGGTGTTCATTGATGATATTCTAATTTATTCGAAGAGCGATGAAGAGCATGCAGAACATCTCAGAGTTGTGTTGGAATTGTTGAAAGAGAAGAAGCTTTATGCGAAGTTGTCCAAGTGTGAATTCTGGTTAAGTGAAGTAAGTTTTCTTGGCCATGTAATTTCCAAGAATGGAATTTCTGTGGATCCTACGAAGGTAGAAGCAGTATCTCAGTGGGAAGCGCCGAAGAATGCTTCTGAGATTCGTAGTTTTCTGGGTCTTGCAGGTTATTACAGGAAGTTTATAGAAGGATTTTCCAAATTAGCATTACCGTTGACTAAGTTGACCAGGAACGGTCAGATGTTTGTTTGGGATGTTGAATGTGGGAAAGGATTTCAAGAGCTGAAGAGGAGGTTGACAAGTGCTCCGATCTTGATTTTGCCAAATCCGACTAAGTCTTTTGTTATGAATTGTGACGCATCATTAATGGGATTAGGTGGTATGTTGATGCAAGATAAGCAGGTGGTGGCTTATGCTTCGAGACAATTGAAAGTACATGAAAGGAATTATCCGACTCATGATTTGGAGTTGGCAGCTGTTGTGTTTGTTTTGAAGTTGTGGAGGCATTATTTATATGGTTCTCGGTTTGAGGTGTTCAGTGATCACAAAAGTCTGAGGTATCTCTTTGATCAGAAAGAGTTGAATATGAGGCTGAGGAGATGGTTAGAATTTCTAAAGGATTATGATTTCGGTTTGAATTACCATCCTGGTAAGGCAAACATTGTTGCGCATGCCTTGAGTAGGAAGTCCTTGCATATGTCAATGTTAATGGTCCGTGAGTTAGATTTGGTTGAGCAGTTCAGAGATTTAAGTTTGGTATGTGAAACTACTCTGAATAGTGTGAAATTGGGTATGTTGAAACTGACTAGTGGTATTCTGGAAGAAATTAGGAATGGACAGAAGTCCGATGTTGGGTTTGTTGATAAATTGACATTGATCAACCAAGGTCAAGGAGGCGAGTTCCGGATTGATGAGAATGGTGTTATGAGATTTGGTAATAGGGTGTGTGTCCCAGATGTTGCAGAGATTAGGAAGAGTATTTTGGAAGAAGGACATCGTAGTGGATTGAGTATTCATCCTGGTGCTACTAAAATGTACCATGATTTGAAGAAGTTATTTTGGTGGCCGGGAATGAAAAAGGAAATTGCTGAGTTTGTGTATGCTTGTTTGGTTTGTCAGAAGTCGAAGATTGAGCATCAGAAACCGTCAGGATTGATGGAACCGTTGTTTGTTCCGGAATGGAAATGGGATGGAATCTCTATGGATTTTGTGTCTGGTTTGCCAAGGACATCGAAGAATTGTGATTCTATCTGGGTTATTATTGATCGGTTGACGAAATCTGCTCACTTTATTCCGATAAGAATGGATTATCTGATGGAAAGGTTGGCAGAATTGTATGTTGAGAAGATTGTGAGTTTGCACGGTATTCCTTCTAGTATTGTGTCAGATCGAGATCCGAGGTTTACATCTAAATTCTGGACGGGATTGCAAGAAGCTTTGGGTACTAAGTTGCGTTTGAGTTCCGCTTATCATCCACAGACAGATGGTCAGACGGAGAGAACGATTCAGTCGTTGGAAGATTTGTTAAGAGCTTGTGTGTTGGAGAAAGGTGGAGCTTGGGATAGTTATCTACCATTGATTGAGTTTACCTACAACAATAGTTTTCATTCGAGCATTGGTATGGCTCCGTTTGAGGCATTGTATGGTAGGAGGTGTCGGACACCGTTGTGTTGGTATGAATCTGGAGAGAGTGCTGTGATTGGACCGGAAATTGTCCAACAGACTTCGGAAAAGAATGATTCAGGAGAAGATGAGGACTTCTCAGAGTCGTCAGAAAAGTTATCATGATAAGAGGAGGAAAGATCTTGAGTTTAGCGAAGGAGAACATGTTTTTATGCGAGTTACTCCGATGACTGGTATAGGTCGAGCTTTGAAGTCAAAGAAGTTAACTCCACGTTTTATTGGTCCGTTTCAGATTACCAAGAGAGTTGGGAAAGTAGCTTATCAGATTGCTTTGCCGCCGTCACTTGCAAATTTGCATGATGTTTTTCATGTATCTCAGCTAAGGAGGTACATTGCTGATTCGTCTCATGATATTCGGGTAGACGATATACAGGTACGAGAGAATTTGACTGTGGAAGTGGTACCTGCGAGAATTGAGGATCGGAAGTTGAAACAGTTGCGAGGCAAGGAGATCGCGTTGGTAAGAGTGGCTTGGGGAGGACCAGCAGATGGAAATGTCACTTGGGAGCTGGAGAGTCAGATGAAGGACTCGTATCCCGAACTGTTCGTCTAAGGTATGCTTTCGAGGACGAAAAATCTTTTAGTTGGGGAGAGTTGTGACACCCCAAATAATCCGATTATTAAATAATTAGAATTTTTAATTATTAATTTAATTGGAAATTTAATTATTGGTATTTTTGGATTATTGGAATTAATTTAATTAATTAAAGGAAAGAAGTATTGGTGGTGTGAAGAGTGATTAGAGGGTGTGAGGGGTAAAATACTATACTCTTACTAATTACTAATTTAATTATTTTATTGGAATAATAAAAGGAGTATTAAAAGGAAAAAGAAGAGAAAGAGAGTTATTTTGGAATATTCATCATACGTGCATTTGAGAAGAGGAAAAAGAAGGAGAAAACCGGAAGCGTCAGAATTCGAAGAACCCACAAGGTAAGGGGTGATTTCGATTAGTTAATTCGTATTATCGGTTTAGATATTCAATAGTATGGATCATAGTATGTTAGGGAATCCCTGTTTGGAATTCTAGGGTTCCGTATAATTGTCCCTATTGCGTCGAATTGTAGGTTGAAAACCATTAGGGTGTCAGATGATAAAAAGGAATGATGAAATAATGTTGTTTGATGTTATAATGGTGCAAAATGGATGTGTTTTGGTGTTTCTCATGTTGGAATCCGTATGGGTATGTTTGGAATTGGTTTAGAATGAATAAATGCTGTCAAAAGTGCAGAATTTGACTCTGCAAGTCGTGGGAACCGGTTCCCAGTGGGGAGGAACCGGGTTCCACTGTGTGAATTTATGAAAACTGGCAAAAATGCACGTAGGAACCGGTTCCTGTATAGGTAGGAACCGGGTTCCCATACATTTTTCCAGAAGCGTGATTTTTGAACTTCGCGGGAACCAGTTCCTGCATATGTAGGAACCGGGTTCTGCTGTAACTTTTTGAAAAATATTAAACTTTGAAAATTCATAACTTTCAAATCGTAAGTCCGTTTTGAGTGCCGTTTTGGACGTTATTTCTTAAATTTAATGCTCTATTTTATAAAATGAAAAGATTTCCTAAAACCTGAAATTATTTTGAAAATGAGTCAAATCCCGGAATAAGTGATTATTGGCTAACGCACATGGGTGTGTATGTAGCAGTGAACCTGTGATGGATGGATGTATTAGTATTGTGTGAATGAAAGGCATGTTTATGTTGCTAATGATGGTGTGCATGATCGTTGAGATATCATGTTTTTGGTTTTGGTTCAGTTATGATAAATTGATGTATTTCATAGACTGATTTGATGTTGCATGCTAGTGATGTGCGTGCATATGCATTGTTTTGGTGAAGTTAATTCCCATTGTGCAGAATTTGACTTGTATTGCCGTTAACCGATACCCGGGTGATGATGGGTGGTTAGGATGGATTCGTGTCCGGGTGTTTATGGACGAATCGATGGTTGTTGTATCCGGTTGATGATGGATCAGTGTTGGGTGACTTGGTCACGTGTTGGTACCACATGCATTGTGTCTGCATTTGTGTTTGCATGGAATTGTAACATGTTAGGATGTCTTCCAGTGTTACAATTCTTTGGTTGATTATTGATTTGTGCATAATGACTTGTATGATTGGAACTGCGTGTTGAATATGAATTTATGCTAAAATGGGTGAAATAATATGCTTGTGATATAATGTTGATTGAGAAGCTTATAATGCATGTTAATTATGAGAAATCTCACCCTTACTTTAACAATTTCAGATTAAAGTTAGCAGCTCAGGAGTTGGTGAGGATGGCTCTAGAGCTATGTTACTTTAAGTCCGCGTGTCAGTGTCGTGCTCTGATAGGTTGTAACACTGGGGAACGTTTAGTTGAGGAATTAGTTATTATTCAATTGTTTCTTTGAATTTCACTGGGAATAATTATGTTTTGGTTTATTTCGTTTTGGTTATGGTATTTTTCCGCTGTGTAAGACATGGTCTTAAGTTGATTGAATTATTTGAACAATGACCCTCAGTGTAGCATGACTACTGTTTTATTGGAAGTTTTATTTATTTCATAATTGTGACATCCCTTGTTCCGTGTTAACTCTGATGGAATATGTCTTTAATCATTGATATAATTAATATTATTCGAGGTATTTTAGAAGGGGTGTTACACCCGTGGCCTTTCTCTATGTGGGGTATTGACATGATTGGGATGATAGAACCCAAAGCTTCAAACGTACACCGTTTTTTTTTGGTAGCAATTGATTACTTCACCAAGTGGGTGGAGGTTGCTTTATATGCCAATGTTACTAAGAAGGTGGTTGTGCACTTCATTAAGAATAACCTTATATGTCGGTATGGTGTGTCGAGCAGAATCATCACTGACAATGGCTCGAATTTGAACAACAAGATAATGATAGAACTTTGTAAAGAGTTCAAGATTGTCCATCATAATTCCTCTCCGTACAGGCCGAAGATGAATGGGGCTGTTGAAGCTGCTAATAAGAATATCAAGAGAATTATCCAGAAAATGGTTGTTACTTATAAGGATTGGCATGAAATGCTCCCTTTTGCTCTACATGGATATCGAACATCTGTCCGCACTTTAATAGGAGCCACCCCGTTCTCCCTAGTGTATGGGATGGAAGTTGTACTCCCAGTCGAGGTAGAGATTCCCTCGTTGCGTGTGATAATGGAAACCAAGTTGGCAGAGGCTGAATGGGCCTAGAACAGGTTTGACCAATTGAATTTGATTGAGGAGAAGAGGGTGACAGCTTTGTGTCATGTCCAGTTATATCAGAGAATAATGAGGAAAGATTTTGATAAAATGGTCAAACCTCGTGAATTCAGAGAAGGCGACCTCGTGCTCAATAAGATCATGTCTTTCAATGCTGATTCTAGGGGCAAGTGGACTCCCAATTTTGAAGGCCCATATGTTGTCAAGAAAGCCTTCTCTGGCGGTGCATTAATTCTTGAAACTATGTGTTGTACCCCAAAATTTGCCCTCCCATATTCCTCAAGATTTGTCAAGAATGATCTTCAAATTGCTCAAGATTGCTCAAGGGTTGTACAGTCAAGTCACCTCCTCAAGCAGTCAATTCAAAATTAGGGTTTTGGTTCTTTCAAGGAATTTGGGGTTTTCAATGGTTCAATCAAGTCTCATAGGCCTATATACATTCTCTAGCACCTACATGCCAAGTTTCAAGACTCACAGTGCCAATTTGCACAGTCAAAAGCTCCATTTGATATACAATCAACTGCAAGGGCAAAATGGTCATTTTGCAGTCAAAAGTCAGATTTCTTGTCAATATTCTCATTTTGAAGGATAATTCATCATTTGATCAAGGTTTGATCATGATTCATCAAGGATTGCTAAAAATTCATCAAGATTCAAAAGTTGCTAAATTAGGGTTTTGTAGGAAAAGTCAACCCAACTTTGACCAAGCATAACTTTCTCATACTTTATGAGAAATGATCCATCCAAAGCTCATTTTTAAGAGGATGCAATTTAATACAATCCATCTTCACACCCCAAGATCAGAAGATGCACTCACAAGAAGTTATAAATTTGGACATTATAGGTCATTTTTGAAAGTCAACAAAAACACCTTTTTTTCCAAAGCTTATAACTTGAGAATGGAAGATCAAAATGAGATGAGACCAAAAGGTCTGATTAGAGGACATCTCAAGGCTTATAAAAAGTTCAAGAACACCTCCAAAAGATCAAAATTGAGCAAGTTGTGCATTGGAGAAGTTGGGAAATTTTCATGAATTGCCAAAAGTCAACTATCCTCAAAACTTCAATTTTTGACAAAAGGGCCCACTTTTTTCCACTTGATTCAGTCTTGTCATGCCACACACGTGTCCCATATTTAATTTCAGGATAAAACATTTATTTTTCTATTTTATTTAATTTTTATTGATTTAATTCATTTTAAATCTATATTAATTCAAATAAAATCCAAAAATCAATGAAATAGTATCTTGGTGATTTGTACAACTTTCATATATCACATGCCACCTAATCAAATTCGTGTATTGGCTTTTTGTGCATAAAATCTTAGATTTGATTCAATTTTGGAAAGGTTAACAATGGTGGTCAATCAAAGATTCATTCTTGAATATACATGGATTAAGGCCCAGCTTTTGACCTAAATTCATGCTCATGTACATAAGCAAGCAGCACAAACCTAATGGACGAGCTAAGAACGGTGAAAACGGCCATACAAAAAATTGAAAAATTGTTGGAAAAGTAGGAGATCAAGAACGATATTGGAGGCGTTTTCAGACAAAAAGAAGAACGTAGTTCCCTTCCTTGCCATCCACTGAAGCTAAAGCGATCAAAACCACGTCCTGAAACCACCTACAAAGCGCTGTAAGTCCTCGCGAACTGGCCCCTGAACACGAAATCGAAACTTTCAATTCTTGCACTTTTTCTTCAAAACGTTGGCATATTCATGTTCATTGTTTGATTTCTAACACGACTGCAATAGCCAATTTTGTTTTTATGCCCTATACTGTGATAACCGATTCTAGGGTTCATATGCTTGCTTTTTAGGTGTTTTCGATACAGGGAAAATTGGCCACAATAATTGGTATAAGAGTGATCAGGAGGCAGAGACGAGATCAGCCATGGCCTTAGACGGCATTTTCGTAGCCTAGGGTGGATTATAGGATGAGGCCAAGGATTTTGTTACGGACTAGAATCCGCAGGAAATAAACCAGGTGGTTCAAGGAAGAAGACGACCACGCGTCCTCTTCCCACTGGTCAATTCAAACAGCGCGCCATTTTTTTTATTTTTTTCAGCATGTTAATTGTTTATTGCATATAATAATCAGGTTTTGTTTTGTTAACAAAGAAGCGCCACAGCTCAGTTGGTGGACGCACTATTGCATAGTCCATTGGGACCTGGGTTCGAATCCCAGGTCCCCCAAAACAATTATTTGATTTTTTCCTGCAGGTGATCCCATGTACTCTCCAACGCGTGATCCACCATACACCTCAGAGATCCACACGCCAAGTGGCTCCTGGCCAAATCTGAAGGCCAGGATTGAAGGACTATCATACTCCCTGGTCAACATACGTGTGAACGATCCAGAAAAGTAAAAAAGGCTTGCAGCAATTGGGCCTTGAGAATTCCAAATACACCTCCAAAGTTGGCCCAACACCCCCTGGGTTTGCCTTTTATTTTCTTTCATTTATATTTTTTTTTATTTACTTGATTTATTTTCTTGATTTAATTACTAACAAAATAGTTAACATTTTCATAATAAAAATAAAAAAAATACAAAAACATTATTTTTATTAAATTCATCACTTTTATTATTTTTGTAAATAAATAATTTAATTGATTTAGTTTTTTTAATTAGGCATAATATTAACCTTTTTTCACAAAATAAAATTAACATAGAATATTAGGGTTTTTTTATTTATTTATTATTTTCTTAAACATTCAAAATCCAAAAAATATTTCTTTCTATTAATTAATTAGTTCAGGTTTAATTTAATTAAATACACAAAAATAGCAAAAATCTCCCTCTTTCTCAAAAAAGGGTCAGAACCCTAAAAACTCTCTAATTCAAGTTTTTCTCTCGCGCGTATTATTTTTTATTCATAATTTTTTATCCATATAATTGTATTTGCTCCGAGGATGTAATAGTTTTAATTAGGACCTTTTTATCGCTTTCATTTATTTTCCGCAATTTACTTTTTCAAGGGTTTGTTTTTGGCGATGTAAATATTCGACGCCTTGTAATAGCTTAGTTTTATTTTCCGCAACCATTAACTGCTAGATGTATGCTAACTAGGCTATGCATGACAAGATCTCTCTTAAATTAAAATTAATCGTAGCTCACCATAACATGTACAAAGATAACATAACTGAAACCGGACACACTCGCACATGCCACTCCTAGGGTACGCCTCACTTGGTTGCCTCGACGTGGTCATTGAGTATAGGGTGTTTTAGAGGCCGCCCTCCTGTCTAAAGATCAAAGTTGCCTCGAAACGGTTGCCTCGATAAAAAATGATCTAGGACATTAGGGTTACCGCTAAGGCGTCCTACCATTGCTTTAGTGATTACATGTCCCTAAAATCGAATTGACCCGAAAACTCCAACGACGGTGCTACCTACTTCTCAATAGTGGGATAGCACTGTCTAAAGGACATTTACATAGCTTAATTTCTTTTGAGTAGGTAGAGGTTCTCGGGTAGTTGCTCTTTCCAAACAAATACTTTTTCGCACTTACACTTTTCAAACAAAAGTTTTCAAACAACACTTCATACACTCTTGAGGACAGATACAAGAGTTAAATCGAAGTTTTCAAACAAAACTTTTCAAAACCCATAAACACAAGAAAAGCAAAACTTTTTGAAAACATAGTGAGCAAGTACCTAAGAGACCGTGGATGACCACGGATAGAAAGGGTGCTAACACCTTCCCTTTCTATAATCTACCTCCTGAACCCGAGAAACATCTCGAAAAGGAATTTTGCTGTGCTTTTGTCCTTTCCTTGTTGGAGAAAATAAAAGACGGTGGCGACTCTTGCTTACCGCGACATTTTGTGAGACGCAAATGCGAACCAGCATTCCAAAATAGTCAGTTCTCATTCCCACCGATCACAGAACTGGCGACTCTGCTAGGGAATGAATAAGTGAGGTGTACCTTAGGATTAGATCACTTGTGTTTTCAATTGTATGCTTTGTATGCTTTAAATTTTGTGGGCTTGTATCGGAGTTTTATAGATCCTAACCCGGATCTGGGGGTACCCTTCTTTAGGTAAGTAGCAATAAACTGTGAGGGATCTGTCCGGCGTAGACCGACACGGATGAAGAAGTAGCTACGTTGGTGTGACACCTTGGTCTGTACTGATATCCCTTGTGTTGGAACGAGGAGAATATGGGTCTTCTGAGGAGTCATTAAGCACCAACTGACCTTAGAACCTTAAATTGACCAACTTGGCCATAGAACAGTAGCAGTATACTACACTCATTGAGACTAAACTCTCGCGATGGTTCCGGCCGCAAGAAAAGGTTTCCAAACTGGAATTATGACCGATTGAGGGTAGTCAGTGATATTGAGATCCTCTAGAACCCGGTTACTATTTTTAGGACAGGTCTTAACCAACTGAAACTGAAAGAGGGTAATACCTAAAACTCCATGCCAGCCTAAAATCTAAGGGCTCTCAGTGTGACTTGTGTGCTTTCAAACCTGAACTACTTGCACATTCTTGTTATCTGACAACATGAGTTCCTTGCAGGTTTTGTTTACAGTCCTTATCCAACAATTTGGATTAATTGCAGGGCTTACTTACATCACCTCACACTTTTGCTTAAACGCATAGCATACACATCATAACATCATACCATAGCATTTCCTTAACCATTTCAAGGATCTCAAGGGTTTGTGATGCAGGTCATGATGAACCAGACGTCAAACAAGAGGCAAAGGGGGTTTATTTTCCTCTAGCCAAGGTTGCCTAGAAATCCAAGCACGATAACTTGAGTTAGGGGCTATGACCCACTCGATATGGTGAGCCTGACTCTTGAAGAAGGACTCTCAGTAACATGAAGTTCCTTCAATCAAGCTGCAAAATTCGAATTCTAACAATTTTCTTTGTTTACCCCACGAGATCCTTGAAAACATTGCATACATATATCATACATATCATTGCATTACAGGTACCATTACAGGTCTCTTATCTTCTTCGCTGTTTATTTCAGCAATCATCATGTCTACTGGACCTTCCACTGAGCAAGCTATCAAGGCCCTCCAGGCCCATAATGCCCAGTTCCAAGAGTTGGTTATGAGCCTAGCCCAGGGTCAACAGGATTTGAAGACTCTGATTCTGAAAGAGAGGAAGAAGAAGAAGAAGAAGAGGACCATCCTGTTCAACACTGGACGCAGGTTTGCGAATGGACTGCAGAATGAGGTTGATCTGACCACCTCATATGTAGGGAAAGGCAGTCCACAAGAGAGAAGGGTTCCTAGCCCCGTAGTCTCCGACAACGAGACAGATTATGATGAAGAGAAGTATCCTCCTGCTGAGGATAGGTACAAACAGTTGGAGGACCGTTTGAGCGCTATGGAGATACAGAACGTGCCCAGGCTGGACTTTGGAGACCTAAGCTTATCCTCTGGGGTGGTGATTCCCCATAAGTTTAAGGCACCTGCCTTTGCCAAATATGACGGAGCTTCTTGTCCAAAGCTGCACCTCCGGTCGTATGTAAGGAAGATCCAGCCTTACACAGCTGATAAGAATTTGTGGATCCATTTCTTCCAGGACAGTCTTTCAGGGACTCAGCTGGAGTGGTTCTATCAGCTGGATGGAGCCAGTATTTGTAACTGGGAAGATTTGGCTACTGTGTACAATAAGCAGTATCAATATAACTCCGACCTCGCTCCTACGCGTACCCAACTCCAGGGTATGTCAATAGGGACGGGTGAAGGATTTAAAGAGTATGCTCAAAAGTGGAGAGACCTTGCCGGAAGGGTGCAACCACCTTTAACTGATCACGAACTTGTTGATATGTTTCAGGGGACCCTGTTCGGTCCATTCTTTAAACATCTGATTGGAAACTCTTCATCCGGGTTTACAGACCTTATCTTGACTGGGGAGAGAATTGAAGCTGGCATTAAAAGTGGGAAGATTCAAGAAGCTACGCCTTCTGATGCTCAGAAAAAGCCTTACAGTGGGAAGAAAGAGTCCAATGCTGTGTACAGTCAAAAGAGTCGTCGTGACCAACACGTAGAGGAAGTCTTGATCTCTGGTTCTGCGTCACACCGACAACAGCAAAAGGGAAATCAACGAAGGCCGGACGAGCCTAAAAGACAGTTCACCAACATCAACATGCCATTGTCACAAGCATTGCAACACATGTTGAAGATGAATCTGATTACGGTGATAAACCCTCCTCAGAACCCTAAGACTTCTTCTCCTAGCTATAACCCAGATGCAAGGTGCGCTTATCACTCTGATAGCCCGGGGCACGATACTAACGATTGTTGGGCGCTGAAATACAAGATTCAGAATATGATTGATGCTAAGGAGATCAAATTCGAGCCTTCTGAGACTCCCAATGTGATCACTGCTCCCTTGCCAAAACATGTCTAGGATTGAAAGCACTTTTGTTTATTTGAATTCTGAAGTTGTATTTTTCTTTGCTTATTCAAACATCTATCATGTCAAACTCTTTTATTTCATTAATGCATTACACATGTCTGTTTTGAATTAATTGTTTTCACTATGCTTAAAATTGCTTCATATTTCCTTTTTGTGATGTTCAACTCTCGATTAAAAATTCCAAGCCTTTTGAGGGAGGATGACGAAAACGATACCACGATCTTTACAATATGCTTTTGAACAGACCCTGCTGACGAGGTACAGGCATTGTTTCAAATCCTAAATAGTGGAGTTATAAGGAAGATAATCCCTAGTCAACCCCGTTGAGCCAAAGAAGTCGGAGTTTTTCTTTTCAAAAATTAAAACCCTTAATCATAACCTGGGGCAGGGTAGTTCTCTCAGTCGATCCAGGTGCACAATGAATGGCATCAAAGAATTCCTTCCGAGACAAAAAGACAGTGATGGTTCCCTATAATCGTCAGGACAGGCAGTCGTCATCTTTCAAAACAAAATCCCAACAAGTCAAAACATATGAAGGAGACTTACAAAATAGGGGCATCCCGCTGTCTGTAATCACAAAAGAAACAGTTCACGCAAAAGACAGGAATAATAAAATCAAAAAGAAAGAGTTCATGCAAACTCTCAACAAAAATGACTGCTTGTTCAAAACAAATTGTCAGTATCCGAACCATCACCGGAATATCAGAGCAAAGACTCAAACAAGATCTGATGCACGATTAGCTGAGTTTAGGATCGAAGAACATCACGAAGAGCGGGGGGTACAAATAAAATTTGAGCCTTTATCCTATTGTTTCTTAAACCGTGAACCAAGCCACGTTACAACCCTTCAAAAGTCCTAACTGAAGCACGGGTTAGTTCGAAAGCATACTGTTACAAAAGGTATCCTGACTCCTGTAGGGCTCGCTGTAAAATCCTGAGTTGACATCACATTTTACAAAAATTCGCTTGTTTTATTGAAAACTGCATTTTCAAAAACTTCAAGACAGACATAAGCTTTGCATTCTTAAAATAACATTGTTTGCATATGACTATTTGTTCAAACAGCAGAGAAATTCGCACGACGGATATCTAGTGAACAAACACCTTCTCAATAAAAAGAGTCACCTCAAGTGGAAAAAACACTTCCAACCAAGTGGCAGACATGATCATTTTTCATCATCTGGCGCAGTCAAGTCAAGATTCAAGGAATCTCTCAAGATGCCAAATAGCCAGGGGCAAATCTTCATCTGAATCACTTGGGGCATTGGACATGAATTCCAGCAACGAATCTTGCATGATCAAACATCTTCTGGTAGTATGGCAACACAATACTATCGACAGTGACGACTCCTTACATCCTGAGAGCATGGACATAGTCAAAAAAATACTACGCATAATCAAAGACCCGCTAGGTTGACTGGCCTAGGCAAAAATAAGGGCTTCCCGGCGAACCAAAAGGGTTCGGGCAAAAATAAGGGATGAAAATAAAAAAAATCTGTACACCCGGAAAGTCGAAAACCTGAAAAGGCGGCTTGGGCAAAAAAGGGTATCCCGATGGACTGAAAACCCGAAAGGGCGGTCCAGGCAAAAATTAGGGATCAAAGCATACGACTATGTCCCGTCATCTCGTCACTTGCCTACCAGAAGAAGATTTTCCAATCGACAGTTATCAAGCACCTCATAGGCCACCTTCTCCCGCAGAAACTGGGGCAATAAGAATTGTCTGAGAGGTCTAGTTGCTCTATCCACCAAGGTACCAAGGTAGGCTCAGCTGAAGAGTATGACCAAGATACCTTCACTCCCCGCAGAGCAAGACAGTGATGGTAGCTATCCCCCACTGAGACTTGCAACTATGAACAAATCAGCAATACTCTCCCCAAGCAGAGTTGGTCTACCATCAGCCCTAAAAAAATAGTTGGGTATCCCCAACGAAGTTCTTTCTATCCCCCAGCGGAGTTCATCGTCAAAATCCCCAACAGAGCTTATCAACAAAATCCCCAGCGGAGTTATCGTTAAAATCTCAGCAAAGCATCTCTTCCCACAGAGTAATTCCCCGCAGAGTAATCTCTTCACCAAGTTTATTCCCCAATGGAGTTGTCTTCTCCTACAGGTTTATTCTCACAATCATCATTGTTCATCATCCCCAGCGGAAATGAAGAACTCAACACTATTCTCCGGCAGCTATCCGGGATTTATTTTCCCCAGCTAAAACATCACATTTTAATACATCATGATACATGCATATACGCATCATATCATACGATCTCATTTATGTTGAGAACATCATTGCTCGATCCATGTCATGCATTGCATATGACTGACCTTTACCTTTCAGGAAAGATGCAGTTAGATTCTTAAATCATGTCAATGGAGACAAAACCAGTTAAATCGATTCCTAAAGATTTTGCTGAAGCCAGTCAATGGAGACAAAACCAGTTAAATCGATTCCTAAAGATTTTTCTGAAGCCAGTCAATGGAGACAAAACCAGTTAAATCGATTCCTAAAGATTTTTCTGAAGACAGTCAATGGAGACAAAACCAGTTAAATCGATTCCTAAAGATTTTTCTGAAGCCAGTCAATGGAGACAAAGCCAGTTAAATCGATTCCTAAAGATTTTTCTGAAGCCAGTCAATGGAGACAAAATCAGTTAAATCGATTCCTAAAGATTTTTCTGATGCTAATTCAGTCAAAGGAGACAAAACCAGTTAAATCGATTCCTAAAGATTTTTCTGATCCGAACACAGCCAATGGAGACAAAATCAGCTAAGTTGATTCCTAAATATTTTTTCGATGCAAACCTGTCAATAGAGATAACCCGTCAATAGAGACAACCCGTCAATAGAGACAACCCGTCAACAAAGACAACCCATCAACGAAGACAATCCGTCAACGAAGACAACCCGTCAATAGAGACAACCCGTCAATAGAGACAACCCGTCAATGAAGACAACCCGTCAATAGAGACAACCCGTCAATAGAGACAACCCGTCAATGAAGATAACCCGTTAATGAAGACAACCCATCATGAAGCAACCCTACACTGGTTCCTTCTCTCTTTCAGATGAAGTTTTACACGGACTCATCATCAGGCGACCCTACACCGGTTCCTTCTTGTTCCAAGATGCAGTTTCACACGAACTCATCGTCAAAATAACCTTACCCCGGTTCATCCTGAAGTTTCACACGAACTTATCTCACGGTAACCTTACCCCGGTTCATCCTGAAGTTTCACACGAACTTATCCCAAAGTAACCTTACCCAGGTTCCTCCAGAAGTTTCACACAAACTTATCCCGAAACAACCCTACACCGGTTCCTTCTCAACTCCAGATGAAGTTTTACACGGACTCCTCATCAGGCAACCCTACACCGGTTCCCTCTCTTCAAGACGTAGTTTTACACGGACTCGTCATCAAGAAACCCTACACAGGTTCTCTCTTTCCAAAGATGCAGTTTCACACGGACTCATCATCAGTCAACCCTACACAGGTTTTCTTCTTTCCAAGATGCAGTTTCACACGGACTCATCATCAGTCAACCCTACACAGGTTTCCTTCCTTCCAAGATGCAGTTTCACACAGACTCATTGTTGTACCCCAAAATTTGCCCTCCCATTTTCTCAACATTTTCTCAACATTTTCTCATCACAAGACCCTTGGAGCTCAAGATCCAGTTAGGGTTTCCTATGCTCAAGACTTCTCCTTGCACTGTTGACCCAAATTAGGGTTTGTGTTTGCACAAAGATATTTTGACCTAAAATTCCTAAGAAGACTTTCATGCTTCATGTTGGACTCCCAAGTTTATCCATACCAAGTTTCAAGTCTTGATTCCAAATTTTGCCCAATCAATTGGACAATTGACCTAGAAATCAGCTGTATTGGGGAAAAAGTCAACTGTGGCCAATTGACAGTCAAATCTCATGAAATTTGACCCACATCAACATTATGAACTCATATGGACCATTTGATCAAGTTTGGATCACAATCCCACAAGAAATTTAATCAGATCACCAAAAGGGCAAAATGGTCATTTTTAGGGTTTTGACTGCACAAAGGCAATTTTTGACTGTTTGCCCTAGCCAATGGCAAACCAAGCTCACATATGGACTCAAGGACCCCATGGAATTGTATTGACATACTCAACAAGTTCAAAAGATCCCAAATGCACAAGATTGATAGTTGAATTTTCCAGTCAATTGATCAATTTTTGACTGTATACTGAAAAGTCAAACTTTGACTTTTTGGTCAAAATCAAGTGTCAAGATTCATTTTTCATTAAAACATGCCAAATCATGAAACTTGTTCATCAAGAAATCCAAAATCACAAATTAGGGTTTGAAATGAAGATTTTTCATAACTTAGAATTTTTCTAAGTTATAAAAAACCCTAATTTTTTCCTAACTTTGTCCAACTTTCTCATCAAGATGCATTTGGATTCAAGGAAAAGTCAAAACATGAAAGTTGTAGTCCATTGCAAAATCTACAACTTTGATTCACAAAGTTTCCTCAAAAGAAGCTTGTAGCTCAAGTTGAAATTTTTGGAACAAGGGTACCAAACCATTCTTAACTTAGAGAAATTTTGAACCATTTTAGGCAGGATTTTTGCCTAACTTCAAGACCACTTTTCACATGCTTCCACTTGGAATTTCAATTTGCATTTCGAATATGGATTGTAGTACACATTCCAAGCTTTCCAAAATGTCCAAGAACTCATCCAACAACCTCATGGTTAGGGAGAATCGAATTTGGCAAGTTGGGAAAAACTCACTTTGTTCATGACCAAGTTACATGTCCATAACCTTGCATTTTTGAACTCAGCATGCCTTAAGCTAGATTACAGGTCTTTTATATCATCTACACTCCATAATTTAATGCTAATCCTTTGTGCCAAGGTGTTGTTCTATGAGTTTGGTCATTACATGGAAGTTTAACCCTTAAATAGAAAAAGCAAATTAGCCATTTTAGAAAAGTTGAACTTTATGTCAAATGCAAATCCAAGCAAGTACAATGCAAATCCTTTTGGCACAAGTTTATGAACTAATCACACTGATCAAGGCTAAGTTATGCAGCATAGATTGGGGGCCTGCACAGGTCTAGAAAACCAAGTTGACATTTCTTGCTTAAGTGTGAAGAAAGCTTGCATAACAACACACAACTCTCATCTCAGCAAAAACCAACTTAAGCAAACTTGTTACACACATTATAATCCATCACCCTGACCTGAAACACGAGCTAACCATCTCCATTGCCCTCTCTAACACAGAATCACCATAAAACTGCAAAAACAGGGCATAAGCTGCAGTTTGAATCCCATAGCTCATTTCCATCGTGCACTTTCATCCAAACTAGTTCAAACACTTTCCCTACCATCCATACAAACTGTCCAAAGCATTAGAAGCAGACTGTAACACCTCTAATCAATTTTGCCATTTTCATTTCTTCCTCTTGCAGGTTGACTTCTGCAGCTTGATATAGAAGGTTTCAAAGCATACCAAGTATTGGAATAGCATCCTCAGACATCAAGCAAGCTATACAAATCATCATCTTGCCCTGAAAGCTCCTCCATTGCCAGACACGATTCCAACTGAACAGGTAAGTTCATGAACTCTTATCTCTCTATCCAGGCATTGTTAGGTTTAGATTTGTGAAGAAATTATGTCACATTCATGGCCCTGAACATGTCCATATAATTATTTTTCATTTATGTTATGTGTGCTATGAGAATTTGAGGTCTGAACTTGGAACAAAAACTAGGTCAGGAATTGGGGGAGAAGAAATTCTCTCTCATTTCTGAGAGTTAAATTATGTTCTTTATATGTATGAACTCGTGAGATGATGCTTTACATTTTTTGTGTTGTGAGTTTTCATTAAAAGTCAAAGAATCAGGTTCTTGTTGTGGAAGCAAAGAGGCGTACGTTTTCAAACAGAGATGGCTGGAGGTTGAAGAAGCTTGCCTTTGGGCTGGGCCTGTTTCATTTTTCTTATTTGCACCCTATGTTTACTTTTGAACCCCCTTGGCCCATTGTGCTTATTTGAGACATTTTCTTGACTTTTATTTTTATTTCTGACTTATTTATTTTTTCTCATAATATTAAAATATAAAAAATATTTTTCACACCATTTTTATATTTATTAGGCATTTATTTGTTTAAATTGATGTTTGTACATAAATAATAACATAATATCTTTTATCTAAAAATACTAAAATTAATACCAACACATTTTATTTTCTGATTTTCATTTTATTTTATCTTTTGAAAATATTTTATGAAAATATACTTTTTTTGTAAATATTAAATATTTTATTTTTTGTACATATTTAATATATTTATCATATAATATAAATATTTACATATTTATTAGGATATTTAGGATAAAAATACCAAAAATATATATATTTTTATTTTTATTAATATTTAACATTAAAAATACCTTTTTGACAAATATACTTCTCTTTTATTTATTTTTTGTATATAATTAGTAAATATTGCATGTAATACATAATAAAAAGATTAATACCTTTTATTTAGTAAAATTAGGGTTTTTGCCCTAAACATGAAAAATACCCAAAAAATTAATACTTTTATTTTTGTTTCTTTGACACATAAAAAATCATTTTTGCATCTTGTATATTTATCTTATTTTATTTAATTATTGCATATTAAATAATTTGTATAATTCTATTTGGATTGTAATAGTCTAGGGTTTTAATTCTTGTCAAAATACCCCCATTTGAACATTTGTACCCCCCATCCCATATATTGTGTTGTAATAACTTAGGAACTTTATTTTTTGCATTTACAAGCTTTCTAAATATGCCATGCTAGAATTAGGGTTGTATGCAAATCAATTAACCAAAATAGTTTGACCTAACTTCAAGATAATCAAGCATGAAAATGGACAACACTAATCACACTTGCACCCCTAGGGTATTCCACTTGTAGCCTTCAATAATGGGCCATATTGCATGTTAGGTCTCTTTGGGCAAAACAAAACAATTCAAATTATCATAGTCCCTCGATGACGCTTTCGAAAGTTGCCTAAAAAATGATCAAAGTCCCTCCAAGGAAAAATTGCCCAAAGATACTTGGCACCATTGCAATTATGGTCTAAACGATGACCCGCACCCGTCCCTTTCACATCCTAACACAAGATTGTCCACCAAATACAATGGTGGAACAAAATTGTTAAAAGGGTTAAAACATAGCAAAGATCTTTGAGAAATATAGGGTAGATAGCTCTTGATTACTTGCCAACTTGCAAAACAAAACACTTGCCTATTCTTTTCAAACCACACATCAATACACTTTCAAAACAACTTTCAAAAACATTGAAAACCTTTTCAAAAGACATACACCTTTGTATACATCCCAACATGGATCATTACAAAGGTTGCCACCACATCGGCCTCTTTTCAAAAACATTTTCAAAACACACACATAAAGCACCATTTCAAACAATTGAAAATTAAAAGCAAGTTGATCTAAGCAAGTAACTAAGAGCCCATGGATAACCATGGATAGAAAGGGTGCTAATACCTTCCCTTTCTATAATCTACTCCCCGAACCCAAGAAAACATCTCAAAGGTTTTTGCTGTGCTTTTTAACCTTTCCTTAGGATAAAATAAAAAGTCGGTGGCGACTCTTGCTCAACCGAAACATTTGCGAAAACAAACGCAAAACTCAAGTCAGTTCTCCCACCGTATCACAGAACTGGCGACTCTGCTGGGGAGAAATTTAAAAGTGGAGTAACCTTAGGGCTTAGATCACCCTCTTGCATGACTAATTGTTTGATTTGATTGCTTTATATTTTGGCTCTCTTGTTTGGGTTTGCAATCCTACACCCGGATTTTGGGAAACATTCATAGATAGCAATACGTTGTGGAAACTGTGCGGGGTATACCGACACGGTCGAAGCAATAGCTATATTAGTGCGACATATTTGTGAGTATCGGTAACCCTTGAGTTCAATCAAGGAGAGTACGGGGCCGCTGAGTGATGTCACTAAGCACTAATGACCTAGAACCTTACTTGACCATCTTGGCCTTTCATTAGGGGTAGTGAGATGACCGGATTTGGTGCAGTCCGAAGTTGGTAGATACTCGATACTACACTCATTGAGGGTTGTTTTCTTGGAATATTTTGGTCGCTAGTTAAGTGGCTAAACCAAAACAATGAACAATGAAATTAATCCAGTGATATTGAACTCCTTAGAACCCGGTTACTATTTATAGGACAGGATTTTAAGCCAACTACACTCAAGAGGGTACTTACCTATGAAACCCCATGCAAGCCTGAAACTAGGGTTTGGTGTGAATTGCTTGTACATATGTTTGTGCATACATCATGAACATCATAAAGCATCATATGCATTTACTAACCACTTCAAGGGTTTAGATCTTCATCTTTGTTCTTGTTTTATAGGTCATGGAAATTCCTCGCAGAAAAACCATCCAAGTCAACCTTGTGAGAATCTCTCCTCAACTCAAGGAGCTCACATCAAGGATCCCGGAAAGCTCATCCTTCAGTGAAAGACATGGTAGGCTGCTCAGCTTAGTCAACACCAACATTGAAGAGGACATGATAAAGGTGCTATTCCAGTTCTTTGACCCTCTTCACCACGGTTTCACTTTCCCTGACTACCAGTTGGTGCCCACTTTGGAGGAATTTTCTCAACTCCTGAGAATTCCTATCCTAAATCAACTACCTTTCAACGGTACGGAAAAGGAACCAAAGCCGGAAGATGTTGCTCGAGCATTACATCTACAGCCTTCTGACATCAAGGGGCATTGGGAAACTAGAAGCGGCGTCAAAGGTTTTTTAGAAAAATTCTTGTTTGAGAAGGCACAAGAATGTTGGAATTCATTAGACCTACTAGCCTTTGAAGAAATTGTGGCACTCCTTATCTATGGGTTGGTCTTGTTCCCAAATCCTGACCAGCTTGTAGAGGTCAACGCCGTTAAAATCTTCTTGTCCAGAAATCCAATACCAACATTGCTTGGGGACATCCCTCACTCATTTTACACACGAACAATGAGAAAGAGGGGTGTTCTCATGTGCTGTACTCCTCTCCTTGCAAGGTGGTTTATTTCGCACCTTCCACAATCTGTCTTGAAGAATGACCAAGGCTCAAGGTGGTCCCAACAGTTGATGACTCTTACTCACTATGATGTACATTGGTGTTCTCGGTCCAGAGAAAATGTCATCATTGTCGATCGTTGTGGAGAGTTCCCTAATGTCCCATTACTTGGCATTAGAGGGGGCATTACCTACAACCCTTGCCTAGCTTTGAGGCAATTTGGATATGCACGGAGGGATGGCCCTCACGACATGTTGATTCCTGACCTAGTTTTTGACTTCGACAATGATGCGCAAGGACTTCGCCAAAGATTCATCAGAGCTTGGAGGATGCCCAACAAGGTTGATAGCAAGACACTGGGACACAAGAACTCCATCCCTCTTGAGCCTCATCTCAAGTGGGTACGAGCCCGAGCCCAGAGTCTATTGATGCCTTATCCTCATGTTCTCCCTGTGATTAAAGAGCCCGTCAAGGAAGGAGAGGTTCCCTACACCATCCTACATCCTGACATGCCTACATCGTGGGAGGAGATGCAGAAGAGTTGGATCCAACTCAAGGAGGAACGGAACACTTTTGAAGCCAGCTTCTACGCCAGCGAGAAGAAGGTTTTAGAGCTCACCCGCCGACTCCATGAGCAAGAGGCCCTCAACACCTACATTACGCCAAAGAGGATGCGCAACGTCTTTTTACCTTGAGAAGTTGTTTTTGTAATATTTGGCCCATGGGGCACTTATGTACTAACAAATTGCTTCTTATTAATATGACGTGCGTTCTTTTTGTCTGCAACAATTGTGAATTTCTAAAATCCTTGAATGCATTGCATAGATAGCATCTCATGCATCATGTGCAGAACAGGTACCCCTTTTTCTACAGGTTGCTTAATCTTCTTCGCTGTTTATTTTGAACAGTCATCATGAATCCAGAATCATCCAGTGAGCAAGCAATCAAGGCCCTCCAGGCCCAGAATGCCCAGTTTCAAGAGATGGTCATGAGCCTGGCCCAAGGTCAACAAGAGTTGAAGGCTCTGCTCCTAAAGAAGAAGAAGAAGAAGAGGACTGTGTTGTTCAATACTGGACGCAGGTTTGGGAACACACTCCATAACGAGGCTGATCCAACTACTTCCTCTGCAGAGAAAGACAGTCCCCAAGGGGGAGGGGCTCCTAGTCCTGCAGTCTCTGACAACGAGATGGATTACAATGACGAACAATACCCTCTTGCTGCTGACAAATACAAGCAATTAGAGGACCGCTTGAGTGCCATGGAAATTCAAAATGTGTCGGGGCTGGATTTCGGAGATTTAGGGTTATCTTCTGGGGTGGTAATCCCACACAAGTTCAAGGCGCCTGCCTTTGCAAAATACGATGGGGCTTCCTGTCCAAAGCTACATCTCAGATCGTACGTAAGGAAGATTCAACCTTACACGGCAGACAAAAATCTTTGGATCCACTTCTTCCAAGATAGCCTTTCGGGGTCACAACTTGAGTGGTTCTATCAACTAGATGGAACCAGTATCCGACATTGGGAAGATTTGGCTACCGCATTTTATAGAAAATATCAATACAATTCTGAACTCGCTCCTACGCGTACCCAACTTCAGGGTATGTCATTAGGAACGGGCGAAGGATTCAAAGAATATGCGCAAAAATGGAGAGATTTGGCTGGCAGGGTGCAGCCTCCATTGACTGACCGTGAACTGGTTGACATGTTTCTAGGGACCTTGTCTGGTCCATTCTTCAATCATCTGGTTGGTAATTCCTCCGCTGGGTTTACGGATTTGATCCTAACGGGTGAAAGGATAGAAGCTGGCATCAGGTCAGGAAAGATACAGAAAGGTGCCTCCGCAAGTACTGAGAAGAGGCCTTTCAAGAAGGAAGCTAGTGTCGTCTATGGTCCTAGAAGACAAGTCAAGCCAGAAAGCCGCCAAGCCGTCAATGCCTTGGTGATTTCAAAACCTGCTGCTGCTCCTCAGCAGTACAATCAACAAAGGGGTGAGAGGCCCAAAAGGCAATACACTCGGCTGAGTATGACCTTGTCACAAATCTTACCGCAACTGCTATCAACCAACTTGGTGACCATCAAAGAGGCTCCGAAGGTCGTGAATACTGCATCTCCTAAGTATAACCCAAATGCCCGCTGTGCTTATCATTCCGATAGCCCCGGGCATACTACTGATGATTGCTGGGCCCTGAGAAATAAGGTTCAAGACCTTATTGATGCGAAGGAAATTCAGTTTGAAGCGCCTGAGAGGCCAAATGTTGTAACTGCTCCTATGCCCCAGCATAGAGAAAATGTCGTTGAGGAAGATTTGTATGCTGTTTCGGTGAATGATGTTTCTACCCCTCTATTGACTGTTAAGAGGAACCTACTGCTAGCCGGTTTATTTCCAGGTTGTAGCAAGGGTTGCCTCCTGTGTGCCGTTACCCCTACCGGTTGTCCGCTGCTGAAGTCAGGCATCCAAAGCCTGATGGATAGCAAGGAGATTCTGTTCAAGAAAACTGCTGTTCCGTTTGTTTCCGCTGAAGAAGTATCTGTCGTCACAATTTTCAACAATCCTACCAAGGCTCCCCCGAGGAAGCCAGTCCAAATTATGTCTGTTGCACCCATAACCATTACTGTTCTGGGGCCCCTCCCCTATGAATTTGACAAGGCTGTCCCATGACATTATGGGGCAGACGTGTATGTGCTTCGAGTGAAGCAGGAGTTCAACACCGGTACCAGTATCAGTAACATCACTGGTCCCGCCAAGATTACTCGCAGTGGCAGGCTCTTCTCGCCTGACATTGCACCGCCAGTTATCCGAAAACCTCTTATCATCACACCCGCAAGTGTGCATGTTTCAAATCATGTTCCTGTGTCTACTACTGCCGCCGAGTCCTCTGATGCTCGGGGCAAAGAAGTTGCTACCGATTTGCCTGCCCGGACGGAGGCACCAAAAAAGACCACTGTTGAAGCCTCCCAGCAAGAGATGGAGGAAATCCTTAAAATCATTAAAAAGAGTGACTTCAATGTCGTTGAACAGTTGGGGCATACCCCTTCCAAGATCTCTATGCTATCATTGCTGCTGTGCTCAGAGGCCCACGCCAAGGCCCTGATTTCATTTCTGAAAACGGACCATGTGCCGCAAGAGACATCTGCAGATCAGTTCACCGACTGTGTGGCTAATTTTACAGTTGACAATGGTTTGGGTTTCTCGGATGCAGACCTTACCGCCAAAGGAAAAAATCACAATGATGCCATGCATGTCTATATAGAATGCAGGGGCACTACTCTCGCACACGTGTTGGTGGACACCGGTTCTTCCCTGAATGTTTTGCCCAAGAAGGCCTTAGATTGGTTGGATTGTGAGGGCCTGGAATTGAAACCTAGTAACATCATTGTTAGAGCCTTCGACGGTTCTAAGAGGATGGTGCATGGTGAGGTAGACATTCCTATTCGTGTGGGTTCCCAAGTCTTTGACTCAACGTTCTATGTGATGGATATTCGTCCATCTTATTCCTGTTTGCTGGGTCGACCCTGGATTCACAAAGCTGGGGCGGTAACATCCACTATACACCAGAAGCTCAAATACCCTGTCAGAGGGAAGATTGTTACTGTGCAGGGAGAGGAGGAATACATGGTTAGTCACCTGAATTTATTCCGGTATATCGAGATGGACGGGGAGTTTATTGAAACCCCCTTTCAGCATTTTGAGGAGGTACCTCCAACATTGGCGTCAGCTGAGACAGTGGTTGAAGAAAACTTTCCTCTGAAGATGGCTTCCCTGAAGGATGCCCGGGCAGTGATTGAGAAAGGCAAGTGCGCAAACTGGGGTCAACTTCCTGACTTCACTCAGAAGACCGACAAATTTGGGCTGGGCTTCACTGCAGAGGCTCAGAGGGCTGTTCGCAAAGAAAGGATCAGAAAGCCTCCGGTGTTCATCACCAACCCAAGAGTGAATGCTATCGAGGAGGACGTAGAGGAAGCGGAGTTTGACAGTTGGATCTATCCAGCAACCAACAATGAACCAAGCAACTGGACGACAAAGGATTTTACACCTATTACATTTGTCACGCAGTAATGAACTCTTTTGATTTTCAATTTGTAACAAACAATATGTTGAAACTTTTATTGGCTCGGTGTCCTACCCGGGGCACCGTGGCCCCATTTGTGAGGGCTTTTTGTATGACATTTCCATATATCATTAATCAAAACATTGGACGTTGTTGCATTTCAAATCTTGCGCTCTTTTTCTTTCTTTGTTATATATTGCAAAACAGCTATATTTACACACACTCACTTATACAGGTTCCAATCCACTTTGGATCTCACTGGTAACGGCTCTGCTACCGCCAGTTATGACTTCGAAAATCCGATCAACTTGGCCGAAGACGAAGGTGAAGATGATTGCGAAGTTCCTGGTGAACTCGCAAGACTGCTACTCCAGGAAGAGAGGGCCATTCAGCCGCATGAAGAGCCAGTGGAGACGATAAACCTGGGTACTGAGACAGATAGAAAAGAAGTCAAGATTGGTGCCAATCTAGAGCTCAGCGTGAAGCAACGATTGATTCAGATGCTGCATGATTACATGGAAATCTTTGCTTGGTCTTACGAAGACATGCCTGGTTTGGATGCCGACATTGTAGTTCATCACCTGCCTACCAAGGAAGATTGCCCTCCGGTGAAACAGAAGGTCCGCCGCATGCGCCCGGAGATGTCCGAGAAAATCAAAGCTGAGTTTATGAAACAATTTGATGTCGGGTTTCTAGCAGTGACTTCTTATCCTCAATGGGTGGCCAATGTGGTTCCAGTGCCAAAGAAAGATGGTAAAGTCAGAATGTGTGTTGACTACAAGGATTTGAACAGGGCCAGCTGTTGTACCCCAAAATTTTCCCTCCCATTTTCTCAACATTTTCTCATCACAAGACCCTTGGAGCTCAAGATCCAGTTAGGATTTCCTCTGCTCAAGACTTCTCCTTGCACTGTTGACCCAAATTAGGGTTTGTGTTTGCACAAAGATATTTTGACCTAAAATGCCTAAGAAGACTTTCATGCTTCATGTTGGACTCCCAAGTTTATCCATACCAAGTTTCAAGTCTTGATTCCAAATTTTGCCCAATCAATTGGATAGTTGACCTAGAAATCAACTATATTGGGAAAAAGTCAACTGTGGCCAATTGACAGTCAAATCTCATGAAAATTGACCCACATCAACATTATGAACTCATATGGACCATTTGATCAAGTTTGGATCACAATCCCATAAGAAATTTGATCAGATCACCAAAAGGGCAAAATGGTCATTTTTAGGGTTTTGACTGCACAAAGGCAATTTTTGACTGTTTGACCTAGCCAATGGCAAACCAAGCTAACATATGGACTCAAGGACCCCATGGAATTGTCTTGACATACTCAACAAGTTCAAAAGATCCCAAATGCACAAGATTGATAGTTGAATTTTCCAGTCAATTGATCAATTTTTGACTGTATACTGATAAGTCAAACTTTGACTTTTTGGTCAAAATCAAGTGTCAAGATTCATTTTTCATCAAAACATGCCAAATCATGAAACTTGTTCATCAATAAATCAAGAATCACAAATTAGGGTTTGAAATGAATATTTTTCATAACTTAGAATTTTTCTAAGTTATGAAAAACCCTAATTTTTTCCTAACTTTGTCCCACTTTCTCATCAAGATGCATTTGGATTCAAGGAAAAGTCAAAACATGAAAGTTGTAGTCCATTGCAAAATCTACAACTTTGATCCACAAAGTTTCCTCAAAAGAAGCTTGTAGATCAAGTTACAATTTTTGGAACAAGGGTACCAAACCATTCTTAACTTAGAGAAATTTTGAACCATTTTAGGCAGGATTTTTGCCTAACTTCAAGACCATTTTTCACATGCTTCCACTTGGAATTTCAATTTGCATTTCAAAGATGGATTGTAGTACACATTCCAAGCTTTCCAAAATGTCCAAGAACTCATCAAACCACGTCATGGTTAGGGAGAATCGAATTTTGCAAGTTGGGAAAAACTCACTTTATTCAAGACCAAGTTACATGTCCATAACCTTGCATTTTTGAACTCAGCATGCCTTAAGCTAGATTACAGGTCTTTTATCTCATCTACACTCCATAATTTAATGCTAATCCGTTGTGCCAAGGTGTTGTTCTATGAGTCTGGTCATTACATGGAAGTTTAACCCTTAAATAGAAAAAGCAAATTAGCCATTTTAGAAAAGTTGAACTTTATGTCAAATACAAATCCAAGCAAGTACAATGCAAATCCTTTTGGCACAAGTTTATGAACAAAACACACTAATCAAGGGGAAAGGCTGCAGCATAGATTGGGGGCCTGTATCCGTCTAGAATACAACTTGAACTTTTGTTGCTTAAAGTTGAAGAAAGCTTGCATAACATCTACCAACTCTAATCTCAGCAAAAACCAGCTTAAGCAAAGATTGTGAACACATTCTAAACATCCACCCTGACCTAAAACACGAGCCAACCATCTCCATTGCCTTCTCAAACACAGAAATACCATAGAACTGCCAAAACAGGGCACCTGCTGCAGATTGAGTTCCATAACTCAATCCATTCGTGCATTCTTGCTAAAACCACTTCAAACACTTTCCCTACCATCCATACAAACTGTCCAAAGCATTAGAAGCAGACTGTAACACCCCTAACCAACATCACCATTTTCATTTTTCTATTTTGCAGTTGAAGTGCCATAACACGATTCTCTTGGTTTCCAAGCAAACTAAAGGTTGGGATAGCATCCTGAGACATCAAGGAAGCTATACAAATCATTACCTTGCCTTGTAAGCATCTCCATTGTTGCACACGTTTCCAACTGAACAGGTAAGTTCATGAACTTGTATCTCTCTATCCAGGCATTGTTAGGCTTAGATTTGTGAAGAAATTATGTCACATTCATAGCCTTGAACATGCCCATATAATTAGTTTTCATTTATGTTATGTGTGCTATGAGAATTTGATGTCTGAACATGGAACAAAAACTAGGTCAGGAATTGGGGGAGAAGAAATTATCTCTCATTTCTGAGAGTTAGATTGATTTCTTTATATGTCTAGAATCGTGGCTTCAAGCTCTACAAGTTTCATGTTGCAAGATTTGGCAAAAGATCAAGGAATCTGGAGATAGAAAATGCGTGTTGTTGTTGTTCATACAAGTTCTGAGGTTGAAGACAAAGTCTTCATGGGCTGGGCCTGTTTCATTTTCCTATTTGCACCTTGTTTTTACTTTTGAACCCCCCTAGCCCATTTTGAGTTTCATTTGCTATTTTTAATTTTTTCCTTTTGATTCTGATTTGTTATTTTTCATTAAAGCATAAAAATATTAAAAAAACATTTTTCCACATTTTTTTGCATTTTATTTGATATTTATTTGCTTTAGTTAGTTATATATATATAAATAAATACATAATGCTTTTTGTTTAGAATATTAGGAATAATACCAAATACATTTATTTTCTAATTTTTATTTTATTTTATCTTCTGAAAATATTTTATATAAAATATACTTTTTTTTATAAATATTAAATATTATTATTTTGTACATATTTAATATATTTATCATATAATATAAATATTTACATATTTATTAGGATATTTAGGATAAAAAATACCAAAAAAAAAAATATTTATTTTTATTAATATTTAACATTAAAAATATCTTTTTGACAAATATACTTCTCTTTTATTTATTTTTTTGTATATAATTAGTAAATATTGTATATAATACATAATAAATAATTAATACCTTTTATTTAGTAAAATTAGGGTTTTTGCCCTAAACTTGAAAATATTCAAATTAACTTTCTTTTAATTATTTTTATTTTATTTGTGATTAAAATATACACTTACACAAAAATACCTTCACATATATATTGCTTTCTTCTTATATATCTTTGCATTTATATTTGCGCAATTCAATTTGGTTGTAAATATTGGACACTATCCTCCTATTAAGTCTCATCCCCATTTGAACATTTGTACCCCCATTCCCATATATTGTGTTGTAATAACTTAGGAACTTTATTTTTCGCATTTACAAGCTTTCTAAATATGCCATGCTAGAATTAGGGTTGTATGCGAATCAATTAACCAAAATAGTTTGACCTAACTTCAAAGATAATCAAGCATGAAAATGGACAACACTAATCACACTTGCACCCCTAGGGTATTCCACTTGTTGCCTTCAATAATGGGCCATATTGCATGTTAGGTCTCTTTGGGAAAAACAAAACAATTCAAATGATCATAGTCCCTCGATGACGCTTTCGAAAGTTCCTAAAAAATGATCAAGTCCCTTAAAGAAAATTGCCCAAAGATACTTGGCACCATTGCAATTATGGTCTAAACGATGACCCGCGCCCGTCCCTTTCACATCCTAACACAAGATTGTCCACCAAATACAATGGTGGAACAAAATTGTTAAAAGGGTTAACACATAGCAAAGATCTTTGAGAAATATAGGGTAGATAGCTCTTGATTACTTGCCAACTTGCAAAACAAAACACTTGCCTATTTTTCAAACAACACATCACTACACTTTCAAAACAACTTTCAAAAAAAAAATATTGAAAACCTTTTCAAAAGACATACACCTTTGTATACGTCCCAACATGGATCATTACAAAGGTTTCCACCACATTGGCCTCTTTTCAAAACATTTTCAAACCCACACACACAAAGCACCATTTCAAACAATTGGAAATCAAGGCAAGTTGATCTAAGAAAGTAACTAAGAGCCCATGGATAACCATGGATAGAAAGGGTGCTAATACCTTCCCTTTCTATAATCTACTCCCCGAACCCAAGAAAACATCTCAAAGGTTTTTGCT
This sequence comes from Vicia faba, assembly GCA_948472305.1. Taxonomy (NCBI): domain Eukaryota; kingdom Viridiplantae; phylum Streptophyta; class Magnoliopsida; order Fabales; family Fabaceae; genus Vicia; species Vicia faba. The sequence continues at coordinate 358,866,117 of OX451735.1, forward strand.
GTGCTTTTTAACCTTTCCTTAGGATAAAATAAAAAGTCGGTGACGACTCTTGCTCAACCGAAACATTTGCGAATACAAACGCAAAACCTCAAGTCAGTTCTCCCACCGTATCACAGAACTGGCGACTCTGCTGGGGATGACTTAAAAGTGGAGTAACCTTAGGGCTTAGATCACCTTTTGTTTTCAATTGCTTGCTTTGTTTGCTTTTACATTTGTGGGCTTTGCATCGGAGTTTCATAGATCCTAACCCGGATCTGGGGAATACCCTTTTAGGTAGCATAATCTGTGAGGGACCTGTCCGGCGTAGACCGACATGGGTGAAGCAGTGGCTACGTTGGTGTGGCACCTTGGTCTGTACCGATATCCCTTGTGTTGCAATGAGGAAAATATGGGTCTTCCAAGGAGTCATTAAGCACCAACCGACCTTAGAACCCTAAATTGACCAAACTTGGCCATAGAACAGTAGCAGTATGCTACACTCATTGAGGCTAAACTCTCGCGATGGTTCTGGCTGCAAGAAAAGATTGCGATGCTGGAGTTATGACCGATTGAGGGTAGTCAATGATATTGAGATCCTCTAGAACCCGGTTATTTTTGAAAGGACAAGTTTTAACCAACGAAACTAAAAGAGGGTAATACCTAAACTTCATGCTGGCCTGAAACCTAAGGGTTGCCTTGTGTGACTTGTGTGCCTTATCATGCTTGCCTTTGTGAATATTTGTGGTGTGCTTCATCATAGCATCATACCATCATACCATTGCATGCATCCTGTATAAGGACTGACCCATTTCAAAGACAAAAAAGTTTCATCTTTGCTCTGTTTTGTAGGACATCATGATGCCCGTACGTAGGAATACTATCCGGTTCAACTTTGTTCAACCACCAGCTTTGCTTAAGGATTTGGTTGATAGGATTCCAAACACTACTTCCTTCATCAAGAGGCATGGTTCTATCCTTGGTTTAATCACTTCAAAGTGGGACCAACAACTGATAAGTGTCCTGACCCAGTTTTATGATCCCCTGTATCATTGCTTCACCTTTCAAGACTTCCAACTGGTCCCTACCCTGGAAGAATTCTCTTATTTGCTTGGTATCCCTGTTTTGGAGCAGACTCTATTCGCTGGTTGGGAAAAGACTCCTAGGCCTGAAGAGGTTGCTGCAATCCTCCCCTTGACCAAAGAAGAGGTATTGGCTAACTGGGAAACTAGAAGTGGAGTTAAGGGCTTTTTGGTTAAATTTCTGGTTGGCAAAGCTAATGATTTCTGGAATGACTTAGACTTCAAGGCATACGAAGATATTCTGGCTCTTTTAATCTATGGTCTGGTATTGTTTCCCAATCCTGACACCTTTATCAGTATCCATGCCATAAGGATCTTCATGTCTCGGAATCATGTACCCACTCTTTTGGGTGATATCCTGCAACAACTCTATGCTCGTACTGCCCGAAGACGGGGAACTCCATGGTGTTGTGCTCCTTTGCTAGTGAGGTGGTTTATTTCGCACCTTCCTAAGTTCGTGCTGAAGAATGAAGAAGGAAAGGGTTGGGCTCATAGGTTAATGTCTCTCACTGATAATGACATCAGTTGGAGTCTTCGAGGTTTAGATGAGGTAGTTGTTATTGATCGTTGCGGAGAATACCCTAATGTTCCATTGATCGGAATCCAGGGAGGCATCTCTTACAATCCATGTTTAGCTCTCTGCCAGTTTGGAAGAGCCAGAAGAGTAGGGCCTCATGAGATGTTGGTTCCTCACTTCCATTTTGAATTTCAGATAGACAGTGACAAACTACGCCATGGATTCATTAAGGCTTGGGACAGAATTCACAAAGCTGACCCACATGAGCTGGGACCAAAGACCTCTCTACCAATGGAACCTTATTGCAGATGGGTCCGCATCCGTGCTAAGAAGTTAGGTATGCCATACGAAGCTGTCAAACCTATCATTCTTGAGTCTCTTAATGAAGATGGGGTTCCTCCAACTGTTCTCCCTCCTTAGATACCCACTGATGTTGATACACTGAAGAGATCTTAGGTGCAGCTAAAGGAAGAATGGGATTTTTATCGGGAAAAGTTCAACGAACAGGAACGGAAGCCCATGGGAGCACTGATGGGCTTTGAATATTTCCTTTTACAGCTTTTGTTTCCTGTTCAGTATTTTTTCATTCCTGTAATGCCTAAGGGCAAGTTGTTGAACAATTTAAAATTTGAATCTAATGAAGTGTGTTTCCCTTTTGTCTACAAAGTTGAATCTCGTTTGTCTTTGAAAACATAAAACATACGCATCTCATTGCATCATATGCATAACAGGCACCCTTCTTTTTTCCACAGATTGCTTAATCTTCTTCGCTGTTTATTTGAACAGTCATCATGAATCCAGAATCATCCAGTGAGCAAGAAATCAAGGCCCTCCAGGCCCAGAATGCCCAGTTTCAAGAGATGGTCATGAGCCTGGCCCAAGGTCAACAAGAGTTGAAGGCTCTGCTCCTAAAGAAGAAGAAGAAGAAGAGGACTTCGTTGTTCAATACTGGACGCAGGTTTGGGAACACACTCCATAACGAGGCTGATCCAACTACTTCCTCTGCAGAGAAAGACAGTCTGCAAGGGGGAGGGGCTCCTAGTCCTGCAGTCTCTGACAACGAGACGGATTACAATGACGAACAATACCCTCCTGCTGCTGACAGATACAAGCAATTAGAGGACCGCTTGAGTGCCATGGAGATTCAAAATGTGCCGGGGCTGGATTTCGGAGATTTAGGGTTATCTTCTGGGGTGGTAATCCCACACAAGTTCAAGGCGCCTGCCTTTGCCAAATACGACGGGGCTCCCTGTCCAAAGCTGCATCTCAGATCGTACGTAAGGAAGATCCAACCTTACACGACAGACAAAAATCTTTGGATCCACTTCTTCCAAGATAGCCTTTTGGGGTCACAACTTGAGTGGTTCTATCAGCTAGATGGAACCAGTATCCGACATTGGGAAGATTTGGTTACCGCATTTTATAGACAATATCAATACAATTCTGACCTTGCTCCTACGCGTACCCAACTTCAGGGTATGTCATTAGGAACGGGCGAAGGATTCAAAGAATATGCGCAAAAATGGAGAGATTTGGCTGGCAGGGTGCAGCCTCCATTGACTGACCGTGAACTGGTTGACATGTTTCTAGGGACCTTGTCTGGCCCATTCTTCAATCATCTGGTTGGTAATTCCTCCGCTGGGTTTACGGATTTGATCCTAACGGGTGAAAGAATAGAAGCTGGCATCAGGTCAGGAAAGATACAGAAGGGTGCCTCCGCAAGTACTGAGAAGAAACCTTTCAAGAAGGAAGCTAGTGCCGTCTATGGTCCTAGAAGACAAGTTAAGCCAGAACACCGCCAAGCCGTCAATGCCTTGGTCATTTCAAAACCTGTTGCTGCTCCTCAGCAGTACAATCAACAAAGGGGTGAGAGGCCCAAAAGGCAATACACTCGGCTGAGTATGACCTTGTCACAAATCTTACCGCAACTGCTATCAACCAACTTGGTGACCATCAAAGAGGCTCCGAAGGTCGTGAATACTGCATCTCCTAAGTATAACCCAAATGCCCGCTGTGCTTATCATTCCGATAGCCCCGGGCATACTACTGATGATTGCTGGGCCCTGAGAAATAAGGTTTAAGACCTTATCGATGCGAAGGAAATTCAATTTGAGGCGCCTGAGAGGCCAAATGTTGTAACTGCTCCTATGCCCCAGCATAGAGTAAATGCCGTCGAGGAAGATTTGTATGCTGTTTCGGTGAATGATGTTGCTACCCCTCTATTGACTATTAAGAGGAACCTACTACTAGCCGGTTTATTTCCGGGTTGTAGCAAGGGTTGCCTCCGGTGTGCTGTTACCCCTACCGGTTGTCCACTGCTGAAGTCAGGTGTCCAAAGCCTGATGGATAGCAAGGAGATTCTGTTCAAGAAAACTGCTGTTCCGTTTGTTTCCGCTGAAGAAGTATCTGTCGTCACAATTTTCAACAATCCTACCAAGGCTCCCCCGAGGAAGCCAGTCCAAATTATGTCAGTTGCACCCATTACCATTACCGTTCCGGGGCCCCTCCCTTATGAATCTGACAAGGCTGTCCCATGGCACTATGGGGCAAACGTGTATGTGCTTGGAGTGAAGCAGGAGTTCAACACCGGTACCAGTATCAGTAACACCACTGGTCCCGCCAAGATTACTCGCAGTGGCAGGCTCTTCTCGCCTGGCATTGCACCACCAGTTATCCGAAAACCTCTTATCATCACACCCGCAAGTGTGCATGTTTCAAATCAAGTTCCTGTGTCTACTACTGCCGCTGAGTCCTCTGATGCTCGAGGCAAAGAAATTGCTACCGATTTGCCTGCCCGGACGGAGGCACCAAAAAAGACTGCTGTTGAAGCCTCCCAGCAAGAGATGGAGGAAATCCTTAAATTCATTAAAAAAAAGTGACTTCAATGTCGTTGAACAGCTGGGGAATACCCCCTCCAAGATCTCTATGCTATCATTGCTGCTGTGCTCAGAGGCCCACGCCAAAGCCCTGATTTCATTTCTGAAAACGGCCCATGTGCCGCAAGAGACCTCTGTAGATCAGTTCACTAACTGTGTGGCTAATTTGACAGCTGACAATGGTTTGGGTTTCTCGGATGCAGACCTTACCGCCAAGGGAAAAAACCACAATGATGCCCTGCATGTTTCCATAGAATGCAGGGGCACTACTCTCGCACACGTATTGGTGGACACCGGTTCTTCCCTGAATGTATTGCCCAAGAAGGGCTTAGATCGGTTGGATTGTGAGGGCCTGGAATTGAAACCTAGTAACATCATTGTTAGAGCCTTCGACGGTTCTAAGAGGATGGTGCACGGTGAGGTAGACATTCATATCCGTGTGGGTTCCCAAGTCTTTGACTCAACGTTCTACGTGATGGATATTCGTCCATCTTATTCCTGTTTGCTGGGTCGACCTTGGATTCACAAGGCTGGGGCCGTAACATCCACTCTACACCAGAAGCTCAAATACCATGTCAAAGGGAAGATTGTTACTGTACAGGGTGAGGAGGAATACATGGTTAGTCACTTGAATTCATTCCGGTATATCGAGATGGACGGGGAGTTTATTGAAACCCCCTTTCAACATTTTGAGGAGGTACCTCCAACGTTGGCGTCAGCCGAGACAGTGGTTGAAGAAGACTTTCCTTTGAGGATGGCTTCCTTGAAGGATGCCCGGGCTGTAATCGAGAAAGGCAAGTGTGCGAACTGGGGTCAGCTTCCTGACTTCACTCAAAAGACCGACAAGTTTGGGTTGGGCTTCACTGCAGAGGCTCAGAGGGTTGTTCGCAAAGAAAGGATCAGAAATTCTCCGTTGTTCATCACCAACCCAAGAGTGAATGCTATCGAGGAGGCGTAGAGGAAGCAGAGTTTGACAGTTGGATCTATCCAACAACCAACAACGGACCAAGCAACTGGACGGCAAAATATTTTACACCTATTACATTTGTCACGCAGTAATGAACTCTTTTGATTTTCAATTTGTAACAAACAATATGTTGAAACTTTTATTGGCTCGGTGTCCTACCCGGGGCACCGTAGCTCCATTTGTGAGGGCTTTTTGTATGACATTTCCATATATCATTAATCAAAACATTGGACGTTGTTGCATTTCAAATCTTGTGCTCTTTTTCTTTCTTTGTTATATATTGAAAAACAGCTATATTTACACACACTCACTTATACAGGTTCCAATCCACTCTGGATCTCATTGGTAACAGCTCTGCTACTGCCAGTTTTGACTTCGAAAATCCGATCAACTTGGCCGAAGACGAAGGTGAAGATGATTGCGAAGTGCCTGGTGAACTCGCAAGACTGCTACTCCAGGAAGAGAGGGCCATTCAGCCGCATGAAGAGCCAGTGGAGACGATAAACCTGGGTACTGAGACAGATAGAAAAGAAGTCAAGATTGGTGCCAATCTAGAGCTCAGCGTGAAGCAACGATTGATCCAGATGCTGCATGATTACATGGAAATCTTTGCTTAGTCTTACGAAGACATGCCTGGTTTGGATGCCGACATCGTGGTTCATCATCTGCCCACCAAGGAAGACTGCCCTCCGGTAAAGCAAAAGGTCCGCCGTATGCGCCCAGAGATGTCCGAGAAGATCAAAGCTGAGGTTATGAAGCAATTTTATGCCGGGTTTCTAGCAGTGACTTCTTATCCTCAGTGGGTGGCCAACGTGGTTCCAGTGCCAAAGAAAGATGGTAAAGTCAGAATGTGTGTTGACTACAGGGATTTGAACAGGGCCAGCCCTAAGGATGATTTCCCTCTGCCTCACATCGACGTTCTTGTTGACAATATTGCTCAACACAAGGTGTTCTCCTTCATGGATGGTTTTTCAGGGTATAATCAGATCAATATGGCTCCTGAAGATATGGAAAAGACTACCTTTGTGACTCAGTGGGGCACCTTCTGCTACAAGGTCATGCCATTCGGGTTGAAAAATGCTGGGGCAACCTACCAACGTGCCATGGTTGCTTTATTTCATGACATGATCCACCATGAGATTGAAGTGTACGTCGATGATATGATTGCAAGGTCCCAAGCTGAGGAGGAACACCTTGACCATCTGCGGAAGCTGTTTGACCGACTAAAGTTGTACAAGCTGAGGTTGAACCAAAACAAATTCACCTTTGGGGTGAGGTCTGGAAAATTGCTAGGTTTCATTGTAAGCGACAAAGGTATTCAAGTGGACCCTGCCAAGGTGAAAGCCATACAAGAGATGCCGACTCCCAAGACAGAGAAAGAAGTCAGAGGCTTTCTAGGACGACTGAATTACATTGCCCGTTTCATCTCACATCTAACTGCTACCTGTGAGCCAATCTTCAAATTGCTGAAGAAAGATCAAGTAGTACGTTGGAACGATGAATGTCAGGCTGCTTTCGAAAAGATAAAGGAGTATCTCCAAGAACCACCCATTCTTATGCCTCCAGTGGAAGGGAGACCTCTAATACTATACTTAACAGTACTTGTCAACTCAATTGGGTGTGTGCTGGGGCAGCATGACGAGTCTGGCCGAAAAGAGCACGCTATTTATTACCTGAGCAAAAAGTTTACCGACTGTGAGACTCGGTACTCACTGCTCGAGAAAACTTGCTGCGCTCTGGTATGGGCTGCTCGCCGGCTGAGACAATATATGTTGACTCACACTACCCTGTTGATTTCAAAAATGGATCCAATCAAGTATATATTCGAAAAGCCCGCTCTGTCCGGAAGAATAGCAAGATGGCAAATGATCTTGACAGAATATGACATCCAATACACAACTCAAAAAGCAATCAAGGGAAGTGTACTGGCAGACCATTTGGCTCACCAACCTGTGGACGATTACCAATCATTGAACTTCGAATTTCCAGACGAAGATATCATGGTAGTAACTGATTGTGAAGTACCTGGACCGGATGAAGGACCTGAGGAAGGATCCCGATGGTCTATGCATTTTGACAGAGCCTCGAACTCTTTGGGTAATGGAATCGGCGCTGTGGTCATATCCCCTAAAGGTACTCATACCCCACTCACCGCCCGGCTGTGTTTCAACTGCACCAACAACATGGCAGAATATGAGGCATGTATCATGGGTCTTCAAGCTGCGATTGACTTAAGGATCAAGTTTCTGAGTGTCTTCGGAGATTCCGCTCTCGTGATCAATCAGATCAAAGGCGAGTGGGATACGAAACACCCAAATCTTATTCCTTACAAGGAGTATGTGCTGAATTTGCTTCCCCACTTTGAAGAGATAACTTTTGAACACTTCCCAAGAGAGGAGAATCAGTTAGCGGATGCACTAGCTACGATGTCTTCAATCTTCAAAGTCAAATGGGACAACGAGGCTCCCCGGATCATTATCTGGAAGTTGGACGAACCTGCATACTACTGCAATCTTGAAACCGAAGAAGTAACCGAAAAACCCTGGTATCATGAGGTGAAGAGATACTTGGAAGCTCAGGAATACCCTGAAGGCGCATCGGTCAATGAGAAAAAGTTCCTGAGAAGGTTTGCTGCAAAATTCTTCCTTAGCAACGGCATTCTCTACAAACGAAACCATGATTCAACTTTACTGCGTTGTGTGGATAAGGCTGAAGCAGAGAAGATCATGGTAGAACTACATGAAGGTACATTCGGAACACATTCCAGTGGACATACCATGGCAAAGAAAATCCTTCGGGCAGGATATTTCTGGTCCACGATGGAAGCCGACTGTTACCAACATTCTCGAACTTGTCATAAATGCCAGATCTATGTTGATAAGGTGCATATCCCTCCAGTTCCTCTAAATGTCCTGACGGCACCTTGGCCTTTTGCAATGTGAGGCATTGATATGATCGGCGATATCCGACCAACGGCACCCAATGGGCATCGCTTCATCTTGGTAGCGATTGACTATTTCACAAAGTGGGTGGAAGCAGCTTCCTACGCCACCGTAACCAAGAGCGTCGTGGCCCGTTTCATTCGGCATAACCTGATTTGTCGGTACGGCGTCCCAGAAAGAATCATTACGGACAATGGTACCAATCTTAACAACAAGATGATCACTGAGCTCTGCGAGCAATTCAAGATACAGCACCACAACTCTTCTCCTTACCGGCCGAAGATGAATGGAGCTGTCGAGGCAGCTAATAAGAATATCAAGAAAATTGTGCAGAAGATGACAGTGACCTACAAAGATTGGCACGAAATGTTACCATTTGCTCTTCACGGGTACCGTACCTCAGCAAGAACGTCAACCGGGGCAACTCCCTTTTCTTTGGTCTATGGCATGGAGGCAGTCTTGCCGATTGAAGTCCAAATACCCTCTCTCCGGATAATGAAGGATGCAGACTTGAGTGAAGATGACTGGATCCAGACTCGACTTGATCAATTAAACTTAATTAACGAAAAGAGACTCACCGCTATCTGTCATGGTCAGACATACCAAAAACGGATGATCAGGGCATTTAACAAGAAAGTCAGACCACGAGAGTATCAAGTTGGGGACCTGGTAATCAAACGCATCATCCTTCCTCAAAGTGATCCCAGGGGCAAGTGGACCCCTACATACGAAGGGCCATTTGTGGTTAAACATGTGTTCTCAGGAGGAGCCATGATTCTAACCACCATGGATGGTGACGACCTTCCTCACCCCGCCAATGCAGACATAGTAAAAAGATACTACGCATGAATAAAGGACCCTCTAGGTTGACGTACCTAGGCAAAAATAAGGGCTTCCCGGCGAACCAAAAGGGTTCGGGCAAAAATAAGGGATGAAATGAAAAAAAATCTGTACACCCGGCAAGTCGAAAACCTGAAAAGGCGGCTTGGGAAAAAATGGGTATCCCGGTGGACTGAAAACCCGAAAGGGCGGTCCAGGCAAAAGTTAGGGATAAAGCGTAACACTATGTCTCATTAGATCACCTTGCATCCAGAATTCGGCATCAACTTTTGGGCTCAGACTTCGGCATCTATCAATCAGCTTCATCTTCGACTAAGCAGCAAAGTGATGAGATGCTTGAAGACATAAAGGCGATAGCAGAGTTGGAACCCAGTGGGAATATTGTTCACATAGCTGTTTTGTTTCCTTTTCAAAATTGTATAAACTTTATGTTATTTGGCGGCGTTCTCTTACTAGGACGTCATCCTCTTGTACAAAAACGCCTATTTACAGGCAAACTTCAAAATCAATACAAATTCACTTTTCCAAACAAATTGCCAATTGTTTTCCCTTTTTTCTGTTTTGTCTTGCGAAGAACGTCCAATGTTCATTTTTGATATATGCATTTGACATTGAATTGCTAATTCATAAATACTTGCATACGAAACAAAAGACCAATTACAAGAGACATCAGAAACAGGGGCAATGTAGAATTGTCCCCGGCAGTCTAGTTGCTCTGTCCGCTAAGGTACCAAGGTAGGTTCAACTGAAGAATGTGACCAAGTTACCTCAATTCCCCACAGAGTGAGACAAGATTCGGCAATACTCTCCCCAGGAAGAGTTAGTCTATCATCAGCCCTACAATAAGCACCATGTTCCCCTAGCAAGTCAGCAATACTCTCCTCCAGCAGAGTTAGTCTACGGTCAGCCTAAAGGAAGTTGGGTATCCCCAAAAGATATCAACATTCCCCAGTGGAGTATAGGCATTCCTCAGCAAGCATCCCCGGCAGTCTTGATCTAAGATTGTTCCCCGGCGGAATACAGACACTCCAATGGAACCATTTTCCAGTACAGTCCGAAAATTTTCCCCAGGAAATTTGGAATTCATATCCCCGGCAGGTCTTGAAGCATATCCCCAATATATTCTGGAAGCGCATCCCCTGTAGAGTATAGACGTCTCTCCCGAGCTTTATTCAAATTTATTCCTCACAAGGGCTTATAACTGGGTTATCCTCAGCTAATTACCATGGAAGATCGCCCTCGGCGGAGTTCTTCCTATCCCCAGTGGAGTTCATCAAAGTTCCCCAACATAACTTATCAAACACAATCCCCAGCGGAGTTTATCATTGTCATCCCCAGCGGAATCCATCATCGAAATCCTCATCGGAGCTCTCGTCAAAACTTCAGCGAAGTATCTCTTCCCACGGAGTAATTTCCCCTCAGAGTAATCTTTCCAACAAGTTTATTCCCCAACAGAGTCATCTTCTCCTACCGGTGTATTCTTGCAACCACCATCCCTAGCGGAAACGAAGAACTCTACTCTTCAACGTCAGCCCAGGATTTAATTCCCCGGCCGGTCGTCAAGGATTTATTTTCCTAGATAAAAATGCATTCATAAACATTTCACATTTCATACATCCTTCTTAAATACATGATAAAGTGCATACAACACGATCTCATGACATCATGCATTTCATACATCATGACATTGCATACAACTAATGTTTTGCCTTTTCAGGAAAAGGTCAATCAAAAGACGATTACCATCAATTTTCGCAATTCCAGATTCGATTCATGTATCCATCCAGGGCATATCTGTTGACGACTAATTCAAGATTCGATTCCTGTATCCAGCCAGGGCATATCTGTTGACGACTAATTCCAGATTCGATTCCTGTATCTAGCCAGGGCACATCTGAAGAGTTTGAAGATTTGATTCCTGTATCTAGCCAGGGCATATCTGTTGACGACTAATTCCAGATTCGATTCCTGTATCCAGCCAGGGCATATCTGTTGACGATTAATTCCAGATTCGATTCCTGTATCCAGCCAGGGCATATCTGCGAGCAGCCGATTGTAGACTCGACACCTGTATCTAACCAGGGCATGTCTGCATGAAGAGATTGAAGATCAACACCTGTAACAAGCCAGGAAAACATCTGTCTTTCTCAAAATACACAAGTTCTCGCTAAGGAATCTCTTATGCGATCAACACTTCCAAATGGCATCTATAAGCCCATTCCCGACAAGGTTCTGTCACGCCTTCATATGGAATCTATAAGCCCATCTCCCTATCCACCATCTCTCCAAATGTCATCTATAAGCCCATTCCCGACATCACATTTGCTGATACTCCAACATGCGAGTGCGAATTTTCGGGCACTCTAGTGTCCAATCTCCTTTTACCCTCGAGTCACGAAAGGCAAACTTGCCAATCTAACTCTCCAGGTTCAAGAAGATTGAACAGGGGAAACTGTTGTACCCCAAAATTTGCCCTCCCATTTTCTCAACATTTTCTCATCACAAGACCCTTGGAGCTCAAGATCCAGTTAGGATTTCCTCTGCTCAAGACTTCTCCTTGCACTGTTGACCCAAATTAGGGTTTGTGTTTGCACAAAGATATTTTGACCTAAAATTCCTAAGAAGACTTTCATGCTTCATGTTGGACTCCCAAGTTTATCCATACCAAGTTTCAAGTCTTGATTCCAAATTTTGCCCAATCAATTGGACAGTTGACCTAGAAATCAGTTGTATTGGAAAAAAGTCAACTTTGGCCAATTGACAGTCAAATCTCATGAAAATTGACCCACATCAACATTATGAACTCATATGGACCACTTGATCAAGTTTGGATCACAATCCCACAAGAAATTTGATCAGATCACCAAAAGGGCAAAATGGTCATTTTTAGGGTTTTGACTGCACAAAGGCAATTTTTGACTGTTTGACCTAGCCAATGGCAAACCAAGCTCACATATGGACTCAAGGACCCCATGGAATTGTCTTGACATACTCAACAAGTTCAAAAGATCCCAAATGCACAAGATTGATAGTTGAATTTTCCAATCAATTGATCAATTTTTGACTGTATACTGAAAAGTCAAACTTTGACTTTTTGGTCAAAATCAAGTGTCAAGATTCATTTTTCATCAAAACATGCCAAATCATGAAAGTTGTTCATCAAGAAATCAAGAATCACAAATTAGGGTTTGAAATGAAGATTTTTCATAACTTAGAATTTTTCTAAGTTATGAAAAACCCTAATTTTTTCCTAACTTTGTCCCACTTTCTCATCAAGATGCATTTGGATTCAAGGAAAAGTCAAAACATGAAAGTTGTAGTCCATTGCAAAATATACAACTTTGATTCACAAAGTTTCCTCAAAAGAAGCTTGTAGCTCAAGTTAAAATTTTTGGAACAAGGGTACCAAACCATTCTTAACTTAGAGAAATTTTGAACCATTTTAGGCAGGATTTTTGCCTAACTTCAAGACCATTTTTCACATGCTTCCACTTGGAATTTCAATTTTTATTTCAAAGATGGATTGTAGTACACATTCCAAGCTTTCCAAAATGTCCAACAACTCATCAAACAACCTCATGGTTAGGGAGAATCGAATTTGGCAAGTTGGGAAAAACTCACTTTATTCATGACCAAGTTACATGTCCATAACCTTGCATTTTTGAACTCAGCATGCCTTAAACTAGATTACAGGTCTTTTATCTAATCTACACTCTATAATTTAATGCTAATCCTTTGTGCCAAGGTGTTGTTCTATGAGTTTGGTCATTACATGGAAGTTTAACCCTTAAATAGAAAAAGCAAATTAGCCATTTTAGAAAAGTTGAACTTTATGTCAAATACAAATCCAAGCAAGTACAATGCAAATCCTTTTGGCACAAGTTTATGAACAAAACACACTGATCAAGGGGAAAGGTTGCAACATAAATTGGGGGCCTGTATCAGTCTAGAACACAACTTGAACTTTTGTTGCTTAAAGTTGAAGAAAGCTTGCATAACATCTACCAACTCTCATCTCAGCAAAAACCAGCTTAAGCAAAGATTGTGAACACATTATAAACATCCACCCTGACCTAAAACACGAGCCAACCATCTCCATTGCCTTCTCAAACACATAAACACCATAGAACTGCCAAAACAGGGCACCTGCTGCAGATTGAGTTCCATAACTCAATCCATTCGTGCATTCTTGCTAAAACCACTTCAAACACTTTCCCTACCATCCATACAAACTGTCCAAAGCACTAGAAGCAGACTGTAACACCCCTAACCAACATCACCATTTTCATTTTTCTGTTTTGCAGTTGAAGTGCCATAACACGATTCTCTTGGTTTCCAAGCAAACTAAAGGTTGGGATAGCATCCTGAGACATCAAGGAAGCTATACAAATCATTACCTTGCCTTGTAAGCTGCTCCATTGTTGCACACGTTTCCAACTGAACAGGTAAGTTCATGAACTTGTATCTCTCTATCCAGGCATTGTTAGGTTTAGATTTGTGAAGAAATTATGTCACATTCATAGCCCTGAACATGCCCATATAATTAGTTTTCATTTATGTTATGTGTGCTATGAGAATTTGATGTCTGAACATGGAACAAAAACTAGGTCAGGAATTGGGGGAGAAGAAATTCTCTCTCATTTCTGAGAGTTAGATTGATTTCTTTATATGTCTAGAATCGTGGCTTCAAGCTCTATAGGTTTCATGTTGCAAGATTTGGCAAAAGATCAAGGAATCTGGAGATAGAAAACACGTGTTGTTGTTGTTCATACAGGTTCTGAGGTTGAAGACAAAGTCTTCATGGGCTGGGCCTGTTTCATTTTCCTATTTGCACCCTGTTTTTACTTTTGAACCCCCCTAGCCCACTTTGAGTTTCATTTGCTATTTTTAATTTTTTCCTTTTGATTCTGATTTGTTATTTTTCATTAAAGCATAAAAATATTTAAAAAAACATTTTTCCACATTTGTTTGCATTTTATTTGATATTTATTTGCTTTAGTTAGTTATATATATAAATAAATACATAATGCTTTTTGTTTAGAATATTAGGAATAATACCAAATACATTTATTTTCTAATTTTTATTTTATTTTATCTTCTGAAAATATTTTATATAAAATATACTTTTTTTATAAATATTAAATATTATTATTTTGTACATATTTAATATATTTATCATATAATATAAATATTTACATATTTATTAGGATCTTTAGGATAAAAAATACCAAAAAAAAATATATATATTTTTATTATTATTTAACATTAAAAATATCTTTTTGACAAATATACTTCTCTTTTATTTATTTTTTTGTATATAATTAGTAAATATTGTATATAATACATAATAAATAATTAATACCTTTTATTTAGTAAAATTAGGGTTTTTGCCCTAAACTTGAAAATATTCAAATTAACTTTCTTTTAATTATTTTTGTTTTATTTGTGATTAAAATATACACTTACACAAAAATACCTTCACATATATATTGCTTTCTTCTTATATATCTTTGCATTTATATTTGCGCAATTCAATTTGGTTGTAAATATTGGACACTATCCTCCTATTAAGTCTCATCCCCATTTGAACATTTGTACCCCCATTCCCATATATTGTGTTGTAATAACTTAGGAACTTTATTTTTCGCATTTACAAGCTTTCTAAATATGCCATGCTAGAATTAGGGTTGTATGCAAATCAATTAACCAAAATAGTTTGACCTAACTTCAAAGATAATCAAGCATGAAAATGGACAACACTAATCACACTTGCACCCCTAGGGTATTCCACTTGTTGCCTTCAATAATGGGCCATATTGCATGTTAGGTCTCTTTGGGAAAAACAAAACAATTCAAATGATCATAGTCCCTCGATGACGCTTTCGAAAGTGCCTAAAAAATGATCAAGTCCCTTAAAGAAAATTGCCCAAAGATACTTGGCACCATTGCAATTATGGTCTAAACGATGACCCGCGCCCGTCCCTTTCACATCCTAACACAAGATTGTCCACCAAATACAATGGTGGAACAAAATTGTTAAAAGGGTTAACACATAGCAAAGATCTTTGAGAAATATAGGGTAGATAGCTCTTGATTACTTGCCAACTTGCAAAACAAAACACTTGCCTATTTTTCAAACCACACATCACTACACTTTCAAAACAAATTTAAAAAAAAAATATATTGAAAACCTTTTCAAAAGACATACACCTTTGTATATGTCCCAACATGGATCATTACAAAGGTTGCCACCACATTGGCCTCTTTTCAAAACATTTTCAAACCCACACACACAAAGCACCATTTCAAACAATTGGAAATCAAGGCAAGTTGATCTAAGCAAGTAACTAAGAGCCCATGGATAACCATGGATATAAAGGGTGCTAATACTTTCCCTTTCTATAATCTACTCCCCGAACCCAAGAAAACATCTTAAAGGTTTTTGCTGTGCTTTTTAACCTTTCCTTAGGATAAAATAAAAAGTCGGTGGCGACTCTTGCTCAACCGAAACATTTGCGAATACAAACACAAAACCTCAAGTCAGTTCTCCCACGGTATCACACCAGCCCTAAGGATGATTTCCCTCTGCCTCACATCGACGTTCTTGTTGACAATACTGCTCAACACAAGGTGTTCTCCTTCATGGATGGTTTTTCAGGGTACAATCAGATCAAGATGGCCCCTGAAGATATGGAAAAGACTACCTTTGTTACTCAGTGGGGCACCTTCTACTACAAGGTCATGCCATTCGGATTGAAAAATGCTAGGGCAACCTACCAACGTGCCATGGTTGATCTATTCCATGATATGATCCATCATGAGATTGAAGTATACGTCGATGATATGATTGCAAGGTCCCAAACTGAGGAGGAACACCTTGACTATCTGCGGAAGCTGTTTGACCGACTGAAGTTGTACAAGCTGAGGTTGAACCCAAACAAATGCACCTTTGGGGTGAGGTCTGGAAAATTGCTAGGTTTCATTGTAAGCGACAAGGGTATTCAAGTGGACCCTGCCAAGGTGAAAGCCATACAAGAGATGCCGACTCCAAAGACAGAGAAAGAAGTCAGAGGCTTCCTAGGACGACTGAATTACATTGCCCGATTCATCTCACATCTAACTGCTACCTGTGAGCCAATCTTCAAATTGCTGAAGAAAGATCAAGTAGTACGTTGGAACGATGAATGTCAGGCCGCTTTCAAAAAGATAAAGGAATATCTCCAAGAACCACCCATTCTTATGCCACCAGTGGAAGGGAGACCTCTAATACTATACTTGACAGTACTTGACAACTCAATGGGGGGTGTGCTGGGGCAGCATGACGAGTCTGGCCGAAAAGAGCACGCTATTTATTACTTGAGCAAAAAGTTTACCGACTGTGAGACTCGGTACTCACTGCTCGAGAAAACTTGTTGTGCTCTGGTATGGGCTGCTCGCCGGCTAAGACAATATATGCTGACTCACACTACTCTGTTGATTTCAAAAATGGATCCAATCAAGTACATATTCGAAAAGCCCGCTCTGTCCGGAAGAATAGCAAGATGGCAAATGATCTTGACAGAATATAACATCCAGTAAACAACTCAAAAAGCAATCAAGGGAAGTGTATTGGCAGACCATTTGGCACACCAACCTGTGGACGATTACCAATCATTGAACTTTGAATTTTCGGACGAAGATATCATGGTAGTAACTGATTGTGAAGTACCTGGACCGGATGAAGGACCTGAGGAAGGATCCCGATGGTCTTTGCATTTTGACGGAGCCTCGAACGCTTTGGGTAACGACATCGGCGCTGTGATCATATCCCCTAAAGGTACTCATACTCCACTCACTGTCAGGCTGTGTTTCAACTGCACCAACAACATGGCAGAATATGAAGCATGTATTATGGGTCTTCAAGCTGCGATTGAATTAAGGATCAAGTTTCTGAGTGTCTTCGGAGATTCCGCTCTCGTGATCAATCAGATCAAAGGCGAGTGGGATACGAAACACCCAAATCTTATTCCTTACAAGGAGTATGTATTGACTTTGCTTCCCCACTTTGAAGAGATAACTTTTGAACACTTCCCAAGAGAGGAGAATCAGTTAGCGGACGCACTAGCTACGATGTCTTCAATGTTCAAAGTCAAATGGGACAATGAGGCTCCCCGGATCATTATCTGGAAGTTGGACGAACCTGCATACTGCTGTGATCTTGAGGCCGAAGAGGTAACCGAAAAACCCTGGTATCATGAGATAAAGAGATATTTGGAGGCTCAAGAATACCCCGAAGGCGCATCGGTCAATGACAAGAAGTTCCTGAGAAGGTTTGCGGCAAAATTCTTCCTCAGCAACGATGTTCTCTACAAACGAAATCATGATTTAACTCTACTGCGTTGTGTGGATAAAACTGAAGCAGAGAAGATCATGGTAGAACTACACGAAGGTACATTTGGAACACATTCCAGTGGACACACCATGGCAAATAAAATCCTTCGGGCAGGATATTTCTGGTCCACAATGGAAGCCGACTGTTACCAACATTCTCGAACTTGTCATAAATGCCATATCTATGCTGATAAGGTGCATATCCCTCCGGTTCCTCTAAACGTCCTAACGGCACCTTGGCCTTTTGCAATGTGGGGCAATGATATGATCGGCGATATCCGACCAACGGCATCCAACGGGCTTCGCTTCATCTTGGTAGCGATTGATTATTTCACAAAGTGGGTAGAAGCAGCTTCATACGCCACCGTAACCAAGAGTGTCGTGGCACGTTTCATTCGGCATAACCTGATCTGTCGGTACGGCGTCCCGGAAAGAATCATTACAGACAATGGTACCAATCTTAACAACAAGATGATCACTGAGCTCTGCGAGCAATTCAAGATACATCACCACAACTCTTCTCCTTACCGGCCGAAGATGAATGGGGCTGTAAAAGCAGCTAATAAGAATATCAAAAAGATTGTGCAGAAGATGACAGTGACCTATAAAGATTGGCACGAGATATTACCGTTTGCTCTTCATGGGTACCGTACCTTAGCACGGACGTCAACCGGGGCACCACCCTTTTCCTTGGTCTATGGCATGGAGGCAGTCTTGCCGATCGAAGTCCAGATACCCTCTCTCCGGATAATGAAGGATGCAGACTTGAGTGAAGATGACTGGATCCAGACTCGACTTGATCAATTAAACCTAATTGACGAAAAGAGACTCACCTCTATCTGTCATGGTCAGACGTACCAAAAACGGATGATCAGGGCATTTAACAAGAAAGTCAGACCACAAGAGTATCAAGTTGGGGACCTGGTAAT
Organism: Vicia faba; assembly: GCA_948472305.1. Taxonomy (NCBI): domain Eukaryota; kingdom Viridiplantae; phylum Streptophyta; class Magnoliopsida; order Fabales; family Fabaceae; genus Vicia; species Vicia faba. Next base: position 358,884,616 of record OX451735.1, read on the forward strand.
CAAACGCATCATCCTTCCTCAAAGTGATCCCCGGGGCAAATGGACCCCTACGTACGAAGGGCCATTTGTGGTTAAACATGTGTTCTCAGGAGGAGCCATGATTCTGACCACCATGGATGGTGACGACCTTCCTCACCCCGCCAATGCAGACATAGTAAAAAGATACTACGCATGAATAAAAGACACGCTAGGTTGACATATCTAGGCAAAAATAAGGGCTTCCCGGCAAACCAAAAGGGTTCGGGCAAAAATAAGGGATGAAATGAAAATGAATCTGTACACCCGGCAAGTCGAAAACCTGAAAAGGCGGCTTGGGTAAAAATGGGTATCCCGGTGGACTGAAAACCGGAAAGGGCGGTCCATGCAAAAGTTAGGGATAAAGCGTAACACTATGTCTCATTGGATCACCTTGTATCCAGAATTTGGCATCAACTATCGGGCTCAGACTTCGGCATCGATCAATCAGCTTCATCTTCAACTAAGCAGCAAAGTGATGAGACGCTTGAAGACATAAAGGCGGTAGCAGAGTTAGAACCCAGTGGGGATTTTGTTCACATAGCTGTTTTGTTTCCTTTTCAAAATTGTATAAACTTTATGTTATTTGGTGGTGTTCTCTTACTAGGACGTCAGCCTCTTGTACAAAAACGCCTATTTACAGGCAAACTTCAAAATCAATACAAATTCACTTTTCCAAACAAATTGCCAATTGTTTTCCCTTTTTTCTGTTTTGTCTTGTGAAGAACGTCCAATGTTCATTTTTGATATATGCATTTGACATTGAATTGCTAATTCATAAATACTTGCATACGAAACAAAAGACCAATTACAGGTGACATCAGAAACAGGGGCAATGTAGAATTGTCCAGGCAGTCTAGTTGCTTTGTCCGCCAGGGTACCAAGGTAGGTTCAACTGAAGAATGTGACCAAGTTACCTCAACTCCCCACAGAGTAAGACAAGAGTCAGCAATACTCTCCCCAGGAAGAGTTAGTCTATCATCAGCCCTACAATAGGCACCATGTTCCCCTAGCAAGTCAGCAATACTCTCCTCCAGCAGAGTTAGTCTACGGTCAGCCTAAAGGAAGTTGGGTATCCCCAGAAGATATCAACATTCCCCAGCGGAGTATAGGCATTTCATCAGCAAGCATCCCCGGCAGTCTTGATCTAAGATTGTTCCCCGGCGGAACACAGGCACCCCAGTGGAACCTTTTATTTTTTAGTACAGTCTGAAGGTCTCCCCAGGAAAATTGGAATCCATATCCCCAGCAGGTCTTGAAGCTTATCCCCAGTAGATTCTAGAAGCTCATCCCCTGTAGAGTACGGACGTCTCTCCTGAGCTTTATTCAAATTTTTTCCTCTCAAGGGCTTATAACTGGGTTATCCTCAGCTAATTGCCACGGAAGACCGCCCTCGGCGAAGTTCTTCCAAATCTCTAGTGGAGTTCATCAAAGTTCCCCAACATAACTTATCAGCATAATCCCCAGCAGAGTTTAGCATTGTTATCCCCAGCGGAGTCCATCATCGAAATCCTCGGCGGAGCTCTCGTCAAAACTTCAGCAAGGTATCTCTTCCCACAGGGTAATTCCCCTCAGAGTAATTCCCCTCAGAGTAGTCTCTCCAACAAGTTTATTCCCCAACGGAGTCATCTTCTCCTACCGTTGTACTCTCGCAACCATCATCCCTAGCGGAAACGAAGAACTCTACTCTTCAACGTCGGCCCAGGATTTAAATCCCCAGCCGATCGTCAAGGACTTATTTTCCTAGACGAAAATACATTCATAAACATTTCACATTTCATACATCTTACTTACATACATGATAAAATGCATACAACACTATCTCATTTTGAACATCATGACATCATGCATTTCATACATCATGACATTGCATACAACTAATGTTTCGCCTTTTCAGAAGAAAAAAAAAGAAAAAAAAACCCAAAAGACAACTACCTTCAACTGTCACAATTCCAGATTCGATTCCTGTATCTAGCCAGGGCACATCTGAAGAGTTTGAAGATTCGATTCCTGTATCCAGCCAGGGCATATCTGTTGACGACTAATTCCAGATTCGATTCCTGTATCCAGCCAGGGCATATCTGTTAACGACTAATTCCAGATTCGATTCCTGTATCCAGCCGGGGCATATCTGTTGATGACTAATTCCAGATTTGATTCCTATATCTAGCCAGGGCACATCTGAAGAGTTTGAAGATTCGATTCCTGTATCTAGCCAGGGCATATCTGTTGACAACTAATTCCAGATTCGATTCCTGTATCCAGCCAGGGCATATCTGTTGACGACTAATTCCATATTCGATTCCTGTATCCAGCCAGGGCATATCTGTTGACAACTAATTCCAGATTCGATTCCTGTATCCAGCCAGGGCATATCTGTTGACGACTAATTCCAGATTCGATTCCTGTATCCAGCCAGGGCATATCTGTTGACGACTAATTCCAGATTCGATTCCTGTATCTAACCAGGGCATGTCTGCATGAAGAGATTGAAGATCAACACATGTAACAAGCCAGGAAAACATCTATCTTTCTCAAAATACATAAGTTCTCGCTAAGGAATCTCTTATGCGATCAACACTTCTAAATGGCATTTATAAGCCCATTCCCGACAAGGTTCTGTCACGCCTTCAGATGGCATCTATAAGCCCATCTCCCTATTCACCATCTCTCCAAATGGCATCTATAAGCCCATTCCCGACATCACCTTTGCTGATATTCCAACATGCGAGTGCAAATTTCCGGGCACTCTAGTGTCCAATCTCCTTTTACCCTCGAGTCACGAAAGGCAAACTTGCCAATCTAACTCTTCAGGTTCAAGAAGATTGAACAGGGGAAACTGTTGTACCCCAAAATTTTCCCTCCCATTTTCTCAACATTTTCTCATCACAAGACCCTTGGAGCTCAAGATCCAGTTAGGGTTTCCTCTGCTCAAGACTTCTCCTTGCACTGTTGACCAAAATTAGGGTTTGTGTTTGCACAAAGATATTTTGACCTAAAATGCCTAAGAAGACTTTCATGCTTCAAGTTGGACTCCCAAGTTTATCCATACCAAGTTTCAAGTCTTGATTCCAAATTTTGCCCAATCAATTGGACAGTTGACCTAGAAATCAACTGTATTGGGGAAAAAGTCAACTGTGGCTAATTGACAGTCAAATCTCATGAAAATTGACCCACATCAACATTATGAACTCATATGGACCATTTGATCAAGTTTGGATCACAATCCCACAAGAAATTTGATCAGATCACCAAAAGGGCAAAATGGTCATTTTTAGGGTTTTGACTGCACAAAGGCAATTTTTGACTGTTTGCCCTAGCCAATGGCAAACCAAGCTCACATATGGACTCAAGGACCCCATGGAATTGTCTTGACATACTCAACAAGTTCAAAATATCCCAAATGCACAAGATTGATAGTTGAATTTTCCAGTCAATTGATCAATTTTTGACTGTATACTGAAAAGTCAAACTTTGACTTTTTGGTCAAAATCAAGTGTCAAGATTCATTTTTCATCAAAACATGCCAAATCATGAAACTTGTTCATCAAGAAATCCAAAATCACAAATTAGGGTTTGAAATGAAGATTTTTCATAACTTAGAATTTTTCTAAGTTATGAAAAACCCTAATTTTTTCCTAACTTTGTCCCACTTTCTCATCAAGATGAATTTGGATTCAAGGAAAAGTCAAAACATGAAAGTTGTAGTCCATTGCAAAATCTACAACTTTGATTCACAAAGTTTCCTCAAAAGAAGCTTCTAGCACAAGTTACAATTTTTGGAACAAGGGTACCAAACCATTCTTAACTTAGAGAAATTTTGAACCATTTTAGGCAGGATTTTTGCCTAACTTCAAGACCACTTTTCATATGCTTCCACTTGGAATTTCAATTTTCATTTCAAATATGGATTGTATTACACATTCCAAGCTTTCCAAAATGTCCAAGAACTCATCCAACAACCTCATGGTTAGGGAGAATCGAATTTGGCAAGTTGGGAAAAACTCACTTTGTTCATGACCAAGTTACATGTCCATAACCTTGCATTTTTGAACTCAGCATGCCTTAAGATAGATTACAGGTCTTTTATCTCATCTACACTCCATAATTTAATGCTAATCCTTTGTGCCAAGGTGTTGTTCTATGAGTTTGGTCATTACATGGAAGTTTAACCCTTAAATAGAAAAAGCAAATTAGCCATTTTAGAAAAGTTAAACTTTATGTCAAATGCAAATCCAAGCAAGTACAATGCAAATCCTTTTGGCACAAGTTTATGAACTAATCACACTGATCAAGGCTAAGGTATGCAGTATAGATTGGGGGCCTGCACAGGTCTAGAAAACCAAGTTGACATTTCTTGCTTAAGTGTGAAGAAAGCTTGCATAACAACACACAACTCTCATCTCAGCAAAAACCAACTTAAGAAAACTTGTTACACACATTCTAATCCATCACCCTAACATGAAACACGAGCTAACCATCTCCATTGCCCTCTCTAACACAGAATCACCATAAAACTGCAAAAACAGGGCATAAGCTGCAGTTTGAATCCCATAGCTCATTTCCATCGTGCACTTTCATCCAAACTAGTTCAAACACTTTCCCTACCATCCATACAAACTGTCTAAAGCATTAGAAGCAGACTGTAACACCTCTAATCAGTTTTTCCATTTTCATTTCTTCCTCTTGCAGGTTGACTTCTGCAGCTTGATATAGAAGGTTTCAAAGCATACCAAGTATTGGAATACCATCCTCAGACATCAAGCAAGCTATACAAATCATCATCTTGCCCTGAAAGCTCCTCCATTGCCAGACACGATTCCAACTGAACAGGTAAGTTCATGAACTCTTATCTCTCTATCCAGGCATTTTTAGGTTTAGATTTGTGAAGAAATTATGTCACATTCATGGCCCTGAACATGTCCATATAATTAGTTTTCATTTATGTTATGTGTGCTATGAGAATTTGAGGTCTGAACTTGGAACAAAAACTAGGTCAGGAATTGGGGGAGAAGAAATTCTCTCTCATTTCTGAGAGTTAAATTATGTTCTTTATATGTATGAACTCGTGAGATGATGCTTTACATTTTTTGTGTTGTGAGTTTTCATTAAAAGTCAAAGAATCAGGTTCTTGTTGTGGAAGCAAAGAGGCGCGCGTTTTCAAACAGAGATGGCTGGAGGTTGAAGAAGCTTGCCTTTGGGCTGGGCCTGTTTCATTTTTCTTATTTGCACCCTATGTTTACTTTTGAACACCCTTGGCCCATTGTGCTTATTTGAGACATTTTCTTGACTTTTCTTTTTATTTCTGACTTATTTATTTTTTCTCATAATATTAAAAATATAAAAAATATTTTTCACACCATTTTTATATTTATTAGGCATTTATTTGTTTAAATTGATGTTTGTACATAAATAATAACATAATATCTTTTATCTAAAAATACTAAAATTAATACCAATACATTTTATTTTCTGATTTTCATTTTATTTTATCTTTTGAAAATATTTTATGAAAATATACTTTTTTTGTAAATATTAAATATTTTATTTTTTGTACATATTTAATATATTTATCATATAATATAAATATTTACATATTTATTAGGATATTTAGGATAAAAATACCAAAATTATATATATTTTTACTTTTATTAATATTTAACAATAAAAATACCTTTTTGACAAATATACTTCTCTTTTATTTATTTTTTGTATATAATTAGTAAATATTGCATGTAATACATAATAAAAAGATTAATACCTTTTATTTAGTAAAATTAGGGTTTTTGCCCTAAACATGAAAAATACCCAAAAAATTAATACTTTTATTTTTGTTTCTTTGACACATAAAAAATCATTTTTGCATCTTGTATATTTATCTTATTTTATTTAATTATTGCATATTAAATAATTTGTATAATTCCATTTGGATTGTAATAGTCTATGGTTTTAATTCTTGTCAAAATACCCCCATTTGAACATTTGTACCCCCCATCCCATATATTGTGTTGTAATAACTTAGGAACTTTATTTTTCGCATTTACAAGCTTTCTAAATATGCCATGCTAGAATTAGGGTTGTATGCAAATCAATTAACCAAAATAGTTTGACCTAACTTCAAGATAATCAAGCATGAAAATGGACAACTCTAATCACACTTGCACCCCTAGGGTATTCCACTTGTTGCCTTCAATAATGGGCCATATTGCATGTTAGGTCTCTTTGGGCAAAACAAAACAATTCAAATGATCATAGTCCCTCGATGACGCTTTCGAAAGTTGCCTAAAAAATGATCAAAGTCCCTCCAAGGAAAAATTGCCCAAAGATACTTGGCACCATTGCAATTATGGTCTAAACGATGACCCGCGCCCGTCCCTTTCACATCCTAACACAAGATTGTCCACCAAATACAATGGTGGAACAAAATTGTTAAAAGGGTTAAAACATAGCAAAGATCTTTGAGAAATATAGGGTAGATAGCTCTTGATTACTTGCCAACTTGCAAAACAAAACACTTGCCTATTCTTTTCAAACCACACATCAATACACTTTCAAAACAACTTTCAAAAACATTGAAAACCTTTTCAAAAGACATACACCTTTGTATACATCCCAACATGGATCATAACAAAGGTTGCCACCACATCGGCCTCTTTTCAAAAACATTTTCAAAACAAACACACAAAGCACCATTTCAAACAATTGAAAATTAAAAGCAAGTTGATCTAAGCAAGTAACTAAGAGCCCATGGATAACCATGAATAGAAAGGGTGCTAACACCTTCCCTTTCTATAATCTACTCCCCGGACCCAAGAAAACATCTCAAAAGTTTTTTCTGTGCTTTTTAACCTTTCCTTAGGATAAAATAAAAAGTCGGTGGCGACTCTTGCTCAACCGAAACATTTGCGAAAACAAATGCAAAACTCAAGTCAGTTCTCCCACCGTATCACCCTCATCATCAGGCAACCCTACACCAGTTCCTTCTCTTTCAGATGCAGTTTCACACGGACTCATCATCAGGCAACCCTACACAGGTTCCTTCCTTCAACTTACAAAGTTACAATTCAACAAACAATCTCCAGATGGCATCTATAAGCCCATCCTCCCACCAACAAACTCCAAATGGCATCTGTAAGCCCATTCAAAACATCACATTGCTGATACTACACCATGCGAGTGCAAATTTATGGGCACTTTAGTGTTCAATCATCTTCCACCTTCGGATCACGAAAGGCACGCAAGCCAATCTACATCCTCAAGTTTAAGAAGATTGAACAGGGGCAACTGTTGTACCCCAAAATTTGCCCTCCCATATTCCTCAAGATTTGTCAAGAATGATCTTCAAATTGCTCAAGATTGCTCAAGGGTTGTACAGTCAAGTCACCTCCTAAGGCAGTCAATTCAAAATTAGGGTTTTGGTTCTTTCAAGGAATTTTGGGTTTTCAATGGTTCAATCAAGTCTCATAGGCCTATATACATTCTCTATCACCTACTTGCCAAGTTTCAAGACTCACAGTGCCAATTTGCACAGTCAAAAGCTCCATTTGATATACAGTCAACTGCAAGGGCAAAATGGTCATTTTGCAGTCAAAAGTCAGATTTCTTGTCAATATTCTCATTTTGAAGGATAATTCATCATTTGATCAAGGGTTGATCATGATTCATCAAGGATTGCTCAAAATTCATCAAGATTCAAAAGTTGCTAAATTACGGTTTTGCAAGAAAAGTCAACTAAACTTTGACCAAGCAAAACTTTCTCATACTTTATGAGAAATGATCCATTCAAAGCTCATTTTTAAGAGGATGCAATTTCCTATAATCCATATTCACACCCCAAGATCAGAAGATGCACTCCCAAGAAGTTATAAATTTGGACATTATAGGTCATTTTTGAAAGTCAACAAAAACACATTTTTTTTCCAAAGCTTATAACTTGATAATGGAAGATCAAAATGAGATGAGGCCAAAAGGTCTGATTATAGGACATATCAAGGCTTCTAAAAAGTCCAAGAACACCTCCAAAAGATCAAAATTGAGCAAGTTGTGCATTGGAGAAGTTAGGAAATTTTCATGAATTGCCAAAAGTCAACTATCCTCAAAACTTCAATTTTTGACAAAAGTGCCCACTTTTTTCCACTTGATTCAGTCTTGTCATGCCACACACGTGTCCCATATTTAATTTCAGGATCAAACATTTATTTTTCTATTTTATTTAATTTTTATTGATTTAATTCATTTTAAATCTATATTAATTCAAATAAAATCCAAAAATCAATGAAATAGTATCTTGGTGATTTGTACAGCTTTCATATATCACATGCCACCTAATCAAATTCGTGTATTGGCTTTTTGTGCACAAAATCTTAGATTTGATTCAATTTTGGAAAGGTTAACAATGGTGGTCAATCAAAGATTCATTCTTGAATATACATGGATTAAGGCCCAGCTTTTGACCTAAATTCATTCTCATGTACATAAGCAAGCAGCACAAACCTAATGGACGAGCTAAGAACGGTGAAAACGGCCATACAAAAAAACTGAAAAATTGTTGGAAAAGTGGGAGATCAAGAAAGATATTGGAGGCGTTTTCAGACAAAAAGAAGAACGTAGTTCCCTTCCTTGCCATCCACTGAAGCTAAAGCGATCAAAACCACGTCCTGAAACCACCTACAAAGCGCTGTAAGTCCTCGCGAACTGGCCCCTGAACACGAAATCGAAACTTTCAATTCTTGCACTTTTTCTTCAAAACGTTGGCATATTCATGTTCATTGTTTGATTTCTAACACGACTGCAATAGCCAATTTTGTTTTTATTCCATATACTGTGATACCCGATTCTAGGCTTCATATGCTTTCTTTTTAGGTGTTTTCGATACAGGGAAAATTGGCCACAATAATTGGTATAAGAGTGATCAGGAGGCAGAGACGAGATCAGCCATGGCCTTAGACGGCATTTTCGTAGCCTAGGGTGGATTATAGGATGAGGCCACGGATTTTGTTACGGACTAGAATCCGCAGGAAATAAACCAGGTGGTTCAAGGAAAAAGACGACCACGCGTCCTCTTCCCACTGGTCAATTCAAACAGCGCGCCATTTTTTTTATTTTTTTCAGCATGTTAATTGTTTATTGCATATAATAATCAGGTTTTGTTTTGTTAACAAAGAAGCGCTACAGCTCAGTTGGTGGACGCACTATTGCATAGTCCATTGGGACCTGGGTTCGAATCCCAGGTCCCCCAAAACAATTATTTGATTTTTTTCTGCAGGTGATCCCTTGTACTCTCCAACGCGTGATCCACCATACACCTCAGAGATCCACACGCCAAGTGGCTCCTGGCCAAATCTGAAGGCCGGGATTGAAGGACTATCATACTCCCTGGTCAACATACGTGTGGACGATCCAGAAAAGTCAAAAAGGCTTGCAACAATTGGGCCTTGAGAATTCTAAATACACCTCCAAAGTTGGCCCAACACCCCCTGGGTTTGCCTTTTATTTTCTTTCATTTATATATTTTTTTATTTACTTGATTTATTTTCTTGATTTAATTACTAACAAAATAGTTAACATTTTCATAATAAAAATCAAAAAAATACAAAAACATTATTTTTATTAAATTCATCACTTTTATTATTTTTGTAAATAAATAATTTAATTGATTTAGTTTTTTTAATTAGGCATAATATTAACCTTTTTTCACAAAATAAAATTAACATAGAATATTAGGGTTTTTTTATTTATTTATTATTTTCTTAAACATTCAAAAACCAAAAAATATTTCTTTCTATTAATTAATTAGTTCAGGTTTAATTTAATTAAATACACAAAAATAGCAAAAATCTCCCTCTTTCTTAAAAAAGGGTCAGAACCCTAAAAACTCTCCGATTCAATTTTTTCTCTCGCGCGTATTATTTTTGATTCATAATTTTCGATCCATATAATTGTATTTGCTCCGAGGATGTAATAGTTTTAATTAGGACCTTTTTATCGCTTTCATTTATTTTCCGCAATTTACTTTTTCAAGGGTTTATTTTTGGCGATGTAAATACCCGACGCCTTGTAATAGCTTAGTTTTATTTTCCGCAACCATTAACTGCTAGATGTATGCTAACTAGGCTATGCATAACAAGATCTCTCTTAAATTAAAATCAATCGTAGCTCACCATAACATGTACAAAGATAACATAATTGAAACCGGACACACTCGCACATGCCACTCCTAGGGTACGCCTCACTTGGTTGCCTCGACGTGGTCATTGAGTATAGGGTGTTTTAGAGGTCGCCCTCCTGTCTAAAGATCAAAGTTGCCTCGAAACGGTTGCCCCGATAAAAAATGATCTAGGACATTAGGGTTACCGCTAAGGCGTCCTACCATTGCTTTAGTGACCACATGTCCCTAAAATCGAATTGATCCGAAAACTCTAATGATGGTGCTACCTACTTCTCAATAGTGGGATAGCACTGTCTAAAGGACATTTACACAACTTAATTTCTTTTGAGTAGGTAGAGGTTCTCAGGTACTTGCTCTTTCCAAACAAATACTTTTTCGTACTTACACTTTTCAAACAAAAGTTTTCAAACAACACTTCATACACTCTTGAGGACAGATACAAGAGTTAAATCGAAGTTTTCAAACAAAACTTTTCAAAACCCATAAACACAAGAAAAGAAAAACTTTTTGAAAACATAGTGAGCAAGTACCTAAGAGCCCGTGGATAACCACGGATAGAAAGGGTGCTAACACCTTCCCTTTCTATAATCTACCTCCCGAACCCGAGAAACATCTCGAAAAGGAATTTTGCTGTGCTTTTGTCCTTTCCTTGTTGGAGAAAATAAAAGACGGTGGCGACTCTTGCTTACCGCGGCATTTTGTGAAACGCAAACACGAACCAGCATTCCGAAACAGTCAGTTCTCATTCCCACCGATCACACTATGGATGGCGAGGAGTTCCCATGTCCCATGAATGCTGACGCAATTAAGAAATACTTTGCCTAAAGAAACAAAAGAACAACTCACTATGTTGAAAACCCGAAAGGGTGACTTATGCAAAAAAGGAACGTCTCAGTAAGCCAAAAACTCGAAAGGGCGGATTAGGGAAAAATTAGAGACCTAAACAGAATAAATTTCCCGCTAAGTTGAAAACCTGCAAGGGAAGCTTAGGCAAAAGTTAGGTATTTTCTTGGCAAGTAACTACGTCAGACAAGACTTGATCGTTGAAGCAACAATCTTCTTGGATCCTCATTATACTTCAACAGAAGCTGCTGCTCAGGATTTCAAAAGTTGTTAGAGGGGATAGTGGTCATTGTATCTCAATGTATCTTTTCCATTATATATATTACCATTTTCCAAATTTTGTAATCATCTATGGAGTCTCGCCATTCGCAGACTACCATTCTATTAATGAAATTTGAGCTTTCACCCAATTCTTCGTATTCTTTATTTTATTTAGCTTGAAAAGACTCCATTTATTATTGATAATAACTTTAAAATCAAAAAAGAAAGATTAAATAACAAAATTGATTTTTTTAAAAGGATTTTACAATTTGCTCTTACTTTGAGATTTGTGATGAAACAATGACAACAAAAATGGTGATCCCAGGAATGGACAAACTCCAGTTGTATTGAGAAGTTTTTGTTCCCCTCGGGATGATTTCACCGTGTTAGGTCTATGATTCCCGTACCCTCGGTCAAGTTTTGACTCATTTCTCCTCTTTTTTTATTTTTCATGAGGAGGAGTTTCAATCCGCATTTCTCTAGTGAAGTTTTTGTGTGGCCTAATAGAAGTCCTTTTTCCATAGAAGTTGGTATCATACCCGCTTTTGAAGAACGCAGGTCCCTGGATTCTCTAAGTGAAGGACATATTATGAATGTGGTGTTAACCTCGCTAGTGAAGTAGGCCTGAATTCCCCAGTGAATGTTTTGATGTTTTGATGTTTTGATGTTTTGATGTTTTGATGTTTTGATGTCAGTCTGCTTTACTTGAGACTGGTCTTGCAATCTCCAGTAGGAATGTTACTTTTGAAAAATACTTATTTCCCCGGTGAAGCCTGAAGAATGATGTTCTATTCCTGTATCTGTACTATTTTATCACTTTGATTTGTCTACCTCTAGATTATGTTTCTCCCCAGTAGGGTTAAAGCAGGCAGTGGGTTTTGTTTCCTCAGTTGGCATTTACTTTTCTTGGAATGATCATCTTGGATGAAGTTTAGCCAAGTGTTGTTAGTTCCCGAGGTGGTTTTGTCTAGTCGTTCCCAATTTGTGTATCTGTTTCATCAGCATACGCATGATAACAATCATACATTCATACATACATCATTCATAGCTAAAATTGGCATATCATTGTTCATCGACATTTGTTAATTTTTTTTGTTGACATATTACCCTGTTTTGCGGAGTTACGTTGTCCTCTCTTCGATAGTGTTGGCCTTAAGCAGAAAGTGTATATTCTTTCAACTTCCCCACTGAGTTATCCCTCGTGGAAGATTTTTGCTTTAGCTTTCTTGCACAACTCCTTGTTTGTATGGATTTAGTTTTCCCTCTTGAGTTTATTTCTCAAAGGATATATTCTGATTGATTGTTTCGTTCCAGTTTATTTCTGGTTTGAATCTGTGGTTCCACGGTAATATTATTTACTTTGGATTTCTGAAAGCTTCGAGTTTTGGTTCGTGCATTTATTTTGCACAAGAAGACTTTATATCCTCAATAGGAATATCATGGCATCTCCCCAGGAAGTTATACCTCTTTCCCCAGGAAGTCGTATTTCTATTCCCAGAAAGTCGTTTCTTTTTGCAATTCTCCATAACAGCAAGTAGCAAGTCTCGTTATTTGAGAACCTTGTACTTCCCCATAAAAGTCGACGTAACTCTTTTTTTTCTATCTCCTCTATGAGTGGTTAGTTTGCAGTCCGTCGTCAATTTACGCCAGTGGATGGAAAGAATTTCAAATTCACAGAAGCAGCTCGTTGTGAAATCTTTGCAAGTGGAAATCTCTTTATTTGAGATAGCTTATATACTATCCTTTCCAGGCGGAGTGCCTTGGTTAAAGAAGATGTTGAGACTCATTCTAGGTGAAATGCTATAATTTTGAGGAAAACATGTTATCTTTTTGCTACCCTCAGTGAATGTTGGTAGTTCATCGTCAGTGAACAGCAGTGATATGATATATTTTCTCTCTACCTTCAGTGAAAGTTGGTAGACCATCGGCAGTGAACGTTGATGTTTGTTATCTTTTTGCTACCTTCAGTGAACGTTGGTAGTTCATCATCTGTGAACGGTGGTGCTATGATATATTTTCTCTCTACCTTCATTGAAAGTTGGTAGACCATCGACAGTGAATGTCGATGTTTGTCATCTTTTTGCTACCTTCAGTGAATGTTTGTAGTTCATCGTCAGTGAATGGCGGTGCTATGATATATTTTCTCTCTACCTTCAGTGAAAGTTGGTAGACCATCGGCAGTGAGCATCGATGTTTGTTATCTTTTTGCTACCTTCAGTGAACGTTGGTATTTCATCGTCAGTGAACGGCGATGATATGATATATTTTCTCTCTACCTTCAGTGAAAGTTGGTAGACCATCGGCAGTGAACGTCGATGTTTGTTATCTTTTTGCTACCTTCAGTGAACGTTGGTAGTTCATCATCAGTGAACGGCAGTGATATGATATATTTTCTCTCTACCTTCAGTGAAAGTTGGTAGACCATGGGCAGTGAACGTTGATGTTTGTTATCTTTTTGCTACCTTCAGTGAACGTTGGTAGTTCATCATCAGTGAACGGCGGTGCTATGATATATTTTCTCTCTACCTTCAGTGAAAGTTGGTAGACCATCGGCAGTGAACGTCGATGTTTGTTATCTTTTTACTACCTTCAGTGAATGTTGTTAGTTCATCATCAGTGAACGGCGGTGCTATGATATATTTTCTCTCTACCTTCAGTGAAAGTTGGTAGGACATCGGCAGTGAACGTCGGTGTTTTTTATCTTTTTGCTACCTTCATTGAACGTTGGTAGTTCATCGTCAGTGAACGATGGTGCTATGATATATTTTCTCTCTACCTTCATTGAAAGTTGGTAGGTCACCTTTAGTGAAAGTTGGTGATTGTTATATTTTTGCTACCCTCAGTGAACGTTGGTAGTTCATCGTCAGTGAACGGCGGTGCTATGATACATATTCTCTTCCTGCCTTCAGTGAAAGTTGGTAGGACATCGGCAGTAAACGTCGTTGTTTGTTATCTTTCTCTCTGCCTTCAGTAAACATCGGTAGCTTTGCCTTCGGTAAAAGGTAGTGTATCCTTTGACCATTCTAGCATCCTATTTGATTCAGGTCTTTTGTTTCGCCAGTGATTTATTTTCCTGGTTGGGTCGCTCCCTTTTCTTTATTATTGTTACATCCCCAATGGTGTTTTGCGTCTCTTTGGTCCTGTTCATATGAATTCATGATCATAAACATTTGCATGGCATCTTAGGGCCAAAAATAGGGTTTGTTTTATATTTAAGTATCTTTGATCACGTTGACACGGAGATTTTTAACCTTCGTACATCCGGATAGAAGAAACTTAAATAAGGGCAGCTGTTGTACCCCAATTTTTTCTCCTAAGATCCCTTCATCATACCATGTTGATTCATTTACAATAAGATCACACTAGGATTCTTGGTTCCCCTCCCTACATTTAGTTTTTCCCTTTTGAGGGATTACCAAGCACCTTGACTTATGTTCCTTTTGTGATCATGAATATTGTTTTGATTTCTTCATTTAACTAATAAAATGCAATGTTGTTTTGTTTTTCTTGTTATCCATATAGTTAAAGGCAATGAGATCTAACAAGTTACCCCATGGGTTCATGAGTTTATTTCCACGCCCTAGTCAATAAAGCTTGAGAAGTTCAAAATCTCACTATTGGATTGGTTTTGGAAGAATTGGCATGGCAATGCCTTGTTCCTATTGGTCACAAGAGAATATTTCTCTCAATTCTCAAGATATGTAAGTGGTTTTGGTGGCTATGAGTTCTCATTATCATCCTTAACAACTTCTATTCACAAAGCAAGAATGTTGGTACAAGAAGTTTGTTCAAGCTTGTCCAAGTTCCTCAAAGCATTTTCTTGATCTAGGAGCTAGGGTTTTGAACTTCAAAGGGGTATATATTGCTCACCTTTTGGTATTTTTGAGTGATTCCAAATAAATCCTTCTCTTTAAAGGGTTATCAACAAATCACTTCAAAAGTTCCAAGGAGTTTTCATGAGGAAGAGACTTGATAAGGAAGAAAGAGTACAAGTCCTCCAGATGAATCCCCAATTTCCCATGTGTGACTTCAAATGGCCATAACTTGGTTAATTTTTATCACCTTGAGTCCATTATTTTTCCATAATGATCTTGAGGGTGTGCACTTTATTCCTTCTTTTATGTGCAAAGTGAGAAAATGGATGGAAGTTTCCTTAAAGATGCAAAAGATTATAGGTCATTTCATGATTTTTTGATAACTTCAACAAGTCATAACTTGCTCAAATTTTGGAGATTTTCAATGATTCCAGTTTCAAAATTTCATTCAGGAGATCTAATTTATTCCATCTTTTTAGGTCAAGAGCAAATTCCAAGTGGAAGGCCATGTTTGGATGTAAGACATTATAGGTCATTTTTGAAGAAGAATTTGAAATATTTCTAAGTATGGAAAGTCAACCCTTTTTCTCCAACTTTGACTCAATGCAACTTTCATCTCAAGCATCCATTTAACTCCATTCTTTTTCCATTGCAAAGCTTGTAACCTCATCTTTCAAAAGCATCAGGAATCATGCCTTAAGACCCCTTGAGATGAGAATGCCATTGTTTCAAAAGTGGTAACTTGGAATTGATGTTTCCTTGCAAGTCAGAATTTGAATTTCATGTTACAACCTCTAAACCTCAAATTAACACGCGTTTTGGGTCTAACATGATTAGCCAACTTTCCCAAGTGGATTAGTGCATCAAAACGCAAGAATTGGATGAGTTTTGGTGAAGTTTGGATCACACTTCACTCGTGCATCAGGTTTGCATGAATTCCCTCCAAAACGCATCATTTACTCTTCCTTTTGATCCCATTTGCTTCTCCTATAAATACATGAACTATCCCATTCATTTTCCCAAGCTTGGATAGTCAGAACCACCCTGCCAAACTTTTTTCATAACTCAGAATTCAGCAACTTTAAAATCCATTCTCGAGCCTTTTTCAATCCAATTTTTCCATCAATTCACCTTCCTTGATCTTCCCTGAAGCTAAACACATAATTACATTCAAGAATCGTGCCCTATACTGCTCCATAGAAGTCCAACTTCAGGTCTCTGCAACTCAACTTCAATAGGTAGATTCCTTCATCAATTCTTCAAAACTCGGATATCATTGTGTTGCTCCCATTGCCTTGGTTCTAGTCGTATCACTCAAACTCTGAAAGTTCAGAAGCAAAAGAAGATGTAGCAGATCATCCTCTTGACAATGCTCTGAACAATCTCAGAATCTCTGACCAACCCACACAGAAAAGGTTTCCTAGAATATCTTCAGCTCACAAAGAAGACGTAATCATTGGAAGAAAAGAAGATCCCATCAGAACAAGATCATCTCTCAGAATCAATGAAGAATCTTTGTTTGGTTTAGTCTCTCTGATTGAGCTAACTACCATTGATGAAGCTCTGGAAGATAATGATTGGATCTTAGCAATGCAAGAAGAACTAAATAAATTCTCCAAGAATGATGTATGGAATCTAGTTCCAAGACCCAAAGGATTCAATGTTATAGGAACCAAATGGGTCTTCAGAAACAAATTGAACGAACAAGGAGAAGTAATCAGAAACAAAGCACGACTGGTTGCATAGGGTTATAGTCAACAAGAAGGAATTGATTATAATGAAACCTTTGCCCCAGTCGCCAGGTTAGAATCTATAAGATTATTAATTTCTTTTGCTGTACAAAATAACATTTCACTATATCAAATGGATGGTAAAAGTGCATTTCTAAATGGTTATATTGAAGAAGAAGTATATGCCCATCAACCTCCTTGATTTAATAATTCAAAGCATCCAGAACATGTTTTTAAGTTGAAAAAGTCTTTGTACGGTTTAAAACAAGCTCGCAGAGCTTGGTATGATCGTCTGAGTAATTTTCTATTATAAAAAGATTTTACCAGAGGGAAAGTGGACACAACTCTCTTCAGAAAAACATTTAAAAATGATATTTTAATCTGTCAAATTTACGTTGATGATATAATTTTTGGAACTTCTAATATCTCCCTTGGAAAAGAATTTTCTAAGACCATGCAGGCAGAATTTGAAATGAGCATGATGGGTGAATTAAAATTCTTTCTTGGAATTCAAATCAACCAGACTCCAAAAGGAACTTTCATACATCAGACGAAGTATGTTAAAAAACTTATGAAGAAATTTCAAATGTCAGAAAGCAAAGATGCCAAGACACTTATGCATCCAACCCACATTCTAGGTAAAGATGAGGTAAGTATGAAAGTAGATCAGAAGCTCTATAGAGGTATGATTGGATCCCTTCTCTATCTGACTGCATCTAGACCTGATATATTATTTAGCGTGTGCTTGTGTGCTAGATTCCAATCAGATCCTAGAGAATCTCATTTAACAGTTGTTAAGAGAATTCTTAGGTATATGAAAGGTACTGCTAATCTTAGTCTATGTTACAGAAGATCACAAGATTACAAACTAGCAGGTTATTGTGATGCTGACTTTGCTGGAGATAGAATTGAAAGAAAAAGCACCTCTAGAAGCTGCCAGTTTTTGGGTGACAATCTTATCTCATGGTACAGCAAGAAGCAAGCAACAATTTCCCTATCAACCACAGAAGCTGAATATATATCTACTGCTAGATGTAGCTCTCAGATGATTTGGATGAAAAGTCAACTAGAAGATTTCAACCTTTATGAAAGTAAGATTCCTATCTTCTGTGACAATACTTCTGCTATTTGTCTTTCTAAAAATCCAATCTTACATTCTAAAGCCAAACATATAGAAATTAAATATCATTTCATAAGGGACTATATTCAGAAGGGAATATTAAACTTGATTTTTGTAAAAATAGACCATCAATGGGCTGACATTTTTACCAAACCCCTTTCAGAAGACAGATTTAATTTCATTCTGAAAAATATTTGTATGGAATCATGTCCTGAATAAAATAATATTTATTTTCTGTGACTGACTTCAGAACTTTCTGAAATGAATTCTCTGATCAACAACTCTTCAGAAGCTAGAAGAGAATTTGTAACAGAAGCTATATGAAAAGTTACGAAACATTCTAACGCTTCATGTCCAAGTGTAGTTTAGAAATTCATTAAAACAAACAGCTGTTACATGCATCCTTCAGGAGATGAACACGTGGTGTGTTTCTGAAAGGTCAAGCGTGCAAAAGCTACTGATGACGTTCTAGGTAACTGTTGATGATTAGCCATAATCTCACGTTTTCCCCCATTTTTAGCAAATCATTAAATGCAAGTAATGATGAGATTCGTTTTAAAATCCGTTTTAATCTTTACTTTAATTATGTCTTAAATACTTTTAATTTTAATTCTTAACCTATTTTCTGAAATTAATGCCTATAAATACTTTTTGAAAAACCTTTTCATTCTTTACTGTCTCTTTCAACTCAAGTTTTTTTTACTGTACTTTTCTCTTAAAACCCTTTTCATAAATTTCTCTCTTCTAAAGAACTTCAATGGCTTCTTCTTCTTCTACCCACTCTGAGAAATACATTATACCTGAAAGGACAACTCTCATTCCGGTAGAAAGTTTGGAAGTTTTGAGTGAGCTAATGGTAGACTTTGAGAATATCAAAGAGAATGGATTTGACTTGTTCCCTGCAGTGAAGTTTCAAGGTTGGGAAAGCTACTTTGATCGTCTTATTGGTCCTGTCTTTCCTCTTTTGGTAAAAGAATTCTGGATTCACGCTATTGCAACTCCCAAGGTTATTCTATCCTTTTTAATGGGCAAGGAAATATCCATTACAGAAAATCAAATCAGAAGGTTGCTGGGATTTAAAGGACTTGGAGTTACAGGAATGCCCACTGGAAGAATGGAGATGTCTAGGGTATATTCAAAGATTTTTACCAACGGTCAAGGTTCCTCCAAAGTCAGGGACTTGAAAGAAAAATATAAGATTTGTGCAAGGATTATTCATGGATGTATTCACCACAGGAAAGACACCAGTTCTTCTTATTATGTCAATGATGATCAACAATATTTGTTGTTTTGCCTTGGAACCAATGTCAAAATTGATTTGCCCTACTTGCTTTTTGAACATCTCTGGAACCATGTCAAAGAAACCAGAGAAGCTGAAAGGATGAAGAATCCCAAATCAAAGAGGAATTGGATTCCTATGGGGAGATTATTATCAGACATTCTGACTGAGAATGGTCTGATTGCTAACCTAAAAGAAGCAAATCTTCTGGGGGAGCTTGAACCTATCTGTGGTAAGACTATGACTGGAAAGAACCTGCTGAAAAGGAAAATTATTGACAAACTGCTGGTGGAACCCTCTCTATGTCTGTCAACTATTGTGAAGAGGAGAAGAATTCCTATTGCTGACTTTCCTATGTTCAACTCAGGGGAGCATCCTCGTATGGTTTTGCACTATCTTGAGACCTGCAGAGAAACAGGATCACCCATTGATCCAGCTTGGCTTCAAGGAAGAAATCAAGCTGCTACTGATGTTGTTCTCCAAGAATCTGTGAAGAGAAAAGCTGTAGAAGGACCTTCTGACACTCCTCAGAAGAAGAAAAAGAAGACAGGTAATCATGCTGAAACTATACCTGTTTATAATTCTGAAAATGTATATGCATCTGTTGAACCCTCTCAAAACTTAGGAGACTTAGATGTAGACATTGATCTGACCTTACCTACTGAAGCCCTTGCTGACAACCCTAGTAAAAATCAGTTTTCAACAGATTTAAGTGATTCTGACTCTGATGAACATTCTGATAGCCAATCAGAACCCTCTCATTCAGAACCTCCTGAACCATCTGTTTTTCAACCTATTCCTGCTGAACGTTTTTCAAGACCCCCTCCCAGACCTCTATCACCCAGACCCACTGGATGGTATGATGCTGGCTCTTGGAGAATTCCAAGGATAAATGAACCTCTAGCAAACATAAAACCTCCTTTAAACCTACCAACTGAGAATATTTTTGTTATGAACCAACCACAGCCTCAAAATCCCATTCCCACTCCCGCTTATACAATAATAGTTTCGCTTAATGTCACTCCACCCACTTCACCACAACATACAACACCACTCTTAACTCCTAAAATTCCAAAACAACAAACTTTTGAACAAACTGAAATTGTTGAACCATTCGTACCTCATTAAATATCAGAACCTCCTATTTGTGTTAACCAACCTGAACCTGAACCTAAAAATAATCCTGAACCCAATAGCTTTTTAAGAACTGTAGTGGACTCTCAATCTCTACAATTCTTGAAAAACAAAACTTACAGAACGACTGTCCCTAAACCTGTTCATCCAGATGTAAATACTTTGTTTCAAAATTTTACAACAAATGTTCAAGCATGGTTACAACCGTTGAAAGAAGATTTCTTCAGAAGTGTGAACACAGCAGCAACAGATCTTCTATGGGAAACCTTCAGAAGAACCTTGGTTGCTGAATCACGGAAGTTACAGGATTTGTGCCATTCTCAGGTGCTGGACAACTTTTCCAAACTTCTGCATGCCTTTAAGATAGAAGCCGCTGACACTTGGAATAAGAAGTCTTCGTTAATGATTGCTGATACACCAGCTGATAAGATGGACATATCAGAAGATGAATCTGAAGAATCCTCTGAAGATTCAAATCCTCTGGCTATTGTTTTATTGAATCAACCTTCAGTTAAGGCTGGACCTGAACCTGTGCCAACTCTTGCAATGGATATGGGCCCTCTGCTCTCCACCTTTGTGAAGTCTGACTCAACAGTTGCTGCTTCTGACCCTATTTCTACTGAAGCTTCATCATCTTCTGCTCCTACCTCACTCATTATAGACACTCTGAAAGAGCTAAAGAAGGAGAATGAAGTCTTGAATAAACGCATGGATAAGCAAGATCAAACAAATCTAGAGTTCAAGAACTAGATGGCAATGCAAAGCGAATCTACCTCTGAAATCAAGAATCTTCTGATGGCTCTTGTCTCTAAGAAATCCTAGTTTCTTTTTGTCTCTTATTTTGTTTTGTTTGTACTTCTGGATATCTATTTTTAACTTTTTATGAAATCTTTCAAAATTTCTCATTTATTACACTTTTTGATTATGCCAAAAAGGGGGAGAAAATGTGCATTTTTGAACTAATCATTGTTTAACAGTTATGGGACTATGTCTCAGACATTCTAACAAATTTCCAAGAATTCCTTCTGTGCAAAAGAATTTCTTTTGCAGGTATCATTTTAACTATGAAAGAATATTCCAGCTAAGATTTATCTTCTTGAAGAAGTTCTGAAGAAATTCAAGAAGGCTGTGTATCACTCTGACTAAATAATCTCAGGATGTCTTATGCATAGAAATATTCATTTCAGGGGGAGATTCTTATCTCTTAATCTGTTTCTTTTCTTTATCTAAAATAATTTTTTTGTCATCATCAAAAAGGGGGAGATTCAAAGAACAAGATTAGTTCTGACCTATCTCAAGAGTTTTGATGATAACTAAATTATATTTAAGATAATTTATGCTCTGATGAATGTGTTTTGAATGTCTTAGTTAATGTTCTGACAGAAAAGATTCTAAAATACTAAGCAAAGATTATGAAGAAGTTCTTTGATTAAAGAAACTTATATTCAAACGCATATGCTGACTCTGGTAAGAACCTTTACTTGTTAAATGTATATTCTAACTTCTAGCAGGCTCCTTGATTCTGAAGATAACTTGAAAGCAAGCACTGTTCAAAGTTCTTAGCAAACAACGCTCTGACCAGAAGTTGAATGAAGCATGTTCTGACTTAAATACATTGGAAGCAAATTCTGAAACAACGTCTAAATCAACTTGTCTTGTCAAAGAAAAGGAAACACGTTCTTACATTCTGACGTTTGCTCATTAATGCAAAGACGGCTGAAAGCACTCAAGTGCCTACAACTAGTTTCTTGGAGAATGGAATTTTGCAAAGATACACGCAAAGCATTTAATGATCTCCATTTCCTCTGAAGGCAGCAACAGTCTTATTATTCCTACTATAAGTAGAAGGACATTTATTGTAAGCTAAAAACAACGTTAAAACAAGAAACTACGTGAAAGATCCAAAAGCACACAAACTCATAGTTCATACAATTTTGTGTACTATATTCTAAGTGAAAAATCACAGTTGCGATATAGCTTGATTAGAAGCAAACTCTATTTCAATTATGTGTAAAGATTATACTCTTGTATTTGTTCCTTGAGAGACCAAGTTTGGTCATATTTCTCAAGCAGACTAGGACTAGATTTAAGTCTTAGATTTGTTAGTTACTTGTAAGATTACTTGTGCATTGTTAGTCACAACAGTTGTTGTGTGATTGTAATCAGTTGATTATAGTGGATTAAGTCCTTGTTGAGAAAGGCGAAATCACCTTGGTGGGTGGACTGGAGTAGTTTGAGTTCAAACGAACCAGGATAAAAATAACTGTGTTATTCCATTATTGTTTGAGCTTTGTATTGAAAACGAAAAGAATCATTATTCAACCCCCCCCCCCCTTCTAAGTTTTTTCTTACCCCTTCAATTGGTATCAGAGCTTGACTCTGAGCTCAACACTTAACCGTGTCAAGAAAAGATTCAGAAGAAAACACAATGGCCGCTGAACAAAACAATAATAGTTACAACAAACCTCCAGTGTTTGATGGAGAAGATTTTGAGTACTGGAAAGATAGACTAGAAAGTTTCTTTGTAGGCCATGATAGTGATCTTTGGGGTATAGTCTTGGATGGTTACAAACATCCTACAGATTCTGAAGGAAACAAAGTGGATAGAAAAAATATGGATAGACAACAAAAAGCTGATTTTAAAAATCATCACAGAGCTAGAAATATTTTTTTAAACGCTATCTCTAAAGTAGAATATGAAAAAATCACTAATAGAGATACAACGCATGATATGTTTGAGTCTCACAAAATGACTCATGAAGGAAACGCTCAAGTTAAGGAGTCTAAAGCTTTGGCTTTAGTTCATAAGTATGAAGCCTTCAAAGTTGAAGAGAGTGAGTCTATAGAAGCAATGTTCTCTAGGTTTCAAACTCTGATCGCTGGTCTGAGAGTTTTGAACAAAGGGTATACCAAAGCAGATCATGTGAAAAAGATCATCAAAAGCTTACCCAGAAGATGGGCACCAACGGTCACTGCATTCAAGGTGTCAAAAGATCTGAACAATATATCTCTGGAGGAACTCATCAGCGCTCTCAGAAGTCATGAGATTGAACTGGATGAGCATGAGCCTCAGAAGAAAGTTAAGTCTCTAGCCCTTAAATCAATTAAGAAATTTGATACTAATGCTTTTTAGGCTGAAGAAGAAAACTCTGAAGAATCAGCTTCAGAAGAAGACGAACTATCTTTGCTCTCCAAAAGGATCAATCATCTGTGGAAGTACAGACAAAAGAAGTTCAGGAACTTCAAGAAGTCAGAAGATAAACCAAAATCTTCTAGACACAAAAAGTCAAACAGAAGAGAGATCATTTGTTATGAATGCAAAGAACCTGGTCACTTCAAAAGTGATTGTCCAAAGCTTCAAAAAGAAAGACCAAAGAAGAGATTTGGAAAGAAGAAAGGAATGATGGAAACCTGGGATGACTCAGATTCTTCTGAAGATGAATCTGGTTCTGAAGATGAAAATGCCAACCTAGCTTTAATGGCTATCACAGAAAATGACTCAGACTGTGAGTCAGAACAAAGAGAGGTATTTTCTGAATTTTCTAGAGAAGAACTTGCTGATAGTTTATCAGAACTTCTGGAAAACTATAGTAAGCTCAAAATAAAATACAAGAAACTCAAGAAGAGTCTTGCATCTGATTTTAAGAAACTTGAAAAAGGAAAAATCTGAACTTTTAGAAAACAATCTTAAACTTGAAAAGGAAATTCAAATTGTTCAAAAGAATTTTAGTTCAGAGTCTGTGTCTAGTTCAAAAGATATTCTGAAATAATATGACTATAGCTTTTAATCTTTTCTTGCTAAAGGCATAGACAGAAGCAAAATGGCTTCAATGATCTATGGAGTTAGTGGGAAAAACAGAAGAGGAATTGGATATGGACCTCCCAAAGGGAAGGAGACATACATTCCAAAAACTGTTGCTAAAATGACCTTCACTTACAAACCTCTAAATAAGCAATTCAAGTTTGGACACTCACATGATATAAAATATACAACACATTCTGGAAACTCTTATGCTAACCCAAAAGGACCCAAAAAGATATGGGTACCTAAGGATAAAATAATATTTGTTGTAGATGTCTTTAACAGCTCAATTGAAACACCAGTCATGGTACCTGGACTCTGGGTGCTCACGACACATGACGGGACAAAGGTCTATGTTCCAAAGCCTGGAACTTAAAGCTGGAGGAGATGTGAAGTTTGGAGGTAATCAGAAAGGGAAGATTATTGGTTCTAGAACCATAGGAAACGATAACCTTCCTTCTATCTCTAATGTTTTATTAGTAGAAGGATTAGCTCATAATCTATTGTCCATAAGTCAATTAAGTGACAATGGCTATGACATTATCTTTAATCAAAACTCCTGTAAAGCTGTAAGTCAAAAGGATGGATCAATCCTCTTTTCTGGCAAGAGAAAGAACAACATTTACAAAATTGATTTATCAGATCTTAAATCTCAAAACGTCAAATGTCTTTTGTCTGTTAGCAATGAGAAATGGGTATGGAATAGAAGATTGGGACATGTCAGTCTTAGAAAAATCTCTCAACTAAATAAATTAAATTCAGTTAGAGGACTTCCCATTCTGAAGTACAACTCAGATGCTCTGTGCGAAGCATGTCAAAAAGGAAAATTTTCAAAACCTTCCTTTAAATCTAAGAATGTTGTCTCTTCCTCTAAGCCATTAGAGTTACTTCATATTGATTTGTTTGGGCCAATTAAAACTGCATCCATCAGAGGCAAGAAGTATGGATTGGTCATCGTTGATGACTTCAGCAGATGGACATGGGTAAAGTTTTTAAAACACAAGGCTGAGTCACATTCTGTATTCATTGACTTCTATACTCAAGTGCAAAATGAAAAAGATTTTAAAATCAAAAAAGTTAGAAGTGATCATGGTGGTGAATTTGAAAATAATTATTTTGAAAAATATTTTAAAGAAAATTGTATTGTTCATAATTTTTCTTGTCCTAGAACTCCCCAGCAAAATGGAGTTGTAGAAAGAAAGAATAGAACATTACAAGAGATGGTCAGAACCATGATAAATGAAACAAATATGGCTAAGCACTTTTGGGAAAAAGCTGTGAACACAGCGTGTTACATTCAGAATAGAATCTCTATAAGACCTATTCTTGAAAAGACTCCCTATGAATTGTGGAAAAACAGAAAGCCCAACATTTCTTATTTCCATCCTTTTGGATGTACTTGTTTTATTCTAAACACCAAAGAAACTCTGAATAAGTTTGATTCCAAAGCACAAAAGTGTTTCCTGCTTGGATACTCTGAACGCTCAAAAGGCTATAGAGTATACAACACAGAAACTCTGATTGTTGAAGAATCAATCAAAGTCAGGTTTGATGATAAGCTTGGCCAACAACAGCCAAAGCAAATTGATTTTTCTGTAGGTACAGAAGATCATCACTCAAACTCTGAAAGTTCAGAAGCAAAAGAAGACGTAGCAGATCATCCTCTTAACAATGCTCTGAACAATCTCAAAATCTCTGACCAACCCACATGGAAAAGGTTTCCTAGAATATCTTCATCTCACAAAGAAGACGTAATCATTGGAAGAAAAGAAGATCCCCTCAGAACAAGATTATCTCTCAGAATTAATGAAGAATCTTTGTTTGGTTTAGTCTCTCTGATTGAGCCAACTACCATTGATGAAGCTCTGGAAGATAATGATTGGATCTTAGCAATGCAAGAAGAACTAAATCAATTCTCCAAGAATGATGTATCGAATCTAGTTCCAAGACCCAAAGGATTCAATGTTATAGGAACCAAATGGGTCTTCAGAAACAAATTGAGCTAACAAGGAGAAGTAATCAGAAACAAAGCACGACTGGTTGCACATGGTTATAGTCAACAAGAAGGAATTGATTATAATGAAACCTTTGCCCCAGTCACCAGGTTAGAATCTATAAGATTATTAATTTCTTTTGTTGTACAAAATAACATTTCACTATATCAAATGGATGTTAAAAGTGCATTTCTAAATGGTTATATTGAAGAAGAAGTATATGTCCATCAACCTCCTGGATTTAATAATTCAAAGCATCCAGAACATGTTTTTAAGTTGAAAAAGTCTTTGTACGGTTTAAAACAAGCTCCCAGAACTTGGTATGATCGTCTGAGTAATTTTCTATTAGAAAAAGATTTTACCAGAGGGAAAGTGGACACAACTCTCTTCAGAAAAACATTTAAAAATGATATTTTAATCTGTCAAATTTACGTTAATGATATAATTTTTGGAACCTCTAATATCTCTCTTGGAAGAGAATTTTCTAAGACCATGCAGGAAGAATTTGAAATGAGCATGATGGGTGAATTGAAATTCTTTCTTGGAATTCAAATCAACCAGACTCTAGAAGGAACTTTCATACATCAGACGAAGTATGTTAAAGAACTTCTGAAGAAATTTCAAATTTCAGAAAGAAAAGATGCCAAGACACCTAGGCATCCAACCTGCATTCTAGGTAAAGATGAGGTAAGTATGAAAGTAGATCAGAAGCTCTATAGAGGTATGATTGGATCCCTTCTCTATCTAACTGCATCTAGACCTGATATATTATTTAGCGTGTGCTTGTGTGCTAGATTCCAATCAGATCCTAGGGAATCTCATTTAGCAGCTGTTAAGAGAATTCTTAGGTATCTGAAAGGTACTGCTAATCTTGGTCTGTGTTACAGAAGATCACAAGATTACAAACTAGCAGGTTATTGTGATGCTGACTTTGCTGGAGATAGAATTGAAAGAAAAAGCACCTCTGTAAGCTGCTTGTTTTTGGGTGACAATCTTATCTCATGGTACAACAAGAAGCAAGCAACAATTGCTCTATCAACCACAGAAGCTGAATATATATATGCTGCTGGATGTAACTCTCAGATGATTTGGATGAAAAGTCAACTAGAAGATTTCAACCTTTATGAAAGTAAGATTTCTATCTTCTGTGACAATACTTTTGCTATTTGTCTTTCTAAAAATCCAATCTTACATTCTAATGCCAAAAATATAGAAATTAAATATCATTTCATAAGGGACTATATTCAGAAGGGAATATTAAACTTGATTTTTGTAAAAACATACCATCAATGGGCTGACATTTTTACTAAACCCCTTTCAGAAGACATATTTAATTTCATTCTGAAAAATATTTGTATGGAATTATGTCCTGAATAAAATAATATTTATTTTCTGTGACTGACTTCAGAACTTTCTGAAATGAATGCTTTGATCAACAACTCTTCAGAAGCTAGAAGAGAAGTTGTAACAGAAGCTATATGAAAAGTTATGAAACATTCTAACGCTTCATGTCCAAGTGTAGTTCAGAAATTCATTAGAACAAACAGTTGTTACATGCATCCTTCAGGAGATGAACACGTGGTGTGTTTCTGAAAGGTCAAGCGTGCAAAAGCTACTGATGACGTTCTAGGTAACTGTTGATGATTAGCCACAACCCTAGTAAAAATCAGTTTTCAACAGATTTAAGTGATTCTCACTCTGATGAACATTCTGACAGCCAATCAGAACCCTCTCAATCAGAACCTCCTGAACCATCTGTTTTTCAACCTATTCCTGTTGAACGTTTTTCAAGACCCCCTCCCAGACCTCTATCACCCAGACCCACTGGATGGTATGATGCTGGCTCTTGGAGAATTCCAGGGATAAATGAACCTCTAGAAACCATAAAACCTCCTTCCAACCAATGAAGGCGCGCCATCTGTTTTTTTTTTTGAAATTCTGATTTAATTAATGATTATGTACATTATTCACTAATGACCATGATATGCACAGCGCGCCAGATCCCTTGGATTATATTACTAACGTGTTTTGACTTTCATCCAGTGGTCCACATATTTTACTTTAATTTTCTTTTTCTGATTTTTATATTTTATTGTTTTAAATTTAAAAAAATCATAGAAAATTCATTTTTAGTCCAAAAAATCTGGAAAAAAATTATGAAAAATATTTTTGATTATTCTCTTTCTGATTTACATTTTTTCACAATTAAATTTTGTGTTTTGGTATTTTTTATAAATTTTACACTTTATTTGATTTGTTTAAAATGTTAAAAATACTTTTATACATTTTTAAATTTTGAAAAAATTATGGAATGATCCAATGATATTGTGACAAATATGACCTTATTTTATTTTTGTTTCAGACTTTACTATTTTTTTATCATTTTTTGTTTATTTTACCCATTTATTTTGATTTTAAAAATAGTTTCTGACTTTAAAAAATTACCAAAAAATTTGTAAAATTATTTGAGCCCTTCTCTGATTTTTCTATGGTCTTACTTTTTATTTCTTGATTAATTTGAACCTAGTTGATATTTTTCTCTTTATTTTCTATTTTTAAACATTTTTTAAACTCTTTTGTGTATATTAAAATGTGATATTATTTTGTGACTATTTTCTGGCTGATCTTGGGTTGGATTTTGGATTATGAACTTTATTAACATAATTGGATCCATGGTGTTGAGTTTAACTCCCCAAAACTGGATGAATAATTTTAATAATAGTTTGTTTAAAATTTAATTCAAATGTGGTTTGTATATTTTTTTCCCATCCCTCTTCATCTCATCCCTTTCTTATTGCACTAAATGTTGTTGGAGCATGATATATATATCATGTCTCAAAACAAGTGGTGCATAGATTGCTATTGACCGGTCTCAAAATAGGTGCGACTTCTATATAAGTCCACTTACGATTGCTTAACATAGCGCTAAATTTTGTCCTGATTCGAATAAATGATCATTCGTGGCCCAAACTTATGATTGCAAGCCCAAGTATGTTAATTTGATCACTTTGATCCAATAACCTTGAGATTCATTGTGTGGATACTTTGGTTCTACCAATCCTCTAATGGATCTACAACACCTTTGGTCAACGCGAATCACTTAAACATCGTTGATCATTAAATGGTACTTGTGATAATTCCAAATGGATGATATACTTGACAAAAAGAAAATGCAACTTGTTGTGTGTAGGCTTTGGTTCTACCTATCCTCTAATGAGTTCCAAATGCAAGTTTCAAGATGGTCATCCAACTAACCACTAATTATTGACTTGTCTTACCTTATGCTTTTATTCTTTTTTATGATTTATGTATCATTTACTTTTAGCATTTACATTTCATGCCATTTTCATCTTTGCTCATTTGAGCATTTACTTTCTTGCCATTTTACTTTGCTCAATTGAGCTTTTCTTTTCCCTTCTTAAGATACTTAATATTCAACATAAACCCTAAAAATTCTTTAATGGTATTTGGACTATTTGGTTACTGTCCCTGGCATTATAGAGCATGGGACTTTTCTTGGACTTAGGATTATAAACTTTGGCCTATCTTGGAGACCTTGTGATCTTATTTGATTATTCTGTCTGAAGTTCTTGAGGTTTACCTCAAGACATTGGGTTGCTTGTTTGTTTTTGTGTGCAGGTTTTTGTGATTACAAACCTTGTTTGTAAACTGGAATTCACCCGTATACAGTCGTTACTCTGTCCAATTTTTTGGTGAAGATTTAATACACTTGAAGTTTGGTTCTCTCAAGAGGTCTAGTATTTGTTTTTTGCTTGATTGGTTCCAATTCAAGGAATGGGAATTCTATCTTGGCTCATAATGTAAAGTATTGGCTTCTTGTTGGTTAGATGGTTGTTATCCCTTGCTTTTACCTTATGCTTTAGGATAGTCCCTTATTCTCCTTACATCTTCTTTAATTTCAAAAATCTTCTCCCCCCTTTTTGAAAACCCTTCTTGTTTTGAACTTGAACCACTTTCATAATAAACATGGTTTTATGTCCATGCATTTTCAAAACATTTTTTCATAAATAAACTTCAATCAACTTAATAATACCTTGACATTTTTTGTGAGAAGACTAAAAGTCAATCAATCTCATTTAAAACCATTTTTCCACTTTGGCTTTTATCTTTAAACTTTTCTCAAAAAGGTTGAACTTTTGTCAATCCTTGTAGTGATGCAAACAACTATACTTCTATAATATATAGTGAAGAGAGATATTTTCCACTTGGGTGTTGATTGAGGCATTGTTGTTTTTAAAATCCAAGCCATATCCTCCACTTTGAGATGATGCAAATTCTCCTTTCTCATGATTGTTGGTAGTAGGCATGTTTTCCACACGGACAATGACGATGATGTTTTATCTCATAAAATTAACCAACACATTTGTGTTTTAATTTTTTGAAAGAGGAACTACGTGTGCCCCGATCCCTTATTGCATGAAAAGGTGGTACGTAGGCACTAAAGGTTCGCAACCGCGGCGGGTGCAAAAATTATAAAAATAAATATATTTCTTTCCTCACCTCCACTATCCACTTTTTATATACAACATTTTTTTTTCATAGCCAAAATATACATATTTTACAAAGAGGCTCCTGCGGAGTACCGTAGATGTTTAGGGTGCTAATACATTCCCTTTGCATAACCAACCCCCTTACCTTGAATCTTTCCCCTTCTTTTTGGGTTATTCGCTCTTTTCCCATTCCTTTGGAAACAATAAAGCGCGGTGGAGATTTTTATTTTGATTTGTATAAAGTCTACTCAATCCCATGGCTTAGACTTAAACATTTCTACCGCTACACTACCAAATGTTGTGAAATATTTCCTGATGTGTGGACTTGGGTAGTTCATATTGGTTTGATATGTTGGATTTTCTTGTGTCTTGGAAGTTGATTTCACTAAGGGAGAACTGTTGATCACCTTTGTAAAGAAGACAGTTGTTATATGTGGTTTATCATGAATACTTTTTGGTCATCCAAGTGTTTAATAATCAGGATGGTTCTTCTAGAAGTAACATGGCAGGACAAGGAAAGATGAACTTCATGTGTGTTGAGTGGTTTTAGCTAGAGTTCTCATTAGTATGTCCAATGGTGTGATCATTGAGAAAGATACTAATGTACAAACTAATATTGGCACATTATCTCAGGATTCTAAGACTCCAGAAGTCAGGATGAGCTATAGCTGAAAACTCTCTAGTCATCAGTATTCAACTGGGGTTATATGTGTATCTTATTCATTTTCAAAGACTGTGGTTGAGGGAAGTCTGAATTCTCAATGATTTTGGATGGGTAAAGATTACATTGTTCAACCAGGTGTCAGGACATTGTATTATAGAGAGCTCAGTCCAAAGGTTCTAAGAATGAGGAGTGTTGTTTATAAGGTGAGAAGCAAGTTATTCTGAAGGGCGGGTTTAGAATTGTATTATTGAAGATTGACTGTAGACTCTAGTGGACTGTATGCTTACATCTAGTGTCATGTGAAAAACATTTTTCAATGGTTTGTAGAAGTCACGTCTGATGTTGGAAAATTTCTATGGTCAAGGCTTGGAAAGATAGAAACTGAACAGATCCATGGCTCCTCTTGAAATAAATGGTGCATCATTAAAAAGGAGGACTTTATCTTCTTGGAAAACACATACAATTGACTGGGTGTGTCGTTAAAAATAAGGCATTGTTACAAACCGTAGTAACTTTCCTTGAATATAAATACCCGTCTCTTGTTATTCCTTCTCATGTTTTCCTTTTGAATTCCTCTGAGTATTGGTTATCGTGTCCTTCATTTGAGTTC
Source organism: Vicia faba (assembly GCA_948472305.1). NCBI lineage: Eukaryota > Viridiplantae > Streptophyta > Magnoliopsida > Fabales > Fabaceae > Vicia > Vicia faba. Next base: position 358,916,562 of record OX451735.1, read on the forward strand.
ATTCATAAGCTTTTAAGCATTTAAAGGTTTTATGTCATTGTTTGTGTCTTTTTTTGGCTAAAAAGGGGGAGAGCTAATTGAATTTAATTGATTTTAAGTTGATTTTAAGTTGTTGTAGTGTTGGTGAAGTTGAGTCTTGCTTAGGGGTGTTAAGTGTTGCTGCTCCTTGGATGCAACAATTGAGGGGGACTATGACCATCTGTCATAAAGGTTTTCTATTTCTTAGTCTAATGGTTCATATGTTATGGGTGTATATAAGATGTTGTACCAGATATTTTAACATCTTATCTTGTGTGTCCTATTTGCTTCTGTCACATGATATTCTAATTTGTGTTGCTTCTGTCACATGGTCTTCTAACTTGGATTAGTCAAGTTAGAGTTCTTTTTGGTTTCTTGTGGCTACAAGAAAATTCTCTCGGGGCTTTGTTACAAGAATTGGTTGAGTCTTAGGAGGAGTAACTTGGATGGTTCTGAAGATGCAGGTAACTGGTGGTGTGTCTCCCTAGTGGTGTGTTTCTCTTCATTCTGCTTGAGGAAAAAGTGTTAGAGCCAAAGAGGTGATGAATCTTGATTTTTTGTTGAATCTATGTTGCTGCTGAAGAGGGGAGAATCTTCTAATTCTTTTTTATATTCTGAGCAGTTTTGGAAGGGAAGTTTGGCTCTAGCTTGAACTGGTTGTGTAGAGTAGCTTCCACTATACTGTTTTTCTGCTGATAACTTTATGTTGTTTGTGTTGGCTACTGCACCTCTGTTTATGTTTGTTTGAGTTTATCTTTAAACCTGAGTTTTTTTTCATGTTTATGTGTGCAAGGAGTATTATGTTGTTTTAGTGAAAATAAGCCAAAGGGGGGAGATTGTTAACTCTCTATTTTTGTGATTGACATTATATTTGGTAAAACTAACTTAGCTTAAACATTTTGAAACAAGATGTTTTATAAACTGCAGAAACATGTCAAACAAGATGTCCTATGCAGAATCGTTTAACATCGCACATGTGTACAGTTGGACAATTGGATTCTTTTAGTTTGTTACAGATGTAGAATATTCTGGGAATATTATTCTATCTTATGTGGCGCTCAATTTAAGGATTAAGAGATTCAAGCTTAATTCAAGGAGTTTTCTTAGTTTCTAATTATGGATATAACTTAGGAAACTACTGATTCAAGTCCTAATTTTATGAAGAAGTTTCTGCTGATTTGTAGCATCTGATTTGCTGCGCTTGTGAAGCCCGGTCCAGTCCAGAAGATTGCTTTAAATCGATTTCTACAAACCTAGTTTGTGGTGAAGATTCTATTGTAATTTTTGTTCGATTTTTAGGGCTTTTGTTCTTGTTAATTGTGAGCCACTCTTGTTTTGATACTTGAGTTAGATTGTCTCTATTGAGTTGTAAGTATTGTCAATCACTTTTAAACTGCTAAGTATAGAGTGATTGTGTGTTTTTAAGTTTCTTCTACTTCATTTGAATTGTGTTCGTGTCATTGTTTGTGACTGTAAGGGATTTGATAAGGGTCTCATACCTAGGTGAGTCTTAGGTAGATGTTAAGCACGAGTAGTGATTAAGCGATTAAATTGTAAACTAGTGAGAGTTTACTATGGGTCTACAAATTGATACTACTTAGTTGATGTTGTACCCCAAAATTTGCCCTCTCATGTTTTTTCCAAGATTTCCTCTTGCATAGGTGGTTACAAACCTTTGCCTAAAGAAAAGGAAATTTTTTGAATGATAGTTAAGTATCCTTCGATTGGCATCCACAAAGTTCCCTTCGATTGGACTCTATAAAATATCCTTCGATTGGCATCTACAAAGTGCCCTTCGATTGGCCTCTACAAAAGGCCCTTCGATTGGCATCTACAAAGTTCCCTTTGACTGGCCTCTGCAAAAGGCCCTTCAATTGGCATCTGCAAAAGGTCCTTTGATTGTCATCTACAAAAGATCCTTTGATTGGCATTTGCAAAAGGTCCTTCGATTAGCATCTGCAAAAGCTCTTTCGATGGGCATCTCCAACAAGGCAGCTTCAACGGGTATCTTAAATAAGGTTGTTTTTCATTAGAGCGTACAAAGTGCCTTTCGACAGGCATGTTAACCAAGTGATGTTTCGATTGGCATATCAGCAGGGTGATATTCTGATTGTCCAAGTTAGAGAAAAGGAGATAAAAAAGAGAAAGAACTGAGAGGTTTCCAGAAGTTCTGATGATGGGTCATTCGAATCCATACAAAGCCTTCGATTGATAGAAAGTTGAAGAAACTTTTGACCAGTTAAAAGGGAGAGTTGATGTTTCGATTGGTTTGAAGAAATCCATTCGAAGGAAGTAACAATAGGTCAATCGAAGAGCAACGCTGGAGGATGTTCGAAGGAGTCAAATGTCCAGGTTCATCCAAGATTTCAAAAGGGGCGTGAATATTTCAAAAAGGAAATCTTTTAATATGTCTGATTCTTGTCTCATAGCTTTAAAAGCCTAGTTAAATGACTGTCTCTTGCAGTTACTATGCACCATCACACTCCTATAAATACAAGGCCAAGGACACAGTGTCAGGGGGACGAAAAACAGGAGATTCTTTACACACGCATACTGCATCACACAGATCACGTTGCCACACCACATTGCTCAAAAAACCCTAAAAGTGTCCCAATCGAAGCACTTTTTTTGGCAGGCACCTTCAGCCCAAACGAAGACCAGATTCTTGTTCCTGAGACATCCAGGAGTCCACACCGGCTCCTAAGTAAGTGTCTCCATGCCCAGGGGGTGTCAAATCGAAGCATCTAACAACTCCAGTCCATACGGACAAATTCCAGTTTCAAGCAAGGTAAGTACTCTTGACCTTGCATCTTTCGTTTTAGCATAACATGTAAATGGCCTTTTATTTATTTTCTTCGTTTCTGTATTTTTTGGTTTGTTTGCTTTTCTTGCCCAACTAACCTGGACAGACTCAAATGAAATACAAAAAGGGTGTGAACGAAGGACCTACTCCCATGCTGCTCTGTAGGCCTATACTGCTTCATAGGCCAATCGAAGGAAGCAGAAAAGGTGGCAATCGAAGGTTTCTCACCCCAACTCCCAAACTCAATTGAAAGGAAGTAAAATAAGGGTGAATCGAAGGGTTTTACTAACTGGGTCGAAAGGAAGCTTTCCCTCTGGATCAAAAAGCCCCCTTTTCTCCCTAATCGAAGGATACCCCTTTGCATTCTCATTTGGCTTTTATCCTTTGCTTTATTTAACTTTTTTATCAATTAAATTAACTTTAAATCAAAAATCACAAAAAAGATTAGTTTTTAGTTTTTACTTAATATTAAGTTTGTCAATTAGTCAATTAATTATTTTAATATTTTCTTTAAAAAACTAAAATTGAAGAGACTTAGGATTTTTAAGTCAATTTCTTTTCATAACAAAAACAAACAAAAAATTTCCTTTCATCTAGGATTTTGGACGTATTTTCAATTCATGCGTGTTTATTTACATTCGCATTTTTATTACTGTAATTACCTACTGGTTTGTAATGATAATTAGAATTTTACTTTCCGCATTTCTATAATGTATCTCTCCCGAAGCCATGTAATAACTTAGGATTTATTTTTCTGCATTTTATTTTCCGCAATTTATTTTCTGCACTATTAACTGTTAGTAAATAGGCGTGTATGGAAAGACTGTAAAATAAAACGTTAGCTCACCTAACAAAAAGACAAAAATAACTGAATCTCAACACATATGCACATATGCACCTCTAGGGTATCCCCTCTTTGGTTGCCTTTTGGAAAATAAAGTAGTCATGTCCCTCGAGAATGGGGACGCTTTAGCAAAGACCCGTAAAATCAAAAGATCATAGTCCCTCGATGACCCTACAGTGTTGCCTTTCGGTAAATGATCTCGTCCCTCAAACAAAAATTGCTAAAGCGTCTCCATATGTTTCTTTTATGACTGTAAAACGTCCCTTCGAATGCCCCTCAACATCCAAAGACAAGGTTACCTAGTTACTAATAGTAGGATAACATTGTCTAAAGGAAAATAGGAAAAGAATGACCCTTTTCGAGTAACAAAGTAGATAGATGTTAGAAGTTTTCTCAAACATTTTCCACTTACACAGAAAACTACTTTTCAAAAACAATTTCAAAACACTTTGTATACTTTCTCCACTATCCCGAGAAACATTACAAAGTTTGTCGTACTAAGGCGTTTTCAAAACATTTTCAAACACAAAGCACAAAGGTATTTTAAAAATGAGCAAACCTCTAAGAGCCCGTGGAAAATCATGGATGGAAAGGGTGCTAAGACCTTCCCTTTCCATAATCTACCCCCTTACTCAGAAAACATCTCTAAAAGGTCTTTTTATGTTCTTTTCACCCTTTCCTTTGTTGGATAAAAGAAAAGACGGTGGAGACTCTTGCTTACCGAACATTTGCGAATGCAAAATGTAAAACCAATATTAACAGTTGTTTCTGCCACCATATCACAGAACTAGCGAATCTGTTGGGGATATAAAAAATGGGGTTAACTTAGAGTTAGTTCATTATTTAACTGCTTTGTGTGCTTTGATTTCTTTACTTTTGAGGGTTTTGTTTGGGTTACTATAGATCCTACACCCGGATCTGGGGCACCTTTTAGGTAAGTAGCAATAGATCGTGGAAACTGTATGGGGTATACCGACACGGTTTAAGTGATAGCTACGTTGATGTGACACTTTGGTTAGTACTGGTAGCCCTTGAGTAATCAAGGAGAATACGGGGCCGATGTGTGGTGTCATAAAGCATCAACTGAGCTTAGAACCTTTAATTGACCAACTTGGCCATTAGGAAGTAGTGAGATAGCCGTCTTTGGTGTAGTCATAAGTCGGTTGATACTCGATACTACACTCATTGAGATTTGACTCCCGAGTTTTGTTTGGTGGCAAGTCAGTTGTCGATCAGAACGAAACTTGTGGGAAAGATTAGTGATATTGAGATCCCTTATAACCCGATTACTATTACTAGGGCAGGTTGAGCCAACTAAATTTCAAGAGGGAACTTACTTACAAACCCCATGCAAGCCTAAACCTAAGGATTCTTGTGTGATTTGTTTGCTTTCAACTTGAGCTACTTGCAAGGTTTTTATCTAACAACATGATCTCCTTACAGGATTTGTTTATAGTCATTATCTAGTAACCTGGACTTCTTAGACTCACTTGTCTTCATCACCTTACATTTTTGCTTAACGCATAGCATACACATCATAACATCATGCCACAACATTTCCTTAACCATTTCAAGGATCTCAAGGGTTTGTGATGCAGGTTATGATAAATCAGACATCCAACAAGGGGCAAGGGGGTTTATTTTCCTCTAGCCAATGTCGTCAAAAGATAAAAACTCAACAACTTGAGTCGGGGGCTATGACCCACTTGACATTGTGAGCTTGATTCTCTTAGAATGACGTCCAACAATATGAAGTTCTTCAATCAAAGCTACAAGTTTCAACTTCTGACATCTTCTTGTTTACCCCGTGAGTCCTTGAAAACATTGCATATGCATATCATACATGTCATTTCATAAACAAGTTTCAAAGCAGGGTTCTCATCTTCTTCATTGTTTATTTCAGTAAGTAAAGAAATGACTCTTAAACAAACAATCAAAGACCTTCAAGCTCAAAACGCTCAGTTCCAACAAATGTTCCTGACTCTCACCCTGGGGCAGGAAGACCTGAAATATCTGATCGTCAAAGAGAAGAAGAAGAAGGAAAAGAAACCGGCTGGCATCCTGGATATGGGAAGAAGACTCAGAGGAACGGTTAAAGGATCTATAGATATTTCAACTCCATCAAATAAGGGGACAATCATGAAGAAGATAGCAACTCGGGGACTGATGAAGATGAAGCTGACTATAATGAGGAGCAGTATCCTCCTGCTGACGATAAATACAAACAGCTGGAGGATCATCTCAATGCTATGGAGATTCAGCAGGCACCTGGCTTGGAATTTGAAGAGTTAGGGCTGGTTCTTGGAGTGGTCATACCACCAAAGTTCAAGGTTCCCACATTTGCTAAGTATGACGGTGTCTCCTGCCCTAAGTTACACTTAAGGTCCTATGTCAGGAGGATCCAGCCTCACATTGCTGACCGGAAGTTATGGGTCTGTTTCTTCCAAGAAATTTTAGCTGGCACACAACTGGAATGGTTCTATTAGCTAGAAAGAACAGACATTCATACCTGGGAAGACTTGGCTGCTACTTTCTACAAGCAGTACCAATACAATGCTGACCTCGCTCCAACTCGTACACAACTTCAAAGCATGTCTCTGGGTTCTAGCGAAGGCTTCAAGGAATATGCCCAAAAATGGAGGGATCTAGCTGGCAGGGTACAACCTCCTCTGAATGATAAGGAAATGTTATACATTTTCATGGGCTCTCTGACAGGCCCATTCTTTAATCTGCTGATTGGGAGTTCCTCATCCGGGTTCGGAGATGGTTCTGATTGGAGAAAGGATTGAAAGTGGTATCAAGAGTGGGAAGATCCCGATGGCTACATCTTTTGATGCTGAGAAAAATCCATTTGCTGGTAAGAGGGAAGCCAATGTTGTGTATGGCCGGAAGGGTCGTAATAAGGTAGATGACCAGAATCAATTTATGGAGGCAATACTGGTCTCTAATCCTACGCCTATGCCACGACACCAACAGGGAACCAGCATAAAGAGGTCACACCTAAGATACAATTCACCAGAATCAACATGTCACTAGCCCAAGTGTTAAAACACATGTTGAAAGCAGGATTGATTACGTTAAAGGCTCCTCTGTGAATCCCAATACTTCTGCTCCTAGTTACCATCCCGACAAAAGGTGTGTGTGATACGGTGGGAAAAACTAACTGTTTTTGGAAATGTTGGTTTTGCGTTTTGCGTTTGTTTTTGCAAAATGTCGCGGTAAGCAAGAGTCGCCACCGACTTTTATTTTATCCAACAAGGAAAGGAAAAAAGCACAGAAAAATTCCTTTTTTGAGATATTTCTGAGTACGGGTGGTAGATTCATAGAAAGGGAAGGTATTAGCACCCTTTCTATCCGTAGTTATCTACGGGCTCTTAGGTACTTGCTCAATTGTTTTCAAAATTGCTTTCTTTGTGCTTGTGGGTTTGAAAAAGTTTTTGTTTTGAAACTTCGATTTAACTCTTGCTTCTGTCCTCAAGAGTGTATGAAGTGTTTTTGAAAACTTTGTTCGAAAAGTGTAAGTGTGAAAAGGTTTTTTTTGAAAGAGCAAGTATCTAAGAACCATCTACCTACTCGAAAAAGGAATCGTTCTATGCTAATGTCCTTTAGACAATGTTATCCCACTAATGACGAGTAGGTAGCATCGTCGTTGGAGTTTGAGGGTCAATTCGAATGAGGGACTTACGATCACTAAAGCAATGTTAGGACGCCTTAGCGATAACCCTAATGTCTTAGATCATTTGTTTGAGGCAATAATATTTGAGGCAACCGTTTCGAGGCGACTATGATCTTTTAGACAAGAGGGCGGCCTCTAAAGTGACCTATACTCAATGACCGTGTACGAAGGCAACCAAGTGGGGTGTACCCTAAGAGTACGCATGTGCGAGTGTGTTATTTTCAGTCATTTTTATCTTTGTACATGTCAAGGGTGATCTAAGTTGATTTTAGTTTAAAACATTCAGTCTTGTCATGCCATCCTATTATCAAACATCTAACAGTTATAATTTGCGGAAATAAAATGCGGAATTTAAATTACAAGGCGTCGGGTATTTACATCGCCAAAGACAAACCCTTAAAAAAAATAAAGCAATAAAAATAAATAAAAGTCCTATTTACTATTACAATCCGGAGGCAAGTACATTATTGGATGAAAATAAATAAATCGCGTCGGGAAATTAAGTTGAGCGCATGATTAGGGTTTTGACCCTTTTGGTTAAGGAAAATATCTTTTTTTGTTGTTTTTGAATTAAGAAAGAAATAACCTAAATTAATCACTAAATTAAATTAAATTAATTAATTAATAAATAAAAATTATTTTTGGGTTTTTGTTTTTTTAAGAAAGAAAAATAAAATTATTAATGTTAGTAATTAAAACCTAATTAAATCTAATTTAATTTTAATTATTTACAAAAAATAAGTTAAAGTTATTCTAATTAAAACCTAAATTAATTAGTGTTTATTAATAAAAATAAAAATTTGATTGAATAAAAATATTTTTTGTGGTTTTTATTTGATAAAGAAAAGAATTTTTTTGATAGGTTAGTAAATGAAATAAAAATAATAAAACAAATTAATAAAGAAAAGTAAATAAAATAAAAGAGAGAGAGGTATTGGGCCTGAAATGGGAGTATGAATAGCAATTCTGTGGCCCAAATGCAGCTGGCCTTTGTTGACTTTTGGAATCCAGTGGGCATGCGTGGACTGGGACCATGGTGTACATCCACTGCTGGACCACCAGATCTGGCCTTTGGCCATCTGGTTATTGCATGGATGATCGCACATGGTAGGCTGCACGTTCATGCGCGTATAGGAATATCTGAAAAGGAAAAACATTGAGAAAGTGGTGGACCTGGGATTCAAACCCAGGTCCTGAAAGAGATTGGAACGCTTGTCTTGCCACTACGCCATATTTACTCAATTGTTAATAAAATGCAAAGAAATCATAATATAATAAAACAAGTTATATGCCAGCAAAACAAAAAAATGCGCAAAAGTTATTTGAATTGGCCAATCGGAGGATGACACGATCTCATCCCTGTCCTCAGACCTGTAACAATATTACCTGCGGATTTGAATCCGCAGCAAAAAACGCAGGCTTATGCTAAAAATCTCTCCAGGCTAAATAAATCCATTCCAAGAACATGATTAGATTCGTTATGGCCTTCTGATCATAGTTATGCCCTTCTTGAGTCACGATTTTACCTGAAATAGAAAACCCCAAAAAACAAATGAAGAACCCTAGCTATGGTGGTTCTTCATTTAGGCCAGATAAAAGCAATTGGATAATGCCAAACGCTTGCAAATGTCATGTAGATTCAAAATATGGTATTGATTTATGAAAAGGATGCTTAAATTCAGAATTGCAAAATCAAGAACAGGGGTTGTTATCGTGACACTTACAACTCTCTATGGAGTCTGAACAAGCTTGCTTTGGATTGGTTTGGCTTGACTGAATGCCCAGGAAGCGATTGGGACAGGTCTCAGCCCTTGAAAGCACCTCTAAACACGATTTCGATCTCAAGCTTTTTGTAACTTTTTTCAAATCTTGTTCTGCCTCTCTCTGCAATTGCCAACCCTGATCTCGTGTCCACTTGCTTGTTTATGTATTGTGTAGTGAATTAGGGTAAGAATTATGGATCAAATCTTCCCATATCAATGCCTTTGAATTTGATTTGATCTCCTCTTTAAACCTTGCCAATTTTGCCAAATTTCAATCTTTTTGGCCATGATTTGGTGAGATTATAATTTGATGATGATAAAGATTGCAATCAAAGCCTGAAATATCCAAAAAATCTTGTGTTATCAAAGCATTGGATTTTATATGATTTTATTTGATTAAAAATGAATAAATTCAATTAAAAACCAAATTAAATAATAAAAATGAAATATGGGCTCATGGCTGAAGCTAGGACACGTGGGAAATGATGCAAGCTCAAATCAAGTGGAAAAGAATGGGCCCATTTGACAAAATTTGATGTTTTGGGGATAGTTGACTTTTGGCAATTTTGCAAAAAAAAAGTCCAACTTCAACAATGCATAACTTCTTTAATTTTGAACTTTTGGAGGTGTTCTTGGACTTTTTAGAAATCTTGAGATGTTCTCTAACAAACACTTTTAGTCTCATATCATTTTGATATTCCATGTTCAAGTTATAAGCTTTGGAAAAAAAGGTGTTTTTGTTGACTTTCAAAAATGACCTATAATGTCCAAATTTATAACTTCTTGTGAGTGCATTTTTTGATCTTTAGGTATGCAGATGGTTTGTAGGAAATTTCATCCTCTTCAAAATGAGCTTTGGATGGGTCATTTCTCATAAAGTATGAGAAAGTTATGCTTGGTCAAAGTTGAGTTGACTTTTCCTACAAAACCCTAATTTAGCAACTTTTGAGTCTTGATGAATTTTGAGCAATCCTTGATGAATCATGATCAACCCTTGATAAAATTATGAAATATCCTTAAAAATGAGAATGTTGGCAAAAAATCTTGAAGTTTGACTGTATATAGGTCACAGTTGACTTTTGCCCTAGCACAGTCGATTTTTGGACCCTTTGAGCAATTAACTGAGCAAACTTCCTCTACAAGGCTTGAAATTTGTCATGGATGGTCTTGAGAACATATTAGGACATTGGGGAACACTTGAGGTCATTTGGATTCAATGATCTTGATGCAACACAAAACCCTAATTTGGGGTTGACTGCCTTAGGAGATAGCTTGTCTGTTCAACTCTTGAGCAAACTTGAGCCACTTGGAGATTTTTCTTGCAATGTCTTGAGAAATATGAGAGGGCAAATTTTGGGTTACAACAGCTGCCCCTGTTAAATCTTCTTAAACCTGAGGATGTAGATTGGCTTTCGTGCCTTTCGTGATCCGAAGGTGGAAGATGATTGAACACTAGAGTGCCCAGAAATGTTCACTCCCATGAAGTGGTATCAGCCTGGTGATGTCGGGAATGGGCTTACAGATGAAATTTGGAGATTGTTGACGGGAGGATGGGCTTAAAGATGCCATCTGCAGGAGTGTCGATCGCATAAGAGATTCCTTAGCGAGAACTTGTATACCTGTTGTTTATGGAAGATTCTGCTTGGGGAAGCCTGATCTTTGTTGAGATTTAAGAACTTACCTGTACTTCAGCTGAGAGAACATCTCTGCTGAGTTTTAAGAACTTGTCCGTAATTCAACTGGGGGGAAATCTGTCGAGATTTAGAACCTTATCTGTAATTCAACCGAGAATAATTCAGTTGAGATTTAAGAATCAGTCAGTACTTCGACTGAGGGAAACGTCTTTATCAAGATCTAGGAACTATCAGTACTTCAATGGAGGATAATTCTGTTGAGATTTAAGAACTCGTCCACACTTCGACGAAGGAAAATTTTCGATATTTAGAACCTTATCTATAATTCAACCGAGACTAATTCAGTTGAGATTTAAGAACCGGTCAGTACTTCGACTGAGGGAAACATCTTCATCGAGATATAGGAACTGTCTGTACTTCAACGGAGGATAATTCTGTTGATATTTATGAACTCGTCCACACTTCGACGGAGGAAAATTGTTGAGATTTAGAACCTTATCTATAATTCAACCGACACTAATTCAGTTGAGATTTAAGAACTGGTCAGTACTTCGACTGGGTGAAACATCTTCATTGAGATCTAGGAACTGTCTGTAATTCAACCGAGGATAATTCTGTTGAGATTTAAGAACTCGTCCACACTTCGACGAAGGAAGATTGTCGAGATTTAGAACCTTATCTATAATTCAACCGAGAATAATTCAGTTGAGATTTAAGTATCAGTCAGTACTTCGACTGGGTGAAACATATTCATCGAGATCTAGGACTGTCTGTAATTCAACAGAGAATAATTCTGTTGAGATTTAAGAACTCGTCCACACTTCGACGGGGGGAAATTGCCGAGATTTAGAACCTTATCTGTAATTCAACCGAGATTAATTCAGTTAAGATTTACGAACCGGTCAGTACTTCGACTGAGGGAAACATCTTCATCGAGATCTAGGAATTGTCTTTACTTCAACGGAGGATAATTCTGTTGAGATTTAAGAACTCGTCCACACTTCGACGGAGGAAATTTTTTCGAGATTTAGAACCTTATCTGTAATTCAACCGAGACTAATTCAGTTGAGATTTAAGAACCGATCAGTACTTCGACTGGGTGAAACATCTTCATCGAGATCTAGGACTGTCTATAATTCAACTGAGAATAATTCTGTTGAGATTTAAGAACTCGTCCACACTTCGACGGAGGAAAATTGTCGAGATTTAGAACCTTATCTGTAATTTAACTGAGACTAATTCATTTGAGATTTAAGAACCGGTCAGTATTTCGACATAGCTGAGAACTTGACTGCATCCTTCCTGAAAGGTAAAGGTCAGTCGTATGCAATGCATGATATATATCAAGCAATGATGTTCTCAAAATAAAAGGGATTGTGTTGTATGATGCTTATATGCATGTATCATGATGTATGGAAATGTAATGTTTTAGCTGGGAAAAATAAATCCTGGATAGCTGCTGGAGGAAAGAATTGAATGTTTCGTTTCCGCTGGAGATAGTGGACGAAGATGATTACAAGAATAAATCTGCAGGAGAGGATAACTCCGTTGGGGAATAAACTGATGAGAGGATTACTCTGTGGGGAAGAGATGCTCTGTTGAGGATTCCACTGATAAATTCTGTTGGGGATGAATTACCGTTACTGGTGATACTGAATCCTGTTGGGGGATTGACTTCTTGTTTATTGTTGTACCCCAAAATTTTCCCTCCCATATTCTTCAAGAATTGCAAAGAGCATGCTTCAAAATCTCCCAAAGGGTTGCACAATTCAAGGGCCTCCTAACAGTCAAAAATTAGGGTTTTGGTTCTGACAAAGAAAGTGAAGTTTCCAAGGGTCCAATAAAGTCCCACATGCCTGTAAACATGGTCAAGCACCCTCATACCAAGTTTCAAGACCTACAGCACAAAATTGCACAGTCAAAAAACCTAATTGCACTACAGTCAACTATAGGGGCAAAATGGTCATTTGACAGTCAAAAGTCCAAATTTTTGGTCAACATCTCATTTTGAAGCCAAAAATATCATTTGATCAATGCTTGATCATGATTCTCAAAGCTTGGCTCAAAAAGTCTCAAGATGCAAAAGTTTCCATATTTGGACAGTTGAAAAAGTCAACTGTAACTTGACCAAGGCATAACTTTCACATGGATCATCAGAAAAATTCCATCCAAATCTCATTGTGAAGATAAAGACATTTCCTACAACTCCTCTTCACACTTCAAGTCCAAGAAATGCTCTCACAAGAAGTTATCAATTTCAACATTATAGGTCACTTTCAAAAGTCAACAAAAAGGGACTTTAAGTAAAAGGCCATAACTTGGGATTGGTAAATCAAAATGACACGGGACCAAATACATTGGTTAGAGGACTCAAAGACCTTTCCAAAATGTCAAAGAACATGAGCAAAGCTTAAAAATTGAACAAGTTATGCCTTGTGGAAGTTGGGAAATTTTTGGATATTTTGAAAAGTCAACATTGCTTCAAATATCTTAAAATTGCTAATGGGCCTCATTTTCTTCCAAGATTCATTATCCAAAGCATGTGCACGACCATTTGGCCCAAAGGGAAGTTTTTCATCATTTTTATTTATTTATTTGAATTTTTAATTGCTAATAATTCATTTAATTAAAATAAATATGTGGAAAATACCAAACCTAAGTTTTTAAATCTTTTTATGCATGAAATACACTCAATATTTCATGCATGATCAGATATAGAAAGAATCATGGTAATTGGATATGATTGGCATCAAAAACATGTGAAAAAAGATTGAAAAATATTTTCCATGAAAATCAAATATCTCTTCATCAATACAAGGATTCTTTGGACCAAATTTCCAACCCTAATCATTCACACATATATACTGATGAAAACCCTAGTGTCCATACCCTCTAAGCTGCGCCATACATCAATAACCAAGTTTGAGTTTTTGACAAAAAATTCCAAAACTGAAAACTATCTTCCAGTGCGATTCAAGCCAAAACAATTATCCCATTGCCTTCCTGAGACATCAAGAAACGTGTCTGAATAGTTTTCCACATCTCTAACGCCCAGAATTGGTGAATGGAACTCAAACTTTTTCACATTATATGCATATTCGTATTTCAATATTCAAGCATTCTTATTGCATTTTTCTTATAGATTCATACTAATTAATTGATTCTGAAGCTAACCCCATAGTTTGATTGAGTTTTTGTGCGTTGTACGTGATTTCACCATTGAAACAGGCTAGGGTTCTTCAAACTTGAAATTAGGCATTTCTGAATTCTGTAAAATTAGAACACCTTAATACCATGGTTGAAATCAGGGGGCTTGGACGAATATAATACACCCCTCGCGCCTAATTTATGTGGCCATATGGCCTAATCGCTATTTTGGAAAAGTGCATATTTTGGGGGGGTTTAAAACCCCCGCTAACCCTTTTTATGTTTCAGGCAAATGCAAACAATGAAGAAGACGACGACGTGTAGGACAGCAAGTGGCTCATTTAAATTTCGCGCTAAAAAAGTCCACTAACTCACGTTTTGATTGATATTATTTGTTAATTATATTACTTACAAAGTGCGCTAGGAGCCCCAGTGGCAAGGCATCAGTTTGGTAATCCCTGGGACCTGGGTTCAAATCCCAGGTCCCCCATCCCTTTCCACATTATTTTGCTAATCACGCTTGTGTGTAGTTCGCTTCCAGGGTTCCACCATGCAACTCACAATCCAGGCATGCCACGCATCTCATGATGGCAATCTAAAGGTGGAGATTTGAGGAACACCCTAGGCGTCAGTCAACGCTTGCACACGCTTCCCAGAAAGGTCAAAAGGGCCTTGAAACAGATGGGCCTAATTGCTAACAATTCCTCCTGATTGGGGACAGAACCCCCCAAGGTATTGTACTTCTTTCTCTTCTTTTTTTTCTATTTTATTTGTCTCAATTATTTCTTTTTTAATTCTTTAAGCCAATTTATTTTCATAAAAATATAAAAATAACAAAAAATCAGAAAAGTCATAAAAAATCAAAATATATTTTATTTTAATATTTTTGTAAATAAAAGTCATTAATTAATTTAGTGTTATTCTTAAAACTTAATTTTAATATTTTTCAATAAAATTAAAAAAAGGGTGTAGAATTAGGGTTTTAGGTATTTTTCACTCTTTTTTCTTGTTTTATTAATTATTAATTATTAATATTATTTTTGTAAATAAATCTTGCAATTAATTAATTAGGTTTAATTTTAGGTTAAATTTTAATGCTTTTCTTAACAAATAAAAAAATAGAATTAGGGTTAATTACTTAATCTCTTAATTTCATTTAATTCTCTTATTAAAAAAATCATAAATACCAAAAAACCTCAAAAACAATTTCTTTTTTTTTCTTTAATTTAATTAATTTGTTAATCTTATTTTAATTTCATTAAAAAAGGGTCCAACGCCCTCGCTTTCAATTTTAATCCAATTCGCGCATTTTATTTTATTTCTTTTAAATATTGATGTAATTCTCCCAAAGCCATGTAACTCGGACAATTTATATTCCTCGCACTTTATTTCTCTATTTTATTTCAAATCGGGTCCTGGATTTTAATTTGGCCATGTGGACCCGCGCCTTTGTAATAGTTTAGGAACTTTAATTTCCGCAACTTTTTTAACTGTTAATAATGGCATGCAAGAATGAATGACAAAATAAAAATAACGCGTAGATCACCCATGACATGACAAGACAAAATAAATGAATCTGACACACAAATCACACACCACCCCTAGGGTACGCCTCACTGTTGCCTTGCCTCGAAAGGTGATCGTCGAGTAGAGGATGTCTTAGTAAGTCCTCATGATCCGGGAACCTGGCATGAGGGTAGCTTCTAAAGTGTCTTCCTATTGCTCTGGTGATCACCATGTCCCGAACCTCGAATTGACCCGAACACCTCCAACGGTGGTGCTACCTACCTCTCAATGGTGGGATGGCACTACTTCAAGGACATCTACACAGATGAATTCCTTAGGGTAGGTAGACGACTCTAGATACTTGCTCTAATTTCAAAACAAATCAAAAAATACTTTTCACACCGACACCTTTTCAAAAAGCTTTCGAAAGCAACTTTTCAAACACTCTTGAGGACCGATACAAGAGTCGAACTGGAATTTTCAATGAAACTTTTTAAAACCCACAGTTGAAAAGCAAACAAACCATTTTTGAAAACATAATGAGCAAGTATCTAAGAACCCATGGATAACCATGGATAGAAAGGGTGCTAACACCTTCCCTTTCTATAATCTACCTCCCGAACCGAGAGCAATCTCTTTAAGGAATTTTTCTGTGCTTTTGTCCTTTCCATTTGGAGAAAATAAAAGACGGTGGCGACTCTTGCTTCTGCGACATTTCGTGAACCAGCGTTAAACAGTCAGTTCCAGATCCACCGATCACAGAACTGGCGACTCTGCTGGGGATATCTTTATAAAGTGAGGTGTACCTTAGGGTTAGTTCATAACTGTGTTTTCAATTGCTTTCATTGTTTGCTTTAAATTGTGGGACTGTCTTGGGAGTTCTATAGATCCTAACTCGGATCTGGGGATACCTTCTTAGAAAGTAGCAACAAGGCTGTGAGGGAACTGTGCGGGGTATACCGACATGGTTGAAATAGTCTGCTACATTGATGTGGCACTTTGGTGTGTACCGGTAACCCTTGAGTTCAATCAAGGAGAGTACGGGGCCTCCGCGTGGTGTCGTGAAGCATCAACAGACCTTAGGAACCTTAATTGAACTATCTTGGCCTCTTTAGGGTAGTGAGATAACTGACTTTGGTGCAGTCCGAGGTTGGTTGATACTCGATACTACACCCAATTGAGGGTTGCTTTCCTGGAATATTTCGGCCGCCAGTTCAGTGGCTAAATCGAAACGATGAACAATGAAAGCAATCCCGTGATATTGGGACCCTTAGAACCCGGTTACTTCTGATAGGACAGGTTTTGAGCCCCCCAACTTCAAGAGGGTAGTACCCCAGACCCCATGCTGGCCTAAACTCTAAGGGCTCTTTGTGTGACTTGTGTGCCTTCGTACTTGACTACTTGCATGCTTGTTATCTGACACAGGAACTACTTGCAGGTTTTGTTTATAGTCCTTAATTGGGACTCATAACAGGGTGTACTAAGTTTCTTGCAGGTTTTGTTTATAGTCCTTAATTGGGACTCATAACAGGGTTTACTAAGCTTCTTGCAGGTTTTGTTGACAGTCCTCAATTAGGACTCATGACAGGTTTTTACTTGAGTTTCTTGCAGGTTTTGGTTTGCAGTCCTTAATTGGGACTCATAACAGGGTTTACCTACGTTATCCCATGCATACCATAACATCATACCACTGCATACATCCTAACCCATTTCAAGGATCTCAAGGGCTTGTGATGCAGGTCATGGTGAATCAACTATCCCAGCAAGGGGCAAAGAGGATTCATTTTCCTCTAGACAAAGTTGTCAGGGGCTATGACCCACTTGATATGGTGAGCTCTGACTCTTGAAGAAGGTTCCCTTAACCAAGGTTGTTTGGAAATCAAAACCAGACATGATGAATAAAGTCAGGGGCAATGACCCACTGGATATGGTGAGCCTTTGACCCTTGAAGAAGAATTCTCAATAACATGGGTTTCCTTCAATCAAGCTACCGGACCCAAATTCTAACAAATTTTCTTGTTTACCCCGCGAGGTCCTTGAAAACATTGCATGCATATCATACATATCATTGCATAACAGGTACCCTTTGGACAGGTCACTTACCATCTCCGCTGTTTATTTCAGCAATGGCTTCCCAACAGGACTTTCTTGCTCAAGAGACTCGGCTCGGGGAAACCCTCCTGAATCTATCCAAGGGGCAGGAGGAGCTAAGGACACTTCTCATGGAGACTTTTGCCAGGAACAGTGCTGAGGATGAAAGGCTGAAACACCTGCAAGCTGAGATGGATACAATGAGAGCCCAGATGCTGGGGCAGGTGACTGCCATTCAAGGTTTAGCTCAAAGACAGGAAGAGCTCGGAGTTCTCGTCAACCAACTGCTTCGGGGTAACCAACTGGGGCAAGCATCTAAGGTTGAAGGGCCAGTCATCATTCAATCATCTTTGAGACAAGAGGATAAGAGAACTCCTCAAAAGGCTCCAAAGTCACAAATTCAGCATCAACCTCACCAGCTTCAGCCAGACAAGCCCAGGAGGCAATTCACCCAGCTCAACATGTCGCTGTTTCAAGCTTTACAACGCCTGTTGAGGTTGAACCTGATCACATTAAGGGCTCATCCCCGGAACCCCAACATAGCATCTCCTGTATATGATCCCAATAAGAGGTGTGCTTACCACTCTGCCTGTCCAGGACATGATACAAATGAGTGTTGGGCTCTGAAGAACAAGATCCAGGACCTGATTGATGAAGGAGCATTGGAGTTCACACAAGACGGTCAGGCTGAGTTTTTCTACCATCCCTCCAAGGCTCACCAGTTGAAGTAACAGGCCTTGAGAAGAAAAGACTTTTGTTCATTAGGATTTTCAAGTTGTTAATTTTCTTTTGTTCAAACATTTACTCATGTTAAACGTTGTTATTTCATTAATGCATCGCATATGTCTGTTTTGAAGCAATATATTCGTGTTCACTATATGCAAATTATTTTCATATTTTTTCTGATGATCAACTCTGGATTGAAAATTCTAAGCCTCTTGAGGGAGGATGATGAAAACGATACCGCAATCTACAGTATGCTTTTGAACAGACCCCGCTGATGAGGTACAGGCATTGTTTCAATTCCTAAACACTGGAGTTATAAGGAAGATAATCCCTCGTCAACCCCTTTGAGCCAAAGAAGTTGGAGTTTTTCTTTTCGAAAATTAAAACCCTTAATCATAACCTGGGGCAGGGTAGTTCTCTCAGTTGATCCAAGTGCATAACAAATGGCACCGAAGAGGTCCTTAAAAAAAAAAAAAAGACAATGATGATTCTGAACAATCGCAAGGATAGGTAGTCATTATATCTCTCAAAATAAATAAATAAAAAGCCCAATAAGTCAAAACCTATGAAGGAGACTTACGAAACTGGGGCATCCCGCTGACTGTAATCACAAAAGAAATAGTTCAGGCAAAATTTAGGGATAGCGAAATCAAAAAGAAAGAGGTAATACAAACCCTCAACAACAAAAAAGGAATGACTGCCTATTCAAAATAAGTTATCAACATCTGAATCATCACCGGAAAATCAGAGCAAAGACTCAAGCAAGGTCTAACGTATGATCAACTGAGTTTAGGTTTGGAGAATATCACGAATAGCGGGTGGGTACAAATAAAATTTGAGCCTTTATCCTTTGTTTCTTGAACCGTGAATCAGGCCACGTTATAATCCTTAAAAGTCCTAGCTGAAGCATGGGTCAGTTTGAAAATATACTGTTACGAAAGGTATCCTGACTCCTTAAGGCCTACTATAAAGACGGAGTTGACATCACGTTTTACAAACATTCATTTGTTTTATGAAAAAGAATGCATTTTAAAAAATCTTCAAGACAGACATAGGCTTTGCATTTTTAACATGACTTTGTTTGCATATGACTTTTTGTTTGAACAGCATAGAAATTCGCACGACGAATGCCTAATGAACAGAAGTACTTCCAATCAAGGGGCAGACTTGACCATGGTCCATTATCTGGGGCAGTCCAATCAAGATTCAGAGAATCTCTCAAAGGCCAAATAGCCTGGGGCAAATCTCCGCCTGAGTCACTTGGGGCATTCCAACAACGAATCTTACCTGATCAAACACGTTCTGGTGGCCAGACAAAACACTTCTAACAGGGGCAACTCCCTACATTCTGAGAACATGGACATAGTCGAAAAAATACTACGCAAAATCAAAGACCCGCTAGGTTGACCCACCTAGGCAAAAATAAGGGCTTCCCGGCGAACCAAAAGGGTTCGGGTAAAAATAAGGGATGAAAAAGAAAATTTGTACACCCGGCAAGTCGAAAACCTGAAAAGGCGGCTTGGGCAAAAATGGGTATCCTGGTGGACTGAAAACCCGAAAGGGAGGTCAAGGCAAAAATTAGGGATCAAAAGCGTACGACTATGTCTCGTCATCTCGTCACCTGCCTACCAGAAGAAGGTTTGTCCATCAACAACTATCAACACCTCACAGGTCTTCCTGTCCCACCTCAGAAACAGGGGCAATGATGAGTTTGTCCAAACGATCTGATTGCTCTGTCCACAAGGTACAAGGTAGGTTCGGCTGAAGAATAACCAAGATATCTTAAGTCCCCAGAGAGTGAACCAGCAAGTCAGTGCACTCTCCCCAAGCTATACAATCAACCTTAGGGAAGTTGGGTATCCTCCCGCAGATCTCAACATTCTCCAGCACGAGATACGAATATTCTTAACAAGCATCCCCGGCAGTCTTGACCTAAAGATTTTTCCCCGACGGTATATCAAACATTCAATGGAGTCACTTCCCCGATATAGTTCAAAACCTCCCCAGGAGAGTCCAATCTAGTTCCCAAAGAAAGTTGGGATCCATCTCCCCAGGCCGTAAGCTTATCCCCAGTACATTCTGGAAGCTTATCCCTCGCAGAGCACGAACGCGTCTCCCGGCTTTATTCAAAGAGTTATTTCCTTACCAGGATATAACTGGGTTATCCTCAGCCAAAAGCCACGGAAAGAGCGTCCTCGACGAAGTCTTCTTATCCCCAGCGAAGTCTATTAACACTTCCAACACAACAAGGGTATCCCCAGCAAGTTATTATCAATAACTCAGCAAAGTACCTCTCTCCCCACAGAGTATTGCCTCCCAACAAGATCGTTAGAGTACTTTTCTCCCCGCAGAGTAATCCATTCGCCAAGCTTATTCCCCAACGGAGTTATCTTCTCCTACCGGTATTCTTGCAACTATCATCCCCAGCGAAAGCAAAAATCTATTCTTCAACATCAGCCCAGGAATGACTTCCCGGCACCCGTCAAGAATTTACTTTCCTAAGACGAAAAGATACATTCATAAACATCACATTTTTATACATTATAGCATGCATATACGCATCACATCTTACAAATCTCATTTATGTTGAGAACATCATTGCTTGATCCATATCATGCATTGCATATGACTGACCTTTACCTTTCAGGAAAGATCCAGTCAAGTTCTCAGCTATACTTCAAGACCTAGACCAGTTCAGTTAAATCGACCCTAAGATTTTACTGTTTCTTATCCAGTCAAAGGCCTTCTCTGGTTCAGTCAGATCGACCCTAAGATCTCCCTGTTTCTTATCCAGCTGAAGATTTCAAGACCTAGACCGGTTCAGTTAAATCGACCCTAAGATTTTACTGTTTCTTATCCAGTCTAAGGCCTTCTCTGGTTCAGTTAGATCGACCCTAAGATCTCCCTGTTTCTTATCCAGTTGAAGATTTCAAGACCTAGACCGGTTCAGTTAAATCGACCCTAAGATTTTCCTGTTTCTTATCCAGTCAAAGGCCTTCTCTAGTCCAGCTAAATCGACCCCTAACAGATTTTCCTGATAAGGACTCCGTAGAAGATATCCAAGATTCTCTCAATGATACTGTTGAGGTTGAAGTATCCTATGGTTCTCTCCCCGTTACTGCGGAGGTAGTAATCATCCCCAAGATTCTCTCAGCGTTACTGTTGAGGTAGAAGTCGTCCAAGATTCTCTCAGCGTTACTGTTGAGGTTGAAGTCGCCTATGGTTCTCTCCCCGTTACTGCGGAGGTAGTAATCATCCCCAAGATTCTCTCAGCGTTACTGTTGAGGTAGAAGTCGTCCAAGATTCTCTCAGCGTTACTGTTGATGTTGAAGTCGCCTATGGTTCTCTCCCCGTTACTGCGGAGGTAGTAATCACCCCAAGATTCTCTCAGCGTTACTGTTGAGGTAGAAGTCGCCCGAGGTTCTCTCAGCATTCCTGTTGAGGTAGTAATCGTCCAAGGTTCTCTCACCGTTCCTGTTGAGGTAGTAACCATCCCTGGTTCATTCATCACCTTTTGAAGACCCAGATCCAGCTCCTGTAACCAGTCAGGACACATCTAACACGAAGAATTTGAAGACCAGCTCCTATAACAGGTCAGGTAATCATTCTCTTCCGCGATCAACATCCAGATGGCATCTATAAGCCCATATGCCTTCCATCATCTCTTAGCATGGCATCTATAAGCCCATCATCCTATCCATCAATCTCCAAATGGCATCTATAAGCCCATTCCCCATCATCACACTACTATGTGAGCGCAAATTTCTGGGCACTCTAGTGTTCAATCATCTTCCACCTTCGGATTACGAAAGGCACGTCAGCCAATCTGCATCCTCAGGTCTAAGAAGATTGAACAGGGGCAACTGTTGTACCCCAAAATTTGCCCTCCCATATTCTTCAAGAATTGCAAAGAGCATGCTTCAAAATCTCCCAAAGGGTTGCACAATTCAAGGGCCTCCTAACAGTCAAAAATTAGGGTTTTGGTACTGACAAAGAAAGTGAAGTTTCCAAGGGTCCAATCAAGTCCCACATGCCTATAAACATGGTCAAGCACCCTCATACCAAGTTTGAAGACCTACAGCACAAAATTGCACAGTCAAAAAACCTAATTGCACTACAGTCAACTGTAGGGGCAAAATGGTCATTTGACAGTCAAAAGTCCAAATTTTTGGTCAACATCTCATTTTGAAGCCACAAACATCATTTGATCAATGCTTGATCATGATTCTCAAAGCTTGGCTCAAAAAGTCTCAAGATGCAAAAGTTTCCATATTTGGACAGTTGAAAAAGTCAACTATAACTTGACCAAGGCATAACATTCACATGGATCATCAGAAAAATTCCATCCAAAGCTCATTGTGAAGATAAAGACATTTCCTACAACTCCTCTTCACACTTCAAGTCCAAGAAATGCTCACACAAGAAGTTATTAATTTCAACATTATAGGTCCTTTTCAAAAGTCAACAAAAAGGGACTTTAAGTCAAAGGCCATAACTTGAGATTGGTAAATCAAAATGACATGGGACCAAATACATTGGTTAGAGGACTCAAAGACCTTTCCAAAATGTCCAATAACATGAGCAAAGCTTAAACATTGAGCAAGTTATGCCTTGTGGAAGTTGGGAAATTTTTGGATATTTTGAAAAGTCAACATTGCTTCAAATGTCTTAAAATTGCTAATGGGCCTCATTTTCTTCCAAGATTCATTATCCAAAGCATGTGCACGACCATTTGGCCCAAAGGGAAGTTTTTCATCATTTTTATTTATTTATTTGAATTTTTAATTGCTAATAATTCATTTAATTAAAATAAATATGTTGAAAATACCAAACCTAAGTTTTTAAATCTTTTTATGCATGAAATACACTCAATATTTCGTGCATGATCAGATATAGAAAGAATCATGGTAATTGGATATGATTGGCATCAAAAACATGTGAAAAAAGATTGAAAAATATTTGCCATGAAAATCAAATATCTCTTCATCAATACAAGGATTCTTTGGACCAAATTTCCAACCCTAATCATTCACACATATATACTGATGAAAACCCTAGTGTCCATACCCTCTAAGCTGCGCCATACATCAATAACCAAGTTTGAGCTTTTGACAAAAAATTCCAAAACTGAAAACTATGTTCCAGTGCAATTCAAGCCAAAACAATTATCCCATTGCCTTCCTGAGACATCAAGAAACGTGTCTGAATAGTTTTCCACATCTCTAACGCCCAGAATTGGTGAATGGAACTCAAACTTTTTCACATTATATGCATATTCGTATTTCAATATTCAAGCATTCTTATTGCATTTTTCTTATATATTCATACTAATTAATTAATTCTGAAGCTAACCCCATAGTTTGATTGAGTTTTTGTGCGTTGTACGTGATTTCACCATTGAAACAGGCTAGGGTTCTTCAAACTTGAAATTAGGCGTTTCTGAATACTGTAAAATTAGAACACCTTAATACCATGGTTGAAATCAGGGGGCTTGGACGAATATAATAAACCCCTCGCGCCTAATTTATGTGGCCATATGGCCTAATCGCTATTTTGGAAAAGTGCATATTTTGGGGGGGTTTAAAACCCCCGCTAACCCTTTTTTATGTTTCAGGCAAATGCAAACAATGAAGAAGACGACGACGTGTAGGACAGCAAGTGGCTCATTTAAATTTCGCGCTAAAAAAGTCCACTAACTCACGTTTTGATTGATATTATTTGTTAATTATATTACTTACAAAGCGCGCTAGGAGCCCCAGTGGCAAGGCATCAGTTTGGTAATCCCTGGGACCTGGGTTCGAATCCCAGGTCCCCCATCCCTTTCCACATTATTTTGCTAATCACGCTTGTGTGTAGTTCGCTTCCAGGGTTCCACCATGCAACTCACAATCCAGGCATGCCACGCATCTCATGATGGCAATCTAAAGGTGGAGATTTGAGGAACACCCTAGGCGTCAGTCAACGCTTGCACACGCTTCCCAGAAAGGTCAAAAGGGCATTGAAACAGATGGGCCTAATTGCTAACAATTCCTCCTGATTGGGGACAGAACCCCCCAAGGTATTGTACTTCTTTCTCTTTTTTTTTCTATTTTATTTGTCTCAATTATTTCTTTTTTAATTCTTTAAGCCAATTTATTTTCATAAAAATATAAAAATAACAAAAAATCAGAAAAGTCATAAAAAATCAAAATATATTTTATTTTAATATTTTTGTAAATAAAAGTCATTAATTAATTTAGTGTTATTCTTAAAACTTAATTTTAATATTTTTCAATAAAATTAAAAAAAGGGTGTAGAATTAGGGTTTTAGGTATTTTTCACTCTTTTTTCTTGTTTTATTAATTATTAATATTATTTTTGTAAATAAATCTTGCAATTAATTAATTAGGTTTAATTTTAGGTTAAATTTTAATGCTTTTCTTAACAAATAAAAAAATAGAATTAGGGTTAATTACTTAATCTCTTAATTTCATTTAATTCTCTTATTAAAAAAATCATAAATACCAAAAAACCTCAAAAACAATTTCTTTTTTTTTCTTTAATTTAATTAATTTGTTAATCTTATTTTAATTTCATTAAAAAAGGGTCCAACGCCCCCGCTTTCAATTTTAATCCAATTCGCGCATTTTATTTTATTTCTTTTAAATATTGATGTAATTCTCCCAAAGCCATGTAACTCGGACAATTTATATTCCTCGCACTTTATTTCTCTATTTTATGTCAAATCGGGTCCTGGATTTTAATTTGGCGATGTGGACCCGCGCCTTTGTAATAGTTTAGGAACTTTAATTTCCGCAACTTTTTTAACTGTTAATAATGGCATGCAAGAATGAATGACAAAATAAAAATAACGCGTAGATCACCCATGACATGACAAGACAAAATAAATGAATCTGACACACAAATCACACACCACCCCTAGGGTACGCCTCACTGTTGCCTTGCCTCGAAAGGTGATCGTCGAGTAGAGGATGTCTTAGTAAGTCCTCATGATCCGGGAACCTGGCATGAGGGTAGCTTCTAAGGTGTCTTCCCATTGCTCTGGTGATCACCATGTCCCGAACCTCGAATTGACCCGAACACCTCCAACGGTGGTGCTACCTACCTCTCAATTGTGGGATGGAACTACTTCAAGGACATCTACACAGACGAATTCCTTAGGGTAGGTAGACGACTCTAGATACTTGCTCTAATTTCAAAACAAATCAAAAAATACTTTTCACACCGACACCTTTTCAAAAAGCTTTCGAAAGCAACTTTTCAAACACTCTTGAGGACCGATACAAGAGTCGAACTGGAATTTTCAAAGAAACTTTTTAAAACCCACAGTTGAAAAGAAAACAAACCATTTTTGAAAACACAATGAGCAAGTATCTAAGAGCCCATGGATAACCATGGATAGAAAGGGTGCTAACACCTTCCCCTTCTATAATCTACCTCCCGAACCGAGAGCAATCTCTTTAAGGAATTTTTCTGTGCTTTTGTCCTTTCCATTTGGAGAAAATAAAAGACGGTGGCGACTCTTGCTTCCGCGACATTTCGCGAACCAGCGTTAAACAGTCAGTTCCAGATCCACCGATCACATTTATGAAAGGAAAGAACTCCGCTGGGGATGACCTTTAGTTGCGACTTCACTGGGGATAACCTTTTAGACTCTTATGGGAATAATCCTTTGAACTTGCTGGGGACAATCTTCCAAAGTCTACTGGGGATGATTTTTTTTTCAAACTCTACTGGGGAAGCTTTCTTCAGATTGTGCTGGAAAAAATTTAAACTCCACTGGGGATATCTTGTATTCTACCGGGGAATATTCTTATACTCTGCTGGGGAATATTAAGACCTTCCAGTGCTGATGGTAAATAAACTCTGCTTGGGGAGAATATTACCGATTCATTTACAGTTGCAAGCCTCAGTTGGGGAAAGTTAACATTACTATTTTACTCTGCGGGGAATGAATGCATCTCTACCATATTCTTCAGCTAAATCTACCTTTGTACCTGGTGGATAGAACAATCGTAAAGCTTGGACAAATCTTGTTGCCCCTGTTTCTGATATTACAAGTAATCGTCTTTCGTTTCGCATGTAAAATATTTACGAGCAACAATTAATGTCAAGTGCATATATCAAAAATGAACATTGGACGTTCTTTGCAAAACAAAACAGATAAGAAAAATAGTTTGAAATTTCTTTGAAATTGGATTTGTATTGATTTTGAAGTTTGGCCTGTAAATAGGCGCTTTTGTACAAGAGGATGGCGTCATAGTAAGAGAACGCTGCCGAATAATAGAATTTACACAATTTGTGAAAAACTAAACAAAACAGCTATGTGAATAATCCCACTGGGTTCCAGCTCTGCTATTGCCTTTATGTCCTCGAGCGTCTCATCACTTTGCTACTTGGTTGAAGGTAGATCAGATTGATTGGTGTCGTCCGAGCTTGATAACCGATACCGAAGTCTGGTTGCAAGGTGATCCAATGAGGCATAGTGTTACGCTTTGATCCCTAATTTTTTCCTGGACTGCCCTTTCGGGTTTTCAGTCCACCGGGATACCCCTTTTTGCCCAAGCCACCCTTTCGGGTTTTCGACTTGCCGGGTTTTCGACTGCCCAAGCCACCTTTTTGCCCGAACCCTTTTGGTTCGCCGGGAAGCCCTTATTTTTTCCTAGGCCAGTCAACCTAGTGGGTCTTTGATTATGCGTAGTATTTTTTCACTATGTCTGCATTGACGGGGTGAGGAAGGTCATCACCATCCATGGTGGTTAGAATCATAGCTCTGCCTGAGAAAATGTTCTTAACCATAAATGGCCCTTCGTAAGTAGGGGTCCATTTGCCCCTGGGATCACCTTGAGGTAGTATGATGCGCTTGATAACCAGGTCCCAAACTTGATACTCTTATCGTCTAACTTTCTTGTTAAATGCTTTGATCATCCGCTTTTGATACGTCTGACCATGACAAATAGTAGTAAGTCTCTTTTCGTCGATTAGGTTCAGCTGATCAAGCCGAGTCTGGATCCAATCATATTTTCTCAAACCTGCATCCTTCATAATCCGAAGAGAGGGTATCTGAACTTCACTGGGAAAGACTGCCTCCATGCCATAAACCAAAGAATAGGGTGTTGCCCCTGTTGACGTCCGCGCTGAAGTACGGTACCCATGAAGAGCAAAAGGTAACATCTCGTGCCAATCTTTGTATGTCACCGTCATCTTCTGCACAATCTTCTTAATGTTCTTATTAGCCGCTTCTACAGCCCCATTCATCTTTGGCCGGTAAGGAGAAGAGTTGTGATGCTGTATCTTGAACTGCTTGCAGAGCTCGGTGATCATTTTCTTGTTGAGATTTGTACCATTGTCCGTAATGATCCTCTCTGGTACACCGTATCGACAGATCAGGTTATGCCGAATGAACTACGCCACGACGTTCTTGGTCACTGTAGCAAAGGAAGCTGCTTCAACCCACTTCGTAAAGTAATCAATTGCTACCAAGATGAAACGATGTCCGTTGGATGCCGTAGGTATGATCTTGCCGATCATGTCGATGCCCCACATTGCAAAAGGCCAAGGAGATGTCAAGACGTTCAGAGGTACTGGAGGTATGTGCACCTTATCAGTATAGACTTGGCACTTGTGACAGGTCCGAGAATGCTGATAACAGTCGGCTTCCATTGTAGACCAATAATATCCTGCCCGAAGGATTTTCTTTGCCATGGTGTGTCCACTGGAATGAGTCCCAAAAGTACCTTCATGTAACTCTATCATGATCCTTTCTGCTTCGTTCTTATCCACACAACGCAGTAAGGTTGAATCATGATTACGTTTGTAAAGAATTCCATTGCTGATGAAGAACTTTGTCGCGAACCTTCTCAGAAACTACTTGTCATTAACATATGCACCCTCGGGGTATTCTTGAGCTTCAAGATACCTCTTCACCTCGTGAAACCAGGGTTTATCTGCTACCTATTCAGTTTCAATGTCGCAGCAATGTGCAGGTTCGTCCAATCTTTCAATGATAATCCGGGGAGCTTCGTTGTCCCAATTGACTTTGAACATAGAAGAAATCGTAGCCAGCATGTCCGCCAACTGATTCTCCTCTCTAGAGAAGTGTTCAAAGGTTATCTCTTCGAAGTGTGGAAGCAACGTCAATACATACTCCTTGTAAGGAATAAGATTAGGGTGTTTCGTATCCCACTCGCCTTTGATTTGACTGATCACGAGAGCGGAATCTCCGAAAACACTTAAGAACTTAATCCTTAGGTTAATAGCTGCTCGAAGACCCATGATGCATGCTTCATACTCTGCCATATTGTTGGTGCAGTTGAAACATAGTCGGGTGGTAAACGGAGTATGAGAGCCTTTAGGAGATATGATCACGGCGCCAATGTCATTACCCAAAGCGTTTGAGGCTCCATCAAAGAACATAGACCATCGGGATCCTTCCTCGGGTCCTTCGTCCGGTCCAGGTTCTTCACAGTCAGTTACTATCATGATATTCTCATCCAGAAATTCGAAGTTCATAGACTGGTAATCGTCCACTGCCTGATGTGCCAGATGATCTGCCAACACACTTCCCTTAATTGCCTTTTGGATCGTATACTGGATGTCATACTCAGTCAAGATCATCTACCATATTGTTATTCTTCCGGACAAGGCAAGCTTTTCGAAGATATACTTGATTGGATCCATCTTTGATATCAATAGAGTAGTATGAGTCAGCATATACTGTCTCAGCTGGCGAGCAGCCCATGCCAAAGCGCATCAAGTTTTCTCAAGCAACGAGTATCTGGTCTCGCAGTCGGTAAACTTTTTGCTAAGGTAGTAAATAGCATGCTCTTTTCGACCAGACTCGTCATGCTGACCCAGCACACACCCCATTGAGTTGCCAAGTACTGTCAATTATAAGATCAGAGGTCTCCCTTCAACTGGCGGCACCAGAATAGGTGGCTCTTGGAGATACTCTTTGATTCTTTCGAAAGCGGCCTGACATTCGTCGTTCCATCTTACCACTTGATCTTTCTTCAGTAACTTGAAGATTGGCTCACAAGTAGCAGTCAGGTGTGAGATGAATCGGGCGATGTAGTTCACACATCCCAGAAAGCCTCTAACTTCTTTCTCTGTTCGTGGAGCTGGCATTTCCTGTATAGCCTTCACCTGTGCAGGATCCACATGAATACCTTTATCGCTTACAACGAAACCCAACAACTTACCAGATCTCACCCCGAAGGTGCACTTGTTCGGGTTTAACCTTAGCCTGTACAACTTCAACCTGTCAAATAGTTTCTGAAGATGGTCAAGGTGTTCTTCCTCAGACTGGGATCTTGCAATCATGTCGTTGACGTATACCTCAATCTCATGATAGATCATGTCGTAGAACAGAGCAACCATGGCGCGCTGATACGTTGCCCCAGCATTCTTCAATCCAAAAGGCATGACCTTGTAGCAAAAGGTACCCCATTGAGTAACAAAGGTTGTCTTCTCCATATCCTCGGGAGCCATTTTAATCTGATTATAACCGGAGACACCATCCATAAAGTAAAATACCTTATGTTGTGCGATGTTGTCGACTAGAACGTCGATATGAGGTAGAGGGAAGTCATCCTTGGGACTTGCCCTATTCAGATCCCTATAGTTAACACACATTCAAACTTTACCATCCTTCTTCGGCACAGGAACCACGTTCGCTACCCACTGTGGGTAAGAAGTAACTGCTAGAAAACCAGCATCAAACTGTTTCATAACTTTAGCCTTGATTTTCTCAGACATCTCTGGGCGCATTCGGCGGACCTTCTGTTTCACTGGAGGACAATCTTCTTTGGTAGGTAGACAGTGAACCACAATATCGGTATCCAACCCTGGCATATCTTCATAAGACTAGGCAAAGATCTCAACATAGTCTCACAGCATCTGAATCAACCGTTTCTTAACACTAGCTTCCAGATTTGCACCGATCTTTACCTCTTTCTTGTCCCCCTCTGTACCCAGATTTACCGTTTCCACAGGCTCCTCATGCGGCTGTATGACCCTCTCTTCTTGAAGTAACAGTCTAGCAAGTTCACCAGGCACTTCGCAATCATCTACCTTCGTCTTCGGCTAAGTTGATCGGACTTTCAAAGTCATAACTGGCAGTAGCAGAGTCGTTATCAGTGGGATCCAGAGTGGATGTAGACCTGTATATGTGAGTGTGTGTAAAATAGTTGTTTTGCAATATGTAATAAAATAAAAACAAGGAGCGCAAAATTTGAAATGCAAGAAACGTCCAATGCCTTTATTAATGACATATGTAGATGACACACATAAAGCCCTCACAAATGAAGCCACGGTACCCCGGGTAAGACACCGGGCCGTAAAGTTTAAAACATTGTCTGTTACAAATTCAAAACAAAAGTCTCATTACTGGGTAACAAAAGAAATTGGGATGAAGTCCTTTGTTGTCCAGTTGCTTAGTCCACCATCAGTAGTAGGATAGATCCAACTGTCGAACTCAGATTCTTCAACATCGTCTTCAATGGCATTTACTCCTGAATTACTAATAAACATGGGAGGTCTTCTGATCTGTGCGCTCCAAACAGCCCTTTGAGCTTCTGCAGTGAAACCCAAACCAAACTTGTTAGTCTTATTTGCAAAATCAGGGAGTTGGCCCCAATTTGCACACCCACCTTTCTCAACAACAGCCCGGGCATCCTTGAGGGAAGCCATCTTCATGGGAGGATCTTCAGTAACAGTTTCAGCTGATGCCAGTGTCTGGGGAACCTCTTTAAAATGTTAAAACAGAGTCTCAATGAACTCCCCATCAATCTCCACATATCGGAAAGAGTTGAGGTGGCTCACCATGTACTCCTCTTCTCCTCGCAGTGTCATAATTTTCCCCTTTACTGGGTACTTTAGCATTTGGTGGAGCGTTGAGGTGACTGCCCCAGCTTTGTGGATCCACAGGCGACCCATCAAACAAGAATAAGACGGCCTAATTTCCATCACATAGAATGTATATGCGAAAACCTGAGAACCAACCTTAATCGGAATATCCACTTCTCCGTGTACCATCCTCTTGGACCCATCAAAGGCCCTGACCACAATGTTGCTTGGTTTCAGCTCCAACCCTTCACAGTCTAACCGGTCTAGAGCTTTCTTAGGTGATACATTCAACGAAGATCCAGTATCTACCAATACGTGAGCAAGAGTAGTGCCCCTGCATTCAATGGAGACATGCAGGGCGTCATTGTGATTCTTCCCCTTAACAGTCAAGTCAGCGTCAGAGAAGCCCAGCCCATTATCTGCTGTTAGACTAGCCACACAATATTTAAACTGATCAACTGATGTTTCTTGCGGTACGTGCGCAGTCTTTAGGAAAGCAATCAGAGCCTTGGCATGGGCTTCTGAGCAAAGTAACAGAGATAACATGGAGATTTTGGATGGGGTTTACCCCAGCTGCTCGACTACATTATAGTCGCTCTTTTTGATGATCTTTAAAATTTCCTCCATCTCTTGTCTAGAGGCTTCAACAGTAATCGTCTTCGGTGCCTCCGCCTGGGCAGGCTCATCAGTGGCCCCTTTGCCCCGAGTATCAGATGACTCAGAAACAGGGGTAAGAATGGGAACTTGAACAGGAACAACAGTAGGTACACTAGCAGGTGTAATGACAATAGGCGTCTGAACAACTGGTGGAGAAATCTCAGGGGAGAAAAGTCTTCCGCTGCGGGTGACTTTGGCAGGTCCAACAATATTGCTGACATCAGTATCAACATTCAAGTCTTTCTTAACTCCGTGATAATAAACATCATCCACGTAATGCCACGGGACGACCATATCTGATGTATAGAGGATAGGCCCAGTGTGATCGGTGGAAATAGAACTGACTGTTTTTGATGCTGGTTCGCGAAATGTCGCGGTAAGCAAGAGTCGCCACCGTCTTTTATGTTCTCCAACAAGGAAAGGACAAAAGCACAGCAAAATTCCTTTTCGAGATGTTTCTCAGTTCGGGAGGTAGATTATAGAAAGGGAAGGTGTTAGCACCCTTTCTATCCGTGGTTATCCACGGGCTCTTAGGTACTTGCTCACTATGTTTTCAAAAATTGTTTGCTTTTCAAGTGTTTGTGGGTTTTGAAAAAGTTTAGTTTGTAAAACTTCTAGGTAACTCTTGTATCAGTCCTCAAGAGTGTATGAAGTATTTGTTTGAAAACTTTTTGAAAGTGTAAGTGCGAAAAGATGTTTTGTTTTTTGAAAGAGCAAGTACCCAGGAGATATCTACCTACTCTAAGGAATTAGGCTGTGTAAGAGTCCTTTAGACAGTACTATCCCACTATTGAGAAGTAGGTAGCACCATCGTTGGAATTATTCGGGTCAATTCGATTATAGGGACATGTGTGGTCACCAAAGCAATGGTAGGATGCCTTAGCGGTAACCCTAATGTCCTAGATCCTTTTTTATCCGAGGCAACCGTTTCGAGGCAACGTGATCTTTAGACAGGAGGGCGACCTCTAAAACACCCTATACTTGATGACCACGTCGAGGCAACCAAGTGAGGCGTACCCTAGGAGTGGCATGTGCACGTGTGTCAAATTCAGTTAAGATTATCTTGTACATGTTATTTGTGAGCTACGGGTTGATTTTACTTTTCATACAAGTCTTGTCATGCATCGTTAACAGTTAATAATTTGCGGAAAGTAAATTGCGGAAAATGAATCTACGCTATTACAAGGCGTCGGGTATTTACATCGCCAAAAACATAACCCTTGAAAATAAATGCGAGAAAATAAAGAAAGCGATAAAAGTCCTAATTATCTATTACATTCTCGAAGCAGATACATAAATATAATCAAAATAATGAATTAAAAATAAATATGCGCGCGAAAGAATTGAATCGGAACGTCCTTAGGGTTTTGACCCTTTTTGAGGAAAAGAATGGAATTTTGTCCTTTTGGAATTTAATTCAAATATTAACCTAATAACTAATCAATTAATTAATTAAAGGAAAAAGTATTTTTGTGTTTTTTATGTTTTAATGAAAATAAAATAATAAAAGAAATTAAAAGTATCAAAACCCTAATTCTATGTTAATTTCATTATTGTGAAAAAGGATTAAAATTAAACCTAATTAATAAAAAGACTAAATTAATTAATTTACATTTATTTACAAAAAAAATAGTGAATTTAATAAATAATAAAAATATTTGCATTTTAATTTTCTGGATTTTATTGTGAAAATATAATTTGTGAGGTAATTAAATAATAATAATAATAGTTATTAATTATAATAAAGAATAATAAAAAAGGAAAATATAAAGAAAGAAAGAAAAGAACTCAGGGGGTGTGTTGACCCATTAGGAGGTGAGGCCTGGAATTTCTGGCCCAATAGCACTCAAGCCCTTCTGATTTTCTGGAATTGTCCATGTTGGCTTTGACTTGGAGCATGGTATTCCCTCTCTCATGGCCTTTGGATTTCTGTTTGAAGACACTTGGCACGCTGATCATTGAAGGTACCTGGTGGAATACATTGGCAAGGCTGCATGGGAACCTGTAGAGAAAAATAATAGAAACATTTGGGTGGACCTGGGAATCGAAACCCAGGTCCCAATGGTCTTTGGACAGCGCATGCTCCACTAGGCCAGTTGCTTGCAGTTGATAACATAATAATGAATAAATATTATATGGGATAATTAATACTTATGCTGTAAACAATCAAAAGTGCGCGCTTCTTTGAATAGACCACCCATGCGCTGACACCTCATCATCGTCTTCACTGAATACCTGCAAAACAAATCAAATAGCGGGGGTTTTTAACCCCCACAAAATAGCACGAGGAAAAATAACGATTAGGCCTATGCTAAATATAAATTGTTCGCGAGGGTAGCTTTAGGTTCGTCTGGACGCAACGATCTCAACCATAGGTCTCATGAAGCCTAATTTTTCCTGGGCTGTAAAGCCCCAATTTGGAAGCTTGGAAAACCTAGAATTGGTCAATGGTGATTTGTAATTCTGGACACCATAATGCAATTCACCTATACCATTAGCTTCAGAGAGGTTCTAGCAATGCAAAGCACACAAAAAATCTCGTTAATGATGCATGAATAATGAATTACGATTGTGAGATAAATATGCAAACCGTATGACTGTTCTTGCATATTCTTTGAGTGTTAGCACTTGATTTTGATTCCAATACGTTTCTGGGAATGCTAGCAATGTATTAGAATCCTTAAATTGCTTTGAAAGGGCCTGGGAGTGAGAAAACAGTTTTGAGTTTTCTTGACTTTTTTTCAATATTGCATATGGCTTTCTTGCAGAGTTTTCACGTGTGCATGAATAGGGTTAGGTTATGCATATATAGTAGAATGGAATTGGGGTAAATCTTGGTCCAAAAATCCATGGAATAAGGTTTTCAATATTTGATTTTCAATCATATCTTTTTGCATATTTTTTATTAAAAAACCTTGCCAAATTGAGAGATCCTTGTCCCCTTGATGTGTACACGAAATCTCCAGCACATGTAGGTCATATTTGCTTCATGAAAAGATTGCAAAACCATATCTTGATATTTTCCTATAATTAAATGAATTAAATGAATTAATATTGATTAAAAATTCAATTAATTAATAAAAAATAAGAAAATAAATCAATTTAATCTCAATGGGTCGTGCATAGGCTTTGGACAAAGTTTCAAGAAGGAATTTGAGGCCCATTAGCAAAAACAAGTTGTTTTGGGCAAAGTTGACTTTTGCAAATTCACAAAAATTTCCCAACTTCTCCAATGCATATCTTGCTCAATTTTGATCATATGAACATGTTCTTTGACATTTTGGAAAGGTCTTGAAGTCCTCTAACCAATGCCTTTGGTCCCATGTCATTTGGATTTAGCAATGTCAAGGTATGGTCTTTGACTTAAAATGCCTTTTTGTTGACTTTTGAAATTGACCTATAATGTAGAAATTGATAACTTTTTGTGAGAGCATTTCTTGGACTTGGAATGTGAAGATGATTTGTAGGAAATGTCATCCCCTTCAAAATGAGCATTGGATGGGATTTTTCTGATGAACCATGAAAAAGTTATGCCTTGGTCAAGTTACAGTTGACTTTTCTACTGTCCAAAAATAGTAACTTTTGCATCTTTGATGATTTTTGAGCCATACTTGTGGAATCATGATCAAGACTTGATCAAATTATGATTGTGAGCTCAAAATAATATGTTGACCAAAAATTCTGACTTTTGACTACAAAATGACCATTTTACCCCTGTAGTTGATTGTGAAGCAAATGGAGCTTTTGACTGTGCAAACTGGCATTGTGAGTCTTGAGACTTGGCATGTAGATGCTTGACAATGTATATAGGCCTATGAGACTTGATTGGACCATTGAAAACCTCAAATTCTTTGAGAGAACCAAAACCCTAATTTTGACTGGCTTAGGAGATGTTTGGACTGTGCAACCCTTGAGTAGCCTTGAACCAATTGAAGATGATCCTTGGCAAACTTGGAGAATATGGGAGGGAAAATTTTGGGGTACAACAGTTGCCCCTGTTCAATCTTTTTAGACCTGAGGATGTAGATTGGCTTGCGTGCCTTTCATGATCCGAAGGTGGAAGATGATTGAACACTAGAGTGCCCAGAAATTTGCACTCGCATAGTAGAATATCAGCAATGTGATGTCGGGAATGGGCTTACAGATGCCATTTGGAGAGATGGTGGATAGGAGGATGGGCTTATAGATGCCATCTGGAAATGTGACAGAACCTTGTCGGGAATGGGCTTATAGATGCCATTTGGAAGTGTAATGGATAGTTGTGGAGATGGGCTTAAAGATCCCATCCGGGGGTGTCGATCACGTAAGAGATTCCTCAGTGATAATTTGCATACCTGAGAAAGAAAGATAATTTCCTGGCCTGTTACAGGGGTTGATCTTCAAACTCTTCATGCAGATATGCCCTGGCTAGATACAGGTATCGAATCTACAATCGACTGCTCACATATATGCCCTGGCTAGATACAGGTATCGAATCTGGAACTTCAAACTCTTCATGCAGACATGCCCTGGCTAGATACAGGTATCGAATCTACAATCAATCACTCACAGATATGCCCTGGCTAGATACAGGTATCGAATCTGGAATTAGTCGTCCACAGATATGCCCTGGCTAGATACAGGTATCGAATCTGGAACTTGTCGTCTACAGATATGCCCTGGCTGGATACAGGTATCGAATCTCTAAACTCTTCATGCAGACATGCCCTGGCTAGATACAGGTATCGAATCTACAATCAATCACTCATAGATATGCCCTGGCTAGATACAGGTATCGAATCTGGAATTAGTCGTCCACAGATATGCCCTGGCTAGATACAGGTATCGAATCTGGAACTTGTCGTCTACAGATATGCCCTGGCTGGATACAGGTATCGAATCTCCAAACTCTTTATGCAGACATGCCCTGGCTAGATACATGTATCGAATCTACAATCAATCGTTCACAGATATGCCCTGGCTAGATATAGGTATCGAATCTGGAACTGCGACGGTTGATAGTAATCATCTTTGGATTGACCTTTTTCCTGAAAAGGTAAAACATCAGTTGTATGCAATGTCATGATGTATGAAATGCATGATGTCATGATGTTCTCAAGAATAAATGAGATTGTGTCGTATGCACTTTATCATGTATGTAAGCAAGATGTATGAAATGTGAAATGTCTATGAATGTATTTTCGTCTAGGAAAATAAATCCTTGACGAATGTCGGGAGCTTGTTGAATCCTGGGCTGATGTTTGAAGAGTAAAGTTCTTCGTTTCCGCTGGGGATGATGATTGTAAGAATAAACCGGTAGGAGAAGATGACTCTGTTGGGGAATAAACTTGGTGAAGAGATTACTCTGCGGGGAATTACTCTGTGGGAAGAGATGCTTCGCTGAGATTTTGATGATGACTCCGCTGGGGATTCCATTGATAAGTTATGTTGGGGATTTTGATGAACTCCGCTGGGGGATAGGAAGAACTTCGCCGAGGATGATCTTTTCGTGGTAATTAGCTGAGGATAACCCAGTTATAGGCTCTGGTGGGGGATAACCTTTGAATATGGTCGGGGAGAAATGCATGTACTCTGCAGGGGACCAGCTTCCAAAATATACTGGGGATAAGCTTCCAGAATCTACTGGGGATAAGCTTCCAGAATCTACTGGGGAGGATGATTCAACTCTCCTGGGGAAACTTTTGGACTGTACTGGGGAAGTGGCTCCACTGGGGTGTCTGTATTCCGCCGGGGAATAATCTTATATTAAGACTTCCAGGGATGCTTGCTTAGGAACATCTGTATACTCCGCTGGGGAATATTGAGATCTTTTGGGGATACCCAACTTCCTTAAGGCTGACAATAGACTAACTTTGCTTGGGGGAGAGTATTGCTGACTTGCTGGAGATACTGTGCCTTTTTAAGGCTGATGGGAGACCAACTCTGCTTGGGGAGAGTATTGATGATTCTTGTCTTACTCTGCGGGGAGTGAAGGTATCTTGGTCATATTCTTCAGCCGAACCTACCTTGGTACCTGGAAGACAGCGCAGCTTGTACAGTTCGGACAATTCTTATTGCCCCAGCTTCTGCGGGAGAATGAGGCTTATGAGGTGCTTGATAATTGCCAATTTGACAAATCTTCTTCTGGTAGACAAGTGACGAGATTACGGGACATAGTCGTACGCTTTTGATCCCTAACTTTTGCCTGGACCGCCCTTTCAGGTTTTCAGTCCATTGCGATACCCATTTTTGCCCAAGCCGCCTTTTCAGGTTTTTGACTTGCCGGGTGTACAGATTTTTTTCATTTCATCCCTTATTTTTGCCCGAACCCTTTTGGTTCGCCGGGAAGCCCTTATTTTTTCCTAGGCCAGTCGGCCTAGAGGGTCTTTGATTATGCGTAGTATTTTTTGACTATGTCGACGCTCTCAGAGCACAGGGAGTTGTCACTGTCAGTAGTGTTGTGTTGCCATACTACCAGAAGACGTTTGATCGTGCAAGATTCGTTGCTGGAATTTATGTTCAATGCCTCAAGTGATTCAGATGGAGATTTGCCCCTGGCTATTTGGCATTTTGAGAGATTCCTTGAATCTTGACTTAACTGCCCCAGATGATGGACAATGCTCATGTCTGCCCCTTGGTTGGGAGTGCTTTTGTTCACTTGATATTCTTCGTGCGAATTTCTCTGTTGTTGAACAAATAGTCATATGCAAACAATATTATTTTAAGAATGTAAAGCTTATGTCTGTCTTGAAGTTTTTGAAAAATGCATTTTTCAGTAAAACAAGCAAATTTTGTAAAATGTGATGTCAACTCAGGATTTTACAGCGACGAGCCCTACAGGAGTCAGGATACCTTTGGT
This sequence comes from Vicia faba, assembly GCA_948472305.1. NCBI lineage: Eukaryota > Viridiplantae > Streptophyta > Magnoliopsida > Fabales > Fabaceae > Vicia > Vicia faba. Next base: position 358,955,111 of record OX451735.1, read on the forward strand.
AACAGTATGCTTTCGAACTAACCCATGCTTCAGCTAGGACTTTTAATGGTTATAACGTGGCCTGGTTCACGGTTTAAGAAACAAAGGATAAAGGCTCAAATTTTATTTGTACCCACCTGTTCTTCGTGATGTTCTTCGATCCTAAACTCAGCTAATCGTGCGTTAGCTCTTGTTTGAGTCTTTGCTCTGGTATTCCGATGATGGTTTGGATACTGAAAGTTTATTTTGCGTAGGCAGTCATTTTGTTGAGAGTCTGTAAGATCTCTTTCTTTTTTGTTTTTATTATCCCTGTCTTTTTGCCTGAACTGTTTCTTTTGTGATTACAGTCAGCGGGATGCCCCAGTTTTTGTAAGTCTCCTTCATAGGTTTTGACTTAATGGGCTTTTATTTTGAGAGATAATGACTGCCTGTCTTTATGGTTATTCGGAACCATCACTGTCTTTTCGTCTCAGAAGGACTTCTTTGATGCTATTCGCTGTGCACTTGGATCAACTGAGAGAACCACCCTGCCCCAGGTTATGATTAAGGGTTTTTAATTTGTGAAAAGAAAAACTCCAACTTCTTTGGCTCAAAGGGGTTGACGAGGGATTATCTTCCTTATAACTCCACTGTTTAGGATTTGAAACAATGCTTGTACCTCATCAGCGGGGTCTGTTCAAAAGCATACTGTAAAGATCGTGGCATCGTTTTCGTCATCCTCCCTCAAAAGGCTTAGAATTTTTTTTAATCTAGAGTTGAACATCAAAAAATGAAAGCAGTTCGAATATAGTGAATACGAATATATTGATTCAAAACAGACATATGCGATGCATTAATGAAATAAAAAAGTTTGCCATGACGAAATGTTTGAACAATCAAAAGAAAATTACAAATTGAAAATTCCAATGAACAAAAAGTCTTCTCGTCTCAGGACTTGTCACTTCAAATGGTGAACCTTGGAGGGATAGTAGAAGAACTAGGCCTGACCATCTTGGGTGAATTCCACTGCTCCTTCATCAATCAGGTCCTGGATCTTGTTCTGTAGAGTCCAACAGCCGTCAGTGTCATGTCCGGGACTGTCAGAATGGTAGGCACATCTCACACTCGGGTTATACCTGGAAGAGGAAGTGTTGGGATTCTTAGGAGGGTCCCTTAACATTACCAGATTCAATCTCAATAGGCGTTGTAAAGCTTGAGACGGTGACACGTTAAGCTTGGTGAATTGCCTCCTAGGCTTGTCTGGCTTGCTCTGATCAACCCGTTGTTCTTGGCAAGGTCGTTGTTGGACCTGTGAAGTAGTGGCAGCTTGGAGGGGTCTATTCATTAAACCAAACCTTTGACTTCTTGGAGACTGATTACTGGTTTGGTCCTCAGCCTTGACTACTTGCTTCATACTGTCTTGCTGAAGCTGGTTGATCACATTTCTCAACTCTTGTTGCTCCCGAGCTAAGCCTTGGATAAGGGCCATCTGCCCCAGCATCTGAGTTCTCATTGTGGCTACCTCAGCTTGCGGATGTTTCAGTCGTTCATCCTTACTGTCTTCTGGACTGTTGTTGACCAAATTCCCCATGAGGAGCGTTCTCAACTCTTCCTGTCCCTTGGATAGGCTTAGGAAGATTTCCCTGAACTGAGTCTCTTGAGTATGGAGATCCTGGTTGTCTGGTTGGAAAGCCATTGCTGAAATAAACAACGAAGAAGGTAAGTGACCTGTAACAAAGGTACCTATTATGCAATGATGTATATGTATGCATGCAATGTTTTCAAGGATCTCGCGGGGTAAACAAGAAAATTGTTAGAATCTGGTAGCTTGTTCGAAGGAACTTCATGTTGTTGAGAGTCCTTCTTCAAGAGTCAAAGCTCACCATATCAAGTGGGTCATAGCCCCTGACTCAAGTTAGTATGCTTGGATTTCTTGACAACTTTGGCTAGAGGAAAATAAATCCCCTTTGCCCCTTGCTAGATATTTTGATTCATCATGACCTGCATCACAGACCCTTGAGATCCTTGAAATGGGTTAGTCCTTATGCAGGATGTATGCAATGGTATGATGGTATGATGTTATGCTATGCATGGAGTGATGCAAGTAAACCCTGTTATGAGCCCGGATTAAGGACTGTAAACAAAACCTGTAAGGAACTCATGTTGTCAGTTAACAAGAATGTGCAAGTAGTCAAGTTTGAAGGCACACAAGTCACACAAGACAGCCCTTAGAGTTTAGGCCAGCATGAAGTTTAGGTACTACCCTCTTTCAGTTCAGTTGGTTAAGACCTGTCCTAAAAAATAGTAATCGGGTTCTAGAGGATCTCAATATCACTGACTACCCTCGATCAGTCATAACTCCAGCTTCACAATCTTTTCTTGAGGCAAGAACCATCGCGATAGTTTAGCCTCAATGAGTGTAGCATACTGCTACTGTTCTATGGCCAAGTTGAGTCAATTTAGGGTTCTAAGGTCGGTTGGTGCTTAATGACTCCTCAGAAGACCCATATTCTCCTCGTTCCAACACAAGGGATATTGGTATAGACCAAGGTGTCACACCAACATAGCTACTGCTTCACCTGTGTCGGTCTACGCCGGACAGGTCCCTCACAGCTTATGCTACCTAAAGGGTATTCCCCAGATCCGGGTTAGGATCTATGAAACTCCGATGCAAGACCACAATATAAAAGCAATCAAGGCATACAATTGAAAACATATAAGTGGTCTAATCCTAAGGTACACCTCACTTATAAGAGTCCCTAGCAGAGTCGCCAGTTCTGTGATCGGTGGAAATAGAACTGACTGTTTTTGATGTTGGTTCGTGAAATGTCGCGGTAAGCAAGAGTCTCCACCGTCTTTTATGTTCTCCAACAAGGAAAGGACAAAAGCACATCAAAATTCCTTTTCGAGATGTTTCTCGGTTCGGGAGGTAGATTATAGAAAGGGAAGGTGTTAGCACCCTTTCTATCCGTGGTTATCCACGGGCTCTTAGGTACTTGCTCACTATGTTTTCAAAAATTGTTTGCTTTTCAAGTGTTTGTGGGTTTTGAAAAAGTTTAGTTTGAAAAACTTCTAGGTAACTCTTGTATCAGTCCTCAAGAGTGTATGAAGTATTTGTTTGAAAACTTTTTGAAAGTGTAAGTGCGAAAATATGTTTTGTTTTTTGAAAGAGCAAGTACCCAGGAGAAATCTACCTACTCTAAGGAATTAGGTTGTGTAAGAGTCCTTTAGACAGTACTATCCCACTATTGAGAAGTAGGTAGCACCGTCGTTGGAATTATTCGGGTCAATTCGATTATAGAGACATGTGTGGTCACCAAAGCAATGGTAGGACGCCTTAGCGGTAACCTTAATGTCCTAGATCCTTTTTTATCCGAGGCAACCGTTTCGAGACAACGGGATCTTTAGACAGGAGGGCGACCTCTAAAACACCCTATACTTGATGACCACGTCGAGGCAACCAAGTGAGGCGTACCCTAGGAGTGGCATGTGCACGTGTGTCAAATTCAGTTAAGATTATCTTGTACATGTTATTTGTGAGCTACGGGTTGATTTTACTTTTCATACAAGTCTTGTCATGCATCGTTAACAGTTAATAATTTGCGGAAAGTAAATTGCGGAAAATGAATCTACGCTATTACAAGGCGTCGGGTATTTACATCGCCAAAAACATAACCCTTGAAAATAAATGCGAGAAAATAAAGAAAGCGATAAAAGTCCTAATTATCTATTACATTCTCGAAGCAGATACATAAATATGATCAAAATAATGAATTAAAAATGAATATGCGCGCGAAAGAATTGAATCGGAACGTCCTTAGGGTTTTGACCCTTTTTGAGGAAAATAATGGAATTTTGTCCTTTTTGCATTTAATTCAAATATTAACCTAATAACTAATCAATTAATTAATTAAAGGAAAAAGTATTTTTGTGTTTTTTATGTTTTAAAGAAAATAAAATAATAAAAGAAATTAAAAGTATCAAAACCCTAATTCTATGTTAATTTCATTTATTGTGAAAAAGGATTAAAATTAAACCTAATTAATAAAAAGACTAAATTAATTAATTTACATTTATTTACAAAAAAAATAGTGAATTTAATAAATAATAAAAATATTTGCATTTTAATTTTCTGGATTTTATTGTGAAAATATAATTTGTGAGGTAATTAAATAATAATAATAATAGTTATTAATTATAATAAAGAATAATAAAAAAGGAAAATATAAAGAAAGAAAGAAAAGAACTAAGGGGGTGTGTTGACCCATTAGGAGGTGAGGCCTGGAATTTCTGGCGCAATAGCACTCAAGCCCTTCTGATTTTCTGGAATTGTCCACGCTGGCTTTGACTTAGAGCATGGTATTCCCTCTCTCATGGCCTTTGGATTGTTGTTTGAAGACACTTGGCACACTGATCATTGAAGGTACATGGTGGAATACATTGGCAAGGCTGCATGGGAACCTGTAGAGAAAAATAATAGAAACATTTGGGTGGACCTGGGAATCGAACCCAGGTCCCAATGGTCTTTGGACAGCGCATGCTCCACTAGGCCAGTTGCTTGCAGTTGATAACATAATAATGAATAAATATTATATGGGATAATTAATACTTATGCTGTAAACAATCAAAAGCGCGCGCTTATTTGAATAGGCCACCCATGCGCTGACACCTCATCATCGTCTTCACTGAATACCTGCAAAACAAATCAAATAGCGGGGGTTTTTAACCCCCACAAAATAGCACGAGGAAAAATAACGATTAGGCCTATGCTAAATATAAATTGTTCGTGAGGGTAGCTTTAGGTTCGTCTGGACACAACGATCTCAACCATAGGTCTCATGAAGCCTAATTTTTCCTGGGCTGTAAAGCCCCAATTTGGAAGCTTGGAAAACCTAGAATTCGTCAATGGTGATTTGTAATTCTGGACACCATAATGCAATTCACATATACCATTAGCTTCAGAGAGGTTCTAGCAATGCAAAGCACACAAAAAATCTCGTTAATGATGCATGAATAATGAATTACGATTGTGAGATAAATATGCAAACCGTATGACTGTTCTTGCGTATTCTTTGAGTGTTAGCACTTGATTTTGATTCCAATACGTTTCTGGGAATGCTAGCAATGTATTAGAATCCTTAAATTGCTTTGAAAGGGCCTGGGAGTGAGAAAACAGTTTTGAGTTTTCTTGACTTTTTTTTAATATTGCATATGGCTTTCTTGCAGAGTTTTCACGTGTGCATGAATAGGGTTAGGTTATGCATATATAGTAGAATGGAATTAGGGTAAATCTTGGTCCAAAAATCCATGGAATAAGGTTTTCAATATTTGATTTTCAATCATATCTTTTTGCATATTTTTGATTGAAAAACCTTGCCAAATTGAGAGATCCTTGTCCCCTTGATGTGTACACGAAATCTCCAGCACATGTAGGTCATATTTGCTTCATGAAAAGATTGCAAAACCATATCTTGATATTTTCCTATAATTAAATGAATTAAATGAATTAATATTGATTAAAAATTCAATTAATTAATAAAAAATAAGAAAATAAATCAACTTAATCTCAATGGGTCGTGCATAGGCCTTGGACAAAGTTTCAAGAAGGAATTTGAGGCCCATTAGCAAAAACAAGTTGTTTTGGGCAAAGTTGACTTTTGCAAATTCACAAAAATTTTCCAACTTCTCCAATGCATATCTTGCTCAATTTTGATCATATGAACATGTTCGTGGACATTTTGGAAAGGTCTTGAAGTCCTCTAACAAATTCCTTTGGTCCCATGTCATTTGGATTTACCAATCTCAAGTTATGGTCTTTGACTTAAAATGCCTTTTTGTTGACTTTTGAAATTGACCTATAATGTAGAAATTGATAACTTTTTGTGAGAGCATTTCTTTGACTTGGAATGTGAAGATGAGTTGTAGGAAATGTCACCCCCTTAAAAATGAGCATTGGATGGGATTTTTCTGATGAACCATGAAAACATTATGCCTTGGTCAAGTTACAATTGACTTTTCTACTATCCAAAAATAGTAACTTTTGCATCTTTGATGATTTTTGAGCCATACTTGTGGAATCATGATCAAGACTTGATCAAATGATGATTGTGAGCTCAAAATAAGATGTTGACCAAAAATTCTGACTTTTGACTGCAAAATGACCATTTTACCCCTGCAGTTGATTGTGAAGCAAATGGAGCTTTTGATTGTGCAAACTGGCATTGTGAGTCTTGAGACTTGGCATGTAGATGCTTGACAATGTATATAGGCCTATGAGACTTGATTGGACCATTGAAAACCTCAAATTCTTTGAGATAACCAAAACCCTAATTTTGACTGGCTTAGGAGATGTTTGGACTGTGCAACCCTTGAGTAGCCTTGAACCAATTGAAGATGATCCTTGGTAAACTTGGAGAATATGGGAGGGAAAATTTTGGGGTACAACACCCAGGAACAGTAATGATCAAAGGAGCGATTCTTTGAACAGATGTAATTCTAACCGGCTTTCTCAAGGAAGCCTTGGAAGAATTGTCGAAAATGGTGATTATAGCAACTTCTTAAATAGGAACCAAAGGAACAAAATTCTTCTCAAATTGAATTTCTTTATTATCCATCAGGCGTTGGACACCTGACTTCAAGAGATGGCAACTGGTAGGTAGGACGGCACACAGACGGCAACCTTCGCCACAACCCAAAAATAAACCGGCTAACAGAAGGTTATTCTTCACAGTCAACAATGGAGTAACAATGTCTTTCACAGAAACCACAAATGAGTCTTCATCTATAGCATTCACTCCATGCTTGGGCATAGGAGCAATCACAATATTAGGTCTTTCAGGTGCTTCGAATTCAATCGCCTTCGCATCGATCAAGTCCTGTACCTTGTTCTTCAGGACCCAGCAGTTATCCGTATCATGCCCCGGGCTATCAGAGTGAAAAGCACAGCGGGCATTCGGATCGTACATCGGTGATGTTGTGTTGGGACTCTTTGGGGCCTCCCTCAGAGTCACCAGGTTGTTATTCAATAACTGCAGAAGAATTTTGGATAAAGTCATGTTGAGCTGAGTGAATTGTCTTTGTGGCCTCTCAGCCCTTGGCTCATTGTTGCGCTGATGAGCAACAGTGGGTCTTGATATAACCACCGCATTTACTGCTTGGTAGCGTTCAGGTCTATTATGGCTTTTTGAACTGTAAACTGCACTTGACTCCTTCTTAAAAGGCTTCTTCTCGGCACTAGATGAAGCACCCTTCTGTATTTCACCAGATTTGATACCAGCCTCAATTCTCTCCCCGGTCATAATTAGCTCTGTAAACCCGAACGATGAACTTCTAATCAGATGGTTGAAATACGGACCAGACAGGGTCCCCAGAAACATATCCACTAGCTACCTATCAGCTAAAGGAGGTTGCACTCTACCAGCAAGGTCCCTCCACTTCTGAGCATAATCTTTGAAACCTTCACCCACACCCATGGACATACCCTAGAGTTGGGTACGCGTAGGAGCGAGGTCGGCGTTGTATTGGTACTGCTTGTAGAAAGCAGCAGCCAAGTCCTCCCAATTACGGATACTAGCTCCTTCCAGCTGGTAAAACCATTCAAACTGAGTCCCTGAGAGACTGTCTTGAAAGAAGTGGATCCAGAGATTCTTGTCAGCGGTGTATGGCTGAATCTTCCTAACATACGAACGGAGGTGCAGTTTTGGGCAAGAAACCCCGTCGTATTTAGCAAAGGCTGGTGCTTTAAACTTGTGGGGAATCACCACCCTAGATGACAAGCCTAGGTAACCAAAGTCCAAACCAGGGACCTTCTGAATCTCCATCGCACTTAAACGGTCTTCAAGCTGTTTGTACCTATCCTCAGCAGGAGGATACTGTCATACCCCAAATTTTGACCTAAGATCCCATTTTTTTTTTTTGCATTTTTATACAGAAGGCAAGGTCACTAAATACAGTTGGTTTTAACCTCTCACCTTCGAGCATTGATTATGCAGAAATTGTCAAGTGTTTTGAACATTCTTAGCCTTTGTATCACTAACTTCTAATCAATCACGAAATGTGTGTTTTTTGTTTCTTTGACTCCATGTGCTGACAGGTCCTTCGATTTGCACTTTTCTTCCTGCAAGCCTCTTTCGAATCTGGACAAGTTTGCTGCCTGCAAGCCTCTTTCGAATCTGGACAAGTTTGCTGCCTGCAAGCCTCTTTCAAATCGGACAAGTTTGTTTCCTGCAAGCCTCTTTCGATCCACCTGCTTCGATTGGGCAACATTGCTTCCTTCGAACACGGGCTTTCGATTGGGCAATATGTTTCTTTCGATCCACCTGCTTCGATTGGGCAATACAATCTCCCTTCAGTCTCAAGCTTCGATTTGGCCATGTAGTTTCCTTCAAAGTGACCCCCTTTGATCCACAAGCTGGACATGTGATTTCCTTCAAGGTGGCCTCCTTCAATTCACAAGTTGGACCACTAAACCCTTCGAATCATCACACTTGTTTTTTCTTTTCCTTCAAATCCAGCGCTCCAAGCATAGCCTGTGACCCCTCTTTCGAATCCAGCATCCAGGGCCACCACTCAAGGCACCACATCCATTCAAGGCCTGAAGCAAGGTAAGTCACTCTTACCCTTGAACCTTTCATTTCATGCCATAACATGTAAATACAATTCCTTTTCGTTTGAAACATTGTACATACCATTGTTCCTTTCGTTTCCACATTTTTAACATACCTTTCAGAACTACCTCTTTTCGTTTTTCTTTCTGTTTTAGCTTTAGCTATTAAACTGTTTGAAAGACAAATACTAGCATGGCCCCAGGCCATGTTGCCATTTAATGCTTTAAATGAAAGAAACAGGAAACAGGAAACAGGAAATGGGAAACAAAGCTTCTGGCTTCTACCCTTTTTCTCCAGGTCAGACGAAGAAGGCAACAAGGCAGAATCAAAAGACTTCACCATACACTGACTTCCAGGCCAATCGAAGGACAGGACCTCGCCCCTGCCAAGGCCCAGTCGAAGGATACAACTTGCTGCTGCCTTTGCCCAGTCGAAGGATACAACTTGCCCCTGCCTTTGCCCAATCGAAGGACAGGACCTCGCCCCTTCCAAGGCCCAATCAAAAGACGTGACTTCACTGGTGCCAGCTCCCTGATCGAAGGCCATGACCTCACTTGTGCGAACTCCCAATCGAAAGGCACAACATGCTGACCGTGAGGCCTCAGTCGAAAGTCATGCCTTCACCCTTTTCAGGCCAAATCAAAGAGGGCCAGAAAATGAAAATCGAAGGCTGCTACTGCCTGGGTCGAAAGACACTTACTTTTATTACTTTTATCATATTTTTTTCCTCCATATTTTTTATGCCTTTTGATATGTTTGTAATAGCATAGGTTTTTATCTTTCTGCAATTTTTTACTTTGTACAAATGCTAGTAATTAGGTGTATAGCAAGATAAAACAACAAGTAAACAAACCAAAAAACCCAAAAACACTCTTTAATCCTTACTTGAATATATCTTAAAACTCACAAAAACACTCAACAAATCAAAACTCCCCCCAAGGGCATGTTATCTCCGTTCTACCGCGATACCGGCCATGCCTATTGCTAGAATGCGTGCGTTAATGTCGCCCACTAAAAAACACAAACAAATCAACTTTTTTCTAGAGGAACTACGGTGTTTTGATTCCTTCATTGGATACGTAGGCAAAGGGTCGCGAAACCCTCACGAACGCAATAATAAAAAAATCATTTCTTTCCCCTTAAGCAAACATAGTTGTAGATAAATACACCCTTGTATATTACAAACAATTTTAACAAAAAAAACTGATATTTCAAAAGGTTCCTGCGGAGTACCGCAGATGCATTGGGTGGTAATACCTTCCTATTGCATAACCAACCCCCGAACTCTCGATCTCTTTCAAAAACACATTGTATTTACTTTTAAGTATTATTTTACATTTCATATTTTAGGGTTTTATTTCGCTCTTTTCCCTTTTCCCTTGGAAATAATAAAGCGCGGGTGGCGACTCTTTCTTTTGCGAGTCGAGTTAATTAATAGCTCGATCTCCGATTTTCACCGCTACAGAATTGGCGACTCTGCTGGGGAAAGATTTACCTCTTGCTGGTCCATCCCTAAAGTGGGTTAAGCCTAATTTGTCATATTTGTTTTTTGTTATTATTACTTGTTCGTTTGATTAATTATGATATATTGTGGATATTTGGGTGTTGATTAGAAAGGATAAGTCCTATACCCGGACTAAGTTACACTTAGGAATAGGACGGGCGGTATAGTCATGTTAACTTTGAGGGAGTAATCCTGAAGAAGGAGGCATGAAATCCCCCACTCAGTGGAAGCCCCTTTGAACGTAGTATTTGTTTACCGAGTAATTGGGAAGACATTATTGCTTTTGACCTGGGAGCCAGTGAAGCTGAGAACCGTAGAACCCTAACCCATCTTGGCCTCTTAGGTGTAGTGCGGAGATTATAACAGAATAATCCGGAAGTAATTGTTACGCGATGCTACGCTCAGATGAGTTTCTCTTGAGAATATTACTAATTATTGAGTAATCAAGACGTTGGTAATATCCGAAGGAGGAATGTAGACTCTAGGAACTTTTAGAACCTTATTTTACAGGTGTGATTAAACCGTTAGTGCATACCTTGGGGGTGGTTTTTACCTTTGACTTCATGCTCGTGACGTTGAACCTTTCGACTTTGTGTTTTGACCTTGCATGTGGTTGTTGCATAGCCATGCATTCATGCATCCATAAAACCCTTTTCACTTGACTTTCAAGGAATTTGGAAGTCTTTCTTTGTAAACATCACAAGTTTCGTCAAGCTCAATGGATCTTGGGTGTCGATGGGGGTGGAAACCCTAATCCACCAAAATGGATGATTGATCTTGATGATAACTTGATCAATGTTTGGAGCCAATTTAAAATTCATCTTCCATCTTCATACTTTGATGTCTACAACTTAATATCTTGAGTTCCTTGAAAGTCAAATAAAAACTCTCTTTTGCATATCATGCATCATTCTACATTTTTGGTTTCACTTTCAAAGGTATTTTTCCAAGTCTTATTTTTCCTTTGGTCTCACCAGTACAACACTCGCGCTAAGGGAACAATGGAGAATATCAAGCAAGAGGTTTCTGAACTCTGCAGAAAGATGACTAATTTGAAAGCTAGTGTGGAGCCCTTAACTGGTTTGGTCGAAATTTTGGTTGCCGCCCAAGTCAAGGTGTTCCTGGGCGTGACTTGGAGGGTTGCTTTGCTTTGAAGATTGAGGTTCAGAAGTTGGTCAAAGGTGGTATTTTATCATTTAAAGACAACAGTCTTAACATTCAAGTCAACCCCTTTGCCAAAGCATAAGTGAATCTCTATTGATTTTGGCCTTGAAGTTAAGGAGAGGTTTCCTTCAGCACAAATCCAGATGGAAAGCCTTCCCAGATTATTAACTTATTTCTGCTTTTTGTAATTTTTCTTGTTTATCAAAACATTGTTTGCATGTAAGAACTTGTTTGCATCTGAATGATTATCTTAATACAATGAGTATGTTTGTCTTGAAGAAATTCATTTGTTTCACTCATATTTGTTTTCAAATTTTAAATTTCTTTTTGCATCATGATACCAACTTGTTGCCCATTCTCTTGCCTAGGCAGAGATTGAAGGGAGGATGATGATCTAAAGAACACAAAATCTCTAGTTGTATGCTTTTGAATAAAATCTTGCTGACGATGTACAAGCATTGTTTCAAATCCCTAAACACCAGAGATATAAGGAAGATAATCCCTTTCTAACCCCTTTTGAGCCTTTGAAGTAGAAGTTTCTTTTCTATACGAAAAAACCCTCAAATTTTAACCTGGGGCGGGGTAGTTTTCAGTTAATCTGATTGAGTGTTCAAAATTCATAAGGAAGATATTTCTGAAGAGAAACTACGAGGGCTATCCTTCTTGTATAATGAAGCCAGAAGATGTGGAATCACAATGTTATCCCTCATTCATTAAGAAACGAGGAAGTCACAATCCTCTCAACAAGTAAAGACAAGCTATTGTCACACATTTTGTTCAAAAGTCAAAAATCAAGAGAAAAAAAGCCTGCTAAGTCAAAAACTTTAAAACGTGCAGCTTAGGCAAAAATTAAGGCATCCCGCTGGACTATCAATTCAAAAGAATTAGTCCAGGCAAAAGATAGGGAAAAAAATTTGCAAAGAAAGGAATACAAAGAAAAATTCCTCAGCAAAAAACAAATTGGTGACTACAAACACGAAGACATGAGGGTGGTTTCTTCTCCGAAAGCCTCGTCGTTTCCTTAACCGTCACAAAATCCTTTTGAGAGATGAACACTCATGTTGAATTAACTGAACATAGGTTTGGAGAACATCATGAAGAATGGGTGGGCACCTATAAATTTTGAGCCTTAAAAATATTTTTTCTAAAAAACCATGGACCAGGCCACGTTACAACCTTCAAAAGTCCTAATTGAAGCAAGGTTATTTTGAAATCATACTTCAATGAGATAGTGTTCCTGACTCCCATGAATGTTCTAAATAGTTATGTTGGTATCATATTTTTTTCCTATACAAAAATAAATGGTGCTCTAACTCGCAAAATTTGTGCGATATCTTTTCAAAACCTTCAAGACTTACATAACTGTTGCATTAGAATTTTCATTCTCATAATAAACTTTTTCTAACTGTAAAACATTTGTTTGATATCAAGGAAGCTCACATATAAGCACTAGTGATGAGTTTATTCTTTTAAGGCCTGAAACTCTGTTGAGTAATTAGAGAATCATTTCAAGAAAAATCATATCTAGGGGCATGTCACATGAAGACCTTAAGCACGAACATGTTGCTTCTCCTAGTTAATGCTTTCCCAACTTGTTTACTCTTTTGGGGCAAAATTTTAAGACTTTGTTGTGCCAACTATAGTCAATCTGGGGCAATCACGTCAAGATTTGATGAATCTCTCTAAGAGTTTGAAGACACCAGAGCATGGTGAATGCCAGGTATTTTGTAAAATCCTCTTGAGACGATTTCTCCTTATCAACCATATAGCTTGGGGCATTTTAGAAGTGAAGTTATTCGCAAGAATTGTCGTGCATCACGCAGCTTATCAGCAGTAAACTTGGGGCATCCAAAATTAGTCCCAGGGGCAATCCAGATTTGTCAAGATATGTGATATGTTTTTCACACATCATCAGAGGGTGGTTTTTCAGTATCTCCAGCTAAGCATGACTTTTTCCAACTGAAACACTGTTTGTGTTGTTATCCTTTCAATGGATTGTTTGCGATAGAAGACTGGACTTTGGGTTTTCACTGAAAAACATCTTCCTCTCCAGAGATATTTTAAGCCTTGTAAAAGGACTTTACTCCAATGATGACTTTTGTTCTATCTCCAGTAATGTTCCCATCTTGTTGAGATTAGACGAGTGTCGAGTTGTACTGTGATGTCTTATCATCTCCAGTTTATCTTTTCTATCTGTTTTGTCAATCATATACATGACATTCATTTATTCATTCACACTCGCATCATACACACACATTGATATTTGTTGATGTTCTTGATTTGTATACTTTGGTTATCATATTTCCTCTCCCCAAATAGAGTGTCAACTTAAGCATAAAGTGCGCCTCCTTTCTAATTTCCCACTGAGTTAACTCTCGTGGAAGAATCTTGCTTTAGCTTTCCTTTTCCATCTCTGGATAGGCTAAATCCCCATTTGAGTTGTTTCCTCATTGGTTGGAGTCTTGTTTGACTGTTTTCTCTCTAGTTTATTCCTAGATTGAGCTTTTTCTCTTGTGAACGATACCCTGTGGATATCTCTAGGCTGTGAAACCTAGATGGAGAGTGCATTTATTTTGCAATTTAAATACTTGGTCTCCTCAGGAAGGATTTATTCATGGTTCCCCATTGAAGATGAATCTTATTCCAAGGTAGTGTTATCATAACCTTCTTCTGGAATATCAACGTGACAACAAGCGACTAACTCTTTATTTGAGCAGTTTGATTATTTCTGATTTTCTTCATGTTATGACAAGCGGCGGTCTCTTCATGAGCAACTTATATGTTATGGTTACCTTTGAGAAAACAACAAGCGGCGGTCTCTTCATGAGCAACTTGTGTGTTATTTTTCTCTTGAAAAACAACAAGCGGCAGTCTCTTCATGAGCAACTTGTATGTTATTGTCACCTTTGAAAACAGCAAGCGGCGGTCTCTTCATGAGCAACTTGTATGTTATTGTCACCTTTGAAAACAGCAAGCGGCGGTCTCTTCATGAGCAACTTGTATGTTATTGTTACCTTAGAGAAAACAGCAAGCGGCGGTCTCTTCATGAGCAACTTGTATGTTATTATCACCTTTGAAAACAACAAGCGGTGGTCTCTTCATGAGCAACTTGTATGTTATTGTCACCTTTGAAAACAGTAAGCGGCGGTCTCTTCATGAGCAACTTGTATGTTATTGATACCTTTGGAAAAAACAGCAAGCGGCGGTCTCTTCATGAGCAACTTGTGTGTTATTGTTCTCTTGAAAAACAGCAAGCGGCGGTCTCTTCATGAGCAACTTGTATGTTATTGATACCTTTGAAAACATCAGGCGGAGGTCTCTTCATGAGCAACTTATATGTTATTGATACCTTTGAAAACAACAAGTGGCGGTCTCATCATGAGCAACTTGTATGTTATTGATACCTTTGAGAAAACAGCAAGCGGTGGTCTCTTCACGAGCAACTTGTATGTTATTAATATCTTCGAAAAATAACAAGCGGCGGTCTCTTCATGAGAAACTTGTGTGTTATTGATACTTTTGAAAAAACAGCAAGCGGCGGTCTCTTCATGAGCAACTTGTATGTTATTGTTACCTTTGAGAAAACAGCAAGCGGCGGTCTCTTCATGAGCAACTTGTGTGTTATTGTTCTCTTTAAAAACAGCAAGCAGCGGTCTCTTCATGAGGAACTTGTATGTTATTGATACCTTAGAGAAAACAGCAAGTAGCGGTCTCTTCATGAGAAACTTGTATGTTATTGATACCTTAGAGAACACAGCAAGCGGCAGTCTCTTCATGAGCAACTTGTATGTTATTGTCACCTTTGAAAACAACAAGCAGCGGTCTCTTCATGAGCAACTTGTGTGTTATTGTCACTCTTGAAAAACAACAAGCGGCGGTCTCTTCATGAGCAACTTGTATGTTATTGTTACCTCTGAGAAAATAGCAAGCGGCGGTCTCTTCATGAGCAACTTGTATGTTATGGTTACCTTTGAGAAAACAACAAGCGGCGGTCTCTTCATGAGCAACTTGTGTGTTATTTTTCTCTTGAAAAACAACAAGCGGCAGTCTCTTCATGAGCAACTTGTATGTTATTGTCACCTTTGAAAACAGCAAGCGGCGGTCTCTTCATGAGCAACTTGTATGTTATTGTCACCTTTGAAAACAGCAAGCGGCGGTCTCTTCATGAGCAACTTGTATGTTATTGCTACCTTAGAGAAAACAGCAAGCGGCGGTCTCTTCATGAGCAACTTGTATGTTATTATCACCTTTGAAAACAACAAGCGGTGGTCTCTTCATGAGCAACTTGTATGTTATTGTCACCTTTGAAAACAGTAAGCGGCAGTCTCTTCATGAGCAACTTGTATGTTATTGATACCTTTGGAAAAAACAGCAAGCGGCGGTCTCTTCATGAGCAACTTGTGTGTTATTGTTCTCTTGAAAAACAGCAAGCGGCGGTCTCTTCATGAGCAACTTGTATGTTATTGGTACCTTTGAAAACATCAGGCGGCGGTCTCTTCATGAGCAACTTATATGTTATTGATACCTTTGAAAACAACAAGTGGCGGTCTCATCATGAGCAACTTGTATGTTATTGATACCTTTGAGAAAACAGCAAGCGGTGGTCTCTTCACGAGCAACTTGTATGTTATTAATATCTTCGAAAAATAACAAGCGGCGGTCTCTTCATGAGAAACTTGTGTGTTATTGATACTTTTGAAAAAACAGCAAGTGGCGGTCTCTTCATGAGCAACTTGTATGTTATTGTTACCTTTGAGAAAACAGCAAGCGGCGGTCTCTTCATGAGCAACTTGTGTGTTATTGTTCTCTTTAAAAACAGCAAGCGGCGGTCTCTTCATGAGCAACTTGTATGTTATTGATACCTTAGAGAAAACAGCAAGCAGCGGTCTCTTCATGAGAAACTTGTATGTTATTGATACCTTAGAGAAAACAGCAAGCGGCAGTCTCTTCATGAGCAACTTGTATGTTATTGTCACCTTTGAAAACAACAAGCAGCGGTCTCTTCATGAGCAACTTGTGTGTTATTGTCACTCTTGAAAAACAACAAGCGGCGGTCTCTTCATGAGCAACTTGTATGTTATTGTTACCTCTGAGAAAACAGCAAGCGGCGGTCTCTTCATGAGCAACTTGTATGTTATTGACACCTTTGAAAGATAGGAAGTGGCGGCCTCTTTATTTGAGCAGCTTGTGTATCCCTAACAATAATGTTTACTCAGCAAACGACACCTCTTTGGAAGAGTTCCATGGGGAAGTTTGTATTTTATCCTTTTGAAGCGATATCTTGGTTAAAAAGGAATTGCGTTACCGTTCTTGGTATAATTTAGAAGTCAGAGATGTTCATTCGCCAGTCACAGTACTGATGTAAATCATTTCCTTTTCCAGTATTGATGTCAATCATCATCTGCCAGCCTTAGTGCTGATGTCAATCATTTCTTTTCCAGTCTCAACACTGATGTAAATCATTCAAGAGTCTCTCATTTGAAGTCTATGACTCTGTTTCCCCAGTGGAGTTATAATCTCTTCCCCTATGGGATTACTGTATAATGTGCTTGGTTTCTCCAGTAGTAGTTTGTCTCATATGGCGTCATTCCCCATAAAATTTAGAGCATTACATTCATATCACATCAAAAACATAATTGCGGTATCTTAAGGCCAAAAATTGTGTATCCTATATTTAAGTCCCTTCAATCTCGTCGAAATGAAGATCCCAATCTTCATATCTCCAGATAGAAGAAACTTAAATAGGGGCAGCTGTCATACCCCAATTTTTGACCTAAGATCCCATTTTTATTTTTGCATTTTTATACAGAAGGCAAGGTCACTAAATACAGTTGGTTTTAACCTCTCACCTTCGAGCATTGATTATGCAGAAATTGTCAAGTGTTTTGAACATTCTTAGCCTATGTATCACTAACTTCTAATCAAGCACGAAATGTGTGTTTTTTGTTTCTTTGATTCCATGTGCTGACAGGTCCTTCGATTTGCACTTTTCTGCCTGCAAGCCTCTTTCGAATCTGGACAAGTTTGCTGCCTGCAAGCCTCTTTCGAATCTGGACAAGTTTGATGCCTGCAAGCCTCTTTCGAATCTGGACAAGTTTGCTGCCTGCAAGCCTCTTTCGATCCACCTGCTACGATTGGGCAACATTGCTTCCTTCGAACACGGGCTTTCGATTGGGAAATATGTTTCTTTCGATCCACCTGCTTCGATTTGGCAATACAATCTCCCTTCAGTCGCAAGCTTCGATTTGGCCATGTAGTTTCCTTCGAAGTGACCCCCTTTGATCCACAAGCTGGACATGTGATTTCCTTCAAGGTGGCCTCCTTCGATTCACAAGTTGGACCACTAAACCCTTCGAAGCATCACACTTGTTTTTTCTTTTCCTTCAAATCCAGCGCTCCAAGCACAGCCTGTGACCCCTCTTTCGAATCCAGCATCCAGGGCCACCACTCAAGGCACCACATCCATTCAAGTCCTGAAGCAAGGTAAGTCACTCTTACCCTTGAACCTTTCATTTCATGCCATAACATGTAAATACAATTCCTTTTCGTTTGAAACATTGTACATACCATTGTTCCTTTCGTTTCCACATTTTTAACATACCTTTCAGAACTACCTCTTTTCATTTTGCTTTCTGTTTTAGCTTTAGCTATTAAACTATTTGAAAGACAAACACTAGCATGGCCCCAGGCCATGTTGCCATTTAATGCTTTAAATGAAAGAAACAGGAAACAGGAAATGGGAAACGAAGCTTCTGGCTTCTACCCTTTTTCTCCAGGTCAGACGAAGAAGGTAACAAGGCAGAATCAAAAGACTTCGCCATACACTGACTTCCAGGCCAATCGAAGGACAGGACCTCGCCCCTGCTAAGGCCCAGTCGAAGGATACAACTTGCTGCTGCCTTTGCCCAGTCGAAGGATACAACTTGCCCCTGCCTTTGCCCAATCGAAGGACAGGACCTCGCCCCTGCCAAGGACCAATCGAAAGACGTGACTTCACTGGTGCCAGCTCCCTGATCGAAGGCCATGACCTCACTGGTGCGAACTCCCAATCGAAAGGCACAACATGCTGACTGTGAGGCCTCAGTCGAAATTCATGCCTTCACCCTTTTCAGGCCAAATCAAAGAGGGCCAGAAAATGCAAATCGAAGGCTGCTACTGCCTGGGTCGAAAGACACTTACTTTTCTTACTTTTATTGTATTTTTTTCCCCCATATTTTTTATGCCTTTTGATATGTTTGTAATAGCATAGGTTTTTATCTTTCTGCAATTTTTTACTTTGTACAAATGCTAGTAATTAGGTGTATAGCAAGATAAAATCAACAAGTAAACAAACCAAAAAACCCAAAACACTCTTTAATCCTTACTTGAATATATCTTAAAACTCACAAAAACACTCAACAAATCAAAACTCCCCCCAAGGGCATGTTATCTCCGTTCTACCGCGATACCGGCCATGCCTATTGCTAGAATGTGTGCGTTAATGTCGCCCACTAAAAAACACAAACAAATCAACTTTTTTCTAGAGGAACTACGGTGTTTTGATTCCTTCATTGGATACGTAGGCAAAGGGTCGTAAAACCCTCACGAACGCAATAATAAAAAACTCATTTCTTTCCCCTTAAGTAAACATAGTTGTAGATAAATACACCCTTGTATATAACAAACAATTTTAACCAAAAAAAACAGATATTTCAAAAGGTTCCTGTGGAGTACCGCAGATGCATTGGGTGCTAATACCTTCCCATTGCATAACCAACCCCCGAACTCTCGATCTCTTTAAAAAACGCATTGTATTTACTTTTAAGTATTATTTTACATTGCATATTTTAGGGTTTTATTTCGCTCTTTTCCCTTTTCCCTTGGAAATAATAAAGCGTGGTGGCGACTCTTACTTTTGCGAGTCGAGTTAATTAATAGCCTGATCTCCGATTTTCACCGCTACAGATACTGGTCTTCGTCAAAGTCAGTCTCGTTGTCAGAAACCATAGGGCTAGGAGCCCTCCTTTCTTCCTGATTTTATACCCCTCCAGATGAGTGGGATAGATTGACTTCATCTCGCAAATTGTTTCCGAATCTATGACACATGTTCAGGAGGAACGTCTTCTTCTTCTTCTTATCCTTCAGAATAAGGGTCTTCAGATCTTGCTGACCTTTAGCCAAACTCATGAATAATTCCTGGAACTGGGCGTTTTGAGCTTGCAGAGCCTTGATTGCTTGTTCAGTTGATGGTTCAGAAGACATGATGCTGAAATAAACAGCGAAGAAGATAAGAGACCTGTAAGGGTACCTGTGATGATGTGTATGGAATGAAATGCGTATGATATGATTTCAAAGACTTTAGGGATTCAAATTCGTAAACAAAAAATGAAACACACCTTTATTAGATAAACTTTGAATTCAATTGTTCAACAGATGCCTTTAAGGCATTACAAGAAAGAAAAACTGAAAAGTAAATCAAAACTAGAAATAATCAAAAGACAATCAGTGTTCCCATGGTCATTTCTTGTCGGTGCGGACATAGTCATTGAGGATCCGCTCGTTCTCCAGCTGCCTTGTAAACTTCTGAATCTTCTGCTCTTGCTCGTGATACTTTTCTCGGTAAGTATCCCGCACTTCTCTCAGCTGCATCCATGATCTCTTTAGTGCCCCGATGTCAGTAGGCATGTAAGGGTGTAGGATGGTAGGAGGAACCCCCTCTTCATCAGCAACTTCAACAATTATAGGCAAGACAACTTTGTAGGGAATTCCCAGCTTTTGGGCACGTATGCAAACCCATCGGAGATATGGTTCCATTGGTAGAGAAGTCTTTACACCCAGCTCGTGTGGATCAGACTTGTGTACCCTATCCCAAGCTCTTATGAATCTGTGGCGTTGCTCGTCATTATCCCCTTGGAAGTCAAAGACAATTCTTGGCATGAGCAACTCATGAGGTCCTTCCCTCCTTGCTCGCCTAAACTGACGTAAGGCCAAACATGGATTATAGGTGATTCCTCCATGGGTTCCTAGCAGTGGAACATTGGGGTATTCCCCACAGCGATCAATAATAGCCACATCTTCCATGCCCTTGATAGTCCAAATGATGTCATTATGAGAGAGAGACATAATCCTATAGTCCCAACCCATGCCTTCTTTGTTCTTCAAAACTGATTTGGGGAGGTGAGAAATAAACCACCTCGCCAGCAATGGCGCACAGCACATAAGGGTTCCCCGTTTCCGAGCAGTACAGGCATAAAGAGAGTGCAAAATATCACCCAAGAGAGTAGGCACAGGATTACCGGAAATGAAGATCTTTACCGCATTCACGTCAACAAAGGAATCAGAGTTAGGAAACAACACCAAACCATATATGAGAAGAGCCAGAATGTCTTCAAATGCCTGGAAGTCTAGACCGTCCCAGAACTGATTAGCCTTACCAACCAAGAATTTAGTCAAGAAGCCTTTTGCCCCACTTCTAGTCTCCGAGTTTGACATTACCTCAGCCTTTGTCAGATGAAGGGCTGAAGCAATCTCTTCCGGCCTAAGGATCTTCTCCCAACCTGTAAATGGGGTCTGCTCTAGAATGGAGATACCCAGTAGATCAGAGAACTCTTCCAAGGTAGGGACCAATTGGTAGTCCGGAAAAGTAAAGCAATGATATAGTGGATCAAAGAACTGGACTAAGACACTCATCATCTATTCATCCATCTTGGAGGTGACCAAACCCAGGAGGTGCTGTGGTCGGTGGGAATGAGAACTGACTGTTTTTGAAATGCTGGTTCGCGAAATGTCGCAGTAAGCTAGAGTCGCCATCGTCTTTTATTTTCTCCAACAAGGAAAGGACAAAAGCACAGTAAAATTCCTTTTCGAGATGTTTCTCGGTTCGGGAGGTAGATTATAGAAAGGGAAGGTGTTAGCACCCTTTCTATCAGTGGTTATCCACGGGCTCTTAGGTACTTGCTCACTATGTTTTCAAAATGTTTTTCTTTTCTTGTGTTTATGGGTTTTGAAAAAAGTTTGTTTGAAAACTTCGTTTTAACTCTTGTATCTGTCCTCAAGAGTGTATGAAGTGTTTGTTTGAAAATTTTTGACAGAAAAGTGTAAGTGCGAAAAGTTATTTTTGTTTTGAAAGAGCAAGTATCTAAGAACCTCTACCTACTCAAAGGAATTAAGCTGTGTAAATGTCCTTTAGACAGTACTATCCCACTATTGAGAAGTAGGTAGCACCGTCGTTGGAGTTATTCGGGTCAATTCGATTATAGGGACATGTGGTCACCAAAGCAATAGTAGGACGCCTTAGCGGTAACCCTAATGTCCTAGATCCTTTTTATCCGAGGCAACCGTTTCGAGGCAACTGGATCTTTAGACAGGAGGGCGACCTCTAAAACACCATATACTTAATGACCACGTCGAGGCAACCAAGTGAGGCGTACCTTAGGAGTGGCATGTGAGAGTGTGTCAAGTTTCAGTTTATATTATCTTTTCACATGTATTATGGTGAGCTACGTTTTGATTTTAATTTTCAGGTAAGTCTTGTCATGCATAGTTAACAGTTAATAATTGTGCGGAAAGTAAATTGCGGAAAGTAAATCTACGCTATTACAAGGCGTCGGGTATTTACATCGCCAAAAGCAACCCTTGAAAAGTAAATTGCGAGAAAAATAAATAAAGCGATAAAAAGGTCCTAATTACGCTATTACATCCTCGGAACAATTACATAAATATGATCAAAAATAATATGCGCGAATAAGAAATCAAATCGGAGAAGTCCTTAGGGTTTTGACCCTTTTTGAGAAAGAATGAAATTTTGGTCCTTTTTGCATTTTATTAAACCTAATTCTAATTAATTAAATAAAAGAAATATTTTAAGTTTTTTATGTTTTTAATGAAAATAAAATAAAATAAAATGAAGTCAAAAGTTAGTAAAAACCCTAATTCTATGTTAATTTTATTTATTGTGAAAAAAAAGTCAAAGTTAACTTAATTAACTAAATTAATTACATTTAGAATTTATTTATAAAAAAAATAATATATTAAAGGTGAAATTAATAATAATAATAATAATATTAGTTTTCAGAATTTATTATAAAAAATTAATTTGTGAGTTAATTAAATAATAATTATTATAGTTATTAAAAATAAAATAATTTAAAGGAAAAGAAAATAAAAAGTAATAATAAACCAGGGGGGTGATGGGACAGCTTTGGGGTTTGTTAGCAATCTTCAAGCCCAATAACACTCAAGCCCTTCTGACTTTCTTGATTTGTCTACGCGTGGGTTGACCAGGAGCACCATGGTCTTCCAATCATGACCATTGGATTAATGCTTAAGGCCACTTGGCGCGCTGATCACTGGAGGTATATGGTGGAACACTTCCTGAAGCCTGCATGTAATCCTGTATAGAAAAATAGAAACAAATATTTGGGGGACCTGGGAATCGAACCCAAGTCCCAATGATCACCAGCCAGCGCACCTAACCACTCCACCATTTGCTTGCTTTTGATAATATAATAAGAAGCAAATATAATAAATTAAAATTAGTAAATATGCTGTAAAGCAAGAAAACACGCGCGCGTTTTGAATTGGCTAATCATGTGCTAACACGTCTTCATCTTCCTCATGTGTACCTGTAAAAAACAAATGGATAGCGGGGGTTTTTAACCCCTACAAAACATGATGACCAAAAATAGCGAATAGGGTTGTGATGAATATAAATATTTCGCGATGGTCCCGTTAGGTTCGTCTGAGTCTCCTGAGTTCAATCATATGACTTAAAGGTTCTAATTTTTCCTGTACTGTAAAGCCCCAATTTGGAAGCTTAAGAACCCTAGAATTCTTCCATGGCAACTTTCGATTCTGTGCATTATAATCCAATTAGCTTATGCCATTAGCTTCATATGAGTTCTAATAATACAAAACAATCAATAAAACATGTTAATTATGCATGGAATAGCCAATACGATTTTGAACATAAGAAGCAAACCTTGGTTCTGAAACTAGTGATTCTTGGAGCTATGAAGCTGGAAATTGATTGCAAATCATCCTGGGGACCTCCTGCAGTGTATTGAAATCAACAAAGGTCCTTAATTCGCCCTAGAATGCAGAAAACAGTTTTGAGTTTTCTTGAATTTTTTTGTATGTGGTTATGGCTTTTCTGCAGCAAATTCACGTATGCATGAATAGGGTTGGCTTGTGTACTTATAGGAGAATGGAATTAGGTTAAATCCTTGAGCAAAGATCCATTGAATAATGATTTGAATATTTGATTGAAAATCAAATATTTTTGAATCTTTTTGATTGAAGAAAGTTTCCATCTTTGGACTTTTTGATATCCTTGATTGATACACAAAATTTCCAGCATGATTAGGTCATTCTTGCTTCACAAAAAGATTGAAAAACCATATCTTTATATTTTCCTACAATTTAAATTAATTAAATGAATTAATATTGATTAAAAATCCAATTAATTAATAAAAAATAAGAAAATAATTCAATTTAAGCTTAATGGGTCGTGCATAGGCCTTGGATAAAGTTTCAAGAAGAAATTTGAGGCCCATTAGCAAAACCAAGGTGTTTTGAGCAAAGTTGACTTTTGCAAATTCACAAAAATTTCCCAACTTCTCCAATGCATATCTTGCTCAATTTTGATCATATGAACATGTTCTTGGACATTTTGGGAAGGTCTTGAAGTCCTCTAACCAATGCCTTTGGTCCCATGTCATTTGGATTTACCAATCTCAAGTTATGGCCTTTGACTTAAAGTGCATTTTTGTTGACTTTTGAATTTGACCTATAATGTAGAAATTGATAACTTTTTGTGAGAGCATTTCTTGGACTTGGAATGTGAAGATGAATTGTAGGAAATGTCATCCCCTTCAAAATGAGCATTGGATGGAATTTTTCTGATGAATCATGAAAAAGTTATGCCCTAGTCAAGATACAGTTGACTTTTCTACTGTCCAAAAATAGTAACTTTTTGCATCTTGATGATTTTTTAGCCATGCTTGTGGAATCATGATCAAGACTTGATCAAATGATGATTGTGAGTTCAAAACAATATGTTGACCAAAAATTCTGACTTTTGACTGTAAAATGACCATTTTGCCCCTGCAGTTGACTATAGGTTAAATGGAGCTTTTGACTGTGCAAATTGGCACTGTGAGTCTTGAAACTTGGCATGTGGATTCTTGAGAATGTATATAGGCCTATGGGACTTGATTGGACCATTGAAAACCCCAAACTCCTTGAAAGAACCAAAACCCTAATTATGACTGGCTTAGGAGGCATTTGGACTGTGCAACCTTTGAGCAATCTTGAACCATTTGAAGATGATTCTTGACAAACCTTGAGGAATATGGGAGGGAAAATTTTGGGGTACAACAGGTGCCCATGTATTCTAATGAAGGAAGAAGTATCTGGCATCTTTGCAACTAAATCCTTGAGTTGAATGGGAATCTGGACAAAGTTGATCTGAATTGTGTTTCTACGCATGGGTGCCATAACCTACAAAACAGAACAAAGAAGAATCCCCTTTGTCTTTGAAATAGGTTAGTCTTGGTGCAAGATGCATGCAATGTCATGATGCATGATGTTATGATAGAAACACATCACAAGTATCCACAAATAGCAAACATGGTAAAGGCATACAAGTCTCACAAAGAGCCCTTAAATTTTAGGCTGGCAAGGAGCTTAGGTACTACCCTCTTTCAGTTCAGTTGGTTTAAACTTGTCCTAAAAAAATAGTAACCGGGTTCTAGAGGATCTCAATATCACTGACTACCCTCAATCGGTCATAATTCCAGTTTAGAAACCTTTTCTTGCGGCCGGAATCATCGCGAGAGTTTAGTCTCAATGAGTGTAGCATACTGCTACTGTTCTATGGCCAAGTTGGTCGATTTAAAGGTTCTAAGGTCAGTTGGTGCTTAATGACCCCTTAGCAGACCCATATTCTCCTCGTTGTGCCACAAAGGATATCGGTACGTACTAAAGTGCCACACCAACGTAGTTACTACTTCAACCGTATTGGTCTATGCGATACAGTTCCCTCACAGTTTATTTCTACTTACCTAAAGGGTGTCCCCCAGATCCGGGTTAGGATCTATAGTAACTCTGATTCAACCCACAAAGATAAAGCATGCAAGTCAAGCAATTGAAAACATTATGAAGTATTCCTAAGGTACACCCCACTTATAAGATCGTTCCCAGCAAAGTCGCCAGTTCTGTGATACGGTGGGAAGAACTGACTGTTTTTGGAAATGCTGGTTTTGCATTTTGCGTTTGTTTTTGCAAAATGTCGCGGTAAGCAAGATTCGCCACCAACTTTTATTTTATCCAACAAGGAAAGGAAAAAAGCACAGAAAAATTCCTTTTTTGAGATATTTCTGAGTACGGGGGGTAGATTTATAGAAAGGGAAGGTATTAGCACCCTTTCTATCCGTAGTTATCTACGGGCTCTTAGGTACTTGCTCAATTGTTTTCAAAATTGCTTTCTTTGTGCTTGTGGGTTTGAAAAAGTTTTTGTTTTGAAACTTCGATTTAACTCTTGCTTCTGTCCTCAAGAGTGTATGAAGTGTTTTTGAAAACTTTGTTCGAAAAGTGTAAGTGTGAAAAGGTTTTTTTGAAAGAGCAAGTATCTAAGAACCATCTACCTACTCAAAAAATGAATCGTTCTATGCTAATGTCCTTTAGACAATGCTATCCCACTATTGACGAGTAGGTAGCATCGCCGTTGGAGTTTGAGGGTCAATTCAAATGAAGGACTTACGATCACTAAAGCAATGTTAGGACGCCTTAGCGGTAACCCTAATGTCTTAGATCATTTGTTTGAGGCAATAATATCCGAGGCAACCGTTTCGAGGCGGCTATGATCTTTTAGACAAGAGGGCGGCCTCTAAAGTGACCTATACTCAATGACCGTGTATGAAGGCAACCAAGTGGGGTGTACCCTAAGAGTGCGCATGTGCGAGTGTGTTGTTTTCAGTCATTTTTATCTTTGTACATGTTAAGGCTGATCTAAGTTGATTTTAGGTTAAAACATTCAGTCTTGTCATGCCATCCTATTATCAAACATCTAACAGTTATAATTTGCGGAAATAAAATGCGGAATTTAAATTACAAGGCGTCGGGTATTTACATCGCCAAAGACAAACCCTTAAAAAATAGCAATAAAAATAAATAAAAGTCCTATTTACTATTACAATCCGGAGGCAAGTACATTATTGGATGAAAATAAATAAATCGCGTGCGAGAAATTAAGTCGAGCGTATGATTAGGGTTTTGACCCTTTTGGTTAAGGAAAATATCTTTTTTTGTTGTTTTTGAATTAAGAAAGAAATAACCTAAATTAATCACTAAATTAAATTTAATTAATTAATTAATAAAAAAAATTATTTTTGGGTTTTTTTTTTAAGAAAGAAAAAAAAAATAATTAATGTTAGTAATTAAAACCTAATTAAATCTAATTTAATTTTAATTATTTAAAAATATAAGTTAAAGTTATTCTAATTAAAACCTAAATTAATTAGTGTTTATTAATAAAAATAAAATTTTGATTGAATAAAAATATTTTTTATGGTTTTTATTTGATAAAGAAAAGAATTTTTTTGATTGGTTAGTAAATAAAATAAAAATAATAAAACAAATTAATAAAGCAAAGTAAATAAAATAAAAGAGAGAGAGAGGTATTGAGCCTGAAATGGGAGTATGAATAGAAATTATGTGGCCCAAATGCAGCTGGCCTTTGTTGACTTTTGGAATCCAGTGGGCATGCATGGACTGGGACCATGGTGGACATCCACTCCTGGACCACCAGATCTGGCCTTTGGCCATCTGGCTATTGCATGGATGATGTCACACGGTAGGCTGCAGGTTCATGCACGTATAGGAATATCTGAAAAGGAAAAACATTGAGAAAGTGGTGGACCTGGGATTCGAACCCAGGTCCTGAAGAAGATTGGAACGCTTGTCTTGCCACTACGCCATATTGACTCAATTGTTAATAAAACGCAAAGAAATCATAATATAATAAAACAAGTTATATGCCAGCAAAACAAAAAAATGCGCGAAAGTTATTTGAATTGGCCAATCGGAGGATGGCACGATCTCATCCCTGTCCTCGGACTTGTAACAATATTACCTGCAGATTTGAATCCGCAGCAAAAAAAGCAGGCTTATGATAAAAATGTCTCCAGGCTAAATAAATCCATTCCAAGAAGATGATTGGATTCGTTATGGCCTTCTGATCACAGCTATGCCCTTCTTGAGTCACGATTTTACCTGAAATATAAAACCCCAAAAAACAAACGAAGAACCCTAGCTATGGTGGTTCTTCATTTAGGCCAGATAAAAGCAATTGGATAATGCCAAACGCTTGCAAATGTCATGTAGATTCAAAATATGGTATTGATTTATGAAAAGGATGCTTAAATTCAGAGTTGCGAAATCAAGAACAGGGGTGGTTATCGTGACACTTACAGCGCTCTATGGAGTCTGAACAAGCTTGCTTTGGATTGGTTTGGCTTGACTGAATGCCCAGGAAGCGATTGCGACAGGTCTCAGCCCTTGAAAGCACCTCTAAACACGATTTCGATCTCAAGCTTTTTGTGACTTTTTTCAAATCTTGTTCTACCTCTCTCTGCAATTGCCAACCCTGATCTCGTGTCCACTTGCTTGCTTATGTATTGTGTAGTGTATTACGGTAAGAATTATGGATCAAATCTTCCCATATCAATGCCTTTGAATTTGATTTGATCTCCTCTTTAAACCTTGCCAATTTTGCCAAATTTCAATCTTTTTTCCCATGATTTGGTGAGATTCGAATTTGATGATGATAAAGATTGCAATCAAAGCCTGAAATATCCAAAAAATCTTGTGTTATCAAAGCATTGGATTTTATATGATTTTATTTGATTAAAAATGAATAAATTTAATTAAAAATCAAATTAAAAAATAAAAATGAAATATGGGCTCATGGCTGAAGCTAGGTCACGTGGGCAATGATGCAAGCTCAAATCAAGTGGAAACGAATGGGCCCATTTGACAAAATTTGATGTTTTGGAGATAGTTGACTTTTGGCAATTTTGCAAAAAAGTCCAACTTCAACAATGCATAACTTCTTTAATTTTGAACTTTTGGAGGTGTTCTTTGACTTTTTATAAAGCTTGAGATGTCCTCTAACCAACCCTTTTGGTATCATCTCATTTTGATATTCCATATTTAAGTTATAAGCTTTGGAAAAAAAGGTGTTTTTGTTGACTTTCAAAAATGACCTATAATGTCCAAATTTATAACTTCTTGTGAGTGAATTTTTTGATCTTTAAGTATGAAGATGGATTGTAGGAAATTTAATCCTCTTCAAAATTAGCTTTGGATGGGTAATTTCTCATAAAGTAAGAGAAAGTTATGCTTGGTCAAAGTTGAGTTGACTTTTCCTACAAAACCCTAATTTAGCAACTTTTGAGTCTTGATGAATTTTGAGCAATCCTTGATGAATCATGATCAAACCTTGATAAAATGATGAAATATCCTTCAAAATGAGAATGTTGGCAAAAAATCTTAAAGTTTGACTGTATATAGGTCACAGTTGACTTTTGCCCTAGCACAATCGATTTTTGGACCCTTTGAGCAATTGACTGAGCAAACTTCCTCTACAAGGCTTGAAATTTGTCATGGATGGTCTTGAGAACATATTAGGACATTGAGGAACACTTGAGTTCATTTGGATTCAAGTATCTTGATGCAACACAAAACCCTAATTTGGGGTTGACTGCCTTAGGAGATAGCTTGTCTGTCCAACTCTTGAGCAAACTTGAGCCACTTGGAGATTTTTCTTGCAATGTCTTGAGAAATATGAGAGGTCAAATTTTGGGTAAAACAGCTTCCCCTGTTCAATCTTCTTAAACCTGAGGATGTAGATTGGCTTTCGTGCCTTTCGTGATCCGAAGGTGGAAGATGATTGAACACTAGAGTGCCCAGAAATTTTCACTCGCATGAAGTGGTATCAGCCTGGTGATGTTGGGAATGGGCTTACAGATGCCATTTGGAGATTGTTGATGGGAGGATGGGCTTAAAGATTCCATCTGCAGGAGTGTCGATCGCATAAGTGATTCCTTATCGAGAACTTGCATACCTGTTGTTTGTGGAAGATTCTGCTTGGGGAAGCCTGAACTTTGTTGAGATTTAAGAACTTGCCTGTACTTCAGCTGAGAGAACATCTCTGCCGAGTTTTAAGAACTTTTCCGTAATTTAACTGGGGAGAAATATGTCGAGATTTAGAACCTTATCTGTAATTCAACTGAGAATAATTCAGTTGAGATTTAAGAACCGGTCAGTACTTCGACTGAGGGAAACATCTTCATCGATATCTAGGAACTATCAGTACTTCAACGGAGGATAATTCTGTTGAGATTTAAGAACTCGTCCACACTTCGACGGAGGAAAATTGCCGAGATTTAGAACCTTATTTGTAATTCAACCGAGACTAATTCAGTTGAGATTTAAGAACCGGTCAGTACTTCGACTGAGGGAAACATCTTCATCGAGATCTAGGAACTGTCTGTACTTCAACAGAGAATAATTATGTTGAGATTTAAGAACTCGTCCATACTTCGACGGAGGAAAATTGCCGAGAATTAGAACCTTATCTGTAATTCAACCGAGACTAATTTAGTTGAGATTTAAGAACCAGTCAGTACTTCGACTGAGCAGGATTGTCGAGATTTAGAACCTTATCTATAATTCAACTGAGACTAATTCAGTTGAGATTTAAGAACTGGTCAGTACTTCGACTGAGGGAAACATCTTCATCGAGATCTAGGAACTGTCTGTACTTCAACGGAGGATAATTCTGTTGAGATTTAAGAACTCGTCCACACTTTGACGGAGGAAAATTGTCGAGATTTAGAACCTTATCTGTAATTCAACCGAGAGTAATTCAGTTGAGATTTAAGAACCGGTCAGTACTTCGACTTGGTGAAACATCTTCATCGAGATCTAGGAACTGTCTGTAATACAACCGAGGATAATTCTGTTGAGATTTAAGAACTCGTCCACACTTCGACAGAGGAAAATTGTCAAGATTTAGAACCTTATCTGTAATTCAACCGAGAATAATTCAGTTGAGATTTAAGAACCGGTCAGTACTTTGACTGGGTGAAACATCTTTATCGAGATCTAGGATTGTCTGTAATTCAACGGAGAATAATTCTGTTGAGATTTGAAAACTCGTCCATACTTCGACGGAGGAAAATTGCCGAGATTTAGAACCTTATCTGTAATTCAACCGAGACTAATTTAGTTGAGATTTAAGAATCGGTCAGTACTTTGACTGAGGGAAACATCTTCGTCGAGATCTAGGAACTGTCTGTACTTCAACGGAGGATAATTCTGTTGAGATTTAAGAACTCGTCCACACTTCGACGGAGGAAATTTGTCGAGATTTAGAACCTTATCTTTAATTCAACCGAGAATAATTCAGTTGAGATTTAAGAACCGGTCAGTACTTCGACTGGGTGAAACATCTTCATCGAGATCTAGGACTGTCTATAATTCAACGGAGAATAATTCTGTTGAGATTTAAGAACTCGTCCACACTTCGACGGAGGAAAATTGCCAAGATTTAGAACCTTATCTGTAATTTAACCGAGACTAATTCAGTTGAGATTTAAGAACCGGACAGTATTTCGACATAGCTGAGAACTTGACTGCATCCTTCCTGAAAGGTAAAGGTCAGTCGTATGCAATGCATGATATATATCAAGCAATGATGTTCTCAAAATAAAAGGGATTGTGTTGTATGATGCGTATATGCATGTATCATGATGTATGGAAATGTAATGTTTTAGCTGGGGAAAATAAATCCCGGATAGCTGCTGGAGGAAAGAACTGAATGTTTCGTTTCCGCTGGATATAATGGACGAAGATGAATACAAGAATAAATCTGCAGGAGAGGATAACTCCATTGGGGAATAAACTGACGAGAGGATTACTCTGTGGGGAAGATATGCTCTACTGAGGATTCCACTGATAAATTCTATTGGGGATGAATTATCATTTCTGGTGATACGGAATCCTGTTGGGGGATTGACTTCTTGTTTGTGAAAGGAAAAAACTCCGCTGGGGATGACCTTTAGTTGCGACTTCACTGGGGATAACCTTTTAGACTCTTATGGGGATAATCCTTTGAACTTGCTGGGGACAATCTTCCAAAGTCTACTGGGGATGATTTGTTTTTCAAACTCTACTGGGGAAGCTTTCTTCAGACTGTGCTGGAAAAATTTTAAACTCCACTGGGGATATCTTGTATTCTGCCGGGGAATATTCTTATACTCCGCTGGGGAATATTAAGACCTTTCAGTTCTGATGGTAAATAAACTCTGCTTGGGGAGAATATTACCGATTCATTTACAGTTGCAAGCCTCAGCTGAGGAAAGTTAACATTACTGTTTTACTCTACGGGGAATGAATGCATCTCAACCATATTCTTCAGCTAAATCTACCTTTGTACCTGGTGGATAGAATAACCGCAAAGCTTGGACAAATCTTGTTGCCCCTGTTTCTGATATTACAAGTAATCGTCTTTCGTTTCGCATGTAAAATATTTACGAGCAGCAATTAATGTCAAGTGCATATATAAAAAATGTACATTGGACATTCTTTGCAAAACAAAACAGATAAGAAAAAACAGTTTGAAATTTCTTTGAAAATGGATTTGTATTGATTTTGAAGTTTGGCCTGTAAATAGGCGCTTTTGTACAAGAGGTTGACGTCCTAGTAAGAGAACGTCGCCGAATAATAGAATTTACACAATTTGTGAAAAACTAAACAAAAGAGCTATGTGAATAATCCCACTGGGTTCCAGCTCTTCTATTGCCTTTATGTCCTCAAGCGTCTCATCACTTTGCTACTTAGTTGAAGGTAGATCAGATTGATTGGTGTCGTCCGAGCTTGATAACCGATACTGAAGTCTGGTGGCAAGGTGATCCAATGAGGCATAGTGTTACGCTTTGATCCCTAATTTTCTCCTGGACCGCCCTTTCGGGTTTTCAGTCCACCGGGATACCCCTTTTTGCCTAAGCCGCCCTTTCGGATTTTCGACTTGCCGGGTGTACAGATTTTTTATTTTCATCCCCTATTTTTGCCCGAACCCTTTTGGTTCGTCGGGAAGCCCTTATTTTTGCCTAGGCCAGTTAACCTAGCGGTTCTTTGATTATGCATAGTATTTTTTCACTATGTCTGCATTGACGGGGTGAGGAAGGTCATCACCATCCATGGTGGTTAGAATCATAGCTCCTCCTGAGAAAATGTTCTTAACCACAAATGGCCCTTCGTAAGTAGGGGTCCATTTGTCCCTGGGATCACCTTGAGGTAGTATGATGCGCTTGATAACCAGGTCCCCAACTTGATACTCTTGTCATCTAACTTTCTTGTTAAATGCTTTAATCATCCGCTTTTGATACGTCTGACCATGACAAATAGCAGTAAGTCTCTTTTTGTCGATTAGGTTCAGCTGATGAAGTCGGGTCTGGATCTAGTCATCTTTGATCAAACCTGCATCCTTCATAATCCGAAGAGAGGGTATCTGAACTTCACTGGGCAAGACTGCCTCCATGCCATAAACCAAAGAATAGGGTGTTGCCCATGTTGACGTCCACGCTGAAGTAAGGTACCCATGAAGAGCAAAAGGTAACATCTCGTGCCAATCTTTGTATGTCACCATCATCTTCTGCACAATCTTCTTAATATTCTTATTAGCCGCTTCTACAGCCCCATTCATCTTCGGCCGGTAAGGAGAAGAGTTGTGATGCTGTATCTTGAACTGCTTGCAGAGCTCGGTGATCATTTTATTGTTGAGATTTGTACCATTGTCCGTAATGATCCTCTCTGGTACACCGTATCGACAGATCAGGTTGTGTCGAATGAACCATGCCACGACGTTCTTGGTCACTGTAGCAAAGGAAGTTGCTTCAACCCACTTCGTAAAGTAATCAATTGCTACCAGGATGAAACGATGCCCATTGGATGCCGTAGGTCTGATCTCGCCGATCATGTCGATGCCCCACATTGCAAAAGGCAAAGGAGCTGTCAAGACGTTCATAGGTACTGGAGGTATGTGCACCTTATCAGCATAGACTTGGCACTTGTGACAGGTCCGAGAATGCTGATAACAGTCGGCTTCATTGTAGACCAATAATATCCTGCCCGAAGGATTTTCTTTGCCATGGTGTGTCCACTGAAATGAGTCCCAAAAGTACCTTCATGTAACTCTATCATGATCCTTTATGCTTCGTTCTTATCCATACAACGCAGTAAGGTTGAATCATGATTACATTTGTAAAGAATACCATTGCTGATGAAGAACTTTTCCGCGAACCTTCTCAGAAACTTCTTGTCATTAACAGATGCACCCTCGGGGTATTCTTGAGCTTCAAGATACCTCTTCACCTCGTGAAACCAGGGTTTATATGCTACCTCTTCAGTTTCAATGTCACAGCAATGTACAGGTTCGTCCAATATTTCAATGATAATCCTAGGAGCTTCGTTGTCCCAATTGACTTTGAACATAGAAGACATCGTAGCCAGCGCGTCCGCCAACTGATTCTCCTCTCTAGGGAAGTGTTCAAAGTTTATCTCTTCGAAGTGTGGAAGCAACGTCAATACATACTCCTTGTAAGGAATAATATTAGGGTGTTTCGTATCCCACTCGCCTTTGATCTGACTGATCACGAGAGTGGAATCTACGAAAACACTTAAGAACTTAATCCTTAGGTTAATAGCTGCTCGAAGACCCATGATGCACGTTTCATACTCCGCCATATTGTTGGTGCAGTTGAAACATAGTCGGGAGGTAAACGGAGTATGAGAGCCTTTAGGAGATATGATCACGGCGCCAATGCCATTACCCAAAGCGTTTGAGGCTCCATCAAAGTACATAAACAATTTGGATCCTTTCTCAGGTCCTTCATCCGGTCCAGGTTCTTCACAGTCGGTTACTATCATGATATTCTCATCCGGAAATTCAAAGTTCATAGACTGGTAATCGTCCACTGCCTGATGTGCCAGATGATCTGCCAACACACTTCCCTTAATTGCCTTTTGGGTCGTATACTGGATGTCATACTCAGTCAAGATCATCTTCCATCTTGCTATTCTTCCGGACAAGGCAGGCTTTTCGAAGATATACTTGATTGGATCCATCTTTGATATCAATAGAGTAGTATGAGTCAGCATATACTGTCTTAGCCGGCGAGCAGCCCATGCCAAAGCGCAGCAAGTTTTCTCAAGCAACGAGTATCGGGTCTCGCAGTCGATAAACTTTTTGCTAAGGTAGTAAATAGCATGCTCTTTTCGGCCAGACTCATCATGCTGACCCAACACACACCCCATTGAGTTGTCAAGTACTATCAAGTATAAGATCAGAGGTCTCCCTTCAACTGGCGGCATCAGAATAGATGGCTCTTGGAGATACTCTTTGATTCTTTCGAAAGCGGCCTGACATTCGTCGTTCCATCTTACCACTTGATCTTTCTTCAGTAACTTAAAGATTAGCTCACAAGTAGCAGTCAGGTGTGAGATGAATCGGGCGATGTAGTTCAGACGTCCCAGAAAGCCTCTAACTTGTTTCTCTGTTCGCTGGCATTTCCTGTATAGCCTTCACCTTTGCAGGATCCACTTGAATACCTTTATCTCTTACAACGAAACCCAGCATCTTATCAGATCTCACCCCGAAGGTGAACTTGTTCGGGTTTAACCTTAGCTTGTACAACTTCAACCTGTCAAATAGTTTCTGAAGATGGTCAAGGTGTTCTTCCTCAGTCTGGGATCTTGCAAACATGTCGTCGACATATACCTCAATCTCATGATGGATCATGTCGTTGAACAGAGCAACCATGGCGCGCTGATACGTTGCCCCAACATTCTTCAATCCAAAATGCATGACCTTGTAGCAAAAGGTACCCCATTGAGTAACAAAGGTTGTCTTCTCCATATCCTCGGGAGCCATTTTAATCTGATTATAGCTGGAGACACCATCCATAAAATAAAATACCTTATGTTGTGCGGTGTTATCGACTAGAACATTAATATGAGGTAGAGGGAAGTCATCCTTGGGACTTGCCCTGTTCAGATCCATATAGTCAACACACATTCGAACTTTACCATCCTTCTTCGGCACAGGAACCACGTTGGCCACCCACTGTGGGTAAGAAGTAACTGCTAGAAAACCAGCATCAAACTATTTCATAACTTCAGCCTTGATTTTCTCAGACATCTTTGGGCGCATTCGGCGGACCTTCTGTTTCACTGGAGGACAGTCTTCCTTGGTAGGTAGACGATGAACCACAATATCGGTATCCAACCCTGGCATATCTTCATAAGACCAAGAAAAGATCTCAACATAGTCTCGCAGCATCTGAATCAACCGTTGCTTAACACTAGCTTCCAGATTTGCACCGATCTTTACCTCTTTCTTGTCCCCCTCTGTACCCAGATTTACCATTTCCACAGGCTCCTCATACGGCTGTATGACCCTCTCTTCTTGAAGTAACAGTCTAGCAAGTTCACCAGGCACTTCGCAATCATCTTCACCTTCGTCTTCGGCTAAGTTGATCGGACTTTCGAAGTCATAACTGGCAGTAGCAGAGTCGTTATCAGTGGGATCCAGAGTGGATGTAGACCTGTATATGTGAGTGTGTGTAAAATAGCTGTTTTGCAATATGTAATAAAAGAAAAACAAGGAGCGCAAAATTTGAAATGCAAGAAACGTCCAATGCCTTTATTAATGACATATGTAGATGACACACATAAATCCCTCACAAATGAAGCCACACTGCCCCGGGTAAGACATCGGGCCGTAAAGTTTAAAACATTGTCTGTTACAAATTCAAAACAAAAGTCTCATTACTGGGTAACAAATGAAATTGGGATGAAGTCCTTTGTTGTCCAGTTTCTTAGTCCACCATCAGTAGTAGGATAGATCCATCTGTCGAACTCAGATTCTTCAACATCGTCTTCAATGGCATTTACTCTTGAATTGCTGATAAACAGGGGAGGTCTTGCGATCCGTGCGCTCCGAACAGCCCTTTGAGCTTCTGAAGTGAAACTCAAACCAAACTTGTTAGTCTTATTTGCAAAATCATGGAGTTGGTCCCAATTTGCACACCCACCTTTCTCAATAACAGCTCGGGCATCCTTGAGGGAAGCCATCTTCATGGGAGTATCTTCAGTAACAGTTTCAACTGATGCCAGTGTCAGGGGAACCTCTTCAAAATGTTGAAACGGAGTCTCAATGAACTCCCCATCCATCTTCACATATCGGAAAGAGTTTAGGTGGCTCACCATGTACTCCTCTTCTCCTCGCACTGTCACAATTTTCCCCTTTACTGGGTACTTTAGCATCTGGTGGAGCGTTGAGGTGACGGCCCCAGCTTTGTGGATCCATGGGCGACCCAGCAAACAAGAATAAGATGGCTGAATGTTGTTGTACCCCAAATTTTGACCTAAGATACCATCTCCCATCTGCATCATTACATTGCAAGCGTTTTGATCTTTTGATTTTTAAAAATTCATAACTTTTTCGAGTCGAGAGCTGTTTATTTTTGAACGCTAAATTTATTAACTGATCAAGGCTTAAATGATGTTTATTAATTATTTATCATCTTAAATTTAAATAATTGGAATTTATTTTCAATTATTATATAATTCAAAGATCTATAAATAATAAAATAGATATTTGAAAAGAGGCATATTAATCGTTCAGACAGTGTTTATTTATTATTTATTATCTTAAATTTAAATAATTGGAATTTATTTTCAGTTGTTACATAATTTATAGATTTATGAATAATATAATAAATATTTGAAAAGAAGTTCATTAATTGGTCAATAATGATTATTTAATTATTTATCATTCTAAGTTAAATAATTGAAATTCTATTTTAATTATTATAATTTAGAAAATTATGAATAACGAATTAAATAATTGAAATTATTAATTGATCAATGATGTTTATTTATGCGTTTATTATTCTGAATTTAAGTGATTGAAATTGATTTTTCAATTATTATACAATTTAAAGAATTATAAACGATAAATAAAATAATTGGAAAGAAAAGAATTGACTGGGAAATAATAGAATTTTATTTTACTTTATTCTATTTTATTACAATTGTTATTTAAATATTGTATTATTTACAAAACATTTATAATAACAAATTACATAAAAGTTTAAAGTAAAATAGAACTATATTTCTAAGATTCTAATTCTAAATCTTCTATCCAATGCTTTTGTCTGCTCATTTGATTTTACCTGCAAAAACAATTAAAAAGAAAAGTCAGAATTGAATAAATAATTAAAAGTAGAAAATTATTTATTAGTGTTCATCATTAAAAGCAAACGGCTGGAATCAGTTTACCTTTTTTGCAAATCACGGGATTTCTCCCGGTTCACAAAAAAGGGGGGAATTTTTATTTTCATAAATGAATGCACAATTTAAAAACATGCACAAATTCATTTTTATTTTTCAAAACTGCATAATTAAAATCAATTGCATTTTAAAAAAAAAGGGCCAAATGCATATTTCAAAAATATACACAGCATACAAAAAGTCCACAGCATATTTCAAAACAGCATATGCAATATTCCAACAAGAGCCAACGTAAATATAACATGCCCATATAGGAAGAAGTCAAAACTTAGGCTCCCATGCAGTATACAAGTAGCAAGTGTGCAGTTTAAACAAATATGCAAGCAATACATTTCCCATTTTCATCATTTTTCCAGCATGTTTACTTTTTCAGAACAGTAAGTACACATCATTTTTATGCATCAATGTACTTAGGAGAGAGAAGAGAGAAAGAAATATGGTTTTGCAGGTTTTGGTTTAGGCAGAAGGAATTACAAAACAAAGCTACAGCAGTAACTCAGTAGGAAAAAGAAGCACAAGAATAGAATACCAACAAAACTGATGTAACAGTAATATGCAGAAGGCCAAGAATATTGTAAAATATTCAAATCTCCAACCTGTAACATAAACCTAAGCCTGCAACGTACACAAAGAGGCCAAGCAAATTGTATAACACAACAAAAATCCCTTCAAAAGAAAAGGAGAGAAAAACTTGCCTGGGCATTCAAAAAAACAATATAGCCTACTGCATAAACCACTTCAAAAAGCCAGTTCACAACCTGCTAAAAGACCTCCACCACAAAAAAACCAGAAACACATAACCATATCAAAATCATATGGCCTAACAACCAAACTTGCTATCTGCATAAACCTAAACCATACACAACCAAAACCTGCTACTGCATTACTAAAACTTGCTATCTGCATAAACCTAAACCATACACAACCAAAACATGCTACTGCATTACTAAAACCTGCTATCTGCATTACCAAAACCTGCTATTGCATCAACCAGAACAACCAAAATCAAACAACATGTCCTAAACCATTCCAAACCAAATGCTTAACCTGCATGAGCCATCAAACCAATACCACCATAAAAAACCATTAAAACCATAGCCATTACCATAACCATCACCTACTGTCCAACAAACACCATCACCATTTCAAAACCAATATATAGCAAGAGCCACAAAACTGTCAAAACCATGGCCTAAACAAATTTCCAAACCCAGGCATACAGTAAGGCCTCAAAATGTTATCATAGGCTAACAAAAAGCAACAGTAGCTAGAAGAAGAAAAAACATACATCAAGGCAATAAAGAAGTAAGAACGAAGTACCAGGGTCACGTAGCTAGCGCCTCCGCCGTTTCCTCGCGCCTTGGCCTCCTAGCCCCGTCCAATCTCCCTCCTCCGTCTCCAAAGGTAACCCTTTCTTTCTTTCTTTTTTTTCAAAACCTCAAACCACCATTAACAAACGAGAAATCAGGAGCGAAAATGAACTCAAATCGTAACATGCAGTAATCAAAGCACTAAACGAATAAGACAACGATTTATACCGTGAATCCATCGCCGTAGCCTTTGTTGGAGGGAAGAGGAAAATGGAGAGTGCTGGTGGCCGTTGGGACGAAAGGCGAAGTCAGAAGCCCACAGTTCAGAAGCGAACGAAGAGGACCACGCGCGAAGAAGACGGTACAAATGAGCGATGTTCTGTAACCAGAACCCTAATCCTTTTTTCCAAATGCCAAAACACGTTTAACCCTAAAGACAAAATTATGGAATAATTGGACTGAACCCCAACGCCTAGGCTCAAACGAATTCCCTTTGGCACCCCCACTTCTGCTTCTTTGTTTGGGTCACCTTAAAACCCTTGGCCCATAATTACCTATCCTTCCCTTTTTTTCTATTTTTGCTTTCTTTTAATCCTTTTTTTAGAATTATTATCACTTTAGTTAATTAGTAAAGGTATAATAAAAAGAGAGATTCATTTAATTAAACAATTTTAATTAGTTTGATCACTTTTATTAATTTAAACTTTAGAATTAATTTAGAAATTTTAATATTATTTTCACTAGATTTAAACTAATAATCATTTAAAGTTTTAATTTAGTTTAATTATTTAATAACTCCTAAAAAAATAATAATACTTTTATTTGAATATTAAAAAACATATAAAATAAAAATGACTTAAAAATGAAAAAACATGTTATTTTCTTTAAATTATTTCTTTCGTTTTAGTTAATATTAATACAAATACAAAAAGATAGAATTTAAGATTAAAACACTCTATTTCTCTTAATCAATTCTCTTGCGTTATTAATGTTAAAACAAAAAATCTAAAAAATGCATATTTACACCATTCAGTCATTTATTTAACTGTTTTTATTTAATCATTATCCGCCTAATTTTCCTGTTTAATTATTTCATATTTACTTGTTTATTCTGTTTAGTTTAAATCCAAGGGAAAAACGATAAATTTGTTGACTTCATGTCTTCAAATCCAATCGCGCGAACATTCGCATTTCATTAAAAACTTAGGACAATTTTTCTCAAATATTCAATCTTTTCAAAACTTATACCTTTTAAGCAAAAACTCCGACGTTAGGTCGTCGTCTCTTCCAAAACACGTCTGTACCCCTTTTCGGCCAAAACAATTTATTTTTAATCAAAACGATCAATTTTAATAAAACAGATATTTCAAAAGGTTCCTATAGAGTACTATAGATACATTGGGTGCTAGTACCTTCCCATTGTATAACCAACCCCCGAACCATAGATCTCTTTTCAAAAACGCCTTGTATTTCATTACTTTTAAAAAAGTATTATTTTACATTGCATATTTAGGGTTTTATTTCGCTCTTTCCCCTTTTCCCTTGGAAATAATAAAGCGCGGTGGCGACTCCTGCTTTTGTGAGACGAATTAATCAATAATTCGATCTCCGATTTACCCCGCTACATTTTTTATCGCTACAGAATTGGCGACTCTGCTGGGGAAAGATTGACCTCTTGCTGGTCCATCCCTAAGTGGGTTAAGCCTAATTTGTCTTATCTGTTTATTACTATTTGATTTGCTTGATTATGTGTTTAAATTGGGGTGTTTGGGTTTTTTGCAAAGGACGAATCCTATACCCGGATTAAGTAACACTTAAGGAATAGGACGGGCGGTATAGTCATGTTAACTTTGAGGGAGTAATCCTGAAGAAGGAGGCATGAGATCCCCCACTCAATGGAAGGCCCTCTTGAACTTAATATTTGTTTACCGAGTAATCGGGAAGACATTATTATTTTCGACCTAGGAGCCCGAGAAGTTAAGGACCGTAGAACCCTAACCCATCTTGGCCTTTTTAGGTGTAGCGCGGAGACTATAACGGAGTAATTCGGAAGTGGTTGTTACGTGATGCTACGCTCGGACGAGTTTCTCTTGAGAATATTGCTAATTATTGAGTAATCAAGACGTTGGTAATATCTGAAGGAGGAATGTAGACTCTGGGAACTCTTAGAACATTGTCTTACAGGTGTGATTGAACCATTAGTACATACCTTTGGGTGGGCTTTACCCTCGACTCCATGCTGAACGTTGAACCTTTGAACCCCATGTTTGTGAACTTGTGTGTGACTATTGCATTATCATTCATTCATGCATTCATCAACATCTTTGTAAAAAAAAAACTTGTTTTTCAAGGAACTTCGGAATGATTTTTGCAGACATCTCAGGTTATCATGGAATTTGGAAGGAGAAACACTCGAAGCTTTAGTTTTAAGGAGCCCGAGATTGAAGAACTGAAGAGTTTGATTTCGAAGATCGAGAACCCGACGGATTTTCAGAGAAAGTATGGGTCCATTATACCTCTCATGAAGCGCAAGATGAAGGAAGGCATCCTCAATACGTTGGTTCAATTCTACGATCCCTTGTACCGATGTTTCACCTTTCCGGATTACCAGTTGATGCCCACCTTAGAAGAGTATTCCTACATACTTGGTTTGCCGATCATCGATTGTGTTCCTTTTTCTGGATTAGAAGAGGAGCCCAAATCTCACGAGATAGCGACCATCACCCACTTGAAGAAGTCAGAGATAGAGGAGAACATGACTACAAAAGGGGGAATCTGAGGCTTGTATGCGTAGTTTTTATTGAGGAAAGCTCGTCATTTCCCTGAGATAAAAGATATTGTTGCCTTTGAAGACGTGTTTGCTCTACTCGC
Organism: Vicia faba; assembly: GCA_948472305.1. NCBI lineage: Eukaryota > Viridiplantae > Streptophyta > Magnoliopsida > Fabales > Fabaceae > Vicia > Vicia faba. Next base: position 358,996,921 of record OX451735.1, read on the forward strand.
TTATGGTCTATTCTTGTTCCCTAACGTTGATAAGTTTGTGGATATCAACGCCATCAGAATTTTCTTGATTGGAAATCCGGTCCCTACGCTGCTAGGAGATACCTACTACTCCATCCATCTTCGAAACTCTTATCAAGGAGGGATGATTATTTATTATGCACCGTTGTTGTATCAGTGGTATGTTTCGCATCTACCTGGGTCTGATGTTTTCTGGGATCTCGAGAAGGAACCGCGTTGGGCGCCAAAGATCATGGCTCTCACTCATTTCGACATTGACTGGTATAATCGAGTTTACTACAACGTGAAGATCATCGATAGCTGTGGTGCTTTTCCTAACGTGCCTCTTCTCGGTACGAGAGGTGGAATCAACTGTAACCCTGTTCTCGCGCGCCGTCAGTTTGGGTACCCGATGAGGGATAAGCCAAACAACATCCATGTGAGTGGTTTCTTTCTACAGGAAGGACAAGATCATCAGGCAGCTAAGAGGGAGATCGAACGAGCTTGGCGCCACATCCATAGGAAAGGGAGAGATATGTTAGGACATAGGGGTGTCGTTTCTTTGGAGCCTTACCTACAGTGGGTTCGTGCTAGGGCTTGTGCTCTCAAGATGCCCTATAAACTTGAGAAACCTTTATTCCCCACTGTTGCACCATCATCTATTGTTATCCCTATCGCGAATATAGGAGAATACCAAGGAAATCTGGCTAGGATGAAGTCCGAGAGGGATGCTTGGAAAGAAAAGTACCATATGTCTGAATATGAGAATCGAGTCCTGACTCGACAGCTAAAGGAAAGGAGGAGTTGCTGTTTATTCAAGACGGCTGGTTCATTGATCACGATGAGAAGCTTCGTCAAAAGGATGCTTTACTGAAGAGGTATGCTAGTGAAAGGAAGAGAAAGAAGGAAGGTTCGGTAAGCGTGGCTCTCGTTCCTAATCCGCAGAAGGAAATCATTGATCAACTGGTAGCTGAAAAGAAAGAGATGGAAGACTTTTATGAAGAGAAGATCGGGAAGCTCCGGTTACAGTTGGTGTTTGGTCCTTCATCTGAGGATTCCGAGTGATCTTTAGCTTTTAGTTTTATTTTATTGATGTCATTTTGTAAAACTATGTAAAAGAGCTTCATGCTCCAAATTTGTAATTTATTGCTTTATTTTGGGCTTCATGCTCCAAAGTTGTAATTTATTGCTTTATTTTGGACTTCATGTTTTAAAATTGTAATTTATCGCTTTATTATGGATTCCATGTTTCGAGGTTGTAATTTACTGCTTTTATTATTGGGTTGTTATCCCAAACTTGTAATTTATTGTTTTGTTATTCCAAGTTGTGAGTTGTAATTTACTGTTTTCAATTAATGGATTGAGTTTTGTTGTTCCGAATTCCTTTACCATTGATATGTGCAAAACCACCGAAGTTCCCTGAAAAACTATTAAAATGAATCATCATTTGCATCGCACATCATGCATCATTCAACATTTCACTTCACATGTTTTCTAGAGTCTTATCCTTGTTCTTTTTCCACTCAAAAGGTTGTCAAGCTGTCTCACCGATACGACACTCGAGCCAATCGTCAGAGGAAGATGGAAGATCTGGAACAGGAAAATCATGAGCTTCGTGGGGAAGTTGCTACCCTTCGTATCGAGATGGAAAAGTTAACTGCGTTAGTGGAAAGTTTGGTGGCTGTTCAGAATCAGCCATCAACTACGGCTGCCGAGATTCAGACTTCAACTCCAGTGGTTTCCGAGATTGTCACCGTTCCTACATCCGTGACTCAAATCAAGTCGCTGCTTCAACATCAGATGCCGAAAGGTTTTCCGTGGGGAATGCCTTACAACTTTGTGCCAGAGGGGTATCAGCCTGCCGTACAACCTTTGTTTCAACCTGCTTTGTCTCTTCCTCAACCAGAGACAACTGCCTTGCCACCAGTAATTCCGTCTGTGACACCTTTTCCGCAACCGGTAATGACAATTGTCGCTCCTGTGGTCCACTCCGTGCCATACTTGAATGAACCTACTTATCCTGCCGAGCCTGCTGAAAGTATGGGTCTTTTTGATAGAATGGAAGAATTCCAAGATCAGTTCCAAGAAATGAAGAAGGAGCTTAGAGCGTTAAAGGGGAAAGATTTGTTTGGGAAGAACACGCATGACCTTTGTTTAGTTCTGAATGTCAAGATTCCAGCAAAATTCAAAGTGCCAGACTTTGAGAGATATAAGGGTGATTCGTGTCCTAGAAGTCATTTGACAATGTACGTGAGAAAGATGTCTACGTATTCCGATGATCATGACTTGTTGATTCATTATTTTCAAGATAGTTTGACGGGTGCTGCTCTAAAGTGGTATATGGGTTTAGACAGTATTCGGATCCGCAACTTCAACGATCTTAGCGAAGCTTTTGTCCACCAGTACAAGTATAACGTTGACATGGCACCGGACAGGGATCAACTCCGGGCGATGTCGCAGAGAGACCGAGAATCTTTTAAGGAGTACGCCCAGAGGTGGCGTGAAATTGCTGCTCAAATCTATCCACCTCTTGAAGAGAAAGAGGTGACTAAGATATTTTTGAAGACTTTAGGTTCCTTTTACTATGAAAGAATGATAGCCAGCACACCCAGTGACTTCACCGAAATGGTAAGCATGGGCATGCGGTTAGAGGAAGGGATTCGTGAAGGGCGTTTGGTTAAAGAAGGAAGTCCGTCTAGCAGTACTAAGAAGTTTGGAAGTGTTTTCCCGAAAAGAAAAGAGCAGGATGTCAGCGTATTGTTCCCAGGTAGACCTAGGAGAGGTTACTCTCACGTTGCGGCAGTCACCCCGGCTGTCCGCCCAGCTTTGATGACCCCAGCTCATCAAACTCCACCAACTCAACAACGGCCATTTCAGCAGCAGCCTCGACAACAGGCTTATCCATTCAACAATCAGAACCGTTCACCAAGAAAACCGCAGTTCGATGCCATTCCTATGACTTATACGGAATTGTTCCCTGCTCTTATCAGAAAGAACCTCATAACGACAAAGCCTCCTCCTGTCGCACCGAACAGTACTTCTCCGTGGTACAAGGCGGATCAGTTTTGTGAATATCATCAAGGGTCGCCAGGGCACAACCTTGAGAATTGCTTTGCTCTGAAGGCGGACGTACAGAGGTTGATTAAGAATGGTATCTTGTCTTTCAAGGATGTTAATCCAAATGTTAGAGATAATCCTTTGCCTCGACATGGGGCAGCTTCAGTGAATATGGTGGAAGGTTGTCCGGGGAAGTTTCGAGTTTTTCAAGTTGAACACATAAGAGAGTTGTTGATCAGGTTACATCAGAGTTTGAGAAGACTTGCCTTTGTTAGACATCGGCATGATTATGATGTCTGTGAATTTTGTTCGAGGGAGGTTGATTGTCCTATTGTGAAGGAGGATATTCAGGAGTTGCTAGACCAGAGAGTTATCACTATTACGTATGACAGAAATCCGGAGGATGAAGTGAATGTTATCATACCACAATTCAATTTGCCTGAATCAGTAGAGATCGCTTACGACAGTCAGACTGCACCTGTTGATCCTTTGATTATTTACCCACCTGGTCCTGTGCCTTACAACTCGGACCAAGCTGTACCGTATAATTATAATGCCACAATGATTGAGAATGGGGTAGAAGTCCCTATACCGACAAGACCGTCTTTTGTTAACATTGTTGATGTGAGTAGAGTTACGAGAAGTGGACGTGTTTTTGCAGCAGTACCTTTGAAGAGACCAGAAGTTCAAGTCAGGAGACCCATACCGGCGGAAATTCCAGTGAGAAATGTTGAACCAAGGGTTAAGATAGGCCGATCCAGTGAACCTATCCCTCACCCTGAGGATGATGAGATTCTGAAGCTTATCAAGAGAAGTGAATATAAGATTGTGGACCAACTTTTGCAAACTCCTTCCAAGATTCCTTTGCTTGCTTTACTGAGAGATTCTGGTGCCCATAGAGAAGCTTTGATGAAGGTCTTGGACCAGGCGTTCGTGGATCATGATGTGACGGTTGACCAGTTTGATGGGATTGTGGGAAATATTACTTCGTGTAACAATCTTGGTTTCAGTGATGAAGAACTCCCGGAGGAGGGGAGAAACCATAATATGGCTTTGCATATCACAGTAAGTTGTGGAAATGATACCTTATCAAGCGTGTTGGTATATACAGGTTCGTCGTTGAATGTGATGCCCAAGACTACTTTATCTCGGCTCTCATATCCAGGTGCTCCCATGAGACCTAGTGGAGTAATTGTCAAAGCGTTTGATGGTTCTAGGAAGACTGTCATTGGCGAAGTGGATCTCCCTATAGTGATTGGTCCCCATACTTTTCAAATCACTTTCCAAGTGATGGATATTCGTGCTACCTACAGTTGCTTATTGGGTCGTCCCTGGATCCATGATGCAGGGGCAGTCACCTCCACGCTCCATCAGAGACTAAAGTTTGTGAGGCATGGGAAACTAGTGATGATTGGGGGAGAGCAGGCTATGGTGGTAAGCCATTTATCATCCTTCTCTTTTATTGATGCTGACGAGGATGTGGGAACCCAGTTCCAAGGTCTATCCGTTGCCAAGAATGAAGTGAGGAAGCAAGGGGCATCCATCTCTTCTTTTGAGGATGCGCGGCGAGTGGTGGAAAGTGGTTCAGCCGAAGGATGGGGCCAGGTGTTGACGTTGCCTGAGAACAAGTCTGGGGAAGGTCTTGGTTTTCATCCAGTGTCTGCAAGAGTCAAGAAGGAGGTGGTTGTTCGTCCGATTCAAGAGGTTTTCCGAAGTGCAGGGTTTATATATCCTGAGGTTGATGCTATCATAGAAGATGATTCCGAGAAGATTTGCCCGATTTTGTGACGCCTGGATTGGCTTGCCAAAACTGGATAGCTGTGGATGTTCCTATTGTTATGCACATTTCCGAGTAATGTTTTGTTTTGTTTTTCTTTGAAAAAATTCGCTCTGCCCAAGGCGAAAAGTATTTTGTGTCGGGCTATGAAAAATAATTCCTTTTGCTCTGCCCAAGGCAAAAGAGATATGTCTGGGCTCCTTGTTTCAAGTATTTCCCTTTAATGAATAAAAATGTTATTTTGTCCACTACTGTTTTATTTTTCACTTTTTCTGGGAAATAGTAATGAAAATTAATTGGTAGTAATAGGAAAATATAATAACCTTTTGTTTTATTTGCACAAATCGATTTCTAAAATAAAGCATAATCATATGTGCAGATTAATCCATGACTTAACCATCGAAAACAATGATCCTATGCCCTCTCCCAACTTTGAATTCCCTGTGTTCAAAGCCGAAGAAGAGGATGATGAAGAGGTTCCTGTTGAGATTTCCCGTTTGCTTGAGCATGATGAGAAGGTCATTCAACCGTTTGAAGAACCTTTAGAGTTGGTCAACTTGGGTGATGAAGAAGATAGAAAGGAAGTCAAAGTCGGAGCATTGCTTATCCCGGAAGTTAAAGAGAAGATGTTGGAGCTTCTCAAAGATTATGTCGATGTGTTTGCTTGGTCCTACAAGGATATGCCAGGTTTGGACAATGATATTGTGGAGCATCGTTTACCGTTGAGCCCTGAATGTCCGCCTATCAAGCAGAAACTGAGAAGGACTCGTCCTGACATGGCTGACAAGATCAAAGAGGAAGTTCAGAAGCAGATTAATGCAGGTTTCCTTGTGACATCGGTCTATCCTCAGTGGTTAGCCAATATAGTGCCTGTTGCAAAGAAAGATGGTAAGGTTCGGATGTGTGTAGACTACAGAGATCTGAATAGAGCTAGTCCGAAGGACGACTTCCCATTACCTCACATTGACGTATTGGTCGACAGTACTGCCAAGTTCAAAGTCTTTTCTTTCATGGACGGTTTCTCTGGTTACAATCAAATCAAGATGGCACCAGAAGACATGGAGAAGACCGCTTTCATTACACCTTGGGGAACTTTCTGTTATCGGGTTATGCCGTTTGGTTTGAGGAATGCTAGCGCAACATACCAAAGAGCCATGACTGCTTTGTTCCATGACATGATGCATAAGGAGATCGAAGTGTATGTGGATGATATGATTGCCAAATTGCAGACTGAGGAAGATCACTTGGAGCATTTGTTGAAGTTATTCTAGCATTTGAGAAAATACAAACTCCGTCTGAATCCCAACAAGTGCACTTTTGGTGTTCGTTCTGGAAGACTCCTGGGTTTCATTGTCAGTCAGAAAGATATTGAGGTAGATCCTGATAAAGTCAAAGCTATTCGAGAAATGCCCGCACCCAAGACGGAAAAACAAGTAAGAGGATTCCTTGGGAGATTGAACTACATTTCTAGGTTTATATCTCATATGACTGCTACCTGTGGGCCGATTTTCAAGCTTCTCCGAAAGAATCAAGGATGTGTGTGGACGGAAGATTGTCAGAGAGCTTTTGATAGCATCAAAGAATATTTGCTTGAACCTCCCATCTTGATTCCTCCGGTGGAAGGAAGACCTTTGATTATGTACCTGACTATATTGGAAGACTCCATGGGATGTGTGCTTGGTCAACAAGATGAGACTGGAAGAAAGGAACATGTCGTATACTATCTGAGTAAGAAATTCACAGACTGTGAGTCTCGGTACTCATTGCTTGAGAAAACCTGTTGTGCTTTAGCTTGGGCTACTCGCCGTCTGCGCCAGTATATGATTAACCACACCACTTGGTTGATCTCCAAAATGGATCCGATCAAGTATATCTTTGAGAAACCCGCCTTATCTGGAAGAATAGCCCGTTGGCAGATGTTGTTATCCGAATATGACATTGAGTATCACACTCAGAAAGCAATCAAAGGGAGTATTTTAGCCGATCATTTGGCTCACCAACCAATTGACGATTATCAATCCATCAAGTTTGATTTCCAAGATGAAGATGTTATGTACTTGAAAGCTAAAAATTGTGAAGAGCCGTTACCTGAAGAAGGACCTGATCCTGAATCCCGTTGGGGTTTAATATTTGACGGAGCTGTGAATTCTTATGGAAATGGAATTGGGGCAATCATCGTCACTCCTCGAGGTACTCATATCCCGTTCACGGCGAGATTGAAGTTTGACTGCACGAACAACATGGTTGAATATGAGGCATGTATTATGGGTCTCGAAGAAGCAGTGGATCTAAGGATTAAGATTCTTGATATTTATGGAGATTCGGCATTGGTGATTAATCAGATCAAAGGAGAATGGGAGACTCGTCATCCTGGTTTGATCCCTTACAGAGACTATGCTAGAAGATTGTTAACCTTCTTCAACAAAGTGGAATTACATCATATCCCTAGAGATGAGAACCAAATGGCTGATGCTTTAGCTACTTTGTCTTCCATGTTTCAAGTGAATGGTTGGAACGACGTGCCTACAATCCGAGTTATGCGCCTTGATAGACCTGCTCATGTGTTCTCAGTAGAAGAGGTTACCGACGACAAACCGTGGTTCTATGACATTAAACGTGTTCTTCAAACTCAAGAGTACCCGCCTGGGGCATCCAATAAAGATAGGAAGACATTGAGAAGATTAGCAAGCAGTTTCTTTCTCAATGAAGAAGTTTTGTATAAGAGGAATTATGACATGGTCTTGCTCAGATGTGTAGACGGACGTGAAGCAGACATGCTGATGCAAGAAGTACACGAAGGGTCCTTTGGCACTCATGCCAATGGACATGCGGTGGCTAGAAAGATGTTGAGAGCTGGTTACTATTGGATGACAATGGAATCTGATTGCTGCAAGTATGTGAAGAAGTGTCATAAATGCCAGATTTATGCGGACAAGATGCACGTCCCACCGACTCTCCTAAATGTTATCTCTTCACCTTGGCCTTTCTCTATGTGGGGCATTAATATGATTGGAATGATTGAACCCAAAGCTTCAAATGGTCATCGTTTCATTTTGGTAGCGATCGATTATTTTACTAAATGGGTGGAAGCAGCATCTTATGCTAATGTAACCAGACAGGTGGTAGTCAGATTTATCAAGAATCAGATCATTTGTCGATACGGTATCCCGAGCAAGATTATCACTGATAATGGTTCGAATTTGAATAACAAGATGATGAGAGAGCTTTGTGAAGAGTTCAAGATCGAACATCATAATTCTTCTCCTTACAGACCGAAGATGAATGGGGCTGTTGAAGCTGCTAACAAGAATATCAAGAAGATTGTCCAGAAGATGGTAGTAACTTATAAAGATTGGCATGAAATGCTTCCGTTTGCTTTACATGGATACCGTACTTCGGTTCGAACTTCAACGGGCGCAACCCCATTTTCCCTAGTTTATGGTATGGAAGCAATACTCCCCGTGGAGGTTGAGATTCCGTCTCTGAGAGTGTTGATGGAAGCTAAACTTTCTGAGGCCGAATGGTGTCAAAGTAGATATGATCAGTTGAATTTAATCGAAGAGAAGAGATTGACAGCTTTGTGTCACGGTCAGTTGTATTAGCAGAGGATGAAGAAGGCTTTTGATAAGAAGGTTCGACCGCGCGAGTTCATAGAAGGTGACCTTGTGCTCAAGAAGATATTATCTTTCCAACCTGATTCTAGGGGCAAGTGGGCTCCGAATTATGAAGGACCATACGTCGTTAAGAAAGTTTTCTCTGGAGGTGCCTTGTTTCTCACCAATATGGACGGTGAATAACTCCCGCGTCCCTTGAACGCCGATGCAGTCAAGAAGTATTTCGCTTAGGCAGGCTTTTAGTCAGACCAGTCTTGGCATTTGAGCACATTTTGGAATTCAAAGTTGTTAGGGAGAATAGTGATCATTGTTTTTGTGTGACCTTTTTATTTCATGTACTATTTCCCAAACTTTTGTAAACCGTTGGAGTCGCATTGTTATCAAACTACCATCTTATTAATGAAATTTAAGCATTTAACTTTTGTGGGCAAAATTTTAATTTTTTACGGCAATATTTGAAACAAAGTATTTAAAATATTCTTATTTTTAAAATGTGTCGTGAATAACGGAAGGAATATTAACAGTTGTTCCGGGGATGGTCAGGCCATGAAATGCAAAACAGCACAGTAATTTATCCTTGCATGATGAGCGTGTTTTCTTTCAAAATCATCATGAAGTGTTAGTTGTGTAAGCTTGTGTTTCTGGTGGTACTAAGTTTGGTGACTCCCCAGTTGTTCCAGTTAAGTGTTGTTTTGGCTACCTTTGTTTGAGCAGATTTCTAAGTGTGGTACGTTTTGTTTCTTGCCAGTGGTCTATTGGTATTAGAAGAATTGGATTTGAACACTTTTCTCCTCAGAAGACTTGAGCTTTGTGGCGTGTTACGCTCCGACGTTTCTTTGTGTTTCCAGTTCCAGTTATCTTCCATCTTTTTAAGATTGGCCGAGTATCTATCTTGTCACGACATTTTATCGTCTCCAGGATATTCCATTTGTTCGTTTTGTCAGCATAACATTCATTTATTCATTTACACTTATATCATGCACGGATATTTACATTTGTCGTTGACTTTTGGGTTGTACTTTGTTTATTCAAATAACGTACATGTTTCTTTCCAAGTAGAAGTTTAGCTTAGGCAGAAAATGTGCTTCCTTTCTATGTTCGCCAACTGAGCTAATCCTCATGGATGATTTTTGATTTAGCTCACCTTGTCCATTTTTGGATAGGATGAATTCCCCAATCGAGTTGCTTTCTCATTGGGTGGAGTCTTGTTTGACTGTTCTCCCTCTAGTTATTCCTAGATAAAGTTGTTGTCTCTTGCGTAGGCTATCTCATGATCTTTCCCAGTGAAATTGCGACCTAGACAGATGGTGCGTTTATTTTGCACATTTATATGTGATATCCTCGGGAATGGACTGATTCATGATTCTCTTTGATGAAGATTTTATTCTCTGCCGGTGTCATCGCAATTTCTTTCTGAGTTACTCTTCGGAAAACGATAAGCGGCAGCTCGTCACGAGCAGCTTGTACGTATATTATCATCGTCGGAAAACGACAAGCGGCAGCTCTTCACGAGCAACTTGTGCGTTGTTATTATTGGAAGACGACAAGCGGTAGCTCTTCATGAGCAACTTGTACGTCATAGACATCGCCGGAAAACGACAAGCGTCAGCTCTTCACGAGCAACTTATGCGTTATTATTATTTTTGGAAAACAACAAGCGGCAGCTCTTCACGAGCAACTTGTACATCATTTTATCTTGTGGAAAACGACAAGCGGCAGCTCTTTACGAGCAACTTGTGCATTATTATTTTCGGAAAACAGCAAGTGGCAGCCTCTTTATTTGAGCAGCTTGTATGTTATCGGTATTTTCTTTGGACGACAGCAAGTGGCAGCCTCTTTATTTGAGCAGCTTGTATGTTATCGGTATTTTCTTTGGACGACAGTAGGTGGCAGCCTCTTTATTTGAGCAGCTTGTACGTTATCGGTATTTTCTTTGAACGACAGCAAGTGGCAGTTTCTTTATTTGAACAACTTGCGTATCTACAATATTATTATCTCAGCATTAATGAGTGTATCTCCGAAAATCTCGCAGGGAAGCTTGTCATGAATCATTACCTTCAGAAGTCGGTAATCCATCATCAGCAAGATTGATTGCTTTTCGTCTATCTTTAACCTTGAGTTGCAAACTCACTGTTTTGGGTCAATAATCTGTTTATGGCCTATGCAAGATGCCTTCTTTGTTAGGGTCAGAGATCGTATTCCCTCAATTTTATTCGCTGTCAAGAGTCTGTCGTTTGAAGTCGATAGCTTGTTTCCCCAGTAATGTACAATCCATGTCTCGTTGCTTTGTTGGTGTTCGATTCCTCCAACATTATCTTGTTTCATACAATATCTTTCTCTGTGAATTCAATCACTGCATTCATATCAAACATAAGGGCGGCATCTTAGGACAAAATTTGTGTAATTATGTATTTAAGTACCTTCAATCTCGTCGAAACGAAGATTTTAATCTTCATCTCTCCGGATAGAAGAAACTTAAATAGGGGCAGCTGTTGTACCCCAAATTTTGACCTAAGATACCATATCCCATCTGCATCATTACATTGCAAGCGTTTTGATCTTTTGATTTTTAAAAATTCATAACTTTTTCGAGTCGAGAGTTGTTTATTTTTGAATGCTAAATTTATTAACTGATCAAGGCTTAAATGATGTTTATTAATTATTTATCATCTTAAATTTAAATAATTGGAATTTATTTTCAATTATTATATAATTCAAAGATCTATAAATAATAAAATAAATATTTGAAAAGAGGCATATTAATCGTTCAGACAGTGTTTATTTATTATTTATTATCTTAAATTTAAATAATTGGAATTTATTTTCAGTTGTTACATAATTTAAAGATTTATGAATAATATAATAAATATTTGAAAAGAAGTTCATTAATTGGTCAATAATGATTATTTAATTATTTATCATTCTAAGTTAAATAATTAAAATTCTATTTTAATTATTATAATTTAGAAAATTATGAATAACGAATTAAATAATTGAAATTATTAATTGATCAATGATGTTTATTTATGCGTTTATTATTCTGAATTTAAGTGATTGAAATTGATTTTTCAATTATTATACAATTTAAAGAATTATAAACGATAAATAAAATAATTGGAAAGAAAAGAATTGACTGGGAAATAATAGAATTTTATTTCACTTTATTCTATTTTATTACAATTGTTATTTAAATATTGTATTATTTACGAAACATTTATAATAACAAATTACATAAAAGTTTAAAGTAAAATAGAACTATATTTCTAAGATTCTAATTCTAAATCTTCTATCCAATGCTTTTGTCTGCTCATTTGATTTTACCTGCAAAAACAATTAAAAAGAAAAGTCAGAATTGAATAAATAATTAAAAGTAGAAAATTATTTATTAGTGTTCATCATTAAAAGCAAACGGCTGGAATCAGTTTACCTTTTTTGCAAATCACGGGATTTCTCCCGGTTCACAAAAAAGGGGAGAATTTTTATTTTCATAAATGAATGCACAATTTAAAAACATGCACAAATTCATTTTTATTTTTCAAAACTGCATAATTAAAATCAATTGCATTTTTAAAAAAAGGGCCAAATGCATATTTCAAAAATATACACAGCATACAAAAAGTCTACAGCATATTTCAAAACAGCATATGCAATATTCCAACAAGAGCCAACGTAAACATAACATGCCCATATAGGAAGAAGTCAAAACTTAGGCTCCCATGCAGTATACAAGTAGCAAGTGTGCAGTTTAAACAAATATGCAAGCAATACATTTCCCATTTTCATCATTTTTCCAGCATGTTTACTTTTTCAGAACAGTAAGTACACATCATTTTTATGCATCAATGTACTTAGGAGAGAGAAGAGAGAAAGAAATATGGTTTTGCAGGTTTTGGTTTAGGCAGAAGGAATTACAAAACAAAGCTACAGCAGTAACTCAGTAGGAAAAAGAAGCACAAGAATAGAATACCAACAAAACTGATGTAACAGTAATATGCAGAAGGCCAAGAATATTGTAAAATATTCAAATCTCCAACCTGTAACATAAACCTAAGCCTGCAACATACACAAAGAGGCCAAGCAAATTGTATAACACAACAAAAATCCCTTCAAAAGAAAAGGAGAGAAAAACTTGCATGGGCATTCAAAAAAACAATATAGCCTACTGCATAAACCACTTCAAAAAGCCAGTTCACAACCTGCTAAAAGATCTCCACCATAAAAAAACCAGAAACACATAACCATATCAAAATCATATGGCCTAACAACCAAACTTGCTATCTGCATAAACCTAAACCATACACAACCAAAACCTGCTACTGCATTACTAAAACTTGCTATCTGCATAAACCTAAACCATACACAACCAAAACATGCTACTGCATTACTAAAACCTGCTATCTGCATTACCAAAACCTACTATTGCATCAACCAGAACAACCAAAATCAAACAACATGTCCTAAACCATTCCAAACCAAATGCTTAACCTGCATGAGCCATCAAACCAATACCACCATAAAAAACCAGTAAAACCATAGCCATTACCATAACCATCACCTACTGTCCAACAAACACCATCACCATTTCAAAACCAATATATAGCAAGAGCCACAAAACTGTCAAAACCATGGCCTAAACCAATTTCCAAACCCAAGCATACAGTAAGGCCTCAAAATATTATCATAGGCTAACAAAAAGCAACAGTAGCTAGAAGAAGAAAAAACATACATCAAGGCAATAAAGAAGTAAGAACGAAGTACCAGGGTCACGTAGCTAGCGCCTCCGCCGTTTCCTCGCGCCTTGGCCTCCTAGCCCCGTCCAATCTCCCTCCTCCGTCTCCAAAGGTAACCCTTTCTTTCTTTCTTTCTTTTTTTTCAAAACCTCAAGCCACCATTAACAAACGAGAAATCAGGAGCGAAAATGAACTCAAATCGTAACATGCAGTAATCAAAGCACTAAACGAATAAGACAACGATTTATACCGTGAATCCATCGCTGTAGCCTTTGCTAGAGGGAAGAGGAAAATGGAGAGTGCTCGTGGCCGTTGGGACGAAAGGCGAAGTCAGAAGCCTACAGTTCAGAAGCGAACGAAGAGGACCACGCGCGAAGAAGACGGTACAAATGAGCGCCGTTCTGTAACCAGAACCCTAATCCTTTTTTCCAAATGCCAAAACGCGTTTAACCCAAAAGACAAAATTATGGAATAATTGGACTGAACCCCAACGCCTAGGCCCAAACGAATTCCCTTTGGCACCCCCACTTCTGCTTCTTTGTTTGGGTCAACTTAAAACCCTTGGCCCATAATTACCTATCCTTCCCTTTTTTTTCTATTTTTGCTTTCTTTTAATCCTTTTTTTAGAATTATTATCACTTTAGTTAATTAGTAAAGGTATAATAAAAAGAGAGATTCATTTAATTAAACAATTTTAATTAGTTTGATCACTTTTATTAATTTAAACTTTAGAATTAATTTAGAAATTTTAATATTATTTTCACTAGATTTAAACTAATAATCATTTAAAGTTTTAATTTAGTTTAATTATTTAATAACTCCTAAAAAAAATAATAATACTTTTATTTGAATATTAAAAAACATATAAAATAAAAATGACTTAAAAATGAAAAAACATGTTATTTTCTTTAAATTATTTCTTTCGTTTTAGTTAATATTAATACAAATACAAAAAGATAGAATTTAAGATTAAAACACTCTATTTCTCTTAATCAATTCTCTTGCGTTATTAATGTTAAAACAAAAAATCTAAAAAATGCATATTTACACCATTTAGTCATTTATTTAACTGTTGTTATTTAATCATTATCCGCCTAATTTTCCTGTTTAATTATTTCATATTTACTTGTTTATTCTGTTTACGTTTAAATCCAAGGGAAAAACGATAAATTTGTTGACTTCATGTCTTCAAATCCAATCGCGCGAACATTCGCATTTCATTAAAAACTTAGGACAATTTTTCTCAAATATTCAATCTTTTCAAAACTTCTACCTTTTAAGCAAAAACTCCGACGTTAGGTCGTCGTCTCTTCCAAAACCCGTCCGTACCCCTTTTCGGCCAAAACAATTTATTTTTAATCAAAACGATCAATTTTAATAAAACAGATATTTCAAAAGGTTCCTATAGAGTACTATAGATACATTGGGTGCTAGTACCTTCCCATTGTATAACCAACCCCCGAACCATAGATCTCTTTTCAAAAACGCCTTGTATTTCATTACTTTTAAAAAAGTATTATTTTACATTGCATATTTAGGGTTTTATTTCGCTCTTTCCCCTTTTCCCTTGGAAATAATAAAGCGCGGTGGCGACTCTTGCTTTTGTGAGACGAATTAATCAATAATTCGATCTCCGATTTACCCCGCTACATTTTTTATCGCTACAGAATGTCCATCACATAGAATGTAGATGCGAAAACCTGAGAACCAACCTTAATCGGAATATCCACTTCTCCGTGCACCATCCTCTTGGACCCAACAAAGGCCCTGACCACAATGTTCCTTGGTTTCAGCTCCAACCCTTTATAGTCTAACCGGTCTAGAGCTTTCTTAGGTAATACATTCAACGAAGATCCAGTATCTACCAATACGTGAGAAAGAGTAGTGCCCCTGTATTCAATGGAGACATGCAGGGCTTCATTGTGATTCTTCCCCTTAACAGTCAAGTCAGCATCAGAGAAGCCCAACCCACTATCTACTGTTAGACTAGCCACACAATCTTTAAAGTGATCAGTTGATGTTTCTTGCGGTACGTGTGTAGTCTTTAGGAAAGCAATCAGAGCCTTGGCATGAGCTTATGAGCAAAGTAACAGAGATAACATGGAGATTTTGGATGGGGTTTGCCCCAGCTTCTCGACTATATTATAGTCGCTCTTTTTGATGATCTTTAAAATTTCCTCCATCTCTTGTCTAGAGGCTTCAACAGTAATCGTCTTCGGTGCCTCCGTCTAGGCAGGCTCATCAGTTGTCCCTTTGCTCCGAGTATTAGATGACTCGGCAATAGGGGTAAGAATGGGAACTTGAACAGGAATAGCAACAGGTACACTGGCAGGTCTAATGACAATAGGCTTCTGAACAACTGGTGGAGAAATCTCATGGGAGAAAAGTCTTCCGCTGCGGGTGACTTTGTCAGGTCCAACAATATTGCTGACATCAGTATCAGCATTCAAGTCTTGCTTAACTCCGTGATAATAAACATCAGCCCTGTAATGCCACGGGATGACCTTATCTGATGTATAGGGGATAGGCCCAGGAACAGTAATGATCAAAGGAGCGATTCTTGGAACAGATGTAATTCTAACCGGCTTTCTCGAGGAAGCCTTGGAAGAATTGTCGAAAATGGTGATTATAGAAACTTCTTCAGTAGGAACCAAAGGAATAAAATTCTTCTCAAACAGAATTTCTTTATTATCCATCAGGCGTTGGACACCGGACTTCAAGAGATGGCAACCGGTAGGTAGGACGACACACAAATCGCAACCTTCGCCACAGCCCGGAAATAAATCGGCTAACAGAAGGTTCTTCTTCACTGTCAACAATGGAGTAACAATGTCTTTCACAGAAACCACAAACGAGTCTTCATCTATAGCATTCACTTCATGCTTGGGCATAGGAGCAGTCACAACATTAGGTCTTTCAGGTGCTTCGAATTCAATCTCCTTCGCATCGATCAAGTCATGTACCTTGTTCTTCAGGACCCAGCAGTTATCTGTATCATGCCCCGGGCTATCAGAGTGAAAAGCACAGCGGGCATTCGGATCATACATCAGTGATGTTGTGTTGGGACTCTTTGGGGCCTCCCTCGGAGTCACCAGGTTGGTCTTCAATAACTGTGGCAGAATTTCGGATAAATTAATGTTGAGCTGAGTGAATTGTCTTTGCGGCCTCTCGGCCCTTGGCTGATTGTTGCGCTGATGAGCAACAGCGGGTCTTGATATAACCACCGCATTTACTGCTTGGCGGCGTTCAGGTCTATTATGGCTTTTTGAACTATAAACTGCGCTTGACTCCTTCTTAAAAGGTTTCTTCTCGGCAGTAGACGAAGCACCCTTCTGTATTTTACCAGATTTGATACCAGCCTCAATTCTCTCCCCGGTCATAATTAGCTCTGTAAACCCAGACAATGAACTTCCAATCAGATGGTTGAAATATGGACCAGACAGGGTCCCCAGAAACATATCCACTAGCTCCCTATCAGCTAAGGGAGGTTGCACTCTACCAGCAAGGTCCCTCCACTTCTGATCATAATCTTTGAAACCTTCACCCGCACCCATGGATATACCCTGGAGTTGGGTACGCGTAGGAGCGAGGTCACCATTGTATTGGTTCTGCTTGTAGAAAGCAGCAGCCAAGTCCTCCCAATTACGGATACTAGCTCCTTCCAGCTGGTAAAACCATTCAAGCCGAGTCCCTGAGAGACTGTCTTGAAAGAAGTGGATCCAGAGATTCTTGTCAGCGGTGTATGGCTGAATCTTCCTAACATATAAACGGAGGTGCAGTTTTGGGCAAGAAACCCCGTCGTATTTAGCAAAGGCTGGTGCTTTAAACTTGTGGGGAATCACCACCCCAGATGACAAGCCTATGTCCCCAAAGTCCAAACCAGGTACCTTCTGAATCTCCATCGCACTTAAACGGTCTTCAAGCTATTTGTACCTATCCTCAGCAGGAGGATACTGGTCTTCATCAAAGTCAGTCTCGTTGTCAGAAACCACAAGGCTAGGAGCCCTCCTTTCTTCCTGATTTTCTCCCCCTCCAGATGAGTGGGATAGATTGAATTCATCTCGCAAATTGTTTCCGAATCTACGACCCATGTTCAGGAGGACCGTCTTCTTCTTCTTCTTATCCTTCAGAATAAGGGTCTTCAGATCTTGCTGACCTTTAGCCAAACTCATGAACAATTCCTGGAACTGGGCGTTTTGAGCTTGCAGAGCCTTGATTGCTTGTTTAGTTGATGGTTCAGAAGACATGATGCTGAAATAAACAGTGAAGAAGATAAGAGACCTGTAAGGGTACCTGTAATGAGGTGTATGGAATGAAATGCGTATGATATGATTTCAAAGACTTTAGGGATTCAAATTCATAAACAAAAAATGAAACACACCTTTATTAGATAAACTTTGAATTCAATTGTTCAATAGATGCCTTTAAGGCATTACAAGAAAGAAAAACTGAAAAGTAAATCAAAACTAGAAATAATCAAAAGACAATCAGTGTTCCCATGGTCGTTTCTTGTCGGTGCGGACATAGTCATTGAGGATCCGCTCGTTCTCCAACTGCCTTGTCAACTTCTGAATCTTCTGCTCTTGCTCGTGATACTTTTCTCGTTAAGTATCCCGCTCTTCTCTCAGCTGCATCCATGATCTCTTTAATGCCCCAATGTCAGTAGGCATGTAAGGGTGTAGGATGGTAGGAGAAACCCCTTCTTCATCAGCAACTTCAACAATTATAGGCAAGACAACTTCGTAGGGCATTCCCAGCTTTTGGGCACGTATGCGAACCCATCGAAGATATGGTTCCATTGGTAGAGAAGTCTTCGCACTCAGCTCGTGTGGATCAGACCTGTGTACCCTATCCCAAGCTCTTATGAATCTGCGGCGTTGCTCGTCACTATCCCCTTGGAAGTCAAAGACAATTCTTTGCATCAGCAACTCATGAGGTCCTTCCCTCCTTGCTCTCCTAAACTGACGTAAGGCCAAACATGGATTATAGGTGATTCCTCCATGGGTTCCTAGCAGAGGAACATTGGGGTATTCCCCACAGTGATCAATAATAGCCACGTCTTCCATGCCCTTGATAGTACAAATGATGTCATTATGAGAGAGAGAGAGAGAGAGAGATAATCCTATAGGCCCAACCCATGCCTTCTTTGTTCTTCAAAACTGATTTGGGGAGGTGATAAATAAACCACCTCGCCAGCAATGGCGCACAGCACATAAGGGTTCCCTGTTTCCGAGTAGTACGGGCATAAAGAGAGGGCAAAATGTCACCCAAGAGAGTAGGCACAGGATTACCGGAAATGAAGATCTTTACCGGATTCACGTCAATAAAGGAATCGGAGTTAGGAAACAACAACAAACCATATATGAGAAGAGCCAGAATGTCTTCAAATGCCTGGAAGTCTAGACTGTCCCAGAACTGATTAGCCTTACCAACCAAGAATTTAGTCAAGAAGCCTTTTTCCCCACTTCTAGTCTCCCAGTTTGACATTACCTCAACCTTTGTCAGATGAAGGGCTGAAGCAATCTCTTCTGGCCTAAGGATCTTCTCCCAACCTGTAAACGGGGTCTGCTCTAGAATGGAGATACCCAGTAGATCAGAGAACTCTTACAAGGTAGGGACCAACTGGTAGTCCAGAAAAGTAAAGCAATGATACAGTGGATCAAAGAACTGGACTAAGACACTCATCATCTATTCATCCATCTTGGAGGTGACAAAACCAAGGAGGTGCCCATGTCTTCTGATGAAGGAAGAAGTATCTGCCATCTTTGCAACCAAATCCTTGAGATGAGTGGGAATCTGGACAAAGTTGATCTGAATTGTGTTTCTACGCATGGGTGCCATGACCTACAAAACAAAACAAAGATGAATCCCCTCTGTCTTTAAAATAGGATAGTCTTGGTGCAAGATGCATGCAATGTCATGATGCATGATGTTATGATAAAAACACATCACAAGTATCCACAAATAGCAAACATGGTAAAGGCATACAAGTCACACAGAGAGCCCTTAGATTTCAGGCTGGCAAGGAGCTTAGGTACTACCCTCTTTCAGTTCAGTTGGTTTAAACCTGTCCTAAAAAAATAGTAACCGGGTTCTAGAGGATCTCAATATCACTGACTACCCTTGATCGGTCATAATTCCAGTTTAGCAACCTTTTCTTGCGGTCGGAATCATCGTGAGAGTTTAGTCTCAACGAGTGTAGCATACTGCTACTGTTCTATGGCCAAGTTGGTTGATTTAAAGCTTCTAAGGTCAGTTGGTGCTTAATGACCCCTTAGTAGACACATATTCTCCTCGTTGCGCCACAAGGGATATCGGTACATACTAAAGTGTCACACCAACGTAGCTACTGCTTCAACCGTATCGGTATTCACCGTACAATTCCCTTACAGTTTATTGCTACTTACCTAAAGGGTATCCCCCAGATCCGGGTTAGGACCTATAGTAACTACGATTTAACCCACAAAGATAAAGCATGCAAGTCAAGCAATTGAAAACATTATCAACTATTCCTAAGGTACACCCCACTTATAAGATTGTTCCCCGCAGAGTCTCCAGTTATGTGATACGGTGGGAAGAACTCACTGTTTTTGGAAATGCTGGTTTTGCGTTTTGCGTTTGTTTTTGCAAAATGTCGCGGTAAGCAAGAGTCGCCACCGACTTTTATTTTATCCAACAAGGAAAGGAAAAAAGCACAGAAAAATTCCTTTTTTGAGATATTTCTGAGTACGGGGGGTAGATTTATAGAAAGGGAAGGTATTAGCACCCTTTCTATCCGTAGTTATCTACGGGCTCTTAGGTACTTGCTCAATTGTTTTCAAAATTGCTTTCTTTGTGCTTGTGGGTTTGAAAAAGTTTTTGTTTTGAAACTTCGATTTAACTCTTGCTTCTGTCCTCAAGAGTGTATGAAGTGTTTTTGAAAACTTTGTTCGAAAAGTGTAAGTGTGAAAAGGTTTTTTTGAAAGAGCAAGTATCTAAGAACCATCTACCTACTCGAAAAAGGAATTGTTCTATGCTAATGTCCTTTAGACAATGATATCCCACTATTGACGAGTAGGTAGCATCACCGTTGGAGTTTGTGGGTCAATTTGAATGAGGGACTTACGATCACTAAAGTAATGTTAGGACGCCTTAGCGGTAACCCTAATGTCTTAAATCATTTGTTTGAGGCAATAATATTCGAGGCAACCGTTTCGAGGCGACTATGATCTTTTAGACAAGAGGGTGGCCTCTAAAGTGACCTATACTCAATGACCGTGTACAAAGGCAACCAAGTGGGGTGTACCCTAAGAGTGCGCATGTGCGAGTGTGTTGTTTTCAGTAATTTTGTCTTTGTACATGTTAAGGGTGATCTAAGTTGATTTTAGGTTAAAACATTCAGTCTTGTCATGCCTTCCTATTATCAAACATCTAACAGTTATAATTTGCGGAAATAAAATGCGGAATTTAAATTACAAGGCGTCAGGTATTTACATCGCCAAAGACAAACCCTTAAAAAAATAAAGCAATAAAAATAAATAAAAGTCCTATTTACTATTACAATCCGGAGGCAAGTACATTATTGGATGAAAATAAATAAATCGTGTGCGGGAACATGATTAGGGTTTTGACCCTTTTGGTTAAGGAAAATATCTTTTTTTGTTGTTTTTGAATTAAGAAAGAAATAACCTAAACTAATCACTAAATTAAATTAAATTAGTTAATTAATAAAAAAAATTGTTTTTTGTTTTTTGTTTTTTTAAGAAAGAAAAATAAAATAATTAATGTTAGTAATTAAAACCTAATTAAATCTAATTTAATTTTAATTATTTACAAAAAATAAGTTAAAGTTATTCTAATTAAAACCTAAATTAATTAGTGTTTATTAATAAAAATAAAAATTTGATTGAATAAAAATATTTTTTGTGGTTTTTATTTAATAAAGAAAAGAATTTTTTTTAATGGTTAGTAAATGAAATAAAAATAATAAAACAAATTAATACAGCAAAGTAAATAAAATAAAAGAGAGAGGGGTATTGGGCCTGAAATGGGAGTATGAATAGCAATTCTGTGGCCCAAATGCAGCTGGCCTTTGTTGACTTTTGGAATCCAGTGGGCATGCGTGGACTGGGACCATGGTGGACATCCACTCCTGGACCACCAGATCTGGCCTTTGGCCATCTGGCTATTGCATGGATGATGGCACACGGTAGGCTGCAGGTTCATGCGCGTATATGAATATCTGAAAAGGAAAAACATTGAGAAAGTGGTGGACCTGGGATTCGAACCCAGGTCCTGAAGGAGATTGGAACGCTTGTCTTGCCACTACGCCATATTGACTCAATTATTAATAAAACACAAAGAAATCATAATATTATAAAATAAGTTATATGCCAGCAAAACAAAAAAATGCGCGAAAGTTATTTGAATTGGCCAATCGGAGGATGACACGATCTCATCCCTGTCCTCAGACCTGTAACAATATTACCTGCGGATTTGAATCCGCAGCAAAAAACGCAGGCTTATGCTAAAAATCTCTCCAGGCTAAATAAATCCATTCCAAGAACATGATTGGATTCGTTATGGCCTTCTGATCACAGCTATGCCCTTCTTGAGTCACGATTTTACCTGAAATATAAAACCCCAAAAAACAAATGAAGAACCCTAGCTATGGTGGTTCTTCATTTAGGCCGGATAAAAGCAATTGGATAATGCCAAACGCTTGAAAATGTCATGTAGATTCAAAATATGGTATTGATTTATGAAAAGGATGCTTAAATTCAGAGTTGCAAAATCAAGAACAGGGGTGGTTATCGTGACACTTAAAGCATGCTATGGAGTCTGAACAAGCTTGCTTTGGATTGGTTTGGCTTGACTGAATGCCCAAGAAGCGATTGGGACAGGTCTCAGCCCTTGAAAGCACCTCTAAACACGATTTCGATCTCAAGCTTTTTGTGACTTTTTTCAATCTTGTTCTGCCTCTCTCTGCAATTGCCAACCCTGATCTCGTGTCCACTTGCTTGCTTATGTTGTGTAGTGTATTAGGGTAAGAATTATGGATCAAATCTTCCCATATCAATGCCTTTCAATTTGATTTGATCTCCTCTTTAAACCTTGCCAATTTTGCCAAATTTCAATATTTTTGCCCATGATTTGGTGAGATTCGAACTTGATGATGATAAAGATTGCAATCAAAGCCTGAAACATCCAAAAAATCTTGTGTTATCAAAGCATTGGATTTTATATGATTTTATTTAATTAAAAATGAATAAATTCAATTAAAAATAAAATTAAATAATAAAAATGAGATATGGGCTCATGGCTGAAGCTAGGACACGTGGGAAATGATGCAAGCTCAAATCAAGTGGAAAAGAATGGGCCTATTTGACAAAATTTGATGTTTTCGGGATAGTTTACTTTTGGCAATTTTGCAAAAAAGTCCAACTTCAACAATGCATAACTTCTTCAATTTTGAACTTTTGGAGGTGTTATTGGACTTTGTTGAAATCTTGAGATGTCTTCTAACCAACCCTTTTGGTCTTATCTCATTTTGATATTCCATTTTCAAGTTATAAGCTTTGGCAAAAAAGGTGTTTTTGTTGACTTTCAAAAATGACCTATAATGTCCAAATTTATAACTTCTTGTGAGTGCATTTTTTGATCTTGAGGTATGAAGATGGATTGTAGGAAATTTCATCCTCTTCAAAATGAGCTTTGGATACGTCATTTCTCATAAAGTATGAGAAAGTTATGCTTGGTCAAAGTTGAGTTGACTTTTCCTACAAAACCCTAGTTTAGCAACTTTTGAGTCTTGATGAATTTTGAGCAATCCTTGATGAATCATGATCAACCCTTGATAAAATGATGAAATATTCTTCAAAATGAGAATGTTGGAAAAAAATCTTGAAGTTCGACTGTATATAGGTCACAGTTGACTTTTGCCCTAGCACAATCGATTTTTGGACCCTTTGAGCAATTGACTGAGAAAACTTCATCTGCAAGGCTTGAAATTTGTCATGGATGGTCTTGAGAACATATTAGGACATTGGGGAACACTTGAGGTCATTTGGATTCAAGGATCTTGATGCAACACAAAACCCTAATTTGGGGTTGATTGCCTTAGGAGATAGCTTGTTTGTCCAACTCTTGAGCAAACTTGAGCCACTTGGAGATTTTTCTTGCAATGTCTTGAGAAATATGAGAGGGAAAATTTTGGGGTACAATAGTGTGCATACCATTCTTATAGTCCTGGACATGATACAAACGGCTTCTAGGCTCTGAAGAACAAAATTCAGGATATGATTGACGCCAAAGAGATTGAATTCGACCCTTCAGGAAACTCACAAAGTGATCACTGCTCCCAGGCCAAATCATTGAGAACGTCTAGTTCATTTTTTATTTTTCATTTGTAATTTCATTTTTTGTTCAAACAATTACTGCAATGCCTAACTTTGGTTTTCCCATTAATGCATCACATATGTTTGTCTTGAATGATTTCATTGTCATTTTATTTAAACTATTTTCTTAATTCCCTTTTGTGATATTCAACTCTTGATTAAAAGCTCTAAGCCTTTAGAGGGAGGATGGTGAAAACGATACCATAATCTCACATAGTGTGCTTTTGAATAGATGTTGCTAACGATGTACATGTGTTGTTTCAAATCCTAAACAGTGGAGTTATAAGGAAGATAATCCCTATTCAACCCCTTTGAGCTTAAGAAGTAGGAGTTTTATTTTCACACAAATTAAAACCCTTAATCATACCCTGGGTCAGGATAGTTTTCTTAGTTAATTCAGACGTGCATTCAGTCACAAGCTTTCCCTTCATGCACGAAAAATAGTGTAGAAGATGCTCTCCAAAAGATGGTGATGGTTCCACATAATCATTAAAAACAGGTAGTCATTATCTCTCAAAATAAAAGCCCATTAAGTCAAAACCTATGAAGGATACTTAAGAAGAAAAAAAAACAGGGGCATCCCGCTAGCTATAATCATAAAAGAAACAGTTCAGGCAAAAGACAGGGGTAACAAAAAGAAAGAGGTCCTACAAATCCTAAACAAAAATAAAGGTCACAAAAATGACTGCCTTCTCAAACAAAGGTTCAATTTCCGAACCATCACTAGAACATCAAGGACATTCCAAAACTCAACAGGGATTTGAAATGCACAATTAACTGAGCATATGGCTGAAGAGCATCACGAAGAACGGGTGGGTACAGATAAACTTTGAGCCCTTATCCTTTGTTTCTTAAACCGTGAACCAGACCATGTTACAACCCTTAAAAGTACTAACTGAAGCATGGGTTAGTTCGGAAGCATACTTTTACAAAAGGTATCCTGACTCCTGTACGTCCTGCTATAAATCATGAGTTGATATCACCCTCTTGCAAAATGTTTTACTAAAAAATGAATTTTCAAACTTCAAGACAAGCATAAACTTTGCATTATTTAAATATCATTGTTTGCATATAGTTATCTGTTCGACAACATAGAAATTCACATGACGAATATCTAGTGAACAAAAAACTTTCTCAATAAAAAGTTTCACCTCAAGTGGAAAAACACTTCCAACCAAGGGGCACAGCATGATCATTGTCCATCATCTGGGGCAGTCAAGTCAAGATTCAAGGAATCTCTCAAAAATGCCAAACAGCCAGGGGCAGATCTCCATCTGAATCACTTGAGGCATTAAACATGAATTCTAACAACGAATCACATACAATCAAGAAAAATCTATGCTCATCGGCATATTTCTTCTCAAAAGAAATTGAACGGGAATTCCCAACGGAAACATTCTAAATAAACCAGATTCTCATCTAGAAAAAGTTCAGGTACGATCCAGAGACGGATGTCATCCTGACACCTACTCCAGATTCTCTCAAGTACAGTGCAGATACGATCCAGAGACGGGTGTTATTCTGAAACTCATTCAACACATGTTTTAAGTACAGTGTAAATATGATCCAGAGACGGATGTCATTCTGACATTCATTCAACACATGTTTCAAGTACATTGCAGATACGATCTAGAGACGGATGTCATTCTGACACTAATTCAACACATGTTTCAAGTACAGTGCAAATATGATCCACAGTCGGATGTCATTCTGACACTTATTCCAGAGTCTCCTCTAGAAACAGTTCAGGTATAATCCAGAGACGGATGTCATCCTGACACCTACCCCAGATTCTCCCCTAGAAACGGTGCAGATACGATTCAGAGACGGATGTCATTCGGATGCTTATTCCAGACTATCTTCTAGCAATAGTTCGGGTATGATCGAGAGATGAATTCCATTCTAACACTTACTCAAGATTCTCATCTAGAAACGGTTTAGGTATGACCCAAAAAGACGGATGTCATCCTGACACTTACTCCAGATTCTCATCTAGAAACGGTTCAGGTACGATCCAGAAACGGATGTCATCCTGACACCTACTCCATATTCTTTCAAGTACAGTTCAGATACGATCCAGAGATGAATTTCATTCTGATACTCATTCAACACATGTTTTAAGTAAAGTTCATATACGATCCAAAGACGGATGTCATTCTGACACTCATCCAACACATGTTTCAAGTACAATTCAGATACGATCTAGAGACAAATGTTATTCTGACACTCAATCAACACATGTTTCAAGTACAATTCAGATACGATCTAGAGACGGATGTCATTCTTACACTCATTTAACACATGTTTCAAGTACAGTTTGGGTATGATCCAAAGACGGATGTCATCCTGATGCTTATTCAGACTATCTTCTAGCAACAGTTCAATTCACAAAGCTTTCCTTCCCCAACATAGTTTATTTCTCTATTTGCGGAAGTTTATCCCCCAACAGAGTTTATTTCTCTACATCGGTAAAACCTTTTGATAGAGCTTTCCTTCCCCAACAGAGTTTATTTCTCTAACTGCGGAAGTTTATCCCGCAATAGAGTTTGTTTCTCTACATCGGTAAAATCTTCCGATAGAGCATCATTCCCCTACTGAGTCATTCTCAAGCAGGAGTTAAAATCCCTGGCAAATCATCTACATTCATCATCCCCCTGCAGAAACGAAGGATTCGTCTTCCCAATGCTCTCCAGCAGCAGTCAGGGATTTATTTTCCCAGACTAGGAAATATGACAACAACATACCATATTCATATATGATGGAATGCGCATACACATCGCATATAGCAAAATCTCATTTATTTTGAGAACATCATCACAATGCACTTCATATGTCATGGCATTGCATATGACTAACTCTTTACCTTTTTTAGGAAAGATCAAATCAACAAACACCGTTGACTACTTGCATGACCTGTTAAAGACACTACAAAGCCTGGATTTTGACTAGATAACAGTTTAAGTTGCTACGAAGTTTGGAATCTGACCAGAGAGTAGTTCACTTCTTCAATTACTATAAAGCCTGGATTTCGACCAGATAACAGTTTAAGTTGTTGCGAAGCCTAGATTGGACCACATAGCAGTTCACCATATTGTGAAGCCTGAACCTGACCAGATAACCGTATAAGGTGTTGCGAAGCCTGGAACCCGACCAGATAGCAGTTTGCTCTGTCAATTACTATGAAGCCTGGACTCGACCAGATAATAGTATACCTCAAATTCAAGTTGAAGCCTGGATCCGACCAGATAACAACATAATCTCTTCAAATAACTAAAGCCTGGACACGACCAGATAACAATTCAAGTCAATGAAGCCTGGATTCCGACCAAATAACAATTTGAGTTACTATGAAGCCTGGAGTACGACCAGATAACAGTTTAATTTCATATTCCTCAATAGATTGTCGTGAAGCCTGGAATACGACCAGAGGGCAGTCATCCTTATCATCCTTAACATATCACTATGAAGCCTGGATCCTGACCAGATAGCAGTTCACTTCCGCCTCTTAAATCAAGAGATACTCCCCAGTAGAGTGATGGACAATTGAAGCTCCTAAACTCTACTTCCCGAACAAAGACCAACACTCCTCAGCGGAATCCTCCTCAACAACAGGAATAGGGATCTCCACAAAGGAATATCTCATTAAGTCAACATTGTTCTGAATGGAATCTTTAAGCCCATCTCCGACGATCTTCCGTCATCTTTTCCAAATGGCATCTATAAGCCCATTCCCAATACTACCTGCACAGTCAAGTATCATCTCAGACGTATTTTCATAACAAAAAAAAACAAAAAATTTCCTTTCATCTAGGATTTTAGACGTATTTTCAATTCATGCGTGTTTATTTACTTTTGCATTTTTATTATTACTGTAATTTCCTACTGGTTTGTAATAATAATTAGGATTTTACTTTCCGCATTTCTATAATGTATCTCTCCCGAAGCCATGTAATAACTTGGTATTTATTTTTCTGCATTTTATTTTCCGTAATTTATTTTCTGCACTATTAACTATTAGTAAATAGGCGTGTATGGAAAGACTGTAAATTAAAACGTTAGCTCACCTAAAAAAAGACAAACAACTGAATCTCAACACATATGCACATATGCACCTCTAGAGTATCCCCTCTTCGGTTGCCTTTTGGAAAATAAAGCAGTCATGTCCCTCGAGAATGGGGACGCTTTAGCAAAAACCCATAAAATCAAAAGATCATAGTCCCTCAATGACCCTACAGTGTTGCCTTTCAATAAATGATCTCGTCCCTTAAAGAAAAATTTCTAAAGTGTCTCCACATGTTGCTTTTATGACTGTAAAACGTCCCTTCGAATGTCCCTCAACACCC
Source organism: Vicia faba (assembly GCA_948472305.1). NCBI lineage: Eukaryota > Viridiplantae > Streptophyta > Magnoliopsida > Fabales > Fabaceae > Vicia > Vicia faba. The sequence goes on from OX451735.1 coordinate 359,024,815, forward strand.
AACGATAAGGCTACCTACTCACTAATAGTAGGATAGCATTGTCTAAAGGAAAAGAGGAAAAGAACGACCCTTTTCGAGTAACAAAGTAGATAGTTGTTAGAAGTTTGCTCAAACATTTTGCGCTTACACAGAAAACTACTTTTCAAAAACAATTTCAAAACACTTTCTATACTGTCTCCACTATGCCGAGAAACATTACAAAGTTCGTCGTACTAAGGCGTTTTCAAAACATTTTCAAACATAAAGCACAAAGGTATTTTAAAAATGAGAAAACTTCTAAGAGCCCATGGAAAACCACGGAAAGGGTGCTAACACATTCCCTTTCCATAATCTACCCCCATTACTCATAAAACATCTCGAAAAGGTCTTTTTCTGTTCTTTTCACTCTTTCCTTTGTTAGATAAAAGAAAAGACGATGGCAACTCTTGCTTACCGCACATTTGTGAATACAAAATGAAAAACCAGTATTAACAGTCGGTTCTGCCACCGTATCACAGTTGATATCGTACCTGGCTTGGTAGCCCCCAGAGTAGGTGTTGTTGTACATCGAACTAGGTTAACAATTCTGCGTGTTGTTTAGTTTTTTGCACTTTACTGTTTTGAATTATTTATTATGTTGTTGTTCAGAGATCAGTTTCTCAAAATCTCTTAGGAGATCTCTGATTTGACTACCATAATTTTACAAGTCAATACAATCAAGATACTCAAGGATTATTTTCTATTTACAGAATAAAGTCATGGGTTTAAGTCAACATTGTTTCAATGGTTTTGTTACAAGCAAGGTTTGGATCTACTAAACATGGGACGTTTGAGAAGCTCTGGGAAGTATTTTCATAACTTGAGGTCCAAGTTGCATTGAGAATATGAGGGGTATTTTTGGAATTGCACTTCTGAATAATTTCTATGGAAACTATTTGGACGGTTCTACCTATTATCCTTGTGAAGTGCGCAGTCTCAAAAAAAGCATTTTTTTAGTGGCATGAAGAATGTCATTTCAAATGTTGTGACATTGTCAACAACCAAATTTTTTGAAAAGATAAAAAGTTGAACAAGAACGTGTCTCTCTCCTATTGTGAAAGGCGTACCGTCACTCAATAAGATTTTATCTCCTTCCGACAATGTTTACATTGACTGCATAATTGTTACAAACAAGGTTTTGTTACAATCAAAGTAACTCTCTTTATCTTTAAAATATTGTCAACCTCAACGTTCTCTTTTGGTGCATTTCGGCATTAGCAAATATTCTAGAGATGCTGGTATTAAAAAGGTTCATCTGTTGGAATCAAACAAGGATAAGAGCCGTGATCCAAAGAAGATTGGGTTCAACATTACAACAAATGTTGGAACATCAACTGGAGCATCCTGGACAGGGAAAATGTCTTTGGCAGAGATGAAATCCTTGAAGAATATCCAAGTTCATATACATGATTCAGATTCAGATGCTGATGAAGACTAAGTCAAGTTCATTGACTCCGGAGAGTGAATTGGATAGTTGGTGACTGATATCTTATATATATATATATATATATATATATATATATATATATATATATATATATATATATATATATATATATATATATATATATATATATATATATATATATATATATATATATATATATATATATATATATATATATATATATATATATATATATATATATATATATATATATATATATATATATATATATATATATATATATATATATATATATATATATATATATATATAAAGGGGTGTGTGAGTTTTTGTTTCTGTTGGTTGAGTCTTTATTGTTATAAAGTGTTTTGGTTCTTTGGAGAAACTTAGACTTATTCTTTGTTTCTTTGGGTCTATTTCTTTTTCTTTCTTCTTTACGTTGTGTCGGTTTTTTCCAAGTCAGTTTTTTTAGCCAATTTGATGCTTTTACTTCTGCATCGAGTTATTGTGTAAGTTTGAGTCTTCATTCTTTTGTGTCTTGAATCAATTCTTACTTGTGTTGATTCTATTTGGTTTAGTTTCTTTTCAATATTTTTTGGTCAATTTTTGGCTAAAAAGGGGGAGAAAAGTGCCATTGGTTCTAGTCTAGTGTTGTTTGTTGTATGCAAGACTTTAGGGGGAGCATGATTGTCAATCATATGTGTCTTGTGTCTAAGTGTGTTATGTGTTTTCTTCTTGTGTCTGAGTGTGCTCTATGTTTGCTTCTTCTGCTTCTGATGCTACATTTTCTTTGTAGTTGTGTTTGCAGGATGTCAAGTTGGATGTTCCAACATCCTATCTATACTTGTGTCTTGTGTTCTGAGTTATGAGCATAATTGTGTCATGTGCTATGAGTTATTCGAAATTGAGGTATGCTCATAGGAGTCCTCATCTTGATAGTTCAGGGTGGTAAATGGGAACTGTGTTTAAGGGGGAATGTCATTTATCTTCTTCCCCGTGTACAAAGTTTACATGCTTAGCATGTAGCTTGGTTTGTGTAACAGCTGTATCTTAGATACATTTTCTGTGCAGTTTGGTTTGTGGTCTTATTCCTCCTTAGTTTTATTCCTCTCTCTAGATTATTTGTTATTTGGTTGTTTTAGCCAAAAATTGCCAAAGGGGGATGAAAATTCTGGCTACAGATACCCAATGTCACGTCCAATGTTATGACACTGTATCTGACTTACTATATGACAGTAAATGCAAAAGCAGTAAATAACACAGTCAATTGTTTACCCAGTTCAGTGTGCAACAACACCTACTCTGGGGGCTACCAAGCCAGGGAGAGAATCCACTATAAGAGATGTTAATTCAGGAATAAACCAACCAGTTTATCTCCTTCACTTAAGACCTACCCAATGCAATTCTAATCTAAGTACAACTTAAACCTGAGTTCCTACTCACTCCCCCTCAATCACAGCAGTGATACATAAACCAATTTGACTTGAGAATTGATGAAGACACTCTTCAAAACACACTCTTGATTATGCTTCACAGCTTTTTAATCAAGTAACACAATCACTCGTGCTTCACAGCTTTGAGTGATGTACACAACTAACTTGACTCTGCTTCACAGCTTTAGTCAAGTAACATTCAAACACTCTTGCTTCAAAGCTTTGAGTGCTACACAACCCTTACAATTGAAACCTATTCCAAGACACTTATCACAATGATAATTGCTTGGAGTACAATTAAACAAATCTATACAGATTACAAACTCGATCTTCTAATTAATCAGCAGGGATTATTTCAAAAACCGCAGCTCTGTTGAATATATAGCAGCTGCAACTTCAGTTAGGGTTTCCAAAAACCTAGGGTTGATTCCGTTTGACTTAAAGTCCAGGTCACAGTACTTTGTTGATCAGGTTAGGATTGAGCGAGGTTACTCCTCAGAAAACGCAGGATTCTGTTTAGGAAGGACTGAGTTATTTCCTGAAAAAACTCAGACTTATCCAATCCTGTAATCCTGCTAGTTCAGAACAGGATGTCATAACATCTGTTATGACATCTGAGAAAACCTGTCTACTGATTAGCTAAATGTGATCATTTTGCAAACATGCTCAGATACACACTTATGAACATCAGTATTTGAGTTACAATATTTTTCTGCATATGTACCTAAAGAGTTAGTACAACCTTAACTAGAATGTTATGACATCAGTCATGACATTCACACATACACTTGGAATTTACCAAAAATACAAGCCAATACCTAAACACCTACAAACTCCCCCTTTGGCAGATTTTTGGCTAAAGTCCCTAAACAATCAGAGATAGCAGCAGAAATAAATGATGACAGCAGAAAAATATAGTGTTAAGTACTAATTAAGCAGTACCAAATATTCTCCCCCACTTTAGCCACAAATGGGCCAAAGATTACATGTTTATAAAGTAATACAGTTATCCAAGACAAAATAATGAGATCAGCAGCAGAACACCAGACACAGCAGTAGACAACAGCAGGACATTCTTCCAAACTCCACCACCACGCAGCAATCATCCTTCAAGTACTGTCATCAGACTCAGAGGAGTCAGGCTTCTTTCTTTTCTTGTCAGCATTTCTCTCTTTGTTTGATGTCTCAACATTCTTAGAGACATTTGGATTTGTTTCAGCATTTGAATTTTCTTGGTGCAGAGGAACAGAAATGCCAGGAACTGAGTGGTTCTCGTTCAGAATTCGGGAAACAATTTTTGCTATTGCTTGATTAACATAGGCTGTCCCTTCCCTATTTGTAATTTCAGGGGGTACTGAAGAGGAAGGATGAGATGGATTACCTGTATGTCTTATTCGCACCTCTTTGGCCTTGGTGGAGTTAATTCTATGAGAACAGATCTCCAGAACATCAGAGTCCAGACAGGAAGAGATTGTCCCAGAATCTTGATCAGATGAAGAGGTTGAGATGGTCGTATTGGATGATGATGGCGTTTGAGACATTTTGTCAGTTTTGAAGGACAAACAGCAAATGAGAAGAATTTCTGATTGATGTGAAGCACGAGAGAGGAACAAAGCAAAGGAGTGCCTATTCAACTTCTCAAAACAGTGGTAGGAAATGAGAAAATACAATTTTAAACCAATCAGAACAGGCAGAAGTCCTTTGGTCTTTGTTTTAAGCAAAATTAATTGCTACAATTCCTCATGTTGGCAAATACCCAACTTACCCCTTAAGTTTTCAAATTGATTTGCATCCAAAGCCTTGGTAAAAATGTCAGCCAGCTGTAGCTCAGTGGTAACATGTTCCAACTTGATGATCTTTTCTTCTACAAGGTCTCTAATAAAGTGATGTCGTATGTCAATATGTTTGGTCCTGCTATGCTGAATGGGATTCTTGGATATGTTGATTGTACTCAGATTGTCACAGTATAATGTCATAACATCTTGTGTGACGTTATACTCAGTGAGCATCTGTTTCATCCATAACATTTGAGAGCAGCTACTGCCAGCTGCAATATATTCAGCTTCAGCAGTGGAAAGAGACACACAATTCTGTTTCTTGCTGAACCAGGAAACCAGATTACTTCCCAAAAAGAAACATCCTCCAGAAGTGCTTTTTCTATCATCAGCACTACCAGCCCAATCAGCATCACAGTAGCCAGTCAGAGTCGGTTCACAGCCATGAGTATACAGCAATCCATAGTTGTAAGTACCACTTACATACTTCAAAATTCTCTTCACTTGATTGAGATGACTGACTTTGGGATCAGCTTGGTATCTAGCACAAACTCCAACTGCAAAGGCAATATCAGGTCTGCTGGCAGTTAAGTACAGCAGGCTTCCTATCATGCTTCTGTACAGACTTTGATCCACCTTAACCCCACTTGAATCTTTGGAGAGCTTTAGATGAGTAGGAGCAGGAGTCCTTTTGTGACTTGCATTCTCCATTCCAAACTTCTTTACAATATTCTTAGCATACTTGCTTTGAGATAAGAAGATTGAGTCCTCCATCTGTGAGACTTGTAGTCCAAGAAAATAAGTTAGTTCTCCCATGAGACTCATTTCAAATTCAGCCTGCATCTGGTCAGCAAAGTGTTTAACCATATGTTCTGACATTCCGCCAAACACTATATCATCAACATATATTTGGGCAACCATCAACTTCCCTCCTTCAGTTTTGATAAATAGAGTTTTGTCCAAGCCTCCTTTTCTGTAGCCTTTGTCTGAGAGAAACTTTGTTAACCTGTCATACCATGCTCTAGGAGCTTGTTTCAGCCCATATAGAGCTTTTCTCAATTTGTAGACATGATCAGGATGGGTTGGATCCACAAAGCCTTTAGGTTGTTCCACATAAGCTTCCTCATTTAAGTACCCATTTAGAAAGGCACTTTTCACATCCATCTGAAATAACTTGAACTTCAGAAGACAAGCAATTGACAACAAGAGTCTGATTGATTCCAACCTGGCTACAGGTGCAAAGGTTTCATCAAAGTCAACCCCTTCAACTTGGGTGTATCCTTGAGCAACAAGTCTCGCCTTATTTCTGGTGACAACTCCTTCAGCATCTGACTTGTTCTTGAATATCCATTTTGTCCCAATGATGTTAGTTCCTTCAGGTCTAGGAACCAGTTCCCAGACTTCATGCTGCTTGAATTGGTTCAGTTCATCTTGCATTGCACCAATCCAATATTCATCAGTCAAGGCTTCCTTGACATTTTTTGGTTCTATTTTGGACACAAAACAAGAATTTGAGATGATTTCTCTTGATCTTGTGATGACTCCACTATTAGGATCTCCTATGATGAGCTCTTTTGGATGATCCTTCTGAATTCTGATGGAAGGAGTCTTGCTAGCTTCCTTTGATTCTGATTCTGTTGTGGTGGAGTTGGGTAGATCATCCTGTTGGGTTGAAGTCTCAAAGAATGTCTCAACAGTACAAGGAACATCTGTTTCTTCATGATAGTCATCAATTATGACATTTATTGATTCCATCATGGTTTTGGTTCTGGAGTTGAATACTCTATAAGCTCTGCTGTTTGAGGAGTATCCTAGAAATATGCCTTCATCACTTTTGGAGTGCAGTTTTCTTCTCTGTTCCCGATCAGACAGGATATAGCATTTGCTGCCAAACACATGGAAGTACTTCACAGTTGGTTTTCTTCCTTTCCAGAGTTCATATATGGTGGATGAGGTTCCCTTTCTCAAGGTGACCCTGTTATGAACATAACAGGCTGTATTCATAGCTTCAGCCCAGAAATACATAGGAAGTTTTTTTGCATGTAACATTGCTCTGGCAGATTCTTGTATGGTCCTGTTTTTTCTTTCCACAACTCCATTTTGCTGAGGTGTTATGGGAGAAGAAAACTCATGACTGATTCCTTCTGAAGCACAGAAGTCATCAAACCTGCTGTTTTCAAATTCCTTGCCATGATCACTTCTGATTCTGACAATACATACTTCCTTCTCTCTTTGAATTCTTTTGCACAGTTCTCTAATGACTTCAAATGCATCTGATTTTTCTCTAATGAAATTAATCCAGGTGAATCTGGAAAAATCATCCACAACCACATAGGCATATCTTTTACCACCAAGACTTTCTACTTGCATTGGTCCCATCAGATCCATATGGAGGAGTTCTAGAACCTTAGTGGTGGTCAGATGTCTTGACTTTGGATGTGACATCCTTGTCTGCTTGCCCACCTGACATTCACCGCAAACTCTTCCTTCATCAATTAGCAGTTTTGGAATTCCTCTGACTGCTTCCAAGGAGATGATCCTCTTCATACCCCTTAGGTGGAGATGGCCAAGTTTTTGGTGCCACAGTTTCACCTCTTTCTCTTCTTTTGCAATGCAACACACAGATGAGAAATTCGTATTCTCAGCCTCCCATAAGTAACAGTTGTCTTTGGATCTGACTCCTTTCATTACTGTCTCTTGTTTGTCATTGATTACAAGGCATTCAGATTTTGAGAAATTGACCTTGAATCCTAGATCACACAGTTGACTGATACTAATGAGATTAGCAGTCAGTCCTTTCACCAGCAGTACTTCATTTAGACTTGGAACTCCAGGGCAGTTCAAATCACCAACTCCTTTGATTTCACCTTTGGCCCCATCTCCAAAGGTCACAAAACTGGTGGTGTGAGGCTTAACATTATTGAGGAGGTTCTTGATTCCAGTCATATGTCTGGAACATCCACTGTCAAAATACCAGTCTTCTTTTGCAGAGACCCTCAGGGAAGTGTGAGCTATCAGTGCAGTAGCCTTTTTCTTCCATTGAGGAGCACGTGGTACCTTTTTAGACTTAGGTTTGACACCTGAATTCTGATTAGGGTATCCATGTAATCTGAAGCAAAAACGCTTTATGTGGCCATATCTACCACAATGATGACATTTCCATCTTTGGTACCTTTTCCTCATATGTTTCTGTTCCTGATGTCGAGAGTTGTGTTGAGACATCTGTTTTGGCATTTGCCTACCAGAACCAGATTTCGTTGCTTTCATAAATCCTAGACCAGATTTATTTCCCACATTTTGTCCAATCTGTAGGATCTCTTCCAATTTGTCAGTTCCATTTGTCAACATCTTGACAGATTTTGTCATTTGATCCAGTTGTGAATTCAGCAATTGAACTTCTCCTTCTAGAAGACTTATAGTTTCAAGGTTTTCCCTTTTTTCAGCCTCCATCTTCATGATGAGTTTTGATTGTTTCTTATTCTGCACACAGACTTCAGTACTTCTGATACACAATTCCTTGTATGTTTCAGCCAGTTCTTCAAAAGTCACCTCTTCATCACTTTCAGAGGTACAAACACCAGTTAAAGCAGTAACTCGTTTGGCAGTCTCTTCTTCAGAATTACTTTCTGAATCACAGTCGGACCAAGTAACTGTCATTCCTTTTTGTTTCTTAAGAAAGGTAGGACATTCAGCTCGAATATGCCCATATCCTTCACAACCATGACATTGAATTCCTCTGCCTTGAACTCCCTTCCCATCTGACCTTGATCTTTTGCTGGAACTGTCAATGTCAGAGGAGATGTTATGAACATTAGACCTTGACTTTGGATCTATTCTTTTGATGAGTTTGTTGAATTGTCTTCCTAGCATGGCTATAGCTTCTGAAATGTTTTCTTCAGCATCAGTGTTGGACATAAGTGCTATGCTCTTGTTCTTTTTGACATCATCATTAGTGATTCCCATCTCAAAAGTCTGAAGAGACCCAATAAGTTCATCTACTTTCAACTTGCTGATGTCCTGGGCTTCCTCTATGGCAGTCACCTTCATTGCAAATCTTTTAGGCAAGGATCTGAGAATCTTCCTCACCAGTTTTTCTTCTGACATTTTTTCTCCCAGTGCTCCTGAGGTGTTGGCAATTTCCAAGATGTTCATGTGAAACTCATGAATGGTTTCATCTTCCATCATTTTTAGATTCTCAAACTTAGTGGTCAACATCTGAAGCCTTGACATTTTTACTTTGGAAGTTCCCTCATGAGTAGTTTTGAGAGTGTCCCAAACTTCCTTGGCCAGTTCATATTGATGAACTAATCTGAAAATATTTCTATCAATCCCATTGAACAAGGCATTTAAAGCTTTGGAATTTCCCAGGGCTAGCTCATCTTCTTCTTTACTCCAATCTTCCTCAGGCTTCAGACTGATTGTCCCATCTTCCTCAGTTATGGTGGGATGAATCCATCCTTTGTCAGCAGCTCTCCAAGCCTTTTTGTCCAGAGATTTTAGGAAGGCAATCATACGAGGTTTCCAGTAGTCATAATTAGTTCCATCCAGAATGGGTGGTCTATTTCCAAAAACTCCTTCTTTGTCCATAGTGCCAGAAAGTGATATCCCTAGATCTCACCCAGTGATACAGGCAGGGTGCCTGCTCTGATGCCAATTGAAAATTCTGGCTACAGATACCCAATGTCACGTCCAATGTTATGACACTGTATCTGACTTACTATATGACAGTAAATGCAAAAGCAGTAAATAACACAGTCAATTGTTTACCCAGTTCAGTGTGCAACAACACCTACTCTGGGGGCTACCAAGCCAGGGAGAGAATCCACTATAAGAGATGTTAATTCAGGAATAAACCAACCAGTTTATCTCCTTCACTTAAGACCTACCCAATGCAATTCTAATCTAAGTACAACTTAAACCTGAGTTCCTACTCACTCCCCCTCAATCACAGCAGTGATACATAAACCAATTTGACTTGAGAATTGATGAAGACACTCTTCAAAACACACTCTTGATTATGCTTCACAGCTTTTTAATCAAGTAACACAATCACTCGTGCTTCACAGCTTTGAGTGATGTACACAACTAACTTGACTCTGCTTCACAGCTTTAGTCAAGTAACATTCAAACACTCTTGCTTCAAAGCTTTGAGTGCTACACAACCCTTACAATTGAAACCTATTCCAAGACACTTATCACAATGATAATTGCTTGGAGTACAATTAAACAAATCTATACAGATTACAAACTCGATCTTCTAATTAATCAGCAGGGATTATTTCAAAAACCGCAGCTCTGTTGAATATATAGCAGCTGCAACTTCAGTTAGGGTTTCCAAAAACCTAGGGTTGATTCCGTTTGACTTAAAGTCCAGGTCACAGTACTTTGTTGATCAGGTTAGGATTGAGCGAGGTTACTCCTCAGAAAACGCAGGATTCTGTTTAGGAAGGACTGAGTTATTTCCTGAAAAAACTCAGACTTATCCAATCCTGTAATCCTGCTAGTTCAGAACAGGATGTCATAACATCTGTTATGACATCTGAGAAAACCTGTCTACTGATTAGCTAAATGTGATCATTTTGCAAACATGCTCAGATACACACTTATGAACATCAGTATTTGAGTTACAATATTTTTCTGCATATGTACCTAAAGAGTTAGTACAACCTTAACTAGAATGTTATGACATCAGTCATGACATTCACACATACACTTGGAATTTACCAAAAATACAAGCCAATACCTAAACACCTACAGGGGAGATTGTTAGTACAATGGTTTTTGGATTGACAACTTTTGCTAAAATTTGGTTCTGACCAGATGTTGGACAAGATGTCGTGACATCTTGTTCTGATATGCAGCAGGCAGGAGCTATTATGTTTAAAATTTTGACATATTTAATTTGATTCTGTTATATTTCCTTTGGATATGTTTAAGATATTCTCACAGGTCAAGAAGATTCGTTTTGGAACAAATTTGTATCTCCAGTTGTACATTAGTTACAAAATTGGGCCTTGAGATAATTTAGGAAACTTTGTTTTGGTTGTTCCAAGATTGAAGGAGATTATCTATACAATTGGTGCATCACTCAACTTATGGATCAAGAAACTTCTTGACTCAGAATGTTGAAGCCCATGTCTATAGAGTTGTATTTAAAGAGGAATCCTAACCTAAAGTATTTTAAGTTTTCAACAATTGTAAAATTAGGGGAAGAGTAAGTGTTAGGTTTTGAGAGTCTCTTGTGTAGTTTGTAGGTCACCCATGTATCTTTTGATATTATATGGTCGACTGATGTTTCACTGAACTAGGTTAACAACTCTATGTGTTATTTATCATTCTACAGTTTTTATTTTTGTATCACTTGTAGCTTAATTGATTTGGTTTGTTACCAGATGTTATAATATATGTCTTAACATCATTCTGATGTTGAGATATATGTGTGTTGCATGTACCAAAATTTCAAACTACATAAGAGACTCTCAAAACCTAAGACTATAAGCTTCCTCTAATTTACAAATTATGAGAAACTTTGTTTAAATAACTAATACATTAGGTTTAGGTTTTCTCCTTTAAATACACCTCTGCAGTCCATGGACTTCGAATTATACGTCCAGAAGTTTCTTGATCCATAAGCAAAGTGACGCACCAATTGTGCAGCAAAATCTCCTTAAATATTGGAACAACCAATGTAAAGTTTCCTAAATTGTATCAAGGCCTAATTTAATAACTAATGTACAATTGGAGATATAAAACCTATTCCATATTAAATCTTCTTAACCTGCGAAGTTTACTGAGATATATCCAAAAGAAATATTACAGAGGCAAATCAAATCTGTTAAGATTTAAAACAGCAGCGCATGCTATACCAGACCAAGATGTAATGACATCTGCTTTGACATCTAGATGAAAAACTTATAAGATCAAAATTGGTATGGCAGTTGATAAAAATGTCGCAACGTCTTGATCAACATCAGTATAGAACCATGTTTTAGCAAAATTATGTTAACCCTAAAACAATGGAACTAACATTTAGGTATAATAACCATAAATTAAAAAGGTACATACACCTTCATCATTAAATAACATTCCTTAGCTGCAGAAAGATGATGATCAGCTAAGAGAATGGCAGAGTCAAAGCTAGCCAACTCAATGTCCAACTCCCCTACTCGATCGAAATGCTGGATCTCGATCTTGGTGTCTACATCGAAGGCTTATCGAGTGTTTTTGCATGGGCTTAAAGCGCTTCAACCTTCTTTATTTTGGTCTCTAGTTCTTTGATTTTTTTCTTCCATTTGGAGATGTCGGTAGTTCTGGTTTCACATTTAGACTTCTCACAATCGAATGTTTTTTTGTAAAACCTCCGGTCTAACGAGAGAAGTTGTCACTGCAACCAATTCTTGGGATCAAGATTGTTCTTTGGGTAACTTCTTAGTCTGGGCATGATTTTTGCGACCAAGGTATACCAAGAGTAGATTTAAAAAAGTAGATAACTCCATCACAAAGCTAACGACAGCTGAAAATGCAGTTAACAAGTTGACCTATTTGAGTAAGTCCTTGATGTCGCGACTAGCCATAGCATTAGTGGCTAACAACATAAAGAGGTTACCATCAAATATAATGGTTTTGAGGAGGATAAGTATATCTTCCCGAGTTTCAGTTAGAGAAATGCTGCTTGAAACCGTGGAAGAGCTAGAACATCTGCTAGTCAAAATACCCCTGGAATTCATCATGAGCTTTAAGAAGTCCAAGGGCCTAGTTTGTTTCAAAGTATCAAGTTCTTCAAGAGACATGAGAGCCTGAGATAGTTGAGGCTTATCAGGAGGTGGTGTCATGCCAGAGTCAACATGAACCTGTGGTTGATTAACATGGATAACATCAGAAGAGTGCACAATTGGAGAAGGTGGAGTTTGTCGAGCACTGAAAGTGTTATGGTCATCTTCAGTCAACTCATTTTCAACATCGTTATTTAAAGGATGATTTTGAGCGACGAGGGAGTCATTGGGAACGAGATGATCACCAACTAAGGTAGCGAAAATGTTGTGCAGTAGATGGCCGTCCATGCCATCATCAACAGGGATTTCACTTGCTGGTGAATAGTCTAGAACTTCACTAGCAGTGTCAGAAGAGGCATTGGAGTAAGGAGACTGTAAGTCACTTTCATCAGAAGGAGTGGGAGTTGGAGGTGAAGTCGTAGTCATGGAAGGGATTGGTTGAATAATAGCTGGTGGTTTTTGAACAGTAGATTTTATTAGTGGAACATGAGGGATATTTTGTTGTTGCATAACTGATTTAGATGGTGTGACAATATTGTGTTAAGAAAAGGAAATAACATGCTTCAATGACGACACAGATAACGAAGAAACCCACTTAAAAAATTATACATGCCTGAAGGCCACCCTCAGGACTGGAACTAATGCTTTCTGGTTGAGTGGGGGAGACATTCATGTTAGCCACAATTAACTTAGTCTTCAGGCGAATCTCTATCCCCTTGGATGTCTTTGCCGCAGCAGTAAATTTGGGTTTAGGAGAAGTGACGAATTTGGGAGAAGGGGCCGTTCGAGCATATTTACCCTTCTTAGGTTTCTTTGTGGAGAAATCTGGAGAGTATTGACGATGGGTACAAGGCTCTTGGATGTGGATGCCTTTAGAATGACTGGGATGACGATCGTCATAGATAATCTCTACTGACACCTGGATAATAGCGAAAGAAAAATAAAGATGAAAAACCAGATTCCACAAAAGATCAGTTGGATCAATAAAAGAAACCTGGTTTAAAGGTCCTTCGCCAGTGACAATAGAAGTATCGGCCCTTCTAGAAGATTCCCTGGGGAACTTTTTATGCTCAACTGCTGAAAAAAGGTTTGTAAAAAAGTAAGAAGACAAAAGACCAGAGAGAGAAAAACGAGAAAAAGTCCAGGCGTTTTCTACACCTTCAAGAATCAGAGTTAAAATCTTAACACATTTGATGTCGACATCAAGGTGTCCTTTGAAGTCACCCAAAGAGTACTTAGTCGGGACTACTCACTGCGCTGGTTTTAAAAGAGTATTGTTTATTACTTTCAAGAAAGACCCACAAGGCCACCAGTCAGGAAATGAGGGGCGAAACGCCAGCGCCTATTTCGAGTTTGGTAAAGGTTGAAACTTGAGGGCATACTGTTTGAAAGCAAACTCGTACATGTCTTTGTTCGCCAAATAAGAAGGGAGTTTCTAATTGGATAGTATTTCCAGAAACTTTTCTCTCAAGGTCATAGCGGTGTCGCAAATAGTCTGTTGTAAGCACTCAGGATTATAAACGACTTCAAAGTACTTATGAAAAGTTTGTATATCTTTAATATGTTGGTGTTGTACCCTAAAATTTTCCCTCTCATATTTCTCCAAACATTGCAAGAAAAATCTCCAAGTGGCTCAAGGTTGCTCAAGAGTTGGACAGTCCAGCTATCTCCTAATGCAGTCAACCCCAGATTAGGGTTTTGTGTTGCATCAAGATCCTTGAGTCCAAATGACCTAAAATGCTCCTTAATGTCCTAATATGTTCTCAAGGTCATCCATGTCAAATTTCAAGCCTTGTAGAAGAAGTTTGGTCAGTTAATTGCTCAAAGGGTCCAAAAATCGATTGTGTTAGGGCAAAAGTCAACTGTGACCCAAATACAGTCAAACCTCAAGATTTTTTTGTCAACATTATCATTTTGAAGGATATTTCATCATTTGATCAAGGGTTGATCATGATTCATCAAGGATTGCTCAAAATTCATTAAGACTCAAAATTTGCTAAATTAGGGTTTTGTAGGAAAAGTCAACTCAAATTTGACCAAGCATAACTTTCTCATACTTTATGAGAAATGACCCATCCAAAGCTCATTTTGAAGAGGATGCAATTTCCTACAATCCATCTTCATACCCCAAGATCGGAAAATGCACTCACAAGAAGCTATAAAATTGGACATTATAGGTCATTTTTGAAAGTTAACAAAAACACCTTCTTTGCCAAAGCTTATAACTTGAGCATGGAATATCAAAATGAGATGAGACCAACAGGGTTGGTTATAGGACATCTCAAGCTTTCAAGAAAGTCCAAGAACACCTCCAAAAGTTCAAAATTTAAGAAGTTATGCATTGTTGAAGTTGGACATTTTTGCAAAATTGCCAAAATACAACTATCCCCAAAACTTCAAATTTTGTCAAATGGGCCCATTCTTTTACACTTGATTTGAACTTGCCACATTGCACACATGTCCTAGTTTCATCCATGAGCCCATATCTTATTTTTATTATTTTATTTGATTTTTTATTGAATTAATTCATTTTAAATCAAATTAAATCAAATAAAATCCAAACCTTATTTACCTAAGATCTTTTTGGTTGTTTCAGGTCTTTATTATCATCATAATCATCATCAAAATTCGTATCAAGCATATCATGTACAAAAAGATGGATTTTTGACAAAATTGGCAAGCTTTAAAGGATGAATCAAATCAAATCATAAGGCATTGATTTAGAGGGATTCCATCCATATTTGTTACCCTAATACCTTCTATCATACATAAGCAAGAGAGGCACACGAAATTGATGGTTTGGAGGCTGCAAGAATAAACAGAACAAAACTTGAAAAAAGTGACAAAAAGCTTGAATTCGAATTCCTAGCTAGAGATATTTTCAGGACTTAGCAAGCATCCCAATCGCTTCCTGGACGTTCATTGGAGCTAAACCAATCAAAAGCAAGTGTTCTCACACACCACAAAGCGGTGTAAGTGTCACACGATTCCCTTCTGTACTTGGTTTCGTATCTTAAAAATTATGCATTGTTACAAATGAAATAATTGCATATTTGTAATCAACATGCCATTTGCCAGCGTCAGACATTAACCAATTTCATTTATATGACCAATATGGAGATCTTCCATTGCTAGGTTTTCGTCCTTGTTTTTGGGGCTTTTATTTTCAGGTACAATTGGCCATAATAATGGTTATGGTTGTGACTAGCTGGCCAAGACGAACACAACCATGGGTTCAGAATGCATTTCCATGGCGCCTATAGGATTTTAGAGATGCTTGACTTATAGCTACGGACTTTTGCCGGTTGGTATAGGCCTGAGTTGTTTTAGCCACGGTTCAACAAAGAAGACGATGGCGTGTCGCTTCCCCATTTTCCCGCTCAAATAGCGCGCGCAATTTTTTTGTTTTTTCTGGCATATAATTTGTTTTCTTTTATTATATTATTTTTGTATATTACTAACAATTGAAGCAAAGCGTCCTAGTTGCAAGGCAGGCAAGCATATCACTTTCAGGACCTGGGTTCGAATCCCAAGTTCCTACTTCCCTTGTTATTTTTCTTTTTCAGGCAATTATGTGCATATCCAGATTTGCATCTTACCATGCACCATCATTCAATCAATTGCCAGATGGCCCAGGGCCAAATCTGGTGGCCAAGATCTGAAGGACCACCATAGGCAAAGTCAGCGCACACACACGGAATCTCAAAAGTCAACAGGGCCCCTACATTTCGGCCTCAGCATTGCTATTCACACCATGGAATCAGGCCCAACCTCCTCACTCTCTTATTTTATTTATTTATTTTTATTAATTGCTTTTATTATTTTTATTAAATTTACTAACCAATTAAAAAATTCTTTTTCTTTATAAAATACAAAACCACAAAATATTTTTCTTTATTTAATCAAATCTTAATTTTTATTTTTATTAATAAATACTAATTAAATTAATTTAGGTTTTAATTAGAATAACTTTAATTCCTTTTTTAATAATTAAAATTAAATTAGACTTAATTAGGTTTTTACTAACTCAATTAATTTTTATTTCTTTCTTAAAATACCAAAAACCCAAAAATAACTTTTATTTATTATTAATTAGTTAATTTATTTAATTTAGTAATTAACTTAGATAATTTCTTTCTTAATTAAAAATCAAACAAAAAAATCATTTCTTTAATAATAAAGGGTCAAAACCCTACTCGCACTCGATTTAATTTTCCGCACGCGATCTATTTATTCAATATTGTACTTGTTCCTGGTTTGTAATAGCTTAATAGGAATTTTATTATTTTTATCGCTTTATTTATTTTTAAAGGGTTTGCCTTTGGCGATGTAAATACCTGACGCCTTGTAACTTAATTTCCGCAATTTATTTTCCGCAACTTATAACTGTTAGATGTTTGATAATAGGTTTGCATGACAAGAATGAATGTTTAACCTAAAATCAACTTAGATCACCATTGACATGTACAAAGATAAAAATAAACTGAAAACGACACACTCGCACATGCACACTCTTAGGGTACACCCCACTTGGTTGCCTTCGTACGCGGTCATTGAGTATAGGTCACTTTAGAGGTCGTTCTCTTGTCCAAAGATCATAGTCGCATCGAAATGGTTGCCTCGGATATTGTTTCCTCAAAACAAATGATCTAAGACATTAGGGTTACCGCTAAGGCATCCTAACATTGCTTTGGTGACCGTAAGTCCCTAAATTCGAATTGACCCTTAAAACTCCAACGACGGTGCCACCTACTCATTCATAGTAGGATAGCATTGTCTAAAGGAAGATAGCATAGAACGATTCCCTTTTCGAGTAGGTAGATGGTTCTTAAGTACTTGCTCTTTCAAAAACAAAAACTTTTCACACTTACACTTTTGAAGTTTCAAATAAAACCTTTTTCAAACTCACAAGCACAAAGAAAGCAATATTTTGAAAACAATATGAGCAAGTACCTAAGAGCCCGTGGATAACCACGGATAGAAAGGGTGCTAATACCTTCCCTTTCTATAATATACCCCCCGAACCAGAGAAACATCTCGAAAAAGGAATTTTTTAGTGCTTTTTTCCTTTCCTTGATGGATAAAATAAAAGTCGATGTCGACTCTTGCTTACCGCGACATTTTGCAAAAACAAACGCAAAATGCAAACCAGCATTCCAAAAAACAGTCAGTTCTTCCTACCGTACCATAGAACTGGCGACTCTGCTGGGGAGTATTTAATAAGTGGGGTGTACCTTAGGAATAGTTCATAATGTTTTCAATTGCTTGACTTGCATGCTTTATCTTTGTGGGTTGACTCGGAGTTACTATAGATCCTAACCCGGATCTGGGGGATACCCTTTAGGTAAGTAGCAATAAACTGTGAGGGAACTGTACGGCGTAGACCGATACGGTTGAAGCAGTAGCTACGTTGGTGTGGCACTTTAGTATGTACCGATATCCCTTGTGGCGCAACGAGGAGAATATAGGTCTGCTAAGGGGTCATTAAGCACAAACTGACCTTAAAACCTTTAAATTGACCAACTTGGCCATAGAACAGTAGCAGTATGCTACACTCATTGAGACTAAACTCTCGCGATGATTCCTGCCGCAAGAAAAGGTTGCTAAATTGGAATTATGACTGATCCAGGGTAGTCAGTGATATTGGGATCCCCTAGAACCCGGTTACTATTTTTAGGACAGGTTTGAACCATCTGAACTGAAAGAGGGTAGTACCTATACTCCATGTCAGCCTGAAATTTAAGGGCTATCGTGTGACTTGTGTGCTTTCAAACTTGAACTACTTGCACATTCTTCTTATCTGACAACATGAGTTCCTTGCAGGTTTTATTTACAGTCCTTATCCAATAATTTGGATTTATTGCAGGGTTTACTTACAGCACCTCACACTTTTGCTTAAGCGCATAGCATACACATCATAACATCATGACTTAACATTTCCTTAATCATTTCGAGGATCTCAAGGGTTTGTGATGCAGGTCATGGTAAATCAAATGTCTAGCAAGGGGCAAAGGGGATTTATTTTCCTCTAGCCAATGTCATCTAGAAATCAAAACACGATGACTTGAGTCAGGGGCTATGACCCACTCGATATGGTGAACTTGACTCTTGAAGAAGGACTCTTAACAACACGAAGTTTCCTCAATGTAAGCTACGAAATTAAAATTCTAACAAGTTTCTGGCTTACCCCGCGAGATCCTTGAAAACATTGCATACATATATCATACATATCATTGCATAACAGGTCTCCCAGTACAGGTCTCTCATGTTCTCGCTGTTTATTTCAGCAATGGCTTTCCAACAAGACAACAGAGATATTCAAACTCGATAAGCTCAGTTCAGGGACGTATTCCTAAACCTATCCAAGGGGCAGGAAGAGTTGAAAACACTCCTCGTTGGGAACTTGGTCAAGAAAAGTCCTGAAGACAATAAGGACGAACGGATGGAACAACTGCAAGCTGAGTTGAGTGCCATGAAAACCCAGATGTCGGGGCAGATGGCTCTTATCCAAGGCTTAGCTCGGGAGCAAGAAGAGCTGAGAACCATTATCAACCAGCTTCATCAAGACAGATACAACAACATGAAGCAAACAGTCAAGGCCGAGGACCAAGTCATTAGTCAACTTCCGATAAGTCAAAGGTTTGGTTTGATGAAGAATAAACCTCTCCAAGTTGCTACTACCTCATGGGTCCAACAACAACCTTTCCATAAACAACGGGTTGATCAGAGTAAGCCAAATATGCCCAAGAAGCAATTTACCAAGCTCAACATGTCGCTGTCTTAGGCTTTACAACACCTGTTGAGATTGAATCTGGTGACGTTAAGGGACCCTCCTAAGAATCCCAACATAGCCTCCCCAAGGTACAATCCTGATGCAAGGTGTGCATATCACTCCAACAGCCCGGGGCATGATACTAACATCTGTTGGGCGTTGAGCAACAAAATTCAAGACCTGATTGATGAAGGAGTATTGGAACTCACACAAGAAGGTCAGATTGAATTCTTTTGCCATCCCCCCAAAGTTATCCATTTTAAGTGACAAGTACTGAGACGAGAAGACTTTTTGTTCATTAGAATTTTCAAGTTGTAATTTTCTTTTGATTGTTCGAACATTTATTCATGTCAAACTTTATTACTTTATCAATGCATTGCATATGTATGTTTTGAATCAATCCATTCGTATTTCACTATATTCAAATTGATTTCATTTTTTGTGATGATCAACTCTCGATTAAAAAATTCTAAGCCTTTAGAGGGAGGATGACGAAAATGATATCAAAATCTCTACAGTATGCTTTTGAACAGACCCTGCTAACGAGGTACAGACATTGTTTCAAATCCTAAACAGTGGAGTTATAAGGAAGATAATCCCTAGTCAACCCCTTTGAGCCAAAGAAGTTGGAGTTTTTCTTTTCACAAATTAAAACCCTTAATTATAACCTGGGACAGGGTAGTTTTCTCAGTTGATCCAGGTGCACAATGAATGGCATCAAAGAAGTCCTTCTGAAACAAAAGACGGTGTTGGTTCCGTATAATCATAAGGACAAGCAGTCATTATCTCTCAAAATAAAAGCTCATTAAGTCAAAACCTATGAAGGAGACTTACAAAACTGGGGCATCCCGCTGACTGTAATCACAAGAGAAACAGTTTAGGCAAAAGACAGAGATAATAAAATAAAAAAGAAAGAGATCCTACAAACTCTCAACAAAAATGACTGCTTGTTCAAAATAAACTATCAGTATCCGAACCCTCACTGGAATATCAGAGCAAAGACTCAAATGGGATCTAAATGCACAATTAGCTGAGTTTAGGATCGAAAAATATCACGAAGAGCGGGTGGGTACAAATAAATTTTGAGCCTTTATCCTTTGTTTCTTAAACCGTGAACCAGGCCACGTTATAACCCTTAAAAAGTCCTAGCTGAAGCATGGGTTAGTCTGAAAGCATACTGTTACAAAAGGTATCTTGACTCCTGTAGGGTTTGCTGTAAAATCCTGAGTTGACATCACATTTTACAAAAATTCGATTGTTTTATTGAAAACTGCATTTTCAAAGAACTTCAAAACAGACATAAGCTTTGCATTCTTAAAATAACATTGTTTGCATATGACTATTTGTTCAAACAGCAGAGAAATTCGCACGACGAATATCTAGTGAACAAAAAACCTTCTCAATAAAAGGATCACCTCAAGTGGAAAGAACACTTCCAACCAAGGGGCAGACATGATCATTGTCCATCATCTGGGGTAGGTAATTCAAGATTCAAGGAATCTCTCAAAGATGCCAAATAGCCAGAGGCAAATCTCCATCTAAATCGCTTGGGGCATTGGACATGAATTCCAGCAACAAATCTTACATGATTAAACAAACATCTTCTGGTATTATGGAAACACAACACTACCGACAGTGACAACTCCTTACACTCTGAGAGCATTGGACATAGTCGGAAAATACTGCGCATGAACAAAGACCCGCTAGGTTGACTGGACTAGGAAAAAATAAAGGCATCCCGACGAACCAAAAGGGTTCAAGCAAAAATTAGGGATAAAGAATGAAAAATATGTACACCCAGCAAGTCGAAAACCCGAAAGGTCGGCTTAGGCAAAAAAGGGTATCCTGGTGGACTGAAAACCCGAAATGGTGGTCCAGGCAAAAATTAGGGATCAAAGCGTACGACTATGTCACGTCATCTCGTCACTGGCCTACCAGAAGAAGACTTGTCATTTTGAATGAAAGATACCAAGCACCTCATAGGTGGGGATAATACTCGATCCACAGGGCCTCCGCAGGCACCTTCTCCCGCAGAAACAGGGGCAAAAAAGTCTCGATGCAAGCCATCGTCATATCCTTAGCACGCACCCTAGTAACATTCACTCCATGCATAGTAAGACAGTAAAGATAGCTCTCCCCACTGAGGCTTGCAACTGTGAATGAGTCGGTAATATTCTCCCCAAGTAGAGTTTATCTACCATCAACACTGAAAAGGCTTAATATCCTCGACAGACTTAATATTCCCCAACAGAGTATAAGAATATCCCCCGGCAGAATATAAGATATCGCCATTGGAGTTTAAATTTTTCCCAGCGCAGTCTGAAAAAGCTTCCCCAGTGGATTTGAAGAATCATCCCCAGTAGACTCTGGAAGTTCGTCCCCGGCGGAGTATAAAACTAAATATCCCCAGCCGAGTTCAAAGGAAGATTGTCCCCAGCAAAGCTCAAAGGATTATCCCCACAAGAGTCTAACAGGTTATCCCCAGTGAAGCCGCAACTGAATGATCATCCCCAACGGAGTCCTTTCCTTTCACAAACAGGAATTCAATCCCCAACAGGATTCAGTATCACCAGCAACGGTAATTCATCCCTAACGGAATTTATCGGTGGAATCCTCAGCAGAGAATCTCTTCCCCACAGAGTAATCCCCTCATCAGTATATTCCCCAACGGAGTTATTCTCTCCTGCAGGTCTATTCACACAATCATCTTCGTTCGTCATCTCCAGTAGAAACGAAGAATTCAACTATTTCCTCCAGCAGCTATCCAGGATTTATTTTCCCCAGCTAAAACATTACATTTCCATACATCATGATACAGGCATATACGCATCATACCACACAATCTCATTTATTTTGAGAGCATCATTGCTTGATATATATTATGCATTTCATAAATCATGACATTGCATATGACTAACTCTTTAACTTTTCAGGGAAAGACGAATCAATAAACACTGTTGACTACTTACATGACCTGGTAGTCCCCTAAAAAACTACATCTATTGAGGGTTCTTTCAGCGGATTCCTCAGAAAGATGCTCTCCCAAGACTTTCGTCTGGTTCAGTTAAATCGATTCTAAGATTTTTCTGATTCTTATCCAGTCAAAGTTACTCCAAGACCTTCTTTGGTTCAGTCAGATCAACGCTAAGATCTCCCTGATTCTTATTCCAGTTGAAGATATTCCAAGACTTTCGTCTGGTTCAGTTAAATCGATTCTAAGATTTTTCTGATTCTTATCCAGTCAAAGTTAATCCAAGACCTTCTATGGTTCAGTCAGGTCGACGCTAAGATCTCCCTGATTCTTATTCCAGTTGAAGATATTCCAAGACTTTCGTATGGTTCAGTTAAATCGATTCTAATATTTTTCTGATTCTTATCCAGTAAAAGTTAATCCAAGACCTTCTCTTGTTCAGTCATATCGATGCTAAGATCTCCCTGATTCTTATTCCAGTTGAAGATATTCCAAGACTTTCGTCTGGTTCGGTTAAATCGATTCTAAGATTTATCTGATTCTTATCCGGTCAAAGTTAATCCAAGACCTTCTCTGGTTCAGTCAGATCGACGCTAAGATCTCCCTGATTCTTATTCCATTTGAAGATATTCCAAGACTTTCGTCTGGTTCAGTTAAATCGATTCTAAGATTTTTCTGATTCTTATCCAATCAAAGTTAATCCAAGACCTTCTCTGGTTCAGTCAGATCGACGCTAAGATCTCCCTGATTCTTATTCCAGTTGAAGATATTCCAAGACTTTCGTCTGGTTTAGTTAAATCGATTCTAAGATTTTTCTGATTCTTATCCGGTCAAAGTTAATCCAAGACCTTCTCTGGTTCAGTCAGATCGACGCTAAGATCTCCCTGATTCTTATTCCAGTTGAAGATATTCCAAGACTTTCGTCTGGTTCAGTTAAATCGATTCTAAGATTTTTCTGATTCTTATCCAGTCAAAGTTAATCCAAGACCTTCTCTGGTTCAGTCAGATCGACGCTAAGATCTCCCTGATTCTTATTCCAGTTGAAGATATTCTAAGACTTTCGTCTGGTTCAGTTAAATCGATTCTAAGATTTTTCTGATTCTTATCCAGTCAAAGTTAATCCAAGACCTTCTCTGGTTCAGTCAGATCGACGCTAAGATCTCCCTGATTCTTATTCCAGTTGAAGATATTCCAAGACTTTTGTCTGGTTCATTTAAATCGATTCTAAGATTTTTCTGATTCTTATCCGGTCAAAGTTTATCCAAGACCTTCTCTGGTTCAGTCAAATCGACGCTAAGATCTCCCTGATTCTTATTCCAGTTGAAGATATTCCAAGACTTTCGTCTGGTTCAGTTAAATTGATTCTAAGATTTTTCTGATTCTTATCCAGTCAAAGTTAATCCAAGACCTTCTCTGGTTCAGTCAGATCGACGCTAAAATCTCAATGATTCTTATTCCAGTTGAAGATATTCCAAGACTTTCGTCTGGTTCAGTTAATTCGATTCTAAGATTTTTCTGATTCTTATCCAGTCAAAGTTAATCCAAGACCTTCTCTTGTTCAGTCATATCGATGCTAAGATCTCCCTGATTCTTATTCTAGTTGAAGATATTCCAAGACTTTCGTCTGGTTCGGTTAAATCGATTCTAAGATTTATCTGATTCTTATCCGGTCAAAGTTAATCCAAGACCTTCTCTGGTTCAGTCAGATCGACGCTAAGATCTCCCTGATTCTTATTCCATTTGAAGATATTCCAAGACTTTCGTCTGGTTCAGTTAAATCGATTCTAAGATTTTTTTGATTCTTATCCAATCAAAGTTAATCCAAGACCTTCTCTGGTTCAGTCAGATCGACGCTAAGATCTCCCTGATTCTTATTCCAGTTGAAGATATTCCAAGACTTTCGTCTGGTTTAGTTAAATCGATTCTAAGATTTTTCTGATTCTTATCCGGTCAAAGTTAATCCAAGACTTTCTCTAGTTCAGTCAGATCGACGCTAAGATCTCCCTGATTCTTATTCCAGTTGATGATATTCCAAGACTTTCGTCTGGTTCAGTTAAATCGATTCTAAGTTTTTTCTGATTCTTATCCAGTCAAAGTTAATCCAAGACCTTCTCTGGTTCATTCAGATCGACGCTAAGATCTCCCTGATTCTTATTCCAGTTGAAGATATTCCAAGACTTTCGTCTGGTTCAGTTAAATCGATTCTAAGATTTTTCTGATTCTTATTCGGTCAAAGTTAATCCAAGACCTTCTCTGGTTCAGTCAGATCGATGCTAAGATCTGCCTGATTCTTATTCCAGTTGAAGATATTCCAAGACTTTCGTCTGGTTCAGTTAAATCGATTCTAAGATTTTCTGATTCTTATCCAGTCAAAGTTAATCCAAGACCTTCTCTGGTTCAGTCAGGTCGACGTTAAGATCTCCTTGATTCTTATTCCAGTTGAAGATATTCCAAGACTTTCGTCTGGTTTAGTTAAATCGGTTCTAAGATTTTTCTGATTCTTATCCAGTCAAAGTTAATCCAAGACCTTCTCTGGTTCAGTCAGATCGACGCTAAGATCTCCCTGATTCTTATTCCAGTTGAAGATATTCCAAGACTTTCATCTGGTTCAGTTAAATCGATTCTAAGATTTTTCTGATTCTTATCCAGTCAAAGTTAATCCAAGACCTTCTCTGGTTCAGTCATATCGATGCTAAGATCTCCCTGATTCTTATTCCAGTTAAAGATATTCCAAGACTTTCGTCTGGTTCAGTTAAATCGGTTCTAAGATTTTTCTGATTCTTATCCAGTCAAAGTTAATCCAAGACCTTCTCTGGTTCAGTCAGATCGACGCTAAGATCTCCTTGATTCTTATTCCAGTTGAAGATATTCCAAGACTTTCGTCTGGTTCAGTTAAATCGGTTCTAAGATTTTTCTGATTCTTATCCAGTCAAAGTTAATCCAAGACCTTCTCTGGTTCAGTCAGATCGATGCTAAGATCTCCCTGATTCTTATTCCAGTTGAAGATATTTCAAGACTTTCACCTGGTTCAGTTAAATCGATTCTAAGATTTTCTGATTCTTATCCAGTCAAAGTTAATCCAAGATCTTCTCTGGTTCAGTCAGGTCGACGTTAAGATCTCCTTGATTCTTATTCCAGTTGAAGATATTCCAAGACTTTCGTCTGGTTTAGTTAAATCGGTTCTAAGATTTTTCTGATTCTTATCCAGTCAAAGTTAATCCAAGACCTTCTCTGGTTCAGTCAGATCGACGCTAAGATCTCCCTGATTCTTATTCCAGTTGAAGATATTCCAAGACTTTCATCTGGTTCAGTTAAATCGATTCTAAGATTTTTCTGATTCTTATCCAGTCAAAGTTAATCCAAGACCTTCTCTGGTTCAGTCATATCGATGCTAAGATCTCCCTGATTCTTATTCCAGTTAAAGATATTCCAAGACTTTCGTCTGGTTCAGTTAAATCGGTTCTAAGATTTTTCTGATTCTTATCCAGTCAAAGTTAATCCAAGACCTTCTCTGGTTCAGTCAGATCGACGCTAAGATCTCCTTGATTCTTATTCCAGTTGAAGATATTCCAAGACTTTCGTCTGGTTCAGTTAAATCGGTTCTAAGATTTTTCTGATTCTTATCCAGTCAAAGTTAATCCAAGACCTTCTCTGGTTCAGTCAGATCGACGCTAAGATCTCCCTGATTCTTATTCCAGTTGAAGATATTTCAAGACTTTCATCTGGTTCAGTTAAATCGATTCTAAGATTTTTCTGATTCTTATCCAGTAAAAGTTAATCCAAGACCTTCTCTGGTTCAGTCAGATCGACGCTAAGATCTCCCTGATTCTTATTCCAGTTGAAATTATTCCAAGACTTTCATGTGGTTCAGTTAAATCGATTCTAAGATTTTTCTGATTCTTATCCAGTCAAAGTTAATCCAAGACCTTCTCTGGTTCAGTCAGATCGACGCTAAGATCTCCCTGATTCTTATTCCAGTTGAAATTATTCCAAGACTTTCATGTGGTTCAGTTAAATCGATTCTAAGATTTTTCTGATTCTTATCCAGTCAAAGTTAATCCAAGACCTTCTCTGGTTCAGTCAGATTGATGCTAAGATCTCCCTGATTCTTATTCCAGTTGAAGATATTCCAAGACTTTCGTCTGGTTCAGTTAAATCGGTTCTAAGATTTTTCTGATTCTTATCCAATCAAAGTTAATCCAAGACCTTCTCTGGTTCAGTCAGATCGACGCTAAGATCTCCCTGATTCTTATTCCAGTTGAAGATATTCCAAGACTTTCGTCTGGTTCAGTTAAATCGATTCTAAGATTTTTCTGATTCTTATTCGGTCAAAGTTAATCCAAGACCTTCTCTGGTTCAGTCAGATCGATGCTAAGATCTCCCTGATTCTTATTCCAGTTGAAGATATTCCAAGACTTTCGTCTGGTTCAGTTAAATCGATTCTAAGATTTTCTGATTCTTATCCAGTCAAAGTTAATCCAAGACCTTCTCTGGTTCAGTCAGGTCGACGTTAAGATCTCCTTGATTCTTATTCCAGTTGAAGATATTCCAAGACTTTCGTCTGGTTTAGTTAAATCGGTTCTAAGATTTTTCTGATTCTTATCCAGTCAAAGTTAATCCAAGACCTTCTCTGGTTCAGTCAGATCGACGCTAAGATCTCCCTGATTCTTATTCCAGTTGAAGATATTCCAAGACTTTCATCTGGTTCAGTTAAATCGATTCTAAGATTTTTCTGATTCTTATCCAGTCAAAGTTAATCAAAGACCTTCTCTGGTTCAGTCATATCGATGCTAAGATCTCCCTGATTCTTATTCCAGTTAAAGATATTCCAAGACTTTCGTCTGGTTCAGTTAAATCGGTTCTAAGATTTTTCTGATTCTTATCCAGTCAAAGTTAATCCAAGACCTTCTCTGGTTCAGTCAGATCGACGCTAAGATCTCCTTGATTTTTATTCCAGTTGAAGATATTCCAAGACTTTCGTCTGGTTCAGTTAAATCGGTTCTAAGATTTTTCTGATTCTTATCCAGTCAAAGTTAATCCAAGACCTTCTCTGGTTCAGTCAGATCGATGCTAAGATCTCCCTGATTCTTATTCCAGTTGAAGATATTTCAAGACTTTCATCTGGTTCAGTTAAATCGATTCTAAGATTTTCTGATTCTTATCCAGTCAAAGTTAATCCAAGACCTTCTCTGGTTCAGTCAGGTCGACGTTAAGATCTCCTTGATTCTTATTCCAGTTGAAGATATTCCAAGACTTTCGTCTGGTTTAGTTAAATCGGTTCTAAGATTTTTCTGATTCTTATCCAGTCAAAGTTAATCCAAGACCTTCTCTGGTTCAGTCAGATCGACGCTAAGATCTCCCTGATTCTTATTCCAGTTGAAGATATTCCAAGACTTTCATCTGGTTCAGTTAAATCGATTCTAAGATTTTTCTGATTCTTATCCAGTCAAAGTTAATCCAAGACCTTCTCTGGTTCAGTCATATCGATGCTAAGATCTCCCTGATTCTTATTCCAGTTAAAGATATTCCAAGACTTTCGTCTGGTTCAGTTAAATCGGTTCTAAGATTTTTCTGATTCTTATCCAGTCAAAGTTAATCCAAGACCTTCTCTGGTTCAGTCAGATCGACGCTAAGATCTCCTTGATTCTTATTCCAGTTGAAGATATTCCAAGACTTTCGTCTGGTTCAGTTAAATCGGTTCTAAGATTTTTCTGATTCTTATCCAGTCAAAGTTAATCCAAGACCTTCTCTGGTTCAGTCAGATCGACGCTAAGATCTCCCTAATTCTTATTCCAGTTGAAGATATTTCAAGACTTTCATCTGGTTCAGTTAAATCGATTCTAAGATTTTTCTGATTCTTATCCAGTAAAAGTTAATCCAAGACCTTCTCTGGTTCAGTCAGATCGACGCTAAGATCTCCCTGATTCTTATTCCAGTTGAAATTATTCCAAGACTTTCATGTGGTTCAGTTAAATCGATTCTAAGATTTTTCTGATTCTTATCCAGTCAAAGTTAATCCAAGACCTTCTCTGGTTCAGTCAGATCGACGCTAAGATCTCCCTGATTCTTATTCCAGTTGAAATTATTCCAAGACTTTCATGTGGTTCAGTTAAATCGATTCTAAGATTTTTCTGATTCTTATCCAGTCAAAGTTAATCCAAGACCTTCTCTGGTTCAGTCAGATTGATGCTAAGATCTCCCTGATTCTTATTCCAGTTGAAGATATTCCAAGACTTTCGTCTGGTTCAGTTAAATCGGTTCTAAGATTTTTCTGATTCTTATCCAATCAAAGTTAATCCAAGACCTTCTCTGGTTCAGTCAGATCGACGCTAAGATCTCCCTGATTCTTATTCCAGTTGAAGTTATTCCAAGACTTTCGTCTGGTTCAGTTAAATCGATTCTAAGATTTTTCTGATTCTTATCCAGTCAAAGTTAATCCAAGACCTTCTCTGGTTCAGTCAGATCGACGCTAAGATCTCCCTGATTCTTATTCCAGTTGACGATATTCTAAGACTTTTATCTATTTCAGTTAAATCGATTCTAAGATTTTTCTGATTCTTATCCAGTCAAAGTTAATCCAAGACCTTCTCTGGTTCAGTCAGATCGACGCTAAGATCTCCCTGATTCTTATTCCATTTGAAGATATTCCAAGACTTTTGTCTGGTTCAGTTAAATCGATTCCAAGATTTTTCTGATTCTTATCCAGTCAAAGTTAATCCAAGACCTTCTCTGGTTCAGTCAGATCGACGCAAAGATCTCCTTGATTCTTATTCCAGCCGAAGACCTCCTATCAACAATCTCCAAATGGCATCTGTAAGCCCATTCCCGACATCGCAAGGCTGATACCACTTCATGCGACTGCAAATTTCAGAGCACTCTAGTGTTCAATCATCTTCCACCTTCGGATCACGAAAGGCACGAAAGCCAATCTATATCCTCAGGCTTAAGAAGATTGAACATGGTCAGCTGTTGTACCCCAAAATTTTCCCTCTCATATTTCTCCAAACATTGCAAGAAAAATCTCCATGTGGCTCAAGGTTGCTCAAGAGTTGGACAGTCAAGCTATCTCCTAAGGCAGTTAACCCCAAATTAGGGTTTTGTGTTGCATCAAGATCCTTGACTCCAAATTACCTCAAATTCTCCTTAATTTCCTAATATGTTCTCAAGGTCGTCCATGTCAAATTTCAAGCCTTGCAGAGGAAGTTTGGTCAGTCAATTGCTCAAAGGGTCCAAAAATCGATTGTGCTAGGGCAAAAGTCAACTGTGACCCAAATACAGTCAAACCTCAAGATTTTTTGTCAACATTATCATTTTGAAGGATATTTCATCATTTGACCAAGGGTTGATCATGATTCATCAAGGATTGCTCAAAATTCATCAAGACTCAAAAGTTGCTAAATTAGGGTTTTACAGGAATAGTCAACTCAACTTTGACCAAGCATAACTTTCTCATACTTTATGAGAAATGACCCATCCAAAGCTCATTTTGAAGAGGATTCAATTTACTACAATCCATATTCATACCCCAAAATCATAAAATGCACTCACAAGAAGCTATAAAATTGGACATTATAGGTCATTTTTGAAAGTCAACAAAAACACCTTCTTTGCCAAAGCTTATAACTTGAGCATGGAATATCAAAATGAGATGAGACCAACAGGGTTGGTTAGAGGACATCTAAATCTTTCAATAAAGTCCAAGAACACCTCCAAAAGTTCAAAATTGAAGAAGTTATGCATTGCTGAAGTTGGACATTTTTGCAAAATTGCCAAAAGTCAACTATCCCCAAAACTTCAAATTTTATCAAATGGGCCCATTATTTTCCACTTGATTTGAACTTGCCACATTGCACACGTGTCCTAGTTTCAGCCATGAGCCCATATCTTATTTTTATTATTTTATTTTATTTTTTATTGAATTATTTCATTTTAAATCAAATTAAATCAAATAAAATCTAAACCTTAATTACCTAAGATCTTTTTGGTTGTTTCAGGTCTTTATTGTCATCATAATCATCATCAAAATTCGTATCAAGCATATCATGTACAAAAAGATGGATTTTTGACAAAATTGGCAAGCTTTAAAGGATGAATCAAATCAAATCATAAGGCATTGATTTAGAGGGATTCCATCCATATTTGTTACCCTAATACCTTCTATCATACATAAGCAAGAGAGGCACACGAAATTGATGGTTTGGAGGCTGCAAGAATAAACAGAACAAAACTTGAAAAAAGTGACAAAAAGCTTGAATTTGAATTCCTAGCTAGAGACATTTTCAGGACTTAGCAAGCATCCCAATTGCTTCCTGGACGTTCATTGGAGCTAAACCAATCAAAAGCAAGTGTTCTCACACACCACAAAGCGCTGTAAGTGTCACACGATTCCCTTCTGTACTTGGTTTCGTATCTCAAAAATTATGCATTGTTACAATGAAATAATTGCATATTTGTAATCAACATGCCATTTGCCAGCGTCATACATTAACCAATTTCATTTATATGACCAATATGGAGATCTGCCATTGCTAGGTTTTCGTCCTTGTTTTTGGGGCTTTTATTTTCAGGTACAATTGGCCATAATAATGGTTATGGTTGTGACTAGCTGGCCAAGACGAACACAACCATGGGTTCAGAATGCATTTCCATGGTGCCTATAGGATTTTAGAGATGCTTGACTTATAGCTACGGACTTTTGTCCGTTGGTATAGGCCTGAGTTGTTTTAGCCACGGTTCAACAAAGAAGACGATGGCATGTCGCTTCCCCATTTGCCCGTTCAAATAGCGCGCACAATTTTTTTGTTTTTTCTGGCATATAATTTATTTTCTTTTATTATATTATTTTTGTATATTACTAACAATTGAAGCAAAACGTCCTAGTGGCAAGGCAGGCAAGCATATCACTTTCAGGACCTGGGTTCGAATCCCAGGTTCCCACTTCCCTTGTTATTTTTCTTTTTCAGGCAATTATGTGCATATCCAGATTTGCAGCTTACCATGCACCATCATTCAATCAATTGCCAGATGGCCCAGGGCCAAATCTGGTGACCAATATCTGAAGGACCACCATAGGCAAAGTCAGCACACACACACGGAATCTCAAAAGTAAACAGGGCCCCTACATTTGGGCCTCAGCATTTCTATTCACACCATGGAATCAGGCCCAACCTCCTCACTCTCTTATTTTATTTATTTAGTTTTATTAATTTCTTTTATTATTTTTATTAAATTTACTAACCAATTAAAAAATTATTTTTCTTTATAAAATAAAAAACAACAAAATATTTTTCTTTATTTAATCAAATCTTTATTTTTATTTTTATTAATAAATACTAATTAAATTAATTTAGGTTTTAATTAGAATAACTTTAATTCCTTTTTTAATAGTTAAAATTAAATTAGACTTAATTAGGTTTTTATTAACTCAATTAATTTTTATTTCTTTCTTAAAATACCAAAAACCCAAAAATAACTTTTATTTATTATTAATTAGTTAATTTATTTAATTTAGTAATTAACTTAGATAATTTCTTTCTTAATTCAAAATCAAACAAAAAAATCATTTCTTTAATAACAAAGGGTCAAAACCCTACTCGCACTCGATTTAATTTTCTGCACGCGATCTATTTATTCAATATTGTACTTGTTCCTGGTTTGTAATAGCTTAATAGGACTTTTATTATTTTTATCGCTTTATTTATTTTTAAAGGGTTTGTCTTTGGCGATGTAAATACCCAACGCCTTGTAATTTAATTTCCGCAATTTATTTTCCGCAACTTATAACTGTTAGATGTTTGATAATAGGTTTGCATGACAAGAATGAATGTTTAACCTAAAATCAACTTAGATCACCATTGACATGTACAAAGATAAAAATAAACTGAAAACGACACACTCGCACATGCGCACTCTTAGGGTACACCCCACTTGGTTGCCTTCGTACGCGGTCATTGAGTATAGGTCACTTTAGAGGTCGTCCTCTTGTCCAAAGATCATAGTCTCCGCAAAACGGTTGCCTCGGATATTGTTGCCTCAAAACAAATGATCTAAGACATTAGGGTTACCGCTAAGGCATCCTAACATTGCTTTGGTGACCGTAAGTCCCTAAATTCGAATTGACCCTTAAAAATCCAACGACGGTGCCACCTACTCATTCATAGTGGGATAGCATTGTCTAAAGGAAGATAGCATAGAACGATTCCCTTTTCGAGTAGGTAGATGGTTCTTAAGTACTTTCTCTTTCAAAAACAAAAACTTTTCACACTTACACTTTTCAATTGAAGTTTCAAATAAAACCTTTTTCAAACCCACAAGCACAAAGAAAGCAATATTTTGAAAAAAATATGAGCAAGTACCTAAGAGCCCGTGGATAACCACAGATAGAAAGGGTGTTAATACCTTCCCTTTCTATAATCTACCCCCCGAACCCGAGAAACATCTCGAAAAAGGAATTTTTCTGTGCTTTTTTCCTTTCCTTGTTGGATAAAATAAAAGTCGGTGGCGACTCTTGCTTACCGCGACATTTTGCAAAAACAAACGCAAAATGCAAACCAGCATTCCAAAAAACAGTCAGTTCTTCCCACCGTACCACAGAACTGGCGACTCTGTTGGGGAGTATTTAATAAGTGAGGTGTACCTTAGGAATAGTTCATAATGTTTTAAATTGCTTGACTTGCATGCTTTATCTTTGTGGGTTGACTCGGAGTTACTATAGATCCTAACCCAGATTAAGGGGATACCCTTTAGGTAAGTAGCAATAAACTGTGAGGGAACTGTACGGCGTAGACCGATACCGTTGAAGCAGTAGCTACGTTGGTGTGGCACTTTAGTATGTACCGATATCCCTTGTGGCGCAACGAGGAGAATATGGGTCTGCTAAGGGGTCATTAAGCACCAACTGGCCTTAAAACCTTTAAATTGACCAACTTGGCCATAAAATAGTAGCAGTATGCTACACTCATTGAGACTAAACTCTCGCGATGATTTCGGCCGCAAGAAAAGGTTACTAAACTGGAATTACGACCGATGGAGGGTAGTCAGTGATATTGGGATCCCCTAGAACCCGGTTACTATTTTTAGGACAGGTTTGAACCAACTGAACTGAAAGAGGGTAGTACCTATACTCTATGCCAGCCTGAAATTTAAGGGCTATCGTGTGACTTGTGTGCTTTCAAACTTGAACTACTTGCACATTCTTGTTATCTGACAACATGAGTTCCTTGCAGGTTTTATTTACAGTCCTTATCCAATAATTTGGATTTATTGCAGGGTTTACTTACAGCACCTCACACTTTTGCTTAAACGCATAGCATACACATCATAACATCATGACTTAACATTTCCTTAATCATTTCGAGGATCTCAAGGGTTTGTGATGCAGGTCATGGTAAATCAAATGTCTAGCAAGGGGCAAAGGGGATTTATTTTCCTCTAGCCAATGTCATCTAGAAGTCAAAACACGATGACTTGAGTCAGGGGCTATGACCCACTCGTTATGGTGAGCTTGACTCTTGAATAAGGACTCTTAACAACACGAAGTTTACTCAATCTAAGTTGCCTCAAAATAAATGATCTAAGACATTAGGGTTACCGCTAAGGCATCCTAACATTGCTTTGGTGACCGTAAGTCCCTAAATTCGAATTGACCCTTAAAAATCCAACGACGGTGCCACCTACTCATTCATAGTGGGATAGCATTGTCTAAAGGAAGATAGCATAGAATGATTCCCTTTTCGAGTAGGTAGATGGTTCTTAAGTACTTGCGATTTCAAAAACAAAAACTTTTCACACTTACACTTTTCAATTGAAGTTTCAAATAAAACCTTTTTCAAACCCACAAGTACAAAGAAAGCAATATTTTGAAAACAATATGAGCAAGTACCTAAGAGCCCGTGGATAACCACGGATAAAAAGGGTGCTAATACCTTCCCTTTCTATAATCTACCCCCCGAACCCGAGAAACATCTCGAAAAAGGAATTTTTCTGTGCTTTTTTTCCTTTCCTTGTTGGATAAAATAAAAGTCGGTGGCGACTCTTGCTTACCGCGACATTTTGCAAAAACAAACACAAAATGCAAACCAGCATTCCAAAAACAGTCAGTTCTTTTCCACCGTATCACATTTGGGATCTACCTTGCTAGAATTTTTCTACATGATAGCAAAAGCATCAGTCAGTCGCTTGGAAATCGCCTTGGAAAAGCCACATTTGACCAAATAATATTTGAGCCACCAGTCATGGAATTCTTTAGTGCGAAAGAAATCGAGTTCAAAGGTAAGAGGAGTGAGGACAAGAACGTCAAGAGAGAATTGGGCTAGACACTCAGCATATTCAGTCTCGTCAAAGTTTACTGACCAAAGACAAAGGTTGCTCTTTTGGGTGTAAAAACAATGAGGCACTGGTTGTCATAAGCCAAACTGACGCGCCACCAAGTTTGGCAAGCAGCACAGAATCTTCACGCCTTCCTTAGGGCTAACTCTAGTGACGATAAGCTTGGGGATGAGGAAATCTTCCCAAATCGCCCTTGATTCGACGAGTAGATATGGGTTAGAAGGAGCAAATTCTCTAGTAAACCATTTAGATCCACGACGCCTGTAAGCAAAAGGTACCATCTCAGGGGTAAAGGCACGTTGTCTGGCGAACATCATGATATTTTTTTGAGAGCATCTTCCCTAAAAATTAAAAAATCATTTGGTGTTATGCAAGTAAGACGAATACCCCCAATGGATCTATTATTTAAGGTGGGCTTTGTTGCCTCAGGATTGTCAAGTTTCAGGATTTGAGCAAAGGTAGCATTCAACCAGAGTTGAAGCAACAAGAAAGGTCCAACTAGAAAATAATCAGCGTTAGGTTTCAAGACGGTCGGGAGATAAACCCCTTCGGTCATGGATTCATAAAGAGACCCTAAAATGAGTTCGCTCAAGCAGATGTTACGACCTATATGCAATTAGGTAGCCAAAGCGATAAACCTTTTTGCTACTTTCAGAGACCTACAGCAGAAAATGAATTTTTATAATCATAGCGCCACAAAAGCGATGTGTTCAGTGTCGGAAACATATTCGACAATTTGATCATGGTAATGCTCCATGTATTTAGTGAAGCTAGCAAAATCCTTGTTGAAACTGATGTTATTTTCATCACTGGCAGGGTTGAATGATTCATCGGTCGGACGAAGGCTGGTAATGGCCACCACAACGAAAAAAGTGGGAGTCAACATTCCATATTTGAAGTGGAAGGTATTAGTTGAACCATCCCGAAAATGAAGGGAGGCGACCAAAAGATAAGGGAAATATGTGGGGCCAACCTTGGATATCTAGAGTAAGTCAAAGATCCCTTGGTCTTTCCAGAACTGACCTTTCACTTTCTCAACTTTTTCCATCCAGGAGAGGTAGTCTGAATTGACTGTGGGGATGAAACGGAAAACCCCAGGTGACCGATAAAGATGGTTGAAGTCGAGAGAGATATCGACACTGACAGTGGGTTTGGTACGATGATAGGCAGGAAAAAACTCTTCTATGTTTTGAACATTCCTAGGGGAGTGTGGAATGGGTCCTAAAAGAGCATGTGAAGCATCACCAACAAGGAATGGAAGAATTACCTAAGAGAGAAAAATACGCAGTTTTTCCTCCATCACTGGTGGCTCCAAAACATATTGTTGCTGGTTAACAACAAATGGTTTGTCCAGTTTCGTGACCAAAGGCACGAAATCTACCCTCTGTGCTTGGTCTAATGGATGAGTAGAGGAAGCCATTGAAGGGAAATAAAGAGTTTTGGATTCAAGGAAGTTCAAACGTAAATAAGGAAAATAAAGAGAGCTCAAATATGACTTCAAGAAATAAGCGTAAAGAAAGAAGTGGAAATGAAATATTGAGATATTTATATCTTCCAAGCATCAAAGGATAGTGGGATCATTAAAGGGCCGCACAATATGCAGATGGCAAGTGCTGGTAGGTGAAACGAGGAAGTTGTTGAGTGTGGGCCACATTCTAGCCTTGGAAGTTAGGGTTACACTAGGATAATGGCTACATTACCGCACACATAAACTTTGAGAGGAAAGTAATGATGACGGTGATGTCACCCCATGATGTTAAATAGAAAAATGAAAAAATTCCCCTCTCTCATTACCAATCGATAGATGCATTTTGGGGGGCAATTTCTTTGCTAAGATTTTCGAAAAAGGTCAGAACCAACTAAGAGGTACAAGTGTGACCAGAAGCGACATGGAAAACAAGATAAAAAAGAGGAAAGAAATTCAAGTCGAAAGAAACATGGCAGAGACACGAAGACATTGTTTGTGACTGGAAATTATGTAAAGACAGGCGCGGGAAAAGACTACTACTTAGTTGGTTTTTGAAATATGGGAACGTGTGAAAGAAAAATGGAGAAGTTAGTGGGCACATGGAGCTCATAGGAGGAGAATCTTACAAAGGAGAAGTTATTTGTTTGTAGTATAAATAAACCATTGTAAATAGATTTTAGGGAGATTTAAAATTACTTTCATCTCAAGCACATACTCAGAGTACCAAAGCAAAGATGGAAATGAGTAAAGCAAGAGCAATTTATGTTTGGATCACCAATTTTCTTTCATGTCAAGCAAATTTACTTTAAACTTTACTTAAATTTTACAAATATATTTTCTTAAATTTAAAGTCTTTTTAAATTTATTCATCATTTTACAAACAAGTCGATTTCACACTGTTGAAATCACTTGCATTCAAATCACTAATTATATTTTTATCTCAAAACACTGAAAAGTTAAAGCATTATCTTGAGATTCCCTAGTCGATCTCGCAAAGAAACCTTTAATAAGAGACTATCATTGTTTACCAATTTCCAAGGTAAACAAGTACCTTTCTCGAAATCAGACTCTGTTACCATTTGTTAGAACAACAATTGGGGGAGGGTCGAGTGAGGAGCATTCTTATTTTCAGGACTTTTCGTTTGAGCAACACACCTTTGTGAGAGACACACCACTTCTCCACCTAAAAACTTAGGGTGATAGGTGAGTGGTTTCTCTCACTTATAAATTCTCAAGTCACCACATTTCTATTTAATGTGAGACTATTTCTCACACTTGTTATATACTCAACAATTCCAAGCAAATGAATTCGCCCCTGAGCTTAACATCATATATTTGTAGTTAACGCTTATTTATAATAATTAAGAAATTCAAAATCGAAAAACAAAATTATTTTCTTAGTGTAATTAATTAATGACAAAAAGTTATTATTGAGAACTATCATTCAACCATCAACTAACTTTCATAATTCAAAAACTTAAATATCTATGTTAGCATTATAGATTTTCCTTGACCATGTAATTGTTTTAAGTTTTTTACAAAATACTATTTTTCGTCCCTTAACTTTGCCTCGGGGTCCATAATGGTCCCTTAACTTTTAAAAAGTTTAAATCAATCCTTTAAGTGTTAAAAATGGAACACATTTTTCCTTCTGTCTATCTCCATTAGTGAGGGTTCAGAATTAGTGTCTATGTGGCGAACCTTGAAGGCAAACCATCATGCATTGAAGAATATTGAAGGCAAACCATCGTTTCTAAAAAGCGAGAACAATCGAGCACACTTTTGAAAGCATCTTTGCAAACATGTTAGAAACTTGATGCTCTGTATTAGTTCTGACAGTGGTAGAGATTAGGGCTTTGCATGATTTCAGTATGAGAAATTAGGGTTCTGCTAAATCATTTATTTCCATGTTTTTCATTCTGAGAAATTAGGGTTTTCTTGTAAGTCATTTGTTTGTATGTTTTTCAATTAGAGAAATTCGGGTTTTTCATGTTTTTAATCTGAGTAATTAGGGCATAGTAGAAATTAGGGTTTATTTAATAATCTTGATTTTGAATTGACTAGGTGAAATGGACGAGTATATAGTACTAAGAATTCATCATAGTGGTGAATTTGTTGATGGTGATCTTAGGGTGTATGAAGGACGGAAAGTTGATGAGATGAAAATAGATGTTGACACATGGAGTTACTTTGAGCTGGCAGGTTCACTAAAGTGTTTAGGTTATAGGGATTTTGAGAAAATCTATTACAACGACCCGACTTTGGGATACAACAATTGATTAATGACACTGGAGCATTAGAAATAGCTTATCTTTATAAGGTTCACTTAGGTGTAGAAATTTATATTCAACATACACTTGGTCAGCCTGAGTCTATTGATGGGCCTATAGAAGCAGAATTAGAAAATGTTGCCAATGTCAATGAGGAGCATGATGTAGTTAAAGAAGTGCTTTCTAAATTGCACGAAGAAGTTGTCAATGAAAATGATAAGTTCAATAAAGCTGAGTTGGATGCTGAGAAGGTTGTGTTGGAGGCTGAGAAATTAGGTATGGATGCTGAACAGGCTGAACAGGTTGCATTGGAGGTCGAGAAAGATGATATGGAGGTTGAACAGGTTGTGTTGGAGGCTAATAAAAATGGTATGAAGGTTGAACATACTGAACACGTTGTGTAGGAGGCTGAGAAAGATGGTATAGAGGCTGAGAAAGATGGTATAGAAATTGGTGAGGTGGATGATGGTCTAAGTAGTGATGATAGCAAGGATGAGTTGTACAAGTATGATAGTTCTCTAGAGATAAACTTTAATTATTCTTCTGATGAATATAATGATATAGAGGAAGATGAGTTCGCAAATATAGTTGAACATGAACAACATGAATAATATAATGGGAGTGATAATGAAAGTGATGGTCTAGTGAGTGAGTGTGACAGTGATGATAGTTGTGGTGTTCAAAAAAAGTCTCTTCCAATGTTTAAGATGCAAAAGGACATGGTTGATTTCAAATAGGAGGTATGTGTGTAATTTAGTTCAAAATATGATTTCAAGGAGGCAATCACATCATATGCTATCCATAGTGGTAGAAACCTTAAGTTCAGCAAAAATGAAAAGGTAAGGATGAGGGTAAAATGTAAGAATGAATGTGATTGGGAAGCCTATTGTGCTAAATTTTCAAATGAAGAAAGTTGGAAATTAAGGAAGGTGAATGATGTACATAGTTGCAGCAGGAATTACAATGTGAAAATGATGACTATCAAGTGGCTGAGCAAGAGGATCCAAAACTCCTTAAAAACCAATCCTAGGATGAAAATCAAAGATACAAAGGCAAAAGCACAAAAATAAATGGAATGTAGGTGTGAAAAAAACTAACGCAATTAGAGCAAGGTTTAAATCTAGAGATATGGTTGATGGATCATTCCTAGGGGATTACACCAGAATATATGATTACTCTCCTAAGTTATTAAAATAAACCCCAAGATTCACAGTGAAGGTTGGTGTTGAACCAGCTAAAGAAGGTTCAAATGATCAAAGGCCATATTTCATAAGGTTGTATATATGCTTTGTAGCATGTAAGGAAAGCTTCAAGATTTATAGGCATGTAAGAGGATTAGATGGTTGTTTTCTTAAAGGGCTATGTAGAGGGAAAATATTGGATGCTAGGGATCCAAATGATCAAATGCTACCTATAGAATTTGCAGTGGTAGAAGGAGAAAATAGGGACATCTGGACATGGTTCTTGGAGTTATTGATTGATGACCTTGGAGGAAAAAATGAATGCCTCTGATACGGTGGGAGAACTGACTTGAGGTTTTGCGTTTGTGTTCGCAAATGTTTCGGTTTAGCAAGAGTCGCCACCGACTTTTATTTTATCCAAAAGGAAAGGTAAAAAAGCACAGGAAAGACCTTTGAGATTGTTTTTGGGTTCGGGGGGTAGATTATGAAAAGGGAAGGTGCTAGCACCCTTTTCATCCATGGTTTTCCATGGGCTCTTAGTTACTTGTTTTAGATCACTTGCTTTGCTTTTTCAATTGTTTGAAATGGTGCTTTTGTGTGTGGTTTTGAAAGTATTTTGAAAAGAGGCCTTTGTTTAGGAAACCTTTGTAATGATTCTTGTTTGAATGTATACAAAGGTGTTTGTCTTTTGAAAAATGTTTCAATGTTTTGAAAGTTGTTTGGAAATTGTTTTGAAATTGTGTGTGTGTTTGTTTGAAAATAGAAAGGATGGTTTGAAAGAGATCAAGTAACTAGGAGTTATCTACCTACTCAAAAGTCTTTCCTACACATTTTTATTCCTTTGATATTGTTGTTTTACCATTGTATTTGGTAAACAACCCTATCTTTGGATGTTAAACGGGACGTGCGTGGGTCATCGTATGACCATGATAACAATATTGCCAAGTATCTTAGCAAGTTTTTGAGGGACTAGATCATTTTTGTTTAGGCAACCAAGATAGAGTCATCGAGGGACTATGATCTTTTGTTTTGATTTTGTTTTGCCAAGATACCTAGCGTGCATACCATGGCCATTTTAAGGCAACAAAGTGGATGAAACCCTAGGGGTGCTTGTGTGCAAGGTGTTGTCATTTTTCATGCATTTTTGTCTTGTGTTAGGTCTTGTTATTTGTTTGATTTTTGGTCTTTGCATACAAAATCCTAATTTACTATCATGGCATATGAAAGCAATAAAATGCGTAAAGTAAATCTAAACTATTACAACAATATTATGGGGAGGGGGATACAAGTTTGAATTGGGGGTATTTGCACAAAATAAAACCCTAATTTACTATTACAACCCAGTTGAATTTATACAACAATAAATAAATAAACAAGTATTTAAATATGGAATAAATTGTAAATATGCAAAATGTTTTTTTGTATTAATTTTATGTATGAGAAAATAAATTTATTTATGTCCTAAAAAATAAGAAAATAAAATGATTATTTTTGAAAGGGTGAAAAACCTAATTTTTGGTTTAAAAGAAAATATATATTCTATTATTATTTATTTGTCCATTTTGTTCAAGAAAAAATAATAATAATATATACAAAATGTTGAAAAATTAAATATTGTATGAAAATATAATTTTACAAGTATAAATAATAAAAATAAAATATTTAAGTATTTTAATATCATTTACAATTTATTCAAGAAAATAAATTCTATTTAACCTAATAAACTATTTTTTGTCATAAAAAATAATAAAAATAATAAAATAAAAATGCAAAAATTAAGAAAATATTTTTGGTTTTTTTTTAATGTTCAGAAAAAATAAATAAAGTCAGAATTTATAAAATAAAATGAAAAATATGCAAAATAAAGAAAATGGACCAAGGGGGTGCAAATAACAAAATGGAGGGTGCAGAAAGAAACAAGCCCAATCACGCCAGGCCCATACACACTTCGTCCCTGTCCTTCAGACAAGCGCGCCTCTGTACTTCAAATCCTGTTCTCTCTATTGCTTGCATGAAATCAAAAACTCACAACATGAAACTTATAGCATTTTAAGTCACGATTCTAATGATATAAAAAACTTATGCTAACTCTCAAAGACCAGAGAGAATTTCAATGGTCCTGAATTTTAACCTAAAATTTTCAGCGTGTTCATCATCCAAATTCTCCTAACTCAGTTATAAAAATACAAGCTATGCATATGTACAACCCAAGACCATTATGGACTACATTTTTGCTTCACAAACCTAAGCCTAATGATGCCTAAATAAGGAGATAGAACTTTGAAAATTACCTTGTTCAGTTGAGTTTGGCTATGGGAATGTAGCAACTTTGAGTGAGGCCTGATGTACTTGTGAGCTTTCTTGAAGTTCCCTCAAGCTTTCCCAATGCTCAGCTTGTTTTGAAATGGCTTGAATCTCCTTGTAGAAGTCAATCTGCAAACTCAGAAATTGAAAATGGTGAAGCTTGAAAATGAGGTTACAGTTGCTTGAGAAAGGTCTGGACAGCTTAGGTGTGATGTATGGAATGTGTTTGAAGCCTTGAAACAAAAAATGCACGAGTGAAATTTGTTTTAGTTAGTGATCTGCAGAGGTTGCCCTGTTTTGGGCAGGAATGGTGATTTTGGTGTTTTAGGGTGTTTGCAATGCTATGAGCTCGTGTATTAGCTTGTTATAATATGCTGAAGTTGTTTGAAATGGTATCCAAGCTTGGTTTTATCAGATACAAGAGTTGTAGACTTTTTGCAAGCTTACTTGCTTTTGAAGCAAAAGTTGAAGTGACAAAGGCAAAGACTGTACTTGCTAGCTTGAGGTCTGAACATAGTTGGTGTACTTTGCCTCAAGTTTGTGGATCTTGTTTTTAGCCAAAGATCAGGTTCAATGCTCAAGGAACACAAAGTTGCAAAAAAGCAAGCTTTATGGAAATGGCATTGTTACCTTTATGCCATAAATGGATTAATTCATTGTGCAAAGCTCCATAGCTCAGAACAAAGCCATTGTCCAATGTATTTGAATTAAATTAAGGATTGTGGAAAGGATTAGAACCTGTAAACCAAATACAAGCATTCTTAGGACAGATTTGCAACTTGTATCAATGTGAAAAATGCCTTGGATAAAAGTGAAAAATTTCCATTTTCATTCCTTCGATTCTCCCTAACCATAAATGATCTTGGAGAGTTCTTGGACATTTTGGAAATCTTGTAACATGCTCTACAATCCATATTTGAAATGTATTTTGAGATTCCTCTTGTAACTAGGTGAAAAGTTGCCATGAAGTTAGGTAAAAACTCTGCCTAAACTAGGGCAAAATTTCACTAAGTTAGCAAGTTTTTGGATCCCTATTCACAAAATCATAACTTGAGATACAATAATCTTTTGGGAAAACTTGGTGAATAAAAGTTGTAGATTTTGTGGAGGACTGAAACTTTCATGTTGGAAGTTTTGTTTGAATCCAATTGCATCATGGTGAAAAAGTTGGGAAAAGTTGGGGAAAAATAAGAAATTTTCATAACTTAGAAAAATTCTAAGTTATGAAATTTTTCAAACTTAAACCCTAATTTTCAAAATTAGGTTTCTTGGTGAACAAGTTTCATGTTTTGACACATCTTGATGAAAAATGACCCTTGGCACTTGATTTTGACCAAAAAGTCAATGTTTGACTTTTCAGTATACAGTTGCTTTTTGATCAGTTGATTAGAAAATTCATCTGTCAATCCAATGCATTTGAGATCTTTTGAACCTTGTGATTAGGTCAAGATTATTCCATTTAGTCCTTGAAACCATGCTTGAACCCAATTTGCCATTGTCTAGGTGAAAAATCAGAAATTGCCCTTCTATAGTCAAAACCCTAATTTTGACCATTTTGCCCCTTTTGATGATCTGATCAAATTTCTTGAGGAGTTGTGGTCCAAACTTGATCAAATGGTTCATATGAGTCTATAATGTTGATGTGGATCAAAAATTATTAAGTTTGACTATAAATTGGCCACAATTGACTTTTTCCCCAATACAACTGAT
This sequence comes from Vicia faba, assembly GCA_948472305.1. NCBI lineage: Eukaryota > Viridiplantae > Streptophyta > Magnoliopsida > Fabales > Fabaceae > Vicia > Vicia faba. The sequence goes on from OX451735.1 coordinate 359,068,224, forward strand.
TTTTAGGTCAACTATCCAATTGATTGGGCAAAAATGTGATTCAAGGCTTGAAACTTAGTATGAGCAATCTTAGGAGTCCAACATGAAGTATGAAAGTCACATGAGGCATTGAAAGTCCAAAAATCCCTGTGCAAACTCAAACCCTAATTTCAGGTCATCAGTGCAAGGAGAGGTCTTGAGCTGAGCAAACCCTAATCTGGTCTGGAGTCCAAGAAGTATTGTGAGGAAAATCTTGATTAAATGAGAGGGCAAATTTTGGGGTACAAAAGCTGCCCCTGTTCAATCTTCTTGAACCTGAAGAGCTAGATTGGCGAGTTTGTCGTTCGTGACTCGAAGGTAAAAGAATGATTGGACACTAGAGTGTCCGTAAATTTGCACTCGTCAAAATGTAGTAGAGGAAATGGGCTTAAAGATGTCATTTAGAGATGTGATAAAATCTTGTTGGAGATGGGCTTGTAGATGCCATCCAAGAATGTTTGTTGAATTTCATGTTGTAAGTCAAAAGAATGAGTATCAGAATGGTATCCGCATTTGGAACGTATCTGAATTGTATCTGGAGACTGAATTTGTATGAGCAATAGAATGGCGTCCGTGTCTGGAGCATATCTGAGTTGTAACTGTATTTGAATCTGAATGAATAACAGAATGACTTCCACGTCTGGAGTGTATCTGTATTGTATCTGGATCTGAATAAGCGACAGAATGGCGTCCGTGTCTGGAGCATCTCTGGGCTGGGGAAAAAGTCAGAATAAGTGACAGAGTGGTAACCATGTATAGAGCGTATCTGGAATGTATATGAAGTTGAGATCTGTATGAGTAGCAAAATGACTTCCGTGTCTAGAGTGTATCTGAACTGTAATTGGGATCTAAATAAGTAACATAATGACTTCTGTGTCTGGAGTGTATCTGAACTTGAAGTTGATAGTTGAATCTGAATGAGAAATAGAATGGCTTCCATATATGGATCGTATCTAATCTGTATCTGATTGTTGAAGTCTGAATGAGTAACAGAATGACTTTCGTGTCTGGAGTGTATTCGTACTGTATCTTGACTTTGAATTTTGAATGAGTAATAGAATGACTTCTGTGTCTGGAGTGTATCTTTACTGTATCATGAATAAGAGATCTGAATGAGTAACAGAATGACTTCCGTGTCTGGAGTGTATTCGTACTGTATCTGAAATCTTTGAATATCTGTTAAAGATAACTTTTAATCTTATCCTGAAAAGGGTAAAATGTTAGCTGAGACACAAAGTTATGTTGCATGAAATGTATGATGCAATAAAATGTGTTTTATCAATGTTTATGATATATGAGTGTAATGTATGCGCATGTAAGCTGATTCGCTGTATGGCTGAGGAAAATAAATCTTTGATGGTTGGAGATAATAAAATCCTTGATTGTTGAGGATGAGAAATCCTTGGTGACTGTTGGGGATGATAAAATCTTCGACTGCTGTCGGGGAAAATAAATCCTTGACCGCTGCTGGAGATTAAAAATCCTTGACAACTTCTGTGGGGATGTGAGAATCCTTCATGTCTTAAAGTTGGAGTGTAGACAAAATCTGTTATGAGAGTAATGTCAAACTGCTTGAGAAATCTTCTTGGGTAATCCATAGAACTTTGATGACTTCTATTGGGGGTAACACAAAGGAAATCCTTACTCGGCTGGGGAGTAGGGAAAATTCTTATGATTGTTGCGGGGAACTAAGAATGAGAATCTTCAATCTCCTGGGGAATCTGAATCCTTGGGGACTTCATGCTGGGGAGTCAAGAATGAGAATCTTCGATCTGCAAGGGATTAAAAATTCTGACAAATTCATGCTGGGGAGTAATGAAGACCCTGGCAACTTTACTGGGGAATTAAGAATGAGAATATTCATCCTGTTAGGGGGGTAAAAACTTTGCGGGGAAAAAGCTATACTGCTGGGGAGTAGCTATCCTGCTGGAGAGTAAGTTCAAGATTCTGGGGGAAAAGCTTATTTCTGTTTGGAAAAAAGTTTAGGAGTTTGGGTCGTCTGCCACTTTACTGGGAAGTTATCCTAGGTTGGGGAGAGACAAAAGTTAACTGTTATCTGGTTGATTCTCAGACTTTAAGACAACTTGCTGGGAAATTTGGAGAAACTGGATGATTTCCACTGTGGGTTGATAGCTCAAAGTTTTGGCTCCACTGGGAATCTTTAATGACATGCTGATTTGATTGTGTATGGAAATGGGCTTAGAGATGCCATCTAAAGGTGATTATTGACGGAAAGTTTGAACTGGATCTGAACAGAGAATGAATCAGAATAAACCGTTGAGAGATTTATCTGTAACAGTAAAAAATATGGAAATGAATCAGAATAAACTATTGAGAGATTTATCTGAAACAGTAGAAATCTTGGAATATCTTCAACTGGAATAAGAATCAGGGAGATCTTAGTGTCGATCTGACTGAACCAGAGAAGGTCTTGAATTAACTTTGACTGGATAAGAATCAGAAAAATCTTAGAATCGATTTAACTGAACCAGACGAAAGTCTTGGAATATCTTCAACAAATGTCGGGGAACCGTTAAATCCTGGACTGCTGTTGAAGAGTATGTGTGTCCTTAAACTTTGCTTAGAATGTTTCCAATGGGGATTCCTGTTTCGTTGTTTGAGGAGGATTCCGCTGGGAAATGTTGATTTTTGTTTTGAGAGAAATAGAATTTAGGAGCTTCAGTCGTCCGTTATTCTTCTGAGGAATCATCTTTGTTGAATTTTGGGAACTTCGGTCGTCCGTTTTTCTACTGAGAAATCATCTCTGTTGAATTTTGGCAACTTCGGTCGTCCGTTATTCTATTGAGTAATCATCTCTGTTGAATTTTGGGAACTTCGGTCGTCTGTTATTCTTCGGAGGAATCATCTCTATTGAATTTTGGGAACTTCGGTCGTCCGTTATTCTTCTGGGGAATCATCTCTGTTGAATTTTGGGAACTTCGGTCGTCTGTTATTCTTTTGAGGAATCATCTCTGTTGAATTTTGGGAACTTTGATCATCCGTTATTCTGTTGAGGAATCATCTCTGTGGAATTTTGGGAACTTTGATCGTCCGTTATTCTACTGAAGAATCATCTCTGTTGAATTTTGGGAACTTTGATCGTCTGTTATTCTACTAAGGAATCATCTCTGTTGAATTTTGGGAACTTCGATCGTCTGTTATTCTACTGAGGAATCATCTCTGTTGAAGAGGAAAGTCAGATGAACTACTATCTGGTCGTGGTCCAGGCTTCATAGCTTGAATTTTGTGAGAATTTGATTGCATCTTTCCTGAAAGGTAAAGGTTAGTTACATGACATATATCAAGCAATGATGTTCTCAAAATAAATGAGATTGCGTTGTATGATGTCCTGATATGTAATGTTTTCAAGATGATCTCTCGCTGGGGAAAATAAATCCTGAATTGATGCTGGAGAAAAGAGTTGAATTCTTCGTTTCCGCTGGCGACTTCAATGGGGAAAAATCCTCAGGGATTCTTGAGGTCGACTTAGCTGGGAAGAGGTTATCAAAGATTGAAACTCTGGCTGGGAGTCATCTTATGAGAAGGATTTTGGGGAGATTTGTCACTGCCCCTAGTAGCGAGTGTTTATGGCTTTGCCAGGAAATGTTTGACTATATGAGACCCTTCGTTGGGATTGACATTCAATGCCCCAAGTGACAGGGACGGAGACTTGCCCCTGGTTACTCTGCACTTTGAGAGATTTCTTGAAATCTTGACTGGATTGCCCCAGGTGTGTTGGACAATGACATGTCGTGTCCCCTTGTTGATAGGAGATTTTTGCAATGGAAGTGTCATTCCGCTTGAAGTGACTTTGTTCCCTGAGAGAGCTTTTCGTTCATTGGATATTCATTGTGTGAATTTCTCCGCTGCCAAACAAATAGCCATATGCAAACAACGATATTCAAATAATGCAAAGTTTATGCTTGTCTTGAAATTTTGAAAATGCATTTTTTAGCAGAAAGCTTTTTGTAAGAAAAATTCAACTCAGGATTTAGAGCAAAGCCTTACCGGAGTCAGGATACCTTTTGTAACAGTATGATTTCGAACTAACCCATGCTTCAATTAGGACTTTTGAAGGGTTGTAACATGTCTTGGTTCACGGTTTAAGAAACAAAGGATAAAGGCTCAAAGTATATTTGTATCCACCCGTTCTTCGTGATGTTCTCCAGTCCTAAACTCAGTTAATTGCGTGTTGAACTCTAATTGAGTCTAGAATGACGTTTTGGTGATGGTTCAAACAAGTTAAATTTGTTGGAAGGCAGTCAATTTTGCAACATTATTTTTGTTGAGGATTTGTAGTGACCTCTTTCTTTCGATTTATTATCCCTAATTTTTGCCTGACTGTTCCTGTTTTTGAGATTTACAGTCAGCGGGATGCCCCAGTTTTCTTAAGCCTCCTTTGTAGGTTTTGACTTAGTGGGCTTTTCTTTTTGAGAGATAATGACTGCCTATGTGATAGGGAATCATCACCGTCTTTTGATTCCAAAGGAATATTTTTGATGTCATTCATTGTATTACAAGATGAGAGTTTGCAACTTTAACGTGCGTTTGAATTAACTGAGAGACTACCCCGCCCCAGGTTTTGATTAAAGGTTTCAATTTGTGTTAAAACAGAAAACTTCTACTTCTTTGGCTCGAAGGGGTTGACTAGGGATTATCTTCCTTATAACTCCAGTGTTTAGGATTTTAAAGAAACACCTGTACATCGTCAGCAAGGTCTATCCAAAAGCATATTGTATGAGATTATGGCATTGTTTTCGTCATCCTCCCTCTAAAGGTTTTGTCATAAGAAGAATAAAAAGCACAGTTTTAAATATAGTGAAAATGAAAAGATGAATTCAATACAAACATATGCAATGCATTAATGAAACAGAGTTTGACATTAACAGATAATTGTCTGAATAACAAAAGAAATTACAATTGGAAATTCAAAATGAACAGAAGCCTCTTTGTTCGAACTTGTCATTTTAGGTGGAGAGCCCTCGGCAGAAGATTTTAATTTGGCCATCTTGTGTGAACTCCAGCGTTGTTTCTTTAATCAGATCTTGAATTTTGTTTCTCAATGCCCAACATCTACCGGTGTCATGTCCAGGACAGTTGGAGTGATACGCACATCTTGCATTTGGATTGTACCCTGGAAAGGCTGTGTTGGGATTCCGAGGGGGGTCCCTTAATACAATCATATTTACTTCCAACAAGCGTTGAAGCACTTGAGATAATGACATGTTAATCTCAGTGAAGCGCTTTTTATATGTATTTCGCTTACGCTGATTACCCTGTTGACGTTGGTGAGGTTGTTGTTGGGCTTGTGACCCTGAAGCAAACTGGGGAGGTTTTCTCTCGGCTTCTTGTCTCAAGGGAGGATGAATGATGACTTGATCCTCAATCTTAGTTGTTTGCCCCATTTGGTTACATTCATCTTGATGAAGCTTGTTGATGAGGACTCTTAGCTCTTCTTGTCCTCGAGCCAGGTTTTGAATAAGAGCCATCTGGCCCACCAGTTGTCCCATCATCTGGATTTTCATTGTTGCCATCTCAATCTGTAGTCTTTCCAACTGATCATTCCTGGTGCCCTACGGATTCCCTATGACCATGCCCCTTTTGAGGAGAGCCTTCACCTCCTCTTGCCCCTTGGATAGGTTCAAGAACATCTCTTGGAGTTGAGCATTTTGAGCCTGGACGTCCTTGATAGTCTGTATTAGAGCCATCTCTATTGAAATAAACAGTAAGAAGATAAAGAGACTTGTTGCAAAGACCTGTTATGTTATGATGAATGTTATTTATGTATATCCAATGCATTCAAGGATTTTGGAAAAATCAAAATTGTCTAAAACAAGAAGGAACAAATGTCATATAAAAATAGAACTTGTTTACATCAATGCCCCTAGGGCAAAAATAGTACAAAATTCTAAGATAAAAAGACGTTACACATCCTCTTTGGTGCAATGTAGGTGTTGAGAGTCTGCTCTTCGTGAAGCTGACGAGTAAGTTCCAAAACCTTCTTCTCGCTCGTGTAGAATTGGGCTTCAAAAGTATCGCGTTCTCCTTTGAGCTTTACCCAACTCCTTTGCAGATCTTCGAGTGATGTTGGCATGTCAGGATGTAGGAGGGTGTATGGGACCTCTCCTTCTATAACAGGCTCTATAATCACAGGGAGAATGTAGGGGTAAGGCATCATAAGACTTTGGGCGCGAGTTCGTACCCACTTGAGGTAAGGCTCAAGGGGGATGGAATTCTTGTGTCCTAAGGTCTTACTGTCCACCTTGTTTGGCATCCTCCAAGCTCGGATGAACCTTTGTCGAAGTCCTTGATCGTCGTTGTCGAAGTCAAAAACCAAGTCTAGAATCACCATGTCATGTGGGCCATCCCTTCGGGCATACCCAAACTGTCTCAGAGCCAAGCAAGGGTTGTAGGTGATGCCTTCCCTAATGCCAAGTAGAGGGACATTAGGGAATTCCCCACAAAGGTCAATGATGATGACATTCTCTTTTGATCGAGAACACCAATGAATATTTGAATGTGTAAGGGTCATCAACCGTTGTGACCACCTCAAACCTTGCTCATTCTTCAAAACTGATTGGGGAAGATGAGAAATAAACCATCTTTCCAGCAGAGGAGTACAGCACATGAGAACACCTCTTTTCCTCATTGTTCGAGTGTGAAAAGAGTGGAGGATATCCCCAAGCAATGTGGGCACCAGGTTGCGAGCCATGAAGATTTTGACAGCATTCACATCTATAAGCTGGTCAGGGTTAGGGAACAAGACCAATCCATAGATGAGAAGAGCTACAATCTCCTCAAAAGCTTGTAGGTCCAAGGAATTCCAGCATTCTTGAGCTTTCTCAAACAGAAACTTTGCCAAGAAACCCTTGACACCACTTCTGGTTTCCCAATGGCCTATGACATCAGATGGTTGCAAGTGTAGGGCTTGAGCAACATCTTCAGGCTTTGGATCTCTTTATGTACCGTTGAAAGGTAGTTGATGGAGAATAGGAATCCTCAAGAGTTGAGAAAATTCCTCCAAAGTAGGCACCAACTGGTAGTCATGAAATGTGAAGCAGTAGTGTAGGGGTCAAAGAACTGGAAGAGAACTTTCACCATATCCTCCTCAGTGTTGGAAATGACTAAGTTGAGAAGACGACCATGCCTCTCGGTGAATGGAGAATTCTCAGGAATCCTTGAAGCTAGCTCCTTGAGTTGAGGAGGAATTCTTACAAGGTTGACTTGGATAGTTTTCTTGCGAAGTGAATCCATTACCTACAAAACAGGAACAAAGATGAAGATCCAAAATCCTTGAAATGGTTAGTGGATGCATATGATGCTTTATGATGTCCATGATGTTATGCACAAGTATATATGTACAAACAAATCACACAAGTTCCTAGTTTCAGGCTCGCATGGGGTTTCATAGGTAAGTACCCTCTTGAAGTTTAGTTGGCTCAACCTGTCCTAGAAATAGTAACCGGGTTCTAAGGAGCTCAATATCACTGGATTGTTTTGTGTTCATTGTTTCAGTTTAGCCACTTTACTAGAGACCTAAATATTCCAAGAAAACAACCCTCACTGAGTGTAGTATCGAGTATCTACCAACTTCGGACTGCACCAAAGCCGGTCATCTCACTACCCCTAAAAAGGCCAAGTTGGTCAAGTAAAGGTTCTAAAAGTCAATTAGTGCTTCATGATATCACTCAGCGGCCCCGTATTCTCTTTGATTGACTCAAAGGCTACCGGTACCCACAAATATGTTGCACTAATATAGCTATTGCTTATACCATGTCTGTATACTCCGCACAGTTTCCACAATGTATTGCTATTTACTTATGAATGTTTCCAAAATCCGGGTAGAGGATTCAAACCCAAACAATAGAACCAAAGTGTAAAGCATACAAGTCAAGCAAGATAAGCATGTAAAGGTGATCTAAAACCCTAAGGTGATCCCACTTTTATATTACAATCCTCAGCAGAGTCGCCAGTTCTGTGATGCGGTGGGAGAACTGACTTGAGGTTTTGCGTTTGTGTTCGCAAATGTTTCGGTTTAGAAAGAGTCGCCACTGACTTTTATTTTATCCAAAAGGAAAGGTAAAAAAGCACATGAAAGACCTTTGAGATTGTTTTTGGATTCGGGGGGTAGATTATGAAAAGGGAAGGTGCTAGCACCCTTTTCATCCATGGTTTTCCATGGGCTCTTAGTTAATTGTTTTAGATCGCTTGCGTTGCTTTTTCAATTGTTTGAAATGGTGCTTTTGTGTGTGGTTTTGAAAGTATTTTGAAAAGAGGCCTTTGTTTAGGCAACCTTTGTAATGATTCTTGTTTGAATGTATACAAAGGTGTTTGTCTTTTGAAAAATGTTTTAATGTTTTGAAAGTTGTTTGGAAATTGTTTTGAAATTGTGTGTGTGTTTGTTTGAAAATAGCAAGGATGGTTTGAAAGAGATCAAGTAACTAGGAGTTATCTACCTACTCAAAAGTCTTTCCTACACATTTTTATTCCTTTGATATTGTTGTTTTACCATTGTATTTGGTAAACAACCCTATCTTTGGATGTTAAACGGGACGTGCGTGGGTCATCGTATGACCATGATAACAATATTGCCAAGTATCTTAGCAAGTTTTTGAGGGACTAGATCATTTTTGTTTAGGCAACCAAGATAGAGTCATCGAGGGACTATGATCTTTTGTTTTGATTTTGTTTTGCCAAGATACCTAGCGTGCATACCATGGCCATTTTAAGGCAACAAAGTGGATGAAACCCTAGGGGTGCTTGTGTGCAAGGTGTTGTCATTTTTCATGCATTTTTGTCTTGTGTTAGGTCTTGCTATTTGTTTGATTTTTGGTCTTTGCATACAAAATCCTAATTTACTATCATGGCATATGAAAGCAATAAAATGCGTAAAGTAAATCTAAACTATTACAACAATATTATGGGGAGGGGGATACAAGTTTGAATAGGGGGTATTTGCACAAAATAAAACCCTAATTTACTATTACAACCCAGTTGAATTTATACAACAATAAATAAATAAACAAGTATTTAAATATGGAATAAATTGTAAATATGCAAAATATTTTTTTGTATTAATTTTATGTATGAGAAAATAAATTTATTTATGTCCTAAAAAATAAGAAAATAAAATGATTATTTTTGAAAGGGTGAAAAACCTAATTTTTGGTTTAAAAGAAAATATATATTCTATTATTATTTATTTGTCCATTTTGTTCAAGAAAAAATAATAATAATATATACAAAATGTTGAAAAATTAAATATTGTATGAAAATATAATTTTAAATGTATAAATAATAAAAATAAAATATTTAAGTATTTTAATATCATTTACAATTTATTCAAGAAAATAAATTCTATTTAACCTAATAAACTATTTTTTGTCATAAAAAATAATAAAAATAATAAAATAAAAATGCAAAAATTAAGAAAATATTTTTGGTTTTTTTTTAATGTTCAGAATAAATAAATAAAGTCAGAATTTATAAAATAAAATGAAAAATATGCAAAATAAAGAAAATGGACCAAGGGGGTGCAAATAACAAAATGGAGGGTGCAGAAAGAAACAAGCCCAATCGCGCCAGGCCCATACACACTTCGTCCCTGTCCTTCAGACAAGCGCGCCTCTGTACTTCAAATCATGTTCTCTCTATTGCTTACATGAAATCAAAAACTCACAACATGAAACTTATAGCATTTTAAGTCACGATTCTAATGATATAAAAAACTTGTGCTAACTCTCAAAGACCAGAGAGAATTTCAATGGCCCTAAATTTTAACCTAAAATTTTTAGCGTGTTCATCATCCAAATTCTCCTAACTCAGTTAATATAAATACAAGCTATGCATATGTACAACTCAAGCACATTAAGGACTACATTTTTGCTTCACAAACCTAAGCCTAATGATGCCTAAATAAGGAGATAGAACTTTGAAAATTACCTTGTTCAGTTGAGTTTGGCTATGGAAATGTAGCAACTTTGAGTGAGGCCTGATGTACTTGTGAGCTTGCTTGAAGTTCCCTCAAGCTTTCCCAATGCTCAGCTTGTTTTGAAATGGCTTGAATCTCCTTGTAGAAGTCAACCTGGAAACACAGAAATTGAAAATGGTGAAGCTTGAAAATGAGGTTACAGTTGCTTGAGAAAGGTCTGGACAACTTAGTTGTGATGTATGGAATGTGTTTGAAGCCTTGAAATAAAAAACGCACGAGTGAAATTTGTTTTGGTTAGTGATCTGCAGAGGTTGCCCTGTTTTGGGCAAGAATGGTGATTTTGGTGTTTTAGGGTGTTTGCAATGATATGAGCTCGTGTATTGGCTTGTTATAATATGCTGAAGTTGTTTGAAATGGTATCCAAGCTTGGTTTTATCAGATACAAGAGTTGTGGACTTTTTGCAAGCTTACTTGCTTTTGAAGCAAAAGTTGAAGTGACAAAGGCAAAGACTGTACTTGCTAGCTTGAGGTCTGAACATAGTTGGTGTACTTTGCCTCAAGTTTGTGGATCTTGTTTGTAGCCAAAGATCAATTTCAATGCTCAAGGAATACAAAGTTGCAAAAAAGCAAGCTTTATGGAAATGGCATTGTTACCTTTATGCCATAAATGGATTAATTCATTGTGCAAAGCTCCATAGCTCATAACAAAGCCATTGTCCAATGTATTTGAATTAAATTAAGGAGTGTGGAAAGGATTAGAACCTGTAAACCAAGTACAAGCATGCTTAGGACAGATTTGCAACTTGTATCAATGTGAAAAATGCCTTGGACAAAAGTGATAATTTTCCATTTTCATTCCTTCGATTCTCCCTAACCATAAATGATCTTGGAGAGTTCTTGGACATTTTGGAAAGCTTGTAACATGATATACAATCCATCTTTAAAATGAATTTTGAGATTCCTCTTGGAACTAGGAGAAAAGTTGCCATGAAGTTAGGTCAAAAATCTGCCTAAACTAGGGCAAAATTTCACTAAGTTAGAAAGTTTTTGGACCCCTATTCACAAAATCATAACTTGAGATCCAAGCATCTTTTTGGAAAACCTTATGAATCAAAGTTGTAGATTTTGTGGAGGACTACAACTTTCATGTTGGAAGTTTTATTTGAATCCAATTGCATCATGGTGAAAAAGTAGGGAAAAGTTGGGGAAAAATAAGAAATTTTCATAACTTAGAAAAATTCTAAGTTATGAAATTTTTCAAACTTAAACCCTAATTTTTGAAATTAGGTTTCTTGGTGAACAAGTTTCATGTTTTGACACATCTTGATTAAAAATGACCCTTGGCACTTGATTTTGACCAAAAACTCAAAGTTTGACTTTTCAGTGTATAGTTGATTTTTAATCAGTTGACTGGAAAATTCATCTGTCAATCCAATGCATTTGAGATCTTTTGAACCTTGTGATTAGGTCAAGATTATACCATTGAGTCCTTGAAACCATGCTTGAACCCAATTTTCCATTGGCTAGGTGAAAAATCAGAAATTGCCCTTCTACAGTCAAAACCCTAATTTTGACCATTTTGCCCCTTTTGATGATCTGATCAAATTTCTTGAGGAGTTGTGGTCCAAACTTGATCAAATGGTTCATATGAGTCTATAATGTTGATGTGGATCAAAAATTATGAAGTTTGACTATAAATTGGCCACAGTTGACTTTTTCCCCAATGCAACTGATTTTTAGGTCAACTGTCCAATTGATTGGGCAAAAATGTGATTCAAGGCTTGAAACTTGGTATGAGAAATCTTAGGAGACCAACATGAAGTATGAAAGTCACATGAGGCATTGAAAGTCCAAAAATCCCTATGCAAACTCAAACTCTAATTTCAGGTCATTAGTGCAAGGAGAGGTCTTGAACTGAGCAAACCCTAATCTGGTCTGGAGTCCAAGAAGTCTTGTGAGGAAAATCTTGATAAAATGGGAGGGAAAATTTTGGGGTACAACAGCCTCACATACGCATTCATTTCAGATCAACAAAAGGTATGTGAACATAATTAATTTGACTTTATTGACTTCTTATATGCTTTGTATTGATATTGTTTGATGTGTTGCAAGGTTTACTACCAGCCATGGATGAACTTTTGCCTAATGTTGAGAAAAGGTTTTGTGTTAGATAATTGTACAACAATTTCAAAAAAAATATCCTGGGCAGATGCTGAAGGAAATAATTTGGAAAACTGCTAAATCTACATATGCACAAGCCTGGGAAAGAGAGATGAAGGGGATGAGGTTGATAAATAAAGAAGCATACCTCCATATGATGAAGACATCTCCAAGATTTTGGAGTAGATCTTATTTTAGGGGAACTAATAAATTTGATGTTGTAGTCAATAACATGTCAGAATCTTTCAACAGTGTTATTTTTGAGTCAAGGTCCAAACCCTTAGTGACCATGGTGGAAGAGATCAGAACATATTGTATGGAAAAATGGGCAACAAATAGAACGGGGTTTCAAAATCTGGCTGATGATTTTTTGTTGCCTAATATCAGAAAGAAGATTGACAAAACAAGTAGTTACACAAAATCATAGATTGTGATGCATGTCTTATGCTTTGTATTATGTATCTTAAGAATATTATTTGAATTATGTCTATAATGTTATTGTCATTATGTCTGATAATGTGGGATGTCTGCTGAGCACATATTTGAGATTAGACATGTTGAAAATCCTGCAGATATATTTGATGTAAATTTGAAAGAAGGTGGGAATTAGATGGACTGCCATGTGTTCATGCATTGTCTTGCATTAAAAGTAGGAACTTCAAGATTGAAGAATACATCCCTGTTTATTATAGGAAGTCAATATACATGAAGGTATATTCATATGTGATTTATCGTGAATGGATCCAATCTCTGGGTGAGAACTGAATATCCAGATGTCTAACCTCCTAAATATAGAAGTATGCCTGAAAAACCAAAGAAAAGAAGAAATCTTGAGCAAGGGGAGCTGGATGGGACTGACAAAAAATGAAGAGAACAAGTTTTGTATGTAACACCTCGAATTTTTAATTAATTATTTTAATTAATTAACTTAGTGTGATTATATGAGTCGTTGTGATTATATATGATGTTTGGTGTTTCATGAGAGTCGTTGTGGTGACATAGATTCCTGATGTATTGATGAAGATGATGGCCTATGTGATGTTTTGAATGATTCGTGTGATGTTGTGGTGATATGTGTGATGCTTAGGTGTATTGAGGGATTTTAGAGTAATTTAGAATAATATATAATAATTAGGATAATTGTTTAGAATTATTCTAATTGAGAAGATAGAATAATTATTGGTTAGAAGAAATGAGGGCAAGGTGGTAAATAGTGAAGTGTAAGTGATGGCAAGATCAAAAGTTTGGTATTAGGGGCCTAAAGGTTAAACTAGGGAAGAGAGTTTAGTTATTCCATTCGTGCGATCATAAACTTAGGAGAAAAACTTACGTTGTGGAGAAAAGAGACCAGGGCACAGGAACACCAAGAGATTTCGGTAGAACGTGAAGAGGAATCAGATTCAACCATGAATTAAGGTGAGGGGAGTTTTATCATCTTTATTATGTTTGATTATAAGGTTTTTATTATGGTAGAATTGCCTTAGGTTTTGGTGAATGATGAATTGGTGATGTTGGATGAGGATTTGATGAATTAGAGATGAATAATGATGCCCAAATGATGTATAATCGATGTAGTAACATAGGATATTAATAGACAATGAATACCTATGATTAGATGTAGTTTTAGGACCTATAATATGGTAAACCGCAGAAAGTTTGGACTGGTTTGTGCAAGAATTGCAACAGGAAAACCCTGTTTGTAACACCCCAGTTCTATTTATTTGGAATTATCTTAATAAGAGTTATTTTATTTGAAACCAATAAAATTATTTTATTTGGGTTAATATAAAATAAAAGGATTATTATTTATTTTATAACTAATTGTAGAAAAAAATAAGGATTATTGGGCTATGATGTTGTTGGTAAAAGAGGGGGTACAAGTGAAGTAAAATGTTATTTGGGACTTATATGTCACTTTTGCTCACTTTCACGTAAAACTGAGATTTTGGGATTTTGGAACTCAGAGAACGTGTAAAGAAGAGAAAGGAGAAGAAGGAGAAGATTGATCGAGGAAGTTGCAGGAGCTGCAGATTATCCAAGGTAAGGGGTTGATCATTCTTTTACTATGAATAAGTTGTGATATATATTCTATATGAGTTAGGGATTTGTAGGGATGATGGATTCTTGATGCCATGGTTGTTGTGATGATGAAACATGAATGGAATTGATTGGGTTTTGATGTGGTATTGATCCTATTGTATGCTTTAGATCATTGCTATATGATAGGAATTCGATTTTGATGGTTTTAGGATGTTTGGGGATGATTAGGAATGAGTTGGGGTGATTTTGGGAAGCTTAAAAACGTGAAATATGGTGTTGCAGAGTCATCAACACGGGCCGTGTTGCACAACACGGGCACCCGTGTTGATCTTCTGTGTGATGCTCGGGTAGGTTTTTCCCAAAAATCGTTTCGGCCATAACTTTTGAACCGTAACTCCGATTTAGGCGCCGTTTGATGCGTTGGAAAGCTAGTGAAATTTTCTATATGATTATGAGGAATTAAGTAGCTTTAAGAGCTTATTTTAATAAGTGATTATTGGAGAAAGTGTTTATGTTTATAAGTGAATTTGGTTGTTATGTACTTTAGTGAGGTGTTTGGAGATATTTGGGATTGGAGCTCTGAAGAACGACGGACAATCGCTCAAGAGTTCGAAGCTGCAATTTGATAAGGTAAGGGGGGCTACTACTCGATTTACTTTTGCTTATGGGTTTAGGTAAGGGTGATTTTGGATAATCGTAGGGAGAACCCCAATTTTTAGATGTTCTTAGGGATCAATAACCTTAGGGTTGAACCTTGTTAGAAAAGGTTTAGGTTCCCAAATTTTATGAATCAATTAAGGATTTTAGGTTCCTATGGTGGATTTGGAGTATATTTGCATGATCGAGAGTTTCCCTTAGGTAATTCTAGGGATAACCTCAATGTTGTTAGGATTTCCCTAAAGGACGGGTAATATGTAACTTAAGGTCAATTTTATAAACTTGTTGTTGATGAAAGAATTGTTGATAAAATAGGATGTTTTGAGACGAAAATTCTGAGTTGTGTATGATTTGAAAAATAAGACCTTAAGTGAAGTAATGTTGTCCTTAAGATTGGAAATTGACTAACGTAGAAAGGAATTGTGTTTTCAATCGATGTGTTGCTTTGAGTTATGCAAAATGGATATTGTTATGTACGGATTGATCCTGTTTTGATGTGCAGTGTTTGACATGTTTTGAATATGTTGTTTATTGATTTCCTAGTGTTGATTGATGCTTGTATCGAATAACGTTTGTATGTTATGATACCAACACTACATGGATGTTATTGTCATGCTTTTAGATGATGTTATCAAGCATGAATTATGATATAACTTGATATGATTGGTTGATGTTTAATAGTATGCTGAGTGGTTACATACTATCCATATCCTGTTATGATTGATATTGTTGATGTTGCATGATATGTTTTCTTGATGTTAATAGTATGCTGAGTGTTACATACTTTACATATCATGTTGTATTTGTTAATTCCCATTGTGTGGAATTAACATGGTGGCCAATATACGTGTCCGCGATTTAATGGAACGTTGAGGTGGTAGCCGTGTCCGCGATATAATGGAACGGTGAGTTATCCGTGACCCGAGATTTAATGGGGCGGTAAAATGGTACCACATGCATGGGTGTGTTGCATTATATTGAATATAACATGAATGGATGATTTTCCAATGTTGTATTTAATTGATCGTATGCATGTATTGTTGCTAAATTGTTAATGATGTGTGATGTTAATTATAAGTACGAAAAGTAATATATTATGAACATATGAATTGTAAAGGTTTTCGTAAACTATGAAACATGCTAACTGTTGGGTGATGCTTATGATTTTTCTGAATTGATCGTTATGAACGTATAATCAAATGTATAGTTGAGATGCTCACCCTTACTGTTGAATATTTCAGATTGAGGAGCTTCGTTCAGGTGCTTGGCGAAGGCTTGTTGTTTCTAGTTTATTTTCGTTTAAGTATTGTCCGGGTCATGCTCTGGTAGTTGTAACTCCGGGAACGTTTGTTTGTCGAGCTGCTTTAGTCAGACTCGTTTATTTCCTTATGTTTGTTATAATATGATGTTGATATTTTCCAGGTGTTAATCCCTGATGATTTTAAAAATATTATAACATTGGTTTTGTTAATTAAATTATTCCGCTGTGTAAACATGTATGAGTTGCTTCTATGTTATGCATGACAGGAACTTGTTTTTATTAAAAGAGAATTGTGACATCCTCGTTAATACATGTACTCTGAAATTATAATTTTAATTATTTGCGAAAATTTATTTGGGGTTTTAGAGGGTGTTACAATAGTGGTATCAGAGCATGGTCGGTCTGTCCGGCCAAGTTGTTATGTCAGTGTCATTACCCTTGGTACGCAATAAGTGTTTGAAAACACTGTTGGTACTTCTTTGTTTTGGATCACTTGATTGCAGGGATAAGATTGCGATAAGTGGGAGAGAAGCTTTTCTTCTCGGATGCGCTTCAGTTGTGATATGCCGGTTCAAAATGTTGCTGACGGCGACAATGCAAATGTTGTTGAAGTTTGGATGCTTCCTGAATGCGAAGGTGATATAGATTCAAGAATTTTGGTATGCTAGTGAACTCGTATGGGAAATTGGATTAAACTGCGTTGAAGAGATGTCGTCATGCAAAAATCCCTTTCTGTCTCGTACAGTTCGCGGCGCCAACTAGTGGTCGCGGCGCAAACTGCATATTTTTGCTGTCATCGCAGTGCGCGCTGGCCTTCACGGCGCGTACTGTGTGGTTTTGTGGAAAATGGCTAAATTATGTTTTGATCTCTAATGGTCGGAAAGTGGAACTGAACCTTAGTTGATTACCTTGAGGAATATTTTGGATACTATTAGTGTAGTAATTGGACTAATCTCCTATGGTAGCATGCCACTAAAGTCAATGTATGTTGTTATGTTCGAAGAATTGTGTTGAAAACTTGGTGTGCGAGTTATTTTTGATGGTTGTAATTTACATTATTTCATCAAGTATCATGAAGTTGTTGAAGGCGACGTTGATTGGAAGAGTGCAAAGGTCATTGAGTCGCTGTTGTTGCGAACCGGCGAGAGTATGGACTCATGAATCTGTATCGGTCAAGTTGAAAATGTGGGTAGGTGTTTTGACGGTGAATTTAAGACAATTGAGAATAAAGTCTATTCCAAAGAAAATGATAAGTTGAAGGGATTAACTCGTCGGATTGTATGTCTTTAGTATAGTTGGATTAATATCGGATGACTTTCGTAGTTGGATAAAAAGAAAGGATGTGGGTGAATTTTGGAAGAAAGAGAGAAAGATGGAACTTATGTTCGTCAATCTCAAATTCAGATTTTTGTAATTTTGGAGCAGCTGTTAGTAAAAGTGGTATAACTTTTACTCGTGATTCCGATCAAAGCGGTTATTGACTTTTTGGAAAGCTTACGAAATTCCATATAGTTTGCATATAAGATTTGTCTTCGGAAAGTTCGTGAAGAAGGAGAAAAATGCATTTTAATATTTGGGTCTGATGCTGAATTTTGGAAAATTCTGCATGCGGGAATTATGAACCAGTCCCATTGCAAAGATGATAACTTTTTACTCGTAACTTGGATTTGAGCGATTCATGAAGTTATAGAATCTACAAGTAATTACCTTCATTATAGAATATAATTTTATGCTTGGGAGGCATGTATCGAAGGAAATAATTGTGTTGGACGTTGGGTGTTTCTTGTTAAAAAATTGAAAGAGTGAAGAAGGATGTAAAGTATGGATAAAGAAATTTTATTCCGATATTGCCGTAAGATGTGTTGTAGTAGGTTGTTGTATGACGTTAGTGTCGTATTTTCGGATAACTTTGGGATCCGTATCTTGTGTTTGGATTGTTGGATTGATGTTCTGTTTGAACCTGCAAGGAGATAAAAGTATATTTCCTTTATATGAAAATGTTTCCAAGTGTGGTAGAAGTATTCTCATAGGAAGAGACTTTGAAGTCGGTTGAGGAATTATAAACTTTTTGGACATGGGTGGTTGTTATTGCAGTTGTTGAGACGAGCTCAATCGAAAAATGTTGTTTGGAAATGAGTTGAGAGACTTGTTGTTCTGCATGGAAGGATGCGAAAGTGTCAGAGGTGGATCTTATGATGATTGGTAATTGTTGGATTATGATGTTGTGAAAGATTTGAGAAAAAGTTCGGAAGGAACACTATTATAGTCTGGTAACGATGGTTTATGCTCCGTTATGGTTTTCGTCTATCTATTGGCAAATTGAGGAACTGATCACCCTTAATCTATTGTTGATAGTAGACGGAATCATAGTTGATGGATAGATGTGTTGTGTCGACTAGTATAGTGCATTCTGAAGAATATGTTGTTATTCTTGTTTCTTGTTGCTATTTAAAAGAAGTGAAATTATAAGTTTGTTTATTAAAGTGCGAGTTTGGTTGGAAGAAGATGAGTCATCCTGTTGGAATTAATTGACCCATGTACTGTATGTGGTTGTAATGTGGTTATGTTTTTAAGACGATTTTGAGGATTATGTTACTAAAAAGATGATAAAGTCGTAGTTATGTTTTATGACAATTGGGAATTCATGGAAGTATATGAATGTTTCATCCAAGAGTGGCAATTGGAGTAAACTTGGTAGAGTTGATACTTTATAAGTAATCAGAGTTGCGCATCTGAAGCGTGATGTGCCAGAGTATGTTGGCCTATTATAAATGTCAGTTGATTTAATAAGGATATTAATGTGGTTGTTGGTTTATGGAGAGTTGTATATAATTTTTGGATTAAGACCCGTAAGCAGATGTTATGAGAATTTTGTTTTCGTTGTTGTGATGTCAGTGTTGATTACTAAAAGGAATGGTAATATTTCAGATTGTGTTAAAGGTGATTTGGTCGGTTATGTGGATGTCACTATAAGAGTGATATGACGAGAGTAATCAAGTTGTAAGTATTTGGTTGATAATTGGAATTCGTATATTAAGGAATGAATTGGCGCGCGAGTTTGTATTAAGAATGTTGTCAAGATGATAATATGATGGTTGTATGTTCAAGTATAAGTAGTTTGCGGATGTTATTACTTCATAAGCGATGTATCAAGATGGTGTTGAGGGTGTCGATGAGCTAATATTGGGTATATCGTTATGATTAGTTGTGTATGTTTTGGTGTCGATATGGTCGCTAAGTTGACCATGTAATATTGTTAAGACGAAAAGACGACGCTGTGTGCCTGAGTGCAACAGTTGTTGGTTGATAATACGTTGAGTGTTTGGTATGTCCAGAATTGGTGTTGAGAGTGGTTGTGTCGATTGGATTTTCGAGGACGAAAATATCCTAAGTGGGGGAGAGTTGTAACACCCCAGTTCTATTTATTTGGAATTATCTTAATAAGAGTTATTTTATTTGAAACCAATAAAATTATTTTATTTGGGTTAATATAAAATAAAAGGATTATTATTTATTTTATAAATAATTGTAGAAAAAAATAAGGATTATTGGGCTATGATGTTGTTGGTAAAAGAGGGGGTACAAGTGAAGTAAAATGTTATTTGGGACTTATATGTCACTTTTGCTCACTTTCACGTAAAACTGAGATTTTGGGATTTTGGAACTCAGAGAACGTGTAAAGAAGAGAAAGGAGAAGAAGGAGAAGATTGATCGAAGAAGTTGCAGGAGCTGCAGATTATCCAAGGTAAGGGGTTGATCATTCTTTTACTATGAATAAGTTGTGATATATATTCTATATGAGTTAGGGATTTGTAGGGATGATGGATTCTTGATGCCATGGTTGTTGTGATGATGAAACATGAATGGAATTGATTGGGTTTTGATGTGGTATTGATCCTATTGTATGCTTTAGATCATTGCTATATGATAGGAATTCGATTTTGATGGTTTTAGGATGTTTGGGGATGATTAGGAATGAGTTGGGGTGATTTTGGGAAGCTTAAAAACGTGAAATATGGTGTTGCAGAGTCATCAACACGGGCCGTGTTGCACAACACGGGCACCCGTGTTGATCTTCTGTGTGATGCTCGGGTAGGTTTTTCCCAAAAATTGTTTCGGCCATAACTTTTGAACCGTAACTCCGATTTAGGCGCCGTTTGATGCGTTGGAAAGCTAGTGAAATTTTCTATATGATTATGAGGAATTAAGTAGCTTTAAGAGCTTATTTTAATAAGTGATTATTGGAGAAAGTGTTTATGTTTATAAGTGAATTTGGTTGTTATGTACTTTAGTGAGGTGTTTGGAGATATTTGGGATTGGAGCTCTGAAGAACGACGGACAATCGCTCAAGAGTTCGAAGCCGCAATTTGATAAGGTAAGGGGGGCTACTACTCGATTTACTTTTGCTTATGGGTTTAGGTACGGTTGATTTTGGATAATCGTAGGGAGAACCCCAATTTTTAGATGTTCTTAGGGATCAATAACCTTAGGGTTGAACCTTGTTAGAAAAGGTTTAGGTTCCCAAATTTTATGAATCAATTAAGGATTTTAGGTTCCTATGGTGGATTTGGAGTATATTTGCATGATCGAGAGTTTCCCTTAGGTAATTCTAGGGATAACCTCAATGTTGTTAGGATTTCCCTAAAGGACGGGTAATATGTAACTTAAGGTCAATTTTATAAACTTGTTGTTGATGAAAGAATTGTTGATAAAATAGGATGTTTTGAGACGAAAATTCTGAGTTGTGTATGATTTGAAAAATAAGACCTTAAGTGAAGTAATGCTGTCCTTAAGATTGGAAATTGACTAACGTAGAAAGGAATTGTGTTTTCAATCGATGTGTTGCTTTGAGTTATGCAAAATGGATATTGTTATGTACGGATTGATCCTGTTTTGATGTGCAGTGTTTGACATGTTTTGAATATGCTGTTTATTGATTTCCTAGTGTTGATTGATGCTTGTATCGAATAACGTTTGTATGTTATGATACCAACACTACATGAATGTTATTGTCATGCTTTTAGATGATGTTATCAAGCATGAATTATGATATAACTTGATATGATTGGTTGATGTTTAATAGTATGCTGAGTGGTTACATACTATCCATATCCTGTTATGATTGATATTGTTGATGTTGCATGATATGTTTTCTTGATGTTAATAGTATGCTGAGTGTTACATACTTTACATATCATGTTGTATTTGTTAATTCCCATTGTGTGGAATTAACATGGTGGCCAATATACGTGTCCGCGATTTAATGGAACGTTGAGGTGGTAGCCGTGTCCGCGATATAATGGAACGGTGAGTTATCCGTGACCCGAGATTTAATGGGGCGGTAAAATGGTACCACATGCATGGGTGTGTTGCATTATATTGAATATAACATGAATGGATGATTTTCCAATGTTGTATTTAATTGATCGTATGCATGTATTGTTGCTAAATTGTTAATGATGTGTGATGTTAATTATAAGTACGAAAAGTAATATATTATGAACATATGAATTGTAAAGGTTTTCGTAAACTATGAAACATGCTAACTGTTGGGTGATGCTTATGATTTTTCTGAATTGATCGTTATGAACGTATAATCAAATGTATAGTTGAGATGCTCACCCTTACTGTTGAATATTTCAGATTGAGGAGCTTCGTTCAGGTGCTTGGCGAAGGCTTGTTGTTTCTAGTTTATTTCCGTTTAAGTATTGTCCGGGTCATGCTCTGGTAGTTGTAACTCCGGGAACGTTTGTTTGTCGAGCTGCTTTAGTCAGACTCGTTTATTTCCTTATGTTTGTTATAATATGATGTTGATATTTTCCAGGTGTTAATCCCTGATGATTTTAAAAATATTATAACATTGGTTTTGTTAATTAAATTATTCCGCTGTGTAAACATGTATGAGTTGCTTCTATGTTATGCATGACAGGAACTTGTTTTTATTAAAAGAGAATTGTGACATCCTCGTTAATACATGTACTCTGAAATTATAATTTTAATTATTTGCGAAAATTTATTTGGGGTTTTAGAGGGTGTTACAATAGTGGTATCAGAGCATGGTCGGTCTGTCCGGCCAAGTTGTTATGTCAGTGTCATTACCCTTGGTACGCAATAAGTGTTTGAAAACACTGTTGGTACTTCTTTGTTTTGGATCACTTGATTGCAGGGATAAGATTGCGATAAGTGGGAGAGAAGCTTTTCTTCTCGGATGCGCTTCAGTTGTGATATGCCGGTTCAGAATGTTGCTGACGGCGACAATGCAAATGTTGTTGAAGTTTGGATGCTTCCTGAATGCGAAGGTGATATAGATTCAAGAATTTTGGTATGCTAGTGAACTCGTATGGGAAATTGGATTAAACTGCGTTGAAGAGATGCCGTCATGCAAAAATCCCTTTCTGTCTCGTACAGTTCGCGGCGCCAACTAGTGGTCGCGGCGCAAACTGCATATTTTTGCTGTCATCGCAGTGCGCGCTGGCCTTCACGGCGCGTACTGTGTGGTTTTGTGGAAAATGGCTAAATTATGTTTTGATCTCTAATGGTCGGAAAGTGGAACTGAACCTTAGTTGATTACCTTGAGGAATATTTTGGATACTATTAGTGTAGTAATTGGACTAATCTCCTATGGTAGCATGCCACTAAAGTCAATGTATGTTGTTATGTTCGAAGAATTGTGTTGAAAACTTGGTGTGCGAGTTATTTTGGATGGTTGTAATTTACATTATTTCATCAAGTATCATGAAGTTGTTGAAGGCGACGTTGATTGGAAGAGTGCAAAGGTCATTGAGTCGCTATTGTTGCGAACCGGCGAGAGTATGGACTCATGAATCTGTATCGGTCAAGTTGAAAATGTGGGTAGGTGTTTTGACGGTGAATTTAAGACAATTGAGAATAAAGTCTATTCCAAAGAAAATGATAAGTTGAAGGGATTAACTCGTCGGATTGTATGTCTTTAGTATAGTTGGATTAATATCGGATGATTTTCGTAGTTGGATAAAAAGAAAGGATGTGGGTGAATTTTGGAAGAAAGAGAGAAAGATGGAACTTATGTTCGTCAATCTCAAATTCAGATTTTTGTAATTTTGGAGCAGCTGTTAGTAAAAGTGGTATAACTTTTACTCGTGATTCCGATCAAAGCGGTTATTGACTTTTTGGAAAGCTTACGAAATTCCATATAGTTTGCATATAAGATTTGTCTTCGGAAAGTTCGTGAAGAAGGAGAAAAATGCATTTTAATATTTGGGTTTGATGCTGAATTTTGGAAAATTCTGCATGCGGGAATTATGAACCAGTCCCATTGCAAAGATGATAACTTTTTACTCGTAACTTGGATTTGAGCGATTCATGAAGTTATAGAATCTACAAGTAATTACCTTCATTATAGAATATAATTTTATGCTTGGGAGGCATGTATCGAAGGAAATAATTGTGTTGGACGTTGGGTGTTTCTTGTTAAAAAATTGAAAGAGTGAAGAAGGATGTAAAGTATGGATAAAGAAATTTTATTCCGATATTGCCGTAAGATGTGTTGTAGTAGGTTGTTGTATGACGTTAGTGTCGTATTTTCGGATAACTTTGGGATCCGTATCTTGTGTTTGGATTGTTGGATTGATGTTCTGTTTGAACCTGCAAGGAGATAAAAGTATATTTCCTTTATATGAAAATGTTTCCAAGTGTGGTAGAAGTATTCTCATAGGAAGAGACTTTGAAGTCGGTTGAGGAATTATAAACTTTTTGGACATGGGTGGTTGTTATTGCAGTTGTTGAGACGAGCTCAATCGAAAAATGTTGTTTGGAAATGAGTTGAGAGACTTGTTGTTCTGCATGGAAGGATGCGAAAGTGTCAGAGGTGGATCTTATGATGATTGGTAATTGTTGGATTATGATGTTGTGAAAGATTTGAGAAAAAGTTCGGAAGGAACACTATTATAGTCTGGTAACGATGGTTTATGCTCCGTTATGGTTTTCGTCTATCTATTGGCAAATTGAGGAACTGATCACCCTTAATCTATTGTTGATAGTAGACGGAATCATAGTTGATGGATAGATGTGTTGTGTCGACTAGTATAGTGCATTCTGAAGAATATGTTGTTATTCTTGTTTCTTGTTGCTATTTAAAAGAAGTGAAATTATAAGTTTGTTTATTAAAGTGCGAGTTTGGTTGGAAGAAGATGAGTCATCCTGTTGGAATTAATTGACCCATGTACTGTATGTGGTTGTAATGTGGTTATGTTTTTAAGACGATTTTGAGGATTATGTTACTAAAAAGATGATAAAGTCGTAGTTATGTTTTATGACAATTGGGAATTCATGGAAGTATATGAATGTTTCATCCAAGAGTGGCAATTGGAGTAAACTTGGTAGAGTTGATACTTTATAAGTAATCAGAGTTGCGCATCTGAAGCGTGATGTGCCAGAGTATGTTGGCCTATTATAAATGTCAGTTGATTTAATAAGGATATTAATGTGGTTGTTGGTTTATGGAGAGTTGTATATAATTTTTGGATTAAGACCCGTAAGCAGATGTTATGAGAATTTTGTTTTCGTTGTTGTGATGTCAGTGTTGATTACTAAAAGGAATGGTAATATTTCAGATTGTGTTAAAGGTGATTTGGTCGGTTATGTGGATGTCACTATAAGAGTGATATGACGAGAGTAATCAAGTTGTAAGTATTTGGTTGATAATTGGAATTCGTATATTAAGGAATGAATTGGCGCGCGAGTTTGTATTAAGAATGTTGTCAAGATGATAATATGATGGTTGTATGTTCAAGTATAAGTAGTTTGCGGATGTTATTACTTCATAAGCGATGTATCAAGATGGTGTTGAGGGTGTCGATGAGCTAATATTGGGTATATCGTTATGATTAGTTGTGTATGTTTTGGTGTCGATATGGTCGCTAAGTTGACCATGTAATATTGTTAAGACGAAAAGACGACGCTGTGTGTCTGAGTGCAACAGTTGTTGGTTGATAATACGTTGAGTGTTTGGTATGTCCAGAATTGGTGTTGAGAGTGGTTGTGTCGATTGGATTTTCGAGGACGAAAATATCCTAAGTGGGGGAGAGTTGTAACACCCCAGTTCTATTTATTTGGAATTATCTTAATAAGAGTTATTTTATTTGAAACCAATAAAATTATTTTATTTGGGTTAATATAAAATAAAAGGATTATTATTTATTTTATAAATAATTGTAGAAAAAAATAAGGATTATTGGGCTATGATGTTGTTGGTAAAAGAGGGGGTACAAGTGAAGTAAAATGTTATTTGGGACTTATATGTCACTTTTGCTCACTTTCACGTAAAACTGAGATTTTGGGATTTTGGAACTCAGAGAACGTGTAAATAAGAGAAAGGAGAAGAAGGAGAAGATTGATCGAGGAAGTTGCAGGAGCTGCAGATTATCCAAGGTAAAGGGTTGATCATTCTTTTACTATGAATAAGTTGTGATATATATTCTATATGAGTTAGGGATTTGTAGGGATGATGGATTCTTGATGCCATGGTTGTTGTGATGATGAAACATGAATGGAATTGATTGGGTTTTGATGTGGTATTGATCCTATTGTATGCTTTAGATCATTGCTATATGATAGGAATTCGATTTTGATGGTTTTAGGATGTTTGGGGATGATTAGGAATGAGTTGGGGTGATTTTGGGAAGCTTAAAAACGTGAAATATGGTGTTGCAGAGTCATCAACACGGGCCGTGTTGCACAACACGGGCACCCGTGTTGATCTTCTGTGTGATGCTCGGGTAGGTTTTTCCCAAAAATCGTTTCGGCCATAACTTTTGAACCGTAACTCCGATTTAGGCGCCGTTTGATGCGTTGGAAAGCTAGTGAAATTTTCTATATGATTATGAGGAATTAAGTAGCTTTAAGAGCTTATTTTAATAAGTGATTATTGGAGAAAGTGTTTATGTTTATAAGTGAATTTGGTTGTTATGTACTTTAGTGAGGTGTTTGGAGATATTTGGGATTGGAGCTCTGAAGAACGACGGACAATCGCTCAAGAGTTCGAAGCCGCAATTTGATAAGGTAAGGGGGGCTACTACTCGATTTACTTTTGCTTATGGGTTTAGGTACGGTTGATTTTGGATAATCGTAGGGAGAACCCCAATTTTTAGATGTTCTTAGGGATCAATAACCTTAGGGTTGAACCTTGTTAGAAAAGGTTTAGGTTCCCAAATTTTATGAATCAATTAAGGATTTTAGGTTCCTATGGTGGATTTGGAGTATATTTGCATGATCGAGAGTTTCCCTTAGGTAATTCTAGGGATAACCTCAATGTTGTTAGGATTTCCCTAAAGGACGGGTAATATGTAACTTAAGGTCAATTTTATAAACTTGTTGTTGATGAAAGAATTGTTGATAAAATAGGATGTTTTGAGACGAAAATTCTGAGTTGTGTATGATTTGAAAAATAAGACCTTAAGTGAAGTAATGTTGTCCTTAAGATTGGAAATTGACTAACGTAGAAAGGAATTGTGTTTTCAATCGATGTGTTGCTTTGAGTTATGCAAAATGGATATTGTTATGTACGGATTGATCCTGTTTTGATGTGCAGTGTTTGACATGTTTTGAATATGCTGTTTATTGATTTCCTAGTGTTGATTGATGCTTGTATCGAATAACGTTTGTATGTTATGATACCAACACTACATGGATGTTATTGTCATGCTTTTAGATGATGTTATCAAGCATGAATTATGATATAACTTGATATGATTGGTTGATGTTTAATAGTATGCTGAGTGGTTACATACTATCCATATCCTGTTATGATTGATATTGTTGATGTTGCATGATATGTTTTCTTGATGTTAATAGTATGCTGAGTGTTACATACTTTACATATCATGTTGTATTTGTTAATTCCCATTGTGTGGAATTAACATGGTGGCCAATATACGTGTCCGCGATTTAATGGAACGTTGAGGTGGTAGCCGTGTCCGCGATATAATGGAACGGTGAGTTATCCGTGACCCGAGATTTAATGGGGCGGTAAAATGGTACCACATGCATGGGTGTGTTGCATTATATTGAATATAACATGAATGGATGATTTTCCAATGTTGTATTTAATTGATCGTATGCATGTATTGTTGCTAAATTGTTAATGATGTGTGATGTTAATTATAAGTACGAAAAGTAATATATTATGAACATATGAATTGTAAAGGTTTTCGTAAACTATGAAACATGCTAACTGTTGGGTGATGCTTATGATTTTTCTGAATTGATCGTTATGAACGTATAATCAAATGTATAGTTGAGATGCTCACCCTTACTGTTGAATATTTCAGATTGAGGAGCTTCGTTCAGGTGCTTGGCGAAGGCTTGTTGTTTCTAGTTTATTTCCGTTTAAGTATTGTCCGGGTCATGCTCTGGTAGTTGTAACTCCGGGAACGTTTGTTTGTCGAGCTGCTTTAGTCAGACTCGTTTATTTCCTTATGTTTGTTATAATATGATGTTGATATTTTCCAGGTGTTAATCCCTGATGATTTTAAAAATATTATAACATTGGTTTTGTTAATTAAATTATTCCGCTGTGTAAACATGTATGAGTTGCTTCTATGTTATGCATGACAGGAACTTGTTTTTATTAAAAGAGAATTGTGACATCCTCGTTAATACATGTACTCTGAAATTATAATTTTAATTATTTGCGAAAATTTATTTGGGGTTTTAGAGGGTGTTACACTGTTCGCGTTGTGTCATCGGGCGACAGAGGTTGTGTCGCCGGGTGAAAGTTGTATCGCCAGGAAAAAGTGGAGGCGAAAGGGGGTAGAGAAGATGACGCTTCTGTAATGCGTCGCTCCTAGCGTCGCCAGGCGACGGGGGTGTGTCTCCAGGCGATGAATGGCAGAATTGGATGGCTATTTTGGAAATCTTAAAATGATCATAACTTTAGTTCTAGAACTCTGTTTTATGTTTTGTTCAAAGTGTTGGATAATTAACACGATGAACTATAATTATGTGGAATAAAATGAAGGATAAGAAGGATAATTATAATATCTAAGTTAGGATAGAATTATTTCCCCGCGTTGAATCGCTATGATGTCTTATGATAATGAAGTATGATGATGATGTGACGATCTTATGATAGTACTTGGTTCATAATGATGAGTATATGATGTATATGATGATATGTTGGTTTATATGAGGGTGATATGATGTTGTTTTGATTCATTTGATGCTATGATGATGTTTGTGATGATTCATGAATGGTGATGCGTGTTGACTAGTCGTGGTAATATTATTTATGATGTTACGTATCATTGCATTCATAGAATGGTTTAGGACTTCAGTCCAGTGAGGGTGATTCAGACTTCGGTCTAGTGATGATGGTAGGACAATTGTCCAGTGAAGGTAATAATTCCATAATGTGGATTGGGTGCAACAGTGAAGTGATCTGATTCCAAGTGGGAATCGATCCTATTGGTGGGGATCCTTGGAGATTGAAGATGACTGAGTCATCAGTCACGTTTTGGTACCACATGCATGAGTCTATGATGATGCATTACATTCTATGTGACATTGCATTCAATGTTTTTTGTTGATGAATGATGATACTTTGTATGTGTTGATATATGTGTTCTTAATTGATGAATTGGCGAAGGTGTGAGTATAACATGAAGATATGATGAAGCATGATACCTTACTTATGTGCATATTTTTATATTTTCTATAACTTATGTCATATATAATGATTATGATTTACTCACTCTTTCTGTTTGAATGTTACTTCCACGTGGGTAACGCGCAGGTGATCAAGAGTAGTTTGTAGGAGCTTAAAGGATAGCTTTAGGATGTGTTTTATTTTCTTTCAGTAGAATAAGGGAATCTTGCTCTGATATGTAACACCGGGGTTGGGATTGTTTGTTGAGAACTATATGTCTCTGTTTACTTTGATGTTTTCTAAATTGCCTTATTATGGTATTGATATCCGAATTGGATCATGATGTTTAACTTGATGAATTATATGAGGTATCCGGATTATAGATGTTTTGAGATTTATGATTTCCGCTGCAATAATTTGAGGATGATAAATGCATATTATTTGGTTTATAGTTTTGCAACCCGTGTTACGGAGCAGGATGCATTATTAAGATGTTTTTGTGAAGATGCGACACCCTTGTTGGTGATATTACTCTAATTTATTTATTTAAATAATTGTGAAAATTCCTTGGATTTAGAAGAGTGTTACATTGCAGTCAGGTGTTCTAGATGAAAGCATACAAGGCACAACAAATCAACATATAAGGTGACTCCAACTACTCAAGGTACTCAACAAAGTGTACATGGTTCTCAACAAACACATAGTCCAAATGAAGCTACTCAAGGGTCTAAACATGCTCTCAACCTTACTCAACCAAATGCTCAAGGTTCTCAACAAACACATGGTCCCAATAAAGCTACTCAAGGGTCTCAACATGTCGTCAACCTTACTCAACCAACTGCTCAAGGTTCTCAACAAACACATGGTTCCAAGAAAGGTACACAGGGTTCCAAGCAGGCAACATCAAGTGCTACTGAAAAACTAGGGAGTCATGTAATATCAACACTAAGAAGGCCAAGTAAGTTGGACCAACTACAAGACTAACTGCTACCAAGAATATAATTGGCCTAACTACAATGAGGACAACTCCAACTAAGAGGACAACACCCAAGAAAAAACTTAGATCTATTTAAGATGTCATTTTGAATTACTTTCATTTTGTGTAATGGTCTTAACTGATATATAAAACCAACTAATGTCATTTTGTGTTATGCTTATGTATGTCATTTTGGATTGTTGTCATTTTGTGTAATGGATATGAATGTCATTTTGAACAAGTTTATGTGAATGACAATTATGTGTTATGTTAAAATTCTATTAATTTCAAGTTTATGAGTTAATGCATAATTGAACAATTGAACAATGTTACAATGAACAACTCAACTGATACAATTGAAATTATGTGTTACAACAATCAACTGATTAGATTGAACTAATATAATTGAACAATTGAACAATGTTACAATAATCAATTGATCCAAACCAAAGCATTTCAATACAACATAAAAAACCAGAACTGTTACAAGGTTCAACTAATTTGGAATACAGAAAAAACCAGAACTTAAACATTTCACTACAACTTAAACATTTCAATTCATCGTGAACAAAACTAGAATTGTTGCACCTAAAATAATAATCATCTAATATTTTTTCAACTTCAGAATCTTATTCATCTCATTTTGAAGTTGAATCATCTCCTTCCTTAATTCTTCATTTGTCAACCTAATTTTTTCAATCTCCATTGTTGCATCATCCTATTTATTTGATGACTTTTCTAATCTAGACATTATAATTTGCCCTTTGTCATCTTGAGCTTCCTCATAAAACCATTCAAAATATCCACACCCAGGTTGCCTTGTTCCCTGCACTTTACAATTGATTACTCAAACTGTAACGATGGAGATAAAAAGCTCGTATGTATCACAAATTTACCTTAAAATGAGAACAACCCCAAAAATATTTTCCACAGCTCTTTGTCGTTGAAAACCTACGAAGAATAATTGTGTCTCCGCAATGACAACTCAGTTTCCATGAAAGATTTGAGCTCGTGGACACACTGGAGTTCAGACTTTCATGGCTTTTCTGTTTCGTGGGGGATGAAGCATAACCTAATTTCATGGAGGATGAACCATAATATTCAATTTTTGAAAATCAAAATCAACCTAATCTTAGATAATGGATACGAATAGAGAAGACGGTGTTAATGAAATAGACAAGGAAAAAAGAAGGAGACAAGTCATGTCAGTATGCAGACACAAGCGTCTATTTGCAATAAATAGACGAAAATGATTTATATATTCTGTTTTTAAGACCTAAGAGATTTATTTGAACTTTTTAAAAATTTTAAGTTTTTTTTAGTGAGTTACTTAATACAATACAAATAATAAAATATGTGAAATTTTTAAAATTTAAGACACGATTCAATTAAGATATTTTAATAAAAAATTAAATTTATAAATGCACACTACATAAGCATAAATAAATATATAAAAAACTAAAAATCATTTAGTGAATTCAAACAAGTGTTTTTGACTCGAATTTGTTACATTTAGTCGTATCACACATTTGTGGCACGTTTACTTTTAATATAAAACTTAATTCTCGGATCCTTCCCTTACACGTATCAATATATTGTCGCCTAAACTTCTATCCTTAAAGAAAAAATAATAAAATTTTAATCTCACTATTCAAAAAATATAAAGGGTATTGTAGCTCTATAGTATTCTTTTTCAAGACTTGGTTTCTCTCCTCTTTTATTGCCGAGTCTCGTTCCATCATTGACTATCTCTCTTACACACACTACTCTCTCTCTCTCTCTCAAGTCTATGTCCCATACCCCTTAGTTTCATATGGCCAAAGCACTTGGACTCTCCATTGATTCAGATCCATTTTTATAGCTTCCTCCACCATAAGCCTATAAAATTCTTACTCTTTTCCAAAAACCACTAAAACTTTCACTACTCACAAAAATGGATACCAACAACAACAAGAACAAAAACTATAACACCTCTCCACTCTCTCATCATCAAAACAAACCCATCATTCATGAATTCGATTTTTTCTCTCTAAATAGCACCAACCATGCATCTACTTCTGCGCCTCCCTCTCATCATTACACCCCCTCTTCTCTTCCTGAATTCAAAGTAAACGTGAGTCACCCTTAATCTATATTCTATTCCATTATTATCATTTATTTAATTTTTTTTTGGCATGTATATGATATTGGTCATGTGTTTAAGAAAAATGTGATGTTTCAATAGACTAGTTTGAATCTTCTTACCACAAACACAAGCAGTGATGAATCCAAGGTGGAACCTGACATATCAACTAATTCGGAAGACAAAAAAGTAAACAAAATTCAGTAATTTGATGAAATTTTAATTATATTTTTTATGATAGAGTTTTAATACAATCTAATGATGTTTCAGGTTGTTGATCTTCAAGCTGAGCTTGAGAGAAAGAAGGCCGAGAATCACCAGCTGAGGAACATGTTTGATGAGGCTAAGATGAATTACGAGGCGCTGCGCATGCATATGTTGAGTTTGATGCAGGAGGAGAGAAAGGTAGAGGATTGTAAAGAAGAGGAACAAGATGTTGCGAATGACGATGAGGAAGGTTCTAAGGATGAAGAAGTTTTGTTTGATCATGATAACAAGGAATCTGATCGCGGAAATGAAAGAAATGATAGTCCTTCAAACCAAGTTTTAGGTGCTAATAATAATGATACTAATAATGTTTCAAATTTTAGTCCTCAAACTAATGTGGAAGAAGCTGAGGCATCAATGAAGAAAGCAAAGGTTTCAGTTCGAGCTCGATCTGAGGCTAATATGGTACTTCAATTTTGTTGAAGGAATGGAATTTATTTTTTGAATTTTATCTGATGTCAAATGTTACTTGTTGTCACAGATCAATGATGGGTGTCAATGGAGAAAGTATGGACAGAAGATGGCGAAAGGAAATCCGTTTCCTCGAGCTTATTATCGATGCACCATGGCTTTAAATTGTCCTGTGAAAAAACAGGTAAGTTATTAGATGTAAAAGTTGTTAGTTATTTATATCTTATAAGTTTTTTCGCATCATAAGTTGTTTTCATAAATTTTTTCAAACAACAAAATGTGTCATAACTCTTGAAATCGATAAGAATCACAATCAAATGCGTTCTTAATTGTAGTACTACCGATGTATGCATGGAAACATCAAAAATATGATCTCATCCTCGTAACCTAGGTCGTGCTCGCGAACCTTGTTTTAGAACCCTTATTAAAGTCACCAAGTTGTTCATTTCTAACCAAATATCAAATCTATGACAGGTACAAAGGTGTGCCGAGGACAAATCGATATTGGTAACAACATACGAAGGAAATCACAACCATGCTTTGCCACCAGCAGCTATAGAAATGGTACAACAAACATCATCAGCTGCAAGAATGTTACTATCAGGACCAATGACAAGTCCTGATGGACTAATGAATCCAAATTTTCTCACAAGAACAGTGTTTCCTTCTTCTTCAAGCATTGCAACTATTTCGGCATCAGCTCCATTTCCAACCATTACATTGGACTTAACTCAATCACCAAATAATCCATTACAGTTTCCTACTCAGACATTGTTTAATCACTCACGATTTTCAGGACTTCAAATGTCTCAAGATGCAGAAACTTCTCAATCTCAACAGACATCACAGAATCTTACAGCTGATCCTGACTTGACTGCAGTTTTGGTAGCTGCTCTTACTTGCATGATTGGGGCTCCACAACCAAACAATAACAACACAAAAACCAATAACAATAATGGAAATGTTATATAAGTAACAATGCCAATGAAAGAAATAAAAACAACAATTTATTTCTATTTCTGAATATTTTTTAGGGAAAACAAAAAGTTGGCATGAGTTTTTTTCGCATTTACTCAAATTGGAGTTATAGTTGATTTTTTTTTATATATAATTAGTTTTGTCTTCTTTTTTTCTTTCAAATAATTTATTTGTTCAAATTTTGTTCTTTTTTAAGGATGAATTACGGGTGAATAAATGAGATGTTGTGAAATCAAATTCATGTCATTTTTATTTTTGTCTGATGTTTCTCAATAACTATTTAACTAATATGAGTTAATGAGACATATTTATTTATATGTTAGTATTATTCTGAATTTTTTTTTGGAATAATCAGGTATTAAAAAAAATTCACAAATAACTATATTTTGAAAAAAATTACGCAAATAACTATGTTTCAGATGACTCCCCCAGATGAGGAGTCATCTCACTTGGCGCCTACACCTACCTTTTAAGAGGAGGCGCCATCTCACTTGGCGCCTACACCTACCTTTTAAGAGGAGGCGCCATCTCACTTGGCGCCTAGGTGCTTAGGGCTTGCCCTAAGCCAAGTGAGATGGCGCCTTAGTGCATTTGCTAGGGCAATTTTCGCGTTTTTTTTTCCAATGCGGTGCATTACGTATTCGATATAAGATCAACAAAATTGACTTTTTATTTACAAAATATGATTACACACATAAGTATTACATAAAAAACAGATTAATCAGTGGTCCCCCGAAACTCGGTAATGACCCCCGGTTCCGCATCCCCGTCCTCGCCTTTCCTGTGCTAGGTTTCATCGCGTTTCCTGATGTGGCAGAGTCGATAGTCCAGCGAAGTCAATACATTCTGGATCCATGAAATCAGTCAGATCTCCATATCTAAAAGATCCGCTTTGGTACATTCGGTTACCCATACCCTCAAAGTTTGGTCGTGTTGGCGGTGGGTGGGGTTCCATGGTTGGTCTGTAGCATTGGTCGTCTGAGTACGGGGGTAGAAAGAAAATGAATCTTGGGGTGTTTGGTATTGAGGATGTTGGGTGGTTTGGTGATATTGTGGTTGATGGTAAGTTGGGTCGGTTGGTTCATAATCTTCCGACATTCTCAGATCAGGGCTAAGGTTGGATGTTGAGGGGCCCATATTGGGATATGCAGAAGACTGAAATTGTCTGTGGGGTATGCGGGTGTGTTGGTATTGTGATTGAAATTGCGGTTGAGTGTGAGGCATATGGGGGTATTGGTACTGAGGTGGTGATTGTGGTTGGTTGTGGGGCATTTAGGTGTAATTGTATTGTGGTGGCGACTGTGGTTGGGTGTTTGTGGTTCTGTTTCGTCTGGGGGGTTGGTGGGAGGTTGATGTGTGTTGGGTTTGTTGTTGGGGAAATGAGGGTTGTGCCCATTGTGTTCGTGGGTCAACCAAATACCTTGGATGAGACACGTGCATTTCAGGGTTACTAACCGACCTATACCAAGATAAATATTGATCTGTGTGTCGCATATTATCATGATTGAGGAAAACCGGTAATTGTAAGACATGTCGGTGACGCCTCTGCCACATCTTACACCATTCTGGAGCAAAGTCTTTCCAGTTGGTAAGACCTCATTGGGCGTCGACCCTTTTGAGATGCCACAGGGACAAACAAGTCAGATCGCTGGATATCTCTTGATGCATTCCGAACTGCATCTTCACACGATCGTTGTGGTGCATCTCCACAACATTGAACTGTATGATTGTAGTCTTGGCGCTCCAAATTATTGCATCCTCGGGGTTTGGTTCATGGCCCAAACCCAAATATAGTCTCAAGACAAACTGCGCATAAAATTAAATCAGATTAATGAAAACGTAATATATAAATAATTTAAAAGTAGAAAAGTTGAAAGGTACGACGTACATCTTCCGGACCTAGGTGATCCAATAGATTACGATATAGTGCGGCATTGAATATTGGATTCTTATCGTAATCCATACCCCTCACGCAATGCCTAAAGGAAATGAAAAAAAATTATTTTTATCATATATTTGGTGAAGAGATGAATAGTAATAAATGATATAACTTGATGACTTACTTTGTTGCGTACGGGAAAATGAATGTGTTGTTGTTGACGGGGTTTAGGAACTCCATCCTCCACCAACCCCAGGCTTGAAGTAAAAAAGCGCAGCCATAAAGTGTACATTTTTCCTTGATTTCATTTTTACACAATGAACTCTATAGGTGGGCTAAAACAGCAAAACCCCAACTATACTTTCTAGTTTTTTCGAAGTCTCTAAGTAAATTTAAATACATAAAATTTACACTATTTCCCGTACTTTCGGGAAATAAAAAGGTTCCAAATAGTATCATTATATAAGTTCTAGATTTTATCACCTTGTCTTGCTTGAAGGAATTTTCGTTTAATTCCAAAGTCGCATAATGATTTTTAAGCTCAATTAGTAGTATACCCTGACCTCTCGCACCACCACCTTCAACCATATCCCTGTCCAACAATTCTTCACACAGAGAATTGGGTTGTTGAACCGACCCATTAACGGCCTTACCATCGACAGGGAGACCCAGTAACATGTACACGTCCTCTAGCGTGACGGTACATTCACCTATTGGTAGGTGAAATGTATGGGTCTCTGGTCTCCACCTTTCCAACATTACAAGTATGAACTTTGAATCAATTGTGCAGTTGGAGATCTTTATAACATGTTCGAAACCTGCGTATTCCAGATATGGTACGATCAATAGGTCGGGAGCAAGGTAGTTGTGAGACCGGATTCTGAATCTTTTAGTATCCTGAGTTAATAATGTAAAAGGTGTAAGATTAAGTAAGATGAACAAAGCATTACCAGAAGTATGAAAAATGTATAACTATAAAAGAAACTTACAAATGCTGCAATGTTGTCCCTTGTGCCTCTGTGAGAATCTCCCAATGTGAGAAGAGCCATTGTTGAAAATGGCTGAGATTATGAAAGACTTTGAAATTGTAAGAGATTATGAAAGAGTTTGTAGCAGAGAGTAAGACGATTGTGGGTGCGAGAGAAGTATGTTATGCTCTGTATTTATAGGCAAAAAAATTTCATAGAGTAAGTGAGGTGGTAGGTGGATGCATGCATGCATGATAAGTGTCACTCTTGCATTGTAGGTGCAGGCTACGTGGCAGACTTGGAGAAGGAATTTCTGCATCCATGTAACACGATTGGACATGAAGGGAGGCTCCATTGGACTTGGAGAAAGAGTACAAAAATGAAAGGTGTCGCCATGCCCATTGGCGAATAAGAGGTGGCATGGGTTGTAGAGTAGGCGCAGATTAGGTGACAGCCTTGGAGAAGGCATCCCTGAATGCATGTAATACTATTGGACGTGATGGGAGGAGCCTTAGAGGTTACAGTGTAGGTGCAGAGTAGGCGCAGGCTAGGTGGCAGGTTTGGAGAAGGAATCTCTGCATGCATGTAACACGATTGGACATGAATGGAGGCACCATTGGACTTGGCGAAAGAGTACAAAAATGAAAGGTGTCGCCATCCCCATTGGCGAATAAGAGGTGGCATGGGTTGCAGAGTAGGCGCAGGCTAGGTGACAGCCTTGGAGAAGGCATCCCTGAATGCATGTAACACTATTGGACGTGATGGGAGGAACCTTAGAGGTTACAACCTTAGTTAATTCAAATTCAGTATGACCTATTTAGTCTTACATTTATCAAAACACTGATTCACTTAATCTCTCAAACACTAGAACATTCAAAAATTCATGTAAATAACTCATAAACTTTAAACCTTCCAACCTTCAAACCTTCAAACAGTCATACGCAATGGCCTCTGCACCCCAATATGTCATCAGTGCACATTTCAATTGTGATACATACATTTGTCCCACCTCTGGGTTTTTGTTTAGAGACACAGACAATATTCAATTTTGTTTAAACAGGAAAGCTAATTTCTTATACTTCAAAAAACGATTGGAGGCCAAACTTGGACGAGGCCCGGTGACACAAATATTTTATCAGAATCTAGTTTTTTTTTTGTAACAACCAAATGATATTTTATAAGGTTAAGGTTCAAGATGACGAGGATCTTCAGAATATGTTTTCCAGTCATGAGTATTCTGGGTACGACTCTATTGAGTTGTACGTTATGCTGCGAGAGCCTCAGGTGACACAAGTGGTTGATCCTTTGGAGACCGAACAAGCAGAAGTAGATGCAGTTGATGAAGAAGAAGAAGATGATGAGTTGGAGTTTGACGAAATGGTCAATGATGATTCTGAAGATGATGGGATACCTGGTATTCCTGCAAATGAGATCTACACACCACCTCCGCACATGACAAACTTCAACATGGGCGGAGATGAACCGTCTTCTGATTTATTTTTCAATCCGTATATGCAGTCGGATGAAAACTTAAAAGAGAAAGACAAATTTCGTAACAGAGAAGAATGTATCAGAGCCATAAAAAAATTCCACATGCTCAACTCGGTCTATTTTAAGGTGGACCGTGTAAATCCAGAAAGGTATAAGATCAAGTGTGTCCACCCTGATTGTATGTTCAAGCTCACTGCATCATACAAATTAAGAGGTGATTGTTGGGTCATAGGTTCCATGTCTACCTACACTTGTGCCATTTCTACTCAATCACAGGATCATCGAAAACTTAATTATGATCTCATTTGTCAAGAAATCCTACCACTCGTCAGCAACGATCTATCTTTGAAGGTGAAAACCATCATCTCCCACATCACTACGGTATTTAACTATACTCCGTCTTACCGTAAGGCGTGGTTAGCAAAGAACAAGGCGATTGAAAAGGTATATGGAAACTGGGAGGAGACATACCAAGAACTTCCTCGCTACCTGAATGCACTCCAGACTTATTCTCCGGGTACTGTTTACATTCTGGAAACAGTTCCAGCATACACCCCGGATGGTGGTCAACTCAACAGAAATGGAATATTCAGTCGAGTGTTTTGGGCTTTTCTACCTTGCATCACAGGGTTTGCGTCATGCAAACCAATTATACAAATTGATGGGACTTGATTGTATGGGAAATACAAAGGCACGCTACTGATGGCAGTTGCACAAGATGGAAACAACAACATTTTCCCAATTGCCTTTTCCCTAGTCGAGGGGAAGACTGGTGGTTCTTGGAGCTTTTTTCTCAAAAATCTGCGAACACATGTGGCTCCTCAACCAGATCTCTGTTTGATCTCGGATAGACATGCATCCATTGAAAGTGCATACAATAATCCTGTAAACGGTTGGCATGACCCTCCTTCTACGCATGTCTATTGAGTTAGACATATCGTCCAAAATTTCACGAGGGAGATCAAAGACAAAACACTTAGGAAAGCGGTTATGAATGCGGGCTATGCATTGACACAACCTACATTCAAATATTATCGCAACGAGATCCGTTTGTCAAATCCGGAAGCCGGTAGGTAGATTGACAATATTCTGGTAGAAAAATAGACTAGGTCATACGACAATGGCCAAAGATGGGGACACATGACAACAAATCTAATTGAATCGATGAATGGGGTATTCAATGGCATACGAAACCTTCCGGTCACTACTTTGGTAAAATCAACATATTTTAGGATGGCTTCGTTGTTTGCCAAAAGGGGTGAAATGTGGAACGCGGTGTTGCAATCTGGACAACTTTGGAGTGAAAGCTGCATGAAGTACATTAAGGCAGAAAGTGCCAAATCCAACACCCACATGGTTATACGGTTTGACCGACACAACCATAACTTCATTGTCAAAGAGACAATTGACCACAACGAGGGCCTGCCAAGACAATAATATAGGGTTGTACTACCTTCTCGTTGGTGCGATTGTGACAAGTTTCAAGCCTTTCGTATGCCTTGCTCTCATGTCATTGATGCGTGTGCATATACTCATCAAGACGCGCTACAACTTCTGTCACACGTTTACAAATCTGAAACGTTGCTCAACATTTACAACAACAGCTTCCCTTTGGTAGCAAAACCAGATTATTGGCCTGCATACGACGGTGAAATAGTATGGCACAATGACCAGATGCGAAAGAATAAAAAGGGTCATCCCAAAAGTAAGCGCATCACAACCGAAATGGACTCCCTTGACAAGCTGGAAAGAAAGTGTGGTTTATGTCGTCAGGTCGGACACAATCGCAAAAATTGTCTGAATCGGATACTGCCTCAACCACATAAAAATTGTATTACATAAAATCTTTCCTTTATTATATTGTAAACATTAGGGTTTTTCGTTAACAGTAGTTGTTACAATAAACATTGCGCGAATAAGAAAAAAACACGATAATCCATCTACGAAATTACAACTGTTAAAACAATATCATCTGACCCATGCATCATCAACATTACGTCGCTGTCTGTTTTGACTTCCTCCAACCAAACATTAGTTCTTCCTGTCGCAATTGAGGTTGTTGTTCGTCTTCGTTGGATCCTTCTAATTTTCCCCCCCTCCACGATGTCTCCTTCTAGCCATCGCATCAACTCCCGCTTCAGACGCTCCATGGAGTGAGTGTGCCAGAATTTCATTTTTATCGGAGGTTTCGTGGCGGAGAAGATAACGTAACCATCTCTGGTAAAAATCATGGGCGATGTCATGACGCAAATAACAGAGTAAAAATAAGAAAACAATGCGAGAAAGTGTGAGAAATGACAGAGAAACAGACGAATTATTTATAAAAACAACATTTTGCCCTAGGAGCCAAGTGAGATGGCGCCTCCTCTCACTTTTAAAGTGCATGCGCCATCTCACTTGGCTAAAAGAGAGAGGAGGCGCCAAGTGAGATGGCGCCTAGGGCTAATTGC
This sequence comes from Vicia faba, assembly GCA_948472305.1. Lineage (NCBI taxonomy): Eukaryota > Viridiplantae > Streptophyta > Magnoliopsida > Fabales > Fabaceae > Vicia > Vicia faba. The sequence continues at coordinate 359,108,455 of OX451735.1, forward strand.
TTAGTGGAGGCGCCAAGTGAGATGACTCCTCCTTTAGAGAGTCATCTGAAATATGGTTATTTACAAAATAAATAAATTAAAACATGGTTATTCCAAAAAAAAATTCTATTATTCTTAAGACTATAACATACATCAAATAGAAAGAAGTAATATTCTAATATGTCGTGTATATGTATTTTATTTTGATGGTTTTATCTTTTAGATATCTATGAGGGATAATTCGTAAAAATAAATAAGAAAGTTAGAAACAAAGGAAATATAATAGTAAACAATAAATTTTAATTTCTATGATCAAGATAAAGACAATTTCTTGTTGGATGTATGTCTCTTGGTTTATAGTCGTTAACAAAAAAGATCAATCGATATAAATTTTCATAAATTTCCTAGTTTTAACAATTATGTCCTGCAAAATGTAATGAAGATTTTTAACAATTGTGTCCTGCAAAATGTAATGAAGATTTATGAATGCAGTTGAACTTAAGCATAAAAAACCATTTGATGAGGAATGAAAGAATGTGTATATATGTAAATGTATCTTTGGCATGTGGAAGGCCAAAAAGTAAAAGGTTTGTTGGCTATGTTGGCTTTATAATGCATTGGATACACAATTAGGGTACATATTTCTTATAAGATATTTAGTAATGTGATGTTGCACCAATAGTAATGTCCAATTGATTTGGTTACACAAACATGTAGATTGCAATTGTAGTAGAAGCATTACAGAAAGTGAGGGTTCATAATTGTGAAGTTGTGAGTTTTTTGTACAAGTCAACCCCTACAACTTTCCATAATGCATTCAAGTTTGTTTAAATACTTTTAGGTGCTTAATATTTTTCTTTTGTGCAAGTTGATTTTTTTAGAAAGATTAAATTTGAGAACAAATTAGGATCTTTGATTCCAAATGATCTCAAGTGCTCCCCAATATCCTAATTTTTTTCAAGGTCATCCATGTCAAATTTCAAGCCTTGCAGAGGAAGTTTGCCCAGTCAATTGCTCAAAGGGTCCAAAAATCGACTGTGCTAGGGCAAAAGTCAACTGTGACCTACAAACAGTCAAACTTCAAGATTTTTTGTCAACATTATAATTTTTAAGGATATTTCATCATTTGATCAAAGGTTGATCATGATTCATCAAAGATTGCTCAAAATTCATCAAGATTCAAAAGTTGCTAAATTAGGGTTTTGTAGGAAAAGTCAACTCAACTTTGACCAAGCATAACTTTCTCATACTTTATGATAAATGACCCATCAAAAGCTTATTTTGAATAGGATGAAATTTCATACAATCCATCTTCATACCCCAAGATCAAAAGATGCACTCACAAGAAGTTATAAATTTGGACATTATAGGTCATTTTTGAAAGTCAACAAAAGCACCTTTTTTGCCAAAGATTATAACTTGATAATGGAATATCAAAATGAGATGAGATCAAAAGGATTGGCTAGAGGACATCTCAATCTTTCTAAAAAGTCTAAGAACACCTCCAAAAGTTCAAAATTGAAGAAGTTATGCATTGTTGAAGTTGGACTTTTTTGCAAAATTGCCAAAAGTCAACTATCCCTAAAACTTCAAATTTTGTCAAATGGGCCCATTCTTTTCCACTTGATTTGAGTTTTCGTCAATGTCCACGTGCCCTAGCTTCAGCCATGAGCTCATATTTCCCTTTTATTATTTAATTTGATTTTTTATTGAATTTATTCATTTTAAATCAAATAAAATCATAGAAAATCCAAATAATTAAAAACTCTTGATTTATTGATTGTTTAAGGCTTTGTTTACAGCTAGCATCACCATGGAATTAGTATCAAAGCAAATCATGTACAAAAATATTGAATCAAACCAAATTTGGAAAGGTTTAAAGAGGAGATCAAATCAAATTTAAAGGCATTGATATGGGAAGATTTGATCCATATTTGTTACCCTAACACACTATACAATACATAAGCAAGCCACAAGGGACGAAATAAGGGTTGGAAATTACAGAGAGAGGCAGAATAAGATTGAAAAAATTCACTAAAAAGCTTGAAATCGAAATTATAGCTAGAGGTGTTTTCAAGGGCTGAGACCTATCTCAATCGTTTCCTGGGCGTTCACTCAAGCCAAACCAATCCAAAGCAAGCTTGTTCAGACTCCATAACACGCTGTAAGTGTCACGATAACCACTCCTGTTCTTGAAATCGTAATTCATTATTCTGGCATCATTTGAAAAAAACTATTGGCATATTTGTAATCCTGTTCTTGGAAGTGTTTTTAGGGTTTTCTGTTTCAGGAAAAATTGGGACTCAAGAAGAACATGGTTGTGATTAGGAGGCCATAACGAATCCAACCATGTTCTTGGAATGGATTTATTTAGCCTGGAGAGATTTTTAGCATAAGCCTGCATTTTTTGCTGCGGATTCAAATCCGCAGGTAATGTTGTTACAGGTCTGAGGACAGGGATGAGATCGTGTCATCCTCCGATTGGCCAATTCAAATAACTTTTACGCGTTTTTATTTTTTGTTGGCATATGACTTGTTTTATTATATTATGTTTTCTATGCATTATACTAACAAATGGACCATCACAGCGTAGTGGAAAGCATGCACATGTAAACTCCTTCAGGACCTGGGTTCGAATCCCAGGTCCCCCACTTTCTCAATGTTTTTCTTTTCAGGTGCTCCTATGCGCGCTTAGGCTTGCAAAACACCATGTATCCTCATTCATCCAATGGCCAGATGGCCAAAGGCCAAATCTGATGGTTCCAAGTTGATGGTCCACCAAGGCGTCAATCAATGCATAGACACCAGATCACCAAGAGTCAACAAAGGCCAGCGCTTTTGGGCCTCACAATTGCTGATCACACCACCTATTTTAGGCCCATACTCCCTCTTCTTAATTATTTTGTTTATTTATTTTAATTGTTTTATTATTTTTATTTAACTCCTAACCAATCACAAAAATCTTTTTCTCATAAAATAAAATCACAAAAATATTTCTTATATTTAATTAAATTTTAACTTTTATTTTTTTTAAGTACTAATTAATTAATTTAGGCTTTTAATTCTAGAATAATTTTAACCTTTTTTTCAAATAATTAAAATTAATTAGAGTTAATTAGGTTTTAATTACTAATTCAATTAATTTTATTTTTCTTTCTTAAAATAATAAAAACTCCAAAAATAATTTATTTTTACTAATTAATTTATTTAACTTAATTTAGCAATTAATTTAGGTTAAATTTCTTTCTTAAAATAAAAAAACAACAAAAGACATTTTCTCTAACCAAAAGGGTCAAAACCCTAATCATGCGCTCGACTTAATTTCCCGCACGCGATTTACTTTATTTTACCAATAATGCACTTGCTCCCGGATTGTAATAGTAAATAGGACTTTTATTTATTTTTATCGCTTTATTTATTTTTAAAGGGTTTGTCTTTGGCGATGTAAATACCCGACGCCTTGTAATTTAAATTTCGCACTTTATTTCCCGCCAATTATAACTGCTAGATGTTTGATAATAGGGTTGCATGACAAGACTGAATGTTTTAACCTTAAAATCAAATTAGATCACCCTTAACATGTACAAAGATAAAAATAATTGAAAACGACACACTCGCACATGCGCACTCTTAGGGTACACCCCACTTGGTTGCCTTCGTACGCGGTCATTGAGTATAGGTCGTTTTAGAGGTCACTCTCTTGTCTAAAAGATCATGGTCACCTCGAAACGGTTTCCTCGGATATTGTTGCCTCAAACAAATGATCTAAGACATTAGGGTTACCGCTAAGGTATCCTAACATTGCTTTGGTGACCATAAGTCCCTAATTTGAATTGACCCTTAAACTCCAACGACGGTGCTACCTACTCATTAATAGTGGGATAACATTGTCTAAAGGAAATTAGCATAGAACAATTCCTTTTTTGAGTAGGTAGATGGTTCTTAGATACTTGCTCTTTCAAAACAAAACAAACTTTTACACTTACACTCCTTTTCGAACAAAGTTTTCAAAACACTTCATTACACTCTTGAGGACAGAAGCAAGAGTTAAATCGAAGTTTTCAAACAAAATTTTTTTCAAAACCCAGAAGCACCAAGAAAGCAATATTTTGAAAACAATATGAGCAAGTACCTAAGAGCCCGTGGATAACCACAGATAGAAAGAGTGCTAACACCTTCCCTTTCTATAATCTACCCCCCGTACTCAGAAACATCTCGAAAAAGGAATTTTTCTGTGCTTTTTTCCTTTCCTTGTTGGATAAAATAAAATTCGATGGAGACTCTTGCTTACCGCGACATTTTGCAAACGCAAACGCAAAAGGCAAACCAGCATTCCAAAACAGTCAGTTCTTCCACCGTATCACAGAACTGGCGACTCTGCTGGGGAAATAATAAGTGGGGTCTATCTTAGGAATAGTTCATCATAATGTTTTCAATTGCTTGACTTATATGCTTTATATTTGTGGGCTTGTATCAGAGTTACTATAGATCCTAACTCGGATCTGGGGGATACCCTTTAGGTAAGTAGCAATAAACTGTGAGGGAACTGTACAGCATATACCGATACGGTTGAAGCAGTAGCTACGTTGGTGTGGCACTTTAGTATGTACCGATATCCCTTGTGGCGCAACGACGAGAATATGGGTCTGCTAAGGGGTCATTAAGCACCAACTGACCTTAGAACCTTTAATTGACCAACTTGGCCACAAAACAGTAGTAGTATGCTACACTCATTGAGACTAAACTCTCGCGATGATTCCGGCTGCAAGAAAAGGTTGCTAAACTGGAATTATGACCGATCGAGGGTAGTCAGTGATATTGAGATCCTCTAGAACCCGGTTTCTATTTTTAGGACAAGTTTTAACCAACTGAACTGAAAGAGGGTAGTACCTAGACTCCTTTCCAGCCTGAAATCTAAGGGATCTTTGTGTGACTTGTCTGCCCTTACCATGTTTGCTATTTGTGGATACTTGTGGTGTGTTTTATATCATAACATCATGACATCATGACATTGCATGCATCTTGCATTGGACTAACCTATTTCAAAGACAGGAGGGATTCATCTTTGTTCTGTTTTGTAGGTCATGGCACCCATGCCTAGAAACACCATTCGGATCAATTTTGTCCAGGTTCCCACTCAGCTTAAGGAATTGGTTGCAAAGGTTTCAGATACTACCTCCTTCATCAAAAGACATGGGCACCTTCTTGGTTTAGTCACCTCCAAGATGGATGAACAGATGATGAGTGTCTTAGTCCAATTCTTTGATCCACTGTACCATTGCTTTACTTTTCCGGACTACCAGTTGGTCCCCACCTTGGAAGAGTTCTCTGATCTACTTGGTATCTCTATTCTGGAGCAGACCCCGTTCATAGGTTGGGAGAAAATACTTAGGCCAGAAGAGATTGCTTCAGCCCTCCATCTGACAAAGGCTGAGGTAATGTCTAATTGGGAGACTAGAAGTGGGGCAAAGGGCTTTTTGACTAAGTTCTTGGTTGGTAAAGCTAATCATTTCTGGGACAGTCTAGACTTCCAGGAATTTGAAGACATTCTGGCACTTCTTATATATGGTTTAGTGTTGTTTCCTAACTCGGATTCCTTCATCGACGTGAATGCAGTGAAGACTTTTATGTCAGTTAATCGTGTGCCCACTCTATTGGGTGACATTCTTCACTCTCTTTACTCCCGTACTGCTCAGAAGCGGGGAACCCTTATGTATTGTGCACCATTGCTGGCAAGGTGGTTTATTTCTCACCTCCCCAAATCAGTTTTGAAGAACAAAGAAGGCATGAGCTGGGCCTACAGGATTATGTCTCTCTCTCATAATGACATCATTTGGACTATCAAGGGCATGGAAGATGTGGCTATTATTGATCGTTGTAGGGAGTACCCCAATGTTCCACTGCTAGGAACCCATGGAGGAATCACCTATAATCTGTGTTTGGCCTTACGTCAGTTCGGGCGAGCTAGAAGGGAATGACCTCATGAGTTGCTAATGCCAAGTATTGTCTTTGACTTCCAAGGGGATAGTGATGAGCAACGCCGCAGATTCATAAGAGCTTGGGACAGAGTACACAGGTCTGATCCGCACGAGCTGGGTGCAAAGACTTCTCTTCCGATGGAACCATATCTCCGATGGGTTCAAATCCGTGCCCAAAAGTTGGGAATGTCGTACGAAGCCATCTTGCCTATAATTGTTGAGGTTGCTGATGAAGAGGGGGTTCCTCCTACCATCCTCCATCCTTACATGCCTATTGACATTGGGGCATTAAAGAGATCGTGGATGCAGCTGAGAGAAGAGCAGGATACTTATAGAGAAAAGTATCACGAGCAAGAGCAGAAGATTCAGAAGTTGACAAGGCAGCTGGAGAACGAGCGGATCCTCAGTGACTATGTCCGCACCGACAAGAAACGACCATGGGAGCATTGATTGTCTTTTTGTTTATTTCTAGTTTTGATTTACTTTTCAGTTTTTCTTTCTTGTAACGCCTTAAGGGCATTTGTTGAACAATTGAATTCAAAATTTATCTAATAAAAGTGTGCTTTATTTTGGTTTACGAATTTGAATCTCTCGACGTCTTTGAAATCATATCATATGCATTTCATTCCTTGCACCTCATAACAGGTACCCTTACAGGTTTTATCATCCTCTTCGCTGTTTATTTCAGCATCATGTCTTCTGAACCATCAACTGAACAAGCAATCAAGGCTCTGCAAGCTCAAAACGCCCAGTTACAGGAATTGTTCATGAATTTGGCTAAGGGTCAGCAAGATCTGAAGACCCTTATCCTGAAAGAGAAGAAGAAGAAGAAGAGGAAGATAGTCCTATTTAACATGGGTCACATGTTTGGAAATAGGCTACGAGACGAAGTTGATTTGTCCCACTCATCTGGAGGGGGAGATAATCAGGAAGAAAGGACGGCTCCTAGCCCTGTGGTTTCAGACAACGAGATTGACTTTGACGAAGACCAGTATCCTCTGGTTGAGGATATGTATAAGCAACTGGAAGACCGGTTGAGCGCGATCGAAGTTCAGAAAGTGCTTGGTCTGGACTTTGGTGATTTGGGTCTGTCGTCTGGGGTGGTGATTCCCCACAAGTTCAAAGCACCAGCCTTTGCTAAGTACAACGGGGTTTCTTGCCTAAAACTGCACCTCCGTTCGTATGTTAGGAAGATTCAGCCATACACCGCTGACAAGAACCTCTGGATCTACTTCTTTCAAGACAGTCTCTCAGGGACTCAGCTTGAATGGTTTTACCAGCTGGAAGGAGCCAGTATCCGCAATTGGGAAGACTTGGCTGCTGCTTTCTACAAGAAGTACCAATACAATGCCGACCTCGCTCCCACGCGTACCCAACTCTAGGGTATGTCCATGGGTGCGGGTGAAGGTTTCAAAGATTATGCTCAGAAGTGGAGGGACCTTGCTGGAAGAGTGCAACCTCCCTTGGCTGATAGGGAGCTAGTGGATATGTTTTTGGGGACCTTGTCTGGTCCGTATTTCAACCATCTGATTGGGAGTTCTTCGTCCGGGTTTACAGAGCTGATTATGACCGGGGAAAGGATTGAGTCTGGTATCAAATCTAGTAAGATACAGAAGGGTGCTTCATCAGGTACCGAGAAAAAGCTTTTTAAGAAGGAGTCTAGTGCTATTTACAGTTCAAAAAGCCACAATAGACCTGAACGCCGCCAAGCTGTTAATGCGGTGGTTATATCAAGACCTGCTGGTGCTCCTCAGCACAACAATCAATCAAGGGCCGAAAGGCCACAAAGACAATTCACTCAGCTCAACATGACGTTATCTCAGATTCTGCCGTAGTTATTAAAGACCAGTCTGGTGATTCCAAAGGAGGCCCCAAAGAATCCAAATACAACATCACCAATGTATGATGCAAATGCCCGCTGTGCTTTTCATTCTGATAGCCCGAGGCATGATACGGATAACTGATGGGTCTTGCAGAACAAGGTAGAAGACCTGATTGATGCTAAGGAGATTGAGTTTGAAGCACCTGAAAGACCTAATGTTGTGACTGCTCCTATGCCCAAGCATAGAGTGAATGCTATAGATGAAGACTCGTTTGTGGTTTCTGTAAGAGACATTGTTACTCCCTTGATGATTGTGAAAAAGAACCTTTTGTTAGCCGGTTTATTTCCGGGCTGTGACGAAGGTTGTCGTATGTGTTCTGTCCTACCTACCGGTTGCCATCTTTTGAAGTCAGGTGTCCAACGCCTGATGAATAATAAAGAAATTCTATTTGAGAAGACTTTTGTTCCTTTGGTTCCTACTGAAGAAGTTGCTATAATCACCATTTTCGACAATTCTTCCAAGGCTTCCTCGAGAAAGCTTGTTAGAATTACATCTGTTCCAAGAATCGCACCATTGATCATCACTGTTCCAGGGCCTATCCCCTATACATCCGATAAAGCTGTCCCATGGCACTACGGGGCTGACGTGTATTATCATGGAGTTAAACAAGATTTGAATGTTGATACTGACGTCAGCAATATTGTTGGACCTGCCAAAGTCACCCGCAGCGGAAGACTTTTCTCCCCTGAGTTCTCTCCACCAACTATTCGGAAGCCTATTGTTATTACACCTACCAGCGCATCTGATACTGTTCCTGTTCAAGTTCCCATTCTTACCCCTGTTGCCGAGTCATCTGACAGTCGGGGCAAAGGGATCACGGTGAGCCTGCCCAGACAGAGGCACCAAAGAAGATTACCATTGAAGCTTCTAGACAAGAGATGGAAGAGATTTTAAAGATCATCAAAAAGAGCGACTACAATGTAGTTGAGCAGCTGGGGAAAACCTCGTCCAAAATCTCTATGTTGTCTCTGTTACTATGCCTAGAAGCCCATGCCAAGGCTCTGATTGCTTTCCTGAAGATTGCACACGTACCGCAAGAAACATCAGCTGATCAGTTTAAAGATTGTGTGGCTAGTCTGACAGCAGATAATGGGTTAGGTTTCTCTGACGCCGACTTGACTGCTAAGGGGAGGAATTACAATGACGCCCTGGATGTCTCCATTGAATGTAGGGGCACTACTCTAGCTTATATGTTAGTAGATATTGGGTCTTCGTTGAATGTGTTACCTAAGAAAGCTCTATATCGGTTAGACTATGAAGGGTTGGAGCTGAAACCAAGCAACATTGTAGTCAGGGCCTTTGATGGGTCCAAGAGAATGGTACACGAAGAAGTGGATATTCCTATTAAGGTCGGTTCTCAGGTTTTCGCATCTACGTTCTATGTGATGGACATTCGGCCATCTTATTCATGTCTGATGGGTCGTCCATGGATCCACAAAGCTAGGGCAGTGACGTCTACGCTCCACCAGAAGCTAAAGTACCTAGTGAAAGGGAAAATTATGACAGTACAAGGAGAGGAGGAGTACATGGTGATCCACCTCAACTATTTCCGATATGTAGAGATGGATGGGGAGTTCATTGAGACCCTATTTCAGCATTTTGAAGAGGTTCCCCAGACGCTGGAAACAACTGAGACTGTTGTCGAAGATCCTCCAATGAGGATGGCTTCCTTCAAGGATGCCCGGGCTATTGTTGAGAAAGGTGGGTGTGAAAATTTGGGCCAACTCCCTGATTTTGCACATAAGACTAACAAGTTTGGTTTGGGTTTCACTGCAGAAGCTCAAAGGGTTGTTCAGAATGCACGGATCGGAAGACCTCCCCTGTTTATCAATAATTCAGGAGTGAATGCCATTGAAGACGATGTTGAAGAGTCTGAGTTCGACAGTTGGATCTATCCTACTACTGATGGTGGACTAAGCAACTGGACAACAAAGGACTTCGTCCCAATTTCTTTTGTTACCCAGTAATGATACTTTTGTTTTGAATTTGTAACAGACAATGTTTTAAACTTTATGGCCCGATGTCTTACCCGGGGCACCGTGGCTTCATTTGTGAGGGCTTTATGTGTGTCATCTACATATATCATTAATAAAAGCATTGGACGTTTCTTGCATTTCAAATTTTGCGCTCCTTGTTTTTCTTTTATTATATATTTCAAAACAGCTATTTTACACACACTCACACATACAGGTCTACATCCACTCCGGATCTCACTGGTAACGACTCTACTACTGCCAGTTATGACTTCAAAAGTCCGATCAACTTAGCCGAAGACGAAGGTGAAGATGATTGCAAAGTGCCTGGTGAACTTGCAAGACTGTTACTTAAGGAAGAGAGAGTTATACAGCCGAATGAAGAGCCCGTGGAATCAGTGAATTTGGGTACAGAGGAAGACAAGAAAGAGGTCAAGATCGGTGTGAATCTGGAAGCTAGTGTAAAGCAACGGTTGATTCAGATGCTACGTGACTACATTGAGATCTTTGCCTGGTCTTATAAAGATATGCCTGGATTGGATACCGATATTGTGGTTCACCGATTGCCTACCAAGGAAGACTATCCTCCAGTGACACATAAGGTTCGTCGAATGCGCCCAGAAATGTCTGAGAAAATCAAGGCTGAAGTTATGAAACAGTTTGACGCCGGTTTTCTAGCGGTTACTTCTTACCCTCAGTGGGTGGCCAACGTGGTTCCTGTGCCGAAGAAGGATGGTAAGGTTCGGATGTGTGTTGAATATAGGGATTTGAACAGGGCAAGTACCAAGGATGATTTCCCTCTACCTCATATCGACGTTCTGGTTGACAACACCGCACAGCATAAGGTTTTCTCCTTTATGGATGGTTTCTCCGGTTATAATCAAATTAAAATGGCTCCCGGAGACATGGAGAAGATGACCTTTGTTACTCAATGGGGTACCTTTTTCTACAAGGTCACGCCCTTCGGATTAAAGAATGCTAGGGCAACGTATCAGCATGCCATGGTCGCTTTGTTCCATGACATGATTCATCATGAGATTGAGGTATACGTCGATGACATGATTGCAAGATCTCAGACTGAAGAAGAGCATCTTGACCACCTTCAGAAGCTATTTGACAGGTTGAAGTTGTACAAGTTGAGGTTAAACTTGAACAAGTGCACCTTCGGGGTGAGATCTGGTAAGCTGTCGGGTTTCGTCGTAAGCGATAAAGGTATTCAAGTGGACCCTTCAAAGGTGAAGGCTATACAGGAAATGCCAGCTCCCCGAACAGAAAAAGAAGTCAGAGGCTTTTTAGGACATCTGAACTACATTTCCCGATTCATCTCACACCTGACTGCTATGTAAGTGTTTGTTTGTTGGCATTTTTTTTTGGTAAAACCAGTTTTGTGAATGTCATGACTGATGTCATAACATTCTGGGATAAAAGGTACATTCTGCAGAAAAAGAATGTCATACAGGAGATACTCAATATGAGTGTTTAGAATGATCATTAAGCAATGATCATATTTATTGCATTCTACCAAAATTAGTGAACAGGATTCTTGTTGTCATAACCAATGTTAAGACATCCTATACTGATCTAACATTTATGCAGATTTATTATTCCTGGGAATTTTCAAGAATCTGGTATGTTGTTGTATACAGTCCAGATCAGATGCTCGCGTGGACATTAGGTTAACCCTGCTTAACCCTAATCTGGTTGATGAAAACCTAAGACCAAGTCTTGAGGTTAACTCGAATTAACCCTAGCTATTTTCGTGGAAGCCCTAACTGAAGAATAGCCTGCCTATATATTCCTCATGAAGATTATTTGTGAAAAACACTTTTTGATAGAAGATCAATAAGGGATTGTATAGTTGTAACTACTGTGAGCCAAGCAATTATCATTGTGATAAGTGACTTGGAGTAGGATTTGATTGTAAGGGTTGTGTATCACTCAAAGCTTTAAAGCACGAGTGTTTGTGTCACTTGATTAAAGCTTTGAAGCAAATTCAAGTTGGTGTTTTTTATCACTCAAAGCTTTGAAGCACGAGTGTTTGTCACTTGATTAAAGCTGTGAAGAAAAATCAAGTGTGTGTATTGAAGAGTATCTTCATAATCTCATTAATCAATAGTTTAGTATCACTGCTGTGATTGAGGGGGAGTGAGTAGGAACTCAGGTTTAAGTTGAACTTATATTGAAGTTGCATTGGGTAGGTCTTAAGTGAAGGAGATAAACTGGTTGGTTTATTCTCGAATTAATATCTCTTATAGTGAATTTCCTCCCTGGCTTGGTATCCCCCAGAGTAGGTGTTGTTACACACTAAACTGGGTAAACAATTAATTGTGTTCTTTACTGCTTTTAAATTTACTTTCTTGAAGTGTGTCAGATACGGTGTCATAACATTCACTATGACATTAAGTATCTGTTGCCAGAATTTCAATTGGTATCAGAGCAGGCACCCTGCCTGTCTTACTGAGTGAGATCTAGGGATATTATTTTCTAGCGCTATGGACAAAGAAGGAGGATTTGGGAACAGACCACCCATTCTGGATGGATCAAATTATGACTACTGGAAACCTCGTATGATTGCCTTCTTAAAATCACTGGACAAAAAGGCTTGGAGAGCTGCTGACAAAGGATGGAACCATCCCACCATAACTGGGAAAGATGGGACAACCAGTCTGAAACCCGAGGAAGAATGGAGCAAAGAAGAAGATGAGTTATCCCTGGATAACTCTAAAGCATTAAATGCCTTGTTCAATGGAATTGAGAGAAACATATTCAGACTAGTACATCAATGTGAACTGGCCAAGGATGTTTGGGACACTCTCAAAACTACCCACGAGGGTACATCCAAAGTAAAAATGTCAAGGCTTCAGATGCTGACTACCAAATTTGAGAACCTAAGGATGATGGAAGATGAGACCATTCATGAGTTTCACACGAACATCTTGGAAATTCCCAACACCTCAGGAGCATTGGGAGAAAAGATGTCAGAAGAAAAGCTGGTGAGAAAGATTCTCAGATCCTTTCCTAAAAGATTTGCAATGAAGGTGACTGCTGTTGTACCCCAAAATTTGCCCTCCCATATTCTTCAAGAAATTGCCAAGTCAAGCTTCAAAATTCCCCAAGGGTTGCATAGTCAAGGGTCTCCTGAACAGTCAAAATTAGGGTTTTGGTTCTGATCAAGAAAATGAAGTTTCCAAGGATCCAATCAAGTCTCACATGCCTATAAATAAGGTCAAGCATCCTCATACAAAGTTTCAAGACTTTCAGCATAAAATTGCACAGTCAAAACCCTAATTGCACTACAGTCAACTGCAGGGGCAAAATGGTCATTTGACAGTCAAAAGTTCAAATTTTTGGTCAACATCTCATTTTGAAGCCACAAACATCATTTGATCAATGCTTGATCATGATTCTCAAAGCTTGGCTCAAAAATCATCAAGATGCAAAAGTTTCCTTATCTGGACAACTGAAAAAGTCAACTGTAAATTGACCAGGGCATAACTTTCACATGGATTATCAGAAAAATTCCATCCAAATCTCATTTTGAAGAGAAAGACATTTCCTACAACTCATCTTCATACTTCAAGTCCAAGAAATGATCTCACAAAAAGTTATCAATTTCAACATTATAGGTCATTTTCAAAAGTCAACAAAAAGGGACTTTAAGTCAAACGCCATAACTTGAGATTGGTAAATCAAAATGACATGGGACCAAAGGAATTGGTTAGAGGACTCAAAGACCTTTCCAAAATGTCCAAGAACATGAGCAAAGCTTAAAAATTGAGCAAGTTATGCCTTGTGAAAGTTGGGAAATATTTGGATATTTTGAAAAGTCAACATTGATTCAAATGACCTAAAATTGCTAATGGGCCTATTTTTCTTCCACAATTCATCATCCCAAGCATGTGCACGACCACTTGGCCCAAAGGGAAGTTTTTCTTCATTTTTTATTTATTTATTTGAATTTTTATTAATAATAATTCATTTAAATCAATTAAATACATGAAAAATACTTAACCTAAGTTTTTCAATCTTTTTGTGCATATTATATCCTCAAGATTTCGTGCCTAACCATATATGGAAAGAATCAATTGGATTGGTCATGATTTGGTAGCAAAAGCATGTGAAAAAAGATTTGAAAATCATGGTAAAAAAATCAAATATCATATTCATTAATTCAAGGATTTTGATCAAATTTTTTGACCTAATTCCCTCCATACATAAGCTGCAAGCAAGACCTAATGCAAAGGACCTCTAAGTTGCGCAGAAACTCCATTACCAAACTTGAAAATTTTTGCCAAAAACTCAAAACTGAAAACCAGGTTTTAGGTGGATTCAGGCCAAAATAACCATTCTATTATCTCCCTGAGACATCAAGAAAGGTTTCTGGATCAAAATCATATCTTCTAGCCTCAAGAATTGGTAATACGAGGCAACCCTGTTCATCATATTTCTTGTATTCGTGCATCAATTTATACGCATCATGCTTGCATTTTTTTGAGTGATTTATACTAATGAGACCTTGCTGATGCTAACCATGTAGTTTGATTTGATTTTCGTGCATCATACAAGAATCTGCCATTGATATATTCTAGGTTTTCAGAGGTTCAAAAAGAGGGCTTCCTTGTTCTGGAAAAATTGGCCTATAAGACCCATATCATCAGAATCAGCAGCTCATGGCCAGTTGTTTTCATACCTCGCGCTCAATTTATGAGCGACAGAGCTCTAATCGCTATTTTTTACACTATGCATATAGTGGGGGTTTAAAACCCCCGCAATCTTGTCTTGTTTGTTTCAGGAAAATGCAGAGCAGGGAAGAAGATGCTTAGGTGTCAAGAAGGGAAAGGACAATTCAAACTTTAGCGCGTTTTTGAATTAATTGTCACTAACACGTTTTATTATATGTATTATTTATTATCCACTAGTTCTACAAAGAAAGCGCTTGGCATGGTTGGTAACTGTGTTGTCATGTAACCACTGGGACCTGGGTTCGATCCCAGGTCCCCACCCCTTTCCAATAATTTTTTTCCCATTGTTATCCTGTACAGGTTCAGTCCAAAGGAGTACCATACACGCTCCCATCCAATGCGCCACTTGGTCAATTTCGTTCATCCAAGGGCTCAGATCCAAAGAACATGGTGGACTTGAGTCAACACCCCACACGCTGGCCAATGAAAGTCAATCAGACCATGGATAAATGGGCCTCAAATTGTTGGGCTGCACTCTTCAAATTAGGGGCATACCCCCCTTAGGTTTGCAAATCTTTTCTATTTTTCTATTTTTTATTATTTTCACTTTCTTTTAATTGTTGTTTTATTAATTAACTTAATATTTTCATAATATATAAAAAAAAACACATAAAAAAATCAGAAAAGAGAAAAACATAATAAATATCTTATTTTAGTATTTTTTGTAAATAAATTCATTAATTAACTAGTTTTAAATTAGGTTTTAATTTTAACTTTTTTTAATAAAAAATCTAAAAAATATAGCATTAGGGTTTATGATAATTTTTCTTCCTTTTTATTTTTCTTTCATAAATAATTAAAATATTAAATATTTATTTTTGTAATTAAATTGCATGTAAATTAATTAGGGTTAATTTTAGGTTAAAATTTAATCTTCCTTTTTTAATAAATTAAAAAATAACTAGAATTAGGGTTAGCATTTATTTTAATTAATTCTTTTTCCCATTAATCATAAAATACCAAAAAATACCAAAAAACAATTTCTTTTCTTTTTTAATTAATTGATTCCATCCTTTAATTTAATTTTGCAAAAAGGGTCCAACGCCCTCGTTTAATTCTTATTTAATTCGCGCGTTTATTGTTTATTTCTTTTAATATTTGTGTATCTCTCCCAAGGCCTTGTAAATTAATTGCTCGCACTTTATTTTCTTTTAATTCTTTATTTTTCTGTCAAATCGGGTTCAAGAAATTTTGGCGATGTGGACCCGCGCCTTTTGTAATAGCTTAGAATTTTTACCTTCTCGCAATCTTTAATTGTTTAATCAAGGCATGAAAGAATGTATGGACAAAAATAAAAACAAACGCTAGATCACCTTTAACATGACAAAAGACAAAAATAAATGAACATGACACACAAATCACACACCACCCCTAGGGTACGCCTCACTGTTGCCTTGCCTCGAAAGGTGATCGTCGAGTAGAGGATGTCTTAGTAAGTCCTCATGATCCGGAAACCTGGCATGAGGGTAGCTTCTAAGGTGTCTTCCCATTGCTCTGGTGATCACCATGTCCCGAACCTCGAATTGACCCGAACACCTCCAACGGTGGTGCTACCTACCTCTCAATGGTGGGATGGCACTACTTTAAAGGACATCTACACAGACGAATTCCTTAGGGTAGGTAGACGACTCTAGATACTTGCTCTAATTTCAAAACAAAATTCAAAAATACTTTTCACACCAACACATTTTCAAAAAGCTTTCGAAAGCAATTTTTCAAACACTCTTGAGGACCGATACAAGAGTCGAACTGAAATTTTCAAAGAAACTTTTTAAAACCCACATTTGAAAAGCAAACAAACCATTTTTGAAAACACAATGAGCAAGTATCTAAGAGCCCATGGATAACCATGGATAGAAAGGGTGCTAACACCTTCCCTTTCTATAACCTACCTCCCGAATCGAGAGCAATCTCTTTAAGGAATTTTTCTGTGCTTTTGTCCTTTCCATTTGGAGAAAATAAAATACGGTGGCGACTCTTGCTTCCGCGACATTTCGCGAACCAGCGTTAAACAGTCAGTTCCAGATCCACCGATCACAACTGCTATAGAGGAAGCTCAGGATATCTGCAACTTGAAGGCTGATGAACTCATTGGGTCACTTCAGACTTTTGAGATGGGGATCAGTGACAATGTTGATAAGAAAAACAAGAGCATAGCACTTGTATCTAATACTGAAGATGAAAACAAGGAGGATGATGAAGAGAATATTTCAGAAGCTATAGCCATGCTTGGAAGGCAGTTCAACAAACTCATCAAGAGAATGGACCCAAAGTCAAGGTCCAATGTCAAGAACATCCCCTCTGACATTAACAGATCCTATGACTCCAGCAGAAGACCAAAGTCTGAAGAAAAGGGAAATCAAAGCAAAGGAATCCAATGCCATGGATGTGAAGGATATGGGCACATTCGAGCTGAATGTCCTACCTTTCTTAAGAAACAAAAGAAAGGAATGTCTGTTACTTGGTCTGATTGTGACTTAGAAAGTAATTCTGAAGAAGAATATGCCAAACTAGTTACTGCACTAGCTGGTATTTGTAACTCTGATAGTGACTCTAGTGATGAGGAAGTGACATTTGAAGAACTGGCTGACTCCTACAAGAAGCTATGTATCAGAAGTGCTAAAGTCTGTCAGCAAAATGAGAGACAAAAAAAACTCATAGTAAAGTTGGAGGCTGAGAAGAAGGCAGACACTGATACTATAAGTCATCTCGAAGGTGAAGTTCAAATACTAAACTCAAAACTTGATCAGATGACCAAGTCTGTCAAGATGCTGACAAACGGAACTGACAAATTAGAAGAAATCCTTCAGGCTGGACAAAATGTGGGAAACAAGTCTGGTCTAAGATTGTGGTAGCAAAGAAATCTACTGTAGACAAGAAGAAGATCATGCCTGATAAACAAATGTCAAAGCAGATGTCACAACATAGCACTCAACATCGAGAACAGAGAAATATGAAGAAAAAGTATCAAAGATGGAGATGTCATCATTGTGGAAGGTTTGGTCACATAAAGCCATTCTGCTTCAGATTGTATGGATATCCTAATCAGATCCCAGTTGTCAAACCTAAGTCTAACAAGGCACCATATACTCAACAGTGGAAGAAAATGTCTGCAGCCCTGATAGCTCACACCTCCCTTAGAGTCTCTGCAAAGGAAGACCGGTACTTTGACAGTGGATGCTCTAAACACATGACTGGAATCAAGAATCTTCTGAATAATGTTAAACCTCATACTACTAGTTATGTAACTTTTGGATATGGTGCTAGAGGAGAAATCAAAGGAGTTGGAAACTTGGATTGCCCTGGAGTTCCAAACCTAAGTGAAGTATTACTGGTCAAAGGCTTGACTGCTAATCTCATAAGTATCAGTCAATTATGTGATCTAGGATTCAAGGTCAACTTCACCAAGTCTGAATGTCTTGTAACTAATAAAAAACAAGAAGTTGTAATGAGAGGAGTCAGATCAAAAGACAACTGTTACTTATGGGAGTCTGAGAACACTAATTATTCTTCTGTGTGCTCTATAGCCAAAGAAGAAAAGGAAGTGAAACTGTGGCACCAAAAACTTGATCATTTACATCTAAGAGGGATGAAAAGGATCATATCCATTGAGGCAGTCAGAGGGATTCCAAGGCTTCAAATTGATGAAGGGAGAGTCTGTGGTGAATGTCAGGTTGGAAAGCAAACTAGAATGTCACATCCAAAGACAAGACATCTGACCACCTCTAAGGTGCTAGAACTCCTACATATGGATCTGATGGATCCAATGCAGGTGGAAAGTCTTGGAGGAAAGAGATATGCGTATGTTGTTGTGGATGATTTTTCCAGATTCACCTGGATTAACTTCATTAGGGAAAAGTCTGATGTATTTGATGTATTTAAGGAACTGTGCAAAAGAATTCAAAGAGAAAAAGAAGGATGCATTATCAGAATTAGAAGTGATCATGGCAAGGAGTTTGAAAATAGTAAGTTTGATGAGTTTTGTTCCTCAGAAGGAATCAATCATGAATTCTCTTCACCCATAACTCCTCAACAAAATGGAGTTGTGGAAAGGAAAAACAGGACTATACAGGAATCTGCCAGAGCAATGATACATGCCAAAGGACTTCCTATTCATTTTTGGGTTGAAGCTATGAATACAGCCTGTTATGTCCATAACAGGGTCACCTTGAGAAAGGGAACATCATCCACCATTTATGAACTATGGAAAGGAAGAAAGCCTACAGTAAAGTACTTCCATGTCTTTGGAAGCAAATGCTATATTCTGACAGATCGTGAACAAAGGAGAAAGATGGATCCTAAAAGTGATGAAGGAATATTCCTAGGATACTCTACCAACAACAGAGCATATAGGGTATTCAATTCCAGGACCAAAGCTATGATGGAATCTATAAATGTCATAGTTGATGATTATCATGAGGAAACAGATGTCCCATATGATGTTGAGACATTCTTTAAGACTTCAACTCAAGTGTCTAAAAAGGATGATGTACCTAAAACTACTTCATCAGAATCTGAATCAAAGGAAGCTAACAAAGATCCTTCCATCGGAATTCAGAAAGATCATCCTAAGGAACTCATCATAGGAGACCCAAACAATGGAGTCATTACAAGATCTAGAGAAATCATCTCAAACTCTTGCTTTGTTTCTAAGATTGAACAAAAAAATGTTAAGGAGGCTTTGACTGATGAATACTGGATTGGAGCAATGCAAGATGAATTGAACCAATTCAAGCAACATGAAGTATGGGAGTTAGTTCCTAGACCAGAAGGAACAAACATTATTGGCACAAAATGGATCTACAAGAACAAATTAGATGCTGAAGGAGTTGTCACCAGGAATAAGGCAAGGCTTGTTGCTCAAGGCTACACTCAAGTTGAAGGGGTTGATTTTGGTGAAAAATTTTCTCCTTTAGCCATACTGGAATCAATCAGACTTCTTTTGGGAGTTGCTTGTCTCCTTAAGTTTAAGCTATTTCAGATGGATGTAAAGAGTGCCTTCTTAAATGGGTACTTAAATGAGGAAGTATATGTGGAACAGCCTAAAGGATTTGTGGATCCAAACTGTCCTGATCATGTCTACAAATTGAGGAAAGCTCTATATGGCCTGAAACAAGCTCCTAGAGCCTGGTATGACAAATTGACAAAATTCCTCACTGACAAAGGATACAGGAAAGGAGGCTTGGATAAAACCCTTTTTGTCAAAAATGAAGGAGGAAAGATAATGGTAGCTCAAATTTATGTTGATGACATAGTGTTTGGAGGAATGTCAGATAAAATTGTTAAACATTTTGCTGACCAAATGCAAGCTGAATTTGAAATGAGCCTCATGGGAGAATTGACCTACTTTCTTGGACTACAAGTCACACAGATGGAAGACTCAATTTTTCTGTCTCAAAGCAAGTATGCAAAGAATATTGTCAAGAAGTTTGGAATGGAGAATGCCAGTCACAAAAGGACTCCTGCACCTACTCATTTAAAGCTGTCCAAAGACACAAGTGGGGCTAATGTGGATCAAAGCTTGTACAGAAGCATGATAGGAAGTCTGCTATACTTAACAGCCATCAGACCTGACATTGCTTTTGCAGTTGGAGTATGTGCAAGATACCAGGCTGAACCCAAAGTAAGTCACATCAACCAAGTGAAAAGAATTCTGAAGTATGTGAGTGGAACTTACAACTATGGCTTGCTGTACTCTCATGGATGTGAACCAATTCTGTCTGGTTACTGTGATGCTGGTTGGGCTGGAAGTGCTGATGATAGAAAGAGCACCTCTGGAGGATGCTTATTTTTGGGAAATAATCTTGTCTCTTGGTTCAACAAGAAACAGAACTGTGTGTCTCTATCTACTGCTGAAGCTGAATACATAGCAGCTGGTAGCAGCTGTTCTCAAATGATTTAGATGAAATAGATGCTTACTGAGTATAATGTCACACAAGATGTCATGCCATTGTACTGTGACAATCTGAGTACTATCAACATTTCCAAGAATCCTATACAGCACAACAGGACCAAGCATATTGACATTAGACATCACTTCATCAGAGATCTTGTGGAATAAAAGGTGATTAAAATGGAACATGTTGCCACTGAACTACAACTGGCTGACATTTTTACCAAGGCACTTGATGCTAGTCAATTTGAAAATTTGAGGGGCAAGCTGGGTATTTGCCAATATGAAGAGATGTAGCAATTAATTTTGCTTAAAACAAGGGATGAAAGAGATATTTTAGTTAAGTCTATTCTGATTGGGCTAATCATCTGTTTCCCTATTTCTTTCCAAAATTTTAAGAAGTTGAATAGACATTCATATATCTCCCGCCTCTCGCGTTTCTGCAACAATCTCCATTCTCTCAAACGAAGATTTCACTCTCGCAGTTACTTGTTTTCTAAATCACTCAAAATGTCTCAACAATCCATGTCATCATCCTCTTCAAAGGCGACTTCTTATTCCGCATCCTCTGACAGCGAACCTAGGGCAATCACAAACTGCATGGATATTGATGTTCTTGAGATAACTCCTCTTCGTAAACTGGCAGCTGATCCCACTAAGGTCAAGAAGCTGCAAACCAGACATGCAAGAAGATCACAAGCCTCTCCATCTGGTAAATCTTCTCAACCATCATCTTCTGTTCCTCCAGAAATAGAAAATAGGGAAGGTTCTGCTTATGTTCATCAAGCTATTGCTAGACTAGTCACTAAGATTCTTAATGAGAATCACTTTGTACCTGGCATCTCTGTACCTTTGAACCAAGAAACTGCTAGTCCTAATGTAGAAATGGATCCAGATGTCACTCAGAATGTTGAGACACCTGATGACAACATTAGGAAATCTCCAGAAAAACATGATGATCACCAGAACCCTACTGACAAGGCTATTGAACCCCCAGTTATTGATGTTGATGAAGAATACTCTGACAATGATTTAATTGCTAATATCAACCCTAGCATAGCTAGAAGGATGATGAGCTGAAAATAAAAGCAGGATGCTGCCAAAAGCCCCTCCAAAGAGAAGGCTACTGAAGTTGTTCATAAGAAAACCAGGTCTGAGAACAAGACTAGAGTAGAAGCTGAGAAGGATCGAAAAGCTGGATTGTCAAAAGGGAAGGGGAAGGTGAAAACTAGAGTACATGTTGGTAGTCTCTCAAAACCTTTGAGACAACCAATAGCCAAGAAAAGGAAGGACCATGAACCCTCTGAATCTGATGAGGAATCAGACTTTGAGTTTGATGTTGAGAGCAATGTTCCAGACATTCCTCTCAGGAAGAAACTCTCTTCTAGAAAAATGCCTAAAGTCCCTGAAGTTTCCATTGGCAACATCTCCTTTCACCATCCAGAAAATGCAAATAGGTGGAAGTATGTGTTTCTGAAAAGGATTGCCTTGGAGAGAGAGCTGAACAACAGTGTTATTGAGTGTAAGGAAATCATGGATCTAATCAAGATTGCTGGTCTAATGAAAACTGTGGTCAAGTTTACCAACTGCTATGAGATTCTTGTCAAAGAATTCATAGTAAATTTATCTGATGGTTGTGCTGATGGAAAGTCAGCTGATTTTAAGAGTGTGTATGTGAGAGGAAGGAAGGTAAATTTCTCTCCTTTTGTAATAAACAAATTCCTAGGAAGGCCTGATGATGCTTGTCCTGAGCTTGAAGTTACTGACAACCAAGTTTGTCAAACCATCACTGCAAAGCAAGTCAAGAACTGGCCCTTGAAAGGGAAGCTAAATGCAAGCAAGCTGAGCATGAAGTTTTCCATACTGCATAAAACTGGTGCAGCTAATTGGGTTCCCACCAACCATAAATCCACCATTTCCACAGGTTTAGGAAGATTTATCTATGCTGTTGGAACCAGGACAAACTTTGATTATGGCAAGTACATCTTTGATCAAACATTGAAACATGCTGGAAGTTGTGCTATTAAAGGCCCTATTGCTTTTCCCTCTCTCCTGTGTGGTATAATCATTGCTCAGTATCCTGATATTCTAGTTGAAAAAGACTCTGTATGCAAAAGAGCCCCTGCTCTTGGTTTGCACTATAAGCTGTTTCAGGGAACACGTGTCCCTGACATTGTTATGACATCTGCTGAGACATCAACTGTCAAATCTCATTCCAAGAAAACTGATGTTATAGCTGTGCTAAAAGAAACCTGCAGAGAGCTTGATACAAGAAAAAGGACTCTTGAGGACCTGATTGCTAGACTAGAACAGGAGGAGAATGAAGGACAAAGAAGGGAAGAGGATGCTGATGAAGACCAGCATAATGCTGAAGATAGTGCTTCCTCGGAAGATGACAGTGCCTGAAGATCAGTGTTGTTGAAAAGTTTGCTGCTGGAACTTGTTGCTGCCAAATGACTTCTTATTATTTTTGTGTTTTTTTATTCCTTTTGGATGACTGTATAACTTAAAAGTACAAGTATCTTTGGCCTCTTTATGGCTAAAAAGGGGGAGAAGATTTTGTGGTAATTTTGGTAGAATTAGACTTGGTAGATGTTATTAAAAATTCTGCTGCATTCTAATCTCTGATTGTTTAGGGGTTTTAGCCAAAAATTTGCCAAAGGGGGAGTTTGTAAGTGTTTGTTTGTTGGCATTTTTTTTGGTAAAACCAGTTTTGTGAATGTCATGACTGATGTCATAATATTCTGGGATAAAAGGTACATTCTGCAGAAAAAGAATGTCATACAGGAGCTACTCAATATGAGTGTTTAGCATGATCATTAAGCAATGATCATATTTATTGCATTCTACCAAAATCGGTGAACAGGATTCTTGTTGTCATAACCAATGTTAAGACATCCTGTACTGATCTAACATTTGTGCAGATTTGTTATTCCTGAGAATTTTCAGGAATCTGGTATGTTGTTGTATACAGTCCAGATCAGATGCTCACGTGGACATTAGGTTAACCATGTTTAACCCTAATCTGGTTGATGAAAACCTAAGACCAAGTCTTGAGGTTAACTCGAATTAACCCTAGCTATTTTCGTGGAAGCCCTAACTGAAGAATAGCCTGCCTATATATTCCTCATGAAGATTATTGGTGAAAAACACTTTTTGACAGAAGATCAATAAGGGATTGTATAGTTGTAACTACTGTGAGCCAAGCAATTATCATTGTGATAAGTGACTTGGAGTAGGATTTGATTGTAAGGGTTGTGTGTCACTCAAAGCTTTGAAGCACGAGTGTTTGTGTCACTTGATTAAAGCTTTGAAGCAAATTCAAGTTGGGGTTTTTTATTACTCAAAGTTTTGAAGCACGAGTGTTTGTCACTTGATTAAAGTTGTGAAGCAAAATCAAGTGTGTGTACTGAAGAGTGTCTTCATAATCTCATTAATCAATAGTTTAATATCACTGCTGTGATTGAGGGGGAGTGAGTAGGAACTCAGGTTTAAGTTGAACTTAGATTGAAGTTGCATTGGGTAGGTCTTAAGTGAAGGAGATAAACTGGTTGGTTTATTCCTGAATTAATATCTCTTATAGTGAATTTCCTCCCTGGCTTGGTAGCCCCCAGAGTAGGTGTTGTTACACACTAAACTGGGTAAACAATTGATTGTGTTCTTTACTGCTTTTAAATTTACTGTCTTGAAGTGTGTCAGATACGGTGTCATAACATTCACTTTGACATTAAGTATCTGTTGCCAGAATTTCATGCTACTTGTGAGCCAATCTTCAAGTTACTGAAGAAAGATCAAGTGGTAAAATGGAACGATGAATGTCAGGCCGCTTTCGAAAGGATTAAAGAGTATCTCCATGAGCCACCTATTCTGATGCCTCCAGTTGAAGGGAGACCTTTGATCTTATACTTGACAGTACTCGAAAACTCAATGGGGGTGTGTGTCGAGTCAGCATGACGAGTCTGGCCAAAAAGAGCCTGCTATTTATTACCTTAGCAAAAAGTTTACCGACTACGAGACTCGATACTCGTTGCTCGAGAAAACTTGTTGCGCTTTGGCATGGGCTTCTCGTCGGCTGAGACAGTATATGCTGACTCACACTACCCTATTGATATCAAAGATGGATCCAATCAAGTATATCTTCGAAAAGTCTGCCTTGTCTGGAAGAGTAGCAAGATGGCAAATGATCTTGACTGAGTATGACATCCAATATACGACCCAAAAGGCAATCAATGGAAGTGTGTTGGCAGATCATTTGGCACATCAGGCAGTGGATGATTACCGGTCTATGAACTTTGAATTTCCGGATGAGAGTATCATGATAGTGACTGACTGTGAGACGCCTGGACTGGATGAATGACCTGAGGAAGGATCCCGATGGTCTATGTACTTTGATGGAGCTTCGAACGCTTTGGGTAATGGCATTGGCGCCATGATCATATCTCCTAAAGGCTCTCATACTCCATTTACCTCCCGACTATTTTTCAACTGCACCAACAATATGGCGGAGTATGAAGCATGCATCATGGGTCTTCGAGCAGCAATTAACCTAAGGATTAAGTTTCTAAGTGTTTTCGGAGATTCCGCTCTCGTGATCAGTCAGATCAAGGGCGAGTGGGATACGAAACACCCAAATCTTATTCCTTACAAGGAGTGTGTGTTGACATTGCTTCCTCACTTCGAGGAGATAACCTTTGAACACTTCCCAAGAGAGGAGAATCAGTTGGCGGACGCGCTAGCTACAATGTCTTATATGTTCAAAGTCAATTGGGACAACGAAGCTCCCTGGATTATCATTGAAAGTTTGGATGAACCTGCGCATTGCTATGACATTGAGACTAAAGAAGTAACAGAAAAGCCCTGGTTTCATGAGGTGAAGAGGTATCTTGAAGCTCAGGAGTACCCCGAGGGTGCATCTGTTAATGACAAGAAGTTTCTGAGGAGGTTCGCGGTGAAGTTCTTCATCAGCAATGGTATCCTTTACAAGCGTAACCATGATTCAACCTTACTACGTTGTGTGGATAAGAACGAAGCAGAAAGGATCATGGCAGAGTTACATGAAGGTACTTTCAGAAATCATTCCAGTGGACACACCATGGCAAAGAAAATCCTACGAGCAGGATATTATTGGTCCACAATGGAAGCCGACTGTTATCAGCATTCTCGGACCTGTCACAAGTGCCAAGTCTATGCTAATAAGGTGCACATACCTCCAGTACCTATGAATGTCTTGACGGCACCTTGGCCTTTTGCAATGTGGGGCATTGATATGATCGGCGAGATCATACCTACAACATCCAACGGGCATCGTTTCATCTTGGTAGCAATTGATTACTTTACGAAGTGGGTTGAAGCAGCTTCCTTTGCTACTGTAACCAAGAACGTCGTGGCACGGTCCATTCGGCATAATCTGATCTGTCGATATGGTGTACCAGAGAGGATCATTACGGACAATGGTACAAATCTCAACAATAAGATGATCACCGAGCTCTGCAAGCAGTTTAAGATATAGCATCACAACTCTTCTCCCTACCGGCCGAAGATGAATGGGGCTGTTGAAGCGGCTAATAAGAACATTAAGAAGATTGTGCAGAAGATGACGGTGACATACAAAGATTGGCATGAGATGTTACCATTTGCTCTTCATGGGTACCGTACCTCAGCACGGACGTCAACAGGGGCAACACCATATTCTTTGGTTTATGGCATGGAGGCAGTCTTGCCCATTGAAGTTTAGATACCCTCTCTTCAGATTATAAAGGATGCAGGTTTGAGTGAAGATGACTGGATTCAGACCCGACTTGATCAGCTGAACTTAATCAACGAAAAGAGACTTACTGCTATTTGTCATGGTCAGACGTATCAGAAGCGAATGATCAAGGCATTTAACAAGAAAGTTAGATGACAAGAGTATCATGTTGGGGATCTGGTGATCAAGCGCATCATCCTACCTCAAGGTGATCCCAGGGGAAAATGGACCCCTATTTACGAAGGGCCATTTGTGGTTAAGAACATTTTCTCAGGAGGAGCTATGATTCTAACCACCATGGATGGTGACGACCTTCCTCACCCCGTCAATGCAGACATAGTGAAAAGATACTACACATAATCAAAGACCCGCTAGGTTGATTGGCCTAGGCAAAAATAAGGGCTTCCCGGCGAACCAAAAGGGTTCGGGTAAAAATAAGGGATGAAAAAAAAATCATCTGTACACCCGACAAGTCGAAAACCTGAAAAGGCGGCTTTGGAAAAAAAGGGTATCCTTGTGGACTGAAAACCCGAAAGGGCGGTCCAGGCAAAAATTAGGGATCAAAGCGTAACACTATGTCTCATTGGATCACCTTGCAACCAGACTTCGGTATCGACTATCAAGCTCGAACGGCGCTAATCAATCTGATTTACCTTCAACTAAGTAGCAAAGTGATGAGATGCTCGAGGACGTAAAGGCAATAGTAGAGATGGAACCCAGTGGGATTATTCACATGGCTGTTTTGTTTAGTTTTTTCACAAATTGTGTAAATTCTATTATTTGGTGGCGTTCTCCTACTAGGACGTCAGCCTCTTATACAAAAACGCCTATTTACAGGCCAAACTTCAAAATCAATACAATTCATTTTCAGATAAATTTCAAACTTTTTTTCCTTTATCTGTTTTATTTTGCAAAGAACGTCCAATGTTCATTTTTGATATATGCACTTGACATTAATTTCTGCTCATAAATATTTACATACGAAACAAAAGACGATTACTGGTAATATCAGAAACAGAGGAAATAAGAATTGTCCAAGTTGTACGGATGCTTTATCCATCAGGTACTAAGGTAGATTCAGCTGAAGAATATGGTTAAAGTGCTTTCACTCCCCGCAGAGTAAGATAGTAATGATAGCTCTCCCCAGCTGAGAATTGCAACTGTGAATGAATTGGTAATATTCTCCCCAAGCAGAGTTTATTTACCATCAGCACTGAAAGGTCTTAACATTCCCCAGCGGAGTATAAGAGTATTCCCCAGTAGAGTACAAAAATATCCCCAGTGGAGTTTGAAATTTTTCCCAGCGCTGTCCGAAAAAGCTTCCCCAATAGAGTTTGGAGAATCATCCCCAGTTAAAATTTGGAAGATTGACCCCAGCAAGTCCAAGGGATTATCCCCATAAGAGTCTAAAAGGTTATCCCTTATGAAGTCGCAACTGAAGGGTCATCCCCAATGGAGTTCTTTCCTTTCACAAACGAGAAGTCAATCCCCAACATGATTCGGTATCACCAGCAACGGTAATTCATCCCTAGCGGAATTTATCGGTGGAATCCTCAGCAGAACATTTCTTCCCCACAGAGTAATCTCCTCATCAGTTTATTCCCCAACGGACTTATCCTCTCCGGCAGGTTTATTCTCACAATCATCTTCATTCGCCATCCCCAAGGGAAGCGAAGAATTCAGCTCTTTTCTCCAGCAGCTATACATGATTTATTTTCCCCGGCTAAAACATTACATTTCCATACATCATGATACATGCATATACACATCATATGACACAATCTCATTTATTTTGAGAACATCATTGCATGATATATATCATGCATTGCATATGACTGACCTTTACCTTTCAGGAAGGATGCAGTTAAGTTCTCAGCTATGTCGAAATACTGAACGGTTCTTAAATCTCAACTGAATTAGTCTCGGTTGAATTACAGATAAGGTTCTAAATCTCGACAATTTTCCTCCGTCCAAGTTTGGACAAGTTCTTAAATCTCAACATAATTATCCTCTATTGAAGTACAGACAAGTCCTATATCTCGATGAAGATGTTTCCCTCAGTCGAAGTACTGACCGGTTCTTAAATCTCAACTGAATTAGTCTCGGTTGAATTACAGATAAGGTTCTAAATCTCGACAATTTTCCTCTGTTGAAGTGTGGACGAGTTCTTAAATCTTAACAGAATTATCCTCCGTTGAAGTACAGACAGTTCCTAGATCTCGATGAAGATGTTTCCCTTAGTCGAAGTACTGACCGGTTCTTAAATCTCAACTAAATTAGTTTTGGTTGAATTACAGATAAGGTTCTAAATCTCGACAATTTTCCTCCGTCGAAGTGTGGACGAGTTCTTAAATCTCAACAGAATTATCCTCCGTTGAAGTACAGACAGTTCCTAGATCTCGATGAAGATGTTTCCCTCAATCGAAGTACTAACCGGTTCTTAAATCTCAACTGAATTATCCTTGTTTGAATTACATATAAGGTTCTAAATCTAGACATATTTCCCCCAGTTGAATTACGGACAAGTTCTTAAAACTCAGCAGAGATGTTCTCTCAGTTAAGGTACAAGCAAGTTCCTAAATCTTAACAAAGATCAGGCTTCCCCAACGGAATCTTCCATAACAACAGGTATGCAAGTTCTCGCTAAGAAATATCTTATGCGATCGACACTCATGCAGTTGGCATCTTTAAGCCCATCCTCCCGTCAGCAATCTCCAAATGGCATCTGTAAGCCCATTCCCGACATCACCAGGCTGATACCACTTCATGCGAGTGTAAATTTCTAGGCACTCTAGTGTTCAATCCTCTTCCACCTTCGGATCATGAAAGGCACGAAAGCCAATCTACATCCTCAGGTTTAAGAAGATTGAACAGGGGAAGCTGTTGTACCCCAAAATTTTCCCTCTCATATTCCTCAAAACATTGCAAGAAAAATCTCCAAGTTGCTCAAGTTTGCTCAAGAGTTAGGCAGAAAAGCTATCTCCTAAGGCAGTCAACCCCAAATTAGGGTTTTGGGTTGCATCAAGATCTTTGAGTCCAAATGTCCTCAAGTGCTCCCAAGTGTCCTAATTTGTTCTCAAGGTCATCCATGTCAAATTTCAAGCCTTGTAGAGGAAGTTTTCCCAGTCAATTGCTCAAAGGGCCCAAAAATAAATTGTGCTAGGGCAAAAGTCAATTGTGACCTACAAACAGTCAAACTTCAAGATTTTTTGTCAACATTCTCATTTTGAAGGATATTTCATCATTTGATCAAGGGTTGATCATGATTCATCAAAGATTGCTCAAAATTCATCAAGATTCAAAAGTTGCTAAATTAGGGTTTTGTAGGAAAAGTCAACTCAACCTTGACCAAGCATAACTTTCTCATACTTTATGATAAATGACCCATCCAAATCTCATTTTTAATAGGATTAAATTTACTACAATCCATCTTCATACCCCAAGATCAAAAGATGCACTCACAAGAAGTTATAAATTTGGACATTATAGGTCATTTTTGAAAGTCAACAAAAACACCTTTTTTTCCAAAGCTTATAACTTGAGCATGGAATATCAAAATGAGATAAGACCAAAAGTGTTGGTTATAGGACATCTCAATATTTCTAAAAAGTCCAAGAACACCTCCAAAAGTTCAAAATTGAAGAAGTTATACATTGTTGAAGTTAGACTTTTTTGCAAAATTGCCAAAAGTCAACTATCCCCAAAACTTCAAATTTTGTCAAATGGGCCCATTCGTTTCCACTTGATTTGAGTTTGCATCATTGTCCAAGTGCCCTAGCTTCAGCCATGAGCTCATATTTCACTTTTATTATTTAATTTGATTTTTATTGAATTATTCATTTTAAATCAAATAAAATCATAGAAAATCCAAATAATTAAAAACTCTTGATTTATTGATTGTTTAAGGCTTTGTTTACAGCTAGCATCACCATGGATTTCGTATCAAAGAAAATCATGTGCAAAAAGATTGAATCAAACCAAATTTGGAAAGGTTTAAAGAGGAGATCAAATCAAATTCAAAGGCATTGATATGGGAAGATTTGATCCATATTTGTTACCCTAACACACTATACAATACATAAGCAAGCCACAAGGGACTAAATAAGGGTTGGCAATTGCAGAGAGAGGCAGAATAAGATTGACAAAATTCACTAAAAAGCTTGAAATCGAAATCAAAGCTAGAGGTGTTTTCAAGGGCTGAGACCTATCTCAATCGTTTCCTGGGCGTTCACTCAAGCCAAACCAATCCAAAGCAAGCTTGTTCAGACTCCATAACACGCTGTAAGTGTCACGATAACCACTCCTGTTCTTGAAATCGTAATTCATTATTCTGGCATCATTTGAAAAAAAACTATTGGCATATTTGTAATCCTCACAACATTTCCAAGCTATTTGCATTATTCAATTTTGTTTATCTATCCTGTAATGCAAAACGCCATAGCTAGGGTTCTTAGAAGCGTTTTTAGGGTTTTCTATTTCAGGAAAAATTGGGACTCAAGAAGAACATGGTTGTGATTAGGAGGCCATAACGAATCCAACCATGTTCTTGGAATGGATTTATTTAGCCTGGAGAGATTTTTAGCATAAGCCTGCGTTTTTTGCTGCGGATTCAAATCCGCAGGTAATGTTGTTAAAGGTTTGAGGACAGGGATGAGATCGTGTCATCCTCCGATTAGCCAATTCAAATAACTTTTGCGCGTTTTTATTTTTTTATTGGCATATGACTTGTTTTATTATATTATGTTTTCTATGCATTATACTAACAAATGGACCATCGCAGCGTAGTGGCAAGCATGCACGTGTAAACTCCTTCAGGACCTGGATTCGAATCCCAGGTCCCCCACTTTCTCAATGTTTTTTCTCTTCAGGTGCTCCTATGCGCGCTTAGGCTTGCAGAACACCATGCATCCTCATTCATCCAATGGCCAGATGGCCAAAGGCCAAATCTGATGGTTCCAAGTTGATGGTCCACCAAGGCATCAATCAATGCATAGACACCAGATCACCAAGAGTCAACAAAGGCCAGCGCTTTTGGGCCTCCCAATTGCTGATCACACCACCTATTTCAGGCCCATACTCCCTCTTCTTAATTATTTTGTTTATTTATTTTAATTGTTTTATTATTTTTATTTAACTCCTAACCAATCACAAAAATATTTTTATCATAAAATAAAATCACAAAAATATTTCTTATATTTAATTAAATTTTAACTTTTATTTTTTTTAAGTACTAATTAATTAATTTAGGCTTTTAATTCTAGAATAATTTTAACCTATTTTGCAAATAATTAAAATTAATTAGAGTTAATTAGGTTTTAATTACTAATTCAATTAATTTTATTTTTCTTTCTTAAAATAATAAAAAATCCAAAAATAATTTATTTAACTTAATTTAGAAATTAATTTAGGTTAAATTTCTTTCTTAAAATAAAAAAACAACAAAAAGACATTTTCTCTAACCAAAAGGGTCAAAACCCTAATCATGCGCTCGACTTAATTTCCCGCATGCGATTTACTTTCTTTTACCAATAATGTACTTGCTCCCGGATTGTAATAGTAAATAGGAATTTTATTTATTTTTATCGCTTTATTTATTTTTAAAGGGTTTGTCTTTGGCGATGTAAATACCCGACGCCTTGTAATTTAAATTTCGCACTTTATTTCCCGCAAATTATAACTGCTAGATGTTTGATAATAGGGTTGCATGACAAGACTGAATGTTTTAACCTTAAAATCAAATTAGATCACCCTTAACATGTACAAAGATAAAAATAACTGAAAATGACACACTCGCACATGCGCACTCTTAGGGTACACCCCACTTGGTTGCCTTCATACGCGGTCATTGAGTATAGGTCGTTTTAGAGGTCTCCCTCTTGTCTAAAAGATCATAGTCGCCTCGAAACGGTTGCCTCAGATATTGTTGCCTCAAACAAATGATCTAAGACATTAGGGTTACCGCTAAGGCATCCTAACATTGCTTTGGTGACCGTAAGTCCCTAATTCGAATTGACCCTTAAACTCCAACAACGGTGCTACCTACTCATTCATAGTGGGATAGCATTGTCTAAAGGAAATTAGCATAGAACAATTCCTTTTTCGAGTAGGTAGATGGTTCTTAGATACTTTCTCTTTCAAAATAAAACAAACTTTTACACTTACACTCCTTTTCGAACAAATTTTTCAAAACACTTCATTACACTCTTGAGGATAGAAGCAAGAGTTAAATCGAAGTTTTCAAACAAAAACTTTTTCAAAACCCACAAGCACAAAGAAAGCAATATTTTGAAAACAATATGAGCAAGTACCTAAGAGCCCGTGGATAACCACGAATATAAAGAGTGCTAACACCTTCCCTTTCTATAATCTACCCCCCGTACTCAGAAATATCTCGAAAAAGGAATTTTTCTGTGCTTTTTTCCTTTTCTTGTTGGATAAAATAAAAGTCGGTGGTGACTCTTGCTTACCGCGACATTTTGTGAACACAAACTCAAAACACAAACCAGCATTCCAAAAACAGTCAGTTCTTCCACCGTATCACATGAACTATTCCTAATTTTTTGTCAAATTCAAGAATCTGTCGATCTTCAATCATTTGGTGAAAATGTCGGCCAATTGTGCTTCACTCGAGTAATACCTTACTTCAAGTTCACCTTGATTTAATTTTTCTCTCAAGAAGTAAAACCTTGCTTCGATATGTTTACTTCTTCCATGCAAAACTGGATTCTTCGTCAAATTTATGGCTGACTTGTTGTCGATTTGCAATATAAGAAGTTTCTTCACTTCGACCTTCATTTCTTCAAGTACAAATCTGATCCAAATTTCTTGACATAAAGCATATAATCCTGCTATATATTCAGTTACACACGATGATAATGTCACCACAGGTTGCTTTTTCGAACACAATGAGATTGTGGCACCAAATACTTGAAAGAAATATCCAGTTATGCTTGCTCAATCCTCCTTATCTCAACACCAATCAACCCTGAAAAACAATTAATCATTGCTTATTTGCTTTCAGAGTCTCGTCGAAATAGTATTCCATAGTTTATTGATCATTTTAAGTATCTTAGGATTCTTCTTGCAGCCTTCATGTGTGACATTGTTGTACCCCAAAATTTACCCTCTATTTTCTCAAGACATTTCTCACCAAAAACTCCTCAATGACTCAAGCTTGCACATGTTTTGACTAAGTTAGATCATCTCCTAAACACTGAGACTTCGAATTAGGGTTTTGACTAAGAATGACTGATCATCGACTTTTGAATTAGTACATGACTTAATGGCTTGAAACATAATCTCAAGGACTCAAATGAAACATGTTGACCTAATTCCATGGCTCAAATCAGTTCTCAGGATCAAAAGTTTGATAGTTGAAATTTGGATCAATTGACGAAAAGTCAACCGATACACAAAAAGTCAAACTTTGACTTTTTAGTTAACATTAAAATTCAAAGATCAAAATTCATTAAGACCTACAAAAATATCAAACTTGATCATCAAGAAAATCAAGAAAGTCAATAAAGTTAACAAAAAAGTCAAAGTTTCCAATACTTAGAAATTTTCTAAGTATTTTTACACTTGATAATTTCAATACTTCATGACATTTTTTCACCAAGATGCAAGATGATTCAAAGAAAACTTTCAACATAAAAGTTATAGATCTTGATGAATTCTACAACTTTATATTAGATGGTTGATGTCTAAAAAATGCTTAGATTTGAATATATGAGCCCATGAAGTCATGCCATTTTTTATCTAACACTTAGAGAAATTTTCAACAGGTTTTGGTCAGGTTTTTGTCCCAACTTCTTGGCCAGTTTTCATCAAGTTCTAATTTGATTTAGCCAAAATGGTCAACATAAAAGTTATAGACAATGTTTCAATCTTTCCAAAACATTCAAGAGCATTAATTTATCATACTTAAGCTAGGAGATTCAAAGCCATGAAGTTGGGCATCCATTCTTGAAGTACAAGTCATTTTAGTGAAGAACACATAATTCAATCTATATGTTATGCTGCATAATCTTGTGTTACAGGCCTTCTAACTTGCAAATCTCATCATAACTTAATTCTTACACAAACTTTTGAGCTATGATCCATTTGATTTAAGCATTGTCCGAGTGGTCTTTCCATTTTTGGCACAAAGTTGACATTGCCATTCTTGCAAAGCAACTTTAATCACAAAGTAAACTCTTCTTGAGCTTCTAACTTGTTCCTTCTACACACACTCAACACACAAAATCATACAAGCATGCTTAAAGTGTCCAACAACTCTATGAAGCAAAGTACAAAGCATTGAAACTATGATCTTCAAGCTTGCTTCATGTACCATCCAACCTAGCCACAACATGTTTTTGAAAATATGATTAACCATTGTCTTAAAACCTCTTGCCTATAAATAGAGAGATCATTTGCAAGATAAAAGGAGATGAACAAACCCTCAAAACTTCTATACTCTCAAAAAACCATAATTGTCCATAAAACCTCCACTTTTGAGCTTTGAAGTCCAAATCTTTGAACCTCTCACACCTTGCAAGTTTTTCCCAAACAAACCATCCAAATACTTCATATACATTATATAGAAGTTGTTCAAACACAAGAACAACTTCTGTAAAATCACTATCGCCATCTTCCAAACTCAAAATTGGTACTTTGCTACTTGACTTGGTTGGAGTGATTCATCTACTTTCAACACAAAGGGGGGATTGGAACAAATTCAAGAAGGTCCGAAGGAGCTCGATTAACAACCAATTCGCACCTGGAAACATCCGTACATGTTCTAAAGTCTTCGCTTCAAGGGGTAAACTTTCTCAAACTGTAATATCTTTATCCATACATTATTTGCTTTTGTTTTCAAAAGGATACAACAGGACAGATCAAAGCCATAACTTAGCAAAAAGCCAGGCCAGGGGCTGACACGGGTGCCCATGTCACACGACAGGGCCCGTGTTAGTTCAGATGAGTTGGAAAACTTAACAAAAATGTAGGGCAGGGGCTGACACAGGTGCCTGTGTCACACAACACGGCCCGTGTCAGTCAAAAACATAAAGAGCATGAAGGGTAGGGGTTGACACGGGTGCTCGTGTCACATGACACAGCTCGTATCATTTAAGCTGGACAGAAAACATCCGCAAAGAAGCTTGAACAGGTCCTGACACGGGTGCCCGTGTCCACTGACACGGCCTGTGTCAGCTCATACAGTGAAATTCCTAATTTTGAGATTTTTAAATTACCTTTGACATATTGCATTGATTGGAGATGACCTAACACCATAAAACCTTTTTCTAAAATGAACTATCAAGAACATTTTTCTAAACATTTAGTTTTATTTTTAAAGTTAACTTAGACCTAGGTTTTCTTTTCAACTACAAAACCTTTTCTATAAAAAAAACCCTAAAAAAACAATTTCTTTTCACTTTGCATTTTCTTGCGCTTTTTTTTACATTATGAATTATGTAATTGTCAAAGCCTTATAATAGTAATTAGGGTCTATTTTACTTGTCATCCCTATTTATAATTTGTATCCCCCATCCCCTAAAGTGATATAATAGCATATGACTTTTAAATTCCATAATTTATCGCTTTCCTTATTATTGCTAGTAATTAGGGTTTGCACGACAAGATCTTAAAATCAATACTAGACAACTCTAATTCAAGACAAAATGCCTGAAAACAAAAAATACGTTGCACACTTCCACCTCTAGGGTAACCCACACTTGTTGCCTCAGACATAAACATTCATGTCCCTCTAACGTGGGATGCGTAGCAACTGCTTTTTTAATCAGAGTCGCCACTACTAGTTTTTATCCTAACGAAGGGAATCTAATAGGAAACCCTAATTTGTAAACAGAGATTCTAAGTTTCAGACTTCTTTAGACGAAAGGAAGGTGTTAGGCACCTTTCATCTACCTTATTCTTAAGGATACTAGGTTTAGGTTTAACAGTTAATTAAGAAGGGGATATGGGAACTCGTTACGATTTTTTATTGTATGCCTACGTATCCTCTTATGAGGAATCAGAGTCTCAATTCGTAGTTCGTAGTGGGTTGGTGTTTTTTAGGGGTTGCAAACATATTTTGAATCACCTCGCATTTTGATCCGGAGTAGTTATTGCAAATATTTTGACTTAATGTGCGATAAGTCAAAATCTGTTTGAAACCCTCTTGCAAAAAAACAATTGATTGGTTTAGTTTATTGCGAAAAATAGTTTGTTGTTTGTTGAGTGTTTTTTAATTGTATTGATTGTGAAATTCTTGATTAATGCATGATATGAAAAATTTAATGCAAATAATATAACAAAATAATACGCATTTTTGACATAAAAATGATTTGGATGATAATATAGTAATATTTAAATAATAAATAAAATATATTAGTATTAATAATTAATAATAAGAATAATAATATTTATGAAAAAAGAATTATAATAATAATATATATATAAAAATAAGAAATAAATAATATTTTCATATAATATAAAAATAAGAAAATAAAATTAATATAATAAAAATTTAAGAAAAGAATTAATTTAGTGAACATTGGTAGTTTCGCCTTCAGTAGGAGTTGGTGTATCCTTTGACCATTTTACCATCCTCTCTAAGTCGGGTCTTTTGATCCACCAATGATTTATTTTTGCTGGTCGGGTTGCTCTCTTATTTCTTTATTTTTTTACATCTCCAGTGGTGTTTTGCGTCCCTTTGGAGGTATCCATGTGCACTCATATTCATAAGCATTGCATGGCATCTTAGGGCCAAAAATAGGGTTTGTTTTATATTTAAGTATCTTCGATCGCGTCGACGCGAAGATTTTTAACCTTCGTATCTCCGGATAGAAGAAACTTAAATAAGGACAGCTGTTGTACCCCAATTTTTGCCCCTAAGATCCCCTCATCATACCATGTTGATTTAATCACAACAAGATCACATTAGGGCTTTTGGTTCTCCTCCATATCTTTAACTTTTCTCTTTGAGGAATCACCAAGCACCTTGACTTGTTTTCTTTTATGATCATGGATATTTTGTCTTGATTTTCTTTCTAATTAATAAAATGCAATGTTAGATGGTCTTACTTGTTAATAATATAGGTAAAGGCAATATGGCTTAGTAAATTGATCCATGAGTTCATGAGTTTATTTCCATGCCCTAGTCAATAAAGCTTGAGAAGTACA
This sequence comes from Vicia faba, assembly GCA_948472305.1. Lineage (NCBI taxonomy): Eukaryota > Viridiplantae > Streptophyta > Magnoliopsida > Fabales > Fabaceae > Vicia > Vicia faba. The sequence goes on from OX451735.1 coordinate 359,145,818, forward strand.
ACCTCACCATTAGATTTGTTTTGGAAGAAATGGCATGGCAAGGTTATTTTGGTTCACCACATTTCAAGGTTATCAAATTTGATTCAAAAGTACAAGGGGTTGATTGAAGAAGTTGTCATGCTTGGACAAGGCTTTGTTCCCATTGGTCACAAGTGCATATTTCTCTCAATTCTCAAGATATGGAAGTGTTTTTAGTGGCTATGAATTCTCATTTTCATCCTCAACAACTTCTATTTACAAATCATTTGTGTTGGTACAAGATGTTTGTTCAAAATTGTCAAAGTTCCTCAAAGCATTTTCTTGATCTAAGAGTTAGGGTTTTGAACTTAAAAGAAGCATATCTTGCTCATCTTTTGGTATTTTTGAGTGATTACAAAAACATCCTTCTCTTAAAAGGGTTATCAACAAATCACTTCAAAAGTTTCAAGGAGTTTTCATGTGGAAGAAACTTGATGATGAAGAAAGATTACAAGTCCTCCAGATGAACCCCCAATTTCTCATATGTGACTTCAAGTGATCATAACTTGGTCAATTTTTATCACCTTGAGCCTATTCTTTTTCCATAATGATCTTGAGGATGTGAAATTTATGCCTTCTTTTATGTGCAAAGTGAGAAAATGGATGGAAGATGCCCTAAGGATACAAAATATTATAGGTCATTTCATGCTTTTTTGCCAACTTCAACAATTCATAACTCTCTCAATTTTTGGAGATTTTGAATGGTTAAAGTTTCAAAATGTCATTCAAGAGGTCTATTTCATGCCATCCTTTTTGGTCAAGAGCATATTTCAAGTGGAAGGCCATGTTTGGATGCAAAACATTATAGGTCACTTTTGAAGAAACACTTGAAATATTTCCAAGTATGGAAAGTCAACTTCTTTTTCCCAACTTTGACTCAATGCAACTTTCAGCTCAAGCATCCATTTGATTCCATTCTTTTTCCATTGCAAAGCTTGTAACCTCGTCTTTCTAAAGCATCAATAATCATGCCCTAAGACCCCTTGAGCTGAGAATGCCATTGATTTGAACTTGGTAACTTGGAACTGAAGTTTCTTCAAAAGTCAGAATTTGAAATCATTGGTTTAGCTTCTAAACACTTTGTTTCTGCGCGTTTTTGCCTCTAAACATGTTTAGTGAACTTCCAGAAGTGATTAGCACAACAAAACATGCGTTTTGGATGAGTTTTGATCAAATTATAAGTCACACTCCACAAAAATGGGTGAATGATTTTAATAATAGTTTGATTTAAATTTAATTCAAATGTGGTTTGTATGTTCTCTCCCACCCCTATTCATCTTGTCCCTTTCTCATTTCACTAAGTGTTATTGGAGCATGATCTCTATATCATGTCTCAAAATAAATGGTGCATAGATTGCTATTAACCAACCTCAAAATAGGTGTGACTTCTATATAAGTCCACTTACGATTGCTTAACATAGCGCTAAATTTTGTCCTGATTCGAATAAATGATCATTCGTGGCCCAAACCTATATTTGCAAGCCCAAGTATGTTAATTTGATCTCTTTGATCCAATAACCTTGAGATTCATTGTGTGGAGGCTTTGGTTCTACCAATCCTCTAATGGATCTATAATACTTTTAGTCAACGCGAATCACTTAAACATCGTTGATCATTAAATGGTATTTTTGAGGATTCCAAATGGATGATATACTTGACAAAAAGCAAATGCAACTTGTTGTGTGGAGGTTTTGGTTCTACCAATCCTCTAATAAGTTCCAAATCCAAGTTTCAAGATGGTCATCCAACTAACCACTAATTATTAAATTGTTTTTACTTTACGCCCTTTTATTTTTTATGCTTTATGTGCCATTTATTTTAAGCATTACATTTCATGTCATTTTTATTTTGCTCACTTGAGCCTTTTCTTTTCCCTTCTAAGATACCTAATAATCAACATGAACCATAAAAAACTTTAATGATACTTGGACTATTTGGTTACTATCCTTGGCATTATGGAGTATTGAACTTCTTGGACTTAGGATTAGAAACCTTGGCCTATGTTGGAGATCTTGTGACCTTAATTGATATTTTGTCTGGAGTTCTTGTGGTTTACCTAAAGACATTGGGTTGTTTGTTTGTTTTGTGTGCAGGTTATTATGATTACATTCTTTGTTTGTAATATGGAATTCACCCGTATACAGCTGTTACGCTGCCCTATTTTTATGAAGACTTAATACACTTGAAGTTTGGTTCTCACAAGAGGTCTAGTATCTTTAATTTCTTGGTTTAAATCCAAATAATGGGAATTCTATCTTGGCTCATAATGTCAAGTATTGACTTCTTGTTGGTTAGATGGTTCTTATCCCTAGATTTTACCTTATGCTTTAGGATAGCCTCTTCTTCTCCTCCCATCTTCTTAAATTTCAAAAAAAAATCTTCTCCCTCCTTTTGAAAACTCTTCTTATTTTTAAAATCAAACTACTTTCATAATATACTTGGACTTAGGTCCATGCATTTTCAAAATATCTTTCACAAATAAACTTCAATCAGCATTAATAAAACCTTGACATTTTATTAGAAGACTATTGTGATACGGTGGCAGAACCGACTATTTTTTAGTTACTACTGGTTTTGCGTTTTTTGTTTGCAAATGTACAATAAGCAAGAGTCTCCGCCGACTTTTATTTCATCCAACAAAGGAAAAGAGAAAAGAACAGAAAAAACCTTTTTCGAGATGTTTGAGTACGAGGGGTATATTATAGAAAGGGAAGGTGTTAGCACCCTTTCTATCCATGGTTTTCCATGGGCTCTTAGGTACTTGCTCATTTTTGAAATTGCTTTCGTGTGTTTGTGTGTTTGAAAAGTTTTGAAATTGCCTTAGTGCGGCGTCTCACTTTATGGTAACCCTTGTATCAGTCCTCAAGGGTGTGATAAAATGTTTTTGAAAACTTTAATTTGAAAAGCTTGTTCGAAAGTGTATGTGTAAAAATTTGTTGTTTTGAGCAAGTACCTAAAAGTTTCTACCTACTCAAAAAAGTCTGTTCGTTTTCTTATTTCCTTTAGACAGCGCTATCCTACTATTAAGGAGTAGGTAGCTCCATTGTTGGAGTTTAAGGGACAATCGAAAGGGGTGTTTTTACGGTCACATAAGCAATGATTAGGAAATCTTAGTAATTATCCTAGAGTCTTAAAGATCTTTCCGAGGCAACATTCGAATGGGTCATTTTTTATCTTTTGGGACCGGAGGACAACCATTAAAACTCCCTATACTTCATGATCATTTACCGAAGGCAACCGAAGTGGGGAAAACCCTAAGAGTGAGCATGTGCAAGTGTTTATTTTTCAGTCAATTTAGTCTTTGCACATTTAGGGTTTTCTACCGTTTTAAAATTATGAATTTATCTTTCGCATGCAACCCTATTATCAATCATCTAATAATTTATTATGACAGAAAGTAAAATGCGAGAGATTTAAACCTAGCTATTACAAGGCTTTGGGGAGGGGGATTACATAATCAAAAACCAGAGGAAAATAGTAAAGGCAAATAGTAAACCTAAGTTAAACTATTACAAACTCGGAGCAATTACATTAATCGGAAAAATAATGCAATAAATACGCGCGATGAAATTAAATACAGAATTAAAATTAAATTCAACGACATTTAATTCAGTAAATAGAGAAAAATATTTTTTTTGGATTTTTGATAAAAAAAGTAATTAACTTTGCAAATTAACATAATTTCTAATTAATTTTAATTATGAAAAAAAGAATTTAAGTTATCCTAATTAACCTAATTAATTAATAAAACTAAATATTTTTATAAAAAAACCTAATTCTAATATTTTTGTGTTTTTATGATTTTTGATTTAGTTAAAAAAAACAATGATTTTTAAAACAATTAAAATAAATAAATAAAACAAAAAAGGTTAAAGAAATTAAAAATAAAAAACATGGGATGGGCCTGCTGTTAGAATTAAATCTGGGGGTGCAGAGTTGAACTTGTTAGGCCCAGGATAGCTGGTGGCCCAATTGTTGCGCCTGATCTAGAGAGACGCTGGCCAAGAAAGTCCACCACGCGCCTGCATGCTTGAGGCATTAGATTCGGGATGTAGATGATCCAATGATGAGATGATGTGGTGTATGGTAGGCGCTCTTGGTAGGATAACACCATATCTGCAATCAAATGTTAGGAAAAATATTATGTAGGAGGCAGAGATTGAACCCTTGACCTCCTACATGTGTGCGCCTTGAAACTCGTCCCCTTTGCCACTGGACCTAGCTACTCAATCGTTAATACAAACACAAAATAAATATTATATAGAATAATGGTCAGTAGGAATAGGCAAAACACGTGAAATATAAACGGGCCAGTGGTATGCTGCCACGCCCTCGTCTTCTTTCGAGAATTGTCGTTTTAGGCATAAAGCTTTTACCTACAGACAACTTTCGTAGCTATAACCCCTGCATTTTCAAAAATTCATCACAAGCAATATAAATCTCAGATAAGGCCATGGATAGATCGCTCGTGATCTCCTGAGCACGAATGACCCTAGATTGGGCCTAATTTAACATGTAACAGGAAACCCTAAAACGAAGCTTTGAATCCTAATAATGGCAGTTACTCGTACATGTACCAAAACAAACAATTAATTATACCAATATGTTCTATATGATTAGACAAACATGAATGTGTAGTTAGAATTCATTTATCATGTGCATATGTTCAAAATCAAATTCAAGAAATTAAGGGCAAACCGGGGGTCTATATGGGGCGTTTCTAGATGCTTTAGTGCATGGGAATGTTCCAATTGGCTTCAGAGTACCTCCAGCAATCGACTGCAAGTCTCAGGATGCTTTGAATCTCCTTATGGACAAAAATCCGACCCCCACTTTTTTGACAAAAAATTGAGCTTTGTTCCCCCAATTCACACGGCCAATCCTCTTTCTTTTGATCTGGGAATGTTATGGATATATAGTAGAGTGAATTAGGTCAACAAAACTGAACACAATCTTTGAACATTTGTAAAAAAAGATTTGATTTGCATCATGTATTTTTTATTTCTAAATTTGGCCATATTATGCTATATTTGTTCCAATCATTCCTTGCACGAAAATCTTGAGTTGCCAGCTGCTCATTGACTCATAAGATGCTCATAAAATCAAATCTTGGATTTTATTTCATTATTCCATTATTTAAATTGATTTATTTTGATTTAAATGAACAAAAAATCAAAACAAATAATAAAAATAATAAAAATAATAAGTGAATAAGCTCAGGGGTCGTGGGTCCTCTTAGGAACAAGTTTCAAACAAGAAAACATGGGCCCCTTTGGAAAAAAAATCAATTTTGATCAATGTTGACTTTATGCACATTTCCAAAAATGGACAACTTTGACAATGCATATCTCTATTAATTTTGACCCTAATAGGGTGTTCTTTTACTTTTTAGAAAGCTTAGGATGTCCCCTAAACAACCCTTTTGGTTTCATCTCAATTGGATCTTCCATGTTCATGTTAGGAGCTTTGACCCAAAAGGTGTTTTTGTTGACTTTTGAAAAGGACCTATAATGTTTGAATTTATATCTTTTCATGAGTGTATTTTTTGAACTTTAGGGATGAAGATGAGTTGTAGGTAGTTTAATTCTCTTCAAAATGAGCCTTGGATGAGAAATTTATGATAAATTATAAGAAAGTTATGCCTGGTCAAAGTTTGATTGACTTTTCCTATAGAAACCCTAATTTAGCAACTTTTGAGTTTTGATGAATTAGGAGCATTTATTGAGGAATAATGATCAGCCCTTGATCAAATGATGGATATCACTTCAAAATGTTTATGTTGACCAAAAATCTTGGAGTTTGACTATATGTTTGCCACATTTGACTTTTGACCTAACACAGTTGATTTTCAGGCATCTGAGCAGTTGACTGAGCAAACTTCTGGTGCAAGGCATAAAACTTTACATGGATGATCTTGAGGACATATTAGGGAAATGGAAATAATTTAGGACCCTTGGAACTCAAACATCTTGATGAGGAGTGAAACCCTAGTTTGAGGCTCATTGTCTTAGGAGGAGGATTTATCTGGTCAATCCTTAATCAACTTGAGCAATTGAGAACCTCTAGGAGTATGTTTTGAATAAAAATGGGAGGGAAAATTTTGGGGTACAACATCTGCCCCTATTAAATCTTCTTAAACCCGAGGATGTAGATTGGCTGGTCTTCCTTTCGTGATCTGAAGGTGGAAGATGATTAAACACTAGAGTACCCAGAAATTTGCACTCGCATGAAGTAATACTGATCGATAATATCGGGAATAGGCTTACAAATGCCATTTTGAAGGCGACGGAGAATCATCGGAGAAGGTCCTAAAGATGCCATCTAGAAAAAGATATCAGCCGCATAAGAGATTCCTTTGCGAGAATTCCTGTACCTGCCGTTGAGGAGGACTTCGTCGGGGAATGTTGATTTATGTCCTGGGAAATAGAGTCTAGGAGCTTTGGTTGTCCATTACTCTACTGGGAATTAACTCTTGATTGAGGAGACGGAAGTGAACTGCTTATCTAGTCAGGGTCCAGGATGCACAAAGACTTACTGGGGAAATGTGAAATCGATCGTCTCTGGTCGGGTCTATGTTTTTACAGTGTTGTAAACTGTTGTTTGGAGATAAAAGAGAAGGAACCTGGATATTGGGGTTACTTCGAAATGAAAGCCTGGATAGTAAGGCTATGAGAAAGAACCTGGATAGTAGGGTTACTTTGAAATGAAAGCCTGGATAGTAGGGCTATGAGAAGGAACCTGGATAGTAAGGTTACTTCGAAATGAAAGCCTGGATATTAGGGCTATGAGAAGGAACCTGGATAGTAGGGTTACTTAGAAATGAAAGCCTAGATAGTAGGGCTATGAGAAGGAACCTGGATAGTAGGGTTACTTCAAAATGAAAGCCTGGATAATATGGCTATAAGAAGGAACCTGGATAGTAGGGTTACTTCGAAATGAAACCCTGGATAGTAAGGCTATGAGAAGGAACCTGGATAGTAGGGTTACTTCAAAATGAAAGCCTGGATAATAGGGCTATGAGAAGGAACCTGGATAGTAGGGGTACTTAGAAATGAAAGCCTAGATAGTAGGGCTATGAGAAGGAACCGGGATAGTAGGGTTACTTCGAAATGAAAGCCTGGATAGTAGGGCTATGAGAAGGAACCTAGATAGTAGGGTTACTTCAAAATCAAAGCCTGGATAGTAGGGCTATGATAAGGAACCTGGATAGTAGGGTTACTTCGAAATGAAATCCTAGATAGTAGGGCTATGAGAAGGAACCTGGATAGTAGGGTTACTTCGAAATGAAAGCTTGGATAGTAAGTCTATGAGAAGGAACCTGGATAGTAGGGTTACTTCGAAATGAAAGCCTGGATAGTAAGGCTATGAGAAAGAACCTGGATAGTAGGGTTACTTTGAAATGAAAGCCTGGATAGTAGGGCTATGAGAAGGAACCTGGATAGTAAGGTTACTTCGAAATGAAAGCCTGGATATTAGGGCTATGAGAAGGAACCTGGATAGTAGGGTTACTTAGATATGAAAGCCTAGATAGTAGGGCTATGAGAAGGAACCTGGATAGTAGGGTTACTTCAAAATGAAAGCCTGGATAATATGGCTATAAGAAGGAACCTGGATAGTAGGGTTACTTCGAAATGAAACCCTGGATAGTAAGGCTATGAGAAGGAACCTGGATAGTAGGGTTACTTCAAAATGAAAGCCTGGATAGTAGGGCTATGAGAAGGAACCTGGATAGTAGGGGTACTTAGAAATGAAAGCCTGGATAGTAGGGCTATGAGAAGGAACCGGGATAGTAGGGTTACTTCGAAATGAAAGCCTGGATAGTAGGGCTATGAGAAGGAACCTAGATAGTAGGGTTACTTCAAAATCAAAGCCTGGATAGTAGGGCTATGATAAGGAACCTGGATAGTAGGGTTACTTCGAAATGAAATCCTAGATAGTAGGGCTATGAGAAGGAACCTGGATAGTAGGGTTACTTCGAAATGAAAGCTTGGATAGTAAGTCTATGAGAAGGAATCTGGATAGTAGGGTTACTTCGAAATGAAAGCCTGGATAGTAGGGTTATGAGAAGAAACCTGGATAGTAGGGTTACTTTGAAATGAAAGCCTAGATAGTAGGGCTATGAAAAGGAACCTGGATAGTAGGGTTACTTCAAAATAAAAGCCTGGACAATAGGGCTATGAGAAGGAACCTGGATAGTAGGGTTACTTAGAAACGAAAGCTTGGATACTAGGGCTATGAGAAGGAACTGGATAGTAGGGTTACTTCAAAATGAAAGCCTGGATAGTAGGGCTATGAGAAGGAACCTGGATAGTAGGGTTACTTCGAAATGAAAGCCTGGATAGTAGGGCTATGAGAAGGAACCTGGATAGTAGGGTTACTTCGAAATGAAAGCCTGGATAGTAGGGCTATGAGAAGGAACTTGGATAGTAGGGTTACTTAGAAATGAAAGCCTGGATAGTAGGGCTATGAGAAGGAACCTGGATAGTAGGGTTACTTAGAAATGAAAGCCTGGATAGTAGGGCTATGAGAAGGAACCTGGATAGTAGGGGTACTTAGAAATGAAAGCCTGGATAGTAGGGCTATGAGAAGGAACCGGGATAGTAGGGTTACTTCGAAATGAAAGCCTGGATAGTAGGGCTATGAGAAGGAACCTAGATAGTAGGGTTACTTCAAAATCAAAGCCTGGATAGTAGGGCTATGATAAGGAACCTGGATAGTAGGGTTACTTCGAAATGAAATCCTAGATAGTAGGGCTATAAGAAGGAACCTGGATAGTAGGGTTACTTCGAAATGAAAGCTTGGATAGTAAGTCTATGAGAAGGAACCTGGATAGTAGGGTTACTTCGAAATGAAAGCCTGGATAGTAGGGTTATGAGAAGAAACCTGGATAGTAGGGTTACTTTGAAATGAAATCCTAGATAGTAGGGCTATGAAAAGGAACCTGGATAGTAGGGTTACTTCAAAATAAAAGCCTGGACAATAGGGCTATGAGAAGGAACCTGGATAGTAGGGTTACTTAGAAACGAAAGCCTGGATACTAGGGCTATGAGAAGGAACCTGGATAGTAGGGTTACTTCAAAATGAAAGCCTGGATAGTAGGGCTATGAGAAGGAACCTGGATAGTAGGGTTACTTCGAAATGAAAGCCTGGATAGTAGGGCTATGAGAAGGAACCTAGATAGTAGGGTTACTTCGAAATGAAAGCCTGGATAGTAGGGCTATGAGAAGGAACTTGGATAGTAGGGTTACTTAGAAATGAAAGCCTGGATAGTAGGGCTATGAGAAGGAACCTGGATAGTAGGGTTACTTCGAAATGAAAGCCTGGATAGTATGGCTATGAGAAGGAACCTGGATGGTAGGGTTACTTCCAAATGAAAGCCTGGATAGTAGGGCTATGAGAAGGAACCTGGATAGTAGGGTTACTTCGAAATGAAAGCCTGGATAGTAGGGATATGAGAAGGAACCTGGATAGTATGGTTACTTCGAAGTGAAATCCTGGATAGTAGGGCTATGAGAAAGAACCTGGATAGTAGAGTTACTTCGAAATGGAAGCCTGGGTAGTAGGGCTGCCTCATTTGATCACGTAGATTAGTTGACCCGTTTGGTTTCAGGAACTGATTTTCCATTAGCTATCTGCAAAGTTGACATGTATAACTTCATGGATTTAATCTTGAACCGTTGGAATTGTTGGTGATAACCATCTTTCCTGAAAAGGTACATGATTAGTTATATGCGATGCATGAAATGCATTGTGCGATGATGTTCTCAAAATAAATGAGATTTTGTTGTATGCAATATGTATGTGCATGTCATGATGTATGAATATGAAATGTTATTGTGACATAATCGAGTCTGGGAAAATAAATCCCTGACTGCTTCTAGAGAGTATTGGAAATTGAATTGCTGACTGTTGTAGAGAACAATGATTCTTCTACTTCTACTGGGGATTGTAAACGGAGATGACTATGTTGGGGATTTGCTCCTTGTTTATGGATATTCTGCCGGGGAGAGACTCTACTTGAGAATAACTCTGCGGGGAATAACTCTGTTTGAGAGAGGAGATGCTTTGCGGGAAGATCTTTCCGATTTAGAGAAGTAAGCTCCGTTGGGGGTTGAGATTCTGTATTCAGAGAAATAAACTCTGCTTGGGAGACAACTTTATGAATCGCTTGTGATTATAAAAATCAGCTGGGGAATATAGATGTCGTCTCTCCGAGGGAGCCTTGCTGGGGGATAGTCACTCCTATTTGGGGAAACTGATATCAATGCTTTGATTGCCCCTACTCTGTGAGGAGTGTAGATGTTACAAGGTCGTATGTAATGGTTATCTTGTTTCAAAGTTGTCTCTGCCCCTGTACCTGCTGAACAGAGTAACTGTCGGGTTTGACATGGTTTTTTTAAATGTTTTTTGCCCTTGTTTCTTAAGTTACAAGCAATTGTATTTCCGTTTCTTATGCGAATATTTGTGAATAGAAATTATACTCAAATGCATATGTCAAGAATAAACCATTGGACGTTTTTGCAAAACAAAACAGAAAAAGAAAAACACATGGTTTTGTAAAAATGACTTGTATTAATTTTCAGAATTGACTTATAACAAACGTGTTTGTACAAGGAAGTTGACGCTCTAGTAAGAGAACGCAGTCGTGAAAATGAAATCTATACAATAATTGTGTACAAAGATAAGAAAACAGCTATGTGTAATAATCCCATTGAGTTTCAATTCTGCTATTGCCGTTATGTCTTCGAGCGTCTCATCACTTTGCTGCTTGTCCGAAGCTGACTGGATTGATTGGTGTCGTTTGAACTTGATACTTGATACTAAGGTCTGGTCGCAAGGTGATCCAATGGGACATAGTGACATGCTTTAAATCCCTAACTTTTGCCTGGACCGCCTTTCGGGTTTTTAGTCCACCGGGATACCCTTTTTTGCCCAAGCCGCCTTTTCAGGTTTTCAACTTGTCGGGTATACTGATTTTTTTCATTTCATCCCTAATTTTTGCCTGAACCCTTTTGGTTCTCTAGGAAGCCCTTATTTTTTTCCTAGGCCAGTCAACCTAGCGGGTCTTTAATCATGCATAGTATCTTTTCACTATGTCCGCATTGACAGGGTGAGGAAGGTCGTCACCGTCCATGGTGGTCAGAATCATGGCTACACCCGAGAAAATGTTTTTGATCACAAATGGCCCTTTGTATGTGGGAGTCCATTTGCCCCTGGGATCACCTTGTGGTAGTATGATGCGCTTGATCACTAGATCCCCGACTTGATATTCTTGGCATCTGACTTTTTTGTTGTAAGCCTTGATCATCTGTTTTTGATACATTTGACCATGACATACAGCAGTAAGTCTCTTCTCATTGATCAGATTCAGTTGATCAAGTCGAGTCTGGATCTAGTCGTCTTCGTTCAAACTCGTATCTTTCATGATTCTTAGAGAAGGGATCTGGACCTCAATAGGCAGGACAACCTCCATGCCATATACTAGAGAGTAGGGTGTTGCCCCTGTCGATGTTCGCGCGGAGGTGCGGTACCCATGAAGAGAAAATGGTAACATCTCATGGAAGTCTTTGTATGTCACCGTCATCTTCTGTATGATCTTCTTGATGTTCTTATTAGCAGCTTCGACAACGCCATTCATCTTCGGCCGGTAGGGGGAAGAATTATGGTGCTGGATCTTGAACTGTTTACAGAGTTCGGTGATCATTGTGTTATTGAGATTTGTACCATTGTTCGTGATGATTCTTTCGGGGACACCGTAACAACAAACCAGGTTATGCTTGATAAACCGCGCCACCACGTTCTTGGTCACAGTAGCAAAGGAGGCAGCTTCAACCCACTTCGTGAAGTAATCAATGGCCACTAGGATCAAGCAATGCCCATTGGAGGAGGTAGGTTGAATCTCTCCGATCATGTCAATGCCCCACATTGCAAAGGGCCAAAGAGCCATCAAGACATTCAGAGGAACCAGAGGTACATGCACTTTATCAACATAGATTTGGCACTTGTGGCAAGTTCGGGAGTGCTGATAACTATCTGCTTCTATAGTGGACCAATAGTATCCTACCCGTAGGATCTTCTTAGCCATGGTATGTCCACTTGAATGGGTTCCGAAGGTACCTTCGTGTAGATCTGTCATAATCCTCTCTGCTTCGCTCTTGTCTACACACCACAATAAGATACAGTCATGGTTGCGCTTGTAGAGGATTCCATTATTGAGGAAGAATTTCACGGCGAGCCTTCTCAGAAATTTATTATCATTGACAAATGCCCCCTCGAGATATTATTGAGCCTCGAGATACCTTTTTACTTCGTGAAACCAAGGTTTGTCTACTACCTCTTCAATATCAATCTCACAGCAGTATGCTGGTTCATCCAACCTCTCGATAGTGATTCGGGGAGCTTCGCTGTCCCACTTAACTTTGAACATATGATACATGGTAGCTAGCGCGTTCGCTAACTGATTCTCCTCTCGTGGGAAATGTTCAAAGGTTACCTCCTCAAAGTGTGGGAGCAATGTCAGCACGTGCTCTTTGTATGGGATGAGATTCGGATGCTTCGTATCCCACTCTCCTTTGATCTGACTTATCACCAAGGCTGAATCCCCGAAAATGTTTAAGAACTTGATCCTTAGGTCAATAGCAGCTTTGAGGCCCATGATGCAGGCTTCATACTCCACCATGTTGTTAGTACAATTGAAGCATAGTTGGGCGGTGAAAGGAGTATGACAGCCCTCAGGAGATATGGTTACAACGCCAATGCCATTACCAAGTGCGTTCGAAGCTCCATCGAAAACCATAGTCCATCGGGATCCTTCTTCAGGTCCTTCATCCGGTCCAGGTTCTTCATAGTCAGTCACTAGCATAATATTCTCGTCCGGGAACTCAGAATTCATGGACTGGTAGTCATCCACGGCCTGATGAGCCAAATGATAAGCTAATACACTCCCTTTGATTGCTTTCTGGGTTGTGTATTGGATATCGTATTCGGTTAAGATCATCTGCCATCTTGCTATTCTTCCGGAGAGAGCGGGCTTCTCGAAGATGTACTTGATTGAATCCATCTTAGATATCAACAAAGTAGTGTGGGTCAACATATACTGTCTTAGTCGGCAAGCATCCCATGCCAAAGCGTAGCAAGTTTTCTCGAGCAGTGAGTATCTTGTCTCACAGTCGGTAAACTTTTTGCTAAGGTAGTATATTGCGTGCTCTTTTCGACCAGACTCATCATGCTGCCCTAGCACACACCCCATTGAATTGTCTAGCACCATTAAGTACAATATCAAAGGTCTTCCTTCAATCGGAGGCATCAGAATTGGTCGTTCTTGAAGGTATTCCTTGATTCTTTCGAAAGCGGTCTGGCGTCATTCTACTTTACCACTTGATCTTTCTTCAGGAGCTTGAAGATTGGATCACAAGTAGCAGTCAGATGTGAAATGAACCTGAAGATATAATTTAGGCATCCCAAGAAACCTCTAACTTCCTTCTTAGTACGAAGAGCCGACATCTCTTGTATGGCCTTCACCTTTGCAGGGTCTACCTGAATACCTTTGTCACTGATGATGAACCCCAGAAGTTTACCAGACCTTACCCTGAAGGTGCGCTTGTTCGAATTCAGTCTCAGTTTGTATGTCTTCAACCTGTCAAACAGCTTTTGTAGATGATCAAGGTGTTCTTCCTCGGTTTGAGACCTAGCTATCATGTCATCAACATAAAACTCTATCTCATGGTGAATCATATCGTGGAACAAAGATACCATGGCTCGTTGATAGGTTTCCCCAGCATTCTTTAATCCGAAAGGCATCACCTTGTTACAGAAAGTGCCCCGCTATGTGACGAAGGTTGTCTTCTCCATGTCTCCAGGAGCCATCTTGATCTGGTTGTAGCCAGAGAAACCATCAATGAAGGAAAAGACCTTGTGTTGTGCGGTGTTGTCAATCAGAACATCAATGTGGGGAAGCGGTAAGTCATCCTTGAGGCTTGCCCTATTCAGGTCTCTGTAGTCCACACACATTCGTACCTTACCATCCTTCTTAGGTACTCGAGCGATGTTAGCAACCCACTGCGGATAGGAGGTGACAGCTAAGAACCCAACGTTGAACTGTTTCATAACCTCTGATTTAATCTTTGCTGATATTTTTGGGTGCATACGGCGGACCTTTTGTTTAACCGAAGGACAATCTTCTTTAGTCGGCAGACAATGTACCATAATATCAGTGTCTAAACCAGGTATGTTCTCATATGACCAAGCGAAGATCTCAACATAGTTGTGCAACATCTGTATCAACCACTGTTTAACATTAGTCTGTAGATTTGTGCCGATCTTGACTTATTTTCTGTCTACCTCCGTGCCCAAGTTTATCGTCTCAACTGGCTCTTCATGAGGTTGTATAGCCCTCTCTTCCTGCAGTAATAGTATAACAAGTTCTCCAGGCACCTCATAACCTTCCTCACCTTCGTCCTCGGGTTGGTTGATCGGATTTTCAAAGTTATAACTAGAAATAGCAGAAATGTTATCAATGGGATCCAGAGTGGGTGTGGATCCGCGGTTTGATATGTGAGTGTGTGTAAGAGCATAGTTGTATTGATAAAGTGAAAAGAAAAGAAGAAAAAACAGAGAGCGCAAAATTTGTATGCAAGAAACGTCCAATGTTTTATTGATGACATATGAAAATGACATATAATAACCCTCACAAGTAAACCATTGTGCCTCGAGTAAGACACAAGGCCATAGAGTTTATATTGTTTATTACAAATTAGAAAAATAAGTAAGACAATTACTGCCAAACAAAAGAAATCGGCACAAAATCTTTGGCCGTCCAGATACTAGGTCCACAGTTGGTAGTAGGGTAGATCCAGCTGTCAATATCAGAATCCTCATCATTATCTTCTATAGCGTTAACCCCACGATTCTTGATGCGTAAGGAAGGTCCTCCAGCCCGAGCACGTCGAACAACCCTCTGAGCTCCTGAATTAAAGCCCAAACCAAATTTGTCAGTTTCATGAGGAAAATCAGGGAGCTATCCCCAAACGGTACACCCACCTTCTTCAACTACTGCCCTGGCGTCCTTGAGAGAAGCCATCTTCAAAGGAGGTTTGGTGATCTTCGGCGCACTGGTGATAGCCTCGGTTGATGCCATGATCTGGGGAACCTCTTCAAAATTTTGACAAGGGGTCTCTATGAATTCCCCGTCCATCTCCACATACCTGAAAGAGTTCAGGTGGCTTACCATATACTCCTCTTCACCATGAACGGTGACAATCTTCCCTTTCACTGGATACTTCAGCATTTGGTGCAGCATAGAAGTAACGGCTCCAACTTCATGGATCCAAGGATGACCTAACAAACAAGAGTACGATGGCCTGATATCTATCACGTAGAAGGTGGATTCAAAGGTCTGGGAACCCACTTTGACAGGGATGTCCACCTCTCTGTGCACCATTCTTTTTGAACCATCAAAAGACCTCGCCACAATATTACTGGGATTTAAGGTCAAACCTTCACAATCTAGACGATCAAGAGCCTTCTTGGGAAAAACATTTAGTGATGGTCCAACATCCACTAGCACATGAGCCATAGTAGTGCCCCTGCATTTGATTGAGACATGCAGAGCATCATTATGCTTTCTCCCCTTTGGTGTCAAATCGGCATCTGAAAAACCCAACCCATTGTCAGCAGTCAAACTGGCCACACAATCTTTGAATTGGTCAACAGAGGTTTCTTGCGGAACATGCGCAGTCTTGAGAAATGTGATCAAAGCCTTTGCATGGGCCTCAGAACACAACAGCAAAGACAACATTGATATCTTTGAAGGGGTCTGCCCCAGCTGCTCGACCATATTATAGTCGCTTTTCTTGATTATTTTTAAAATTTCCTCCATTTCTTGCTTAGAGGATTCCAAAATAACTTTTCTAGGTGCCTCCGTCCGGGCAGGCTCACCTATAGCTTCTTTGCCCCGAGTCCCAGATGACTTATCGACAGGGGTAACAACTGGAGTAAGGATGGGAGTAGTAACAAAAGTACTAGCAGGAACAACTGATGGAATAACAATAGGCTTAGCAACAGTCTTCGGAGATATCTTGGGAGAGAAAACCCTTCCACTCCGGGTAACTTTGCTAGTCCCAATAATGTTACTGATATCGGGATCAACCTCTTCAGTCTTCAAATCCTATTTTACGCCATGGTAGTAAACGTCAGCACCATAATTCCAAGGAACAACTTTGTTTGAGGAGTATGGTACAGGGCCAGGAAAAGTGATTATCAATGGAGAAATTCTTGGAGTAGGTGTAATCCTAACAGGTATTTTAGAGGAGACCTTGGAAGGATTGGCGGAAATGGTTATGATAGCGATATCTTCATGCAGAATAGTTAGAACCAGAGTTTTTTCGAACAAAATCTCTCTGTTATCCATCAGGCGCTGAACACCTGCTTTCAGCAAATAACAACTAGAAGGCAGAGATAAACACATGTGGCAACCTTCACCACAACTCGGAAATAAACCGGCCAGTAACAAATTTTTCTTGACAGACATGAGAGGAGTGGAAACTTCACCAACAGAAGTAACAAATAGATCAGTATCAACAGAATTAACACCATAGTTGTGCTTGGGCATGGGAGCAGTTATGACATTAGGCTTCTTAGGAGCATCAAACTCAATATCCTTTGCTTTGATCAGATCCTGTATCTTATTCCTCAGATCCTAACAATCGTTTGTATCATGGCCTGGACTTTCAGAGTGGTAAGCACACCGAGCATTTGGATTGTACCGAGGAGATGTGGTGTTGGGATTCTTCGTAGCCTCCTACAAGGTTACCAGATTTGTCTTCAATAACTGTGGCAAGATTTAAGACAGAGTCATGTTTATCCGGGTGTACTGTCTTATGGGCCTTTCTGTCATCAGTTGATTGTTCCTTTGTTGGGTGGGTTCAGACTTCGAGATCATGACAACCCCTACTGTTGGACGGTGCTCAGCTCTACTTTGACCTCTTGGACTGTAAATGGAATTGACCTCCTTCTTACCCGTGAATGGCTTCTTCATTGTACTTGACGAGGTGTCTTTCTGGATCTTGCCACTTTGGATCCCAGCTTCTACCCTTTCTCCAGGAAATATCAACTTGGTGAAACCAGCTGAGGAGATGCCAATCAAGTGATTAAAGAACCGACCAGACAACATACCAAGAAACATGTTAACCAACTCCCTATCAGATAAAGGGGGTTGGACTCTCCCTGCCAGATCTCTCCACTTCTGCGCATAGTCCTTAAAACCTTCGCTTTCACCCATGGACATACTCTGGAGTTTAGTACGGGTAGGAGCAAGGTCAACATTATATTGATATTGCTTATAAAAAACAGCAGCCAGATCTTCCCAGTTGCGGACATTGGTTCCCTCCAGTTGATAGAACCACTCAAGCTGAGTCCCGGACAGACTGTCCTGAAAGAAATGGACCCATAAGTTCCTATCAGTAGTGTGGGGTTGGATCTTCCTCACATAGGAACGAAGATGAAGCTTGGGACAAGACACCTCATCATACTTTGCAAATACCGGAGCCTTGAACTTCTGTGGGATGACAACCCCAGATACCAAACCCAGCTCTTCAAAATCCAGCCCTGGTATTCTTTGGATCTCCATTACGCTCAGACGATCCTCTAACTGTGTGTATCTATCCTCAACAGGAGGATATTGTTCATCATTGTAATCTGTGTCATTATCAAAAACCTCTAGGCTAGGGTCCTCCTCCCTTGTCTCTCCCTCTTGATTCTCCCCTTATTTGGATGAGGAGGTCAGATCAACCGGTTGCTTCAATGGTCCCTTGAATCTTCTGCCCAGATTCAGGACACCAGCGGTCTTCTTTGCCTTCTTCTTTTTCTCTTTTAGAATAAGGGCCTTTAGATCTTCCTTCCCTTTAGCCAAAGCTATAAACATTTGCTGAAATTGGGCATTTTGTGCCTGGAGATCCTTGATACTTTGTTCAGAAGTCATTATTGCTGAAATAAACAGCGAAGACAATGAGAAACCTATTATGAAACATGTTTATGCAATTTCATGGATGATATGCATATGCAATGATTTCAAGGACTTTGGAAAATTTAAATTTGCGAACCCAAAATGAAACAATTATTTTATTAGTAGAATTCAAAATACAACTGCCTTTTAGGCGTTACAATTGAAAATTCTAAAAACTAAAAAAATATCAAGTTTCCCATGGATGCTTCCTCTACGTGCCGAGATAGACATTAAGGCTTCTTTCCTCATGAAGTTGCTTTGTGAATTCTAAGACTTTCTTCTCCTGGGCATAGAAATGATCCCTATAAGTATCCCGCTCCTTCTTCA
This sequence comes from Vicia faba, assembly GCA_948472305.1. Lineage (NCBI taxonomy): Eukaryota > Viridiplantae > Streptophyta > Magnoliopsida > Fabales > Fabaceae > Vicia > Vicia faba. The sequence goes on from OX451735.1 coordinate 359,164,164, forward strand.
ACTGAATCCAGGACCTCTGTAATTCTTCAAGATTAGTGGGCATATCAGGATGAAAAACCGTGTAAGGAATATCCCCTTCAGTAATGTGCTCCACAATCACTGGTAAGACAACTATGTATGGCATCATAAGTTTCTGAGCACGAGCTTGTACCCATTGGAGATTAGGTTCCATAGGAATGGAAGTCTTTGGCCCCAAAGTCTTGATGTCAGATCTGTTTACCATGCCCTAGGCTCGTATGAACCTATGGCGATACCCTTGAACATCATCCTCATAGTTAAACATAATGCCCTGGATAAGAATCTCATGAGGACCATCCCTTCGGGCGTAACCAAGCTGTCGTAGAGCCAAAGAAGGATTATAAGTTATACCTCCCATAATTCCAAGTAGTGGGACATTAGGGAATTCCCCGCAACGGTCAATAATAGAAATATCTCCCATAGATCGGGAATACCAGAGAATATCCACATGAGAAAGTGACATTATCCTTTGTGACCAACTCAAAAATTCTTCATTCTTCAGCACTGACTTAGGGAGGTGAGAAATAAACCACCTCAACAGTAATGGCATGCAGCACATAAGAGCCCCTCTTCTCTTCATAGTGCGAGTGTGGAGAACATACAAGATATCTCCGAGCAAAGTAGGCACAGGGTTGCGGGAGAGGAAGATCTTGATAACATTCACATATATGAGTAAGTCTGGATTAGGGAATAGTACTAACCCATAAATCTGAAGAGCCAAAACCTCCTCAAAAGCCTGAAAGTCCAAATCATTCCAAAACAGCTGGGCCTTCTCTATTAGGAACTTGGCTAGAAAACCCTTGACTCCGCTTCTTATTTCCCAATTGGATGCCATGTCGGCTCGTTTCAGATGCAAAGATGAGGCAATGACTTCTGGCTTAGGAACTTCTTCTAAACCCGTGAAAGGCATATGGTCAAGAATAGGTATATCCAATAAGTGAGAGAACTCTTCCATGGTAGGCACCAACTGATAGTCTGGAAAGGTGAAGCAGTGGTGCTTGGGATCAAAGAACTGAAAGAGTACACCCATCATCTTTTCATTAAAGCTCGAAGTAACCAGGTTGAGAAGTCGACCACGTCTCTTAGTGAACGAAGAAGTTTCAGGAACCCTTGATACTAGCTCCTTGAGCTGGAGAGGTATTCTCACAAAGCTGATTCAGATAGTGTTTCTACAAGCAGAAGCCATGATCTGCAAAATAGAACAAAGATAAATTCCCTTGGTCCTTGAAATGGTTAGTGTAATAAGAATGGATGCTATGTTATGATGCATAATGTTATGTTCAAATAGAGTAAATGACACACAAGCAAAGCACACAATAGACCTTAGGTTCAAAGGCTTGCATGAGGTTAAAGATAAGTACCCTCTTGAAGTTTAGTTGGTTTCAAACCTGTCTTAGAAAATTAATCGGGTTCTAAGGATTCTCAATATTACTGATCGTCCTTTATCGGACATTGTTTCAGCTCAGGCAATCTTTTCTTGCGGCCGAAATATCCCGAAATTTTGATCTCAATGAGTGTAGCATCGAGTATCAACCAATCCCCAACTTTATACCGACGTCGTCTATCTCACTACTTTCTAATGGCCAAGTTTGTTCAACTAAGGTTCTAAGGTCCGTTAGTGCTTCACGACACCACACGGCGGCCCCGTATTCTCCTCGTTTCCACACGAAGGATACTAGTACCAACCAAAGTGTCACACCAACATAGCCATCGCTTAAACCTTATTGGTTTATGTGATACGGTGGGAGAACTGACTTGAGGTTTTGCGCTTGTTTTCGCACTTGTTCGGTTTAGCAAGAGTCGCCACCGACTTTTTATTTTATCCTAAAGGAAAGGTTAAAAAAAGCACAAGAAAAACCTTTTGAGATGTTTCGTGGGTTCGGGGGGTAGATTATGAAAAGGGAAGGTATTAGCACCCTTTTCATCCATGGTTATCCATGGGCTCTTAGTTACTTGGTTTTAGATCACTTGCCTTGATTTTTGATTGCTTGAAAATAGTGTGTGTATTTGTGTTTTGAAAATGTTTTTGAAATAGACGCCTTTGTTTCGGAAACTGTTGTAATGACTCGTGTTTGAGTATATACAAGGGCGTGTATCTTTTCGAAAAGATGTTTCAAATGTTTTTGAAAGTTTTGTTTTGAAAGTGTTATGCAGTGTGGTTTTGAAAAGGAGGCAAGTGTTTTTGCAAGATTGATCCAAGTAACTAAGAATTTGTCTACCCCTAAATTTACTCAAAGGTTTTTTTCTTATGTTTTAACCCCTTTTTAACAATTTTGTTCCACCATTGTATTTGGTGGACAATATTGCGTTTAGGATGTTTTAACGGGACAGGCGCGGGTCATCGTATGGACCATGAATGCAATGGTGCCAAGTATCTTTGGCAATTTGCTTGAAGGGACTATGATCATTTTGATAGGCAACTTTCGAAAGCGTCATCGAGGGTCTTATGATCATTTTAATTGTTTTGCCAAAGAAACTCGACGTGCAAGCATGACCCATTTCGGAAGGCAACATGTGGGATTACCCTAGGGGGTGCAAGTGTGATTGTGTATTGATTTCATATATTTGTCTTGTATTAGGTTATCTAGCGTTTGATTTTATGTACATACAAACCCTAGGTCTAACCATGGTATATTTGAAAGCGATAAATTGCGGGAATTTAAAGTCTACGCTATTACAAAATAGTATCCGGGAGTGGGAGTACAAATTTACAAATGGGGATGAGACTTTAGGAGCGTAGTGTCCAATAATTACAACCAAATCGAATTGCGATCGCAAATGTAATAAGTATCAAATGTATAGCATAGAGGCAATGTAAAAGGTAACAATGTTTTGGAATAAAAGATAAACAAATGTGTATGTGTAAATGTGTAAGTGTACGTATTTATTTACAGGTTGAGAAAAATGTGTACTTAAATGTATTATTAAGTATTGTTAACTTAATGAGAAAATTGAATATTTCATTTATATATTGTTATCATTTTATATTTTGTTAAATATATATAAAACAAAAGTTTTAATCTTAAGAAAAGAATGTTTTAAAATTCTATTTTTTTATGTGTTAATATTAATGTTTTTAATTAATCTTTTTTTATGTACAAAGTTTTAACTAAAAAAAAATGTTTTAAGAAAAAATTAATGTTTTTTGGTGTATTTTAATTAATGTATTATATACGAAAGGGGGAAAAATGTTTCAATTTTGAGAAAGAATTAATGTTTTAAATTTTAGAAAGGAAAAAAAATAATATGCTCAAGATTATTATTATGTTATAAAAAAGGATATTATTAATAAAAGATTGATGTAAAAATAATGTGTTAATTTATATATAAAAAAGGATATGATAAGTAAAAAAAAATATAAGTTTGAAAGAATCAAAAACGGGCTTTAGAGTTTTAAGCCCAATGACCAATAACCAGGATAATGGGCAAAAGGGGGTGCACTCAGGAAGGACAAAATGGGCTTTAGGCATTCAGAAAGGGCAAAGGCCCAACGCTTGGCACAAAAAATGCAAAGGGGTTTTCATTCTTATGTTCATTTGGATCGGATTAGGGTTTGTGAAACATAGAGGCGCCGTTTATCGTTTCTTTCTTCGTCTTCTTCGTTCGTATTTATCCTCTTGAGCCAAGCATCCAGAACAAAGTCCTTTGCCCAAGCCACCAGCTCCACCATCTGTGTCCTCTTCTCCCCACTGATCGCTCGGTGATATGGTACGAAGGTGATGATCTCGCTCTCTTAATGCGTTAGGGTTTTAAACTTGCATGTTTTTACTTTTTTCGTTCATTGACTCTGTTTCTTATGTATTGTGGTTCACATGATGTTTTGAAAAGAGGGAAAAAGGAGTACTACCTTTTGGAGGAGACAAAAGAGGATGAAGGTGGAGGCGCTCAGGCGGCTGGACGGAGACTTGATGATGCGCGAGCTTTACTGGAGAAAAAATGGTACTCTGTATTCTTCCTTTTCTATGGTTTAATGATGCATTTCTGAAAGCCTAGTTTAACTTCCTTTTTCTCTTCTTCTCTTGTCCTTGCTTCTGCTTGTGTATGCTTCTGCTTGTGTATGCTTCTGTGTGTTTGGTTGCCTTGGAATGCTTGTTATGAAATGCTTGCTTTCAATGATGTTTGCCTGAGATGTTCTGTATGCCTAGACAGTTGCCTTGTATGATTCGAATGCTTTGATGCCTTGAAATGCTTTAGCTTGGTGATTAACCCAGTGATGACAGTGTTCTGAGGGTTTGGAGTTTAGAGGCTTTTTGACTTTGTTGGTTGATGCTTAGGCTTGACAGTTTGATGCTGGAGAGTTTGGTGTTTAGTTGGTTATGGACCTTTTTTCTGGTTCATGATCTTACTGGTTTTGGCCGTTTGAGGGTTGTTTGCAGTTTATAGGTTATGGCCTTAGGGTTTTGACACAGGTAAGGCTTAGCAGGTTTGTGTTCTTGTCAAATGGTTTTGTGTGCTTACAGGCCTGAAACAGGTTGAGGCGTGACAGTTCAGTAAGGCTTGGATAGGGTTTTAGCTTCTTTTGCTTGGTTGAAAGCTCCAGACAGGTTTTGCTTTGATTGAGGCTATGGCTGTGAATGCTTTTGGTTAAGGCTTTAGTGCTTTACTGGTTGGGCATGTTCTTGCCTTTGGTGTTTTTTGAACTGGTTCTTGTGTGCTTACAGGCCTGTATTGAAAGGCTTATGCAGGTTCAGTGTTTAAAGGCTAGAGGCTTTTGGGAACTGTCTTGGAGAGTTTTGCAATCTCCTTTGTTTGACAGTTTTGTTGTGATTTCTGCCCCCTCCTTTACTGACTTGATAAGTTTGTTATATATATTTTTTGTCCTTTCAAGCCAAAACCTGTAAGCCCATCTTCTTTTCTTTCTTCTCTCTCTCTCTCTAGTACAGATTGCAGCATAAAATAATGTTTATGTTTGTACTTTGAATTCTGAAAAAGCAATGGCCTAGGGAAATGATGAAATGAAAAGTTGCTTGCACACTAATCTTTCTCTGCATACTTTGTACTTCTTCCAGATTTTATGCCTCTTGTTATCTTTCCATATCTTCTTTTGACAGCTTTGAGCTTTTTGGCTTAGTTGCTTTGACATTTAGTTCAGTTTAGATTTGGACTTTGGTTAGGCATGCTGTTTGTTTTTCATCCTTGGTTTAGAACTTTTGGAATTATGCAGTATGTAACTTTTGTGCATTTTCAAACTTTAATTTGCAAACATTTTTCATCCTTCTTTGTGAACCGGGAGAAATCCCGTGATTTGCAGAGTGGGCGAACTGATCCCGGCCATTCGCTTTTAATGATGAGTCTTTAAATTACTGTCTGTCTTTTATTTGTCTGCTTCTGACTTTTTCTTCTTTTCTTTATTTTGCAGATAAAACTCAATGGAGCATTGGACGGAAGATGAAGACTTAGGAATTTTCTTAGGATAGTTTTTATTTCAATTTTAATTGTCTGTAAAATTATTATTGTAAATACTTCGTAAATGAATACCGTATTTAAATAATAATTGTAACAAATAAATTAAAGATGAATAAAATCTATTTTTTATCAGTTAATTCCTTTTCTTCTTTTCAATTATTTATTTTATTATTTATAATTATTAAATTATAATAAATGGAAATAAATTCCAATTATCTTAACTTAGAATAAATAAACAATTAAATAAACATTGTGGTTTCAGCATTGATCAATTAATAAACCTGGCGCTTCAAAAATCCAAAGCAAAGCACAGTCAATCACAACAATTGCCCAAATGTCTTTTCTCTTAATGATTTTAAATCAAACACTGCAAACTCAGACCAAATGCCTCTTTTCACTGATTTAGTCAAACATTGCAAACTCAATCCAAATGCCTCAGTCCATATCTCGGAATAACTTGAAAAGCACTGTGGGATTAATTCTTTCTGAGAATGCGTGCACAAAAACCCTAGTTCTTGATCAAATGCCAAAGAAACGTTCGCCTGATCGAAGTTGAGCCAAAATCAACCAAACCCTAAGCAAACTGTTTTGAATTGTTCCAGAGCCATGCAAATCAATGAAAACCCTAATTTTGTCTGACTGACGAGAAAAGTCTATTTGTCCGATTCTTGAGCCAGTCTGAAAAATCAGGAAAAGCCTGAAGCTGTGATTTCTTGTGGAAAAATACGAGGGCAAATTTTGGGGTACAACAGTTGCCCCTGTTCAATCTTCTTGGACCTGAAGAGTTAGATTGGCAAGTTTGCCTTTCGCGACTCGAGGGTAAAAGGAGATTGGACACTAGAGTGCCCAGAAAATTTGCACTCGGTGATGTGATGGTAGAGGTGAATGGGCTTACAGATGCCATTTGGTGATGGGCTTAAAGATGCCATCTGGAATGTGACAGAATCTTGTCGGGGGATGGGCTTAGAGATGCCATCTGGAAATGGGCTTAAAGATGCCATTTGGTGACTGCTGGTAGGAGGATGGGCTTATAGATGCCATCTGGAAATTGTTGAACTGTATGTCACTGGTGAGTGGACGAGTATCAGAAAGGTATCCATGTTTTGGAACATCTCTGAACTGGGGATCTGAGCAAGCAATAGATTGACATCCGTGTTTGGAGAATCCATAAACTGTTTTCAGGAGTTGGAGTTGAATACGCAATAGAGCAGCATCCATTATTGGGAAGCGTCCGTAAAGAAGTTGCATCTGAACAAGTGATAGATTAACATCCGGTATTGGGAAGAATCCGTAAACTGTTTTCAGAAGTCTCGAAGTGAAGAAGGAACCTATGTAGGGTTTCCTGATGATGCGTCCGTGTAAAACTGCATCTGAGTGAATCTGGAATAAGTATCAGAATGTCATCGTGTCTGGGTCACATCTGAACTATCTCTGAGTGAATCTGGAATAAGTATCAGAATGTCGTCGTGTCTGGGTCACCTCTGAACTATCTCTGGATGAATCTCGGAAGATGATGATCTTTGTCTGTCGACTGATCTTACCTGAAAAGGTAAAGAGTTAGCTGTATGCAATGTCATAATGCATGATGCAATGTATGTTATATCAATGTTTATGATATGAATGCGATGAATGCGCATGTAAGCTGATGAGCTATCTTACTGAGGATAGATGAATCTCGGATGGCTGAAGATAAAAGAATCTTGACTGCTGCCGGGGAGAACAATTCCTTGGCTGCTGCTGTGGAGGGCAAGAATCTTCTGATCGTTGAAAATGAGAAGTCCTGGGACCACTGTTGGGGAATCAGAAGCTTGGGTTGTATGCCAATATATTGGGGATTCCTGTCTCGAGGAGATCTTCACTGGGGAATATTCGAATATTCTGTGAGGAACTGAGAATGAGAGTCTCCATTCTGCTTGGGGTTTGATAGTTGGAAGTTTTTAGCTCCGCTTGGGGTTGCAAGAATCTTGACTCTGAGGGGAATTAGATTTTGGAAGACTCTCTGGATGGGGATTGCAAGAATCTTCTGATTGCTGCAGGTGTTGATCTGGAATGGGCTTACAGATGCCATTTGGAGATAGGATGGATAGTTAACTGGAGATGTGTTGAATCGTAAGTTGAAAGAAAGAACCTGTGTAGAGTTTTCTGATGATGAGTCCGTATGAAACTACATCTTGGATTTGAGATCTGTATGAGTAGCAGAATGACTTCCGTGTCTGAAGTATATCTGAAACTGTAACTAGGATCTGAATGAGTGACAGAACGGCTACCGTGTCTGGAGCGTATCTGAAACTGTATCTTGGAGTAGAGATCTGTATGAGTAGCAGAATGACTTCCGTGTCTGGAGTATATCTGAAACTGTAACTAGGATCTGAATGAGTGATAGAACGGCTACCGTGTCTGGAGCGTATCTGAAACTGTATCTTGGAGTAGAGATCTGTATGAGTAGCAGAATGACTTTCGTGTCTAGAGTGTATCTGAAACTGTAACTAGGATCTGAATGAGTAACAGAACGGCTACCGTGTCTGGAGCATATCTGAAACCGTATCTTGGAGTAGAGATCTGTATGAGTAGCAGAATGACTTCCGTGTCTGGAGTGTATCTGAAACTGTAACTAGGATCTAAATGAGTGACAGAACGGCTACCGTGTTTGGAGCGTATCTGAAACTGTATCTTGGAGTAGAGATCTGTATGAGTAGCAGAATGACTTCCGTGTTTGGAGTGTATCTGAAACTGTAACTAGGATCTGAATGAGTGACAGAACGGCTACCGTGTCTGGAGCGTATCTGAAACTGTATCTTGGAGTAGAGATCTGTATGAGTAGCAGAATGACTTTCGTGTCTGGAGTGCATCTGAAACTGTAACTAGGATCTGAATGAGTGACAGAACGGCTACCGTGTATGAAGCGCATCTGAAACTGTATCTTGGAGTAGAGATCTGTATGAGTAGCAGAATGACTTCTGTGTCTGGAGTGTATCTGAAACTGTAACTAGGATCTGAATGAGTGACAGAACAGCTACCGTGTCTGGAGCGTATCTGAAACTGTATCTTGGAGTAGAGATCTGTATGAGTAGCAGAATGACTTCCGTGTCTGGAGTGTATCTGAAACTGTAACTAGGATCTGAATGAGTGACAGAACGGCTACCGTGTCTGGAGCGTATCTGAAATTGTATCTTGGAGTAGAGGTCTGTATGAGTAGCAGAATGACTTCCGTGTTTGGAGTGTATCTGAAACTATAACTAGGATCTGAATGAGTGACAGAACGACTACCGTGTATGAAGCGCATCTGAAACTGTATCTTGGAGTAGAGATCTGTATGAGTAGCAGAATGACTTCCGTTTCTGGAGTGTATCTGAAACTGTAACTAGGATCTGAATGAGTGACAGAACGGCTACCGTGTCTGGAGCGTATCTGAAACTGTATCTTGGAGTAGAGATCTGTATGAGTAGCAGAATGACTTCCGTGTCTGGAGTGTATCTGAAACTGTAACTAGGATCTGAATGAGTGACAGAACGGCTACCGTGTCTGGAGCGTATCTGAAATTGTATCTTGGAGTAGAGATCTGTATGAGTAGCAGAATGACTTCCGTGTTTGGAGTGTATCTGAAACTGTAACTAGGATCTGAATGAGTGACAGAACGGCTACCGTGTCTGGAGCATATCTGAAACTGTATCTTGGAGTAGAGATCTATATGAGTAGCAGAATGACTTCCGTGTCTGGAGTGTATCTGAAACTGTAACTAGGATCTGAATGAGTGACAGAACGGCTACTGTGTCTGGAGCGTATCTGAAACTGTATCTTCCGACAGGTGATGAAGGAATTGTTGAACACTTTTGACATTCGAATGCCCCAAGTGGTGACGTAGATAATTTCCTGGCTTGTTACAGGTGTTAATCCATAATCAGTCGTTCACAGATATTTTTCTGGCTTGTTACAAGTGTTGATCCGGAACTTAAGAAAGGTGACAGAATGGCAACCGTGTCTGGAGCACATCTGGACCGTATCTTCCAACAGGTGATGAAGGAATTGCTGAACACTTTTGACATTCGAATGCCCTAAGTGGTGATGTAGGAGTCTCTTTAGGTTACTCTACAATTGAGAGATTTTGTTGAAATCTTGACTGGACTGCCCCAGGTTAACTGAACTTTGAAAGATCTGTTGAACCCCTGACTGGACTGCCCCAGGTTAACTGGATGGTGCCATGTCATGCCCTACTGTTGATAGGAGATTTGTCGTTGGAAGGGTTACTCTTTTTAAGTGATTTTGTTCACTGAGAGAGTTTTCGTTCCTCCGAACATTCGTTGTATGAATTTCTTCGCTGTCAAACAAATAGCCAAATGCAAATAGTGATATTCAAACAATGCAAAGTTTTATGTTTGTCTCGAAGTTTTGAAAAATGCGTTTTTTAGCAGAAAACTTTTTATAAGACAAATCAACACAAGATTTTAGAGCAAAGCCTTACAGGAGTCAGGATACCTTTTGTAACAGTACGCTTTCGAACTAACCCATGCTTCAATTAGGACTTTTAAAGGGTTGTAACGTGGCCTGGTTCACGGTTTAAGAAACAAAGGATAAAGGCTCAAAGTATATTTGTACCCACCCGCTCTTCGCGATGTTCTTCAACCCTAAGCTCAGTTAATTGTGCGTCGCACTCTATTTGAGTTTGGAACGACCTTTGGGTGATGGTTCACCAGTTGAATTTTGGGAGACAGTCATCATCTCCTTTTTTCTTTGCAACATTTTTCATGTTGTTTAGGATTTGTAATGACCTCACTATTTTGATTTTGATTTGTTATCCCTAACTTTTTCCTGACTGTTCCCGTTTTTTGAGATTACAGTCAGCGGGATGCCCCAGCTTTCTTAAGCCTCCTTTACAGGTTTTGGCTCAGTGGGCTTTTTCTTTTGAGAGATTGACTGCCTATGTGATAGGGAACCCCCCTTGTCTTTTGATTCCAAAGGAATGCTTTCTTTTTTCGACGTCGTTCGTTGTTTTACGAACTGAGAGTTTGCGACTTCAATGCGCATTTTTTGAATTAACTGAGATACTACCCTACCCCAGGTTTATATCAAAGGTTTCGATTGTTTAGAACAGAAAACTTCTACTTCTTTGGCTCGAAGGGGTTGACTAGGGATTAACTTCCTTATAACTCCAGTGTTTGGGAATTGAAAGAAATGCCTGTACATCATCAGCAAGGTCTGTTCCAAAGCATATTGTATGAGATTATGGTATTGTTTCGTCATCCTCCCTCTAAAGGCTTGCAACTTTTTATCAAGAGTTAAATATCATAAAGAAAGCATAAGAGTAGTGAAAACGAATGGATGAATTCAAGACAAACATATGCAATGCATTAATGAAACAGAGTTTAACATCAACAGTTAATTGTTTGAATAACAAAAGAGATTACAACTTTGAAAATTCAAAATGAAGCAAAAGTCTCTCAGTTTGTCACATCAGATGGAGAACTCCTTAATGGAAGATTTTCATCTCGTCGTCTGGCATGAACCTCAGAACTCCAATGTCGATCAGATCTTGAATCTTGTTCTTCAAGGCCCAACAGTCGTCGGCGTTGTGTCCCGGGCTGTAGGAGTGGTAAACACAAAATGCATCGGGATGATAGTTAGGAGCGGAGGTATTGGGCTTCCGAGGAGGATCCCTTAAATCAGTCAGATTGACCTCCAACAAGCGCTCCAGAATCAGAGATGACGGTAGGTCAGTCTCTGTGAACTGTCTTCCTGACGTCTCTTACTTGCGCTGATTACCCCGTTGACGCTGGCGAGGTTGTTGATGGGCTTGTGACCCTGAAGCAAGCAAAGGAGCCTTCCCCTTGTCTTCTTGAGTGGAGGGGAGTTGAGTGGTGACTTGTTCTTCAACCTCAGATGTTTTCCCCAGTTGGTTGTTCCGAAGCAGTTGGTTGACGAGAACTTTGAGTTCCTCCTGCCTTTGAGACAAATCCTGGATGAGAGCCATCTGGCCCACCAGCTGCCCCGTCATTTGGATCCTCATTGTTGTCAGCTCAAATTGCAGGGCTTCCAACTGATCACTCCTGGTATTGTTTGAATTCCCTTGGACCAAGCCCTTTGTGAGGAGAGCTTTCACTTCTTCTTGCCCCAGAGACAGGTTCAAGAACATTTCCTGCAGTTGAGCAGTCTGGTCCTGGATATCCTTGACAGTCCTTTCTAGAGCCATCTCTTACTGAAATAAACAGTATGAGAGTAAGGAAACCTGAAAAAGGAAAAACTATCAAAATGCAATGCATGATATGTGGATGCATGCTTCCAAGGATCTCTTTGGGGTAAACACAAGAAAATGTTAGAGGTTGAACTTTGATCTTAGATTGGAGAACTTTTGCACCAGTGGATGTCTTTCCACAAGAATCAAGCTCACCATGTCAAGTGGGTCATAGACCCTGATTCAAGTTGTTGTACTTGATCTTTGATTGGAGAATTGTGTACTGGTGGATGTCTTTCCACTAGAATCAAGCTCACCATGTCAAGTGGGTCATAGCCCCTGATTCAAGTTGTTGTACTTGATCTTTGATTGGAGAACTGTGTACTGGTGGATGTCTTTCCACTAGAATCAAGCTCACCATGTCAAGTGGGTCATAGTCCCTGATTCAAGTTGTTGCACTTGATCTTTGATGGCATTTGTTTAGAGGAGAAACCTTTTTCCCTTTGGTAGACGTCTGGTTCAACGTAACCCTGCATCAAAAGAACCCTCGAGATCTTTGAAAAGGTTATTGAAAATGCCATGGTATGATGTCATGATGTTATGTACATGCATGCAAAACAAGCAAGTGTATATACAGGCAATCATATTCACACAAAGCAAACAAGTCCTTAGGTTTAGGCTTGCATGGGGTTGTAGGTAAGTACCCTCTTGAAGTTAGTTGGCTCATCCTGTCCTAGAATAGAGACCGGGTTCTAAGGAGCTCAATATCATTGGATTGTTTTCTGTGTTCATTGTTTCGGTTTAGCCACTTAACTGGCGACCGAAATATTCCAAGAAAACAACCCTCCATGAGTGTAGTATTGAGTATCTACCAACTTCGGACTGCACCAAAGTCGGTCATCTCACTACCCCTAAAAAGGCTAGGATGGTCAATTAAGGTTCTAAGAGTTCGTTAGTGCTTTACGACATCACTCAGCGGCCCCGTACTCTCCTTGATTGAACTCAAGGGTTACTGGTACTCACAAATATGTCACACTAACATAGCTTACTGCTTCAACCGTGTCGATATACCTCGCACAGTTCCCTCACAGTTTTTTGCTATTTACCTAAAAAGGTGCCCCAAATCCGGGTGTAGGATTTACAACAAACCCAAACAAGAACCCAAAAGATAAAGCAATCAAGTCAATCAAAGCAAGAATGTAAAGGTGATCTAAACCCTAAGTTAACCCCACTTTTAGAAATATCCCCAGCAGAGTCGCCAGTTCTGTGATACGGTGGGAGAACTGACTTGAGGTTTTGCGTTTGTTTTCGCACTTGTTCGGTTTAGCAAGAGTCGCCACCGAATTTTTATTTTATCCTAAAGGAAAGGTTAAAAAAAGCACAGGAAAAACCTTTTGAGATGTTTCGTGGGTTCGGGGGGTAGATTATGAAAAGGGAAGGTATTAGCACCCTTTTCATCCATGGTTATCCATGGGCTCTTAGTTACTTGGTTTTAGATCACTTGCCTTGATTTTTGATTGCTTGAAAATAGTGTGTGTATTTGTGTTTTGAAAATGTTTTTGAAATAGACGCCTTTGTTTCGGCAACCGTTGTAATGACTCGTGTTTGAGTATATACAAGGGTGTGTATCTTTTCGAAAAGATGTTTCAAATGTTTTTGAAAGTTTTGTTTTGAAAGTGTTGTGGAGTGTGGTTTTGAAAAGGAGGCAAGTGTTTTTGCAAGATTGATCCAAGTAACTAAGAGTTTGTCTACCCCTAAATTTACTCAAAGGTTTTTTCTTATGTTTTAACCCCTTTTTAACAATTTTGTTCCACCATTGTATTTGGTGGACAATCTTGCGTTTAGGATGTTTTAACGGGACAGGCGCGGGTCATCGTATGGACCATGAATGCAATGGTGCCAAGTATCTTTGGCAATTTGCTTGAAGGGACTATGATCATTTTGATAGGCAACTTTCGAAAGCGTCATCGAGGGTCTTATGATCATTTGAATTGTTTTGCCAAAGAAACTTGACGTGCAAGCATGGCCCATTTTGGAAGGCAACATGTGGGATTACCCTAGGGGGTGCAAGTGTGATTGTGTATTGATTTCATGTATTTGTCTTGTATTAGGTTATCTAGCGTTCGATTTTATGTACATACAAACCCTAGGTCTAACCATGGTATATTTGAAAGCGATAAATTGCGGGAATTTAAAGTCTACGCTATTACAAAATAGTATCCGGGAGTGGGGGTACAAATTTACAAATGGGGATGAGACTTTAGGAGCGTAGTGTCCAATAATTACAACCAAATCGAATTGCGATCGCAAATGTAATAAGTATCAAATGTATAGCATAGAGGCAATGTAAAAGGTAACAATGTTTTGGAATAAAAGATAAACAAATGTGTATGTGTAAATGTGTAAGTGTACGTATTTATTTACAGGTTGAGAAAAATGTGTACTTAAATGTATTATTAAGTATTGTTAACTTAATGAGAAAATTGAATATTTCATTTATATATTGTTATCATTTTATATTTTGTTAAATATATATAAAACAAAAGTTTTAATCTTAAGAAAAGAATGTTTTGAAATTCTATTTTTTTATGTGTTAATATTAATGTTTTTAATTAATCTTTTTTTATGTACAAAGTTTTAACTAAAAAAAATATTTTAAGAAAAAATTAATGTTTTTTGGTGTATTTTAATTAATGTATTATATACGAAAGGGGGAAAAATGTTTCAATTTTGAGAAAGAATTAATGTTTTAAATTTGAGAAAGGAAAAAAAATAATATGCTCAAGATTATTATTATGTTATAAAAAAGGATATTATTAATAAAAGATTGATGTAAAAATAATGTGTTAATTTATATATAAAAAAAGGATATGATAAGTAAAAAAAAATAAGTTTGAAAGAATAAAAAACGGGCTTTAGAGTTTTAAGCCCAATGACCAATAACCAGGATAATGGGCAAAAGGGGGTGCACCCAGGAAGGACAAAATGGGCTTTAGGCGTTCAGAAAGGGCAAAGGCCCAACGCTTGGCACAAAAAATGCAAAAGGGTTTTCATTCTTATGTTCATTTGGATCGGATTAGGGTTTGTGAAACATAGAGGCGCCGTTTATCGTTTCTTTCTTCGTCTTCTTCGTTCGTCTTTATCCTCTTGAGCCAAGCATCCAGAACAAAGTCCTTTTCCCAAGCCACCAGCGCCACCATCTGTGTCCTCTTCTCCCCACGGATCGCTCGGTGATATGGTACGAAGGTGATGATCTCGCTCTCTTAATGTGTTAGGGTTTCAAACTTGCATGTTTTTACTTTTTTCGTTCATTGACTCTGTTTCTTGTGTATTGTGGTTCACATGATGTTTTGAAAAGAGGGAAAAAGGAGTACTACCTTTTGGAGGAGACAGAAGAGGAATGAAGGTGGAGGCGCTCAGGCGGCTAGACGGAGACTTGATGATGCGCGAGCTTTGCTGGAGAAAAAATGGTACTCTGTATTCTTCCTTTTCTATGGTTTAATGATGCATTTCTGAAAGCCTAGTTTAACTTCCTTTTTCTCTTCTTCTCTTGTCCTCGCTTCTGCTTGTGTATGCTTCTGTGTGTTTGGTTGCCTTGGAATGCTTGTTATGAAATGCTTGCTTTCAATGATGTTTGCCTGAGATGTTCTGTATGCCTAGACAGTTGCCTTGTATGATTCAAATGCTTTGATGCCTTGAAATGCTTTAGCTTGATGATTAACCTAGTGATGACAGTGTTCTGAGGGTTTGGAGTTTAGAGGCTTTTTGACTTTGTTGGTTGATGCTTAGGCTTGACAGTTTGATGCTGGAGGGTTTGGTGTTTAGTTGGTTATGGACCTTTTTTCTGGTTCATGATCTTACTGGTTTTGGCCGTTTGAGGGTTGTTCGCAGTTTACAGGTTATGGCCTTAGGGTTTTGACACAGGTAAGGCTTAGCAGGTTTGTGTTCTTGTCAACTGGTTTTGTGTGCTTACAGGCCTGAAACAGGTTGAGGCGTGACAGTTCAGTAAGGCTTGGACAGGGTTTTAGCTTCTTTTGCTTGGTTGAAAGCTCCAGGCAGGTTTTGCTTTGATTGAGGCTATGGCTTTGAATGCTTTTGGTTAAGGCTTTAGTGCTTTACTGGTTGGGCATGTTCTTGCCTTTGGTGTTTTTTGAACTGGTTCTTGTGTGCTTACAGGCCTGTATTGAAAGGCTTATACAGGTTCAGTGTTTAAAGGCTAGAGGCTTTTGGGAACTGTCTTGGAGAGTTTTGCAATCTCCTTTGTTTGACAGTTTTGTTGTGATTTCTGCCCCCTCCTTTACTGACTTGATAAGTTTGTTATATATATTTTTTGTCCTTTCAAGCCAAAACCTGTAAGCCCATCTTCTTTTCTTTCTTCTCTCTCTCTCTAGTACAGATTGCAGCATAAAATAATGTTTATGTTTGTACTTTGAATTCTGAAAAAGCAATGGCCTAGGGAAATGATGAAATGAAAAGTTGCTTGCACACTAATCTTTCTCTGCATACTTTGTACTTCTTCCAGATTTTATGCCTCTTGTTATCTTTCCATATCTTCTTTTGACAGCTTTGAGCTTTTTGGCTTAGTTGCTTTGACATTTAGTTCAGTTTAGATTTGGACTTTGGTTAGGCATGCTGTTTGTTTTTCATCCTTGGTTTAGAACTTTTGGAATTATGCAATATGTAACTTTTGTGCATTTTCAAACTTTAATTTGCAAACATTTTTCATCCTTCTTTGTGAACCGGGAGAAATCCCGTGATTTGCAGAGTGGGCGAACTGATCCCGGCCATTCGCTTTTAATGATGAATCTTTAAATTACTGTCTGTCTTTTATTTATCTGCTTCTGACTTTTTCTTCTTTTCTTTGTTTTGCAGATAAAACTCAATGGAGCATTGGACGGAAGATGAAGACTTAGGAATTTTCTTAGGATAGTTTTTATTTCAATTTTAATTGTCTGTAAAATTATTATTGTAAATACTTCGTAAATGAATATTGTATTTAAATAATAATTGTAACAAATAAATTAAAGATGAATAAAATCTATTTTTTATCAGTTAATTCCTTTTCTTCTTTTCAATTATTTATTTTATTATTTATAATTCTTAAATTATAATAAATGGAAATAAATTCCAATTATCTTAACTTAGAATAAATAAACAATTAAATAAACATTGTGGTTTCAGCATTGATCAATTAATAAACCTGGCGCTTCAAAAATCCAAAGCAAAGCACAGTCAATCACAACAATTGCCCAAATGTATTTTCTCTTAATGATTTTAAATCAAACACTGCAAACTCAGACCAAATGCCTCTTTTCACTGATTTAGTCAAACATTGCAAACTCAATCCAAATGCCTCAGTCCATATCTCGGAATAACTTGAAAAGCACTGTGGGATTAATTCTTTATGAGAATGCATGCACAAAAACCCTAGTTCTTGATCAAATGCCAAAGAAACGTTCGCTTGATCGAAGTTGAGCCAAAATCAACCAAACCCTAAGCAAACTGTTTTGAATTGTTCCAGAGCCATGCAAATCAATGAAAACCCTAATTTTGTCTGACTGACGAGAAAAGTTTGTTTGACCGATTCTTGAGCCAGTCTGAAAAATCAGGAAAAGCCTAAAGCTGTGATTTCTTGTGGAAAAATACGAGGGCAAATTTTGGGGTACCACAGTTTACGCCGTACAATCTCCACAATCTAATGTTGTTTACCTAAAAAGTGCCCCCAGATCTGGGTGTAGGATCTTCAACAATACCCAAGCAAATAAACCCTTAAGGATAAAGCAAACAAAACAAACAAGAAAGCAATTTTTAAAAATGTCCTAGATCTTAAGGTATACCCCACTTTATTTATCCCCAGCAGAGTCGCCAGTTATGTGATACAGTGGCAGAACCGAATGTTTTTTAGTTACTACTGGTTTTACGTTTTTTGTTCGCAAATGTACGGTAAACAAGAGTCACTACCGACTTTTATTTCATCTAACAAAGAAAAAGGGAAAAGAATAGAAAAAACCTTTTTCGAGATGTTTCTGAGTACGTGGGGTAGATTATAGAAAGGGAAGGTGTTAGCACCCTTTCTATCCATGGTTTTCCATGGGCTCTTAGATACTTGCTCATTTTTGAAATTGCTTTCGTGTGTTTGTATGTTTGAAAATTTTGAAATTGCCTTAGTGCGGCGTCTCACTTTATGGTAACCCTTGTATCAGTCCTCAAGGGTGTGATAAAATGTTTTTGAAAACTTTAATTTGAAAAGCTTGTTTGAAAGTGTATGTGTAAAAATTTGTTGTTTTGAGCAAGTACCTAAAAGTTTCTACCTACTCGAAAAAGTCTATTCGTTTTCTTATTTCCTTTAGACAGTGTTATCCTACTATTAAGGAGTAGGTAGCTCCATCGTTGGAGTTTAAGGGACAATCAAAAGGGACGTTTTTACGGTCACATAAGCAATGATTAGGAAACCTTACTAATTATCCTAGATTCCTAAAGATCTTTCCGAGGCAACATTCAAACGAGTCATTTTTTATCTTTTGGGACTGGAGGATGTGATGCGGTGGGAGAAATGACTTGAGGTTTTGCGTTTGTGTTTGCAAATGTTGCAGTTAGCAAGAGTCGCCACCGACTTTTATTTGTCCAAAAGGAAAGGTAAAAAAGCACAGGAAAGACCTTTGAGATTGTTTTTAGGTTCAGGGGGTAGATTATGAAAAGGGAAGGTGCTAGCACCCTTTTCATCCATGGTTTTCCATGGGCTCTTAGTTACTTGTTTTAGATCACTTGATTTGCTTTTTCAATTGTTTGAAATGGTCCTTTCTATGGTTTTGAAAGTATTTTGAAAAGAGGCCATCGTTTTGGCGATCTTTGTAATGATTCTTGTTTGTAAGAATGTATACAAAGATGTTTGTCTTTTGAAAAATGTTTCAATGTTTGAAAGTTGTTTGGAAATTGTTTTGAAACGTGTGTGTGTATTTATGAAAATAGCAAGGATTGTTTGAAAGAGATCAAGTAACTAGGAGTTATCTACCCTATTCAAAAGACTTTCTTGTACATTTTTATTCCTTTGATGTTGTTGACCTACTATTATTTTAGTAGACAAACATTTTTTTGGATGTTAAACGGGACGGGCGTGGGTCATCGTATGACCATGATAACAATATTGCCAAGTATCTTTAGCAAGTTTTGAGAGACTAAGATCATCTTTGTTTAGGCAACCAAGATAGCGTCATCAAGGGACTATGATCTTTTGTTTTGTTTTTGTTTTGCCAAGATACCTAGCATGTATACCATGGCCATTTTGTAAGGCAACCAAGTGGGTGAAACCCTAGAGGTGCTTGTGTGCAAGGTGTTGTCATTTTTCATGCATTTTTGTCTTGTATTAGGTCATGCTATTTGTTTGATTTTTTGTCTTATCATACAAATCCTAATTTACTAAACATGTATATAATGCGATAAATTGTGTAAAGTAAATCTAAACTATTACAACAATATTATGGGAGGGGGAATACAAGTTTTGAATGGGGATATTTGCACAAAATAAAACCCTAATTCACTATTACAACCCAATTGAATTTATTGTACAATAAATAAATAAACAAATATTTAAATATGCAATAAAAATGTAAATATGCAAAATGTTTTGTAATTGTTTTAAGTATGAGAAAATAACGTTTTCTAAGTCCTAAAAATAAGAAAAAATAATGTTATTTTTGAAAGGGTGAAAAACCCTAATTTTTGTTTAAAAGAAAAATACATGTTTTCTAATATTCTTGTCCATTTTTGTTTAAGAAAAATAATAAAAATATTATGTATAAATATTAAAAATTAAAATATGTGAGAAAATAATATTTTATGTGTATAATATAATAAAATAAAATATTTAAGTATTTTAATATTATTTACAAGTTTATTTAAGAAAATAAGTTTTATAAACCTAATAAACTATTTTTATGCCAAAAAAATAATAAAAATAATAAAATAAAATGCAAAAAATTAAGAAAATATTTTTATGATTTTATAATGTTCAGAAAATAAATAAATGCAAGTCAAAATATAAAATATGCAAAAAATATAAAAAATAAAAGAAAATGCAAAGGGGGAGGGGTGCAGAAGTAAAATGGGGGAGGGGTGCAAAAAGTAAAGACAGCAAGCCCAAGCCCAAGCCAGCCTTCATCCTTGACCTTTTTCTCCTTCGCGCGCCTGGTTCAGTTCAACCTGCAACTCTCTATTCTTTGCACAAGAACAAAATCTTGCAACATAAAACTTGTAGCATTTTTTATCACGATTCCAATGATATAAAAAACGTGACCTAACTCTAAAAGACCAAGGAGAATTTTAATGGTCCTAATTTCTGACCTATTTTTTCAGCATGTTCAACATCCAAATACTCTTAGCTCAGTTAATATAAATAGAATCTACGCATATGTACAACTTAAGCATGTTGAGGACTACATTTTTGCTTCACAAACCTAAGCTTAAGGATGTCTAAATAGAGAGAGAGAAACTTGACAAATACCTTGTTCAATTGAATTTGGATATGGCAATGTGGGAACTTTGAGTGAGGCCTGAAGATTGTGTGAACTTCCTTGAAGTTCCCTCAACCTTTTCCAATGCTTAGTTGGTCTTGTAGATGGCTAAAACTCCTTGCATGAGTCAACCTGCAAACCTTCAAAATGAAAATGGTGAAGCTTGAAACAGGGGTTACAGTTGCAAGACAAAGGCCTAGATAGTTTAGGTAGGAGGTATGGAATGTGTTTGAAGTGATTCAAAGCAAAACACACGAGCCAATATTGTTTTGGCTTGAGATTTGCAGAAGCTGCCATGTTTTGGGCAGAAATGTGGTTGTTGTGTTTTAGGGTGTTTGAGAAGTTAGCAATTCGTGTATTCTGCTTGTTACAATGTTCTGAGGTTGTTTGAAATGAATCCAAGGCTTGCCTTTATCAAATGGATGAGATCCCTTGACTTTTGCAAGTTTCTTGCTTTTGAAGAAAAGTTGGAAGTGACAATGCCAAAGCCTGTACAGGCTTGCTTGCTAGCTACACATAGTTAGTACAAGTTTCCTGATATTTGTGGATATTGTTTGCAGCAAAAGATTAAGTCCATGGCTTAAGATTTACAAAGTTGGAAAAAGCAAGCTTTATCAAAATGGTATTATGCACTTTATGCCATTTTTGGATTAATTCAATGTGCAATGTTTCAAAGATCAAAATAAATCCACTGTACACTAAATTAGCATTCAATTATGGAGTGTAGAAAGGATTAGGACCTGTAATACCAAGTACAAGCATGTTTGAAACTGATTTGCAACTTGTAACATGGTGAAAATGCCTTGAACAAAAGTGATAATTTTCCATTTTCATTTTTTCGATTCTCCCTAACCATAAATGATCTTGGAGAGTTCTTTGATATTTTTGAAAGCTTGTAACATTCTCTACAATCCATCTTCGAAATTCATTTTGAGATTCCTCTTGGAACTAGGTGAAAAGTTGCCATGAAGTTAGGTCAAAAATCTGCTAAACTAGGGCAAAATTTCACTAAGTTAAAAAGTTTATGGACCCCTATTCACAAAATCATAATTTGATATCCAAGAATCTTTTGGGAAAACTTTGTGAAACAAAGTTGTAGATTTCATGGAGGACTACAACTTTCATGTTGGAAGTTTTCTTTGAATCCAATTGCATCATGGTGAAAAAGTTATGGAAAGTTGGGAAAAAATAAGAAATTTCCATTACTTAGAAAAATTCTAAGTTATGAAAATTTCAAATTAAAACCCTAATTTTCAAAATTAGGTTTCTTGATCAACAAGTTTCACATTTTGACATATCTTGATGAATTATGACCTTTGGCACTTGAGGAAATGGGCTTAAAGATGCCATTTGGAGATGTGATAGAATCTTGTTGGAGATGGGCTTAAAGATGCCATCAAGAATGTCTGCTGAGTTGTAAGTTGTAAGTCAGGAGAATAAGTATCAGAATGGTGTCCGTGTCTGGAACGTATCTGAGCTGTATCTGGAGACTGAATCTGAATGAGCGAAGGAATAACATCTGTATCTGGAGCGTATCCAAGTTGTATCTGAATGTTGAATATGAATAAGCACTAGAATAGCATCCGTGTCTGGAGCGTCTCTGAGCTGGGGAAAATCGGAATAAGTGATAGAATGGCAACCGTATCTGGAGCGTATATGGACTGTATCTGAAGTTTGAATCTGAATGAGTGATAGAATGGCATCCGTGTCTGGAGCGTATATAAATTGTATCTTGAGTTGAGATATGAATGAGTAATAGAATGACTTTCGTGTCTGGAGTGTATCTGAACTGTATCTGAGATCTGAGTCTGAATGAGCAACAAAATGACTTCCGTGTCTGGAGTGTATCCGTACTGTATCTTGACTTTGAATTTTGAATGAGTAATAGAATGACTTCCGTGTCTGGAGTATATCTTTACTGTATCTGAATGTTGAATATTGTTAATGATAGCTGTTAATCTTATCCTGAAAAGGGTAAAATGTTAGCCGAAACACAGAGTTATGTTGCATGAAATGTATGATGGAATAAATGTGTTTTATCAATGTTTATGATATATGGATGTAATGTATGCGCATGTAAGCTGATTTGTTGTATTGATGAGGAAAATAAATCCTTGATAGTTGGGGATAATGAAATCCTTGACTGCTACCGGGGAAAATAAATCCTTGACCGCTGCTGGAGAATCAAAACCTTTGATTGCTGAGGATGAGAAATCCTGCGCGACTGTTGGGGATGGAAAAATCCTTGACAACTTCTATGGGGATGTGAGAATCCTTCATGTCTTGAAGTTGAAGTATTGACAAAATATGTTGTGATAGTAATTCCAAACTACTAGAGAAATCTGCTTGGGGAGTCCAGAGAATTTTGATGACCTCTACCGGGGATCACACAATGGGAATCCTTACTCGGCTAGGGAATAGGGAAAACTCTGATGACTTCTGTGGGGAATTAAGAATGAGAATCTTCATTCTGTTGAGAAGTAGTGAATACTTTGGTGACTTCACGCTGGGGAGTAATGAAGACCCTGGCAACTTTACTGAGGAATCAAGAATGAGAGTCTTCATTCTGTTGGGGAGTAAAAACTCTGTGGGGAAGAAGGCTTACTGCTGGAGAGTAAATTCAGGAGTTTTCAGTCGTCTACCACTCTTACTGGGGAAAATCCCAGGTTGGGGAGAGACAAAGGTTAATTGTTATATGATTGATTTCCAGGTTTCAAGGTAACTTGCTGGGGAAATTGGATGGTTTCCGCTGGGGATTGATAGTTAAAAGTTTTGACTCGACTGGGGAAGAAGGTTTCATCTCCGCCGGGAATCTGTAACTCAAAGTTTTTTCTCTGCTGTGGATTGGGAGTTTGAAAACTTAACTCTGATGGGAATTAAGGGTTTGGAATTTAGCTCCGCTGGGGATATGTATTTCAAGGTTTTAGCTCCGCTGAGGATCTAGATGATGTACTGCAGGGGATTTCTCTTGGAATAGCCTAAAGACGTTTTCCTATCCTTTCAGTCTGTCAGTAATTGTTCTTTTCCATCTTGTTTATTTGTAAACAGTAATTATGTTCAAATGCATATGTTCATCAATGAATTATTGAACACTTTTGCAAATAAAAACACAAGTGTAAAAGAAAAAGACAAATAGTTTTTGCACTTTAAAGAGGTATCTTTGTATTTACTTTGAGTAAGTGTTTTGTACAAAGGAGACAAGAATCCTAGTATGAGGACGG
Organism: Vicia faba; assembly: GCA_948472305.1. Taxonomy (NCBI): domain Eukaryota; kingdom Viridiplantae; phylum Streptophyta; class Magnoliopsida; order Fabales; family Fabaceae; genus Vicia; species Vicia faba. The sequence goes on from OX451735.1 coordinate 359,187,485, forward strand.
TGTCATAAAAGTAAGAAAATTTTATACAAAGAAAGATAGCTATGTGTGTAAAAATCCCATGGGGTTCCCATTCCGCTATAGCCTTCGTATCTTCGAATATCTTGTCCATCTGTTGCTTCATCCGAAGATGATTGGATTGATCAGAAGCTCAGAGTTTGTCAGTGAAGAGATTGTCCTTAAAGTGATCCGTTGAGACATAGTCATACGCTTTAATTCCCTAACTTTTGCCTGGACCGCCCTTTCAGGTTTTCAGTCCACGGGGAAACCCTTTTTTTCCCAAGTCGCCCTTTCGGGTTTTCAACTTGTCAGGTGTACAGATTTTTTTGTTTTATCCCTAATTTTTTCCTGAACCGCCCTTTCGGGTTTTCGATTCACCGGGATGCCCTTGTTTTGCCTAGGTGTGTCAACCTAGCGGGTCATTTATGCGTAGTATCTTTTGACTATGTCTGCGTTCGCAGGGTGCGGTAGGTCGTCGTCGTCCATGGTGGTTAAGATCATTGCCCCACCAGAAAAGATGTTTTTGATTACAAATGGTCCTTCGTAGGTAGGAGTCCATTTACCCCTGGGATCACTTTGCAGCAAAATGATGTGCTTGATTACCAGATCCCCGACTTGATATACCTGGCGTCTGACTTTCTTTTTGAAAGCCTTGATCATCCGCTTTTGATACGTCTGACCATGGCAAACAGCAGTAAGTAGGTTTTCATCAATCAAGTTAAGTTGATCAAGCCGGGTATGAATCCAATCGTCTACACTCAAACCAGCATCCTTCATGATTCTCAAGGAGGGAATCTGAACCTCGATAGGTAAAACAGCTTCCATGCCGTATACCAAGGAATATGGTGTTTCCCCAGTTGATGTGCGTGTCGTGGTACGGTACCCGTGAAGAGAAAACGGTAGCATTTCATGCCAGTCCTTGTAGGTGACTGTCATCTTTTGTATGATCTTCTTGATATTTTTGTTAGCAGCTTTGACTGCACCATTCATCTTTGGCCGGTAGGGAGATGAATTGTGATGTTGAATCTTGAACTGCTCGCACAAAGCGGTGATCATAGTATTGTTAAGGTTTGTACCACTATCAGTGATGATCCTTTTGGGGATACCGTATCGGCAAATAAGGTTCTTCTTTATGAAGCGGGCAACCACATTCTTAGTAACGGATGCGAAGGATGTTGCTTCGACCCACTTGGTGAAATAATCAATGGCTACCAGAATGAAGCGGTGTCCATTGGATGTTGTAGGCTTGATCTCTCCAATCATGTTGATTCCCCACATAGCGAATGGCCAAGGAGCTGTTAATACATTTAGAGGAAAAGGAGGCACGTGCACTTTGTCTGCATAGATTTGACATTTGTGGCATGTACGAGAGTGTTGATAGCAGTCAGCTTCCATGGTAGACCAGTAATAGCCTTCCCGTAGAATCTTCTTAGCCATCATATGCCCGCTAGAGTGAGTGCCGAAGGTGCCTTCATGCAAATCAGCCATGATCTTTTCAACTTCAGCTTTGTCCATACAACGGAGTAGAATAGAATCATGATTGCGCTTGTATAGGATGCCATTACTCAAGAAGAACTTAGCCGAGAATCTCCTTAAGAACTTTATGTCGTTGACTGAAGCTCCTTCAGGGTATTCCTGAGCCTCGAGATACCTTTTGACTTCATGAAACCACGGTTGGTCCACTACTTCCTCGGTATTAATCTCGTGACAATGTGCCGGTTCGTCTATTCGTTCAATGGTGATTTGGGGAGCCTCATTATCCCAGTTAAGTTTAAACATGGATGACATTTTAGCTAGAGCGTCTGCTAGCTGATTTTCTTCTCGCGGGAAGTGCTCGAAGGTAATCTTCTCGAAATGTGGTAACAATGTCAAGACATGTTCTTTGTAAGGGATGAGGTTTGGATGCTTAGTGTCCCACTCTCCTTTGATCTGACTGATGACCAAAGCCGAGTCCCCAAACACATTCAAAGATTTGATTCCCAAGTCTATAGCAGCCTTGAGTCCGAAGATGCAAGCTTCATACTCTGCCATGTTGTTCGTACAGTTGAAGCAGAGTCTGGCGGTGAAAGGAGTATGGTAACCTTCTGGAGATATAAGCACAGCACCGATACTGTTGCCAAGTGCATTGGAGGCCCCATCAAAGTACAGGGTCCATCGGGATCCTAGTTCAGGTTTGTCATATGGTCTGATCTCTTCAATGTTGTCCAATGTCATGATATCCTCGTCAGGGAAGTCAAACCTCATGGATTGGTAATCTTCGACAGCTTGATGGGCTAGATGGTCAGCTAGCACACTCCCTTTTATAGCTTTTTGGGTCGTGTACTATATGTCGTATTTCGTTAGGATCATCTTCCATCTAGCTATTCTTTTAGATAGAGTAGGCTTCTCAAAGATGTACTTGATCGGATCCATCTTAGATATCAGCAAAGTGGTATGAGTCAACATATACTGCCTTAGCCGGCGAGCAGCCCATACCAAAGCGCAGCAAGTTTTCTCGAGTAGTGAGTATCGGGTCTCACAGTCGGTAAAATTTTTGCTAAGGTAATAAATGGCATGCTCTTTTTGGCCAGACTCGTCATGTTGGCCCAGTACGCACCCCATTGAGTTCTCTAGGACAGTCAGATACATGATTAGCGGCCTTCCTTCGACGGGTGGCATCAAGATAGGAGGTTCTAGCAAGTACTCCTTGATCTTATCGAAAGAAATTTGACAGTCATCGTTCCATTTAACTACCTGATCTTTCTTCAACAGCTTGAAGATTGGCTCACAGGTAGATGTTAGATGAGAAATGAACCTTGTAATGTAGTTTAGGCGTCCCAAGAAACCTATGACCTCCTTCTCAGTGCGAGGGGCAGAAATTTCTTGTATAGCTTTGACTTTGGCAGGATCAACCTTGATGCCTTTGTTGCTGACAATGAAACCTAAGAGTTTACCGAACCGGACTCCGAGTGTACACTTGTTTGGATTCAGTCCGAGCTTGTACTCCTTCAACCTGACAAACAACTTTTGCAAGTGATCAAGGTGTTCTTCTTCAGTTTGTGATCGGGCTATCATGTCATCTATGTAGACCTCTATCTTATGATGTATTATATCATGAAACAAAGCTACCATGGCACGTTGATAGGTTGCCCTGGCATTCTTCAGTCCGAATGGAATCACTTTGTAGCAGAACGTACCCCACTGTGTAACAAAAGTAGTTTTCTCCATGTCCTCAGGTGCCATTTTGATCTGGTTATAGCCTGAGAATCTGTCCATGAAAGAAAATACTTTGTGTTGAGCTGTATTGTCAACCAGGAGTCGATGTGTGGAAGTGGAAAGTCATCTTTAGGGCTGGCCCTGTTTAAATCTCTATAATCCACGCGCATTCTGACTTTGCCGTCTTTCTTAGGCATGGGCACAATGTTAGCAACCCATCGTGGATAGGAAGTAACAGCCAGAAATCCATCATTGAACTGCTTCATAACTTTTGTTTTGATCTTCTCTGACATGTCAGGTCTCATGTGGCGAACCTTCTGTTTTACTGGTGGACAGTCTTCTCTTGTGGGCAGACGGTGTATCATAATGTCTGTATCGAGCCCCGGCATGTCTTCGTATGACCAGGAAAAGATCTCAACATAATCATGTAGTAGCTGAATTAGGCGCTCCTTGACACTCGGCTCTAGATCGGCACCTATCTTGATTTCTTTTTTGTCATCCTCAGTACCCAAGTTGATTGTGTCCAACTGTTCCTCATGAGGCTAAATTGCTCTTTCCTCTTGCTGTAGAAGTCTGGCCAATTCCCCTGGTACCTCACAATCTTCCTCACCTTCGTATTCGGCTTGGTTGATCAGATCTTCAGAGTCACTAAAGGCTATAGCAGTATCGTTACCCATAGGTTCCGGAATGGAAGGGTACCTGCATTTGTGAGTGTGGGTGTGTATAAGGGCATAGCCATCTTAAAATAACAAAATGTAAAAGAAAGACAATGAGCACAAAAATTTTAAATATGAAAAGCACCCATGATTCATTAAAATGACATATGAAATGAAGATAAAGACCCTTACAAATGGACCTATGTGCCTCGGGTAAGACACATGGTTAAAAAAGTACGAATTGTTTGTGAATCATTACAGTCCAACATAAATGGAAAATATAAATGACTGATTTATGAAAGTAATCGGAACAAAGTCTTTTGCTTCCCAGTTGCACAATCCTCCGCCAACAGTAGGGAAAATCCAGTCTTCCAAGTTGCCCTCTTTTCACTATCCTCCTCAATAGCATTGGCATCATGCCTAGGCATCGGAGCAGAGATAACATTTGGCTTTTCCGGAGCTTCAAATTCAACTTCCTTGGCGTCAATCAGATCTTGTATCTTGTTCTTCAGGGCCCAACAGTTGTTGGTGTCGTGCCCTAGACTTTATGAGTGATAAGCACATATGGTGTTGGGATGGTAATATGGAGATGAAGTGTTACGATTTTTAGGGGCCTCCTTTAGTATGGCCAGGTTCAACTTCAAGAGATGGGGTAAGACTTGAGCAGAAGTCATGTTTATCTTGGTGAATTTCCTTACAGGCCTTTCCACCCTTTGCTGGTTATTCCTCGGCTGATCATTTCTTGGCTGACTGTTTCTCGACTGGTCTGAGGCAGACTTCTGAATCATAACGGCCCCCACAGTTGGTCGTCTTTCAACTCTTCCCTGATTTCTCTGGGCATAGACAGATGACACTTATTTCCTTCCCGTGAAAGGCTTTTTTTGTAGCAGTTGAGGCAGACACATCTTTCTGAATTTTTCCGCTTCTAATATCGGCTTCAACCCTCTCGCCAGTTAGAATCAACTCAGTGAAACCTGCAGAGGAGCTTCCAATCAGGTGATTGAAGAAAGGACCTGACAATGTCCCCAAGAACATGTCCACTAGCTCTTTTATAGATAATGGTGGTTGCACCCTTCCGGCTAAATCCCTCCATTTTTGGGCGTAGTCTTTGAAACCCTCATTGGTAGCCATAGCCATACTCTGTAGCTGAGTACGGGTTGGCGCCAAGTCAGCGTTTTATTGATACTATTTATAGAATGCGGCTGCCAAATCCTCCCAATTATGGACATCAGACCTCTCCAATTGGTAGAACCAATCCAGCTGTGTTCCCGAAAGACTGTCCTGGAAAAAGTGGACCCACAGGTCCTTGTCAGAAGAATATGGTTGAATTTTCCTGACATAAGATCGTAGGTGCATCTTGGGACAAGATACCCCATCGTACTTAGCAAACAGAGGTACTTTGAATTAAGGAGGGATTACAATTCCAGAAACCAGCCCTAGCTCCTCAAAATCCAGCCCAGGCACTCTCTGTATCTCCATGGTAGCTAGACGCTCTTCCAAGTTCTTGTATTTGTCATCGGCCGGAGGGTACTGCTGTTCAGAATAGTCTTCATCCTCTTCTTCTTCTGCTTCAAACTCAGATGGCACTGCAGTTCCTTTACCTTTTCCTTCCCCCTCTTCAGATGTTGATGGGAAATCCAAAGTCCGTCTGGCTTGTCCTTTAAATCTTCTACCCAAGATAGCCACACCAGCTCTCTTCTTCTTCTTTTTCTCCTTTTCTTTCTCTAGTAGAGTCTTGAGCTCCTCCTGCCCCTTGGCCAAGGTCAGAAGTAGCTGTTGAAATTGTAAATTCTGGGCTTGCAAATCTTTGACCGTTTGTTTAATATCCATCTTGCTGAAATAAACAGTAGAGAGATGAGGAAACTTGGTGTGAAGACCTGTTTATGCATAGGATGAATGATATGTATTCATGTAATGCTTTCAAGGATTCAGAAATTCAAATTTGTTTTAAACAAAAAAGAAACACACGTCATATTAATAAGATAGAATTTGTTAGTACATCAATGCCCCATGGGCAAAATAATACAAAATTCTAAGGTAAAAAGACGTTACGCATCCTCTTTGGTGCAATGTAGATGTTGAGAGTCTGCTCTTCGTGAAGTTGACGAGTAAGTTCCAAAACCTTCTTCTCACTTGCGTAGAATTGGGCTTCGAAAGTATCACGCTCTCCCTTGAGCTGTATCCAACTCCTTTGTAAATCTTCGAGTGATGTTGGCATGTCAGGATGTAGGAGGGTGTATGGAACCTCTCCTTCCATAACAGGCTCTATAATCACAGGGAGAATGGAGGGGTAAGGCATCATAAGACTTTGGGCGCGGGTTCGTACCCACTTGAGGTAAGGCTCAAGAGGGATGGAATTCTTGTGTCCCAAGGTCTTACTGTCTACCTTGTTGGGCATCCTCCAAGCTCGAATGAACCTTTGTCGGAGTCCTTGGTTGTCGTTGTCGAAGTCGAAAACCAAACCTTGAATCAGCATGTCATGTGGGCCATCCCTTTGGGCATACCCAAACTGTCTCAGAGCCAAGAAGAGGTTGTAGGTGATGCCTCCCCTAATGCCTAATAGAGGGACATTAGGTAATTCCCCATAACGGTCAATGATGATGATATTCTCTTTTGATCGAGAACACCAATGAATATCTGAATGTGTAAAGGTCATCAACCATTGTGACCACCTCAAACCTTGCTCATTCTTCAAAGCTGATTGGGGAAGATGAGAAATAAACCACCTTGCCAGTAGAGGAGTGCAACACATGAGAACACCTCTTTTCCTCATTGTACGAGTGTGAAAAGAGTGGAGGATATCCCCAAGCAATGTAGGCACCGGGTTGCGAGCCATGAAGATTTTGACAGCACTCACATCTATGAGTTGGTCAGGGTTAGGGAACAAGACCATCCCATAGATGAGAAGAGCTACAATCTCCTCAAAAGCTTGTAAGTCCAAGGAATTCCAGCAGCTTTGGGCCTTTTCAAACAGAAACTTTGACAAGAAGCCTTTGACACCACTTCTAGTTTCCCAATATGTTGTAACATCATAGGAGTGCAAGTGTAGGGCTTGAGCAATCTCTTCTGGCTTCAGATCTCTTTATGTACCGTTGAAGGGTAGTTGATTGAGAATAGGAATCCTCAAGAGTTGAGAAAATTCCTCCAAAGTAGGCACAAGTTGGTAGTCAGGAAATGTAAAGCAATGATGCAAAGGGTCAAAGAACTGGAAGAGAACTTTCAGCATATCCTCCTCAGTGTTGGTGGTGACCAAGTTGAGTAGACGACCATGTCTCTCGGTGAATGGAGAATTCTCAGGAATCCTTGAAGCTATCTTCTTAAGTTGTGGAGGAATTCTTATAAGGTTGACTTGGATAGTTTTCCTGCGAAGTGAATCCATAACCTACAAAACAGGAACAAAGATGAAAACCTAAATCCTTGAAATGGTAAGTGGATGCATATGATGCTTCGTGATGTCCATGATGTTATGCACAAGTATATATGTACAAGCAAATCACACAAGTTCCTAGTTTAGGCTTGCATGGGGTTTCATAGGTAAGGACCCTCTTGAAGTTTAGTTGGCTCAACCTGTCCTAGAAATAGTAACTGGGTTCTAAGGAGCTCAATATCACTGGATTGTTTCCTTGTTCATTGTTTCAATTCAGCCTCTTTACTGGCGACCGAAATATTCCAAGGAACCAACCCTCAATGAGTGTAGTATCGAGTATCTACCAACTTCAGACTGCACCAAAGCCGGTCATCTCACTACATCCTAAAAGGCCAAGTTGGTCAAGTAAAGGTTCTAAAAGTACATTAGTGCTTCATGACATCACTCAGCGGCCCCGTATTCTATTTGATTGACTCAAAGGCTACCGGTACCCACAAATATGTCGCACTAATATAGCTATTGCTTAGACCATGTCGGTATACCCCGCACAGTTTCCACAATGTATTGCTATTTACCTATGAATGTTTCCTAAATACGGGTAAAGGATTCAAACCCAAACAATAAAACCAAAGTGTAAAACAAACAAGTCAAGCATGATAAGCATGTAAAGGTGATCTAAAACCCTAAAGTAACCCCACTTTTAGAATAATCCCCAGCAGAGTCTCCAGTTCTGTGATGCGGTGGGAGAACTGACTTGAGGTTTTGCGTTTGTATTTGCAAATGTTGCGGTTAGCAAGAGTCACCACTGACTTTTATTTTATCCCAAAGGAAAGGTAAAAAAGCACAGGAAAGACCTTTGAAATTGTTTTTGGGTTCGGGGGGTAGATTATGAAAAGGGAAGGTGCTAGCACCCTTTTCATCCATGGTTTTCCATGGGCTCTTAGTTACTTGTTTTAGATCACTTGCTTTGCTTTTTCAATTGTTTGAAATGGTGCTTTGTGTGGTTTTGAAAGTATTTTGAAAAGAGGCCATTGTTTTGGCGATCTTTGTAATGACTCTTATTTGTAAGAATGTATACAAAGATGTTTGTCTTTTGAAAAATGTTTCAATGTTTGAAAGTTGTTTGGAAATTGTTTTGAAATGTGTATGTATTTTTGAAAATAGCAAGGATTGTTTGAAAGAGATAAAGTAACTTGGAGTTATCTACCCTACTCAAAAGTCTTTCTTGTACATTTTTATTCCTTTAATGTTGTTGACCTACTATTGTTTTAGTAGACAAACCTATCTTTGGATGTTAAACGGGACGGGCGTGGGTCATCGTATGACCGTGATAACAATATTGCCAAGTATATTTAGCAAGTTTTGAGGGATTAAGTTCATCTTTGTTTAGGCAACCAAGATAGCATCATCGAGGGACTATGATCTTTTGTTTTGTTTTTGTTTTGCCAAGATACCTAGCATGCATACCATGGCCATTTTGTAAGGCAACCAAGTGGGTGAAACCCTAGAGGTGCTTGTGTGCAAGGTGTTGTCATTATTCATGCATTTTGTCTTGTATTAGGTCATGCTATTTGTTTGATTTTTTGTCTTATCATACAAACCCTAATTTACTAAACATGTATATAATGCGATAAATTGCGTAAAGTAAATCTAAACTATTACAACAATATTATGGGAGGGGGATACAAGTTTTGAATGGGGGATATTTGCATAAAATAAAACCCTAATTCACTATTACAACCCAATTGAATTTATTGTACAATAAATAAATAAACAAATATTTAAATATGCAATAAAAATGTAAATATGCAAAATGTTTTGTAATTGTTTTAAGTATGAGAAAATAACGTTTTCTAAGTCCTAAAAATAAGAAAAAATAATGTTATTTTTGAAAGGGTGAAAAACCCTAATTTTTGTTTAAAAGAAAAATATATGTTTTCTAATATTCTTGTCCATTTTTGTTTAAGAAAAATAATAATAATATTATGTATAAATATTAAAAATTAAAATATGTGAGAAAATAATATTGCATGTGTATAATATAATAAAATAAAATATTTAAGTATTTTAATATTATTTACAAGTTTATTTAAGAAAATAAGTTTTATAAACCTAATAAACTATTTTTATGCCAAAAAAATAATAAAAATAATAAAATAAAATGCAAAAAATTAAGAAAATATTTTTATGATTTTATAATGTTCAGAAAATAAATAAATGCAAGTCAAAATATAAAATATGCAAAAAATATTAAAAAAATAAAAGAAAATGCAAAGGGGGGGTGCAGAAGTAAAATTGGGGGGTGCAAAAAGTAAAGACAACAAGCCCAAGCCAGCCTTCATCCCTGACCTTTGTCTCCTTCGCGCGCCTGGTTCAGTTCAACCTGCAACTGTCTATTCTTTGCACAAAAACAAAATCTTGCAACATAAAACTTGTAGCATTTTTTATCACGATTCCAATGATATAAAAAACGTGACCTAACTCTAAAATACCAAGGAGAATTTTAATGGCCCTAATTTTTGACCTAGTTTTTTCAGCATGTTCAACATCCAAATACTCTTAGCTCAGTTAATATAAATGGAATCTACGCATATGTACAACTTAAGCATGTTGAGGACTACATTTTTGCTTCACAAACCTAAGCTTAAGGATGTCTAAATAGAGAGATAGAAACTTGACAAATACCTTGTTCAGTTGAGTTTGGATATGGCAATGTGGGAACTTTGAGTGAGGCCTGAAGATTGTGTGAGCTTCCTTGAAGTTCCCTCAACCTTTTCCAATGCTTAGCTAGTCTTGTAGATGGCTAAAACTCCTTGCACGAGTCAACCTACAAACCTTCAAAATGAAAATAGTGAAGCTTGAAACAGGGGTTAAGTTTGCAAGACAAAGGCCTGGATAGTTTAGGTAGGAGGTATGGAATGTGTTTGAAGTGATTCAATGCAAAACGCACGAGCCAATATTGTTTTGGCTTGAGATTTGCAGAAGCTGCCCTGTTTTGGGCAGAAATGTGGTTTTTGGGTTTTAGGGTGTTTGAGAAGTTAGCAATTCGTGTATTATGCTTGTTACAATGTTCTGAGGTTGTTTGAAATGAAGCCAATGCTTGCCTTTATCAGATGGATGAGATCCCTTGACTTTTGCAAGTTTCTTGCTTTTGAAGAAAAGATGGAAGTGACAATGCCAAAGCCTGTGCAGGCTTGCTTGCTAGCTGCACATAGTTGGTACAAGTTGCCTGATATTTGTGGATATTTTTTGCAGTAAAAGATTAGGTCCATGGCTCAAGATTTGCAATGTTGGAAAAATCAAGCTTTATCAAAATGGTATTTTGCACTTTATGCCATTTTTGGATTAATTCAATGTGCAATGTTTCAAAGATCAAAATAAAGCCATTGTCCACTGAATTAGCATACAATTATGGAGTGTAGAAAGGATTAGGACCTGTAATACCAAGTACAAGCATGTTTGAAACTGATTTGCAACTTGTAACATGGTGAAAATGCCTTGAACAAAGGTGATAATTTTCCATTTTCATTTTTTCGATTCTCCCTAACCATAAATGATCTTGGAGAGTTCTTGGATATTTTGAAAATCTTGTAACATGATCTACAATCCAACTTTGAAATTCATTTTGAGATTCCTCTTGGAACTAGGTTAAAAGTTTCCATGAAGTTAGGTAAAAAAATATGCCTAAACTAGGGCAAAATTTCACTAAGTTAAAAAGTTTATGGACCCCTATTCACAAAATCATAACTTGAGATCCAAGCATCTTTTGGGAAAACTTTGTGAATAAAAGTTGTATATTTCATGGAGGACTACAACTTTCATGTTGGAAGTTTTCTTTGAATCCAATTACATCATGGTGAAAAAGTTGTGGAAAGTTGGGAAAAAATAAGAAATTTCCATAACTTAGAAAAATTCTAAGTTATGAAAATTTTCAAATTAAAACCCTAATTTTCAAAATCAGGTTTCTTGATCAACAAGTTTCACATTTTGACATATCTTAATGAATTATGACCTTTGGCACTTGATTTTGACCAAAAAGTCAAAGTTTGACTTTTCAGTGTACAGTTGATTTTTGATCAGTTGACTGAAAAATTCATCTGTCAATCCTATGCATTTGGGATCTTTTGAACTATGTGATTAGGTCAAGATGATTCCATTGAGTCCTTGAAATCATGATTGAACCCAATTGGTCATTTTCTAGGTCAAAAATCAGAAATTGCCCTTTCTCAGTCAAAACCCTAATTTTGACCATTTTGCCCTTTTGATGATTTGATCAAATTTCTTGAGGAGTTGTGATCCAAACTTGATCAAATGGTACATAGGAGCCTAGAATGTTGATGTGGATAAAAAATTATGAAGTTTGACTGTAAATTGGTCATGGTTGACTTTTTCTCCAATACAGTTGATTTTTAGGTCAACTGTCCAATTGATTGGGCAAAAATGTGACTCAAGGCCTGAAACTTGGTATGAGAAATCTTAGGGGTCCAAGATGGTGTATGAAGTTCACATGAACCATTGATGGTCCAAAAATCCTTGTGCAACCTCAAACCCTAATTTCAGGTCATCAGTGCAAGGAGATGTCTTGAGCTGAGCAAACCCTAATCCTGTCTGGAGTCCAAGAAGTCTTGTGAGGAAAATCTTGATAATATGAGAGGGCAAATTTTGGGGTACAACAGAGGACAACCACTAAGACTCCCTATACTTCATGATCGTTTACCGAAGGCAACCGAAGTGGGGCAAACCCTAAGAGTGAGTATGTGCAAGTGTTTATTTTTCAGTCAATTTAGTCTTTGCACATTTAGGGTTTTCTACCGTTTTAAAATTATGAATTTATCTTTCGCATACAACCCTATTATCAATCATCTAACAGTTTATAATGCGAGAGATTTAAACCTAGAAATTACAAGGCTTTGGGGAGGGGGATTACATAATCAAAAACCGGAGGAAAATAGTAAAGGCAAATAGTAAACCTAAGTTAAACTATTACAAACTCGGAGCAATTACATTAATAGGAAAAATAATGCAATAAATACGCGCAATGAAATTAAATACGGAATTAAAATTAAATTCAACGACATTTAATTCAGTAAATAGAGAAAAGTATTTTTTTATATTTTTGAGAAAAAAGTAATTAACTTTGCAAATTAACCTAATTTCTAATTAATTTTCATTATGAAAAAAAGAATTTAAGTTATCCTAATTGACCTAATTAATTAATAGAATTAAATATTTTTATAAAAAAACCTAATTCTAATATTTTTTGTGTTTTTATGATTTTTGATTTAGTTAAACAAAACAATGATTTTTAAAGCAATTAAAAAAAATAAAACAAAAAAGGTTAAAGAAATTAAAAATAAAAAACATGGGATGAGCCTGCTGTTAGAATTAAATCTGGGGGTGCAAAGTTGAACTTGTTAGGCCCAGGATAGCTGGTGGCCTAATTGTTGCGCCTGATCCAGTGAGATGTTGGCCAAGAAAGTCCACCACGCGCCTGCATGCTTGAGGCGTTATATTTGGCATGAAGATGATCCAATGATGAGATACTGTGGTGTATGGTAGGCGCGCTTGGTAGGATAACACCATATCTGCAATCAAATGTTAGGAAAAATATTATGTAGGAGGCAGGGATCGAACCCCTGACCTCCTACACGTGCGCGCCCTGAAACTCTTCCCCTTTGCCACTGGACCAAGCTACTAAATCGTTAATCCAAACACAAAATAAATATTATATAGAATAATGGTATGTAGGAATAGGCAAAACGCACGGAATTTAAACGGGCCAGTGGTATGCTACCACGCCCTCGTCTTCTTCCCAGAACTGTCATTTTAGGCATAAAGCTTTTACCTATAAACAACTTCCGTAGCTATAACCCCTGCATTTTCAAAAATTCAGCACAAGCAATATAAATCTCAGATAAGGCCATGGATAGATCGCTCGTGATCTCCTGAGCACAAATTGACCCTTGATTGGGCCTAATTTAACCTATAACAGGAAACCCTAAAACGAAGCTCTGAACCCTAATAATGGCAGTTACTCGTACATGTACCAAAACAAACAATTAATTATGCCAATATGTTCTAAATGATTAGACAAACATGAATGTGTAGTTAGAATTCATTTATCATGCGCATATGTTCAAAATCAAATTTAATAAATTAAGGGAAAATCGGGGTTCTGTATGGGGCGTTTCTGGGTGCTTTAGTGTGTGGAAATGATCCAATTGGCTTCAGAGTACCTCCAGCAATCGACTGCAAGTCTCGAGATGCTTTGAATCTCCTTATGGACAAAAATTTGACCCCCACTTTTTTGACAAAAAATTGAGCTTTATTCCCCCAACTCACACGGCCAATCCTCTTTCTTTTGATCTGGGAATGTTATGGATATATAGTAGAGTGAATTAGGTCAACAAAACTGAACATAATCTTTGAACATTTGTGAAAAAAGATTTGATTTGCATCATGTATTTTTGATTTCTAAATTTGGCCAAATTATGCTATATTTGTTCCAATCATTCCTTGCACAAAAATCTTGAGTTGCCAGCTGCTCATTGACTTATAATATGCTCATAAAATCAAATCTTGGATTTTATTTCATTATTCCATTATTTAAATTGATTTATTTTGATTTAAATGAACATGAAGTCAAAACAAATAATAAAAATAATAAAATAATAAGTTAATAAGCTCATGGGTCGTGGGTCCTCTTAGGAACAAGTTTCAAACAAGAAAACATGGGCCCCTTTGGAAAAAAAATCAATTTTGATCAATGTTGACTTTATGCACATTTCCAAAAATGGCCAACTTTGACATTGTGTATCTCTCTCAATTTTGACCCTAAGAGGGTGTTATTGAACTTTTTAGAAAGCTTAGGATGTCCTATAAACAACCCTTTTGGTTTCATCTCAATTGGATATTCCATGTTCATGTTAGGAGCTTTGACCCAAAAGGTGTTTTTGTTGACTTTTGAAAAGGACCTATAATGTTTGAATTTATATCGTTTCATGAGTGCATTTTTTGAACTTAAGGGATGAAGATGAGTTATAGGTAATTTAATTCTGTTCAAAATGAGCCTTGGATGAGAAATTTATGATAAAGTATGAGAAAGTTATGCCTGGTCAAAGTTTGGTTGACTTTTCCTATAGAAACCCTAATTTAGCAACTTTTGAGTTTTGATGAATTAGGAGAATTTCTTGAGGAATCATGATCAGCCCTTGATCAAATGATTGATGTCACTTCAAAATGTTGATGTTGACCAAAAATCTTGAAGTTTGATTGTATGTGGGCCACAATTGACTTTTTACCTAACACAGTTGATTTTCAGGCATCTGAGCAGTTGAGTGAGCAAACTTCTGGTGCAAGGCATGAAACTTTACATGGATGATCTTGAGGACATATTAGGGAAATGGAAATAATTTAGGACCCTTGTAAATCAAACATCTTGATGAGGAGTGAAACCCTAGTTTGAGGCTCATTGTCTTAGGAGGAGGATTTATCTGGTCAATCCTTAATCAACTTGAGCAATTGAGAATCTCTAGGAGTATGTTTTGAGTAAAAATGGGAGGGAAATTTTTTGTGTACAACAACTATAAATAAATTAATATCATTCAAACCATTTTTCCATCTTTGCTTTCATCTTAAACTTTTCTCAAAAGATTTGACTCTTGTCAATCCTTGTAGTGATGCAAACAGCTATACTTCTACGATATGTAGTGAAGTGAGATATTTTCCACTTGGGTGTTGAGTGAGGCATTGTTGATTTTAAAATCCAAGACATATCCTCCATTTTGAGATGATGAAAATTCTCCTTTCTCATGATTGTGGGTAGTAAGTATGTTTTTCGATACGGACAATGACGATGATGTCTTATCTCATAAAATTAACCAACACACTTGTGTTTTAAAAAATTTCAAAGGTGAACTACGTGTACCTTGATACCCTATTTCATGAAAGGTGGTACATAGGCACTAAAGGTTCACAACCGCGGCGGGTGCAAAAATCATAAAAAATATATTTCTTCTCTCATCTCCACCATCTATTTTACATACAACATTTTATAGCCAAAATATACAGATTTTACAAAGAGGTTCCTGTGGAGTACCGTAGATGTTTAGGATGCTAATACCTTCCCTTTGCATAACAAACCCCCTTACCTAGAATCTTTCCCCTTCTTTTTGGGTTATTCACTCTTTTCCCATTCCTTTGTAAACAATAAAGCGCGGTGGTGATTTTTATTTTGATTTGTACGAGTCTAGTCAATCCAATGGCTTGTCTTAAACATTTCTACCGCTACAGAAAAATGGCAACTTCATTGGGGACAGATTGACCTTTTACTGGTCCATCCCTAAGTGGGTTGAGCCTATCCTTGTTTATATCTGTATATGTGATATCGTTGATTATGTGGTATATGTTGTATATATGTTTGTCTGGATTTTCCTGGTTTTTAGGGCGCTTGGTGATTACTTATAAGTCCTATACTCGGACTTGGGAAAACTTTAAGATAGGACGGGCGGTATATTCATGTTAACTTTGAGGGAGTAATCCAAAAAAGGAGGCATGAGATCCCCCACTCAGTGGAGGCCCCTTTGACTGTAGTGTCATTTATCGAGTAATCGGGAAGACGTGCTGCTTTCAACCTGGGAGCCTGCTGAAGCTGAGGATCGTAGAATACCAAACTCATCTTGGCCTTTTAGGTGTAGTGCAGAAGCTATGACGGAGTAATCCGGAAATAGTTGTCACGCGATACTACGCTCAGACGAGTTTTTCTTGAGAATATTACTAGTTACCGAGTTAATCGGGAAGTTGGTAATATCCAAAGGAAGGATGTAGACTCTGGGAACCTCTAGAACCTTGTTTGGAAGGTGATAACTTTTAGACCAGCACCTTATGGGTGGTACCTTCGACCTCATGCTCGTGACGTTGAACCTATGAACCCTATATGTGTGATCTTGTGTGTGATTGTTGCATCATGCATCCATGCACTCATAAGCATCTTTTGAAGAAATATTATTTCAAGGGACTTAAAAGTTGACCATTTATGAAAATCTCAGGTACTTTTTAACCATGGATTCTGGAAAAAGAAATACTGGGAAGTATAGTTTCAAGGATCCCAAGATAGATGAGTTGATCAGTCTAATTCTTGAGATCGAGTGTTCTGCAGATTTTTGAAAGAAGTATGGATCCATCATTCCTCTTATGAAGCTTATGATGAAGGAGGGTATTCTCTCGAACTTGGTCCAGTTCTATGATTCGATGTATCATTGCTTTACTTTTCCCGACTATCAGTTGATGCCTACACTGGAGGAGTATTCTTATCTGTTGGATTTACCTGTTACCGATCGTGTTCCTTTTACTGGTTTAGAGGGTGAGCCAAAACAACATGAGAGTGTTGCTTTGATTCATCTGGGGAAGTATGAGGTGGAAGACCATATGACTACTAAAGGATGGATTAGAGGATTATAAGCCCAGTTCTTATTGGAAAAAGCTCGTTACTTTTCCAGGATGAAGAGTACAGTCGCTTTTGAGGCCATCTTTGCTCTACTTGCTTACGGGTTGTTCTTATTTCCTAATATGGACAAGTTTGTTGACATTAATGCTATCAGGATCTTCATGATTGGAAACCCATGTTCCTACATTGTTGGGTGATGCTTATTACTCTATTCATCTTCGGAATTCTTATCATGGAGGGATGATTATATATTGCACGCCTTTGTTGTACCGGTGGTTTATCTCTCATATGCCTCAGTCTGATTCTTTCTAGGATGTCAGGAAGGAACCCCGTTGGGCTCCTAAGATCATGGAACTTACTAACTCGGATATTGATTGGTATCATCGAGCTTAACAGGATATATAGATTGTTGACAGTTGTGGTAGTTTCCCTAATGTACCTCTTCTTGGTACAAAGGGAGGAATTAACTATAACCCCGTTCTTGCACGACGACAGCTTGGTTATCCAATGAGGGATAAACCAAATAGTATTCATTTGAGTAGTTTCTTTTTGAAGGAGGGAGGAGACCATAAGTAAGATAGGGAGCAGATTGCGAAGTCCTGGCGTCACATCCACAAGAAGAGTAGGAAAGACTTGGGACCTAGGGGCTGTTTCTTTGGAGCTATATCTTCAGTGGGTCCAAGCGAGGGCTATTTAGTTGAAAATGTCGTATTCCCAGGAAACACATATGCCTGATTTGTTTGTGAAAACCACTCCTCCTTTATTGGATGATCTAGAAGAACTGCAGCTTGCTTTGGTCAATATGCAGCAAGAAAAGGATGCTTGGAAGAACAAGTGTCAAACTTTAGAGATTTCCTTTAGAGCAGACTTGAAGGAGAAAGACGACTTGATTGAGATCCTTGAGATTCGAGCGGTAGAGACTATGGAGATGCAAGGTGATTTATTTTCTCCTAAGCCTCAATCAGATGTTGATTACTTACTTCCTGATTCAGGTGATTGGAAGGAGGTTGCCACCAAGTATGTGGAAGAAAATCAGAGGTTGAAGGCTCAGATTTCCAGGCTTACGGGGAAGCTCCAGCGTATAGAGTGATCTCTGACAGCTTTACTTCTCAGGGTTTTAGACTTTATTTTCATCTTGTACTTGGGATTGTTGAGACTTGTAACCTATTTTGAAGTTATTATAATAAAAAATTTCAGTATTTCAAATGCGTTATTACTTTGATATTTGCAATGTGTCTCTAAAACTTTAAATCCCTTGAAATATTAAATAACAAAATAAAATCATGTGCATTGCATATCATGCATCATATTGCGCATACTTCTTGCATTTGTTATGCATATCCAGGTGTCTTACCAAGCTTCTTTACTTAGTTCAGCAAGCTGACTCACCACTACAACACTCAGGCTAATTTCAGAAGGAAGATGGACAACTTAGAACAAGAGAATCGTGAGTTGCGCGAGGAAGTTTCTTCTTTGAAGGCCGGCATGGCCAATCTTACTGCTCTGATGGAATCTCTGGTGGCTGCTCAGAATCAGCCACCAAGTGTTCAACCTCAACCAACAAGGGCTACTGCTGAAGCTCCGGCTATTCTTGTATCTGCTACCCCAGCTGTTGTTCAGAATCACATGCCTCAAGGTTATCCATAGGGAATTCCAGAGAACTTTGCGCCTGAAGGTTTCAATCTTGGTCCTCAAGATACTCCAGTTTTTCAGACTATTATTACTCATGCACCTCATGTGGTGCATGTTGCTCCTGCTGCACCTCCTTCGGTGAATATGGTTCTGTTTGTTAACGATGATGTGTGTCGTCCTTTTCCTCCACCAAGTGAAGACTTGGGTCTCTATGGCAGAATGGATGATTTTCAAGAGCAGTTTGACAAGATGCAGAGGGAGATGAAGGCCCTCAGGGGAAAAGAGTTATTCAGGAAAAATGTGAATGAATTATGCTTGGTACCAAATGTTAAGATACCTGCAAAGTTTAAGGTCCCAGAGTTTGAGAAGTACAAGGGCAACACTTGCCCTCGCGCTCATCTAGTAATGTAGGTAAGGAGAATGTCTACCCATACTGATGATCAGCGTCTGCTGATTCACTTTTTTCAGGATAGTTTGATCGGTGTTGCGCTGAAGTGGTATATGAGTTTGGACAACGTCAATATCCATACTTTCAATGACTTGGGAGAAGCATTTATCAGAAAATACAAGTATAACACAAACATGGCGCCTGACCGTGATCAACTCAGGTCCATGGTTTAGAAAGACAGGGAATCATTCAAAGAATATGAACAGAGATGGCATGAGGTAGCCGCCCAAGTGATTCCTCCCATGTAAGAGAAGGAGATGACTAAGATTTTCTTGAAGACTCTGGGTGCTTTCTACTATGAAAGGATGGTAGCAAGTGCGCCAAGTGACTTTACTGAAATGGTAGGCATGGGAATCTGTTTAGAAGAGGCTATAAGAGAGGGCCGTTTAACAAAGAGTGAAGGATCTGGAGGTGCGAAGAAGCCATCTTATGGATTTACCAAGAAGAAGGAAGGGGATGCAAATGTTGTTATGCAAGAGAGGAGGGTTAATCCTCGTAGAAGAAATTATCAGCGTCATCAGCAAGTCGCCTCAGTTACTCCAGTTGTTGGTGTAGCTCCAACCACTGTTGCTTATCAGAGACCATCCCAGCAGGGGAATCAAGGGTATAATAAGAGAAGGGAGAGTTATGACCCTATTCCTATAAGTTATATGGAGTTACTACTGGTATTGATTCAGAAGAAGTTGGTTCAGACCCGACCACCTCCTACTGTACCATCAACTTTTCCTTGGTATTACAAGGCAGACCAAACATGTGGTTTTCATCAGGGAGCACCGGGGCATAATGTTGAGAATTTTTATCCTTTAAAGACTGAGGTGTAGAAATTGGTAAAGTCTGGTATTCTATCTTTCAAGGATATGGGTCCTAATGTGAAAGACAATCCTCTACCCAAACATGGAGGAGAAAACATTGTGAATATGGTGGCCGGTTGTCCAGGCGACTTCCGGATTTTTGATATTCATCTAGTTAGAGGAGATTTGGTGAAAATGCATACATACCTCTGTGAATTTAGCTACTATACGCATGGTCATTCTAGTTGTGCTATTTGCAATACAGACATACAAGGTTGCGACAAGATAAAGGCTGATTTGCAGGAGATGATGGATGAGGGCCTCATCAACATAATCAGGCCTAGGGAAGAGTATGAAGAGGAGGTGAATATGGTTTTTGGATGTCCTAGAGAGTTCATAAATTTTGATGTGGAGTATATGAATGAAGACCTTGTGCAATTGCATGCTACTTTCTGCCACTTGGCTGGTCAGGTGGAACATCAGTATGGATCTTGTCGAATTTGCTGTCGAGACTCCCGAGGATGTTCAATCGTGAAGAAAGGTGTTCAATTGTTGTTGGACAATGGAACTATCAAGGTTACAGGTCAAAGGGATGATTACCATGCAGTTGATATGATTGAGGTTTGTTTGGCTGAAGAAGAGTCGAATGATGAGCATGCCTCTGCAGATGAGTATTTCTACTCAGATAAGGATTTGTTTTTCCAGAGATGACTCAATAATGACTGATTATGTTGAAGAAGGGGTAAACGTCATTGTACCTTGTTTTGGTGCACCCGCACATTTTGAAGTTGAGTATTATAGAAAGCCAGTTGTTACCCCATTGGTGATTAGTTTACCGGGTCCTGTTCCCCACAAGTCAGATAAGGTTGTACCCTACAAATATAACACTACAATCTTAGAGGATGGTGTGGAAGTTCCCATCCAGCCAATTCCTGATGTTGGAAATATTGTTGAGACTAGCAGAGTGACCCGCAACGTTCGTGTATTTGCACCAGTTGTTCGAGGAGATGTTAGTGTTGGAAAGAAAATTGCTGAGAATGTTGAACCCAAGAAGTGGATGATATTTTGAAGATAATCAAGATGAGCGACTATAGAATTGTAGATCATCTACTGCAGACTCCTTCAAAAATATCTATCTCGGCTTTATTGATGAACTCCTCTGCTCACAAAGAATCTCTGATGAGGGTACTGGATCAAGATTTTATGGAAAGTGAGATGCCTATAGACCAATTCAGCAGTGTGGTAGGGAACATTACATCATGTAATAACCTGAGTTTCTGTGACGATGAACTGGCCGATGAAGGAAGGAATCACAATTTGGCCCTCCATATCTCTATGAACTGTAAGAATGATTCACTATCCAATATGCTGATTGATAATGGATATGCATTGAATGTTATACCGAGGAGCACGCTTATGAAGTTGAAATATCAAGGAACACCCATGCGCACAAGTGGCATTATTGTGAAAGCGTTTGATGGATCAAGGAAATCTGTTATCGATGAAGTGGACTTGCCTATTCATGTAGGCCCACATTTATTTTAGATTACTTTACAGGTCATGGATATTGTACCTGCTTATAATTGTTTGCTAGGAAGGCCGTGGATACATGAGGCAGAGGCTGTCACTTCAACTTTACACCAGAAACTGAAGTTTGTACGTGAAGGAAAAGTGGTAATCATAAATGGAGAACATTCATTATTGATATCTCATTTGTCCTCTTTCACCATTGTGGAGGCGGATGAAGCTGCTGTTGGAACCCAGTTCCAAGCCTTATCCATTGATAATATAAGAGGAAATGAGAATTCCATGGTTTCTCTTAAGGATGCACAACAAGTTGTGCGTAAGGGTCATAGTGAAGTATGGGGACATATTGTTGATCCACCTGTAAACAAGAACAGAGCCGGCTTGGGGTTCTCTTTGAAGAATGAAAAAGGTAAGAGCATGAAGCCTAAGTCTTCTACAGGCAAGTATCAAGATATCTTCCTTAGTGGGGGTTATCTTCATCCGACTGTTTCCAGGATTAATGCCATTGTGAAAGATGAAGCAGAGCAGGAAATGTAGAATTACGTGACGCATGGAGTTAGGGTTCAGAACTGGATCACCATTGATGCTCCCTCTTGCATACATGTTTCAAAGTAATTTGATTTGTTAATCTTTTTGAAAAGCTTTCACTCTACCCAAGGTGGAAGTATTAATATTGTATGGGCTTATCTGTTTGTTGTGACTTTTAAAATCAATAATAAAAGTTGTCTTTGTTTTCCAAATTGTGTCTTTATTTTCTGCTTTTTCTTGGAAAATGGTAATCAGAAAAAAAAACCTTTCAAAATAAATAATAACTGAAATACAATCTGCATGATCACTTGTTATATGTGTCAGTTTCTAAATGCAAACATAAATCATATGTGCAGATTAATTAAAAAACTTGTTGAATACAATGACCATGCACCCTCTCCCAATTTTGAATGTCCTGTGTATGGGGCCGAAGAAGAAGACTATGATGAGATTCCAGAATAGGTCTCACGGTTGCTTGGGCGCGAGGAAAATGCCATTCAGCCATATAAAGAGCCATTGGAAGTAATCAATTTGGGTTCAGAAGAAGATCCGAAAGAAGTCAAGATTGGAGCATTGTTGCATCCTGATGTGCAGAGCAGGTTGATTGAGTTGTTGAAAGAGTATGTGGATATTTTTGCTTGGTCTTATCAAGATATTCCTGGTCTAGATACAAATATTGTAGAGCACCGTTTTCTGTTGAAGCCAGAGTGTCTGCCAATCAAACAAAAGTTAAGAAGAACTCACCCAGATATGGCAGTGAAGATCAAAGAGGAGGTTCTAAAGCAGATTAATACCGGTTTTCTTGTGACGTCAGTGTACCCTCAATGGATTTCTAATATTGTCCCAGTACCGTAAAAAGACGGAAAAGTTTGCATGTGCGTAGATTACAGAGATCTAAATAAAGATAGTACAAAAGATGATTTTCCATTGCCATACATTGACATGTTAGTGGATAGCACAACAAAATTCAAAGTATTCTCGTTAATGGACGGATTTTCCGGGTATAATCAAATAAGAATGGCTCCAGAGGACATGGAAAAAACAACGTTTATCACACCCTAGGGAACATTCTGTTACAGAGTGATGCCCTCCGAGTTGAAGAACACCGGTGCAACGTACCAGAGGGCTATGACAACCCTATTACATGATCTAATGCACAAGGAAATTGAAGTATATGTTGATGATATGATTTCTAAATCCCAGACTGAAGAAGGGCGTGTAGAAGATTTGTTGAAATTGTTTCAGTGTTTGAGGAAGTATCGTCTCTGCTTGAATACAAATAAATGTACCTTCGGTGTTCGGTCATGGAAATTGTTGGGTTTCATTGTTAGCCAGAAAGGGATTGAAGTTGTCCCTGATAAAGTCAAAGCAATTCAAGAAATGCCAGTGCCGAGAATGTAAAAGCAAGTCAGAGGGTTCCTCGGGCGTTTGAATTATATTTTGAGATTCATTTCCCACATGACTGCAACGTGTGAACCGATCTTTAATTTATTGAAGAAAGATCAAGGTTTTGTGTGGATAGATGACTACCAAAGGGCATTTGAAAGTATTAAAGAATATCTGCTTGAACCTCCTATCTTGCTCCCTCCTATTGAAGGAAGACCATTGATTATGTATCTGACAGTGTTAGATAATTCTATGGGTTGTATTCTGGGACAACAAGATGAAACAGGGAAGAAAGAGTACGCCATTTATTATCTCAGTAAAAGTTTACTGATTGTGAATCACGGTATTCCATGCTGGAAAAGACATGTTGTGCTCTGGCCTGGGCAACAAAATGTTTGCAGTGGTATATGTTGAATCACACTACTTGGTTGATCTCCAAAATGGATCCAATGAAGTACATTTTTGAAAAGGCTGCTCTTACTGGGATAATTTCTCGCTGGCAGATGTTTTTATCTGAATATAACTAAATACCGCACTAAAAAAGCTATTAAAAGCAGCGTGTTGGCAGATTACCTTGCTCACCAACCAGTTGATGATTATCAGTCTATGAAGTATGATTTCCCCGATGAGGATGTGATGTTTCTGAAAGTGAAGGATTGTGATGAACCATTTCCTGAGGAAGGTCCTGATCTTGAATCTCGCTGGAGCATGATATTTGATGGAGCTGTAAATGCTTATGGTAAAGGAAATGGTGTTGTGATTGTCACTCTACATGGATTACACATTCCTTTTACTACAAGGTTGACATTTGATTGTACTAATAATATGGCAGAATATGAGGCTTGCATCATGGGTCTCGAGGAAGCTATTTATCTCAGAATTAAAATTCTAGATGTGTATGGTGATTCAGCTTTGGTAATAAATCAAATTAAAGGAGAGTGGGATACTCGTCACCCCAGCTTGATCCCTTACAAAGATTATGCTAGAAGATTGTTACCCTTCTTTAATAAAGTTGAATTCCATCATATCCCTAGAGACGAAAATAAAATGGCGGATGCTATGACAACTCTGGCTTCTATGTATCAAGTGAATACTTGGAATGATATACCTTGAATTATAGTTCGGCAATTGGATAGGCCCACTCATGTGTTTATAATAGAGGAGGTAGCAGATGAGAAACCTTGGTATTATGATATCAAGCATTTTCTTTAGACTCAGGAATACCCAATTGGTGCATCGAATAAAGATAGAAAGACATTGAGAAGATTGGCGGGTAGCTTCTTCCTCAGTGAAAATGTGTTGTACAAGAGAAATTATGACATGGTCTTGCTCAGATGCGTGGATAGAAACGAAGCAGACATGTTGATGCATGAGATTCATGAAGGTTCATTTGACACTCATGCCAATGGACATTCGATGGCTAAAAAGATGCTAAGGGCAGGTTACTATTGGTTGACAATAGAATCAGACTATTACAAATTTGCAAAGAAGTGCCATAAATGCCATATTTATCCGGACAAGATTCATGTGCCTCCGACACTTCTCATTGTTATTTCTTCCTCGTGGCCTTTCTCTATGTGGGGTATTGACATGATTGGAATGATAGAACCCAAAGCTTCGAATGGACACCGTTTTATCTTGGTAGCAATTGATTACTTCACCAAATGGGTGGAAGCTGCTTCATATGCTAATGTTACTAAGCAGATGGTTGTGCGCTTCATTAAGAATAATCTCATACGTCGGTATGGTGTGTCGAGCAGAATTATCACCGATAATGGCTCGAATCTTAACAACAAGATGATGACAGAACTTTGTGAAGAATTCAAGATTGTACATCACAACTCATCTCCATACAGGCCGAAGATGAATGGGACTGTTGAAGCTGCTAATAAGAATATCAAGAATATTATCCAGAAGATGGTTGTTACTTATAAAGATTGGCATGAAATGATCCCTTTTTCTTTACATGGATATCAGACATCTGTTTGCACTTCAACAGGAGCAACCCCGTTCTCCCTTGTGTATGGAATGGAAGTGGTGCTCCCAATTGAGGTTGAGATTCCCTCTTTGCGTGTGATAATGGAAACCAAGTTGTCAGAGGCTGAATGGGTCTAGAACAAGTTTGACCAATTGAATTTGATCGAAGAGAAGAGAATGACGGCCTTGTGTCATGGGAAGTTATATCAGAAGGAAATGAAGAAAGCTTTTGATAAGAAGGTCAAACCTCGTGAATTCAGAGAAGGTGACCTCGTGCTCAGGAAGATCATGTCTTTTAACGTTGATTCTAGGGGAAAATGGACTCCCAATTTTGAAGGCCCATATGTTGTCAAGAAAGCCTTCTCTGGTGGTGCATTAATTCTTGAAACTATGGATGGCGATGAATTCCCACATCCCATGAATGCTGATGCAGTCAAGAAATACTTCGCCTAAAGAAATAAAAGAACAGCTTGTTAAGTTGAAAACCCGAAAGAGCGGCTTAGGCAAAAAAGAGCATCTCGGTTGGCCGAAAACCCAAAAGGGCCGTATAGGCAAAAATTAGAGACATAAACAAAATAAAATTTCCCGCTAAGCTGAAAACCCGCAAGGGCAGCTTAGGCAAAAGTTAGGGAATTTCTTGGCAAGTAATTGCATTAGACAAGACTTGATCGTTGAAGCAACAATCTTCTTGGGTCCTCACCATACTTCAATGGAAGCTGCTGCTCAGGATTTCAAAGTTGTTAGAGAGAATAATGGTCATTGTATTTCAATGTATCTTTTCCATTATATATTACCATTTTCCGAACTTTGTAATTATCCATGGAGTCTCGCCATTCGCAGACTACCATTCTATCAATAAAATTCGAGCTTTTACCCAATTATTTGTAATTCTTATTTTATTCATCTTACAAAGACTCCATTTATTATTGATAATAATTTTCAAAGCAAAAATATTAAATAACAAAAATTATTTTTCAAAAGGAATTTACAACTTACTTTTACTTTAGATTTTGTGATTCAAGAGGAAAACAAAAATGGTGATCCCAGGAATGGACGAACTCCAGTAATTTTGGGAAGTTCTATTTCCACCCAGGAATATTTTCTCAGGTCGTTTTTGTTGGTATGCGCGTGCTTTTTGTATATCAAAGACGATACCAATTAGCGTAAGGTGCAGTATCGGGTTTGTGATCCCAGTTGTCCCTAGTCAAGTCTTGGTTCTTTTTTAATTTTGGGTTTGAATGTTCTGAGGCCTCTATCCCGGATTCCCCAGCAAAGTCTTCCCTCATTTGACGAAAGGTCTTGTCCCCTTGGTGTGCTGAGATGGAACTATTCGCAAAATGTCGCTCTTTCTGTAGTATTGGCACTATTGTTGGTATTTATTTCCCAGGAAGCTAGATCAGGGTAATATATTTCCTAAGAAGTGTTGAGACAGTTGTCAACCCTTTGGGTTTTCACCCGCCAAGTGCTGGGTTTGATTTAAAATCCCCATGAGTTTGACCTCTTTCTTTGATGTTGACTTCTCGATTCCCCAGGAAAGTTATCCCAGGGCATCTTTTGTTTGAATAAGTTTGCATGATATGAAGACTCAATCCAAGATTCCCCAGTGAAGGCCTCACTTATTTGATAGAAGTCTTTTCTCCCCATGCATGCTGAGTTTGACTCATGTGCGAAGCATCTCCTTTCAGCAGTACTTGCATTTTGTTTTATTTCCCGATAATCAAGCAAGGGCAATGTTTTATTTAAGAAGTGTTGAGGCATTTGTCAGTTTCTTATGTTTTCACCCACCAAGTGTTGGGTTTGATTTAAAATCCCCATAAGATTGATTTCTTACTATAATGTTTGACTTCTTAACTCTCTAAGTTGTTATCCCCATGAGGTTTCATGCTTTTTCCCCAGAGAAGTTGGTGCAATACTTACTCTCAATGTTGAAGAACGTATCTTGTTTTCCCCTCTTCGATGCATTGTTAGCCTCCCCAATAAAGTCAGCACGATATCCCCAGTTGATATCTCGATGATGAAGTGTTATCTCCCTTAGTGAAGTCTGTTTGATATTTCCCCAACGAAGTCGGCTCAAGATCCTCAGTTGATGTTTTGATGATATGGTTTTCATCTGCCTTATTTAAAATCAGTATTGTAATCCCCAGTATAAGTGCGGACCGTGAAACATTTGTTTCCCCATTGAAGTCTGAGTGCTATTCCCCGGTGAATCCTGTAGAAGGATGTTATATCCCTATATTTGTACTATTTTGTAACTATGATTTGTTTACTTCCGGATTATGTTTCTTACCAGTGAAGTTAAACCGCGAAATAGGATTTTGTTTCCCCGTTTGATGCTTATTTTCTTATAGAACGTTCATCTTATATGTGATTTAGCCGAGTATTGACTTTGCCCGAGTTAGTTTTGTCTGTTTATCCCTAATGTTATATGTCTGCTTTGTCAGCATATACATGATAATACTCATACATTCATACATACATCATGCATAGTTAAACTTAGAAAATCATTGCTCATTCACATTTGTTGATATTTTGTTAACATATTACCTTGTTTTGCAGAGTTGTGTTGTCCTTTCTCCAATAGAGTGTCGGCCTTAAGCAGAAAGTGTATATTCTTTCAATTTCCCATTGAGTTATCCCTCGTGGAAGATTTTTGCTTTAGCCTTCCTGTGCAGCTCTTTGTCTGGTTAGATTGGGTTTCCCTCTTGAGTTTATTTCTCAAAGGATGTATTTTGGTTGACTGTTTCACTCTAGTTTATTTCTGGTTTGAATCTTTGATCCTCAGCAATATCATTACTTTGGATTTCTGCAAGCTTCGAGCATTGGTTTGAGTGTGCATTTATTTTGCACGAGAAGACTTTATCTCCTCAGCAGGAATATATTGGCATTTCCCCAGGAAATCATATTTCATTCCCTAGGAAGCCATATTACTTTCCCCGGGAAGTCATTTTTGCAACCCTTCCCATAACAGCAAGTAGAAGTTCTCTTTATTTGAGAAACTTATACTTCCCCGTAAAAATCAACGTTACTTTTTTTGCTCTCTTCTCTATGAGTGGATAGTTTGCAGTTCGTTATCAAATTACTCCAGTGGATGGCAAGTCTTTCAATATCTCAGAGACAGTTCATTGTGGAATATTTACTAGTGATAGTCTCTTTATTTGAGATAGCTTATATATTACCCTTTCCAGGCAGAATGTCTTGGTTAAAGAAGAAGTTGAGACCCGTTCTAGGTGAAACGCCGGAATTTTGGGGAAACTTGTTATCTTTTTGCTACCTTCAATGAACGTTGGTAGTTCACTGTCAGTGAACGTTGGTACTATGATATATTTTCTCTTACTACCTTCAGTGAAAGTTGGTAGTTCACCATCAGTGAAAGTTGGTGATTGTTATCTTTTTGCTACCTTCAGTGAACGTTGGTAGTTCACCATCAGTGAACATCGGTGCTATGATATATTTTCTCTTATTACCTTCAGTGAAAGTTGGTAGTTCACCATCAGTGAAAGTTGGTGATTGTTATCTTTTTGCTACCTTCAGTGAATGTTGGTAGTTCATCGTCAGTGAACGGCGGTGCTATGATATATTTTCTCTTACTACCTTTAGTGAAAGTTGGTAGTTCACCATCAGTGAAAGTTAGTGATTATTATCTTTTTTCTACCTTCAGTGAATGTTGGTAGTTCACCGTCAGTGAACGTCGGTGCTATGATATATTTTCACTTACTACCTTCAGTGAAAGTTGGTAGTTCACCATCAGTGAAAATTGGTGATTGTTATCTTTTTGCTACCTTTAGTGAACGGCGGTGCTATGATATATTTTCTCTTACTACCTTCAGTGAAAGTTGGTAGTTCACCATCAGTGAAAGTTGGTAGTTCACCATCAGTGAAAGTTGGTGATTGTTATCTTTTTGCTACCTTCAGTGAACGTTGGTAGTTCACTGTCAGTGAACGTCGGTGCTATGATATATTTTCTCTTACTATCTTCAGTGAAAGTTGGTAGTTCACCATCAGTGAAAGTTGGTGATTGTTATCTTTTTGCTACCTTCAGTGAATGTTGGTAGTTCATCATCAGTGAACGCTGGTGCTATGATATATTTTATCATACTACCTTTAGTGAAATTTGTTAGTTCACCATCAGTGAAAGTGGGTGATTGTTATCATTTTTCTACCTTCAGTGAACGTTGGTAGTTCATCGTCAGTGAACGGAGGTGCTATGATATATTTCCTTTCTACCTTCAGTGAAAGTTGGTAGATCACCATCAGTAAAAGTTGATGATTGTTATCTTTTTGCTACCCTCAGTGAACGCTGGTAGTTCACTGTCAGTGAACGGAAGTGCTATGATATTTCTTTCCTCTCTACCTTCAGTGAAAGTTAGTAGTTCGTCATCAGTGAACGTTGATGTTTGTCTCTCTACCTTCAGTAAACGTTGGTAGCCCACCGTCAGTGAACGTCGATGTTGTTATTCTTTTCTCTTTCTACCTTCAGTGAACGTTGGTAGTTTTGCCTTCAGTAAAAGTCGATGTATCCTTTGACCTCTTACCATCCTCTATGAGTCGGGTCTTTTTGATTCACCAGTGATTTATTTTCCTGGTTTGGTTTCTCTTTTGATTCCTTATTTCCTTTGCTACATCCCTAGTGGTGTTTTGCGTCTCTTTGAAGTTGTTCATATGCATTCATACTCATAAGCATTGCATGGAATCTTAGGGTCAAAAATAGGGTTTGTTTTATATTTAAGTATCTTCGATCATGTCGACACGAAGATATTTAACCTTCGTATCTCCAAACAGAAGAAACTTAAATAAGGGAAGTTGTTGTACCCCAATTTTTGCCCCTAAGATCCCTTCATCATACCATATTGATTCAATCACAACAAGATCACATTAGGGCTTTTGGTTCTCCTCCCTATATTTAGCTTTTCTCTTTGAGGTATCACCAAGCACCTTGACTTGTTTTTCTTTTGTGATCATGCATGTTTTGTTTTGACTTTCCTTTTAATTAATAAAATGCAATGTTATTTTGTCTTACTTGTTAATAATGTAGGTAAAGGCAACATGGCTTAGCAAGTTGATCCATGGGTTCATGAGTTTATTTGCATGCCCTAGTCAATAAAGCTTTAGAAATTCAAACCTCACCATTGAAGTTTTTTTGGAAGCAATGGCATGGAAAGGTTTATTTTGTTTCACTACATTTCAAAGTTATCAAGATTGATTCAAAAGTACAAGGGGTTAATTGAAGAAGTTGTCATGGTTGGACAAGGCCTTGTTCCCATTGGTCACAAGTGCATATTTCTCTCAATTCTCAAGATATGTAAGTGGTTTTGGTGGCTATGAGTTCTCATTATCATCCTCAACAACTTCTATTTTCAAAGCAATTATGTTGGTACAAGAAGGCTATTCAAAATTGTCAAAGTTTCTCAAAGCATTTTCTTGATCTAGGAACTAGGGTTTTGAACTTCAAAGAGGTATATCTTGCTCATCTTTTGGTATTTTTGAGTGATTCCAAAGACATCCTTCTATTTAAAGGGTTATTAACAAATAAATTCAAAAGTTTCAAGGATTTTTCATGTGGAAGAAACTTGATGATGAAGAAAGATTACAAGTCCTCCAGAAGAACCCCCAATTTCCCATCTGTGACTTCAAAAGATCATAACTTGGTCAATTTTTATCACCTTGAGCCCACTATTTTTCCACAATTATATTGAGGATGTGAAATTTATGCCTTATTTTATGTGCAAAGTGAGAAAATGAATGGAAGATGCCATAAGGATACAAAAGATTATAGGTTATTTCATGATTGTTTTTCCAAATTCAACAATTCATAACTCTCTCAATTTATGGAGATTTTGAATGGTTCAAGTCTCAAAATGTCATTCGAGAGGTCTATTTCATGCCATATTTTTTGGTCAAGAGCTAATTCCAATAGGAAGGCCATGTTTGGATGCAAAACATTATAGGTCACTTTTGAAGAAAAAATTTGAAATATTTCTAAGTATGGAAAGTCAACATTTTTCCCCCAACTTTGACTCATTGCAACTTTCAGCTCAAACATCCATTTGATTCCATTATTTTTCCATTGCAAAGATTTTAATCTCATCTTTCTAAAGCATCAAGAATCATGCCTTAAGACCCCTTGAGCTGAGAATGCCATTGGATTGAACTTGGTAACTTAGAACTGAAGTTTCTTCATAAGTCAGAATTTGAAATTCATGTTTTGGCTTCTAAACATCAAATTAGCACGCGTTTATGATCTAAACATGTTTAACCAAGTTTCCAAAGTGAATTAGAGCCTTAAAGCGCAAGGATTGGATGAGTTTTTATGCAAAATAGATGACACCTTGCTCGTGTATCAGGTTCACACGACTTCCCTCCAAACTTCATCATTTCACACGCTTGAACATTCCATTTGATTCCCTATAAATAGAGGGTCATCCCCCATTCATTTCCTCAAGCTTTGAGAGCCAAAAACACTCTGTCAAAACCTCAAACAAACTTCAAATTTTTTAAATTAGTTTCTGAGATTCAAGCTTTTTCTTCTAAAATTCTTTTCACATTCATCATCCTTCAGCATCATACAAACTCTCCAGCACTTAAACCAAGCAAAACGAGCCATAATTCAAGCTACAAAAGTCCAGTTTCAGAGCTTCTTTCTTGAACTTAGAAAAGGTAGAATTATCCACCATTTGGATCCAAATAAAGCACTAACATGTTCTACTCCTTCTCCTGATTCTTGTGCTTCTTACAATTTTTAAATCCATTGAGAATTGAGAGAGAAATCTCAAATTGAAGGTGCTCGCTATTTTCTAGGTTTTTGATTCATATCTCTTTGCATACCTTATATAAATTTGGTGTGATGGTGGTGTTAGGATCGTCTTGAAGAGACGAATCCAATGATACTAGTCTAGAATCCTAATTTTTCCATCTGAAAGATCTCACAAAATCTCCATTGCAGGGTGTCTGGAGGTTGAAGATGATGACATGTCTCGTCTCAGCCAATGATAGCGTGCCAAACGTTTTAATTTCATTGGTTGTCTTTTTCTGATCCAATGCATATCTCACTAAGGTCCATATCAAGCACAGTGCGTCTGGTTCATTGGATCAGCTTACTAACGCGTTTTGACTATGATCTGATGGTCCACATCTTTTTGGTTTTATTCTATTTTTTTATTTTATATTTTAATTGATTTAATTTTCAAAAATTCATAACACTTTTATTTTTCATCCAAAAATTATTAAAAAATTCACAAAAAATACTTTGAATTACTTCGGATCTCATGACTATTTTTTCACATTTTTATTTTGACATTTGACATTTTTTATTTTTATTTTGTATTATTTTCTTTATCTTAATTACTTTAAAAATACTTTCTGACATTTTTTAATTCTAAAAAAATTCATAAATATCATTTTACATATTTCTGAATTTTTGAAAATTTTATGGAATTTTATATTGATGTTTACTATTTTTGATCTATTTTCTATTTGTTTGAGCAATTTTAATTAGTTTAAAAATAATTTCTGACTTTAAAAAAATTTCCAAAAATTTTATATAAAAATATTTGAGTCCTTTTCTGATTTTTCTATGGTCTTACTTATTATTTCTTGATTAATTTGAACATGGTTGATTTTTTTCTCTTTTATTTCTATTTTAAAACTTTTTTTAAACTTTTTTTAATGTATATATTAAATGTAATATTATTTTGTGATTATTTTTTGGTTGATCTTGGATTGAATTTTTTATCATGAACTTTATTAACACCATTGGATTCATGGTGTTGAGTTTAACTCCATAAAAATGGATGAATGATTTTAATAATAGTTTGATTAAAATTTAATTCAAATGTGGTTGTATATTCTTTCCCACCCCTCTTCATCACATCCCTTTCTTATTCCACTAAGTGTTATTAGAGCATGATCTCTATATCATGTCTCAAAACAAATGGTGCATAAATTGCTATTGACCGGCCTCAAAATAGGTGCGACTTCTATATAAGTCCACTTACGATTGCTTAATATAGCGCTAAATTTTGTCCCGATTCGAATAAATGATCATTCGTGGCCCAAACCTATGTTTGCAAGACCTAGTATGTTAATTTGATCTCTTTGATCCAATAACCTTGAGATTTATTGTATGGAGGCATTGGTTCTACCAATCCTCTAATAGGTCTATAACACTTTTGGTCAATGCGGATCACTTAAACAGCATTGATCATTAAATGGTACTTGTGAAAATTCTAAATGGATGATATACTTGACAAAAAGTAAATACAACTTGTTGTATGGAGGCTTTAGTTCTACCAATCCTCTAATGAGTTCCAAATGCAAGTTTCAATATGGTCATCCAACTAACCACTAATTATTAAATTGTTTTTACTTTATGCTTTTATTTTTATGCTTTATGTACCATTTACTTTTATCATTTTACATCTCATGCTATTAATATCTTTGCTCACTTGAGCACCTTTATTTCCTTGTTATTTTTATCTTGCTCACTTGAGCTTTTCTTTTCTCTTTTAAAACACCTAATAATCAACATGAACTATAAAAAGCTTTAATTGATACTTGGACTATTTGGTTACTATCCTTGGCATTATGGAGTTTTGGACTTCTTGGAGTTAGGAATAGAAACCTTGGCCTATGTTGGAGACCTTGTGACCTTAGTTGATATTTTGTCTAGAGTTCTTGAGGTTTACCTCAAGACATTGGGTTGTTTGTTTACTTTGTGTGCAGGTTATTGTGATTACATACCTTGTTTGTAATCTAGAATTCACCCGTATACAGCCGTTACTCTGCCCAATTTTTGTGAAGACTAAATACACTTGAAGTTTGGTTCTCTCAAGAGGTCTAGTATCTTTGCTTTCTTGGTTCCAATCCAAAGAATTGTAATTCTATCTTGACTCATAATGTCTAGTCTTGGATTCTTGTTGGTTAGATAGTTCTTATCCCTAGCTTTTATCTTATGCTTTAGGATAGTCTCTTCATCTCCTTCCATCTTCTTTAATTTCAAAAAATTTCTCCCTCCTTTTGAAAACTCTTCTTGTTTTTTTAAACTTGAACCACTTTCATAATAAACTTGGACTTATGTCCATGCATTTTCAAAACATTTACATAAATAAACTTTAATCAAATTAATAATACCTTGACATTTTTTTTGTGAAGACTAAAAGTCAATCAATCTCATTTCAAACCATTTTGCCTCTTTGGATTTTTATTTTTAAACCTTTCTCAAAAGATTAGACTCTTGTCAATCCTTGTAGTGATGCAAATAACTATACTTCTACAATATGTAGTGAAGAGAGATATTTTCCACTTAGGTGTTGAGTGAGGCATTGTTGATTTTAAAGACCAAGCCATATCCTCCACTTTGAGATGATGCAAATTCTCCTTTCTCATGATTGTGGGTAGTAAGTATGTTTTCCACACGGACAATGACGATGATGTCTTACCTCATAAAATTAACCAACGCACTTGTGTTTTAAAATTTTTAAAAGAGGAACTATGTGTATCCTGATCCCCTATTGCACAGAAGGTGGTACGTAGGCACTAAAGGTTCGCAACCGCAGTGGATGTAAAAATCATAAAAAATATGTTCCTTTTCTCACCTCCACCATTTACTTTACATACAACATTTTATAGCCAAAATATTCAGATTTTTCAAAGAGGTTCTTGCGGAATACCGTAGATGTTTAGGGTGATAATACCTTCCCTTTGCATAACCAACCCCCTTACCTTGAATCTTTCCCCCTTTTTTTGGGTCACTCGCTCTTTTCTTATTCCTTTGGAAACAGTAAAGCACGGTGGAGATTTTTATTTTGATCTATATAAGTCTAGTCAATCCAATGGCTTAGTCTTAAACATTTCTACCGCTACACCTCGGATAAAAAACAGTCATGTCCCTTAAACGTGAGATGCTTTAGAAAATACCCTCGATTAAAAGATCTTAGTCCCTTGATGACCCTTCAATGTTGCCTTCGGTAAACGATCTTAGTCCCTTACGAGAATTTGCTAAAGTATCTTACAAGTTGTCGTCTATGACTGTACAACGACCCTCGCCTGTCCCTCACATCCAATGATATGGCTCCCTACCAACCAATGGTAAAGTAGCACTATCTAAAGGAGGAGGAAAAGAATAAATACTTTTTGAGTAGGTAGATCGTTCGTAATTGCTTTCTCATAAACCAAAAAAAATCTTTGCACTCCACATTTTCAAAACAAACTATTTTCAAAACACTTTTCAAAAACAAACATTTTGTATACATTCTCAACGATACGAGAATCATTGCAAAAATTGCCTTACATTGGCATTTTCAAACATCTTTCCAAAAACTTCAAATATTTTCAAAATAAACATTTTGTATACATTCTCAGCGATACGAGAATCATTGCAAAATTGTCGCACATAGGCATTTTTCAAAATATTTGCATACACAAACACAAAGCATTTGAAAGTGAGTTAGCAATTAAGATCCCGTAGATAACTACGGATGGAAAGGGTGCTAACACCTTTCCTTTTCATAACCTACCCCCCGAACTCAATAAAAATTCTCAAAAGGTATTTCCTGTTCTTTTCACCCTTTCCTTTATTGGATAAAAGAAAAGACGGTGGAGACTCTTGCTATCCACAACATTTGCGATAAAACGCAAAACACCAAGTCAGTTCTCCCACCGTATTACAGAACTGGTGACTCTGCTGGGGACTTTGTTACTAAAAGTGGGGTTACCTTAAGAGCTATATCACCTTTATTACTTTATTTGTTTGCCTTCTTTTCTTTACATTTTTGGTTATGCTTGGGTTTATTTCTTGTATAAATCCTACACCCGGATCTGGGACATTTTAGGTAAGTAGCAATAGGTCGTGGAAATTGTACGGTGTAGACCGATATGGTTGAAGTGATGGCTACGTTAGTGTGACATATTTATTGGTACCGGTGTCCCTTGAGTTAAATCAAGGAGAATATGGGGCCGCTGTATGGTGTCATAAAACATTAACTGACTGTAGAACCTTAGTTGAACAACTTGGCCATTAGAAAGTAGTGAGATAGTTGGCTTTCGTGCAGACTGGAGTTTGTTGATACTCGATACTACACTCATTAAGATCGGACTTTCAGGATATTTCGGTCGCAAAAACAGATGCTTGTGCTGAAATAATTCCCGATGAAGAAAGATTAATGATATTGAGATTCCTTAGAACCCGATTACTTCTTTTAGGACAGGTTGAATCAACTAAAACTTCAAGAGGGTACTTACCTATAAACCCCATGCAAGCCTAAACCTAAGGACTTGTGTGTTTTGTTTGTATATGATTATTTGTTCATAACATCACAACATCATGCCATAGAATTTTCACTAACCATTTTAAGGACCTAGGGATTTATCTTTAATCTATTTTGTAGGTTATGGCTTCCGCTCGCAAAAATACCATCTAAATCAGCTTTGTAAGGGTGCCTCCTCAACTAAAAGAGTTAGCATCAAGGGTTCCTGAAAATTCTTCATTCACCAAAAGATATGGTCGACTACTCGATTTAGCTACCTCAAGCTTTGAAGAAGACATGATGTGTGTGCTCTTTGAGTTCTTTGACCCCGTACATCATTGTTTCACCTTTCCCGATTATCAATTGGTTCCCACAATGGAAGAATTATCTTAACTATTAGGAGTACATGTTCTTGATCAAATACCCTTCACCGGTTTAAAGAAAGATCCACAACCTAAAGAAATTGAATCAGCCTTACATTTGAAGTGGTCCGACATTGTAGCTAATTGGGAAACAAGGAGTTGAGTCAAGGGTTTTCTAGCTAAATTTCTGTTACAGAAGGCTCGACTATTTTGGGAGGCTTTGAATTTTCAAGCTTTTGAAGAAGTCTTGGCTCTTCTAATCTATGGTTTTGTATTGTTCCCTTATCCAAACCAACTCATAGATCTGAATGCTATCAAAATCTTCCTTTCTCATAACCTTGTTCCAACTTTGCTCGGAGACATTTTGCATTCTCTTCACAGTCGTACTATGAGGAGGAGAGGAGCTCTTATGTGTTACATTTTGTTGTTGTCTAGGTGGTTTATTTTGCACCTTCCCCGGTCAGTATTAAAGAATGAACAAGGATTTAGGTGGTCTCAAAGATGATGTCGCTCTATAATTCGGATATTTATTGGTGTTCCCGGTCTCTGGAGTATGTTACCATCATTAACGGCTGTGGGGATTTCCCTAATGTTCTGCTCATTGGCATTAGGGGAGGTATTACTTATAACCCTTCTCTAGCTCTACGATAATTTGGTTATTCCCGAAGAGATGGTCCGCATGATGTGCTTATCCAAGGTATTGTATTCGACTACGAGAATGATGTTCAAGGTTATCGTTAAAGGTTTATACGAGCTCGAGGCATGGTAAAGAAGGTCGATAGAAAGACTTTGGGACATAATAATTCTATCCCCTTGGAGCCTTATCTCAAATGGGTGCGAGCTCGCGCTCAAAACCTCATGATGCCATATCCAGCAATCCTACCAATGGTTGTGGAGCCTGTTACTGAGGGGAATATTCCTTATACCATTCTCCATCATGACATGCCTACTAACCTTGAAGAGTTACAGGAGTCGTGGATTCAACTCAAGGGAGAACGAGACACCTTTAAAGCTCGATTCTATGTAAGCGAGAAGAAAGTGTTAGAGCTTACAAATCAACTTTACAGAGAGCAAGGCCTGAATGCCTATATCGACACGAAGAGGACACTTCTGTGGGAGACTTGAGTTCTTTGTTTTAGGATTTTATTTTGTTGTCTCTTTGAGACCTTTTTAATTTTTCATTGTAAACCCAAAGGGAAATTGTAAATCTTGAACTTATTAATGCAATTTTTGTTTTTGTTTCCTTTTTGGCTAGCGAATTTAAATCTCCCGAGGACCTTGAAAAAATTGTATCCACATAGCACGCATCATGTCATAAGCAGTTTTTTTTATATAAGTTTCCTCATCTATTTACTGTTTATTTCAATATAAGATGACTCTAGAGTAAACTGTCAAAGATCTGCAAACTCAACACGCACAATTCCAAAAGACTCTCCTAAACTTCCCCAAAGGACAACAAGTAATGATGGCGCTTCTCGCCACAAAAAAGAAGACTAAGAAATAGGTTGTTATCCTCAACATGGGAAGAAGGTTCAAAGGTCCTGCCCGACTGGCTCAAATAGAAGAGACTTCTTCTGAGGAAGAAGACAATCAAGAAAAGGATGTTAGAAGCATCAAGGCCAGGGTTGGAAATAACCAAATTTCTGGGGACGAAGACTACTCTGATGAGCAATACCCACCGGCGGATGACAAATATAAACAGCTGGAAGACCGACTTAAGGTTGTAGAGATCCAAACAGTGTCTGGTTTGGACTTTGGAGACTTAGGTTTGGTCCCTGGGGTGGTCATCACCACAAATTCAAGGTCCCTGTCTTCGTCAAATATGATGGAGTCTCTTGTCCAAAACTCCACTTAAGGTCATATGTCTGCAAGATTCAACAACACACCGCCGATAGAAAGTTATGGGTTCATTTCCTCCAAGAAATCCTATTTGGAACAAAATTGGAGTGGTTTTATCAACTAGAATGGACTAATATCCACACATGGAAGGATTTGGCAGCTTCCTTCTATAGACAATACCAATACAATGCTGACCTTGCACCAACTCGCGTGCAATTACAAAGTATGACTATGGGCTCAAGCAAAGGCTTTAAGGGGTATGCCCAGAAATTGAGGGACTAGGCTGGGAGGGTACAATCTCCGCTGAATGGCCGAGAATTGGTGGACATGTTCATGGGCACCATAACTGGTCCATTCTTTAATTTGGTGATTAGGATTTCTTCGTTAGGGTTTACTGAGCTGATTTTGACTGGCGAACGAGTTGAAAGTGGAATCAAAAGTGGGAAGATCCCAATGGCCTCAACCTCTACTGCTGTAAAGAAACCATTTGTTGGTAAGAAGGAAACTAATGTTGTTATGGACAAAGGAGTTGTATCAAGAATGATCGTCGTCAGTTGATATGAGAAGTATTGATTTCTAACCTAACCCTGGTTCAATGACCACAACAACAAAATAATCAGCGTAGGTAAGACGCTCCGAGGAGACATTTCACCCGGATTAATATGCCATTGGCTCAAGCATTACAACATCTATTGAAAGCACAATTGATAACTGTAGCGGTGAAAATCGGAGATCAAGCTATTAATTAACTTGACTCGCAAAAGCAAGAGTCGCCACCGCGCTTTATTATTTCCAAGGGAAAAGGGAAAAGAGCGAAATAAAACCCTAAAATATGCACTGTAAAATAATACTTAAAAGTAATAAAAATACAATGCGTTTTTGAAAGAGATCGAGAGTTCGGGGGTTGGTTATACAGTGGGAAGGTATTAGCACCCAATGCATCTGCGGTACTCCGCAGGAACCTTTTGAAATATCTGTTTTTTTTGGTCTAAAATTGTATGTTTGATTAAAATGGTTCATTTGGCTAAAAATAGGTGTTGGCGAGATTTTGAAGATGTGATAACCTAATGTCGAAGTTTTGACTTAAAAAGTGTGAGTTTGAAAATGGAGTCTTTTGGGAAAATTATCTTGAGTTTAGCAAAATAGTAAACAAACAAAAAAAATGAAAAAAAAAGGTATTCGCACGATCGGATGAGATGTATTTGATGACGTGAAGTCAACTGAGTTGAAAGATTTCCCTTGGAATTAAAACCACAGACGGATAAATAAGCTAAGAGTATATCAAACCTTAGGTGAAAATAAATCACAAGCCGACAACATCATCAAAAAA
The DNA here is from genome assembly GCA_948472305.1 of Vicia faba. Lineage (NCBI taxonomy): Eukaryota > Viridiplantae > Streptophyta > Magnoliopsida > Fabales > Fabaceae > Vicia > Vicia faba. Next base: position 359,227,205 of record OX451735.1, read on the forward strand.
CCTAATGTGAGATAATACTCCAAGCATCAGATAAAGCGCAAAGGCGGTGGATAAAGCTCACGATATCGGATAAGAATCCCTGCATCACGAGAGATATACCAACAAATCTAACAACACGGGAAACTTATGTGCGTCCGCACAATTTTCAGAAGTTAGTTGGAATTGGAAATAAAATCACAATGCGATGAAAATAATATTTTCAAAACCTGAATTTATTTACAAGTAAAATATACAGTCAAAATATTATGTACAAGTATATATTTACAGTACCAAATATTAAATCAGAATAGTAAAATAAAATAAAAAGGTAAAAGGGAGAAGTGTAAGAGTTATTGATGCACTATGTGAGAATGGATACTTGAAACGATTTTTCGAAAACCTTCACAGTAAGCAAACTCGTTAGTAGCATAAGCGGTATAAAAATTAAATTGAATGAAATCGCAACAATTAAAAACTTTGTTAGAAATCACAAAATAAAGAAATGAAATGAAATTGTATGAATGCACATGAATATTTACACAAATAAAAATCAAGAATTCATGACATTATTCCATGTAAACACAAAAAATCAACATTGTACACATTATTTCAAATGTATCAAAAGCAACCGCTATTTCAAACACAACGGAAAACAAAAAAAATCAAAAGTTCACTTTGCAAAAAATGAGAAATTAAATTCAAAGCATGAACCAAACAAATGATGATTATCCAAGAATTTCAATTCATAAACAAAGCCAGAGAAACTCATGCTATAATTCAATTCAATCCATGAAAACCCAAACATTATTCATGCAAATCAAAAGTTGGACAACAACTAAAAAACTTCATGGATTTAAAGTCTTAAAACAAATTCAAATGTTCATTCCATTTATGAATATTCAAAAACCAATTAGCATCTATTCATGTTCTACTCAAAAACATGCTCAAAACATGGGAAAAATTGAATTGAGCTATAATCGATCAAATAAAAAAAACGGGCAGCAACAGTGCATTATTATTATGTCTCAAAATTCCAATTCAAACAAGGTTTGTAACAAAAGGAAATGGCAAGCTATCTTCAATAGCTTCTCGGTCGGATTTACACGCAAATAAAATGCGGCATTATCGTCACCTTCATCGAAACTAAAAATTAGAATATCTTTCGTTCATAATTTCAATTGATTTTAATCATTTGAAAACACACCTCCAGCATAACTTCAAACACCTTATAAGCATTCTTCAATTCATGATTTTTACAATAACCCAATATCAACGAAGTATAAATAAAGGTATCACAACAAAAACCACTCTTTATTAATCCACAAAAATAAACCTTTCCCACAACCATATTCCCCAGCTGACAATGAAAATTTAGCATAGTATTAAAAGTAATCAAATTAGGCAAAACCCCATCATCCAACATTTCCTTAAACAAACAATTCAACTCATCAACCAAACCAAACTGCGACAAAAGCATAAGAAGTCTATTATACGAAGTAACAGAGAGGTTAAAGGCAAGATTTTCATGATGGGTTGTGTTCATTAAACGCAAGAGGTTCAAAACAAACCTTGCATCTTGTGGGGATTCACATGATTTAATCATGGAGTTTCGAATATTCTTCGCAACGCGAAGGAACCCGTTTCGGACTAGAATGAAGAGGAGGCGGTGACCAGGTGTTCGGCTTTTTGGTCCCTTACGACTGAGCAGATGGAAACGCGGCTGTTCTTTTGAGTGTGAGCCTCCCTCATTTTCACTGACCGAATCTTCATGCTGGTTAGGTTCTGGTTGAACGAGAATGGAGGATTTGGTTTTGGGGAAGTTGAACAAGGAAGAAGAAGTGTGGTGGTGGTGGTGGTAGGAGTAGCTAGCGAAGCTGAAATTGATGGTTGTGTGGGTTGCTGATTGTGGATTTTGAGGTGTTAACAGTGGAGTTGGGGTTTATGGAAGACGATGGGAGTGGTTCTCACGAGTATGATGTGAGGAAGAAGATAAAGTGTTTCGTGTCTGTGAGGAAGTTTGATGTTGCTATGTTGACAGCGGATGGCAGGTTCGGAAGTAAGGGTGGATCACGATTACAAAAGTGGAGGGAGAACTCGGTTGTTGTTACAGCGGAGGGAGTATTTGATAGTGAGTTGTAGAAAAGGTAAAGGTCGCAAGACGGTGGTTGTATGTGAAGAAGAGTAGTTGGATGAAGGTGGATATGTTTTGTGATGAAGGGTTGAATTCTGAAAGTGATGGATGTTGATAGAGAAGAAGGAAATAGTGGTGGAAGTGATGGGATTAAACTATGAGATGGAAATTAGTGAGCGGATTGTAGAGAAATAGAAGGGAGATTGTGTGATGAACGTGAGGAGAGAGAAGGGTATGAGTTGTTTACTGCTATCCCTTTTTTTTTCCTTTTCTGAACAAAGAGATAAATATGCTTTATATAGAAAAATGAAAAACGAAAAATTGATTTCAAAGTCAATCACGTCCATTCAAAATAAAATCATTCTGCATTAATCCTCAAATTTTGTCAACAACCAATAGAAATCAAGCATAGTGTAATAAACATTATTTTGTGACTAAAAAGCCCTTTTAATGATAAAAATGAAATAAAAAACAGAAAGTATTTAAATTAACTCAATTTAAAATAATTTTTTGAATTTTTTCAGAATAAAAAATAAAGACCCAAAATGATAAAAAACAGACGAAAATTAATCCGAAAAAATAAAATGAACACATTAAAATAAACTACATGTCATAAAAATTAAATAAACAATATTCAAAAAGTCAAAAATCGAAATAAAATAATAATAAAAATATCAGGCTAAACAAACGTTTTACGGTTAAAAACGAGACTTCAAACTGTACCAAAAAATAAAGCGAGCATACCGTCATAATCTACGCGAAGCGCAGATTCATAAAATGATCGATAAAAGGTGAAAACTTGAAATATTTTCTCGCTACTTTCCCGCATAGTGTCGAATCACTTTTAACAGTCTGTCTATAAAACTAAAATATTTTATTATCGACATATAAACAATTTGGAGTAGTGCAAGAAAATAGTAAACAGATAAAAATGAATGAAGTGAAATGTCGGGTATTTTACAACTGAAAGACGATGCAAACTTTGATTTAAACTGACTTTTTCTGGTCAACTTAAATACGACTAATGATGCAAAATATGATGAATGAAAATATTTACTAAGGATTGTGACCAAATACCAAAATATGATATGAAAGTGCGACTAAAACATATTAGGGGCGAAATTAAGGGTGCAACGGTGTGCCTTGATGAATCAGTCTTCGAGAATCCACAATCAACCGTACTTCTGGCTTGGGAGACTCAAAACCTTAATTGAGGCACGACACCTGATGCTCTTGATTCAGACCTGTCTCTGCACATGACACAAAAGAAGACATGAACATACACCTTTGTATGCGATTAGAAATTAGTGATACATATGCTAAAAATGTTCAAAACACTTGACAATCTTCGCATAGTCAAAGCTCGAAGGTGAGAGGTTAAAACCGACTGTATTTTGTGACCTTGACTTATCTTAAAAAATGCAAAAATAAAAATGGGATCTTAGGTCAAAAATTGGGGTACAACAGCTGCCCCTATTTAAGTTTCTTCTATCTGGAGATATGAAGATTGAGATCTTCATTTCGACGAGATTGAAGGGACTTAAATATAGAATACACAATTTTTGGCCTTAAGATACCGTGATTATGTTCATGATATGATATGAATGTAATGCTCTGAATTTTATGGGGAATGACGCCATACGAGACAAACTATGCTGGAGAAACCAAGCACATTATACAGTAATCCTACAGGGGAACAGATTATAACACCACTGGCAAAACAAAGTCATAGACTTCAAATGAGAGACTCTTGAATGATTTACATCAGTATTGAGACTGGAAAAGGTAATGATTTACATCAGTACTGTGACTGGAAAAGCATACGATTGACATCAGTACTGAGACTGGAAAATGATTGACATCAGCACTGTGGCTGGAAAACAAAATGATTGACATCAGCACTGTGGCTGGAGATAAACATCTCTGATTTCTGAATTTTACCAAGAACGGTAACACATTTCTTCTTTAACCAAGATATCGCTTGAAAAGGATAAAATAACAAACTTCCCCACGGGACTTTTCCGAAGGGGTGCCATTTGCTGAGTAGACATTATTGTTGGGGATACACAAGCTGCTCAAATAAAGAGGCCGCCACTTGCTTCCTTTCAAAGGTGTCAATAACATACAAGCTGCTCATGAAGAGACCGCCACTTGCTGTCTTCAAAGAATATTAAAGCACACAAGCTGCTCATGAAGAGGCTGCCACTTGTTGCCAATAACCCACAAGCTGCTCATAAAGAAGCTGCCACTTGCCGTCTTCAAAGAATATCAAAGCACACAAGCTGCTCATGAAGAAGCTGCCACTTGTTGCCAATAACCCACAAGCTGCTCATAAAGAAGCTGCCACTTGCCGTCTTCAAAGAATATCAAAGCACACAAGTTGCTCATGAACAAGCTGCCACTTATTGCCAATAACCCACAAGCTGCTCATAAAGAAGCTGCCACTTGCCGTCTTCAAAGAATATCAAAGCACACAAGCTGCTCATGAAGAAGCTGCCACTTGTTGCCAATAACCCACAAGCTGCTCATAAAGAAGCTGCCACTTGCCGTTTTCAAAACGTGTTGAGAACATACAAGTTGTCCATGAAGAGACTGCCGCTTGCTGTTTTTAAAAAGTGTTGATAACATACAAGTTGTCCATGAAGAGACCTCCGCTTGCTGTTTTTAAAAAGTGTTGATAACATACAAGTTGTCCATGAAGAGACCGCCGCTTGCTGTTTACTCTAAGATACCCATAAAATATCATGAAGATATTGCTGGAGGTGAGAATCAATAATTTCATCGAGGATGGACAAACTGCTCATGAAGAGACCGCCATTTGTCATAGAGAAATCATAAATAATCAAACTGCTCAAATAAAGAGTCAGTCGCTTGTTGTCATGTCGATATTCCAGAAGAAGGTTGTGATAAAACTGCTGGGGAATAAAGTTCATCTTCAATGGGGAACCATGAATAAATCCTTCTTGAGGAGACCAAGTATTTACGTTGCAAAATAAATGCACTCTCCATCTAGGTTTCACAGCCTAGAGAGATCCACAGGGTATCGTTCACAAGAGACAAAGCTCAATCCAGGAATAAACTGGAGAGAAAACAGTCAAACAAGACTCCACCCAATGAGGAAATAACTCAAATGGGGATTTATCCTATCCAGAGATGGAAAAGGAAAGCTAAAGCAAGATTCTTCCACGAGAGTTAACTCAGTGGGGAATTAGAAAGGAGGCGCAATTTCTGCTTAAGTTGACATTCTATTTGGAAAGATCAAATACGCTATTTGAATAGACATAACCAAGGTATACGTACTCAAAGACATCAACAAATACAACTGTGCATGCATGATGCAAGTGTGAATGAATAAATGAATGTCATGTATATGCTGACAAAACAGACAGGGGAGATGGACAGAAAATGATAAGATATCACAGTACAACTCGACACTCGGCTAATCTCAACAGGATGGTAACATTACTGGAGATAGAAAACAAAAGCCATCATTGGAGCAAAGTCCTTTTACAAGGCTTAAATCTCTTTGGAGAGGAAGATATTTTCAGATAGAAAATCCAAAGTCCAGTCTTCTATCGCAAACAATCCATTGAAAGGATAACAACACAAACAAAGTTTCAGCTGGAAAGAAGTCTTGCTTAGCTGGAGATACTGGGAACACCACCCTCTGATAATGTGTGCAATACATATCACATATCTTGACAAATCTGGATTGCCCCTGGGACTAATTTTGGATGCCCCAAGTTTACTGTTGATAAGTTGGGTGATGCACGACAATTCTTGCGAATAACTCCACTTCTAAAATGCCCCAAGCTATCTGGTTGATGAGGAGAAATCGTCTCAAGAGGATTTTACAAAAGACCTGGCATTCACCATGCTCTGGTGTCTTCAAACTCTTCGAGAGATTCATCAAATCTCGATGTGATTGCCCCGGATTGACTGTATTTGGCACAACAAAGTCTTAAAATTTTTCCCCAAAAGAGTAAACAAGTTGGGAAAAGCATTAACTGGGAGAAGCAACATGTTCGTGCTTACGGTCTTTAGGTGACATGCCCCTGGAGATGATTTTTTTTTGAAATGATTCGCCAATTACTCAACATAGTTCCAAGCCTTAAAAGAATAAACTCATCACTGGTGCTTATGTGAGCTTCCTTGACATCAAACAAATGTTTTGCAGTTAGAAAAAAAAGTTTACAATGAGAATGAAACTCTAATGTAACAGTTATGTAAGTCTTGAAGATTTTGAAAAGATATCGCACAAATTTTGCGAGTTAGAGCACCATTAATTTTCGTATAGCAAAATCATATGATACCAACATAACCATTTAACAAACATTCATGGGAGTCAGGAACACTATCTCATTGAAGTATGCTTTCAAAATAACCTTGCTTCAATTAGTACTTTTGAAGGTTGTAATGTGGTCTGGTTTATGGTTTTAGAAAAAAAAAAGATTTAAGGCTCAAAATATTTGGTGCCCACCCACTTCATGATGTTCTCCAACCCTATGTTCAGTTAATTCAACATGAGTGTTCATCTCTCAAAAGGATTTTGTGACGGCCAAGGAAACGACGAGGCTTTCGGAGTAGAAACCACCCTCATGTCTTCGTGTTTGTAGTCACCAATTTGCTCTTTGCTGAGGAATTTTCTTTGTAGTCCTTTCTTTGCAATTTTTATTTTCCCTAATTTTTGCCTGAACTAATTTTTTGAATTGATAGTCCAGCGGGATGCCTTAATTTTGCCTAAGTCACACGTTTTCATGTTTTTTGACTTAGCAGGCTTTTTCTTTTTCTCGATTTTTGACTTTTTGAACAAAATGTGTGACATTAGCTTGTATTTGCTTGTTGAGAAGATTGTGATTGCCTCGTTTCTTGATGAATGAGGGATAACATTATGATTCCACATCTTCTGGCTTCATTATACATGAAAGATAGCCCTCGTAGCTTCTCTTCAAAAAACATCTTCCTTATGAATTTCGAACACTCAGTCAGATTAACTAAAAACTACCCTGCCCCAGGTTAAAATTCAAGGTTTTTTCGTATAGAAAAGAAACTTCTGCTTCAAAGGCTCAAAAGGGGTTAGCAAGGGATTATCTTCCTTATATCTCCAGTGTTTAGGGATTTGAAACAATGCTTGTACATCATCAGCAAGATTTTATCCAAAAGCATGCAACCAGAGATTTTGTGTTCTTTAGATCATCATCCTCCCTTCAATCTCTGCCTAGGCAAGAGAATGAGCAACAATTTGGTATCATAGTGCAAAAAGAAATTTAAAATTTGAAAACAAATATGAGTGAAACGAATGAATTTCTTCAAGACAAACATACCCATTGTATTAAGATAATCATTCAGATGCAAACACGTTCTTACATGCAAACAATGTTTTGATAAACAAGAAAAATTACAAAAAGCAGAAATAAGTTAATAATCTGGGAAGGCTTTCCATCTGGACTTGAATTACCGAAAATATCCTTCAAAACTCAAAGTGACCATCAATCGTGTTTACTCTTCAGCACATGCTTGATTTGAACTTCAAAACCAACGTTCTTGAATGACAAGATACCACTTCTGACCAACTTCGGTGAAGACTTTTATCATTGATTCCTCCCTCCTAAAGGATTGACTTGGGCGGCAACCAGAATTTCAACCAAGCCAGTTGAGTGCTCCACACTAGCTTTCAAATTAATCATCTCTCTGCGGAGTTCAGAAATCTCTTGCTTGATATTCTCCATTGTTCTCTTAGCGTGAGTGTTGTACTGGTGAGACCAAAGGAAAAATAAGACTCGGGAAAAAGACCTTTGAAACAAAAAATGTAGAATGATGTATGATGTGCAAAAGAGAGTTTTTATTTGATTTTCAAAGAACTCAAGATATTAAGTTGTAAACATCAAAGTATGAAGGTAGAAGATAAATTTTAAATTGGCTCCAAACATTGATCAAGTTATCATCAAGATCAATCATCCATTTTGGTGGATTAGGGTTTTCTCCCTATCAACACCCAAGATCCATTGAGCTTGACGAAACTTGTGATGTTTACAAAGAAAGACCTCCAAATTCCTTCAAAGTTAAGTGAAAAGGGTTTTATGGATGCATGAATGCATGGCTATGCAACAACCACAAGCAAGGTCACAAATAAAGTCGAAAGGTTCAACGTCACGAGCATGGAGTCAAGGTAAGGAACACCCTCAAGGTATGTACTAACAGTTTAATCACACCTGTAGAACAAGGTTCTAAGAGTTCCCGGAGTCTACATTCCTCCTTCGGATATTACCAACGTCTTGATTACTCAATAATCAGCAATATTCTCAAGAGAAACTCATCCGAGCGTAGCATCGCGTAACAATTACTTCCGGATTACTCCGTTATAATCTCTGCGCTACACCTAAAAGGCCAAGATGGGTTAGGGTTCTACGGTTCCCAGCTTCTCTGGCTCCCAGGTCGAAAGTAATAACGTCTTCCCGATTACTCGGTAAACAAATACTACGTTCAAAGGGGCTTCCATTGAGTGGGGGATTTCATGCCTCCTTCTTCGGGATTACTCCCTCAAAGTTAACATGACTATACCGCCCGTCCTATTCCTAAGTGTAACTTAGTCCGGGTATAGGACTTGTCCTTTGCAAAAACCCAAATAACCACAATATAAACATATAATCAAACAATCAAATAATGATAAAACAGATAAAATAAACTAGGCTTAACCTACTTAGGGATGGACCAGCAAGAGGTCAATCTTTCCCCAGCAGAGTCGTCAATTCTGTAGCGGTGAAAATCGGAGATCAAGCTATTAATTAACTTGACTCGCAAAAGCAAGAGTCGCCACCGCGCTTTATTATTTCCAAGGGAAAAGGGAAAAGAGCGAAATAAAACCCTAAAATATGCACTGTAAAATAATACTTAAAAGTAATAAAAATACAATGCGTTTTTGAAAGAGATCGAGAGTTCGGGGGTTGGTTATACAGTGGGAAGGTATTAGCACCCAATGCATCTGCGGTACTCCGCAGGAACCTTTTGAAATATCTTTTTTTTTTGGTTTAAAATTGTTTGTTTGATTAAAATGGTTCATTTGGCTAAAAATAGGTGTTGGCGAGATTTTGAAGATGTGATAACCTAATGTCGAAGTTTTGACTTAAAAGGTGTGAGTTTGAAAATGGAGTCTTTTGGGAAAATTATCTTGAGTTTAGCAAAATAGTAAACAAACAAAAAAAAATGAAAAAAAAGGGTATTCGCACGATCGGATGAGATGTATTTGATGACGTGAAGTCAACTGAGTTGAAAGATTTCCCTTGGAATTAAAACCACAGACGGATAAATAAGCTAAGAGTATATCAAACCTTAGGTGAAAATAAATCACAAGCCGACAGCATCATCAAAAAACCTAATGTGAGATAATACTCCAAGCATCAGATAAAGCGCAAAGGCAGTGGATAAAGCTCACGATATCGGATAAGAATCCCTGTATCACGAGAGATATACCAAAAAATCTAACAACACGGGAAACTTATGTGCGTCCGCACAATTTTCAGAAGTTAGTTGGAATTGGAAATAAAATCACAATGTGATGAAAATAATATTTTCAAAACCTGAATTTATTTACAAGTAAAATATACAGTCAAAATATTATGTACAAGTATATATTTACAGTACCAAATATTAAATCAGAATAGTAAAATAAAATAAAAAGGTAAAAGGGAGAAGTGTAAGAGTTATTGATGCGCTATGTGAGAATGGATACTTGAAACGATTTTTCGAAAACCTTCACAGTAAGCAAACTCGTTAGTAGCATAAACGGTATAAAAATTAAATTGAATGAAATCGCAACAATTAAAAACTTTGTTAGAAATCACAAAATAAAGAAATGAAATGAAATTGTATGAATGTACATGAATATTTACACAAATAAAAATCAAGAATTCTTGACATTATTCCAGGTAAACACAAAAAATCAACATTGTACACATTATTTCAAATGTATCAAAAGCAACCGCTATTTCAAACACAACGGAAAACAAAAAAATCAAAAGTTCACTTTGCAAAAAATGAGAAATTAAATTCAAAGCACGAACCAAACAAATGATGATTATCCAAGAATTTCAATTCATAAACAAAGCCAAAGAAACTCATGCTATAATTCAATTCAATCCATGAAAACCCAAACATTATTCATGCAAATCAAAAGTTGGACAGCAACTAAAAAACTTCATGGATTTAAAGTCTTAAAACAAATTCAAATGTTCATTCCATTTATGAATATTCAAAAACCAATTAGCATCTATTCATGTTCTACTCAAAAACATGCTCAAAACATGGGAAAAAATTGAATTGAGCTATAATCGATCAAATAAAAAAAACGGGCAGCAACAGTGCATTATTATTATGTCTCAAAATTCCAATTCAAACAAGGTTTGTAACAAAAGGAAATGGCAAGCTATCTTCAATAGCTTCTCGGTCGGATTTACACGCAAATGAAATGCGGCATTATCGTCACCTTCATCGAAACTAAAAATTAGAATATCTTTCGTTCATAATTTCAATTGATTTTAATCATTTGAAAACACACCTCCAGCATAACTTCAAACACCTTATAAGCATTCTTCAATTCATGATTTTTACAATAACCCAATATCAACGAAGTATAAGTAAAGGTATCACAACAAAAACCACTCTTTATTAATCCACAAAAATAAACCTTTCCCACAACCATATTCCCCAGCTGACAATGAAAATTTAGCATAGTATTAAAAGTAATCAAATTAGGCAAAACCCCATCATCCAACATTTCCTTAAACAAACAATTCAACTCATCAACCAAACCAAACTGCGACAAAAGCATAAGAAGTCTATTATACGAAGTAACAGAGAGGTTAAAGGCAAGATTTTCATGATGGGTTGTGTTCATTAAACGCAAGAGGTTCAAAATAAACCTTGCATCTTGTGGGGATTCACATGATTTAATCATGGAGTTTCGAATATTCTCCGCTGCGCGAAGGAACCCGTTTCGGACTAGAATGAAGAGGAGGCGGTGACCAGGTGTTCGGCTTTTTGGTCCCTTACGACTGAGCAGAAGGAAACGCGGCCGTTCTTTTGAGTGTGAGCCTCCCTCATTTTCACTGACCGAATCTTCATGCTGGTTAGGTTCTGGTTGAACGAGAATGGAGGATTTGGTTTTGGGGAAGTTGAACGAAGAAGAAGAAGTGTGGTGGTGGTGGTGGTAGGAGTAGCTAGCGAAGCTGAAATTGATGGTTGTGTGGGTTGCTGATTGTGGATTTTGAGGTGTTAACAGTGGAGTTGGGGTTTATGGAAGACGATGGGAGTGGTTCTCACGAGTATGATGTGAGGAAGAAGATAAAGTGTTTCGTGTCTGTGAGGAAGTTTGATGTTGCTATGTTGACAGCGGATGGCAGGTTCAGAAGTAAGGGTGGATCACGATTACAAAAGTGGAGGGAGAACTAGGTTGTTGTTACAGCGGAGGGAGTATTTGATAGTGAGTTGTAGAAAAGGTAAAGGTCGCAAGATGGTGGTTGTATGTGAAGAAGAGTAGTTGGATGAAGGTGGATATGTTTTGTGATGAAGGGTTGAATTCTGAAAGTGATGGATGTTGATAGAGAAGAAGGAAATAGTGGTGGAAGTGATGGGATTAAACTATGAGATGGAAATTAGTGAGCGGATTGTAGAGAAATAGAAGGGAGATTGTGTGATGAACGTGAGGAGAGAGAAGGGTATGAGTTGTTTACTGCTATCCCTTTTTTTTTCCTTTTCTGAACAAAGAGATAAATATGCTTTATATAGAAAAATGAAAAAAGAAAAATTGATTTCAAAGTCAATCACGTCCATTCAAAATAAAATCATTCTGCATTAATCCTCAAATTTTGTCAACAACCAATAGAAATCAAGCATAGTGTAATAAACATTATTTTGTGACTAAAAAGCCCTTTTAATGATAAAAAGGAAATAAAAAACAGAAAGTATTTAAATTAACTCAATTTAAAATAATTTTTTTAATTTTTTCAGAATAAAAAATAAAGACCCAAAATGATAAAAAATAGACGAAAATTAATCCGAAAAAATAAAATGAACACATTAAAATAAACTACATGTCATAAAAATTAAATAAACAATATTCAAAAAGTCAAAAATCGAAATAAAATAATAATAAAAATATCAGGCTAAACAAACGTTTTACGGTTAAAAACGAGACTTCAAACTGTACCAAAAAATAAAGCGAGCATACCGTCATAATCTACGCGAAGCGCAGATTCATAAAATGATCGGTAAAAGGTGAAAACTTGAAATATTTTCTCGCTACTTTCCCGCATAGTGTCGAATCGCTTTTAACAGTCTGTCTATAAAACCGAAATATTTTATTATCGACATATAAACAATTTGGAGCAGTGCAAGAAAATAGTAAACAGATAAAAATGAATGAAGTGAAATATCGGGTATTTTACAACTGAAAGACGATGCAAACTTTGATTTAAACTGACTTTTTCTGGTCAACTTAAATACGACTAATGATGCAAAATATGATGAATGAAAATATTTACTAAGGATTGTGACCAAATAACAAAATATGATATGAAAGTGCGACTAAAACATATTAGGGGCGAAATTAAGGGTGCAACGGTGTGCCTTAATGAATCAGTCTTCGAGAATCCACAATCAACCGTGCTTCTGGCTTGGGAGACTCAAAACCTTAATTGAGGCGCGACACCTGATGCTCTTGATTCAGACCCGTCTCTGCACATGACACAAAAGAAGACATGAACATACACCTTTGTATGCGATTAGAAATTAGTGATACATATGCTAAAAATGTTCAAAACACTTGACAATCTTCGCATAGTCAAAGCTCGAAGGTGAGAGGTTAAAACCGACTGTATTTAGTGACCTTGACTTATCTTAAAAAATGCAAAAATAAAAATGGGATCTTAGGTCAAAAATTGGGGTACAACAATAACACTGCAGGATCCTCCTCAAAATCCCAACACATCATCTCTGAAGTCTAACCCAAATGCGTGTGCATACAATTCCAATAGTCATGGGCACGACACCTGTGATTGTTGGGCCCTAAAAAGCAAAATCCAAGATTTGATTGACAACAAAGTGATTGAGTTCGACCCTCCAGAAACCCCTAATGTGATTACGGCACCATGCCTAATCATGGTAAATGTGTTAATGTTGTCAATGATGTTTCCTATGTCTCCACCATAAGTGATTTAACTAATCCCTTATTAGCTGTTAAGAAGAATCTGTTATGAGACGGTTTATTTCCGGGCTGCCTTGAAAATTGTTATCATTGTGCTTCCTAAATTAATGGTTGTATGTGGTTGAAGAAAGGTATTCAATGCCTGATTGATAGTCATGAAATTTTGTTCGAGAAAACTCCATCCATGAAGAGCTTGCATGAAGATGTATCCCAAGAGCTGAGACTTGAAGATGTTTCTATAATCATTATTTCCAATACTCCTATAAGGATCACCTCTAGAGTCCCTGTAAGGATTCCTGCTGAGCCAAGAGTGGCACCCATGATCATCACTACACTGGGGCTAGTCCCCTATTCCTCTGACAAAGTTGTTCCCTAGAACTATGGGGCAGAGGTTTATTATCATGGTGTCAAGTAAGAGCCATGGATTAATGAAAATGAAGATACTAAAATTACAAACATTATCGAAACTAGTAAGGTCACTAGGACAAGAAGAATCCTCTCCTCAGAGATCTCTCCTCCAATAAATACTACAACACTTGTTCATATTCCTGCTGCTAGGCCAATTGTTGATACCCGAGGTAAAGAGAAAGTGATTGAGCCTGCCCGAACGGAGGCACCCTCAAAAGATGTTACAACTAAAGATCCTTCAACACAAGAGATGGAAGAAATTCTGAAGATCATTCTTAAAAGAGACTACAAAATAGTTGAACAACTAGGGCAGACACCCTCCAAGATATCCATGTTGTCCTTGCTATTATGCTCTGAAGCACATGCCCGAGCTTTGTTGAAATTCTTGAAATATGCCCATGTACCATAAGAGACTACTGTTGATCAATTTGAGAATTGTGTTTCAAGCCTAACTGTTGATAATGGTTTAGCCTTTTCTAATCCAGATTTAACTCCGGCAGGGAAGAATCATAACAAAGCTTTGCACATCTCTATTGAATGCAAAGGCACTAATTTGGCGCATGTGTTAGTTGATACAGGTTCCTCCCTGAATGTTTTACCCAAGGGTGCTTTGGATAGACTGGATTATGATGGGCTGGTGCTAAAACCCAGTGATATTATGGTAAGATCCTTCTATGGTTCGAAAAGAATGGTCCACAGAGAGGTTGATCTTCCGATCAAGGTGGGATCTCAAGTCTTCAATTAAACTTTCTACATAATGGATATCCGCCCGGCCTATTCTTGCTTGTTTGGAAGCCCATGGATTCATGGGACAGGTGCGGTTACCTCAATGTTACATCAAAAGCTCAAGTACCTAGTGAAGGGAAGATTGTCACAATCTGTGGAGAGGAAGAATATATGGTCAGTTATTTGAATTCTTTCAAATATGTCAAAATGGATGGTGAATTCATTGAAACTCCTTGTCAGACATTTGAGGTAATTCCCCCAATGATCGTTGTTGCTAAAGCTACTCATGTTACTCCTAAGATTGCTAAGGACACACCAAGAATGGCTTTCTTGAAGGATGTTAGGGTTGTGGTAGAAGATGGAGGTTGCACTATTTGGGGACAACTTCCTGATATTCCCTACAAATCTAACAAATTTGGATTAGGTTTCACTTCAAAGGCTCAGAAAGAGGTTCTTCATGCTCGTGCTGGAAGACCACCTCTCCGTATTAGCAACAATGAAGTCAATGCTCTGGAAGACACTGATTATGATGGTAACTTGGTCGACTGGATATTCCCAACTACTGACAGTGGACTTAACAACTGGAAGGCCAAAGACTTTGTCTCAATCTCCTTCAGCCAGGAGTAATTTCTATTTCCTATTTTTATTTTCTTTAAGAAGTTTGTCTAATTTCTGTTAAAACAATGACTTTAAACCTTGTGCCTTGCCCGGGGCGCAATGGTCCATTTGTTAAGGGTTGTCATTTCATATACCATATGCTCATTTAATGAAAACATTGGAGGATTTTGCATTCAAATTTTGCGCTCCTTGTCTTTCTTTTACTTTACTACATTTTCAAATAGCCATGTGACCTTACACGCACACACACACATTTGTAGATCCACATCCACTCTGGATCTCATTGACAACAATTCTGCTATTTCAGTTTATAACTTTGCAAATCCAATCTATCAAGCCGAAGACGAAGGTGAACAAGATTGTGAGATACCTGGAGAACTCGCCAGAATCTTGATATAAGAGGAAAAGGTTATCCAACCGCACGAAGAACCGATCGAAGTGATAAACTTGGGTACGGAGGCATATAAGAAAGAAATCAAGATTGGAGCCAACCTGGAAGACAGTGTCAAGAGCAGATTGGTTCAAATGTTGCACGACTATGTTGAGGTATTCGCTTGGTCATAAGAAGACATGCCGGGACTCAATACTGACATCGTGGTTCATTGTTTGCTAATGAAAGATGGTTGTTCTTCGATCAAACAAAAGGTTTGTCGCATGTGTCCTGATATGTCAGAGAAAATCAAGGTTGAGGTAATGAAATAGTTCAATGCAGGTTTCTTGGTAGTGACGTCGTATCCCCAATGGGTTTCAAACGTCATTCCAGTGCCAAAGAAAGACGGTAAAGTTTGTATGTGTGTAGATTACAGGGATTTAAATAGGGAGAGCCACAAAGATGACTTCCCACTACCATATATTGATGTCTTGGTTGATAACACGTCTCAACACAAGGTATTTTCCTTCATGGATGGCTTCTCAGGGTACAATCAAATCAAAATGGTGCCTGAAGACATAGAGAAAACTACTTTCGTCACAAAGTAGGGCACCTTTTATTATAGGGTCATGCCTTTTGGGCTGAAGAATGCAAGCGCAACTTATTAACGGGCTATGGTGGCTCTATTTCATGACATGATTCATCATGAGATAGAAGTCTATGTTGATGAAATGATAGCAAGATCACAAACTGTGGAAGAACACCTTGATCATTTGCACAAGCTATTTGAAAGGCTGAAGAAATACAAGTTGAGGTTAAATCCAAACAAATGCACCTTTGGGGTGAGATCTGGAAAGCTCATAGGCTTTGTTGTTAGTGGCAAAGGTATTAAGGTTGATCCTACAAAGGTCAAATCTATCTAAGAAATTTCAGCTCCCCGTACTGAGAAGGAGGTCAGAGGTTTCTTAGGTCAACTCAACTACATTGCCCGATTCATCTCTCATTTGACTGCTACTTGTGAACAAATCTTCAAGCTGCTGAAGAAAAATCAAGTGGTAAGATGGAATGATAACTGTCAAATGGCTTTTGACAAAATCAAGGAGTAATTAAAAGAACCTTCAATCCTGATGCCACCAGTTGAAGGAAGACCTCTTCTCATGTACTTAACCATGTTAGAGAATTCAATGGGGTGTGTGTTGGGGCAACATGACGAGTCTGGTCGAAAAGAGCATGCAATATAGTACCTTAGCAAAAATTTTACCGACTGTGAAACATGATATTTACTGCTCGAGAAAACTTGCTGCACTTTGGAATGGGATGCTCGCCGACTAAGACAATATATGTTGACCCATACTACTTTATTGATCTCTAAGATAGATCCCATCAAGTACATCTTTGAAAATCCAATTCTCTCCGAAAGGATAGCCCGATGGCAAATGATCTTAACTAAATATGACATCCAGTACACTACTAAAAAAGCAATCAAAAGAAATGCACTGGTAGATCATTTGGTGCATCAAGCTGTAGATGACTACCAATCTATGAACTTCGAATTCTGGATTAGAATATCATGCTAATAGAAGATGGTGAAGAACCTGGACTGTATGAAGGACCTGAGCAAGGATCTCGATGGACTATGGTTTTTGATGGAGCTTCTAATGCACTTGGCAAAGGAATTGGTGTTGTGATCATTTCCCCCGAAGGTTTCTATACGCCTTTCACTGCCAAACTTGGCTTTGATTGTACCAACAACATGGATGAGTATGAAGCGTTCATCTTGGGTCTTAAAGCTTCTATTGACCTAATAATCAAATTCTTGAGTGTATACGGAGATTAAGCTTTGGTAATCAGTCAAGTTAGAGGAGAGTGGGATACAAAACATCCAAATCTTATCCCTTACCGAGAACTTTTGCTCACCTTGATCCCATACTTTGAAGAGGTTACCTTTGAACATATCCCAATGGAAGAGAATCAGTTGGAGGATGCCTTAGCTACCATGTCATCCATGTTTAAGGTTAATTGGGACGAAGAAGCTCTTGGAGTTAATGTCTAAAGATTTGATGAACCAGCACACTGCTACGAGATTGACACTGATGGAGTAAAGGAGAAGCCTTGGTTTCACAAAGTGAAAAAGGTATCTTGAAGCTCAAGAATATCCTGAAGGGGCGTCAATCAATGATAAGAAATTCCTATGGAGGTTCTCTGCCAAGTTCTTCCTAAGCAATGGGATTTTGTACAAGCGCAATCATGATTCAACCATGATTCGTTGTGTGGACAAGAAGAAAGAGAAGAAAATTATGGAGGATATGCACAAAGGCATCTTTGGTACTCACTCCAGTGGACATACTATGGCTAAGAAGATTTTGAGAGCTGGTTACTATTGGTCGACCATGGAAACTGACTATCATCACCACTCGAGGACTTGTCATAAGTGCCAGATTTATGCTGATAAAGTTCACGTGCCTCCAATACCTTTGAATGTCATGACTACTCCTTGGCCATTTGCAATGTTGGGCATTGATATGATCGGAGAAATCAAGCCTACTGCTTCTAATGGATATCACTTCATTCTCGTCGCCATTAACTACTTTACAAAATGGGTTGAAGCAGCTTCATTTGCCTCAGTTACCAAGAATGTCGTGGCTCGGTTCATCAAGCATAATCTCATCTCTCGGTATGGCATCCCTGAAAGGATCATCATTGACAATGGTACCAACCTCAATAACACCATGATCACTAAACTTTACACGCAGTTCAAGATCAAGCATCACAACTCTTCTCCATACAGACCTATGATGAATAGCGTAGTAGAAGCGGCCAATAAGAACATAAAGAAGATTGTGCAAAAGATGGTGGTGACCTACAAAGACTAGCATGAGATGCTACCGTTTTCTCTTCATGGCTATCGTACTTCGGCACGAATATCAACCGGGGTAACCCCATTCTCTCTAGTCTATGGTATGGAAGTTGTCTTGTCTATCGAAGTTCAAATCCCTTCTCTAAGGATTATGAAAGAAGTAGACTTAGACGAAGAAGAGTGGATTCATACTAGGTTGGATCAGTTAAATTTGATTGACGAAAAGAGGCTGGCGGTTATCTGTCATGGTCAGATGTATCAAAAACGTATGATCAAGGAATTCAACAAGAAGATCAAGCATCGGGTATACGAGACTGGTGAATTGGTAATATAGATCATCATTCTACCACAAGGCAATACCATGGGAGAATATACTCCCATCTCGAAGGGCCATTTGTTGTCAAGAAAGTATTCTCGGGCGGTGCTATGATGCTAACCACTATGGACGACGAAGATTTCCTGCACCCTGTGAACGCGGACATAGTCAAAAGATTCTACGCATAAGAATGACCCGCTATGTTGACATACCTAGGCAAAAATAAGGGCATCCCGGTGAACCAAAAGGGTTCGGGAAAAATTTAGGGATATATGCAAAATATTATACACTTGCCAAGTCGAAAACCTGAAAAGGCGGCTTGGGCAAAAAAGGATATTTTAGTGGACTGGAAACCTGAAAGGGCGGTCCAGGAAAAATTATGGATTAAAAGTGTACAACTATGTCATGTTGGATCTCTTACATTCAAGCTTTATTACCAAATTCAAAAGTTCAAATGGTACAAGATCAGTTCAATCAACTTCCTCCAACAGCAAGGGATGAGATGTTCGAAGACATAGGGGCAATAGCATTGTTTAGAACCCAATAAGATCACTTCCACATGGCTATACATTTTGTTTTTACTTTGTACTCTTTTCATTTCACGACGACTTCCTCTTACTAGGATTTCTGTCTCTTTATACAAAATCGTCTGTTTATAGGAAAATTATCAATAAAAATACACCTTGAAGTTCAAACTTTTTGTTTTTTCTGTTTTGTTTGCAAAAAAGTCCAATGATTAAATTGAATGAACGTATGCATATGAACATGATCAACTGTTAACAAATATATGCATACGAATAGGAATAAGAATTTACTCAAGATTCTAGGAGTTGGGATGACATTCAAACTGTCCATAAATCCCCACAGAGCTACTTCTATGAGATTATCCCCACAGAATAATCTTCACAAAATTAATCCCCAATAAGGATATATTTCCCGCAATTTCCTTACAGAATTCCAATCAGTACACTTCATGAAAATTCTCTTCCCCAACTAAGTTTGAAAACTGTAAAACCCCTGCAGATTTCTTCTCTCTAGCAAAATTCAATTCCCCCAATAGAGTTTGTTTCCTCAGCAGAATATTCTAACAAGTTTTATTTCCCCAACATACTACAGTTTCCCAAGCTCGAGATTATTCCTCATATTACTATGAATCACCAGCAAAATTCTTCACCCCATTGAAATTGCCACTATCCCTAGAAAGTTACTACAAAACCTGGAATCAGACCAGATATCAGTTAACTTTATCCTCCCCAAACGAGTCAGAAGGTTATCCATTTCTTTTATCCCCAGTTAGGGTGTACAAAAATTATCCTCCCCCAGACGAGTCGGAAGATTATCCATCTCTTTTATCTCCAGTCAGGATGTATAAGAATTAAATTCCCCAGTAGAGCAATGAACAACCGATGTTCCTAAACTTTTCTCCCTAAAGCAGAAATCAACATCCCCAATGGATTTTCTTTAAAAAAGTAAGCAAGAATCCCAAGCGGAAGAATTCTAGACAAGATTGAAGATACACATACTCTTCAGCCCCAGCAATAGTCAAGGATTTATTTTACCTGGCAAAAATACAGCACAGGCTTACAAATATACTTCACAACACATTCATACGTCATAACATATGCATACGAAATGCATGTAGCATAGTCTCACTTATTTTGAGAACATCGTTATGCAATGCATTTCATACATCATGACATTTCATACAATTAACTCTTTACCTTTTCAGGAAGAATCAATCGACAGACTGATATCATCAACATATCCCCAAAACAGATTGTAGGTCATTCCCTGAAACAAGACAGGGCAAATATCTACATGATGGATACTCCCTTGAAACATCTACTGACTCAGATTAAATCGACCAAAGATTTATTCTTATACTTCTCCCAGTTAAATATTTAAAGACCTCTGTTGGCTTAGATTAAATCGACCAAAAGATTTATTCTAATACTTCTTTCCGTAGACCTTTTCTGGCTCAGATTAAATCATCCAAAGATTTATTCTAATACTTCTCCCAATTAAAGATTTAAAGACCTCTGCTGGCTCAGATTAAATCGACCAAAGATTTATTCTGACACTTCTCTCAGTAGAACTTTTCTGGATCATATTAAATTGACCAAAGATTTATTCTGATACTTCTCCCAGTTAAATATTTAAAGACCTCTGTTGGCTCAGATTAAATCGACCAAAGATTTATTCTGACACTTCTCTCAGTAAACCTTTTCTGGCTCTGATTAAATCGACCAAAGATTTATTTTGATACTTCTCCCAATTAAAGATTTAAAGACCTCTGTTGGCTCAGATTAAATCGACCAAAGATTTATTCTAATACTTCTCTCAGTAGACCTTTTATGGCTCAGATTAAATCGACCAAATATTTATTTTGATACTTCTTCCAGCAGACATTTCCTGGCTCAGATTAAATCGACCAAAGATTTATTCTGATACTTATCCTAGTTAAAATTGAGCGTAGACTTATTTCTATGTCAACAGTTACTTTGGATGACATATATAATCCCATCTCCAACAACTCTTTGTTGCCTCTCCAAATGGCATCATTAAGCCCATTCCCAGCGTAATCGACAAACAGTTTTACTTCATACACATGAAAGTGAAAATGGAGAACATGCCAATCTAACTCTTCGGGTTTAAGAAGATTGAACAGGGGAAGATATTGTACCCAAAAATTTCCCCTCCCTTTTCTTCAAGACATTTCTCACAAAAGATCTCAAATGCTCAAGGATTTTCAAAGAGTTGATCAGACAAGCTCACCTCCTAAGCACTGGGTCCAAATTAGGGTTTTGGTTTTCTCAAGGACAATTGGATTTTTGATGCCTAAAATGAATTTTATGGTTAATTATAGGTCTCCAAGATTTCTCATACCAAGTTTCAAGTCTTGCACCATAAATTTTCTCAATCAATTGCTCAGATGACTGAAAATCAGCTGTATTGGGTAAAAAGTCAATTATGGTCAACATACAGTCAAATTTCATGATTTCTGGCCAACATCAACATTTTGAAGTCATATTAATCAATTGATCAAGGGTTAATCATAATTCCTCAAGAAAAGCATTTAAATCATCAAAGGGGCAAAATTATTAAAATTAGGGTTTTGACTGAGAATGACTGATTGTTGACTTTTGACCTAATACATGGCCTAATGACTTGAAGCATGATTTAAGGACTCAAACACAATATCTTAACCTAATTTAATGGCTCAAATCTTTTCTCAAGATCAAGTGATTGATAGTGGAAATTTGGATCAACTATTGAAAAGTCAACTGACACACAAAAAGTCAAACTTTGACTTTTTTGGCCAACATTGAATTCCAAAGATCAAGAATCATCAAGAAATTCAAAAACGTAAAACTTGATCATCAAGAATCAATAAAGTCAACAAAAAGTCAAAATTTTCAATACTTAGAAAAATTCTAAGTGTTTTTTACCTTGATAATTTCACTACTTCATGATAATTTTTCACTAAGACGCAAGATGATTCAAGGAAAACTTTCAACATGAAAGTTGTAGATAATGATGAATTATACAACTTTGTCCTTGAGGGTTGATGTCCAAAAAATTCTTAGATTTGGAGATATAGGCCCATGAAGTCAAGACATTTTTAACAAAACACTTAGTGAAATTTTCAACAAGTTTGGTCAGATTTTTGTCCCAACTTCTTGGCAATTTTTTACCAATTTCCAATTTAATTTTGCCAAAGTGGTCAACATGAAGGTTGTAGACAATGTTTCTAGCTTTCAAAATGTCCAAGAAATTGAAGAGATCATGCTTGATCTAATATATTCTAAGAGATGAAGTTGAGCATTCATTCTTGGATTACAAGGCATTTTCATGAAAAACACATGATCCAATCTTCAACCATGCTGCATGATCTTGATTTGCAAGCCTTCTAACTTGAAAATCACTCAATAATTTAATGATTACACAACTTATTGATCCATTGTCCAAGTGATTCAAGCTTTGTCCAAGTTGATTTTCCATTTAGGGAAGAAAGCCAAGACTTCCATTTTGGAAAAGTGGCTTTAATCACAAAGTCCACTCTCCTTGAGCCTTGCACTTGTTTCTTCTGAGCATACAAAATCTCAAAGCTATAAGCAACATATCTACAGCTCCTAACCACCCTACAAGCCCTTGTATTATGCATTGGAACAATGTATTTCAAGTTTGCTTCAAAATCAAGTCACATAACCATAACATGTGATCTTTGATTTCTGTTTACTTGAGCCTCTAAAACCTTTTCTATATAAATAGAGAGGTTGCTTGTAAGCCTTAGCACGATTTTAAGATCCCTCTAACCCCCTCAAACTCTCTGAAATCAGAATTGGCATCTAAAATCTCCATTGTTGCACATTCTGACTTTGAATTCCAAATACACAATCCACTCGTGCGTTTTCACTTTTAATCAATCACAAAGCTTCTATAACTCATATAGAGGTTATCGAAACCCTTGCTACACAACTATAACACCATTTGAACCATCCTCCATTTCCAAAAACAGCCACCTACAACTTCACTTCTCCAGAAAGTTTCAGACACTTTCAGCTCAAAGTAAGCATTGCAATAGCTTCCTAGGAGTTCAGTGAAGCTATATAGATCATCACCACACCTCCAAGAGTGCTCCAACTCCAAACACGATTTCCAGTTTTGAGGTAAGTTTTCTCAACTTTGAACTTCTTATACAAGCATCATTAATGGTTAGTTTGTGAATGAAAAATGTAGACATCATTGCTATGAAGCTAGCCATGCATTTAGTTTTCATTTATGTTAACTGTATGTTGAGAGTTTTGAAGTTTAACTTTCATAAAAAATTAGGGTTTATTTTGGTACCAAACAAAATTCATGTTCATCTTTGATTTATAGCTTAAGTTCTTTACATGGTTGAATTCGTGGTGAAATTTAGAGCAAGTTTCATGTTTACATTTTTGAAAATGGTTGAGAAATGAAGTAGTTACAGATTTAGCCATGGTGATGTTCATCCCTGCGCGCACGAAGGAAGAAGATGAAGCTATGTTCAAATTTTCAGAATTGAGTTTATTTTAAATTTAGTGCAAGTTGTATTATGAACGGATGAAACAGCCACCCCAGTGACAGAGAAGCGTGCGCTAAGGCATTTTTCTATAGGGACCTGAGTTCGAGCCCCAATGGTACTCTTTTATTTGTTTCATAATTTGTTATTTAAGATTCAATGCAAGCAGGCTAGGGATGCGCATGGTGTTCCTCTCACCATCACCACATGATCATCACATGGTTAAATCCCACGCTCTATAAAGCAAGTGCATGATACACCTCTAAAAGGCTAGCCACACTGGATCTCATAGGCGTTGGAACCTTTGTTCTTCTCACCCCCTTTATTTCTCATACTACGGGCCCACTCCAACGTCTTTTTTGTTTTATTTTATGACTCAAACAAAAAAATATATTTGGGCCTAACATTTTTTGCTATAGTTCACACCCTTTTTTACTTTTCCACACCTAGCCCAAATATTTTTATATTCTTTATATATATTATTTTATTTAATCAAAAGTATAAAAATATACTTTTTTAAATAATTAGATTTATTTATTTTATTTTTCTTCATTTTTTCCAAACAAATAAAACTTCAAAAAGATTGACTAATAATTAATTTCTCTTTTAAAATTAATTTAGATTTAGGTTTTTTCTATATTTAAATTATTTCCCCTTTTAATTAATCTCTATCTTAGTTTAATTTATTTAGGTTTACTAAATTCTTTTAACATAAAATTAATAGGCTTAGGTTTTATTTTATTTTCCTTAATTCCAATTAAACTTAGATTTTTAATTTTTTTTTAAAATAATCAGTTAACTTCTCTTTTAAAATTAATTAGTTTAATTAAGTTAATATTAAACTTTTTTCTCCATCAAAAACCACAAAAACAATTTTCTTTTCTCTTTTCTTCATCTTTACATTCTTGCGCATTTTATTATTTCGCATCATTAATTATTCAATGGTTTTTAATAGATAATTAGGGCTTTATTACTTTCTTCCCCTCATTTCACAAACTTGTACCCCCCCCCCCATTCCCAAAGCGTTGTAATAGCGTAGGACATGCACCTCTAGGGTAACCCACACTTGTTGCCTAGGATAAAAACAATCATGTCCCTCGAATGTGAGATGCTTTAGCAAAGACCCTTGATTAAAATATCGTAATCCCTTGATGAACCTTTGATGTTGCCTTCGGTAAACAATCTTAGTCCATTACGACAATTTGCTAAAGTATCTTACAAGTTATCGTCTATGATTGTACAATGACCCACGCCTGTCTCTCACATCCAATGATATGGCTCCCTATCAACCAATGGTAAAGTAGCATTATCTAAAGGAGGAGGAAAAGAACAAAGACTTTTTGAGTAAGTAGATTGTTCATAATTGCTTTCTCACAAACCAAAACAAATCTTTGCACTCCACACTTTCAAAACATACTATTTTCAAAACACTTTTCAAAAACAAACATTTTGTATACATTCTTAACGATACAAGAATCATTACAAAAATTGTCTTACATTTGCATTTTCAAACATCTTTCCAAACACACCAAATATTTTCAAAATAAACATTTTGTATACATTCTCAATGATACGAAAATCATTGCAAAATTGCCTAACATAGGTATTTTTCAAAATATTTACAAACATACATAAACACAAAGCATTTCAAAGTGAGCTAGCAATTAAGAGCTCGTAGATAACTATGGATGGAAAGGGTGATAACACCTTCCCTTTTCATAATCTACCCCTAGAACTCAATATAAATTCTCAAAAGGTCTTTCCTGTTATTTTCACCCTTTCCTTTATTGGATAAAAGAAAAGACGGTGGCGACTCTTGCTATCCGTAACATTTGCGATAAAATGCAAAACACCAAAACAATTCTCCCACCGTATTACAATGAGCATCAGATGGAAGTTTGATTATATCGAGGGACAAATTATTTCAGGATACCGTTGAAAATCAAGTCATTTTTAAGAATGATCTTAATTTGGGACAGACCTTCTATTAACTCTGTTAAGTAAAAGAAGACCAGTTTGAGAAATGATCTGAAACAGATTGCAAAAGTTAATTATCCAGAAGTCTTCATTGAGCAATGGTGTATCACTTTTGGTTGGTCCTGAGGGGCCGATTTCTTCAAGTATCCATTGGAGAACGAAGTAGTTCAAGTTGAGAAGTACAATTATGTACTAGCCTACTTTCAAGACGTAAGTCAACTAACCTAAGGTTGTGTTGTCTTCATAACTCTGTGAGCTTCTTGTTTCTCTGTGAGCATGAGATGAAGAAAAGGTTTGTCAAGACTCTATTAAGAAGGGGAAAGCATGTTGAATAATCTGTTGAGTAAGTGTTCAGCTGTTGTACTCCCAAAATTTTCCATCCCTTTTACTCAAGACATTCTCCTAGGGTTCTCAAATGCTCAAGGGTGCTCAGGAATTGATCAGACAAATTCTCCTCCTAAGCAATTGACCTACAACTAGGTTTTGTGTTTCTCAAGGAAGTTTGAATTTATAAGGTCTCAAGTGGATTTCATGGTCTCTTATATGTCTCCAATAATTCTCATACCAAGTTTCAAGCCTTACATCACAAGTTTGCTCAGTCAATAGCTCAGATGACTGAAAATTAATTGTATTGGATAAAAAGTCAATTATGGTCAACATACAGTCAAACTTCAAGATTTTTGGTCAATATAAAGGTTTTGAAGTCATATTCACCATTTGATCAAGGGTTGATCATGATCCATCAAGGAAAACTCTCAAATCATCAAAAGTCAAAAGTTGCCAAATTATGGTTTTCCTAAGGAGAAGTTAACTGAACTTTGACCAAGCATAACTTTCACATGCTTCAACATATTTTCCTCAACCAAAGCTCATTGTTAAGGAAGTTCAATTCTCTACAACTTTGTCTCTCTAAGCTCAAGCCCAAAAAAATGCTTTATTTGAGAGATATGGGCCAATACATTATATGTCATTTCAAGATTCAACAAAAAGACACTTTTTGTCAAGGAAAGTTACATCAAGATAAAGTCTTCAAATGCAAAAATGATCAAAAGAGAGCTTATAAAGGGCATCTAAAGCTTTCCAAAAAGTCCAATATCACCTTCAAAAGATGAAACTTGAGAGAGTTGTGACTAGTGCAAGTTGGGAAATTTTGAGCAAATGTATGAAGTTCAAATTGAGCAAACTTGGTTTTTTGGGATAATGGGCTTTTGTTTCAAAGACCAAACATGTTCTACACTTCAGATCTTACTCATGCACCTCCTTGGGTTTTTTTGTGTTTTTTTATTTATTTATTTAAAATTCAAAATGAAACAAAATAAAAACAAAGTTTATTACAAGAGTCCAAGCCCGTGTTATTTTTACCTAAATTCAACCTATATATTCTCTTCATTCATACAAACCCAAGAACACGAAAAACCTTGCAGCCAAATCATCTTCCAAAAATCACAAAAATCATTCAAATTAGGTAAAAGCAATAAACCTATTTGCATTCGTTTTCAAAGCATCCCCAATCAATCTCTGAAGTGGTATAGGGTAAGAATGGATCATCTTTGATGATCCAAAGGGCTCCAAATAGCATCCCATGCATCATCAGTTTATCATCGTGCATGAATTTACATTCTTGTTTTTATTTTCATTTTAATAGCTACTAACATTATTAACACGCTCATGAGGTTCAATGATGCAGGAATGACCCATCATGGAAGTCTCATAATGGCCAAATCACGAACCACCATGTTCATACAGATTTGCGTTATTTTTGTCATAGCTCTCAAACAATGCGTTTTAGCCCAAACTAATTGTCCCATTGGATTCACAGGGTACCTTTGGATTTCTAACAATGTTTGATTTGCGGGTTTGGAGAAAGGGAGTCGCCGGAGAAGACGGTCGGAGCTAGGGCTTCAGCGCCTCTCCAGTCCAGGCATTAAGTTTGTAATATATTTAATTTGTTTTGTTTATATCATTAGATGTATCACCACCTCAGTGGTTAAAACGTGTGTGCTAAGGCATTAGTCTCCCAGGTTGCGGGTTCGATCCCCGGTTTTGCCAAAAAAATTCATATTTTCTGATTCTTGTAGATCCAATGCAGCGCTTCCATTCGCCTCAATGATGCGCCCTCAGCTTACCATCCATCAGATTTGATCCAACGCTTCCAGATTTGCACACTCACGATGCACCCATCTGGCTGAACGCACTAGATCTATTGGGCCTCTCCTCTTTGGGCCTAACGAAATGCTTTTCAGCACCACTCAAATTACTTTAAATCAGGCCCATTTTCTCCTTTCTCTTTTTATATTTTTCTTTCTTTTAATTATTTGTTTTAATCATTTTTTTAATCATTTAATTAAACTAAAATATTAATTTATATTAGTTAATCAGGTTTTGTTTTTTTTAATTAGTTTAATTAATTATTTTCTTAATTAAAATTAATTAGGTTTTTAGGGTGTTTTAATTTAATTAATTGAATTTTTTCACTAAAATTAATTAGTTTCCTTAGGGTTTTTAATAAATTCAACACAAACATTTTTTTCATAAAAAAAATCTTTTCTTTTCTATTTTTTTCATATTTTCAGATCACTCGTACTTTCGCGAATGTAATTTATTATTCTCGCATTTTTTATTATGTAGTTGTTTCCCGATTTGTAATAGTAATTAGGGTTTACTTTCCACATTTCTATTATGTACCTCTCCCAAAGCCGTGTAATAGCTTAGGGTTTATTTTCCGCATTTATTTTCCGCACTTTACCGTTTTTCATTATTGCCATATTATTATTGTTAGTAATTAGGTCTTGTATGGAAAGATTAAAAGTGAACGATAGCTAACCCTAATTTTAAAGATAAACATAACTGAAAATAAATCACTCTAACACTCGCACCTCTAGGGTAACTTCCCTTGTTTCCTTTCGATAAAAACAGTCATGTCCCTCGAACGCGGGGACGCTTTAGCACAGTCCCCCGAAAACAAAGATCGTAGTCCCTCGATGACCCTTTCGATGTTGACTTCGATAAACGATCTAGTCCCTTAACGATAGCTGCTAAAGCATCCTAACCAGTTGCCTTCGATGATTGTACGATGACCCATGCCTATCCCTTCACATCCAACGGTAGGGTTTCCTACTAACTAATGGTAGGATAACACTATCTAAAGGAGGAGGAAAAGTACAATAAAGACCTTGAGTAAGTAGACAGTTGTTAATCTCTTGCTTACAAACATTTCAAAACAAAAATATCTTTCACAAATGCTTTCGAAATATTTTCAAACAAACACTTTGTATGCATTCTCGAGGACAGATACGAGAATCATTACAAAGTTGCCTCACATTGGCATTTCAACATATTTTCAAAATACATACACAAAGCAATTTTCAAAAGTGAGCTAGCGATTAAGAGCCCGTAGATAACTTCGGTTGAAAAGGGTGCTAACACCTTCCTATTGTACCCCCAAAATTTTCCATCCCATTTTCTTGAAAAACATGCTCACAAAAGGTCTCAAATACTCAAGGCTACTCAAGAGTTGACTGGTTAAACCTCCTCCTAAGTAAGGATCTACAACTAGGGTTTGATGCTTCTTAAAGAAGATTGGGTTGCAAGGGTCTATAAAGACTTTCATGGTTCATCGTGGGTTCTCAATAGTGCTTATGT
This sequence comes from Vicia faba, assembly GCA_948472305.1. NCBI lineage: Eukaryota > Viridiplantae > Streptophyta > Magnoliopsida > Fabales > Fabaceae > Vicia > Vicia faba. Next base: position 359,256,476 of record OX451735.1, read on the forward strand.
CAAGTTTCAAGTCTTGCATCATAAGTTTGCTCAGTCAATTGCTCAGATGATTAAAAATCAACTGTATTGAGTAAAAACTCAACTATGGTCAACATACAGTCAAACTTCAAGATTTTTGGTCAACATCAACATTTTGAAGTGACATTCATCATTTTATCAACGGTTGATCATGATTCCTCAAGGAAAGCCCTCAAATCATCAAAGGTCAAAAAATTGACAAATTACGGTTTTGATTTAAGATGACTGATCATTGACTTTTGGCCTAGTGCATGACCTAATGGCTTAAAGCATGATCTCAATGGCTCAAATACAACATCTTGACCTAATTACATGGCTCAAGACATTTCCAAAGATACAAGTGATTAATAGTTGAAGAATTGAAACAATTGATAAAAGTCAACAGTCACACAAAAGTTAAACTTTGACTTTTTGGTCAACATTGGAATTCAAAAATCAGGAATCATCAAAACATTAAAAATTATCAAGTTTGATCATCAAGAATCAATAAAATCGAGAAAAAGTCAAAAAAATTCAAAAGTTGGAAAATTTTCCAACACCTAGAAAAATTTCTAAGTGTTTTGTTCTTAACAAAGTCACTACTTTATGGCTATTTTTTCACTAAGATCCAAACTGATTCAAGGAAAACTTTCAACATGAAAGATGTAGGAATTAATGAATTCTACAACTTTTTTAATCTGGGTGATCCTTAAAAAGTGATTGGATTAAGAGATATGGGCTCATGAAGTTCTGATATTTTTTATCTAACACTTATAAATATTTTTGATCAGTTTTTCATCTAAACTTCTTGGAAAATTTTCACCAAGTTCCATTTTGTTTTAGCCAAAATGGTCAACATGAAAGTTGAAGATCTTGATTCAAGCTTTACAAAATATCCAAGAGTATAAAAGATCATACTTGAGCTGAGAGATTCGAAGAGTTGAAGTTGGCATTTCATTCTTGAATTATAGGTCATTTTTGTGATGAACTCATGACCAAATCTCATAACCATGCTACACAATCTCATTTAGCAGGCCTCTAAACTCCTAAATCTTTCCATAATCAGAATATTACACACTCTTTTTGGCTATTATCCAATTGACTTAAGCCTTATCCAAGTGATTATTCCATTAATGGCACAAAGGCACCATTGCTATTTTCATAAAGCAAGATTTAGTCACAAGGTCAACTTCTTGAGTTCCCAACTTGTTTCATTCTAGTAGAAGCAATCTCAAAAGAAAGAAGCAAACTCCCTGCACCCAACAACTCCAGAGCACACTTGTACTTTTCCATTGGAACCACCATTTTCACATAAACTTGATTTTTCACTTCCAACCAAGCCATAACTTGTTGTCTTGCAAATATGGTTACTTCAACTTCTCAAACCTTTTTCCTATAAATATATTGCAACCCAAGACACGAATTCACAGCTTCAAAAACACCCTTAATCTCTCTCAAACCATAATTGTCCATAAAACTCCGTTTTTGAGCTTTGAAGTCCATTTCTTTGAAACTCATAAACCTTGCAATATATATTCAAGCCAATCATCCACACACCTCACATACATCAAATATAAGTTGTCCAAACACAAGAATAACTTATGTAACATCATTATCACCATCTTCCAAACTCAAAAACGGTGCCTTGCAAGTTGACTTGGTTGGGGGGATTCAAACACTTTCAGCATAAAGTAAGGATTGAAACAACTTCAGGGAGGTCCAAGAAAGCTTAATCAATCATAATATTGCACCTAGAACAACTAGAAGAAGCTTTAGACTTTTCTCCGAAGAGGTAAAAAACTCAAACTGTGATATCCTTATCCATACATCATTTGCTTTCGATTTCAAAAGATAAAATGTAGATATCATGCCTCCAAAGCTAACCATGTCCTTAGTTCTCATTTAAATTGACCGTGTGATGAGAATTTTGACTTTCAACCGTTAGGGTTTGTTTTTGGTACCAACCGAAATTCTCTTTAACCTTTGAGTTTTAGCTTGAGTGAATTACATGGTTGAATTCGTGATTAAATTTCAAGCAAGTTTGGTTTTGCAAGTTTTCAAAATGGATGAGAAATGAGAGTTTTCAAGAATCATCAATGGTGTTGTTGTTATTTGCGTGCGTGAGGAAGAAGAAGATAACATTTCAATTTTTCAGAATTGATTTCATATTATATTTAATGGGGGCGTTTCATAACCGGATGAGACAGCCACCCCAGTGATAAAACAAGCGCGCGTGTAACCTTGGGGACCTGGGTTCGAGCCCCAGTGGTACCCTTTTGTTTTTTCACATATTTTTCATTGCATATTCAATGTGAACAAGCCCAACACGCACACCATGCACCCCCAGTTTTGACCATCATATCTCATCAAGGACAGATCCAACGCACCAAACGCGTGCCCCATGATGTACCTTCTAAAAACCACCCTCATTGGATCCAGCGCAGACCTGGGCTTTGTCCAGTTTAGGCCTATATTTTATTTTTCCTCACCCCCATTTTACTTGTTTCATATGAGGCCCTTTTAATTTCTTTTTTTTTTATTTTGTTTTGTTTTAATTAACTATTTCTTTTTTAATCATTTTTTTATAAAATCATAAAATCATAAAAAAATAGATTTAGGTTTTAATTAATTAATTTAATTTTTATAAATAAAAATTAATTTAATTTAATCTCATTTTGTTTTATTATTTTAATTAGTTTGTAAATTAATTAGAATTAGGGTTTATACTATAAAATATTTTTCTAAATAAAACACCAAAAATATTTTCTAACACTTAGAAAAAAAATTTAGGGTTTTAAATTTCTTTCTCTTTTAACTATATCTGCGCGTTTGTTTATTTTTCGCATTAATATAATTATGTAACTGTTAAGGGATGTAATAGTTTAAATTAGGGTTTTCTTTATTTTCTTCCCCATTTTATGGTTTGTACTCCCCATCCCTGGAGCACTGTAATAGCGTAGACTTTATTTCCTGCACCTTATTTTCTGCTATATATATATATATATATATATATATATATATATATATATATATATATATATATATATATATATATATATATATATATATATATATATATATATATATATATATATATATATATATATATATATATATATATATATATATATAACTACTAGCTTAATAGGCTTGTATGGAAAGACATTAAAAGCGTTAGATAACCATAAATTCAAGATAAAAATAACTGAAATCAAAACACCATTCACACACGCACCTCTAGGGTAACCTCACTTGTTTCCTTCAAATAAAACAGTCATGTCCCTCGAGCGTAGGATGCTTTAGCAAATACCCTCGATTAAAAGATCATAGTCTCTCGATGATCCTTTGATGCTGCCTTCAGTACACGATCTTAGTCCCTTACGAAAATTGCTAAAGCGTCCTACAAGTTTCCTTCTATGATTGTATAATGACCCTCACATGTCCCTTACATCCAATGATAGGGATTCCTACTAACTAATGGTAGGATATAACTATCTAAAGGAGAAGGAAAAGAACAAAGACTTTTTGAGTAGGTAGAATGCTCGTAGTCGCTTTCTCATAAACAAAAACATCTCTTTTCACACAAACACTTTTCTAAAATATTTTCAAAAGCAAACATTTTGTATACATTCTCAACGATACGAGAATCATTACAAAATTGCCGCACTTAGGTATTTTCAAAATATTTTCAAACATACACAAACACAAAGCATTTCAAAAAAAATGAGCTAGCGATTAAGAGCCCGTAGAAAACTACAGATGAAAAGGGTGCTAACACCTTCCCTTTTCATACCCTACCCCCCTTACTCAAAAAATTCTCAAAAGGTCTTTCCTGTTCTTTTCACCCTTTCCTTTATCAGATAAAAGAAAAGCTGGTGGCGACTCTTCCTATCCGCAACATTTGCAATAAAACGCAAAACCCAAAAGTCAATTCTCCCACCTTATTATAGAACTGGCGAATCTGCTGGGGAAAACATAAAATAAAAGTGGGGTTACCTTAAGAGCTAGATCACCTTTATTGCTTTACTTGTTTGCCTTGTATGCTTTATATTCTGGGATATGCTTGGGTTTATTTCTTGTATAGATCCTATACCCGGATCTGGGGACATTTTAGGTAAGTAGTAATAGATCGTGAAAATTGTACGGCATAGACCAACATGGTTGAAAAGATGGCTATGTTAGTGCGACACATTGGTTGGTGCCGGTGTCCCTTGAGTTAGTCAAGGAGAATGTTGGGCTGCCGTGTGGTGTCATAAGCACTAACTGACCTTAGAACCTTAGTGGACACAACTTAACCATTAGAAAGTAGTGAGATGGTCGGCTTTGGTGCAGATGGAAGTTAATTGATACTTGATGCTACATTCATTGAGATCATATTCTTGGGATATTTCGGCCGCAATTCGGATGCTTGAGATGAAACAATGCTTGAGAGAAAAATTAGTGATATGAGATTCCTAGAACCTGGTTAATTCTTTTAGAACAGGTTGAGCCAACTAAACTCAAGAGGGTACTTACCTACAAACTCCATGCAAGCCTGAACCTAAGGCCTGGTGTATCTTGTTTGTGTTTGATTAAATTGTTCGAACATGACATCATAACATCATGACATCATTAAACAAGTCATTTTCACTAACCATTTCAAGGACCTAGGGATTTATCTTTGTTTTGTTTTGTAGGTTATGGCCTCCGCTCGCAGAAACACTATCTGGATCAGTTTTATGATGATACCTTCTCAACTTAAGGAGTTAGTCTCAAAAGCTCCTGAAAGCTCTCAATTTACCAAGAGGCATGGTCATCTACTCAGTTTGGTTACCTCAGGTTTTGAAGAAGACATGATGAGTGTTTTATTCCAGTTCTTTGATCCCGCACATCATTGTTTCACCTTTCTAGATTATCAGTTGGTACCTACAATGGAATAATTCTCTAAGCTACTAGGAATACCTGTTCTTGATCGGACACCTTTCACTGGTTTAGAGAAAGATCCACAACCTGAAGAAATTGCAGCAGCCTTACATCTGAAGCGGTCGACATTGTATCTAATTGGGAAACAAGAAGTGGAGTCATGGGTTTTCTTTCTAAATTTCTGTTAGAGAAGGCTCAGTTGTTTTTTGATGCTTTGAGTTTTCAAGCTTTCGAAGAAATCTTGGCTTTTTTTATCTATGGTTTGGTGTTATTCCTTAATCTAGACCAACTCATAGATGTGAATGCCATCAAAATATTTATTTCTCGTAACCATGTGCCTACTTTGCTCTGAGACATTTTGCATTCTCTTCACACTCATACTATGAGTAAGCGAGGGACTCTTATGTGTTGCATACCTCTGCTATCCAGGTGGTTTATTTTGAACCTTCCCCGATCATTAATGAAGAATGAACAAGGTTTGAGATGGTCTCAAAGGATGATGTCTCTCTCTCATTCAGATATCAATTGGTGTTCCCGATCTCTGGAAGATGTTACTATCATTGACTGTTGCGGGGGATTCCCTAATGTTCAACTCCTTGGCATTAGGGGATGTATTACCTACAACCCTTCTTTGGCTCTACATCAATTATGTTATGCTCGAAGAGATGGTCCTCATGACATGCTTATCTAGGGTATTATATTCGATTACGAGAATGATTTTCGAGGTTATCGTTAAAGGTTTATATGTTCTTAGGGAATAGTAAACAAGATTGATAGCAAGACTTTGGGATAAAAGAATTCCATCCCTTTGGAGCCCTACATTAGATGGGTATGATCTCATGCTCAAAACCTTATGATGCCATATCCCGCTATCTTACCACTAATTATGGAGCTTGTTTCCAAGGGGGGTCTTCTTTATACCATTCTTCATCTAGACATGCCTACTAACCTCAAAGAATTGCAGAAGTCCTGGATTCAACTCAAGGAAGAACATGACACCTTTGAAACTCAATTCTATGCAAATGAGAAGAAAGTGTTGGAGCTCACAAAGCAACTTCATGAAGAGCGAAGTCTTGATGCATACATCGACACGAAGAGGAAGCGTCTATGGGAGACTTGAATCTTAGGTTTTAGGAGTTTATATTGTTATCTCCTTGAGACCCTTTTGTTTTCATTGTAAGCATAAGAGGCAATTCTATTTTTTAACTTACTAATAAAAATCTTTGTTTTTATTTCCTCCTGGTTAGCAAATTTAAATCTCCTAAGGTCCTTGAAAACATCGCATCTACATATCATGCATAATTTCATAAATAGGTTTTCTAATATGAGTCTTCTCATCTACTTACTGTTTATTTCAATATAAAATGACCCTCGAACAAACTGACAAGGATCTCCAGACTCAGCATGCACAATTTCAAGAGACTCTTCTGAATCTGTCCAAAGGGCAATAAGAGATGATGGCGCTCCTCACCAATAAAAATAAAACTAAGAAGCCGGCTATTATCCTCAATATGGGGAGAAGATTCAAAGGTCTTGCTCGACCAGTTCAAGTGGATGATGTTTCCTCTGAGGAAGACAACAACCAAGAGGAGGATGGTAGAAGTATCAAGGGAGAAGGTAGAAATAACCAGGGTTCTAAGAATATTCCTGAAGATGAAGACTACTCCGATGAACAGTACCCTCCTGTAGATGACAAATACAAGCAGTTTGAAGACCGTCTTAAATCTATGGAAACCCAGAAAGTGCCTTGATTGGATTTTGGAGAGCTAGGTCTAATCCCAGGGGTGGTAATCTCTCACAAATTCAAGGTCCCTATCTTTGATAAATATGATGGGGTCTCTTGTTCCAAACTTCATCTGAGGTCATATGTTCGAAAAATCCAACCTCATACGGCTGATAGGAAATTATGGGTCCATTTCTTTCAAGAAAGTTTGTCCGGTACTCAACTTGAATGGTTCTACCAGCTGGAAGGAACCAACATTCACACATGGGAAGATTTGGCTGCTTCTTTTTACAAGCAGTATCAATATAATGTTGACCTTGCACCAACTCATGCACAATTGCAAAACATGTCCATGTGCTCGAGTGAAGGGTTCAAGGAGTATGCCCAAAAATAGAGACTTAGCTGGAACGGTCCAACCTCCCTTGTCTGACCGAGAATTAGTTGATATGTTCATGGGTACTCTGGAATGCCCATTCTTTAATCATCTGACTGGGAGTTCTTCATCTGGCTTTGCTGAGCTAATTCTAATAGGAGAAATAGTTGAAAGTGGTATTAAGAGTGGGAAAGATTCCAATGGCTGCAACTACTAATGCAGTGAAGAAGTTGTTCGGTGGTAAAAAAAGAAACCAATGCTGTCTATGGCCAGAAAGGCCGTAGTAAGAATGACCTCCATCAGTCTGTGGGGGCGGTATTAATCTCTAATCCAACGCTTATTCAACAATCACAAAAGGGTAACCTGTCAAAGTCCCGACACTCCATCAAGGCAGTTTACCAAGATCGACATGCCTTTATCTCAAGAATTACAACATTTGTTAGAGGCTGAACTCATTTCACTGCGGGATCCTGAAAAGCAACAACAACTACTGGGCCCTGAAAAGCAAGATTCTGGATATGGTCGATAATAAGGAAATTGAGTTTGATCCTCCGGAGACTCTGAACGTGATTATTGCACCTATGCCTAAGCATGACAAGGGCATAAGTGCTATTGAATATGTTTTGTATGTTTCCTTCTTAAGTGATGTGGTTACTCCTCTCTCAATAGTCAAGGAGAATTTGCTATGATTCGGTTTATTTCTGGGTTGTATTAAAGAATGTTATTGTTGTGCAGTTCAACCCAATGGATGCGGGTTACTGAAGGAAGGTGTTCATCGCCTGATGGATGAACATGTAATTTTGATTGAGAAATTTATGTATTGTTGTACCCTAAAATTTGCACTCTCTTTTCTCAAAAACATTTCTCACCAAAGATCTCAAATGCTCAAAAGTTCTCAAGGGCTTGATCAGACAAGCTCACCTCCTAAGCATTAAGCCTCTAAATTAGGGTTTTGGTTTTCTCAGGGACAATTGGACTTTTGATGCCTCAAATGACTTTCATAGTTTTATATAGGTCTCCAAGATTGCTCATACCAAGTTTCAAGTCTTGCATCACAAATTTGCTCAGTCAATTGCTCAGATGACTGAAAATCAACTATATTGGGTAAAAAGTCAATTGTGGTCAACATACAGACAAACTTCATGATTTTTTGCCAACATCAACATTTTGAATTCATATTTATCAATTGATCAAGTTTTGGTCAAAATTCCTCAAGAAAAACATCCAAATCATCAAAGGGGCAAAATTGTCAAAATTAGGGTTTTGATTGAGAATGATTGATCAGTGATTTTTGACTCAGTACATGACCTAATGGCTTGAAGCATGATATTAAAGATTTAAACACAATATCTTGACCTAATTTTATGGCTCAAATCATTTCTCAAGATCAATGGGCTGATAGTTGAATTTTTTATCAATTGATGAAAAGTCAACTAATACACAAAAAGTCAAACTTTGACTTTTTGATCAACATTGAATCTCAAAGATCAAGATTCATCAAGATACTCAAAAATATCAAACTTGATCATCAAGAATCAAGAAAGTCAAGAAAGTCCGCAAGAAGTCAAAGTTTTCAATACTGAAATTTTCTAAGTGTTTTTATACTTGATAAATTCATTACTTCATGACAATTTTTCACCAAGATGCAAGATGATTCAAGGAAAACTTTCAAAATGAAAGTTATAGATCTTGATGAAATATACAACTTTGTATTAGAGGGTTGATGTCCAAAAAATGCTTATATTTGAAGATATAATCTCATAAAGACATGACATTTTTCATAAAACACTTAGTGAAAATTATAGCAAGTTTAGGTAGATTTTTGACCTAACTTCTTGGTCAATTTTCACCAAGCTCCAAGATGATTTAGCCAAAGTGGTCAACATGAAGGTTGTAGACAATGTTTCAAGCTTTCCAAAATGTCCAAGAACTTGAAAAGGTCATGCTTTAGCTAGGAGAATCGAAGAGAAGAAGTTGGGCATCCATTCTTGAATTACAAGTCATTTTCTTGATGAACACAAAATCCAATCTCAATGTTATGCTGCATAATCTTGATTTGTGGGCCTTCTAACTTGTGTATCTACCATTAATGGATTACATAAACTTTTGAGCTATGATCCAAGTTGTTTAAGCATTGTCCAAGTCAATTTACCATTTTGGGGAGAAATTTAACATTGCCATTCTTGAAAAGCAAGCTTTACGCACAAAGTCAATTCTTGAGCCTCTCACTTGTTCCCTCTGATCACACTCCATCTAAAAGGTCATAAGAAATATGATTAAAGTGTTTAACCACTCTGATCAAAGTTACAAGACATTGAAACTTGATTTTTCAAGAAAATCACATGTTGAGCTTAACATGTGATTTTGAATTCTGATCAACTTGAGCTTCTCCAACCTTTCCCTATAAATAGAGACACCACTTTTAAAGCTAGGACGCGAATTCACAAGCCTTGAAACTCTCTCAAACTCCCTCAAATTAGAACTTGCACCAAAACACCATTATTGTGGCACATTCTAACTTTGAACATCCATCTCACAATCCACTCGTGCGTTTTCCATTTTAATCAATCACCAAGCTTCTTTAACTCATATAGAAGCTATCCAAACACCTACAACCCAACTTTAACATCACCTCCCTCATCTTCCATAACCAAAAACAGAGTTCTACACATTGACTTCTCCAGAATAATATAACCACTCTCAATCTAAAGTAAGCATTGCATTAGCTTCTTGGAGGTTCAATGAAGCTATCCAGATCATCACAACACCTCAAAGAGTGCTCCAACTCCATACTTGATTCTCACTTTCAAGGTAAGTTTTCTGAACTTTCAAATCCTTATACAAGCATCATTTGCCTTTGATTTTAAAAGATAAAATGTAGATATCATTACCCTGAAGCTAACCATGTCCTTACATTTCATTTATCTTGCTTGAGTGTGGAGAATTTTGAGTTTGAACTTTCTGGAAAAACTAGGTTTAATTTGGCACCAGATAAAATTCATGCTCATCTTTGATTGTTAGCTTAAGTTATTTACATGGTTGAAATCGTGGTTAAATTTCAAGCAAATTTCATGTTTACATTTTCCAATTTGCTTGAGAAATGAGGAAGTTACAAATTTCAAAAATGTTGATGAACGTTCTAACGCGAGGAAGAAGATGAAGTTATAATCAGGACTGAGTTTGTAATATATTTATTGGTTTGTGTATTAAACATCGGATGTATAGCCACCACAATGGTAGAGCACGCGCGTATAAGTCATAATTATGCCTTGTCCTGGGTTTGATCCAGGCGTGAGGCATTTTATTTTTTTCTAGCATTTACATTACAAATCATGTGCAACCAAGCTAGCGCGTGTACCATGCGCCCTACATCAATACCATCCATCTATTCAGTAACTAAAACCTAACGCTCCATAATGGAAAGACCATGATGCACTCTCAAAATGCATCCATACTAGATCCTCAGGCGTTGAACTTCTCTTTCTGGGCCATTGACTTAATCCCTTCCATACACCCCCCTTTTTCCATGCGCCCTACACCCATACCATTTTTCTTTTTATCCCTTTTTTGTCCTGATTGCCAACAAAAATTGTTTTGGGCCCAACGCCAATTTTGCTTTTTAACCCCTATTTTGCTTTTCAAAACCCTAGCCCATTTATTTTATATTTTCATTATTTTTTTTTATTAAAACTAAAAAATACAAAATATATATTTTTCTTAAATAATTCAATTTAATTATTTTTATTTTATTAAATTAAATTCTATTATTTTCTTTTACATTGTAAAATATTTTCCAAATTAATACTAACATTCAAATTATTTTCTAAACAAATTAAATTAGAATTAGGTTTTATTTTAATAAACTTATATTTTAAGTCTTGTTAATAATTAATTAACTTCTTTTGTAATTAAAATTAATTAGTTAGATTATTCTCTAAACCATTTCATCAAAAATCCTAAAGACAATTTCGTTTTCTTCTTCACCTTTACATTTTTGTGTATTATTATTGTAATTCATATCCAATTATTTATAATAGTAATTAGGTCTTTATTTCTTTCTCCCCCTATTCCCAAACCGTTACTCCTCATTCCCAAAATGATGTAATAGCGTAGGATATTTAAATTCCACAATTTATCGCTTTCCTTATTATTGCTAGTAGTTGGGGTTTGCATGACAAGACTAAAATCAAACTTAGCAAAACCCTAATTCAAAGATAAATACTTGAAATAAACACACTTTGTACACATGCACCTCTAGGGTTACCACATATGTTGCCTCGGATGAAAACAGTCATGTCCCTCTAACGTGAGACGCTTTAGCAAAAGACCCTCGATTAAAAGATCATAGTCCCCCGATGACCCTTCAATGTTGCCTTCAGTAAATGATCTTAGTCCCTTACAACAGATTTCTAAAACATCTTACAAGTTGCCTTCTATGACTGTACGACGACCCACGCATATCCCTCACATCCAATGATATGGCTATTTACCAATCAATAGTGAAATAGCACTATCTAAAGGAGGAGGAAAAGAACAAAGACTTTTTGAGTAGGTAGATTGCTCGTAATTGCTTACTCACAAACAAAACCATTTACACCTCACACTTTTAAAACACTTTTCAAAACAAACATTTTTGTATACATTCTCAACGATGCGACAATCATTACAAAATTTCCTTACATGTTCAAAACATCTTTCAAACACTCATTTTCAAACAAATATTTTCAAAACCAACACTTTGTATACATTCTCAACGATACGAGAATCATTGCAAAGTTTTCCAAACTTAGGCATTTTCAAAATATTTTCAAACTTACACAAACACAAAGCATTTCAAAGTGATCAAGCAATTAACAGTCCGTAGATAACTACGGATGAAAAGGGTGCTAACACCTTCCCTTTTCATAACCTACCCTCCGAACTAAAGAAAATTCTCAAAAGGTATTTCCAGTTCTTTTCACCGTATCGTTTATTGTATAAAAGAAAAGTCAGTGGCGACTCTTTCTATCGGCAACATTTGAGAGGAAACGCAAAACACCAAGTCAGTTCTCCCACCGTATCACAGAACTGGCGACTCTGATGAGGAAGAGAAATTCCAAGTGGGGTTACCTTAAGATCTAGATCACCTTTATTTCTTTTACTTGTTTTCCTTGTCTTCTTTACATTTGTGGGTTATGCTTGGGTTTATTTCTTGTATAGATCCTATACCCGGATCTAGGGCATTTTAGGTAAGTGGCAATAGATTGTGGGGACTATGTGGCATAATACTGACATGGTTGAAGCGATGGCTATGTTAGTGTGACACATTTGTTGGTATTGGTGTCCCTTGAGTCCAATCAAGGAGAATACGGGGCCGTTGTATGGTGTCATGAAGCACTAACTGACCTTAGAACCTTAGTTAAACAACTTGGCCATTAGAAAGTAGTGAGATAGTTGGCTTTGGTGCAAGACTAAATTTGTTTGATACTCGATACTTCACTCATTGTTATCGGTATTTTGGGATATTTTGGCCGCGGTTTGGAAGCTTGAGCTAAAACAATGCCCAATGAAGAAAGATCAGTGATATTGAGATTCCTTAGAACCCGGTTACTTTTGTTAAGATAGGTTGAACCAACTAAACTTCAAGAGGGTACTTACCTATAAACCCCATGCAAGTCTAAACCTAAGTCCTTGTGTGCTTTGTTTGTGTGTGATTATTTGTTCATAAACATCATGACATCATGCCATAACATTTTCACTAACCATTTCAAGGATCTAGGGATTTATCTTTGTTCTGTTTTGTAGGATATGGCTTCCACTCACAGAAATACCATCCAAATCAATTTCGTAATGGCGCCTCCTCAACTCAAAGAGTTAGTATTAAGGGTTCCTAAAAATTCTTCGTTCACCAAAAGATATGGTCGACTTCTAAATCTGGTTACCTCAAGCTTTGAAGAAGACATGATGAGGGTGCTCTTTCAATTCTTTGACCATGTACATCATTGTTTCACCTTTCCCGACTATCAACTAGTTCCCACAATGGAAGAATTCTCTCAACTATTGGGGGTACCAGTCCTTGATCAAATTCCATTCATCGGTTTAGAGGAAACTCCAAAGCCTGAGGTTATTGCCAAAGCCTTACATTTGAAGAGTTCTGACATTGTAGCTAATTGGGAGACAAGAAGTGGGGTCAAAGGCTTTTTGGCTAAATTCCTGATAGAGAAGGCTCAACTATTTTGGGATTCTATGGATTTACAAGATTTTGAGGAGATCTTGGCTCTCCTAATCTATGGGTTGGTGCTTTTTCCTAACCCTGACCAACTCATAGATGCGAATGTTGTTAAATTTTTCCTTACTCGTAATCCCGTGCCTACTTTTCTTGGAGACATTCTACATTGTCTTTACACTTGCATCATGAGGAAGAGAAGGGCTCTTATGTGTTTCATTTTGTTGCTGTCTAGGTGGTTTACTTTTCACCTTCCCCGATCAGTATTGAAGAATGAGCAGGGTTTGAGATGGTCGTAAAGGATAATGTCGCTTTCTCATGCAGATATCCATTGATGCTCTCGATCTCAAGAGGACATTACTATCATTGACCGTTATGGGGAATTCCCTAATGTTCCACTCTTGGGCATTAGGGTGGGTATTACTTACAACCCTTCTCTAGCTCTACGACAATCCAGCTATGCTCGAAGAGATGGTCCCCACGACCCACTCATTTAAGGTATTGTATTCGAATACGAGAACGATGTCCAAGGTTATCATCGAAGGTTTGTACATGCTTGGGGCATGGTAAGCAAGGTTGATAGCAAGACTTTAGGGCATAAGAACTCCATTCCTTTGTAGCCTTATCTCAAATGGTTGCGAGCTCACGCTCAAAATCTTATGATGCCATATCTTGCTATATTACCAATAGTTGTGGAGCCTGTTGCCGAGGGAGATACTTCTTATACCATTCTTCATCCTGACATGCCTGCCGACCTCGAAGAATTGCAGAGATCGTGGATTCAACTCAAGGGGGAACGAGACACTTTTGAAGCTTGATTCTATACAAACGAGAAGAAAGTGTTAGAGCTCACAAGACAACTTCACGAGGAGCGAAGCCTGAATGCCTACATTGCACCAAAGAAGAAGCGTCTGTGGGAGACTTGAGCCTTTTGTTTTAGGAGTTCATTTTGTTGTCTCTTTGAGACCTTTTTTATTTACTCATTGTAAGCCTAAGGGGCAATTGTAACTCTTGAATTTATTAATACAACTTTTGTGTTTGTTTCCTTTTTTGGATAGCAAATTTAAATTCCTTAAGGTCCTTGAAAGCATTGCATCCGCATAGCATACATCATATCATAAGCAGGTTTTTTGATACAGGTTTCCTCATCTTTTACTGTTTATTTCAGTATAATATGGCCCTAGAAAAAACTGTCAAAGATCTGCAAACTCGAAACGCACAGTTCCAAGAGACTATCCTCAACCTAGCCAAAGGTAAATAAGAAATGATGTAACTCCTTGCCACCAAGAAGAAGACCAAGAAGATGGTTGTTATTCTCAACATGGGAAGAAGGTTCAAGGGGCCTGCCCGACTGGCTCAAATAGAAAAGGCTTCTTCTGAGGAAGAAGACAATAAAGAAGAGGAAGTTAGAAGCACCAGAGCTAGGGGTGGAAATAACCAGATTACTGAGGACGAAGACTATTCCGAAGAGCAATATCCACTAACGGTGGAGAAGTACAAACAGCTAGAAGACCGACTTAAGGCTGTAGAGATCCAAACAGTGCCTGGTTTGGACTTTGGAGATTTAGGTCTGGTCCCTGGGGTGGTCATTCCCCACAAGTTCAAGATCCTTGTCTTTACCAAGTATGATGGGGTCTCCTGTCCAAAGATGCATCTGAGGTCTTATGTCTGCAAGATTCAACCACACATCCCCGATAGGAAGTGATGGGTGCACTTTTTCCAAGAAAGCTTATCTGGAACATAGTTGGAATGGTTCTATCAACTAGAAGGGACTAATATTCACACATGGGAGGATCTGGCTGCTGCTTTCTACAGACAATTCCAGTATAATGCTGATCTTACACCAACTCGAGTGCAATTACAAAATATGACTATGGGCTCGAACGAGGGCTTTAAGGAGTATGCTCAAAAATGGAGGGACCTGGCTGGAAGAGTGCAACCCCAATTGACTGACAGAGAGTTAATGGATATGTTTATGGGCACTTTGACTGGTCCATTCTTTAATTTGCTGATTGGGAGTTCTTCGTCAGGGTTTACTGAATTAATCTTGACTGGTGAGCAAGTTGAAAGTGGAATAAAAAGTGGAAAGATCCCCATGGCCTCAACCTCTATTGCTGTAAAGAAACCATTTATAGGTAAGAAGGAAACTAATGTTGTTTATGGATAAAGGTGTTGTGTCAAGAACGATCCTCATTAGTCGGTAGGAGCTGTATTGATTTCGAATCCAACCCCAATTCGACGACCACAACAATCAAACAATCAACAAAGGCTAGATGCCCTGAGGAGGCAATTCACTAGAATCAACATGCCATTGTCTCAAGCTTTACAACATATGTTAAAGGCAGATTTGGTAACACTGAGGAATCCTCCTCAAAACCCCAATAATTTATCTCCAAAATACAACCCGAATGCATAATGAGCCTATCATTCCAATATCTTTGGGCACGATACTAATGACTGTTGGGCTTTAAAAAGCAAGATCCAAGATTTAATTGATAACAAAGTGATTGAGTTTGACCTTCCACAAACCCCTAATGTCATTACTGCTCCCATGCCTAGTCATGGTAAAGGTGTCAATGCCATTGATGATGTCTCCTTTGTCTCCACCAGTGATGATTTGACTACTACATTATTGATCGTTAAGAAGAATCTGCTGAGAGCCGGTTTATTTCCTGGCTGCCCTAAAAAAATTTACCATTGTGCTTCCCAAACCAATGGATGTATGTGGCTGAAGAAAGGTGTCCAACGCCTTATTAATAGCCATGAAATTTTGTTCAAGAAAACTCCATTTGTGAAAATTTTACCTCAAGATGCTTCCATAATCACAATCTTTAACACCCCTATTAGGATCACCTCTAAAGTCCCTATAAGGATTCTTGCTGAGCCAAGAATGGCTCCCATAATTATCACTACACCGGGGCCAGTCCCCTATTCATCTGGAAAAGTTTTGCCTTGGAACTATGGGGTAGAAGTTTATTATCATGGTGTCAAGCAAGAGCCGTGGATTATTGAAAATGAAGAGCCTGAAATCACAAACATTTCCAGAACTAGTAAGGTCACTAGGACGGGAATGATATTCTCTCCAGAGATCTCTCCTCTAACAACTACTACAACACTTATTCATATTCCTGCTGTTAGACCAATTGTTGATACCCGAGGTAAAGAGAAAGTAACCGAGCCTTCCCAGACGGAGGCACCACCAAAAGAAGTGACAATTAAAGACCCATCTAGACAAGAGATGGAAGAAATTATAAAGATCATCCGAAAAAGTGACTACAAAATAGTGGAACAATTTGGGAAAACACCCTAAAAAATATCCATGTTGTCCTTGTTGTTATGCTCTGGTGCACATGCCCAAGCTTTGCTGAAATTCTTTAAGAATGCCTATGTACCTCAAGAAACCACCGCTAATCAATTTTAGAACTGCGTTGCAAGCCTAACTGTTGATAATGGCTTGGGATTTTCTGATGCATATTTAACTCCGGTGGGGAAGAATCACAATAAAGCTCTCAATATTTCTATTGAATGCAAAGGCACCACTCTGGTGCATGTGTTAGTAGATATTGGGTCCTCCCTCAATGTTTTACCCAAAGGTGCTTTGGACAGATTGGATTGTGAAGGGCTGGTGCTGAAACCCAACAATATTGTGGTAAGAGCCTTCGATGGGTAAAAGAGGATGGTCCACAGAGAGGTTGATCTACCAATCAAAGTGGGATCTCAAGTCTTCAATTCAACTTTTTATGTAATGGATATCCTCCCGACCTATTCTTGCTTACACGGATGCCCATGGATTCATAGGGAAGGTGCGGTTACCTCTACAATACATCAAATGCTGAAATACCCAATGAAAGGGAAGGTTGTCACAGCCTATGGAGAGGAAGAATATATGGTCATCCATTTGAATCATTTCAAATATGTTGAAATGGATGGTGAATTCATTGAAACCCCCTATCAAGCCTTTAAGGTAACCCTCCAACGATTGTTGTTGCTAAAGTTGTGCCTGCTACTTCTAAGACTGCTAAGGATACATCAAGAATAGCCTCTTTGAAGGATGCTCGAGCTGTTGTAGAAGATGGAGGTTGCACTATCTGGGGACAACTTCCTGACATCCCCTAAGTGATCGGTGGGAATGAGAACTGACTGTTTTTGGAATGCTGGTTCGCGTTTGCGTTTGTTTTCGCAAAGTGTCGCGGTAAGCAAGAGTCGCCACCGTCTTTTATTTTATCCAACAAGGAAAGGACAAAAGCACAGAAAAATTCCTTTTCGAGATTGTTTCTCGGGTTCGGGAGGTAGATTATAGAAAGGGAAGGTGTTAGCACCCTTTCTATCCGTGGTTATCCATGGGCTCTTAGGTACTTGCTCACTATGTTTTCAAAAGTTTGCTTTTCTTTGTGTTTGTGGGTTTTGAAAAAAAAAGTTTTGTTTGAAAACTTCAATTTAACTCTTGTTTCTGTCCTCAAGAGTGTATGAAGTGTTTTTGAAAACTTTGTTCGAAAAGTGTAAGTGTGAAAAGTTTGTTTTGTTTTGAAAGAGCAAGTATCTAAGAACCTCTACCTACTCAAAAAAGAATTAAATTGTGCTAAAGTCCTTTAGACGGTGCTATCCCACTATTGAGGAGTAGGTAGCACAGTCGTTGGAGTTTTCCGGGTCAATTCGATTTTAGGGACGTGTGGTCACTAAAGCAACGTTAGGACACTTTAGTGGTAATCCTAATGTCTTAGATCATTTTTATCGAGGCAACCATTTCGAGGCAACTTATGATCTTGGGACAAAAGGACGACCTCTAAAACATCCTATACTTAATGACCACGTTCGAGGCAACCAAGTGAGGCGTACCCTAGGAGTGGCATGTGCAAGTGTGTCAATTTTCAGTTTATGTTATCTTTGTACATGTTATGGTGAGTTGTGGTTGATTTTAAATTAAGATAGATCTTGCCATGTAATCCTAGTTAGCATACATCTAAGCAGTTAATATATATACATGAATTTAAAGTGCGGAAATTGTAAATCCTACGCTATTACAAGGCTTCGGGGAGGGGGAATAAAGCAGTAAAGCGTAAAAGGTATCAGCTAAGCTATTACAAACCAGTAGGCAATTACAATAAAATAAACGCGCGCAAATCTGAAAATAAACTCTAAAAAAATTCTAAGAATAAAATCTTTTTGTTGTTTTAGTTTATTTTGGGAAAATAATCTAAATCTATTTAATTTTAGTTTTGGAAAAATGTTAAGATAATTAAAGGTTAATTTACAAAGTTAATTTAATAGAAAAAGAACTATCCTAATGTTTTTGTGGTTTTTTGATTTTAATGTTAATTAAAAGATAAAAAGAAGTCTATGAAAAAAAAACAAAAAAAAAATAAAGTACAAGGGGGATCCTTCGATCCAGGCAAAAAAGGGAGTTCCGACCCAGGGAGGGAAAGGAAGCTTCGATCCAGAAAGGGTCCTGGTCCTTTTGATTGGGCCAGACAGTAAGGCGTGAGTGGCCTTTGATCCAGGGAAGAGGATTGTCTTTCGATCATGGAGGTAATGGCTTTCGATCCAGGAATGAGATGCCTCCTTTGATCCAGCATGCTAATGGGTTCGATCCAGAGAAGGTGTCTCCTTCGATCTGGGTTGTTATACCTGCAAAAGTATGTGAGCAAAATAAAATGCAGGGCCTGGGTATTGAATCCCAGGCCCTTCGACCCTGCGCTTGCTGGGTCTCTTCAGGCTATGGCTGCAGTAAATGTTAGCACACGAAAAACATGACCTGGGTGCCAAACCCAGGCCCTTTGATCCTGTCTAGGATGGCCAATCGAAGGTAACAACAAGTAATGATGTGTTATGCAAAAACAAGGTTGGATAATTTACCCTCTCTTACCAGTAGATTGGAACTTTGATTTGGGTACTGGCTGGATGAATACCTTCGATCTGGGATTTATGGGCGTGGAGGTGTTCGCTGGGTGGCAGCTTTGGCTTGTGCAAGGATTGGGTATGGCTTCCTGGAAGTGCTGATGACTTTTGGCAGCGTAACTCCAATGTTTTTTGTTCTCCTGTTGAGTTTTGTGTGTATAATTTTTCGTGTAACTTTCGTGTAGATTTTTTTGTGTTTCGTTCTATGATTTTCCTCTGATTTTCGTCTGATTTTCGTGTTTTGCACTGCATGCTTGCCTCTGTATTTATAGGGGTGTGAGGGTGCAGTAATGGCAAGAGAAAGCATTTAACCAGGCCATTAAAGCCATGAGACAAGAATCAAACACATTAAATAATTTCCTTTTTTGAAATGTTCGTGTCTCTTGGATGAACCTGGACGCTTTTGGATTTCGAATGCCTTCAGGCCCTGTTCTTCGACTGGCCTTGAGTTGCCTCCTTCGAATGTATTTCTCATGTACCTTTCGAATGAGCCTTCTGAATGCTTCTTCGAATGGTCTTGAGTTGTTTCCTTCGAATGGACTTCCCATGTATCTTTCGAATGGGCCTTCTGAATGCTTCTTCGAATGGACCCTTTGAATGCTTCTTCGAATGGACCTTTTTTGAATTTCAATCGAAGGACACTGTTATAATGCCAATCGAAGTACTTGTCCATAATGTCAATCGAAAGGCTCCTTCAGAATGCCAATTGAAGGGTCTTTCATAATGCCAATCGAAAGCCTTGACATAATGCCAATCGAAATGCTTGAAAGAATGCCGATCGAAAGGCTCCTTCAGAACACCAATCGAAGGGTCTTTCAGAATGCCAATCAAAATGTACTTAAAGCACCACTCAAAATTTTTCTTTTTCCTTAGGCAAGGGTTTCTGGTCAACCATGCAGGGGGAAGACTTTAGAAAACATGAGAGGGCAAATTTTGGGGTGCAACACCCTACAAATCTGACAAATTTGGGTTGGGTTTTACTTCAAAGGCTCAAAAAGAGGTTCGACGTGCTCGTGTTGGTGGACCGCCTCTCCGTATTAGCAACAATGAAATCAATGCACTGGAAGACTCCGACAGTGAAGGCGACTTGGACGACTGGATATTCCCAATTGCTGACGAAGAACTCAGCAACTGGAAAGCCAAATACTTCATCTCAATCTCCTTCAGCCATGAGTAATTGATATTTCCTATTTTTATTGCTTTAAGAACTTTGTCTGTATAATTTCCTTCAAAAAAATAACTTTAAACCATATGCCTTGCCCGGGGAACAATGGTCCATTTGTTAAGGGTTGTCATTTCATATATCATATGCTCATTTAATGAAAACAATGGACGATTTTGCATTCAAGTTTTGTGCTTGTTGTCTTTCTTTTACTTTACTGCATCTTCAAATAGTCGTGTGACCTTACATGCACACACACACATTTGCAGATCCACATCCACTCTGGATCTCATTGACAATAATTCTGCTATTGTCGTTTATGACTTTGAGAATCTAATCTATCAATCCGAAGACAAAGGTGAAGAAGATTGTGAGATACCTAGAGAACTCTCCAGACTCCTGATACAAGAGGAAAAGGATATCCAACTGCACGAAGAACCGGTCGAAGTGATAAACTTGGGTACTGAGACAGATAAGAAAGAAGTCAAGATCGACGCCAACTTGGAAGATAGTGTCAAGAGAAAATTGGTTTAGATATTGCATGACTATGTTGAGGTATTCGATTGGTCATACGAATACATGACGAGGCTCGATGTTGATATCGTGGTTCATCATCTACCAATGAAAGATGGTTGTTCTCTGATCAAACAAAAGGTTCGTCGCATGCGTCCTGACATGTCTGAAAAGATCAAGGCTGAGGTAATGAAATAGTTCAATGCAGGTTTCATGGAAGTGACATCGTATCCCCAATGGACTGGAAATGTTGTTCTAGTGCCGAAGAAAGACGGTAAGGTCTGTATGTATGTAGACTACATGGATTTAAATAGGGCAAGCCCCAAAGATTACTTCCCACTACCGCATATTGGTGTCTTATTTGACAACACTGATCAACACAAGGTGTTCTCCTTCATGGATGGCTTCTCCTAATACAACTAAATCAAAATGGCACCTGAGGACATGGAGAAAACTACTTTTGTTACACAGTGGGGTACCTTCTGTTATAAGATCATACCTTTTGGGCTGAAGAACACAGACGCAACTTATCAATGGGCCATGGTGGCTCTATTTTATGATATGATTCATCATGAGATAGAAGTCTATGTTGATGAAATGATAGCAAGGTTCCAAACTAAAGAAGAGTACCTTGATCATCTACACAAGTTGTTTGAGAGGTTGAAGAAATATAAGATGAGGTTGAATCCCAACAAATGCATCTTCGGGATAAGGTCTGGAGAGCTCCTAGGCTTTGTCGTCAGTGGCAAAGGTATTGAAGTCGATCCTGTAAAAGTCAAAGCTATCCAAGAAATTCCAGCTCCTCGTACTGAGAAGGAGGTTAGAGGTTTTCTAGGACGACTCAATTACATTGCCCGATTCATCTCTCACCTGACTGCTACTTGTGAACCACTCTTCAAGTTACTGAAGAAAGATCAAGTGATAAGATGGAATGACGATTGTCAAATAGCTTTTGACAAGATCAAGGAATACTTGCAAGAACCACCAATTCTGATGCCACCAGTAGAAGGAAGACCTCTGATCATGTATTTAACTGTGTTAGAGAATTCAATGGGGGTGTGTGCTGGGGAAACATGATGAGTCTGGTCGAAAAGAGCATGCAATATACTACCTTAGAAAAAAGTTTACCGACTATGAAACAAGATATTCATTGCTCGAGAAAACTTGTTGCGCTTTGGCATGGGATGCTCGCCGACTAAGACAGTATATGTTGACTCATACCACTCTACTGATCTCTAAGATGGATCCCATCAAGTACATCTTTGAGAAGCCAGCTCTCTCTAGAAGGATAGTCGGATGGCAAATAATCTTAACTGAATATGATATCCAGTACACTATGCAAAAGGAAATCGAAGGAAGTGTATTGGCAGATCATTTGGCGCATCAAGCTGTGGATGACTACCAATCCATGAACGTTGAATTCTCGGACGAGAATATCATGCTGACTACGGATTGTGAAAAGCCTGGAACGTATAAAGGACCTCAATAAGGATCCTTATGGACTATGGTTTTTTATGGAGCTTCCAACGCACTGGGTAACATAATTGGGGATGTGATGATTTCTCCTGAAGGTTTCCATACTCCTTTCACTGCCAGACTTTGCTTTGATTGTACCAACAATATGGCCGAATATGAAGCGTGAATCCGGGGTCTTAAAGAAGATATTGACTTAAGAATCAAATTTTTAAGTGTATATGGAGACTCAGCTTTGGTCATCAGTCAAGTTAAAGGATAGTGGGATACAAAACATCCAAATCTTATCCCTTACAAAGAGCTTGTGCTAACCTTGATCCCGTACTTTGAAGAAATCACCTTCGAGCACATCCCGAGGGAAGAAAATCAGTTGGCAGGTGCCTTGGCTACCATGTCTTCCATGTTTAAGGTCAGATGGGACAACGAAGCTCCCCGAATTACTGTTGAAATATTTGACGAACCGGCACACTACTATGAGATGGACACTGATGGTGTAGAGGAGAAGCTTTGGTTTCATGAGGTGAAAAGATATCTCGAAGCTCAAGAGTATCCTGGAGGGGCGTTATTCAACAACATGAAATTCCTACGGAAGTTCTCAGCCAAGTTCTTCCTGAGCAATGTGATCTTATACAAGCGCAACCATGATTCAATTATGCGTCGTTGTATGGACAAGAAGGAAGCAGAGAAGATCATGGAGGATATGCATGAAGGTATCTTTAGAACTCACTCTAGTGGACATACTATGGCCAAGAAGATTCTGAGAGTTGTTTATTATTGGTCGACCATGGAAACCGATTGTCATCACCACTCGAGGACTTGCCACAAGTGCTAAATTTATGCTGACAAGGTCCATGTGCCTCCAATTCCTTTGAACGTCATGACTGCTCCTTGGCCATTTGTAATGTGGGGCATTAACATGATTGGAGAGATCAAGCCTACTGCCTCTAATGGACACCGTTTCATTTTTGTCACCATTGACTACTTTACCAAGTGGGTTAAAGCAGCTTCATTTACATCAGTTACCAAGAACGTTGTGGCCCGGATCATCAAGTACAACCTCATCTATCGGTATGGTTTCCCTGAGAGGATCATCACTGACAATAGAACCAACCTTAACAATGCCATGATCACTGAGCTCCACACGCAGTTTAAGATCAAGCATCGCAACTCTTCTCCATACAGACCTAAGGTGAATGGAACAGTGGAAGCTACTAACAAGAATATAAAGAAGATTATGCAAAATATGGTGGTGACCTATAAAGACTGCATGAGATGCTACCATTTTCTCTTCATGGCTACCGTACTTCGGAACGAACATCAACTGGGGTAACCCCTTTCTCTTTGATCTATGGCATGGAAGTTGTCCTGCATGTTGAAGTTTAAATCCCTTCTCTAAGGATTATGAAAGAAGCAGACTTATACAAAGACTAATGGATTCAGACGAGGTTGGATCAGTTGAATTTGATTGATGAAAAGAGGCTAGTTGTTGTTTGTCATGGTCAGATGTACCAGAAACGCATGATTAAATCTTTCAATAAGAAGATCAAGCATCGGGTATACTAGACTGGTGACTTGGTAATAAAGCGCATCATTCTGCCACAAGGCGATCCCAGGGGCAAATGGACTCCCACTTATGAAGGGCCATTTGTTGTTAAGAAAGTATTCTCAAGCAGCGATATGATGCTAACCACTATGGATGGTGAAGATTTCATGCACCGTGTGAACACGGATGTTGTACCCCAAAATTTTCCCTCTCATTTATCAAGATTTTTCTCACAATACTTCTTGGACTCAAGATAAGATTAGGGTTTGGTCAGCTCAAGACATCTCATCTGGAACTGATAACCCAAAATTAGGGTTTGAGTTTGCACAAGGGTTTTTGGACCACCAATGCTTCATGTGACTTTCATATATCATTTTGGACCCCTAAGATTGCTCATGTTAAGTTTCAAGCCTTGAACCACATTTTTGATCAGTCAATTGGAAAATTGACCTAAAAATCAGTTGTATTGGGGAAAAAGTCAACTATGGCCAATTTACAGTCAAACTTCATAATTTATGATCCACATCAACATTTTAGACTCATATGTACCATTTGATCAAGTTTGGATCATAACTCCTCAAGAAATTTGATCAAATCATCAAAAGGGCAAAATGGTTAAAATTAGGGTTTTGACTGAGAAAGGGAAATTTCTGATTTTTAACCTGGCCAATGACCAATTGGATTCAAACATGATTTCAAGGGCATAATCTTGACCTAATTACATGTTTCAAAATATCTCAAGTTCATTGGATTGACAGATGAATTTTGCAGTCAACTGATCAAAAGTCAATTGTACACTGAAAAGTCAAACTTTGACTTTTTGGTCAAAATCAAGTGCCAAGGGTCATAATTCATCAAGATATGTAAAAATATGAAACTTGTTCACCAAGAAAACCAATTTTGAAAATTAGGGTTTTGAATTTGAAAATTTTCATAACTTAGAATTTTTCGAAGTATGGAAAATTTCTTATTTTTTTCCCAACTTTTCACCACTTTTTCATCATGATGCATTTTGATTCAAAGAAAAATTCCAACATGAAAGTTGTAGTCCTCCATGAAATATACATCTTTTCTTCACAAACTTTTACCAAAAGATGCTTGGATCTCAAGTTATGAATTTGTGAATATAGGTTCATGAACTAAATAACTTAGTGAAATTTTGCCCTAATTTAGGCAGGTTTTGGACCCAACTTCATGGCAATTTTTCACCTAGTTCCAAGAGGTATCTCAAGATGCATTTCAAAGATGGATTATATAGCATATTGCAAGCTTTCAAAAATGTCCAAGATCATTTTTGAGTAGGGAGAATCGAAGAAGAGAAGTTGGCATTTTATCACTTTTGATCAAGCCATTTTTACAAAGCATCAAGTTGCAAATCAGATCTATGATGGTTTTATCTTGCTTTATAGGTCCTAAGCTTGCTATACACTCCATAATTAAATTCAAACTCAGAAGTTAAAGGCTTTATCTTTGCTTTTGAAGCTTTGTACAAGATACATTTCCATTTTTGGCCAAAAGTGCACAATGCCATTTTCATAAAGGGCAACTTTTGCAACTTTGTCAATCATGAGCCTTGGACCTGTCCCTTTAGTGCAAGCATTTTCTACAGGTCTCAAGCAATGTATACCAACTCTTATCAACCCTCAAGCTAGCCAGTACAAGCATGTGGGATTAGTCACTTCACTTTACTTCAAATGCAAGGAAAGTTGCCAAAAGGTCAAAAACTGGTACAGCTAGTAAGAAGTGGACTTTGTATCATTTCTTTACAAATATACAAAGTTGTGACAAGGCTTAGCGCGATTGCTTGACACTGGAAACTCTCCAAAACTCAGAAACACTAAAATTCTATCCAAATACAGCATTTCTGCAAAATCACTGCCAACTAATTTTTGGCTCGTGCGTTTTGTGTTTTAACACTTGAAACACCTCATACACATCATACCAAAGCAATCCAAGCCATCACCCTGGTTCTGTAACCCATGTTTCATCCTTTGCCATTTTCAATCTTGAAGCTGGCAGCTTGACTTGTGCAGAGATTTCCAGCTATCCTCAAAGCAAAGTAAGCATTGGAATAGCTTCAGGGAAGTTCAAGGAAGCTCAAACAATCCTCAGGCCTCCATTAAAGTCCCTACATTGTCCTACACAAATCCAGCTGAAGAAGGTATATTTTTTAAACTCTATCTCTCTGAATAGGCATCCTCAAGCCACGATTTGTGAAGAAAAAATGTAGTCTTTATCATGACAAAGCTGTACATATGCATACTTTTCATTTATATTAACTGTGCTATGAGAATTTGAAGCTTGAAGTTCCTGAATTTTTAGGGTCACGAATTAGGGGTTCCAAAATTCTCCTTGATCTTTAAGAGTTAGGTCACATAATTTATATGGCTGGAATCGTGAGCTCAAATGCCATATTTTTCATGTTATGAGTTTTTGTTTTTATGCAAGCATGTGAGAGTTACAGATTGAACTGAAGCGCGCGTGAAGAAGATGACCAAGGACAGGGACGATGGCTTCTGGGCTTTTTGTTGTTTTGGCCTTTTTTTTTTGCTACTCACACCCCCTGACTTACTTTTACACCCCCTGGCTTATTTGTTATATTTTTCATATTTTTTTCATATTTTCATATTTATTGCTTTTGATTATTTTTTCTTAACAATAAAAAATCCTAAAAATAATTTCTTTATTTGTTACAATTTTATTTTATTTTTTCATTATTTTTTGCATAAAAAATAGTTTATTATGATAAATAGATTTTATTTTCTTAAATAACTTATAAATATATTTAAAAATAGTTAATATTTTTATTATACTATTTATACTCATAAATACTTATTTTTATACATATTTAATTTTTTAATATTTACATATAATATTATTTATTATTTTCTTGTACAAAAAATGGACAAAATAATAACATAAAGAATTGTTTTCTTTTAATTAAAAATTAGGGTTTCACCCCTCCAAAAATAATATTATTTTTTTCCTTATTTTTTAGGGTTTAAATTAAATTATTTTCTCATACAAAAAACCAATACCAAAACATTTTTTTACATAAATACATTGCATTGCATTTTAAATATTTGTACATTTATTTAATTCGCGCAATATTCGATTTGGTTGTAATAATATATTTATGTTTATATTTGTGCAAAAATCCCCATTCAAAACTTGTATCCCCCCTCCCATAATAATTGTTGTAATAGCTTAGTTTATTTTACGCAATTTATCGCTTTTATACCATGTTTAGTAAATTAGGGTTTGCATGATAAGAACAAAAACAAAAGCAAAATGGAAAACCCTAAATGCAAGACAAAAGCATGAAAATGACACACTTTGCACACAAGCACCCTTAGGGTTTCTCCCACTTGGTTGCCTAAAATAAAATGGCCATGTTACGCACGCGAAGTATCTTGGCAAAACAAAACAAAAATAAGATCATAGTCCCTCGATGACGCTATCAAAAGGTTGCCTAAAACAAAATGATCTTGGTCCCTCAAACATGCTAAGATACTTGGCAATATTGTTATCATGGTTATACGATGACCCACGCTCGTCCTATTTACATCCAAAGATAGGGTTGCTTACCAAATCAATGGTAAGTCAACAATGTCAAAGGAATAAAAATGCACAAGAAAGACATTTGAGTAGGTAGATAGCTTCTAGTTACTTGTTCCATTTCAAAACAATCCTCGCTATTTTCAAAAACAAACACACACACATTTTCAAAGCATCTTACAAGACATTGAAAACATTTTCAAAAGACAAACATCTTTGTATACATTCTTACGAACAAGAATCATTACAAAGATTGCCTAAACAAATGGCCTATTTTCAAAATACTTTCAAAACCACACCAAACACCATTTCAAACAAAGCAAAGCAAGTGATCTAAACAAGTAACTAAGAGCCCGTGGAAAACCATGGATGAAAAGGGTGCTAGCACCTTCCCTTTTCATAATCTACCCCCGAACTCAAGAAAACATCTCAAACATCTTTCCTGTGCTTTTTTACCTTTCCTTTTGGATAAAAGAAAAGTCGGTGGCGACTCTTGCTAACCGCAACATTTGCAAACACAAACGCAAAACCTCAAGTCAGTTCTCCCACCGCATCACAGAACTGGAGACTCTGCTGGAGATTATTCTAAAAGTGGGGTTACCTTAGGGTTTTAGATCACATTTACTTGCTTACAATTGTTTGACTTGTTTGCTTTACATTTTGGTTCTTTTGTTTGGGTTTTAATCCTCCACACGGATTTGGGAAACATTATAGGTAAATAGCAATACATTGTGGAAACTGTGCGGGGTATACCGACATGGTCTAAGTAATAGCTATATTAGTGCGACATATTTGTGGGTACCGGTAGCCTTTGAGTCAATCAAAGAGAATACGGGGCCGCTGAGTGATGTCATGAAGCACTAATGAACTTCTAGAACCTTTACTTGACCAACTTGGCCTTTTAGGATGTAGTGAGATAACCGGCTTTGGTGCAGTCCGAAGTTGGTAGATACTCGATACTACACTCATTGAGGGTTGGTTTCTTGGGATATTTCGGTCATCAGTAAAGAGGCTTGAACTGAAACAATGAACAAAGAAAACAATTCAGTGACATTGAGCTCCTTAGAACCCGGTTACTATTACTAGGACAAGTTGAGCCAACTAAACTTCAAGAGGGTACTTACCTATGAAACCCCATGCAAGCCTAAACTAAGAACTTGTGTGATTTTCTTGTACATATATACTTGTGCATAACATCATGGACATCATGAGCATCATGTGCATCCTCTAACCATTTCAAGGATTTTGGAGATTCATCTTTGTTCTTGTTTTGTAGGTTATGGATTCACTTCGCAGGAAAACTATCCAAATCAACCTTGTAAGAATTCCTCCGTAACTCAAGAAGCTAGCTTCAAGGATCCCTAAGAATTATCCATTCACCGAGAGACATGGTCGTCTACTCAACTTAGTCACTTCCAACACATAGGAGGATATGATGAAGGTTCTCTTCCAGTTCTTTGACCCTTTGCATCATTGCTTCACATTTCCTGACTATCAACTTGTGCCCACTTTGGAAGAATTCTCTCAACTTCTGAGGATTCCTATTCTTAATCAACTACCCTTCAACGGTACGGAAAGAGATCCAAAGCCAGAAGATATTGCTCAAGCCCTACACTTGCACTCATTTGATGTCACAACACATTGGGAAACTAGAAGTGATGTCAAAGGCTTCTTGGAAAAGTTTATGTTTGAGAAGGCCCAAAGCTGTTGGAATTCCCTAGACTTGCTAGCTTTTGAGGATATTGTAGCTCTTCTCATCTATGGGATGGTCTTGTTCCCTAATCCTAATCAACTCATAGATGTGAGCGCTGTCAAAATCTTCATGACTCGCAACCCGGTGCCTACGTTGCTTGGGGATATCCTACACTCTTTTCACACTCGTACAATGAGGAAAAGAGGTGTTCTTATGTGTTGCACTCCTCTCCTGGCAAGATGGTTTATTTCTCATCTTCCCCAATCAGTCTTGAAGAATGAGCAAGGTTTGAGGTGGTCACAAAGGTTAATGACACTTAACCATTCAGATATTCATTGGTGTTCTCGATCCAAAGAGAATGTTACCATTGTTGACCGTTGTGGGGAATTCCCTAATGTCCCTCTACTTGGCATTAGGGGAGGCATCACATACAACCCGTGCTTAGCTCTAAGATAGTTTGGTTATGCCCGAAGGAATGGCCCACATGATATGTTAATTCAAGGATTGGTTTTTTACTACGACAACGACGACCAAGGACTTCGTCAGAGATTCATCCGAGCTTGGAGGATGTTAAACAAGGTGGATAGCAAGACTTTGGGACACAGGAATTCCATCCCTCTTGAGCCTTACCTCAAGTGGGTACGAACCTGCGCTCAAAGTCTTATGATGCCTTATCCCTCCATTCTCCTAGTGATTATAGAGCCTATTAAGGAAGGAGAAGTTCCATACACTATCCTACATCCTGACATACCGACATCACTCGAAGACCTACAAAGGAGTTGGATACAGCTCAAAGGAGAGAGCGATACTTTCGAAGCCCAATTCTACGCAAGCGAGAAGAAGGTTTTGGAACTCACTCGGCTACTTCATGAAGAGCAGACTCTCAACACCTACATTAAACCAAAGAGGATGCGCAATGTCTTTTTACCTTAGATTTTTGTATTATTTTTCCCAAGCGGCATTGATGTACTCAAATTCTATTTTAATTAATATGACGTGTGTTTCTTTTTTGTTTAAAACAAATTTGAATTTATAAATCCTTGAAAACATTGCATGAATACATATCATTCATCATAAACATAAACAGGTCTTTGCAACCAGTTTCCTCGTCTCTCTACTGTTTATTTTAGTACGATGGATCTCGAACAAACGGTCAAAGATGTGCAAGCTCAGAACTCACAATTTCAACAGTTGCTCATGACCTTAGCCAAGGGGCAGGAGGAGATGAATACTCTACTAGAAAAAGAAAAGGAGAAAAAGAAGAAGAAGCCAGCAGGTGTGGTAATTATGGGCAGAAGATTTCAGGGACAAGCCAGAAGGACCTTAGAATTTCCAACAACATCTAAGGAAGGGGAAAGAAAAGGAAAAGAAACGGAAGTACCATCATATTCTGAAGAAGAAGAGGAAGAGGAGGACTACTCTGAACAACAATACCCTCCGGCTAATGACAAATATAAACACCTTGAAGAGCGACTAAGCGCTATGGAAATCCAGAGAGTACCAGGGCTAGATTTTGAAGAGTTAGGGTTGGTGTCAGGAATTGTAATCCCTCCAAAGTTTAAAGTGCCACTATTTGCCAAGTATGATGGGGTGTCTTGCCCTAAAATGCACCTCAGATCATATGTCAGGAAGATTCAACCGCACTCTGCCGACAAAGACCTGTGGGTCTACTTTTTCCAAGACAGTTTATCAGGAATGCAACTTGATTGGTTCTACCAATTAGAAAGGGCAGACGTCCACAATTGGGAAGACCTGGCAGAAACTTTTTATAAACAGTATCAATACAACGCCGACTTGACGCCTACCCGTACTCAGCTTCAGAGTATGGTTATGGCTTCCAATGAGGGCTTTAAAGATTATGCGCAAAAGTGGAGAGACCTAACCGGAAGGGTGCAACCACCTCTATCTGAGAGGGAGTTGGTGGACATGTTCTTGGGAACTCTATCAGGTCCTTTCTTCATTCATCTGATTGGGAGTTCCTCTGCAGGGTTTACTGAATTAATTTTAACCAGTGAAAGAGTGGAGGCTGGTATAAGAAGTGGGAAAATTCAGAAATAGGCGTTTGCCTCTGCAGCTTTGAAAAATCCCTTCACGGGAAGAAAGGAAGTATTTGTTGTGTATTCACATGGGAATCAGGGAAGAACTGAGCGCCAACCAACGGTGGGGGCCGTTATGATTCCGAAGCCTGCATCAGACCAGCCAAGAACTAACCAGCAAAGGATGGAAAGGCCAGTTCAGCAATTCACCAAGATTAACATGACTCCAACCCAAGTTCTACCACATATCCTGAAGTTGAATCTGGCCACTCTAAAAGAGGCCCCAAAGAATTATAATATTGCTTCTCCACATTACCATCCGAACGCCAGATGCGCGTACCATTCTGAAAGTCCAAGGCACGACACCAACAACTGTTGGTCTCTGAAGAACAAAATCCAAGACCTGATAGACGCGAAGGAAGTTGAGTTTGAAGCGCCTGAGAAACCAAATGTTATTTCCACTCCAATGCTTAGGCATGGTTACTATGCCAACGCTATTAAAGAAGATTCGTTTGTTGCTACTGTGGATAAAGTGTTAACTCCGCTCCCGATTGTTAAGTTGAATTTGTTAAAAGCTGGCATATTCCCAGGTTGTGACAAAGACTGCCATGTTTTCCTGTCCTCATCATTTGACTGCCCTCTATTGAAGGAAGGTATCCAACGACTGATGGATAACCAAGAAATTTTGTTTGAGAATGCTCCTATTTCACCCGCTCTAGTTAAAGAAGTTTCAATAATAACCATCTACGCCAATCCTTCCAGGGCCCCTAAAAGACTCGTTAGTATTACACCTGCTCCAAAGACTACTCCGCTTAAGATTACAATGCTCGGGCCTGCCCCATACAAATAAGATAAAACAGTTCCATGGAACTATGGTGGAGAAATCTACTACCATGGTATTAAACAGGATGAACTGACTGCCAAAGAAGAAAGCTCCGAAGAGGACAGTTCCGACATTAGCAATATTGTTGGAACTAGCAAGATCACCCGCAGTGGTAGGATCTTCTCTCCAGAGATTGCCCCACCAACGGTAGTCTTTGGACCCGTGGCCATTCCAAAGATTACCTTTGTACCAGTGATTATACCCGCAAGTGTACCTACCGACAAAGACAATACAATTCCTATCCCTACTTACACTATTGAGAATAAAGGAAAGAACGTTCAAGAGGAGCCTGTCCAGACGAAGGCTCAATCACTAGTTATTCCTGAAACATCCAAGAAGGAGATGGAAGAAATCCCGAAGATAATTAAGAAGAGTGATTATGATGTGGTTGAGCAGTTGGGGCAAACCCCTTCCAAGTTCTCTATGCTAGCCTTGTTGTTGTGCTCTGAAGCACAGCCAAAGCTTTCGTAAAATTTCTGAAGACAGCTCATGTTCCACAAGAGACGTCTGCTGACCAGTTCCAGGACTTTGTGGCCAGTTTGACGGCTAATAATGGCCTGTGTTTCTCTGATGCTGACTAGACACCCAGGGGGAGAAAACACAACGAGGCATTACATGTCTTAGTGGAGTGTAGAGGAACAACCCTAGCCCATGTCTTGGTTGATACGGGATCATCTTTGAACGTCTTGCCGAAAAAAGCCCTTGATAGATTGGATTGCAAGGGGCTGACTTTAAAACCCAGCAACATAGTGGTAAGAGATTTTGATGGTTCTAAGAGGATGGTCCACGGTGAGGTGGACATCCCAATAAAGGTGGGAACTCAGGTCTTCAACTCAACCTTCTATGTGATGGACATTCGTCCTTCTTATTCCTGTCTATTGGGACGCCCCTGGATCCACAATGTCGGTGCTATCACCTCCACCTTGCATCAGATGTTAAAATACCCATTCCAAGGAAAGATCATAACTGTCCACGGGGAAGAGGAGTACATGATTAGTCATCTGAATTCCTTCCAATATGTGGAGTTAGATGGCGAGTTCATTGAAACCCCTTTCCAACATTTTGAAGAAGTCTCTCCAGAAGTAGCGGCGACCAAGGCGGTATCCTCAATTCCTAAGATCACAAGACCTCCGCTTCGGATGTCATCTCTAAAGGATGTGAAGGCAGTAGTGGAAGAAGGGGGATGCACCATCTGGGGGCATCTTCCAGACATTCTGTACAAGTCAGACAAGTTTGGCCTGGGGTTTACTTCGACTGCTCAGAAGGCCGTGCGTCGTGCCCGTGCTGGGGGGCCACCTGTAAAGATTAGCAACCAAAGTGTCAGTGCAGTAGAGGACAGTGAAGAGGATGGCAGCTTGGAAGATTGGATATTTCCTACTGTCAACGGAGGACTTTGCAACTGGGAAGCCAAAGACTTTGTCCCGATAACTTTCATATCTCAGTAATTTATCTTTTACATTTCTGTTGGACTTGTAATATTCATGAACAATTCGCACTTTAAAAACCTTGTGTCTTACCCGAGGCACAATGGTCCATTTGTAAGGATTTTTATTTCATCTTCATATGTCATTCAATGAATCATGGGCGCTTTTTCATATATAAACCTTTTGTGCTCATTGTCTTTCTTTTACATTTTATTGTTTTAAGATGGATATACCCTTACACACACCTACACTCACAAATGCAGGTACCCTTCTGTTGTACCCCAAAATTTGCCCTCCCATATTCCTCAAGATTTGTCAAGATTGATTTTCAAATTGCTCAAGGAAAATACAGTCAAACCACCTCCTAAGACAGCTGAAATTAGGGTTTTGGTTCTTTCAATGAATTTGGGGTTTTCAATGGTTCAATCAAGTCTCATAGGCCTATATACATTCTCAAGCATCTACATGCCAAGTTTCAAGACTCACAGTGCCAATTTGCACAGTCAAAAGCTTCATTTGACCTACAATCATCTACAAGGGCAAAATGGTCATTTTGCAGTCAAAAGTCAGAATTTTTGGTCAACATCTTATTTTGAGTCCATAATAATCATTTGATCAAGTCTTGATCATGATTCCACAAGGATAGCTCAAAAATCATCAGGATGCAAAAGTTACTATTTTTGGACAGTAGAAAAGTCAACTGTATCTTGACCAGGGCATAACTTTTTCATGGTTTGTCAGAAAAATCCCATCCAATGCTCATTTTGAAGGGGATTCAATTGCCTACAATCCATCTTCACACTCCAAGTTCAAGAAATGCTCTCACAAGAAGTTATCAATTTTGACATTATAGGTCAAATTCAAAAGTCAACAAATGTACACTTTGAGTCAAAGGCCATAACTTGAGATTGGTACATCCAAATGACATGGGACCAAAGTAATTAGTTAGAGGACTTCAAGAGCTTTCCAAAATAACCAACAACATGGTCATATGATCAAAATTTAGCAAGATGTGCATTAGAGAAGTTGGGAAATTTTTATGAATTTGCAAAAGTCAACTTTGCTCAAAACACCTTCTTTTTGCTAATGGGCCTCAAATATCTTCTTAAAACTTCATCCATGACCTATGCACGACCCATCAAGCTTAATGGAATTTATTTTCTTATTTTTATTGATTAATTGGATTTTTAATTAATATTAATTCATTTAATTAATTTAAATTGTATGAAAATGCAAGATTTGATTTTTCAATCAATTTGTGAAGCAAATATGGTCAAGATATGCTGGCAAATTCGAGCACCAAGTCAAAGATACAAAAAATCCAAAATTGGCAACATTTTTCAATCATGAAAAATCAAAAAGATTTGATTTTCAATCAAGGATTCAAACATCAATGCAATGGATTTTTGCCCAAGTTTTTGACCTAATTTCACTCTCTTATACATAAGCAAGCTAACCCTGATCAAAGAGACGTGAGAAAGCTGCAGAAAAAGCCATAGCATATTGAAAAAATTCCAAGAAAATTGAAAACTGATTTTTGCATTCTAGGGCGATTCAAGGGTTTTTGATCATTCAAACACATTGTAGGAGGTTCCAGGAACGTGTTGCAATCAAATTCCAGTAACAAAGCTCAAGGAATCGTTCATTACAGAACCATGGTTTGCCATTTTTTTCCAGAATCGTAACTCTTAAATCATGCATATTTAACGTGTTTTCTTGATTGATTTGTGTTGCTAGGAACCATACGAAGCTAATGGTATCATTTAATTGAACTATAACTCACTGAATCACAAGATGCCATGAACGATTTTCTAGGGTTCTTAAGCTTTGAATTGGGGCTTTCTGAACCAGGAAAAATTGAGACTATTAAGATACATGACTGAATTCGTGAGGACCAGACGAACCTGACCAACCCTTCGCGAAATATTTATATACCCTGTGGTGCTAATCGCTATTTTTCGTGCAGTTAGTTTGTGGGGGTTAAAAACCCCCGCTATCTAATATTATTTTTACAAGAACAATGAAGAAGATGATAAGGTGTTAACGTCTCATTGGCGTGTTTGAAAACACGCGCGTATTTTTTGTGTTACAGCCTATGGATTAATTTCTTAATATAATAATTACTTGTTATTCTAATAACGATTGAAGCATGATGATGGAGTGGTTGGTGCGTTGGCCTGGAAGCATTGGGACCTGGGTTCGAATCCCAGGTCCCCCAAAATGCTTATTCTATTTTTCTTAACATATTCACATGCAGAGTTCCAAAGGTTGTCCACCATACACCTCAAAGATCAGTGCGCCAGGTGTCTCCACACTCAAATCCAGTGGCCAAAGATGAAGGACCATTGTACTCCCCAGTCAACGCGCGTGTGGACAATCCAGGGAAGTCAAAACAGGCTGCAGCAAATGGGCCACCAATTTCCAAACATACCTCCTAATTGGGCCAACACCCCCTGGGTTATTTTCTTTTATTTTCTTCTTTTATATTTTTTTCACTTAATTATTATTAATTATTAGTTAATTAATCAAATTAATTTTTTCATAATAAATTCAGAAAACTAAAATACAATATTTTTTGTTATTATTTATTTCACCCTTAATTTATTATTTTTGTAAATAAACTAACATAATTAATTTAGTTCTTTAATTAGGTTAATTTTAATATTTTCACAACAAATAAAATCAACATAGAATTAGGGTTCTTAGCAACTTTTAATCATTTTTTTTATTTATTTCCTTGAGACATTAAAAAACCAAAAATATTTCTTTTTATTAATTAGTTTTAGGTTTAATTTAATTAAATGCAAAAGGACAAAAACTTATTTCCTTCTCAAAAAGGGTCAAAACCCTAAGGACTTCTCCGATTCAATTTTTTCTCGCGCGTATGTTTATTTTTTATTCATATTTTTTTATCATTATTATGTATTTGCTCCGAGGATGTAATAGCTTTAATTAGGACTTTTTATTGCTTTCCTTTAATTTCCCGCAATTTACTTTTCAAGGGTTTGTTTTTGGCGATGTAAATACCCAACGCCTTGTAATAGTTTAGCTTTACTTTCCGCAACTATTAACTGTTAGATGTATGTTAACTAGGCTATGCATGACAAGACTTATCTCTGAAATTAAAATCAACCCGTAGCTCACCATAACATGTGCAAAGATAAAGATAAACTGAAAACAATACACTCGCACATGCCACTCTTAGGGTACGCCTCACTTGGTTGCCTCGACGTGGTCATTGAGTATAGGGTGTTTTAGAGATCGCCCTCCTGTCTAAAGATCAAGTTGCCTCGGAACGGTTGCATCGGATAAAAATGATCTAGGACATTAGGGTTACCGCTAAGGCGTCCTACTATTGCTTTGGTGACCACATGTCCCTATAATCGAATTGACCCGAAAAAACTCCAACGACGGTGCTGCCTACTTCTCAATAGTGGGATAGTACTGTCTAAAGGACATTTACACAACTTAATTTCTTTTGAGTAGGTAGAGGTTCTTAGATACTTGCTCTTTCAAAACAAAAAATACTTTTCGCACCTACACTTTTCTGACAAAAGTTTTCAAACAAACACTTCATACACTCTTGAGGACAGATACAAGAGTTAAATCGAAGTTTTCAAACAAACTTTTTTCAAAACCCACAAACACAAGAAAAGCAAAACATTTTGAAAACATAGTGAGCAAGTACCTAAGAGCCCGTGGAGAACCACGGATAGAAAGGGTGCTAACACCTTCCCTTTCTATAATCTACCTCCCGAACCGAGAAACATCTCGAAAAGGAATTTTGATGTGCTTTTGTCCTTTCCTTGTTGGAGAAAATAAAAGACGGTAGCGACTCTTGCTTACCGCGACATTTCGCGAACCAGCATTTCAAAACAGTCAGTTCTATTTCCACCGATCACACCTTCCATTCCGG
Organism: Vicia faba; assembly: GCA_948472305.1. Lineage (NCBI taxonomy): Eukaryota > Viridiplantae > Streptophyta > Magnoliopsida > Fabales > Fabaceae > Vicia > Vicia faba. Next base: position 359,293,772 of record OX451735.1, read on the forward strand.
ATCCCATGGGTAATGATACTGCTATAGCCTTCAATGACTCTGAAGATCTGATCTACCAAATCGAATACGAAGGTGAGGAAGAATGTGAGGTGCCAGGGGAATTGGCCAGACTATTACAACAAGAGGAAAGAGCTATTCAGCCTCATGAGGAGCTGTTGGATACAATCAACTTAGGTACTGAGGAAGATAAAATGGAAATCAAAGTGGGTTCCAATCTAGAGCCGAGTGTCAAGGAGCATTTAATTCAGTTATTGCATGATTATGTTGAGATCTTTGCCTGGTCATACGAAGACATGTCGGGACTCGATACAAACACCGTGGTACATCGTCTACCCACAAGAGAAGATTGTCCACCAGTGAAACAAAAGGTCCGCCGCATGAGACCTGACATGTCAGAGAAGATCAAAGCAGAAGTTATGAAACAGTTCAATGCTGGATTTCTGGCTGTTACTTCCTATCCTCAATGGGTGGCCAACATTGTTCCCGTTCCTAAAAAGGACGGCAAAGTGAGAATGTGCGTGGATTATAGAGATTTAAACAGGGCGAGCCCTAAAGATGATTTTCCACTTCCACACATCGACATCCTGGTTGACAATACATCCCAGCACAAAGTATTTTCTTTCATGGACGGATTCTCAGGCTATAACCAGATCAAAATGGCACCTGAGGACATGGAGAAAACTACATTTGTCACACAGTGGGGTATGTTCTGCTATAAAGTGATTCCATTCGGACTGAAGAATGTCGGGGCAACCTATCAACGTGCCATGGTAGCTTTGTTTCATGATATGATACATCATGAGATAGAGGTCTACGTAGATGACATGATAGTCCAATCACAAACTGAAGAAGAACACCTTGATCACTTGCAAAAGCTGTTTGTCAGATTGAAGGAGTACAAACTAAGGTTGAATCCAAACAAGTGCACATTCGATGTCCGGTCCGGTAAGCTCTTAGGTTTCATTGTCAGCAACAAAGGCATCAAGGTTGATCCTGCCAAAGTCAAAGTGATACAAGAAATGCCTGCTCCTCGCACTTAGAAGGAAGTCATAGGTTTTTTGGGACGCCTAAACTACATTGCCAGATTCATTTCTCACCTAACGTCTACTTGTGAACCAATCTTCAAGTTGTTGAAGAAAGATCAAGTAGTCAGATGGAATGATGAATGTCGGATTGCTTTCGATAAAATCAAGGAGTATTTATAAGAGCCTCCTGTCTTGATGCCACCGGTCGAGTGAAGACTGCTAATCATGTATCTGACCATTTTAGAGAACTCAATGGGGTGCGTACTGGGGCAGCATGACGAGTCTGGCCAAAAAGAGCATGTTATTTATTACCTGAGCAAAAAGTTTACCGACTGTGAAACCAGATATTCACTGCTCGAGAAAACTTGTTGCACTCTGGTATGGGCTGCTCGCCGGCTAAGACAGTATATGTTGACTCATACCACTTTGCTGATATCTAAGATGGATCTGATCAAGTACATCTTTGAGAAGCCTGCTCTGTCTGGGAGGATAGATAGATGGAATATAATCTTAACAGAATACGACATACAGTACACTACCCAAAAATCTATAAAGGGCAGTGTGCTAGCTGATCATATGGCCCATCAAGCTGTAGAAGATTATCAATCCATGAAGTTCGACTTCCCTGACGAAGATATCATGACATTGGACAAATGTGAAGAAATCAGGCCATATGATGGACCTGAACAAGGATCCCGATGGACCCTTTACTTTGATGGGGCATCCAATGCACTTGGTAATGGTATCGGCGTTGTGCTTATATCTCCGGAAGGATGCCATACTCCTTTTACTTCCAGACTTTGTTTCAACTGTACGAACAACATGGCAGAGTACGAAGCATGCATCTTTGGTCTCAAGGCTTCCATAGATTTGGGAATCAAATCTTTGGATGTGTTTGGGGATTCAACTTTGGTCATCAGTCAGATCAAAGGAGAATGGGACACTAAGCATCCAAACCTTATCCCTTACAAAGAACATGTTTTGACATTATTACCACATTTCGAGCAGATTACCTTCGAGCATTTCCCGCGAGAAGAAAATCAGCTAGCAGATGCTCTAGCTACAATGTCATCTATGTTTAAACTTAATTGGGATAACGAGGCTCCCTAGATCTCCATTGAACGGATGGACGAACCAGCACACTGTGACGAGATTAATACCGAAGAAGTAGTGGACCAGCCTTGGTTTCATGAAGTCAAAAGGTATCTCGAGGCTCAAGAATATCCAGAAGGAGCTTCAGTCAATGACAAAAAGTTCTTAAGGAGATTCTCAGCTAAGTTCTTCCTAAGTAATGGCATCCTGTACAAGCGTAATCATGATTCTATTCTGCTATGTTGTGTGGACAAGATTGAAGCTGAAAAGATCATGGCTGAATTGCATGAAGGTACATTTGGCACTCACTCTAGTGGGCATACGATGGCGAAGAAAATTCTACGGGCAGGCTATTATTGGTCTACCATGGAAGCTGACTGCTATCAACACTCCTGGACCTATCATAAGTGTCAAATCTATGCAGACAAGTTGCACGTGCCCCCGGTTCCTCTAAATGCCTTAACAGCTCCTTGGCCTTTCGCTGTGTGGGGAATCGATATGAATTGGGAGATCAAGCCTACAGCCTCCAATGGACACTGTTTCATTCTAGTGGCCATTGACTATTTTACCAAGTGGGTCGAAGCAGCTTCCTTCGCATCTGTTACTAAGAATGTTGTTGCCCGCTTCATCAAGCAGAATCTTATTTGCCGGTACGGTATCCTAGAAAGGATCATCACTGATAAAGGTACAAACCTTAACAATACTATGATCACCGCCCTGTGCGAGCAGTTCAAGATTCAACATCACAATTTATCCCCCTATCGGCCAAAGATGAATGGCGCAGTCGAAGCTGCTAACAAAAACATTAAAAAGATCATACAGAAGATGACAGTCACCTACAAGGACTGGCATGAAATGCTACCGTTTGCTCTCCACGGGTACCGTACTACGGCTCGCACGTCAACTGGGTCAACACCCTATTCTTTGGTTTATGGCATGGAGGTTGTTCTACCTATTGAGGTTCAGATTCCCTCTTTGAGAATCATGAAGGATGCAGGTTTGTGTGAAGACGATTGGATCCAAACTCGGCTTGATCAACTGAACTTAATTGATTAAAAGAGACTCACTGCTGTTTGCCATGGTCAGACGTATCAAAAGCGGATGATCAAGGATTTCAACAAGAAAGTCAGACGCCAAGTATATCAAGTTGGAGATCTGGTGATCAATCGTATCATCTTGCCACAAAGTGATCCCAGGGGAAAATGGACTCCTACCTATGAAGGACCATTTGTAATCAAGAACATCTTTTCTTGTGGGGCAATGATCTTAACAACCATGAACGGTGACGACCTGCCATACCCTGCGAACGCAGACATAGTCAAAAGATACTACGCATAAGAGACCCGCTAGGTTGACACACCTAGGCAAAACAAGGGCATCCCGGCGAACCAAAAGGTTCGGGAAAAAATTAGGGATAAAATGAAAAAATCCATACACCCGGCAAGTTGAAAACCTGAAAGGGCGACTTGGGCAAAAAAGGGTTTCCCGGTGGACTGATAACCTGAAAGGGCGGTCCAGGAAAAAGTTAGGGAATTAAAGCGTATGACTATGTCTCGTCGGATCACTTTAAGGATAATCTCTTCACTGAAAAACTCTGAGCTTCTAATCAATTCAATCATCTTCGGACGAAGCAACGGATGGACAAGATATTCAGAGATACGAAGGCTATAGCGGAATGGGAACCCCATGGGATTTTTGCACATAGCTATCTTTCTTTGTATAAATTTTTCTTACTTTTATGACATCATCCTCTTACTAGGATGTCTGTATCCTTTGTACAAAACACTTATTCAAAGTAAATACAAAGATATCTCTTTCAAAGTACAGAAAACTATTTGCCTTTTTCTTTACACTTGTGTTTTTATTTGCAAAAACGTCCAATGATTCATCAATGAACATATGCATTTGAACATAATTACTGTTTACAAATAAACAAAATGAAAAAGAACAATTATTGACAGGTTGAAAGAATAGAGAAACGTCTTTGGGCTATTCCATGAGCAATCCCTACAGTACATCATTAAGATCCCCAGTGGAGCTAAAACTTCAAGCTATCAATTCCCAGCGGAGCTAAAACTTCCAACTATCAATCCCCGGCGGAAACCTTTCAGTTTCTCCAAATTCCCCAGCAAGTTATCTTGAAGCCCGAAAATCAACTGGATAACAGTTAAACTTCTGCTTCTCCCTGACCTAGGATAATCCCCCAGTAGAGTGGCAGGCGACCGAAACTCCTGAACTTTTTCCAAACAGGAATAAGTTTTCTTCCCCACAGAGTTTTCTTTATTCCCCAGCAGAACAAGGATTCCCATTGTGTAATCCCCAGTAGAAGTCATCAAAATTCTCTGGATTCTCCAAGTAGGTTACTCAAGCAGTATATGGAATTGCTCACAACAGAATTTTTGTCAAATACTCCAACTTCAAGACATGAAGAATCCACATATCCTCAGCAGTCATGGATTTTTTATCCCCAGCAGCAGTCAAAGATTTATTTTCCTTAGCAATACAGCAAATCAGCTTACATGCACATACATTACATCCATATATCATAAACATTGATAAAACACATATATATTGCATCATACATTTCATGCAACATAACTTTGTGTTTCAGCTAACATTTTACCCTTTTTAGGATAAGATTAACAGCTACCATTAACATTGTTCAAAGATACAGTACAGATACACTCCAGACACAGAAGTCATTCTGTTACTTATTCAGATTCTAGTTCAAATACAGTATGGATATGCTCCAGACATGGAAGCCATTCTGTCATTAATTCAGGTTCCAAGATCGTGATACAGTTCAGATACGCCCCATACAAGGATGCCATTCTAATACTTATTCAGATTTCAACTTTCGGATACAGTTTAGATACGCTCTAGACACGGAAGCTATTCTATTACTCATTCAGACCTCAACTTCAAGATACAGTCCAGATACGCTCCAGACACGATTGCCATTTTGTCACTTATTCAGATTCATCTTTCAAATACATTTCACGTACGCTCCAGACACGGATGCCATCCTGATACTCATTCATATTTCAAGTTCAGATACGCTCCAGACACGGATTCCATTCTGGCCCTTATTCAGATTTCAAGTTCAGATACAGTTCAGATACGCTCCAGACACAGATACTATTATGTTTCTCATTCAGATTTCAGTCTCCAGATACAATTCAGATACGTTCCAAACGAGGACACCATTCTGATACTTATTCTTCTTACCTACAACGTACAATTCAGAAAACATTCCTGGATGGCATCTACAAGCCCATCTCCAACAAGATTCTATCACCTCTCCAAATGGCATCTTTAAGCCCATTCCCTCAACTACACCTTATCAAGTGCAAATTTATGGGCACTCTAGTGTCCAATCATCTTTTACCTTCGAGTCACGAACGGAAAAACTCGCCAATCTAACTCTTAAGGTTCAAAAAGATTGAACAGGGGCAGTTGTTGTACCCCAAAATTATCCCTCTCATTTATCAAGATTTTTCTCACAAGACTTCTTGGACTCAAGACAAGATTAGGGTTTGGTCAGCTCAAGACATCTCATCTGGCACTGATAACCCAAAATTAGGGTTTGAGTTTGCACAAGGATTTTTGGACCACCAATGCTTCATGTGACTTTCATACATCATTTTGGACCCCTAATATTGCTCATGTAAAGTTTCAAGCCTTGAACCACATTTTTGATAAGTCAATTGGACAGTTGACCTAAAAATCAATTGTATTGGGGAAAAAGTCAACTATGGCCAATTTACAGTCAAACTTCATAATTTTTTATCCACATCAACATTTTAGACTCATATGTACCATTTGATCAAGTTTGGATCACAACTCCTCAAGAAATTTGATCAAATCATCAAAATGGCAAAATGGTCAAAATTAGGGTTTTGACTGAGAAAAGGCAATTTTTGATTTTTAACCTGGCCAATGACCAATTGGGTTCAAACATGATTTAAAGGTTCCAATGGCATCATCTTGACCTAATTATATGTTTCAAAAGATCTCAAGTTCATTAGATTGACATATGAATTTTGCAGTCAACTGATCAAAAGTCAATTGTACACTGAAAAGTCAAACTTTGACTTTTTGGTCAAAATCAAGTGCCAATGGTCATAATTCATCAAGATATGTCAAAATATGAAACTTGTTCACCAAGAAAACCAATTTTGAAAATTAGGGTTTTGAATTTGAAAATTTTCATAACTTAGAATTTTTCTAAGTATGGAAATTTTCTTATTTTTCCCCAACTTTTCACCACTTTTTCACCATGATGCATTTTGATTCAAAGAAAACTTCCAACATGAAAGTTGTAGTCCTCCATGAAATCTACAACTTTTCTTCACAAACTTTTCCCAAAATATTCTTGGATCTCAATTTATGAATTTATGAATATAGGTTCATGAACTAAATAACTTAGTGAAATTTTGCCCTAATTTAGGCAGGTTTTGGACCCAACTTCATGGCAATTTTTCACCTAGTTCCAAGAGGTATCTCAAGATACATTTCAAATATGGATTATAGAGAAAATTTCAATCTTTCCAAAATGTCCAAGATCATTTTTGAGTAGGGAGAATCAAAGAAGGGAAGTTGGCATTTTATCACTTTTGATCAAGCCATTTTTATAAAGCATCAAGTTGCAAATCAGATATATGATGGTTGTATCTGGCTTTACAGGTCCTAAGATTAATATACACTCCATAATTAAATGCAAACTCAGAAGTTAAAGGCTTTATCTTTGCTTTTGAAGCTTTTTACAAGATACATTTCCATTTTTGGCCAAAAGTGCACAATGCCATTTTCATAAAGGGCAACTTTTGCAACTTTGTCAATCTTGAGCCTTGGACCTGTCCCTTTGGTGAAAGCATTTTCTACAGGTCTCAAGCAATGTATACTAACTCTTATCACCCCTTAAGCTAGCCAGTACAAGTATGTGGGATTAGTCACTTCATTTTACTTCAAATGCAAGGAAAGTTACCAAAAAGTCAAAAACTGGTACAGCTAGTAAGAAGTGGACTTTCTATCATTTCTTTACAAACATACAAAGTTGTGGCAAGGCTTAGCACGATTGCTTGACACTGGAAACTCTCCAAAACTCAGAAACACTAAAATTCTATCCAAACACAGCATTTCTGCACAATCACTACTAACTAATTTTTGGCTCGTGCTTTTTGTGTTTTAACACTTGAAACACCTCATACACATCATACCAAAGCAATCCAATCCATCACCCTGGTTCTGTAACCCCTGTTTCAGCCTTTGCCATTTTCAACCTTGAAGCTTGCAACTTGACTTGTGCAGAGATTTCCAACTATCCTCAAAGCAAAGTAAGCATTGGAATAGCTTCAGGGAAGTTCAAGGAAGCTTAAATAATCCTCAGGCCTCCACTAAAGTCCCTACATTGTCCTACACAAATCCAGCTGAATGAGGTATATTTCTTAAACTCTATCTCTCTGAATAGGCATTCTCAAGCCACGATTTGTGAAGAAAAAATGTAGTCTTTATCATGACAAAGCTGTACATATGCATACTTTTCATTTATATTAACTGTGCTGTGAGAATTTGAAGCTTGAAGTTCCTGAATTTTTAGGGTCACGAATTAGGGGTTCCAAAATTCTCCTTGATCTTTAAGAGTTAGGTCACATAATTTATATGGCTGGAATCGTGAGCTCAAATACCACATTTTTCATGTTATGAGTTTTTGTTTTTATACAAGCATGTGAGAGTTACAAATTGAACTGAAGCGCGCGCGAAGAAGATGACCAAGGACAGGGATGATGGCTTCTGGGCTTTTTGTTGCATTGGCCTTTTTTATTTTTGCTATTCACACCCCCTGACTTACTTTTACACTCCCTGGCTTATTTGTTATATTTTTCATATTTTTTTCATATTTTCATATTTATTGCTTTTGATTATTTTTTCTGAACAATAAAAAATCCTAAAAATAATTTCTTTATTTGTTGCAATTTTTTTTTAATTATTTTTTGCATAAAAAATAGTTTATTATGATAAATAGATTTTATTTTCTTAAATAACTTATAAATATATTTAAAAATATTTAATATTTTTATCATACTATTTATACTCATAAATACTTATTTTTATAAATATTTAATTTTTTAATATTTACATATAATATTATTTATTATTTTCTTGTAGAAAAAATGGACAAAATAATAACATAAAGCATTATTTTCTTTTAATTAAAAATTAGTGTTTCACCCCTCCAAAAATAATATTATTTGCTTCCTTATTTTTTAGGGTTTAAATTAAATTATTTTCTCATACAAAAAACCAATACCAAAACATTTTTTTACATAAATACATTGCATTGCATTTTAAATATTTGTACATTTATTTAATTCGCGCAATATTCGATTTGGTTGTAATAATATATTTAGGTTTATATTTGTGCAAAAATCCCCATTCAAAACTTGTATCCCCCCCTCCCATAATAATTGTTGTAATAGCTTAGTTTATTTTACGCAATTTATCGCTTTTATACCATGTTTAGTAAATTAGGGTTTGCATGACAAGAACAAAAACAAAAGCAAAATAGAAAACCCTAAATGCAAGACAAAAGCATAAAAATGACACACTTTGCACACAAGCACCCTTAGGGTTTCTCCCACTTGGTTTCCTAAAATAAAATGGCCATGTTACATCCAAAGATAGGGTTGCTTACCAAATCAATGGTAAGTCAAAAATGTCAAAGGAATAAAAATGCACAAGAAAGACATTTGAGTAGGTAGATAGCTTCTAGTTACTTGTTCCATATCAAAACAATCCTTGCTATTTTCAAAAACAAACACACATACATTTTCAAAACATCTTACAAAACATTGAAAACATAAAAGACAAACATTTTTGTATATATTCTTACGAATGAGAATCATTACAAAGATTGCCTAAACAAATGGCCTCTTTTCAAAATACTTTCAAAACCACACCAAACACCATTTCAAACAAAGCAAAGCAAGTGATCTAAACAAGTAACTAAGAGCCCATGGAAAACCATGGATGAAAAGGGTGCTAGCACCTTCCCTTTTCATAATCTACCCCCCTAACTCATGAAAACATCTCAAAGGTATTTCCTGTGCTTTTTTACCTTTCCTTTTGGATAAAAGAAAAGTCGGTGGCGACTCTTTCTAACTGCAACATTTGTGAACACAAACGCAAAACCTCAAGTCAGTTCTCCCACCGTATCACAACGGACATAGTCAAAAAATACTATGCATAAGAATGACCCGCTAGGTTGACATACCTAGGCAAAAATAAGGGCATCCTGGCGAACCAAAAGGTTTCGAGAAAAAATAAGGGATATCTACAAAAGATTGTACACCCGACAAGTCGAAAACCTGAAAGGGAGGCTTGGGCGAAAAAGGGTATCCTGGTGGACTGAAAACCCGAAAGGTCGGTCCAGGAAAAATTAGGGATTAAAGCTTACGACTATGTCCAATCGGATCACTTAAATCCAACTTTATCACTAAGGTCAAAAGTTCAAATGGTATAAAATCAGTGGAATCAACTTCTGACGGCAAGGGATGATATTCAAAGGCATATGGGCAATAGCGTAGTTTGGAACCCAATGAGATCACTTCCACATGGCTATATACACTTGTTTTCACTTTGTACTCTTTCACAACGACTTCCTCTTACTAGGATTTCCGTCTCTTTATATAAAATCGCCTATTTAAAGGCAAATTATCAATATAAATATACTTTAAAGTCCAAACTTTTGTTTTTTCGGTTTTGTTTGCAAAAATGTCCAATGAATAAAATTGAATGAGCATATGCATATGAACATGATTAAATGTTAACAAATATATACATAAGAACAGGAATAAGCATTTATTCAAAATTCTAGGAGCCGGGATGACGCTTAAACTGTCCATTATGCCCACAGAATAAGGTTTCACAAATAAGGGTACATTCCCCGTAATATCCTCGGCAGATCACTCCAACAAATAAAGGAATATAATCTCTTTCCCGTGAGATCTCCCCACAGAGTCCCAATCAGTACAATGCATGGAAATTCTCTTCCTCAGCTGAGTTTGTTCCTCCAAAACGGAAGAAAGAGACCCTGCAGAGTTTCTTCTCTCTAAGCAAATTCAATTTCCCCAAGAGAGTTAGTTTCCTCAACATAGCACTTCTCCATTACCAAGGGTTTATTTCCCCAACAGGGTTTATTTCCCCAACAGACTACAAGTTTCCCAGCTCGAGTCTATTCCTCGAACTACTACAAATCACTAATAAATTCTTCTCCCCAAAGAAGTCACTACTATCCCCAGAGAATTTTTACAAAGCCTGGAATCCGACCAGATACCAGCTAACTTTATCTTCCTCAGACAAGTCGGAAGGTTATCCATCTCTTTTATCCCCAGTCAGGGTATATAAGAAATAAATTCCCCAGTAGAGCAACGGACGACCAAGGTTACTAAACTCTACTCCCCAAAATAGAAATCAATGTTCCTTGTAGATTTTCCTCAAACAAGTAAGCAAGAATCCTCGGTGAAAGCATTCTAGACAAAAGTGAAGATACACCTACTCTTCATCCCCATCAATAGTCAGGGATTTATTTTCCCATACAAAGATACACTTCAACAACATTTCACATTCGTACATCATAGCATATGCATACGAAATGCATATAGCACAATCTCATTTATTTTGAGAACATCACTGCACAATGAATTTCATACATCATGACATTGCATATAGCTAACTCTTTACCTTTTCAGGAAAGATCAATCAACATACCGATATCATCAAAACAGGTTGTAGGCCAAGACAAGGCAAATATCTGCATGATAAACACTCCCAGTAGACCTTTTTATGATTCAGATTAAATCGACCAAAGATTTATTCTGATACTTCTCTCAGTTAAAGATTTTCAAACATATGCTGGCTCAGATTAAATTAACTAAAGATTTATTCTGATACTTCTCTCAGTAGACCCTTTTTCTGATTCGGAGTAAATCAACCAAAGACTTATCCTTATACTTCTCTCAGTTAAAGATTTTCAAACATCTGCTGGCTCAAGTTAAATTAACCAAAGATTTATTCTGATACTTCTCTCAATAGACCTTTATCTGGCTCAGAGTACATCAACCAAAGATTTATTCTGATACTTCTCTCAGTTAAAGATTTGCAAACATCTGCTGGTTCAGATTAAATCAACCAACAATTTATTCTGATACTTCTCTCAGTAGACCTTTTTCTGGCTCAGATTAAATTAACCAAAGATTTATTCTAATACTTCTCTCAGTTAAAGGGTTAAAAACGTCTGCTAGCTTAGATTAAATCGACCAAAGATTTATTCTTATACTTCTCTCAGTAGACCTTTTCTGGCTCAGATTAAATCAACCAAAGATTTATTCTGATACTTCTCTTATTTAAAGATTTTTCAAGCATCTGCTGGCTCAGATTAAATCGACCAAAGATTTATTCGGATACTTCTCTCAGTAGACCTTTTATGGCTCAGATTAAATCAACCAAAGATTTATTCTAATACTTCTCTCAGTTAAAGATTTAAAGACATTTGCTGGCTTAGATTAAATTGACCAAAGATTTATTCTGATACTTCTTTCTGGCTCAGTTTAAATCAAGCATAAACTTATTCTGATACTCTTCAGATACAATCGAGCATAGACTCATTATGATATTTCTATTAACAGTTACTTTGGATGGCATCTTTAATCCCATCTCTGAAAAATCTCCAAATGGCGTCTTTAAGCCCATTCCCGGCATAATCAACAGATAGTTTTACTTCGTGCACAGGCGAGTGCAAATTTTTGGGCACTTATGTGTTCAATCATCTTCCACCTTCAAGTCACGAATGGCGGACAAGCCAATGTAAATCTGCATGTTTAAGAAGATTGAACAGGGGCATCTGTTGTACCCAAAATTTTAACTCTCTTTTCTCAAAGGCATTTCTCACCAAAGATCTCAAATGCTCAAGAGATCTCAAGGGCTTGATCAGACAAGCTCACCTCCTAAACACTGAGCCTCCAAATTAGGGTTTTGGTTTTATCAAGGAAAATTGGACTTTTGATGCCTCAAATGACTTTCATGGTTCATTATAGGTCTCCAATATTGCTCATACCAAGTTTCAAGTCTTGCATCACAAATTTGTTCAATCAATTGCTCAAATGACTGAAAATTAGTTGTATTGGATAAAAAGTCAACTATGGTGAACATACAGCCAAACTTCATGATTTTTGCCCAACATAAACATTTTGAAGTCATATTTATCAATTGATCAAGTGTTTATCATAATTCCTCAAGAAAAACATCTAAATCATTAAAGGGGCAAAATTGTCAAAATTATGGTTTTTACTGAGAATGACTGATTAGTGATTTTTGACTCACTACATGACCTAATGGCTTGAAGCATGATCTTAAAGATTCAAACACAATATCTTGACCTAATTTCATGGTTCAAATCATTTCTCAAGATCAATGGATTGATAGTTGAATTTTTTATCAACAGATGAAAAGTCAACTGATACACAAAAAGTTAAACTTTGACTTTTTTATCAACATTGAATCTCAAAGATCATGATTCATCAAGATACTCAAAAATATCAAACTTGATCATCAATAATCAAGAAAATCAAGAAAGTCCACAAAAAGTCAAAGTTTTCAATTTTTAAAGTGTTTTTATACTTGATAAATTCATTACTTCATGACAATTTTTCACCAAGATGCAAGATGATTCAAGTAAAACTTTCAACATTAAAGTTGTAGATCTTGATGAAATCTAAAACTTTGTATTAGAGGTTTGATATCCAAAAAATGCTTATACAAGCATCATTTGCCTATGATTTTAAAATATAAAATGTAGATATCATTACCCTGGAGCTAACCATGTCCTTACATTACATTTATCTTGCCTGAGTATGGAGAATTTTGAGTTTGAACTTTCTGGAAAAACTAGGTTTAATTTGGTACCAGATAAAATTTATGCTCATCTTTGATTTTTAGCTTAAGTTATTTACATGGTTGAAATCATGGTTAAATTTCAAGCAACTTTCATGTTTACATTTTCCAATTTGGTTGAGAAATAAGGAAGTTACATATTTCAAAAATGTTGATGAACGTTCTAGCGCGAGGAAGAAGATGAAGTTATAATCAGGACTGAGTTTGTAATAAATTTATTGGTTTGTGTATTAAACCCCGGATGTATAGCCACCCCAGTGGTAGAGCGCACGCGTATAAGTCATAACTATGCCTTATCCTGAGTTCGCTCCAGGCGTGAGGAATTTTGCTTTTTTCTAACATTTACATTACAAATCTTGTGCAACTAAGCTAGCGTGCGTACCATGCACCCTTTATCCATACCATCCATATGTTCAGCAACTCAAATATAGCGCTCCATTATGGAAAGACCATGATGTACTCTCAAAATGCATCCATACTGGATCCTCAGGCGTTGAACTTCTCATTCTAGGCCATTGTGATACGGTGGGAGAACTGACTTGGGTGTTTTGCTTTTAATTGCAAATGTTGTGGTTAGCAAGAGTCGCCACCAACTTTTCTTTTATCCAAAAGGAAAGGTGAAAAAGCACAGGAAAGACCTTTGAGATTATTTCTTGAGTTCGGGGGGTAGATTTTGAAAAGGGAAGGTATTAGCACCCTTTCCATCCATGGTTTTCCATGGGCTCTTAGTTACTTGCTAGATCAGTTGCTTTTGTTATTTGAAATTGTGCTTTGTGTGGTTTTTGAAAGTATTTTGTAAAGAGGCCATCGTTTAGGCAATCTTTGTAATGATTCTCGTTCGTAAGAATGTATACAAAGATGTTGATCATTTGAAAATATTTTCAAGTTTGTAAGATGTTTTGAAATGTGTAGGTGTTTGTTTTGAAAATAGCAAGGATGTTTTGTTTGAAATTGAGCAATTAATTAGGAGCATTCTACCTACTCAAAAGTCTTTCATGTTCATTTCCTATTTCCTTTGACATTGTCATCTTACCATTGATTTGGTAAGTAACCCTATCTTTGGATGTAAACGGGATGGGCGTGGGTCATCGTATAACCATGATTAGCAATGTTGCAAGGTATCTTAGCATTCTTTTTTGAGGGACTAATATCATTTGTAAGGCAACTTAAATAGCGTCATTGAGGGACTATGATCTTGTATTTTTTCTTGTTTTTGCTAAGATACCTCACATGCGTAATATGGTTATTTATAAGGAAACCAAGTGGGTTTTACCCTAGGGGTGCTTGTGTGCAAATGTATTGTTTTCATGCTTGGTTTAGTCTTGAATTAGGGTTTTCTAAGCTTTGATTTTAGTCTTTCCATACAAACCTTAATTACTAGCATGTTATATGAAAGCGATAAATTACGAAATTTAAAGTTACTATGCTATTACAACATTTGTGGGAAGGGGGTGTATAATTTGCAAATGGGGATTGCAAGAAATTAAAACCCTAATTAGTTTATTACAACCAAATTGAATTTATACAAGAATTGGAATAAATAATGCACAAGATGAATTAAATATGCAAGAAGATAGATGTGAAGGAAAAATGGATATTTTGTTTGATGTTTTATGAAAAGGAATTTTACCTTAACCTAATAAAATAAAGAAAATAATTTATTAAGTTTGAAATTGTTGAGAAAAGATTTTAGATGAAAATCCTAATTATATTAATCAAAAGAAAATAAGTTTAAGAAAAGTATTATTTTTTAGCATTTTTAATCTTGGAAATATTTATAGCATTATAAAATATTTTTAATCTTTTTGGTATTAAAATAATATATTTTAAATGGTGTGAGGAAAAATAAATAAATAATACAATATTAATTAAGTTTATAAGATTTACCTAAATAGATAAATAAAGTATGAAGAATGAAAAATATTTTTATTTATGAAAAAATAAAATAAAATAAATCAAAATATAAAATATCATTTTTTGCATTTTTATCATTTTTAGTATTTTAAAATATATATTTGAGAAAATATATTAAAAAAATGAAGAAATAAAATAAAATTGGGCCAGGAGTGTCAAAAGCTTGTAGGGGGTTAGTAAGCAAAAAACAAAACAAAAAGTAAGCCCAAAAGGCCCAGCGCCTATTTGCTGAAAAAATGACCAAAAAAATGTAAAACAAATGCAAAAAGGCAGCGCTGAGGTTCGAACCCATGACCTCTACCAATAACACGCGTTGTCTTACCACTGGGGTGGCTGTACATCCGTTAATACAAATGAAACAATAAATATGTAAGGCAAAACGTGTTTTGAAGACTTCATCTTCAACCTCCAGCCAAAGGGCATGTATCTTCTTCATCTCTCAACAAAAATGAAAAGTTCAAACATGAAAGTTGTGGCATTTTTTCCCACGAATCCAAACATATAAACAACTTAATCTAACAATCCAAGATGAATGAGAATTTTTCTAGCCCTAATTCAAAACCTAAAAATTTCAGAAAACTTCAATCCTAAAATTCTCTAAGCTCAGGCCATATAAATGTAAATTATGGATATGTACAGCTTCGTGGCAATGGTATCTACATTTTATCTTCACAAACCAAACTCAAATGATGCCTGTATGAAGAGATAGAAGTTTGAAAACTTACCTCTTGCAGCTGGAGTCGTGTATGGAGTTTGAGCAACCTTTGTGATGGCCTGATGATTTTTGTAGCTTGCTTGGACCTCCTTGAATGTGTTCCAACTCCTACTTTACTTTGAGGATGGCGGGAACTCCCTACTCAAGTCAAGTTACAAGCTTCAGTTTTGAAAATGGTGGATGATGGTGGAGGAGTTACAGTTAGGAAATGAGGGTCTGGATCACTTTGATATGATGTATGGAAGGTGTTTGGATGATTAGTTTTCAAAATGAACGAGTGGAAATGAAGGTGGTTAGTTTTTGCTCAAAACTGTCAAGTTTGGGCAGTTCTATGCAACAAGGTGCTTGGGAGTGTTTTAGGGCTTGTGAAAAAGTGTGTTATGCTGCAACTGACTTCTTAATATGTATGGAAAAGATTCCAGCACAAAATCATTCCATGCTTCTGAGTTATAGGGTTATGGCTCTATAACTTGCTTTTGAAGAAAGGTGAAATGACAAATCTCAAATATTGTACAAGCATGTCTTGAGCTTCTTCAGGCCTTAGACACCTTGATTTTGGTTTATAGGGGTTGTGTGTGTAGAAAGAACAAGTTAGAAGCTCAAGACAAGTTGACTTTGTGATTAAAGCAACTTTTCAAGAATGGAATGGTAACTTTCTTCCTAAAATGGCAAATTGGTTTGGACAATGCTTGGAACACATGGATAATAGCTCAAAAGTAAGTGTAATATTCTGATTATGGAGAGATCTTGAGGTTTAGAAGCCTTCAAAACAAGATTGTGCAGCATAGGTTTGAAATTGGATTCTTGTTCATCACAAAATGCCTTGTAATTTAAATGACAAAACACCAACTTCATCTCTTCGATTCTCCCTACTCAAGAATGATCTCAAGGAGTTCTTGGACATTTTGGAAATCTTTAAATATGCTCTACAACCCATATTTGAATTTCTTTTGAAGATTACCTTTGGAACTATATGAAAATTTGCCATGAAGTTTAGTCAAAATTCTGACCAAATTAGGGCAAAATTTCACTGTGTGTTTAGTTTCATGATCCAATGTTCTTGAAATTATAACTTGAGATCCAAGCACTTTTGGAAGAAGTTGTGTGAAGAAAATTTGTATATTTCATGGAGATCTACAACTTTCATGTTGGGAGTTTCTCTTGAATCATCTTGTATCATGGTGAAAATTTGGCTCAAAGTTATGAAAAAACATGAATTTTCAACACTTAGAAAAATTTCTAAGTTTAGAAATTTTGAATTTTCAAAATGAAATCTTGACTTTTTGATTTCTTGATGAATAAGTTTCATATTTTGACATGTTTTGATTAATTATGATCTTTGGCACTTGAATTTGACCAAAAAGTCAAAGTTTGACTTTTTAGTATATAGTTGACTTTTGATCAATTGACTGCAAAATTCATTTGTCAATCCAATGGACTTGCAATGTTTTGATCCATGTCATTAGGTCAAAATGATGCAAATGGACTCTTGAGATCATTCCTTAAACCAATTGACCATTTGCTAGGTTAAAAATCAGAAATTGCCCTTTCCCAGTCAAAACCCTAATTTTGACCATTTTGCCCTTTTTGAGATTTGATCAAACTTCTTGAGGAATTATGGTCCAAACTTGATCAAATGATACATATGGGTTTAAAATGTTGATTTTGATCAAAAATTATGAGGTTTGACTTTAAATTGGCCGTGGTTGACTTTCCCCCCAATATAGTTGATTTTTAGGTCAACTGTTCAATTGACTGATCAAAAGTGTGATCCAATGCTTGAAACTTGACATGAGTAATCTTGGGGGCCCATAATGGTCCATGAAAGTCATATGAAGCATTGATAGTTCAAAAATCCTTGTGCAAACTCAAACCCTAATTTTGGTCATCAGTGCCTAAGGAGGTGTTTTGAGCTGATCAAACCCTAGTGCAGTCTTGAGCCCAAGGAGATCTTGTGAGAAAATTCTTGATAAGTGAGAGGGAAAATTTTGGGGCACAATAGCTTCCCCATGTTCAATCTTCTTAAGCCTGAAGAGTTTGATTGGCAAGCTTTGTCATTCGCGACTCGAAGGTGGAAGATGATTGGACACTAGAGTGCCCAGAAATTTGCACTCGGTGATGTGATGGTTGAGGGAATGGGCTTAAAGATGCCATCTAAAAGTGATTGTTTGTATTGTAATTTGTAAGCTGAAAGAATGAGTATCAGAATGGCGTCCGTGTCTGGAGCTTATCTGAATTGTATCTGAAAGTTGAATCTGAATGAGTATCAGAATAGCATCCGTGTCTGGAGCGTATTTGAATTGTATTTGAGAGTCGAATCTGAATGAGTATCAGAATGGTATCCGTGTCTGGAGCATATCTGAATTGTATCTGAAATTTGAATTTGAATGAGTATCAGAATGGCATCCGTGTTTGGAGCGTATCTGAACTGTATCTGAAAGTTGAATATGAATGAGTATCAGAATGGCATCCATGTCTGGAGTGTATCTGTATTGTATCTCTAAACTTCGAACATTGTTAATGGTAGTTGTTAATCTTATCCTGAAAAGGGTAAAATGTTAGCTAAAATGCAAAGTCATGTTGTATGAAATATATGATATGATGCATTTGTTTTATCAATGTTTATGATATGTGGATGCAATGTATGCGTATGTGAACTAGTCTACGCGCTGTTTGTTGGATTTCGGGAAATAAATCCCTGAATGTTGCTGACGGTATGTAAGTCTTCATGTCCTGAAGTCGAAGTTTTGATGAATTTCCGTTTAGAGAAATAAACTCTGTCGTAAGGGAAATGCCATTTACTGCTTGAAAAATTTGTTTGGGGAATTTGGGGAAATTGGATGATTTCTACTGGGGACTGATAATTGGAAGCTTTGTTCCGCTGGGGATTAAACTGTACACTGCGGGGGATTTTTATGGAAAATAACTTAGAGAGATTTCCCTATCTCTTAAAGTCGTCAATAATTGTCTTTTTTTTGTTTATTTGTAAACAGTAATTATGTTCGAATGCATATGTTCAACAATGAATCATTGGACGTTTTTGTAAACAAAACATAAGAGTAAAGAACAACAGATAGTTTTGCACTTTAAAAGGAATATCTTTGTATTGACTTTGAGTAAGTATTTTTTTTGTACAGTGAGACAAACATTCTAGTAAGAGAATGCCGTCGTAAAAATGAAAATTTTAATACAAAGAAAAGATAGCTATGTGTAATAATTCCATGGGGTTCCCATTCTGTTATAGCCTTTGTATCTCTGAGCATCTTGTATATTTGTTGCCTTGTCCGAAGATGATTGAATTGGTCAGAAATGTCGAGTTTTCAAGTTTTCCGCAAGGTGATCCAACGGGACATAGTCATACGCTTTAATTCCCTAACTTTTTCCTGGACCTCCCTTTCGGGTTTTCAGTCCATTGGGATACCCTTTTTTGCCCAAGTCGCCCTTTTGGGTTTTCAACTTTCCGGGTGTACAGATAGTTTTTATCCCTAATTTTTGCCCGAACCTCTTTTGGTTTGTCGGTATGCGCTTGTTTTGCCTAGGTGTGTCAACCTAGCGGGTATCTTATGCGTAGTATCTTTTGACTATGTCTGCGTTCGTAGGGTGTGACAAGTCATCACCATCCATGGTAGTCAAGATCATTGCTCCACCAGAGAATATATTTTTTATTACAAATGGTCCTTCGTACGTAGGAGTCCATTTTCCCCTGGGATCACCTTCCGGTAGTATGATATGTTTGATTACCAGATCCCCAACTTGATACACTTGGCATCTGACCTTTTTGTTGAAAGCCTTGATCATTCGTTTTTGATACATTTGACCACGGAAGACAGTAGTAAGTCTTTTCTCATCAATTAAGTTCAGTTGATCAAGTCGAGTCTGGACCCAATCGTCTTCATTCATACATGCATCCTTCATAATTCTTAGAGAGGGGATCTAAACCTCAATAGGCAAGACAGCTTCCATTCCGTATACCAAAGAATAGGTGTTGCCCCGGTCGATGTGCAAGCTGTAGTACGATACCCGTGGAGAGCGAATGGTAACATCTCACGCCAGTCTTTGTATGTGACTGTCATTTTTTGTATGATCTTTTTAATGTTCTTATTTGCGGCTTCGACAACACCATTCATCTTCAGTCAGTAGGGGGAAGAATTGTGATGCTGGATCTTGAACTGCTCGCACAGGGCGGTGATCATATTATTGTTTAAGTTTGTACCATTGTGTGTAATGATCCTCTCCGGAATACCGTATCGACAGATGAGATTTTCTTTAATGAACCGGGCTACCACATTCTTGGTAACGGAAGCGAAAGAAGCTGCCTCCACCCACTTGGTAAAATAGTCAATGGCCACTAAGATGAAGCGGTGTCCGTTGGAGGTTGTTGGCTTGATTTCCCCAATCATATCAATCCCCCAATAGAAAAGGGCCAAGGAGCCATCAAGATGTTCAGAGGAACCGAAGGTACGTGCACCCTGTCAACATAAATCTGACACTTGTGGAAAGGTCGAGAGTGTTGATAGCAATCTGCTTCCATGGTAGACCAGTAATAGCCTGCCCGTAGGATTTTCTTCACCATTGTATGTCCACTGGAATGGGTGCCAAAAGTGCCTTCATGTAACTCAGCCATGATCCTTTCAGCTTCAACTTTGTCTATGCGTCGAAGTAACACAGAGTTATGGTTGCGTTTGTAAAGAATGTCATTACTAAGGAAGAATTTAGCAGAGAATCTCCTTAAGAACTTCTTATCATTGATTGAAGCTCCTTCTGGATATTCTTGAGCCTCGAGATACCTCTTGACTTCGTGAAACCAAAGCTGGTCCACTACTTCTTCAGTATTAATCTCGTGACAGTGTGCTGGTTCATCCATTCGTTCGATGGTGATCTGGGGAGCCTCGTTATCCTAATTAAGTTTAAACATAGATGACATTGTGGCTAGTGCGTCTGCTAGCTGATTTTCTTCTCGCGGGAAATGCTCAAAGGTAATCTTCTCAAAATGTGGTAGAAATGTCAAAACATGTTCTTTATAAGGGATAAGGTTAGGGTGTTTGGTGTCTCATTCCCCTTTGATCTGACTGATGACCAAAGCTGAATCTCCAAATACATTCAAGGATTTGATCCCCGAGTCTATGGCAGCTCTGAGACCAAAGATGCATGATACGTATTCCGCCATGTTGTTTGTACAATTGAAGCAGAGTCTTGCGATAAAGGGAGTATGACACCCTTCAGGAGATATGAGTACATCACCGATACCATTGCTAAGTGCGTTAGATGCCCCACCAAAGAACAGGGTCCATCGGGATCCTTGTTCAGGTCTATCATATGGCCTGAATTCTTTACAGTTGTCTAGCATCATGATGTCTTCATCCGAAAATTCAAACTTCATGGACTGGTAGTCTTCTACAGCTTGGTGAGCAAGGTGATCAGCTAATACACTGTCCTTTATTACTTTCTGGGTAGTATACTGTATGTCATATTCCGTCAGGATCATCTGCCATCTTGCTATTCTCCCAGAGAGAGCAGGCTTCTCAAAGATATATTTTATCGGATCCATTTTAGATATCAATAAGGTAGTATGGGTCAGCATATACTGTCTTAGCCGGCGAGCAGCCCATGCCAGAGCGCGGCAAGTTTTCTCTAGCAGTGAATATCTTGTTTCACAGTCGGTAAACTTTTTGCTCAGGTAATAAATAGCGTGCTCTTTTCGGCCAGACTCGTCATGCTGCCCCAGCATACACCCCATTGAATTTTCTAAAACAGTTAGATACATGATTAATGGTCTTCCCTCGACTGGTGGCATTAAAACAGGAGGCTCTTGCAGGTATTATTTGATCTTGTCGAAAGTAGTTTGGCATTCATCATTCCATTTGACTACTTGATCTTTCTTCAATTGGCTCACAAGTAGCTGTCAGGTGAGAAATGAATCTGGAAATGTAGTTTAAACGTCCCAAGAATCCTTTGACTTCCTTCTCAGTACGAGGAGCATGCATCTCTTGTATCGATTTTACCTTGGCAGGATCTACTTCAATACCCTTGTTGTTGATGACAAAGCCTAGGAGTTTACCAGACCTTACTCCAAACGTGCATTTATTTGGGTTCAACCTCAGCTTGTACTTCTTTAGCCTCTCAAACAGTTTCTATAAGTGATCAAGATGCTCTTCTTCTGTTTGAGATCTAGCTATCATGTCGTCCATATAGACCTCTATTTCGTGATGCATCATGTCGTGAAATAAAGCTACCATGGCACACTGATAGGTTGCCCCAGCATTCTTCAGTCCGAACGACGTCATCTTGTAGCAGAACGTGCCCCAATGTGTGACAGATGTTATTTTCTCCATGTCCTTAGGCGCCATTTTGATTTGGTTGTAGCCTGAGAAACCGTCCATGAAGGAAAACACTTTTTGTTGTACCGTATTGTCAACTAGGTTGTCAATATGGGGAAGTGGGAAATCATCCTTAGGGCTTGCCCTATTCAAATCTCTGTAGTCCATGCACATTCGTACCTTGCCGTCTTTCTTGGGTACATGAACAACATTGGCAACCCATTGCGGATAGGAGGTGACGGCCAAGAATCCAGCATTAAATTGTTTCATGACTTCTACTTTAATCTTCTCTAACATGTCTAGTCGCATTCGACGGACCTTTTGTTTTACTGGTGGACAATCCTCTTTTGTAGGAAGACGATGTACCACAATATCTGCATCAACTCCTGGCATGTATTCATACGACTAGGCAAAGACCTCAACATACTCGTGTAGCAACTAAATCAGACGTTCCTTGACACTCGGTTCTAGATTGGCACCCATCTTGACCTCTCTTTTCTCTTCTTCGGTACCCAGGTTGATTGTGTCCACTAGTTCCTCGTGGGGTTGAATGGTTCTCTTTTCTTGCAGTAGTAATCTGGCAAGTTCCCCTGGTACTTCACAATCTTCCTCACCTTCGTCTTCAACTTGGTAGATTAGATTTTCAGAGTCACAAAAAGCCATAGCAGAACTGTTATCCATGGGATCCCGAATGGATGTAGACCTGCATTGTGAGTGTGAGTGTGTGTAAGGGTATAGTTATCTTTGAAAGAAATGAAAATGTAAAAAAAGCAAAACAATGGGCACAAAGTTTGTATGCAAAACGTCCATGATTCATTGATGTCATATGGAAATGAGATAATAAACCTTACAAATGGACCATTGTGCCTCGGGTAAGACACAAGGTTTTAAGATTTTGAATTGTTTTAATATTACAGATCCAACAAAATGTAAAGACAAATTACTGTGGGATGAAAGTGATCAGGACAAAATCTCTAGCGTCCAAATTGCTGAGCCCTCCACTGATAGTTGGGAAGATCCAATCTTCCAGGTTGCAACCATCTTCATCATCCTCTACTGTGTTGACTTCACGATTGCTGATCTTCAGGGGTGGTCCTCCAGCACGAGCGCGGCGTACGGCCTTCTGAGCACTTGAAGTGAAACCCAAGCCAAACATATCTGACTTGTATGGGATATCCGGGAGTTGTCCCCAGATAGTGCACCCACCTTCTTCTAGTACTGCCTTTGCATCCTTCAAAGATGACATCCTGAGTGGAGGCCTTGTAATCTTGGGAATAGCCTTAGTCACTGCCACATCTTGCGGGACTTCTTCAAAGTGTTGGAATGGAGTTTCAATAAATTCACCATCTAATTCCACATATCTGAAGGAATTGAGATGGCTGGTCATATACTCTTCTTCTCCATGAACAGTGATAATCTTCCCTTGAATCGGATATTTTAGCATTTGGTGCAACGTAGAAGTAATAGTGCCAGCATTGTGGATCCACGATCGGCTTAGCAAGTAGGAGTATGAAGGGAAGATGTCCATTACATAAAAAGTTGAATTGAATGTTTGGGTTCCAACCTTTATGGGGATATCCACTTCCCCATGCACCATCCTTTTCGAGCCGTCAAAAGCCCTTACTACTATGTTGCTTGGTTTCAATGTCAATCCCTCACAGTCAAGCCTATCAAGAGATTTTTTAGGTAATACATTCAGAGATGAGCCAGTGTCCACCAAAACATGAGCCAGGGTTGTACCCCTACATTCAACTGAGACATGCAATGCCTCATTATGCTTCCTTCCTTTTGGCATTAAATCAGCATCCGAAAAACCTAGACCATTGTCTGTAGTCAAGCTAGCTACGCAGTCTTGGAACTGATCGGCAGATGTTTCTTGGGGTACATGGGCAGTTTTTAGGAATTTTACCAAGGCTTTTGCATGCGCCTCGGAACATAGTAGTAAAGCCAGCATGGAAATTTTAGATGGAGTTTGCCCCAGTTGTTCAACTACATCATAGTCGCTTCTTTTTATGATCTTCGGAATTTTCTCCATCTCTTTCTAGGAGGTCTCAGGGATAGCCAATGATTGAGCCTTCGTCCGGTCAGGCTGAATCATAATACTTTTACCTCGAGTCTCGGTTAACTCGGCAGCAGGAATGTCAGTAGGAGTGATAGCAGGGATTGTATCAGCTTTGTCAGTTGGAGAATTAGTGGAGATGATTGTAGGACTGGGAATAGCCTTTGGGGGAGCAACAACAACAGGAATGATCACGGGTCCAGAAATAGATTTTGGAGGAGCTATCTCTGGAGAGAAAACCCTTTCGCTTCGAGTAATCTTGCTTGTTCCGGAGATATTACTGATATCAGATTCAACCTTCTCAGAACTTGAATCTTCGGCGGCTGGCCAATCTTGCTTGATACTGTGGTAGTAGACATCCCCTCCATAATTCCATGGTAGGTTTTGTCTGACGAATACGGGATTGGTTCAGGCATTGTAATTATCAAAGGAGTTTCTTTCAGAACTGATGTAATTCTAACGGGTCTTTTGGTGGAGACCCTGGAAGAATTGGCGGAAATGGTAATGATAGAAATATCTTTAAAAGGAACAGGTGGAACAAAATTCTTTTCAAACAAAATTTCTTTGTTATCTATTAGGCACTGAACGCCTGTTTTCAACAAAGGACAGATGGTTGGTGAGGACAAACAGAAATGACAGCCTTCATCACAACCCTGGAACACACCGGAATTCAACAAGTTCACTTTAATAGTCAGGAGTGGGGTCATAAGTTCATCAACTGAAGTAACAAACATTTCTTCTTCAATGGCATTAATATTATGGCCATGTTTGGGCATAGGGGCAGAAATGACATTTGGCTTTTCGGGCGCATCGAATTCAATCTCTTTGGCTTCAATGAGGTCTTGTACTTTATTCTTTAGAACCCAACAGTTATTAGTGTCATGGCCGAGACTCTCAGAGTGGTATGTGCAGTGGGCATTAGGATGATAGTGAGGAGATGTTATGTTAGGGTTTTTTGGAGCTTCTTTCAAAGTCACCAGGTTGGATCTTAACAGATGCGGCAATACTTGAGATAGGGTCATGTTAATTCTGGTGAATTATTTGACTGGTCTTTCCATCCTTGGTTGGTTGTTTCTTTGCTGATCAGACGCAGGTTTAGGAATCATAACAGCCCCCACCAGTGGACGGTGTTCGGCCCTATCTTGATTTCTCTGAGGATAAACAGCAACCACTTCTTTCTTTCTGATAAATGGCTTCCTTATAGCAGCAGAGGATGTATCTTTTTGAATCTTTCCACTCTTTATCCCGGCTTCTACCCTTTCTCCGGTCAATATCAGTTCAGTAAAACCCGCCGATAAACTCCCAATTAGGTGATTGAAGAAGGAACCAGACAAGGTGCCCAAAAACATGTCCACTAATTCTCTTTCAGATAGGGGAGGTTGAACTCTTCTAGCCAAGTCTCTCCATTTTTGCGCATAGTCCTTGAAACCTTCATTGGAAACCATGGTCATACTCTGGAGTTGAGTATGGGTAGGCGCAAGATCAGCATTGTATTGGTATTGTTTGTAAAAGGTTACGGAAAGGCCTTCCCAGTTATGAACGTTGGCTCTTTCTAACTGATAAAACCAATCAAGCTGAGTTCCAGACAGACTGTCTTGGAAGAAGTATACCCATAAGTCTTTGTCAGTGGTATGGGGCTGGATTTTCCTCACATAGGACCGGAGATGCATTTTAGGGCATGAAACTCCGTCATATTTGGCGAACACAGGTGCTTTGAATTTTGGAGGAATGACAAATCCCGATACTAAACCCAATTCCTCAAATTCCAAGCCAGACACTTTTTGGATTTCCATTGCATGCAACCGCTCTTCGAGATGTTTATACTTGTCATCAGCTGGAGGGTATTGTTCTTCAGAATAGTCTTCTTCTTCCTCGTCCTCTTCTGATTCTAATGGGACAATTGTTTCCTTGCCTTTCCCATCTTGATTGTC
Source organism: Vicia faba (assembly GCA_948472305.1). Lineage (NCBI taxonomy): Eukaryota > Viridiplantae > Streptophyta > Magnoliopsida > Fabales > Fabaceae > Vicia > Vicia faba. The sequence goes on from OX451735.1 coordinate 359,319,775, forward strand.
TCTCTCACCGGATTTTGTTGCAAAGTCTAAGGTCCTTCTTGTCTACCCATGAAATCTTATTCCCATGTTTAGGACTCCGGTTACCTTCTTTGTCTTCTTTTTCTTCTCCTCAACCAACAAAGTCTTCAACTCTTCTTGTCCTTTGGCTAGGGTCAAGAATAACTGTTAAAACTGTGCATTCTGAGCTTAGAGGTCTTTCACCGTTTGCTCGAGGTCCATCTTACTGAAATAAACATTAGAGAGATGAGGAGACTTGTTGCGAGAAACCTGCTTATGTTATGATGAATGGTAAATGCGTATGCAATGATTTCAGGGATTTTAAGATTCAAATTTGTTTTAGACAAAAAGGAAGAACATGTTATATTAATAAATTAAAGATTTTGAGTACATCAATGCCTTCTTGGGCAAAATAATACAAAAAACTCTAAGATAAAATGGTAGTCTGCATCCTCTTTGGTGCAATGTAAACATTCAGAGTCTGCTCCTCATGAAGTAGCCTAGTGAGCTCAAAAACCTTCTTCTCGCTTGTGTTGAATTGGGCTTTGAAAGTATCTCGCTCACCCTTGAGTTGTATATAATCCCTTTGTAGGTCTTCGAGAGAGGTGGGCATGTCAGGATGTAGGATAGTATATGGAACATCTCCTTCATGCTCAACGATTACCGAGAGAATGGAGGGGTAAGGCATCATCATACTTTGAGCACGAGTTCATACCCATTTGAGGTAAGGCTCAAGAGGGATGGAATTATGCCCCAATGTCTTGCTATCTACCTTGTTTAACATCCTCCAAGATCAGATAAATCTCTGGCAAAGACCTTGATCGTCGTTGTCATAGTCAAATACCAAACCTTGAATTAGCATCTCGTGCGGACCATCCCTTCGGGCATAACCAAACTGTCTTAAGGCTAAGCAGGGGTTTTAGGTGATTCCTCCCCTAATGCCAAGCAAAGGGACATTAGGAAATTCTCCATAACGGTCGATAATAGTAACATTCTCTAAGGATCGGGAGCACCAATAAATGTATGAATGTTTGAGCGTCATCAACCTTTGTGACCACCTTGAACCTTGCTCATTCTTTAATACAGATTGGGGAAGATGAGAAATAAACCATCTTTCCAAGAGAGGAGTGCAACACATAAGAACACCTCTTTTCCTCATTGTGCGAGTGTGAAAAGAATGTAGGATGTCTCCTAGCAATGTAGGCACCGGGTTGCGGGATATAAAGATTTTGACGGCGTTCACATCTATGAGTTGGTCAGGATTTGGAAACAAAACCATACCATAGATGAGGAGAGACACAATTTCCTCAAAGTCTTGCAGATCCAAGGAATTCCAACAACTTTGGGCTTTTTCAAACAAGAACTTTGCTAGGAAGCCCTTGACATCACTCCTTGTTTCCCAATGAGTTGTGATATCAGATGAGTGCAAGTGCAGAGCTTGAGAAACCTCTTCTGGCTTTGGGTCTCTTTCCATACCGTTAAAAGGTAGTTGATTGAGAATTGGAATCCTCAAGAGTCGGGAGAATTCTTCCAAAGTAGGCACAAGTTGATAGTCGGGAAATGTGAAGCAATGGTGTAAAGGATCAAAGAACTGAAAGAGCCCCTTCATCATGTCCTCATCTATGTTGGAGGTGACCAAGTTGAGTAATCGACCATGTCTCTCGGTGAATGGAGAGTTTTCAGGAATCCTTGAAACTATCTCCTTAAGTTGTGGAGGGATCCTTACAAGATTGACTTGAATAGTTTTCCTGCGAAGTGAATCCATATCCTACAAAACAAGAACAAAGATGAACCCCAAAAAATCCTTGAAATGGTTAGTGAATGTATATGATATTCATGATGTTCATGATGTTGTGTATAAGTATGTATATAAAAACAAAGCAAACAAGTCCTTAGGTTTAGGCTTGCATGGAGTATTATAGGTAAGTACCCTCTTGAAGTTTAGTTGGCTCAAACTTGTCCTAGTAATAGTAACCGGGTTCCAAGGAGCTCAATATCACTGGTTTGTTTCCTTGGTCATTGTTTCAGCATAAGCCTCTTTAATGGTGTTGTACCCCAAAATTTGCCCTCCCATATTCTTCAAGATTTATCAAGAATCATCTTCAAAGGGCTGCACAGTCCAAATGCCTCCTAAGCCAGACAAAATTAGGGTTTTGGGTTCTTTCAAGGAATTTGGGTTTTCAATGGCTCAATCAAGTCTCATAGGTCCATATACATCCTCAAGCACCTACATACCAAGTTTCAAGACTCACAGTGCCAATTTGCACAGTCAAAAGCTCCATTTGACCCACAGTCAACTGTAGGGGTAAAATGGTCATTTTACAGTCAAAAGTCAGAATTTTTGGTCAACATCTTATTTTGAGTCCATAATCATCATTTGATCAAGTCTTGATCATGATTCCACAAGCATGGCTCAAAAATCATCAAGATGCAAAAAGTTACTATTTTTGGACAGTAGAAAAGTCAACTGTATCTTGACCAGGGCATAACTTTTTCATGTTTCATCAGAAAAATCCCATCCAATGCTCATTTTGAAGGTGATGACATTTACTACAATCCATCTTCACATTCCAAGTCCAAGAAATGCTCTCATAAAAAGTTATCAATTTCTACATTATAGGTCAATTTCAAAAGTCAACAAAAGTGCACTTTAAGTCAAAGACCATAACTTGAGATTGGTAAATCTAAATGACATGGGACCAAAGGCATTGGTTAGAGGACTTCAAGACCTTTCCAAAATGTCCAAGAACATGTTCATATGATCAAAATTGAGCAAGATATGCATTGGAGAAGTTGGGAAATTTTTATGAATTTGCAAAAGTCAACTTTGCTCAAAACCCTTTGTTTTTGCTAATGGGACTCAAATTTCTTCTTGAAACTTTATCCATGGCCTATGCACGACCCATCAAGCCTAATTAAATTTATTTTCTTATTTGTATTAATTAATTGGATTTTTAATCAATTTTAATTCATTTAATTAATTTAAATTGTAGAAAATACAAAGATTTGATTTTTCAATCTTTTGGTGAAGCAAGAATGACCTAAAAAGGCTGGCAATTTCGTGTACCAATCAAGGATGCAAATATCTCCAAATTTGGCAACTTTCTTCAATCAAAAAGATTCAAAAAGATGTGATTTCCAATCAAATATTCCATCATCATTCCATGGATTTTTTGTGCAAGATTTGACCTAAATTCAGTCCTCTATAAATACACAAGTGAACCCTAATCATGCACACGTGAAAGCACTGCAGAAAAAGCCATAACCAATTCAAGAAAATTCAAGAAAACTTGAAAATTGTTTTCTATATTCCAGGCCAATTCAAGGACTTTTGTTGATTCAAACACATTGCTGGAAGTGTGAGAGACGTATTGCAATCAAAACCAAGCCTTAAAATTACAAGAATTATCAAGAACAGTTTAATGGTTTGCGTTTTTTTTCAGAATCGAATTGCTTATTTCATGCATCATTAACATGATTTTGTGTTTGTTTTGTATTGCTTGAACTCATATGAAGCCGATGGTATAGTTTAATTGGATTAAAATGCACAGAATCGTAAAACGCCATTGATGAATTCTAGGGTTCTTGAACTCTAAAATTGGGGATTTATAGTACAGGAAAAATTAGGCCTTATAAGACCCATGATTGAATTCAGGAGACTCAGACGAACGTAACTGGACCATCGCGAAATATTTATGTAGCCTGTAGGGCTAATCGCTATTTTTCGTCATCATGTTTTGTGGGGGTTAAAAACCCCCGCTATCTGATTTCCTTTTGCAGGTACAAACGAGGAAGACGAAGGACGTGTAAGCATATCATTGGTTCATTCAAAAAAAGGGCGCGCGTGTTTTGTTTTATAGCATATGAGTTGATTTGTATATATTATAATTGATTGTTATTATATTATCAAACGCGTGCAAGTGGCATGGTGGATGATGCGCTGGCTGGTGGTCATTGGGACCTGGGTTTGAATCCCAGGTCCACCCAAAACGCTTATATTGTTTTTTCTAACATAATCACATGCAAGCTTCAGGAAGCATTCCACCATAAACCTCCAAACGTCCAAGCGCCATGTGGCTTCAAGCAGCAAACCAGTGGTCATCAGTGGAGGACTACCATGCTCCCAGTCAACACGCGTCCTGGACAATCAAAAAAGGTCAAACGGACTGGCAAACGAATGGGCCTGAGAATTGCTTCTTCACCTCCTAATGGGCCAGCACCCCCCTGGGTTCTTTTTCTTTTTTTTTCTCTTTATATTTTCTATTTTATTTATTTAATTATTTACTATTATTATTATTATTATTTAATTAACTCATAAATTAATTATTTTCATAATAAAATCAGAAAAATAAAATATTTTTATTATTATTATTATTAATTTCACCTTTAATTTATTATTTTTGTAAATAAATGTAATTAATTAATTTAGTCTTTTTTAATTAGGTTAATTTTAATTATTTTTGCAATAAATAAAATAAATTAGAATTAGGGTTTTCTTGACAATTTTAATTTCTTTTCTTTTATTTCATTAAAACATAAAAAACATAAAAAAAATAATTTTTTTTCTTTCAATTAATTAATTAATTAGAATTAGGTTTACTTAATGCAAAAAAGGACCAAAATCCATTCATTTCTCAAAAAGGGTCAAAACCCTAAGGACGTCTCCGATTTAATTTCTTTTCGCGCATATCATTATTTTGATCATATTTATGTAATTGCTCCGAGGATGTAATAGATAATTAGGACTTTTATCGCTTTCTTTATTTTCTCGCATTTATTTTCCAAGGGTTGCTTTTGGCGATGTAAATACCCGACGCCTTGTAATAGCGTAGATTTACTTTCCGCAATTTACTTTCCGCACAACTATTAACTGCTATGCATGACAAGACTTGTTCTCAAATTAAAAATCAAAACGTAGCTCACCATGACATGTGCAAAGATAATTAAATTGAAACCTGACACACTCGCACATGCCACTCCTAGGGTACGCCTCACTTGGTTGCCTCGACGTGGTCATTGAGTATAGGGTGTTTTAGAGGTCGCCCTCCTGTCTAAAGATCCAGTCGCCTCGAATCGGTTGCCTCAGATAAAAAAGGATCTAGGACATTAGGGTTACCGCTAAGGCGTCCTACTATTGCTTTGGTGGCCACATGTCCCTATAATCGAATTGACCCGAAAAACTCCAACGACGGTGCTACCTACTTCTCAATAGTGGGATAGTACTGTCTAAAGGACATTTACACAGCTTAATTTCTTTTGAGTAGGTAGAGGTTCTAAGATACTTGCTCTTTCAAAAACAAACAAAAATACTTTTCGCACCTACACTTTTCTGACAAAAGTTTTCAAACAAACACTTCACAACACTCTTGAGGACTGATACAAGAGTCAAATTGAAGTTTTCAAACAAACTTTTCAAAACCCACAAACACAAGAAAAGCAAACATTTTTGAAAACATAGTGAGCAAGTACCTAAGAGCCCGTGGATAACCACGGATAGAAAGGGTGCTAACACCTTCCCTTTCTATAATCTACCTCCCGAACCGAGAAACATCTCGAAAAGGAATTTTGTTGTGCTTTTGTCCTTTCCTTGTTGGAGAAAATAAAAGACGGTGGCGACTCTTACTTACCGCGACATTTCGCGAACCAGCATTTCAAAACAGTCAGTTCTATTTCCACCGATCACAGAACTGGAGACTCTGCTGGGGATACTCTAAATAAGTGAGGTGTACCTTAGGATTAGATCACTTGTGTTTTCAATTGTATGCTTTGTATGCTTTAAATCTTGTGGGTTTGTATCGGAGTTCTATAGATCCTAACCCGGATCTGGGGGACACCCTTTTAGAGGTAGCAACAAACTGTGAGGGAACTGTGCGGGGTATACCGACATGGTTGAAGCAGTTGCTACGTTGATGTGGCACTTTGGTGAGTACCGGTAACCCTTGAGTCAAGTCAAGGAGAGTACGGGGCCGCCGCGTGGTGTCGTGAAGCATCAACTGACCTTAGGAACCTTACTTGACCATCCTGGCCTCTTTACGGGTAGTGAGATGACCGACTTTGGTGCAGTCTGAAGTTGGTAGATACTCGATACTACACTCATTGAGGGTTGTTTTCTTGGAATATTTTGGTCGCCAGTTAAGTGGCTAAATCAAAACAATGAACATAGAAAACAATCCAATGATATTGAGCACCTTAGAACCCGGTTACTATTCATAGGACAGGTGTTGAGCCAACCAACTTCAAGAGGGTAGTACCTAAACTCCATGCTGGCCTAAACTTAAGGCTATATGTGTGACTTGTGTGCTTTCAAACTTGAACTACTTGCACATTCTTGTTATCTGACAGCATGAGTTCCTTGCAGGTTTTGTCTACAGTCCTTATTCATTGCAGGGCTTACTTACATCTCACACCTTGCTTCAACGCATAGCATACACATCATAACATCATACCATAGCATTTCCTTAACCATTTCAAGGATCTCAAGGGTTTGTGATGCAGGTCATGATGAATCAAATGTCTAGCAAGGGGCAAAGGGGATTTATTTTCTTCTAGCCAAAGTTGTTTGGAGATCAAAACATGACAGTTTGAGTCAGGGGCTATGACCCACTCGATATGGTGAGCTTTGACTCTTGAAGAAGGACTCTCAACAACACGAAGTTCCTTCAATCAAGCTACCAGATTCAAATTCTAACAAGTTTCTCTGTTTACCCCGCGAGATCCTTGAAAACATTGCATGCATATCATACATATCATTGCATTACAGGTACCCTTTTACAGGTCACTTATCTTCTTCGCTGTTTATTTCAGAAATCATCATGTCTTCTGAACCTTCAACTGAACAAGCTATCAAGGCCCTCCAGGCCCAGAATGCCCAGTTCCAGGAGTTGGTTATGAGCCTAGCCCAGGGTCAACAGGATTTAAAGACTCTGATTCTGAAAGAGAGGAAGAAGAAGAAGAAGAGGAATGTTTTGTTCAACACTAGACGCAGATCTGGGAATGGATTACAGAATGAGGCTGAGCTGACTACCTCATCTGTAGGCAAGGACAATCCCCAAGAGAGAAGAGTTCCTAGTCCCGTGGTCTCCGACAACGAGACAGATTATAATGATGAACAGTACCCTCCTGCGGAGGACAGGTACAAACAGCCGGAGGACCGTTTAAGTGCTATGGAGATTCAACATGTGCCTGGGTTGGACTTTGGAGACCTAAGCTTATCCTATGGGGTGGTGATTCCCCATAAGTTCAAGGCACCTGCTTTTGCAAAGTACGACGGAGCTTCTTGTCCTAAGCTGCACCTCCGATCATATGTAAGGAAGATTCAACCTTATACAGCTGACAAGAACTTGTGGATCCATTTCTTCCAGGATAGTCTTTCAGGGACTCAACTCGAATGGTTCTATCAGCTGGATGGAGCCAGTATTCGTAACTGGGAGGATTTGGCTACTGCGTTTTATAAGCAGTGTCAGTATAATTCCGACCTCGCTCCTACGCGTACCCAACTCCAGGGTATGTTAGTAGGGACGGGTGAAGGATTTAAGGAGTATGCCAAAAAGTGGAGAGACCTGGCTGGAAGGGTGCAGCCACCTCTAACTGACCGCGAACTTGTGGATATGTTCTTGGGGACCCTGTCCGGTCCGTTCTTCAACCATTTGATTGGAAATTCTTCTGCCGGGTTTACAGACCTTATCTTAACTGGGGAATGATACAGATGATTGTTGGAGTCTAAAAAACAAGGTCCAAGACTTGATCGATGCAAAGGAAATTGAGTTCGAGGCGCCCGAGACTCCCAATGTGATCACTGCTCCCTTGCCAAAATATGGCTAGGATTGAGAGATTTTTGTTCATTTGAATTCTGAAGTTGTATTTTTCTTTGCTTATTCAAACAATTATCATGTCAAACTCTTTTATTTCATCAATGCATTACACGTGTCTGTTTTGAAGTAATTGTGTTCACTATGTTTAAAATTGCTTTCATCTTGTGATGTTCAAGTCTCGATTAAAAATTCTAAGCCTTTTGAGGGAGGATGACGAAAACGATACCACGATCTTTACAGTATGCTTTTGAACAGACCCCGCTGATGAGGTACAGGCATTGTTTCAAATCCTAAAAAGTGGAGTTATAAGGAAGATAATCCCTAGTCAACCCCTTTGAGCCAAAGAAGTTGGATTTTTTCTTTTCAAAAATTAAAACCCTTAATCATAACCTGGGGCAGGGTAGCATCACTCAGTGATCCAGGTGCACAAAATGGCATCAAAGGAGTCCTTCCAAAACAAAAGACGGTGATGGTTCCGTATAATCGTAAGAACATGCAGTTATTGTCTCTCAAAATAAAAGCCCAATAAGTCAAAACCTATGAAGGAGACTTACAAAAAACTGGGGCATCCCGCTGACTGTAATCACAAAAGAAACAGTTCAGGCAAAAAACAGGGATAATAAAATCAAAAAGAAAGAGGTTCTACAAACCCTCAACAAAAAAAAATGACTGCCTATTCAAAATAAATTGTCAAAATCCGAACCATCACCAGAATATCAGAGCAAAGACTCAACAAGATCTAATGCACGATTAGCTGAGTTTAGGTTTGAAGAACATCACGAAGAGCGGGTGGGTACAAATAAAATTTGAGCCTTTATCCTTTGTTTCTTAAACTGTGAACCAGGCCACGTTATAACCCTTAAAAGTCCTAGCTGAAGCATGGGTTAGTTCGAAAGCATACTGTTACAAAAGGTATCCTGACTCCTATAGGGCTTGCTGTAAAATCCTGAGTTGACATCACATTTTACAAAATTCCCTTATTTTAATTGAAAACTGCATTTTCGAAAACTTCAAGACAGACATAAGCTTTGCATTCTTTAAATAACATTGTTTACACATGACTATTTGTTCAACAGCAGAGAAATTCGCACGATGAATATCTTGTGAACAAAAATCTTCTCAACAAAAAGGTCACCTCAAGTGGAAAAACACTTCTAACCAAGGGGCAGACATGATCATGATCCGTCATCTGGGGCAGTCAGGTCAAGATTCAAGGAATCTCTCAAAATGCCAAATAGCCAGGGGCAAAGCTCCGTCTGAATCAATTGGGGCATTGGACGTGAATTCCAGCAACGAATCTTGCATGATCAAACGAAGATCTTCTGGTAATATGACAACACAACACTACTGACAGTGACAACTCCCGGCATTCTGAGAGCGTGGACATAGTTGAAAAAATACTACGCATAATCAAAGACCCGCTAGGTCGACTGGCCTAGGAAAAAATAAGGGCTTCCCGGCGAACCAAAAGGGTTCGGGCAAAAATAAGGGATGAAAATGAAAAAATCTGTACACCCGGCAAGCCGAAAACCTGAAAAGGCGGCTTGGGCAAAAATGGGTATCCCGATGGACTGAAAACCTGAAAGGGCGGTCCAGGCAAAAGCTAGGGATTAAAAGCGTACGACTATGTCCCGTCATCTCGTCACTTGCCTACCAGAAGAAGATTTGTCAATCGGAAGTTATCAAGGCCTCCACAGGTATCTTCTCCCGCAGAAACGGGGGCAATAAGAATTGTCCGAACTGTACAAGCTGCTCTGACCTCCAGGTACAAGGTAGATTCAGCTGAAGAATATGACCAAGATACCTCCACTCCCCGCAGAGTAAGACAAGGGTCGGCAATACTCTCCCCCAAGCAGAGTTGGTCTCCCATTAGCCCTAAAAAGGCACAGTATCTCCAGCAAGTCAGTAATACTCTCCCCCGAGCAGAGTTGGTCTACCATCAGTCCTGAAAAAAATTGGGTATCCCCAGAAGATCTTAATATTCCCTAGCAGAGTATACAGATATTCCTCAGCAAGCATCCCCGGCAGTCTTAATATTCCTCGACAGAAATATAAGATTGTTCCCCGGCGAAATACAAACACCCTAGTGGAGCCATTTCCTCAAAAGTTTCCCCAGGAGAGTTGAATCACCTCCCTAGGAGATTCTGGAAGCTTGTCCCCTGCAGAGTACAAATGCATTTCCCCAGCCATATTCAGAAGGTTATCCCCCACCAGAGTCTAACTGGGTTATCCTCAGCAAATTGCAACGGAAAGATCGTCCTCAGCGAAGTTCTTCCTATCCCCCAGCGGAGTTCATCTTCTATCCCCAACAAAACTTATCAACGGAATCCCCAGCGGAGTTCTCATTAAAATCTCAGCGAAGCATCTCTTCCCACAGAGTAATTCCCCGCAGAGTAATCTCTTCACCAAGTTTATTCCCCAACGGAGTTATCTTCTCCTACAAGTTTATTCTTGCAACCATCTTCGTTCATCATCCCCAGCGGAAACGAGGAACTCAACACTATTCTCCAGCAGCTCCGGGGTTTATTTTCCCCAGCTAAAAACATCACATCTTCATACATCATGACATGCATACGCATCATACAACACAAATCTCATTTATTCTTGAGAACATCTTGACATCATGCAGTTCATGCATCATGACATTGCATACAGCTACCGTTTTGCCTTTTCAGGAAAAGGTCAATCAAAAGATGATTACCATCTACCTTTGCAGTTCCAGATCAACACCTGTAACAAGCCAGGAAAATTCTGTGGACGACTGATCGTGGGTTAATACCTAAAACCAGACAGGACAATTATCTACTTGATCACCATGAGGCGACCCTACACCGGTTCCTTCTCAATTCCAAGATGAAGTCTTACACGGACTCATCATCAGGAAACCCTACACCGGTTCCTTCTCAACTTCAGATGTAGTTTTACACGGACTCATCATCAGGAAACCCTACACCGGTTCCTTCTCAACTTCAGATGTAGTTTTACACGGACTCATCATCAGGCAACCCTACACCGGTTCCTTCTCAACTTCAGATGTAGTTCTACACGGACTCATCATCAGGCAACCCTACACCGGTTCCTTCTCAAATTCAGATGTAGTTTTACACTGACTCATCATCAGGCAACCCTACATCGGTTCCTTCTCAACTTCAGATGTAGTTCTACACTGACTCATCATCAGGAAACCCTACACCGGTTCCTTCTCAACTTCAGATGTAGTTTTACACTGACTCATCATCAGGCAACCCTACACCGGTTCCTTCTCAATTTCAGATATAGTTTTACACTGACTCATCATCAGGCAACCCTACACCGGTTCCTTCTCAATTTTAGATGTATTTTTACACGGACTCATCATGAAGAAACCCTACACAGGTTCCTTCTATTTTAGATGAAGTTTTACACGGACTCATCATAAGGCAACCCTACACAGGTTCCTTCTCTTTCAGATGAAGTTTCACACGGACTCATCATAAAGAAACCCTACACCGGTTCCTTCCCAATTCCAAGATGAAGTTTTACACGGACTCATCCTCAGGCGACCCTACACCGGTCCCTCCTCAGTTCCAAGACAAATTTTTACATGAACTTATCCTGCAGTAACCTTACCCCGATTCATCCAGAAGTTTTACACGAACTTATCCCGAAGTAACCTCACCCCGGTTCATCCAGAAGTTTTACACGAACTTATCTCATAGTAACCTTACCCTCGTTCATCCTGAAGTTTTACATGAACTTATCTCACAGTAACCTTACCCCGGTTCATCCAGAAGTTTTACACGAACTTATCTCAAAGTAACCTTACCCCGATTCATCCTGAAGTTTTACACAAACTTATCCCGAAGTAACCTTACACCGGTTCCTTCTCAACTCCAGACGTAGTTTTACACGGACTCGTAATCAAGAAACCCTCCACAGGTTTCCTTCCTTCAAAGATGCAGTTTCACACAGGCTCATCATCAGTCAACCCTACACAGGTTTCCTTCTTTCCAAGATGCAGTTTTACACGAGCTCATCATCAGGCAACCCTACACAGGTTCCCTCGTTCAACTTACAAGATCACAATTCTATAACATCTCCAGATGGCATCTATAAGCCCATCTTCCTATCCATCATATCTCCAAATGGCATCTGTAAGCCCATTCCCGACATCACATTGTTGATATTACATCATGCGAGTGCAAATTTCTGGGCACTCTAGTGTTCAATCATCTTCCACCTTTGGATCACGAAAGGCACGCAAGCCAATCTACATCCTCAGCTTTAAGAAGATTGAACAGGGGCAACTGTTGTACCCTAAAATTTTCCCTCCCATATTCTTCAAGATTTATCAAGAATCATCTTCAAAGGGCTGCACAGTCCAAATGCCTCCTAAGCCATTCAAAATTAGGGTTTTGGGTTCTTTCAAGGAATTTGGGGTTTTCAATGGCTCAATCAAGTCTCATAGGTCCATATACATCCTCAAGCACCTACATACCAAGTTTCAAGACTCATAGTGCCAATTTGCACAGTCAAAAGCTCCATTTGACCCACAGTCAACTGCAGGGGTAAAATGGTCATTTTACAGTCAAAAGTCAGAATTTTTGGTCAACATCTTATTTTGAGTCCACAATCATCATTTGATCAAGTCTTGATCATGATTCCACAAGCATGTCTCAAAAATCATCAAGATGCAAAAAGTTACTATTTTTGGACAGCAGAAAAGTCAACTGTATCTTGACCAGGGCATAACTTTTTCATGGTTCATCAGAAAAATCCCATCAAATGCTCATTTTGAAGGGGATGACATTTACTACAATCCATCTTCACATTCCAAGTCCAAGAAATGCTCTCATAAAAAGTTATCAATTTCTACATTATAGGTCAATTTCAAAAGTCAACAAAAGTGCACTTTAAGTCAAAGACCATAACTTGAGATTGGTAAATCCAAATGACATGGGACCAAAGGCATTGGTTAGAGGACTTCAAGATCTTTCCAAAATGTCCAAGAACATGTTCGTATGATCAAAATTGAGCAAGATATGCATTGGAGAAGTTGGGAAATTTTTATGAATTTGCAAAAGTCAACTTTGCTCAAAACCCTTTGTTTTTGCTAATGGGACTCAAATTTCTTCCTGAAACTTTATCCATGGCCTATGCACGACCCATCAAGCCTAATTAAATTTATTTTCTTATTTTTATTAATTAATTGGATTTTTAATCAATTTTAATTCATTTAATTAATTTAAATTGTAGAAAATACAAAGATTTGATTTTTCAATCTTTTGGTGAAGCAAGAATGACCTAAAAAGGCTGGCAATTTCGTGTACCAATCAAGGATGCAAATATCTCCCAATTTGGCAACTTTCTTCAATCAAAAAGATTCAAAAAGATGTGATTTCCAATCAAATATTCCATCATCATTCCATGGATTTTTTGTGCAAGATTTGACCTAAATTCAGTCCTCTATAAATACACAAGTGAACCCTAATCATGCACACGTGAAAGCACTGCAGAAAAAGCCATAACCAATTCAAGAAAATTCAAGAAAACTTGAAAACTATTTTCTATATTCCAGGCCAATTCAAGGACTTTTGTTGATTCAAACACATTGCTGGAAGTGTGAGAGACGTATTGCAATCAAAACCAAGCCTTAAAGCTACAAGAATCATCAAGAACAGTTTAATGGTTTGCATTTTTTTTTCAGAATCGAATTGCTTATTTCATGCATTTTTAACATGATTTTGTGTTTGTTTTGTATTGCTTGAACTCATATGAAGCCGATGGTATAGTTTAATTGGATTAAAATGCACAGAATCGTAAAACGCCATTGATGAATTCTAGGGTTCTTGAACTCTAAAATTGGGGATTTACAGTACAGGAAAAATTAGGCCTTATAAGACCCATGATTGAATTCAGGAGACTCAGACGAACGTAACTGGACCATCGCGAAATATTTATGTAGCCTGTAGGGCTAATCGCTATTTTTCGTCATCATGTTTTGTGGGGGTTAAAAACCCCCGCTATCTGATTTCCTTTTGCAGGTACAAACGAGGAAGACGAAGGACGTGTAAGCATATCATTGGTTCATTCAAAAAAATGGCGCGCGTGTTTTGTTTTACAGCATATGAGTTGATTTGTATATATTATAATTGATTGTTATTATATTATCAAACGCGTGCAAGTGGCTTGGTGGATGATGCGCTGGCTGGTGGTCATTGGGACCTGGGTTCGAATCCCAGGTCCACCCAAAACGCTTATATTGTTTTTTCTAACATAATCACATGCAGGCTTCAGGAAGCATTCCACCATAAACCTCCAAACGTCCAAGCGCCATGTGGCTTCAAGCAGCAATCCAGTGGTCATCAGTGGAGGACTACCATGCTCCCAGTCAACACGCGTCCTGGATTATCAAAAAAGGTCAAACGGACTGGCAAACGAATGGGCCTGAGAATTGCTTCTTCACCTCCTAATGGGCCAGCACCCCCCTGGGTTCTTTTTCTTTTTTTTTCTCTTTATATTTTCTATTTTATTTATTTAATTATTTACTATTATTATTATTTAATTAACTCATAAATTAATTATTTTCATAATAAAATCAGAAAAATAAAATATTTTTATTATTATTATTATTAATTTCACCTTTAATTTATTATTTTTGTAAATAAATGTAATTAATTAATTTAGTCTTTTTTAATTAGGTTAATTTTAATTATTTTTGCAATAAATAAAATAAATTAGAATTAGGGTTTTCTTGACAATTTTAATTTCTTTTCTTTTATTTCATTAAAACATAAAAAACATAAAAAATACTTTTTTTCTTTCAATTAATTAATTAATTAGAATTAGGTTTACTTAATGCAAAAAAGGACCAAAATCCATTCATTTCTCAAAAAGGGTCAAAACCCTAAGGACGTCTCCGATTTAATTTCTTTTCGCGCATATCATTATTTTGATCATATTTATGTAATTGCTCCGAGGATGTAATAGATAATTAGGACTTTTATCGCTTTCTTTATTTTCTCGCATTTATTTTCCAAGGGTTGCTTTTGGCGATGTAAATACCCGACGCCTTGTAATAGCGTAGATTTACTTTCCGCAATTTACTTTCCACACAACTATTAACTGCTATGCATGACAAGACTTGTTCTCAAATTAAAAATCAAAACGTAGCTCACCATGACATGTACAAAGATAATTAAATTGAAACCTAACACACTCGCACATGCCACTCCTAGGGTACACCTCACTTGGTTGCCTCGACGTGGTCATTGAGTATAGGGTGTTTTAGAGGTCGCCCTCCTGTCTAAAGATCCAGTTGCCTCGAATCGGTTGCCTCGGATAAAAAAGGATCTAGGACATTAGGGTTACCGCTAAGGCGTCCTACTATTGCTTTGGTGACCACATGTCCCTATAATCGAATTGACCCGAAAAACTCCAACGACGGTGCTACCTACTTCTCAATAATGGGACAGTACCGTCTAAAGGACATTTACACAGCTTAATTTCTTTTGAGTAGGTAGAGGTTCTAAGATACTTGCTCTTTCAAAAACAAACAAAAATACTTTTCGCACCTACACTTTTCTGACAAAAGTTTTCAAACAAACACTTCACAACACTCTTGAGGACTGATACAAGAGTCAAATTGAAGTTTTCAAACAAACTTTTCAAAACCCACAAACACAAGAAAAGCAAACATTTTTGAAAACATAGTGAGCAAGTACCTAAGAGCCCGTGGATAACCACGGATAGAAAGGGTGCTAACACCTTCCCTTTCTATAATCTACCTCCTGAACCGAGAAACATCTCGAAAAGGAATTTTGTTGTGCTTTTGTCCTTTCCTTGTTGGAGAAAATAAAAGACGGTGGCGACTCTTGCTTACTGCGACATTTCGCGAACCAACATTTCAAAACAGTCAGTTCTATTTCCACCGATCACAAATGGCGATCGAAATATCCCAAGAAACCAAACCTCAATGAGTGCAGTATCGAGTATCTACCAACTTTGGGCTGCACCAAAGCCGGTCATCTCACTACATCCTAAATGGCCAAGTCAGTCAAGTAAAGGTTCTAAAATTTCATTAGTGCTTCATGACATCACTCAGCGGCCCTGTATTCTCTTTGATTAACTCAAAGGCTACCGGTACCCACAAATATGTCACACTAACATAGCTATTGCTTAGACCATGTCGGTATACCCCGCACAGTTTCCACAACGTATTGCTACTTACTTATAATGTATCCCAAATCTGGGTAGAGGACTCAAACCAAAACAAAGAACCATAATGTAAAGCATTCAAGTCAAACAATGCAAGCGAGTAAATGTGATATATCCCTAAGGTAACCCCACTTTTAAGTATTTCCCCAGCAGAGTCGCCAGTTTTGTGATACGGTGGGAGAACTGACTGAAGAAGTGAAAAACACAAGAAGGGGGGTTGAATTGAAAACTTGAAATCAAAAGCGCAATGACACGGTATTTTTATCCTGGTTCGTTTGATCTCAAACTACTCTAGTCCACCCATCAAGGTGATTTCGCCTCTCTCCAACGAGGACTTAATTCACTAATCACAAAAGGATTACAATCACTACTTTAACAACTGTTAAAGTATTCTTGAGTACAACCACAATCCGGTTAATCTCAAGGAACACTATTTTAAAACAAAGATACAAGAATGTGTGTTGTTGTTTTTCGTTACAAAAACAGTTATCACAAATGTGATAATTTACCCAAAAAATAGAGCGTGGAAAGATGATGAGTAATGCTTGCAGCTTTTTGAATTCACGTAAGTTGTCTTTGCAAATCGTGAACAATTTAAACAATGAGCTTGTTTATATAGGCAATGGATTCTTGATGATCATTAAGCATGATAAATGACATTAACTCAATTTCCATTTGGAGAAGATGTTGTCTGAAAGAAGCCGTTGTAATTGATGTTGTCTTGAATGATCAGTAACGCTTCAGAATCTTACATCCTTGCCTGCTGCTGACGCTTCAGAACATTGATGACTTGGATTATTATGTTCTTGTTCAGAATCAGAGTTTACTTCACTTAAGTGCATGTTCGGGTCATCAATCTTCAGCGCATGTTCTGATTGCTTCAGCATGTAGCTCTTATGGCTTAACTTCTGATGCTGCTTTGGTAAGAACTTCTGCATACACAATAACATAATTTTTAGGGTGCATATTTGTTCTTTGTATTTGTTATCATCAAAACTCTAACTAAGGGTTGTAGAATCAAACTATGTTCTAACAATCTCCCCCTTTTTGATGATGACAAAAACTAAAATTTTCAATTAGAAATAAAGAACAAAAGGTTTAAGAGAAACTCCCCCTGAGTTGATTACTTCCCTTAAGTTCCTTCTCATCAGAGTTTAGCTGCATCTCCTAACAGAATTTGTACCTGTTCAAACTTTTCAGAAAGTAGAGGTTAAATAATTCGGAATGTTTGAGACTTTTGTCCCGGTAAACCATTATTGAAAATATCTTACTTTCTCCCCCTTTTGTCAGTTATCAAAAAGGCAATATAATCAGAACCAAAAGAGATGAATTATATTTAAAACATAATGCAATGATAAGTTCCAGAACCAAAGAGGTAAAAATTAAAAGATACAGATAAACAATTTTGAAAAGAAAATCTAAGAAGGAGGGGGAAGACGTGTGAACAACGCTTCCAGCAAGCTCTTGATCTGAGTATTTGACTCTTCTTGCTTGCCCAAAATGCCTCTAATTTCCTTTGTAGTGTCTTCTTGTTTACCCAGAATACTTTTAATCTCTTTGTTCGTATCCTCCTGCTTATCCAACCTTGCATGGATTAAAGCATTTTCTTTCTTCAACTCTTCTAGAGTTTGCATGACTAAGGAGGAAGCTGGTGTCTCTTCAGGAGTTGGATGTTGCTCAGAGCATTTTGTAGCTTCTTTTGAGTGAACCATTTCTTCTGCTGTAATCATGTCTTCTGGAGCAGTAGTCAGAGAGAGGCTTTCTAATTCTGGTTCAGCTTCATCTGAAGGATGATGCTCTTTCCAGGGAGCATTATCTAGCGAGGGGATATCTTTCTTGAACAGTTGGCTCAGAACTTGGTCTTGAAAAGCCTTCAGTTTATCACTAAAGTTCTGTTGAACCTTTTCATAACTCTGTTCCTTCAGCTTCAGCGTTTCAGAGCTAAGCCAGTTTCTGAATCTTGTCCACATATAATCAGAAGCAGCGGGATTAGTCATCTCTTGACTTGCATGCTTCAAAGAATTTATCCATTCCTGCATTCCTGTTTCAAAAATCAACAAGCTTGTACCAACATCTGATGTGGTTGCAGTTGGTTTAGGTTTGGGAATGGCAGTTTTGAGAGAGGTAGAGGCTAGTCTTTCCAGCACTATTAAATCAATGACAAGTCTGAGGTTGTCAGCTGGACGGCTAGTGGGTGAAGGAGTGGGAGAGTCAGGAATAATGATTGGTCTAGTGAGGGTGTTTGGAGGTGTGGATTCCAGAGATGAAGGGATTTCTGGAATGTCATGAATGGTGAGAGGCATGTGAACCGCAAGAGGTTCTGTGATTCCAGGTATTGGGATTGTATCAGAATCTGAAGGAGAGTCTTCAGATAGGTTTGTGGAAGCATGTTGGGGTTCTGGTTCATGGATATCAGAAGATGGATTTTCATAAGGTTGAGTTTCTGGTTGTGGTGAGTTGGAGTTCAGATCTTCTGGTTGAGGAGATTGTGGTTGAGGAATATCTGGTTGTGGAATTTTTTGTTGAGGTGATTGTGGTTGTGGGATTTTTGGTTGGGGAATTTCTGGTTGTGGAGAGTGTGGTTGCAGAATTTCTGGTGGTTGTTGAGAGTTTGGATTTTCTTGGAGTTGAGAGTTTGGATTTTCTGGTAAGGGAGAGGAAAAATCTTGATCAAATAAATCAATATCAGACATAACTTTGGCAAGTTCTGGTTGGTCATGTTCAGGATTTGGACTTTGAGAAGAGGAGTGAGGTTCATTCAGAAAATCACCTAGAGTTTCAGATGGATCAAACCCTATGTCAAAGTCTTCAAAGGTTTGTGGTGATGGATTTTCTGGTCGAGAAGGCATGGCTTCAGATGTTGATACAGTTATTGATTCTATAACAGAATCAGAAGATGGATTACCTTTCTTTTTGGCAGCTTTTGGTGTCCTCTGATAGGGTCCTTCTCCTGTTGCTTTCCTCTTCTTTGTCTTCTTTAAAGCAACCTCTAGAGCAGCCTTGTGCAAATCCTGAATGTTGATTTCTGGGGCAGTTCCATCAGTCTTGCACGCTTCAAGGTATCTGACTATTATTTCTGGTTCGGAGTCAATCTCAGAAAATAGAGGAAAATCATTCAGAGGTATCCTTCTTGAAGTGATGGTCGCATGAGAAGTAACAGATGGTTCCTTCTTGATATTCTCATTGATTTTCATTTTCTTCAGATTTTTAGCGTTCAAGGGCTTCCCAGTAGTTGCTTCCAATGTGCTGATTTCCTTGGCCTCCGTCAGATGTTCTATCAGCCTATTCTCTGTTAGAATATCTAATATCAGCCTTCCTAAGGGAATCCAATCCCTCTTGGTCCTTTCGTCTTCTCTTGTTTCCTTCACACTTGTTCTGAGATGGTTGAAAAGCAAGTGTGGAAGATATACCTTTGTCCTCTTAGCAATGAAATAGATCAGAAATTACTGATCAATATTGATATAATCAGGAGAGCTTGTAGGCTTCATGTGGTTGATACATCCCATAATGATTATGGCCCAAATTCTGTGATGATCCTTCAAATCTCTGATTTTACTGGAGGGTAGTTCAGAAGTAAAAATTTCCCTTGCAATAGAACTTAGGTCAGAGCATCTCTCAGCCATGTCAATGCATCTGACACCACCACCATTGTATCCAAGAAGCTTTGCAATAAGATCTTCTGTAATCACAATTTTCTTCCTCATGACATAAGAAGTAACCTAGTGATTTAAAGAAGAAGCATGTATCCATAATTCCTTGACAAGAATGGGAAAGGTTGGCCCTAATAGACGGTCAAAGTACATGTTCCATCCTTGAGCAGTAACATCTTCATACAGGTTGAAGCCATTTTCTTGCAAGCTCTCAAAATCAATAATCAGTTCAGAGAGAACTTCCAGATTATCAATAGGTGTGAGGAGTGTTCTATGGGGTTCTTCATACTGTTCCGTTGAAGCAAATTCATGAGCACTGACATTTTTTAGACTTGATGAAGCCATTGTTCACACGGGATTTTTAGGAAGATGAAAAGGGGTTTTTGAAAGCAGGAACTTGAAACGAGAGAAAATATTGATGAGAGTAAAAGAGGATGAATGTAAAAAGTAAATTTTGATTTTAAATAGGTTTCTTGAAAATGTAAGCAGTAAGAAAAAGAAATAGTTAGTCATGATTATATGCAATAATGACACCTGAAATTAGGGGATTTAGAAAAATACTGAACGGTTACCCTTGACAAGTGTCTCAATGCATCCAATCAGTGCCTTTGACCTTTCAGAAATTGAACGCGTGTTCAACCTCAGAAAGTAGCTGATGAGAGGATGACAGCTGTTTGATGATGTGAAATGCACGCTTCTATCCTTGAAATGAAACGTTCAGATCTTCATGGATAGATTCTGATGCAATCTGTACTTCTAAACTCTGAAGACAGGTTGATCAGTTGTTCACAGAAAATAATAAAGTTCTGAGGGTTAAGATATAAATAAAACATTTTATTCTGGGAATAGCTTCATGCTGAGGTGTTTCAGAATGAAGTTAAATCTATCTTCAGAAAGAGGTTTTGTAAATACACCAGCCCATTGATGGTCTGTGTCAATAAATTTTAAGCTAAGAATCCCTTTCTGGATATAGTCCCTAATAAAATGATGTTTTATTTCTATATGCTTAGCCCTAAAATTCAAAATTGGATTCTTACTGAGACAAATAGCAGAAGTATTGTCACAGAGGATAGGAATGTTACTCTCAAATATGTTGAAGTCTTCAAGTTGACTTTTCATCCAGAGCATTTGTATGCTACATCCAGCAGTTGCTATGTATTCAGCTTCTGTTGTTGATAGTGCTATTGTGGACTGTCTCTTGCTGGTCCATGAGATTAGATTTTCTCCTAGAAACTGGCAGCTTCCAGAAGTGCTTTTACGTTCTACTCTATCTCCAGCGAAGTCAGTGTCACAATATCCTACTAAGCTGTAATCATTTGATTTTCTATAAAACAAACCCATATTAGTAGTACCTTTCAGATACTTGAAAATTCGCTTAACTGCTGTTAAGTGATATTCTCTAGGATCTGATTGGAATCTAGCACATAAGCAAACACTAAACATAATGTCAGGCCTTGAAGCCGTCATATAGAGGAGAGTGCCAATCATACCTTTGTAGACCTTTTGTTCTACCTTTTTACTTACCTCTTCCTTTTCTAGAATGCACGCGGGGTGCATTGGAATCTTTGAGGGCTTACATTCTGAGAGATCAAATTACTTCAGAAGTTCTCTGACATATTTGCTCTGATGAATGTAAGTTCCTTCTGGAGTTTGGTTTATCTGATTGCCCGGAAAGAATTTGAGTTCCCCCATTAAGCTCATCTCAAACTCTGCTTGCATGCATTTAGCAAACTCTCTTCCCATAGAGGGTTTAGTAGATCCAAAGATGATGTCATCAACATAAATCTGACAGACTAAATTGTCATTCTTAACTGTCTTATAGAACAAGGTTGTGTCCACTTTCCCTCTGGTGAATTCCTTTTCTAACAGGAAGTTACTTAGTCTTTCATACCAAGCTCTGGGAGCTTGTTTCAGGCCATAGAGTGACTTCTTTAGTTTGAAAACATATTCTGGGTGTTTGGAATTCTCAAACCCATGGGGGTTGGTACACATATACCTCTTCATCTATATAGCCATTTAAGAATTCACTTTTGACATCCATCTGATACAAAGTGATGCCATTGTTTACAGCAAATGATATTAAAATTCTGATAGATTCTAACCTGACGACTGGAGCAAAGGTTTTTGTATAGTATATCCCCTCTTGCTGACTATAACCTTGTGCTACCAGTCGTGCTTTGTTTCTGATGACTTCTCCTTGCCCGTTCAGTTTGTTTTTGAACACCCAATTTGTTCCAATCACGTTGAATCCTTTTGGTTTGGGAACCAGATCCCACACGTCATTTCTGGTGAATAGATTTAATTCCTCCTGCATTGCCAGAATCCAGTCATTGTCCAGAAGTGCTTCATCAATTGTTATTGGTTCAATCAGAGAGACCAGTCCCATGAGGGATTCTTCAGAGTTTCTGAATGTTGATCTTGTTCTGATTGGATCATCCTTCTTTCCCAGTATTTTATCTTCTGGGTGAGCCATGCTGCTTCTGGATAGCCTTTTCTGAAGTTGATCAACTGAAGGTGCTGGATTGCTTGCAATAACTCTTTCTGATGTTGTGGGAGTGTCTCTGTTGAGAACTTCTGACGAGTTGTCTTCAGTACCTATGAGTTCAACTTCCATACCTGCAAGGAATTCATTCTGCTTTGACTTTTTAGAGTCAAGCTTATCATCAAACCTAACACTGATTGACTCTTCAACAATCTGTGTTTCTGTATTGTATACTCTGTACCCTCTTGAGCATTTAGAGTATCCTAACATAATACACTTTTGTGCTTTAGAGTCAAACTTGTTCAGATAATTTTTTGTATTCAGAATAAAGCAAGTGCATCCAAATGGATGAAAATAAGAAATGTTGGGCTTTCTGATCTTCCATAATTCATATGGAGTCTTTTCCAGAATAGGTCTTATGAAGATTCTATTCTGAATATAACACACTGTGTTGATTTCCTCTGCCCAGAAGATCTTAGCAATGTTAGTCTCATTGATCATGGTTCTGGCCATTTCTTGCAATGTTCTGTTCTTTCATTCTACAACTCCATTTTGTTGGGGAGTTCTAGGACAAGAGAAGTCATGCAAGATGCCTTTTTCATTAAAAAATAATTCAAAATTTTTATTTTCAAATTCCCCACGATGATCACTTCTGACTTTGACAATTCTAAGACCCTTTTCATTCTGAACTTGGTTGCAGAAGGTAACGAACACAGAGTGTGACTCGTCCTTGTGTCTTAAGAACTTTAACCATGTCCATCTGCTATAGTCATCTACGATTACTAACCCATACTTCTTGCCACTGACTGACGCAGTTTTTACTGGTCCAAATAAGTCAATGTGCAGAAGTTCTAATGGCTTAGAGGTGGAAACAACATTTTTGGATTTGAAAGCAGGTTTTGCAAATTTGCCTTTCTAACATGCTTCACACAGAGCATCTGAGCTGAACTTTAAATTAGGAAGTCCTCTAACCAGATTGAGTTTGTTAATCTGAGATATTCTTCTCATACTAACATGCCCCAATCTTCTGTGCTAGACCATTGCTCGTTGTTAACAGAAAGTAGGCATTTTACATTCTGACTCTTTATTTCAGAAAGTTTTATTTTATAAATGTTGTTTTTCCTCTTTCCATTAAATAGGATAGTCCCATCTTACTGACTAACAGCTTTGCATGAATTTTGATTAAAGATTATATCATAACTGTTATCACTTAATTGACTTATGGATAACAGGTTATGCATTAATCCATCGACTAATAATACATTATTTATAGAGGGAAGATTTCCATTATCTACTGTTCCAGAGCCAATGATCTTTCCTCTTTGGTTGCCTCTAAAGCCCAAGTAGCCTCCAGGCTTAAGTTCCAGGCTTTGGAACATATGCCTTCTTCCCGTCATGTGTCGCGAGCAGCCAGAGTCCAGGTACCATGACTGGTTTTTTAGCCTTGCTGCTAAAGATATCTGCTACATATATAATTTTATCCTTAGGTACCCATATCTTCTTGGGTCCTGGTTTGTTAGTTTTACCAAAATTCTGATTGAATTTTGGTTTGACAGAATAACCATTGCTTGTGTATTTTATGTCATGTGTGTGCCCATATATAAAGTGTGATTTGAGTGGTTTGCATTTTATGACTAAGTCCATGGCCTTTTTAGGTTTAGATACCTTACCTTCATATCCTATCCCTTTTCTGCCATTTCTGCTAACTCCATAGATCATTGAAGCCATCTTGCTTCTATCTATATTTTTAGCTAGAAACTTCTGAAAGCTGTGATCATACTCTTTGATGATCTCATCAGCATTACTGGGAGTCTCTAAGATTGTTTCCTTCTGAGAATTTTGCAAATCATTTTCTAATTTTGAAATTTTTTCTTTTAACTCAAAGTTCTATAATCTGAGACTCTCAGACTTTTCAGAGTCAGAGGCAAGATCCCTTTTTAGGTTCTTGAATTTGACTCTGATTTGCTGATAACTTTCCATAATTTCATTTAGACTTTCTGCAAGTTCAGCCTTAGTAAAATTAATGGTAAAGTCAGGAAATACCTCTTCAGTGTCTGATTCTGAGTTTGAACCAAAAGCTTCACTGTCTTCTGACACGTTTTCCATGAGAGCTATGTTTGCTCTTTCATCATCTGATTCTGAGTCAGCTTCAGAGGTGTCCGAATCATCCCATGTTGCCATGTGGCTTTTCTTCTTTTCCTTGAAGAACTTCTTTTTGGGCTTCTCCTTCTGAAGCCTTGGGCAGTCACTTTTGTAGTGCCCTTGCTCATTGCACTCATAGCAGATGATGTCCTTGTTATTTGGCTTTATGTATCCTGAAGAACCTTCAGATCTTTTGTGTCCAGAGGAAGACTCAGACTTTCTGTATCTAGAGGAGGCTTCATTCTGATTCTCTGATCTTCTAGGATTTCTGAATTTCCTTTGTCTCTGCTTCCACAGTTGGTTCACCCTTCTGGAGAGGAGAGATAGTTCATCTTCTTCTTATGAGGATCCATCAGAAGTTTCTTCCACAGCCCGCAAAACCTTAGAGTCAGATTTTCTGTTAGATTTTAAAGCTAGTGGCTTACCTTGCTTTTGAGGCTCATCTTCTTCTAGCTCTATCTCGTGACTTCTGGGGGAGCTGACAAGTTCCTCCAGAGATATTTTATTGAGATCTTTGGCTAGCTTAAGTGATGTGACCATTGGCCTCCATTGCTTGGGTAAGCTTCTGATGATCTTCTTAACATGATCAGCAGTAGAATACCTTTTATCAAGAACCTTCAGTCCACCAACAAGGATTTGGAATCTTGAAAACATAGCTTCTATGGATTCACTATCTTCCATCTTGAATGTCTCATACTTCTGAATGAGCGCAAGGGCCTTGGTTTCTTTGACTTGAATGTTGCCTTCATGCGTCATTCTCAGAGAGTCAAACATGTTCTTGGCAATCTCTCTATTTGAGATTTTCTCATATTCTGAGTATGAGATAGCACTGAGGAGTATTGTTCTGGCCTTGTGGTGGTTTCTGAAATCACGCTTTTGCTGATCATACATCATTTTTCTGTCTATCCTCTGACCACTTCCATCCACTGGGTGTATGTATCCATCAGCCACCATGTCCCACAGATCAGCATCATGGGCCAAAAAGAAACTCTCAATTCTATCTTTCCAGTAGTCAAAGTTTTCTCCATCAAAGACTGGAGGTTTGCCATTGAATCTGTCCTTGTCTTCATGGTAGTTATTGCTGATGTTTTGGCTTGGTCCCACCATAGTGTTTTTCTAAAGCTTGGATCTTGTACTGACACGGTTAAATGTTTAAGCTCAGAACCAGGCGCTCTAATGCCAATTGAAGAAGTGAAAAACACAAGAAGGGGGGGTTGAATTGAAAACTTGAAATCAAAAGCGCAATGACACAATATTTTTATCCTGGTTCGTTTGATCTCAAACTACTCCAGTCCACCCATCAAGGTGATTTCGCCTCTCTCCAACGAGGACTTAATTCACTAATCACAAAAGGATTACAATCACTACTTTAACAACTGTTAAAGTCTTCTTGAGTACAACCACAATCCGGTTAATCTTAAGGAACACTATTTTAAAACAAAGATATAAGAATGTGTGTTGTTGTTTTTCGTTACAAAAACTGTTATCACAACTGTGATAATTTACACAAAAAATAGAGCATGGAAAGGTGATGAGTAATGCTTGTAGCTTTTTGAATTCACGTAAGTTGTCTTGGCAAATCGTGAACGATTTGAATATTGAGCTTGTTTATATAGGAAATGGATTCTTGATGATCATTAAGCATGATAAATGACAATAACTCAGTTTCCATTTGGAGAAGATCCTGTCTGAAAGAAGCCGTTGTAATTGATGTTGTCTTGAATGATTAGTAACGCTTCAGAATCTTACATCCTTGCCTGTTGCTGACGCTTCAGAACATTGATGACTTGGATTATTATGTTCTTGTTCAGAATCAGAGTTTACTTCACTTAAGCGCAGGTTCGGGTTATCAATCTTCAGTGCATGTTCTGATTGCTTCAGCATGTAGCTCTTATGGCTTAACTTCTGATGCTGCTTTGGTCAGAACTTCTGCATACACAATAACATAATTTTTAGGGTGCATATTTGTTCTTTGTATTTGTTATAATCAAAACACTAACTAAGGGTTGTAGAATCAAACTATGTTATAACAATCTCCCCCTTTTTGATGATGACTGTTGTACCCCAAAATTTTCCCTCCCATATTTCTCAAGACATGTCAAGAATAATCTCCAAGTGACTCAAGTTAGCTCAAGAGTTGGACAGTCAAATCACCTCCTAAGGCAGTCAATTCAAAATTAGGGTTTTGTGTTGCATCAAGGTCCTTACATACAAATGGCCTCAAATTCTCCCCAATGTCCTAATATGTTCTCAAGTTCATCCATGTCAAATTTCAAGCCTTGCAGAGAAAGTTTGGGCAGTCAATTGCTCAAGAGGTCCAAAAATCGACTGTGCTAGGGCAAAAGTCAACTGTGACCTACAAATAGCTAAACCTCAAGATTTTTTGTCAACATTCTCATTTTTAATGATAATTCATCATTTGATCAAGGGTTGATCATGATTCATCAAGGATTGCTCAAGATTCATCAAGATTCAAAAGTTGTTAAATTAGGGTTTTGTAGGAAAAGTCAACTCAAATTTGACCAAGCATAACTTTCTCATACTTTATGAGAAATGACCCATCCAAATCTCATTTTGAATAGGATGAAATTTCCTACAATCCATCTTCACACCCCAAGATCAATAAATGCACTCACAAGAAGTTATGAATTTGGACATTATAGGTCATTTTTGAAAGTCAACAAAAACACCTTGTTTTCCAAAGCTTATAACTTTAGCATGGAATGTCAAAATGCGATGAGACCAAAAGGGTTGGTTAGAGGACATCTCAAGGTTTCTAAAAAGTCCAAGAACACTTCCAAAAGTTCAAAATTGAAGAAGTTATGCATTATTGAAGTTGGACATTTTTCCAAAATTGCCAAAAATCAACTATCCCCAAAACTTCAAATTTTGTCAAAAGGGCCCACTTTTTTCCACTTGATTTGATCTTGTCACACCATACACGACCTGAAAGTTGCACAAACGGCCAAACCAAACTTGGAAAAAAGCTTGAAAAGCTTGAATCTGAAAATGATCTTAGATGTGTTTCCAAGGCAAAAACTTCACACTACTCTCTTGCTGGACGTCCACTGGATCTATTGGGATAAAAACCAAGCCTTGAAACCTCCTAAATCGCGTTGTAAGTACTCAAGAACATGGCCCTGAACACGAAATCACATCCTCTAATTCTTGCATCCTTTCACTAAAATCTTTGCATATTTGTGTTTGTCGCTTCATTTAGAACATTTTTGCAATATTTGATTTTGTTTTGGTAGCCTGTACAGCCATGCCCGAAGCTAGGGTTTTGGTTCTTGCTTTTTAGGCATTTGAGTTACAGGAAAAATTGGGTCAAATAATGGTTATAGAGATACTCATGAAGGAGAGACGAAGCAAGCCTTGGTCTTGGAATTGATTTTTACAGCCTAGGATGGATTTTAGAAGACCGCTAGGGATTTTGTTGCGGATCCAAATCCGCAGGAAAAAGACCAGGTCTTGTTGAAGAAGACGAAGACATGGCTCGTCTTCATTGGCCCATTCAAACAAATTTAGCGCGTTTTTTTTATTTCCAGTATATTGCTTGCTTTTCTCTTATAATATTATTTATCTATTCTAATAACAAATAAGCAAGTCAGTTGGGTTGGCAAGCGCGCTAGTGGAAAGACCTATGGGACCTGGGTTCGAATCCCAGGTCCCCCAAATTGCTTGTTATTATTTTGTTCCAAGTATTCAGGCGTGTTTCATCAACTATGGTCCACCATAGGCTTGCAAATCTCAACGTGCCAAATGCCTGCAGACCAAATCCAATGGCCTAGACTGAATGCTCACCATACTCTCTAGTCAATGCACGCACATGGAATTGGAAAAGTCAAAGCAGGCTTGCAGTAAATGGGCTTGGAATTGCTATTCTCACCTTCAGAATTGGGCCCAACACCCTCCCCATGGGTTATTTCTTTATATTTTCTTTTTTATTTATTTGTTTTACTTAATTCTTATTATTATTATTTAATTAACTAAATAATTCATTTTTCTTAATAAAATCAGAAAACACAAAAATATTATTTTTATTAATTTCATTATTTTATTTTTGTAAATAAATATTAATTAATTAACTTAGTTCTAAATAGGTTTAACATTTAATATTTTTTACAATAAATTAAAATTAATGTAGAATTAGGTTTTTAATAACTTTTAACCATTTTTACTTTATTTCCTTAAATATAAAAAACCAAAAATATTTTCATTAATTAATTAATTTAATTATTAACTTAGATTTAATTTCCATAAATTCAAAAATAACATGCTTTCTTTCAAAAAAGGGTCAAAACCCTAAAAACTCGCCCGATTTAATTTCTCGCACGCGTATCGTTTTATCCAATATTGTAATTGCTTCCGGTATGTAATAGCTTTTAATTAGGACTTTAATTATTTATCGCTTTATTTTACTTTCCGCAATTTAAATTAAAGGGTTTATTTTTGGCGATGTAAATACCCGACGCCTTGTAATAGTTTAGATTTAATTTCCGCAAATTTAAATTCCACAACTATACACTGTTAGATGTTTGATAATAGGGAATGCATGACAAGATCCAATGTATGAACTTAAAATCAATGTAGATAACCCATGACATGTACAAAGATAAATAACGGAAAAACAACACACTCGCACATGCGCACTCTTAGGGTACACCTCACTTGGTTGCCTTCGAACGTGGTCATTGAGTATAGGAAGTTTTAGAGGTCGCCCTCTTGTCCAAAGATCATAGTTGCCTCGAAACGGTTGCCTCGGATAAAATGATCTAAGACATTAGGGTTACCGCTAAGGCGTCCTAACGTTGCTTTAGTGACCACACGTCCCTTAATCGAATTGACCCTAAAACTCCAACGACGATGCTACCTACTCACCAATAGTGGGATAGCGTTGTCTAAAGGACATTAGCACAGTTTAATTCCCTTTTCGAGTAGGTAGATGGTTCTTAAGTACTTGCTCATTTTAAAACAAAACGAAACTTTTCGCATTTACACTCATTTCAAACAAAAACTCTTTTCAAACCCACAAACACAAAGAAAAGAAAAATTTTGAAAATACATTGAGCAAGTACCTAAGAGCCCATGGATAACCACGGATAGAAAGGGTGCTAACACCTTCCCTTTCTATAATCTACCTCCCGAACCCGAGAAACATCTCGAAAAAGGAATTTTTCTGTGCTTTTTTCCTTTCCTTGTTGGATAAAATAAAAGATGGTGGCGACTCTTGCTTACCGCGACATTTTGCGAAAACAAACGCAAAACGCGAACCAGCATTCCAAAACAGCCAGTTATATTCCCACCGATCACAGAACTAGCGACTCTGCTAGGGAGATATAAGTGAGGTGTACCTTAGGATTAGATCATTGTGTTTTCAATTGTATGCTTTGTATGCTTTAATTTTGTGGGCTTGTATTGGAGTTCTATAGATCCTAACCCGGATCTGGGGATACCCTTTAGGTAAGTAGCAATAAACTGTGAGGGAACTGTCTGGGGTAGACCGACACGGTTGAAGCAGTAGCTACGTTGGTGTGGCACTTTAGTCTGTACCGATATCCCTTGTGTTGGAACGAGGAGAGTATGGGTCTTCTAAGGGGTCATTAAGCACCAACTGACCTTAGAACCTTAAATTGACCAACTTGGCCATAGAAAAGTAGCAGTATGCTACACTCATTGAGACTAAACTCTCGCGATGATTCCGGCCGCAAGAAAAGGTTGCTAAACTGGAATTATGACCGATTGAGGGTAGTCAGTGATATTGAGATCCTCTAGAACCCGGTTACTATTTTTAGGACAGGTTTAAACTAACTGAACTGAAAGAGAGTAGTACCTAAGCTCCATGCCAGCCTGAAATCTAAGGGCTCTTCAGTGTGACTTGTGTACCTTTACCATGTTTGCTTTTTGTGGATACTTGTGGTGTGCTTACTATCATGACATCATGACATTATAACATTGCATACATCTTACATAAGGACTAACCTATTTCAAAGACAGGAGGGATTCATCTTTGTTCTGTTTTGTAGGTCATCATGATGCCCATGCGTAAGAATACCATCCGAATCAATTTTGTCCAAGTCCCTACCTTGATCAAAGAGTTGGTTGCCAAGATGCCTGACACTACTTCCTTCATCAGGAGGCATGGTTCTCTTCTCAGTTTGGTCACCTCCAAATTGGACGAGCAAATGATGAGTGTCTTGGTCCAATTCTATGATCCGATGTACCATTGTTTTACTTTCCAGGACTTCCAGCTGGTTCCTACCCTAGAAGAATTCTGAGTTGCTCGGTATCTCTGTTCTGGAGCAGACCCCGTTTACTGGTTGGGAGAAGACCCTTAGGCCCGAAGAGATTGCTGCAGCCCTTCATTTGACTAAAGATGAGGTAATGGCTAATTGGGAGACTAGAAGTGGAGCAAAAGGTTTTCTGACTAAGTTTTTGGTTGGTAAGGCTAACTATTTTTGGGATGGTCTAGACTTCAAGGCCTTCGAGGATATTCTGGCTCTTCTGATTTATGGCTTGGTATTGTTTCCGAATCCTGACACTTTTGTTGATGTGAATGCGATAAAGATCTTCATCTCTCAGAACCCTGTACCCACTCTCTTAGGTGACATCCTTCATCAGCTCTATGCTTGTACTGCCCGAAAGCGGGGAACCTTGATGTGTTGTGCTCCTTTATTTTTGAGGTGGTTTATTTCGCACCTCCCTAAGTCAGTACTGAAGAACAAAGAAGGAATGGGCTGGGCTTATAGGGTGATGTCTCTCTCTCATAATGACATTATCTGGACCCTCAAAGGTATGGATGAGGTGACTATCATTGATCGCTGTGGAGAGTATCCTAATGTTCCATTGATAGGAACCCATAGAGGAATTTCTTACAACCCATGCTTAGCTCTCCGTCAGTTTGGAAGAGCCAGAAGAGAAGGACCTCACGAGCTGCTAATGCCTCATATCATTTTTTATTTTCAGGGGGATAGCGACGAGCAACGTCGAAAATTCATAAGGGCTTGGGATAGAGTTCACCAATCTGATCCACATGAGCTGGGCCCAAAGACTTCTATGCCAATGGAGCCATATCTCAGATGGGTCCGCATCCGGGCCCAAAAGCTAAGTATGCCATATGAAGTTGTCCGGCCTGTCACTCTTGAAATTTCTAATGAATAAGGGGTTCTTCCAACCATCCTCCACCCTTATATGCCCACTGACATTGGGGCACTGAAAAGGTCTTGGATGCAGCTGAGGGATGAACGGGATTCTTACCGAGAGAAGTTCAACGAGCAAGAGCAAAAGATCCAGAAGCTGACTAGGCAGTTGGAGAACGAGCGGATTCTCAACGACTATGTCCACACTGATAAGAAGATACCATGGGAGCATTGATGGACCTTTGATGATTTCCTTTCCAGTTTTTGTTTACTTTTCAGTATTTCCATTCTTGTAACGCCTTAAGGGCAATTTGTTGAACAATTTGAATTACCAAGTTTATCTAATAAAGTGTGTTTCCTTTCTGGTTTACAAATTTGAATCTCCCGATTGTCTTTGAAATCATAATCATACGCATTTCATCTCATGCACTTCATAAACCGGTACCCTTTACAGGTCTCTTATCTTCTTCGCTGTTTATTTCAGCGATCATCATGTCTGCTGAATCTTCAACTGAGCAAGCTATCAAGGCCCTCCAGGCCCAGAATGCCCAATTTCAAGAGTTGTTCATGAGTCTAGCTAAGGGTCAGCAAGACCTGAAGACCCTGATTCTGCAGGAGAAGAAGAAGAAGAAGAAGAAGAGGATCATCTTGTTCAACACTGGTCCTAGGTTTGGAAACAGGCTACAGAATGAAGTTGATCTGACCACCTCATCTGGAGGGAAAGATAGTCCACAAGAAAGGAGGGCTCCTAGCCCTGTGGTCTCCGACAATGAGACGGACTACGATGAAGAATAGTATCCTCCTGCCGAGGATAGATACAAGCAACTGGAAGACCGGTTGAGTGCTATGGAGGTTCAAAAGGTGCCTGGTCTGGACTTCGGTGATCTAGGTCTATCATCTGGGGTAGTGATTCCCCATAAATTCAAGGCGCCAGCCTTTTCTAAGTATGACGAAGTTTCTTGTCCGAAGCTGCACCTTCGGTCATATGTGAGGAAGATTCAGCCATATACCGCTGATAAGAACCTATGGATCCACTTCTTCCAAGACATTCTCTCAGGGACTCAGCTTGAGTGGTTCTATCAGTTAGAAGGAGCCAGTATCCGTAGCTGGGAAGATTTGGCTACTGCATTCTACAGGAAGTATCAGTACAACTCCGACCTTGCTCCTACGCGTACCCAACTCCAGGGTATGTCAATGGGGACGGGTGAAGGATTCAAAGATTACGCTCAGAAGTGGAGGGACCTCGCCGGAAGAGTACAATCACCCTTAGTTGATCGGGAACTTGTGGACATGTTTCTGGGGACCCTGTCTGGTCCATTTTTCAACCACTTAATTGGAAGCTCTTCGTCTGGGTTTACAGAGCTTATTTTGACCGGTGAAAGGATAGAAGCTGGTATTAAGGCTGGTAAGATACAGAAGGGTGCCTCATCAAGCACCGAGAAGAAGCCGTTTAAGAAAGAATTCAGTTCTGTCTACAGTTTGAGAAGACAGAATAGACCTGAACACCGCCAAGCTGTGAATGTGGTTGTTATTTCAAAACCTGTTGGTGCTCCGCAGTATAACAATCAACAAAAGGATGAGAGACCTTGAAGGCAATTCACCCGTCTCAGCATGACCTTATCTCAGATTCTGCCACAGCTACTGAAGACCAATCTGGTGATTCTAAAGGAAGCCCCAAAGAATCCAAATACCACATCACCGAGGTATAACCCTAATGCCCGCTGTGCTTTTCACTCAGATAGCCCGGTGCATAATACAGATGATTGTTGGGTTTTGAAGAACAAGGTACAAGACTTAATTGATGCGAAGGAGATTAAGTTTGAGGCGCCCGAGAGGCCTAATATTGTGACTGCTCCCATGCCCAAGCATGGAGTGAATGCTCTAGAAGAAGACTTGTTTGTGGTTTCTGTGGATGATATTGTTACCCCTTTGATAACTATGAAGAAGAACCTTTTGCTAGCCGGTTTATTTCCGGGTTGTGACGAAGGTTGCCATATGTGTTCTGTTTTACCTACCGGTTGCCCATTCTTGAAGTCAGGTATCTAAAACTTGATGGATAGTAAGGAGATCCTGTTTGAGAAGACTATTGTTCCCTCCGCTCCTACGGAAGAAGTTGCCATTATTACCATTTTCGACAATTCTTCCAAGGATCCCTCGAGGAAGCCTGTTAGAATTAAATCCGTTCCGAGAATCGCACCTGTGATCATCACTGTTCCGGGGCCCATCCCATATACCTCCGATAAAGCTGTCCCTTGGCACTATGGGGCTGATGTTTATTTTCATGGAGTTAAGCAAGAGTTGGATGCTGGTACTGACATCGGCAACATTACTGGACCTACTAAAGTCACCTGCAGTGGAAGACTTTTCTCACCTGATATTGCTCCACCAACTGTCCGAAGACCTGTTGTTATTACACCTGCCAGTGTACCTACCACTATTCTTGATCAAGTTCTTATTCTTACCCCTGTCGCCGAGTCATCTGACGCTCGGGGAAAAGGGATCACCATTGATGTGCATGCCCAGACGGAGGCACCGAAGACAATTACTGTTGAAGCTTCTAAGCAAGAGATGGAGGAGATCCTGAAGATCATTAAAAAGAGTGACTACAATGTAGTTGAACAGCTGGGGCAAACCCCGTCTAAGATTTCTATATTGTCATTATTGCTATGCTCAGAGGCCCATGCCAAGGCTCTGATTACATTTCTGAAGACTGCCCATGTGCCACAAGAGACATCAGCTGATCAATTTACAGATTGTATGGCTAATTTGACTGCTGATAATAGGTTGGGTTTCTCTGACGCCGACTTGACAACTAAGGGGAAGAATCACAATGATGCCCTGCATGTCTCCATTGAATGCAGGGGCACTACTCTCGCACATGTATTGGTTGATATTGGTTCCTCATTGAACGTCTTTCCCAAGAAAGCTCTAGACCGGTTGGATTGTGAAGGGTTGGAGCTGAAACCAAGTAACATTGTTGTCAGGGCCTTTGATGGATCTAAGAGGATGGTGCACGGTGAAGTTGATATTCCAATTAAGGTTGGTTCTCAGGTCTTCAATTCTACCTTCTATGTGATGGACATTCGGCCATCTTATTCTTGTTTACTGGGTCGTCCATGGATCCACAAAGCTGGGGCCGTAACCTCAACACTCCACCAGAAGCTGAAGTACCCGGTCAAAGGGAAAATTGTGACAGTGCAAGGGGAGGAAGAGTACATGGTCAACCACCTCAACTCGTTCCGATATGTAGAAATGGATGGGGAGTTCATTGAGACCCCATTTCAGCACTTTGAAGAGGTTCCCCAGACACTGGCATCAGCTGAGACTGTGGTTGAAGAGTCTCCTATGAAAATGGCTTCCTTAAAGGATGTTCGGGCTGTTATTGAGAAGGGTGAGTGTGCAAATTGGGGCTGACTCCCTAATTTTACACAGAAGACTAACAAATTTGGTTTAGGTTTCACTGCAGAAGCTCAAAGGGTTGTTCGGAATGCATGAATCAGAAGACCTCCCGTGTTCATCAGCAACTCGGGAGTGAATGCCATTGAAGATGATGTGGAAGAGTCTGAATTCGACAGTTGGATCTATCCTACGACCGACGGTGGACCGAGCAACTGGACAGCAAAGGACTTCATTCCTATTACTTTTGTTACCTAGTAATGAAACTTTTGTTTTGAATTTGTAATAGACAATGTTTTAAACTTTATGGCCCGGTGTCTTACCCGGGGCACCGTGGCTTCATTTGTGAGGGCTTTATGTGTGTCATTTTCATATATCATTAATAAAAGCATTGGACGTTCTTGCATTTAAAATTTTGCGCTCCTTGTTTTTCTTTATTATATATTGCAAAACAGCTATTTACACACACTCATATATACAAGTCCACATCCACTCTGGATCTTACTGGTAACGACTCTGCTACTGCCAGTTATGACTTCGAAAATCCGATCAACTTAGCCGAAGACGAAGGTGAAGATGATTGCGAAGTGCCTGGTGAACTTGCAAGACTGTTACTCCAGGAAGAGAGGGTTATTCAGCCACATGAAGAGCCAGTGGAAACAGTGAATCTGGGTACCGAGACAGATAAGAAAGAGGTCAAGAGCAATGCAAATCTGGAAGCTAGTGTGAAACAACGGTTGATTCAAATGTTGCACGACTATGTTGAGATCTTTGCCTGGTCTTACGAAGATATGCCATGGTTTGGATATCGATATTGTGGTTCATCGCCTGCCTACCAAGGAAGACTGTCCTCCAGTAAAACAGAAGGTTCGCCGAATGCGCCCAGAAATGTCCGAGAAAATCAAGGCCTAGGTTATGAAATAGTTCGACACCGGTTTTATAGAAGTTACTTCTTACCCTCAGTGGGTGGCCAACGTAGTTCTTGTGCCTAAGAAAGATGGTAAGGTTCGAATGTGTGTTGACTATAGGGATTTGAACAGGGCGAGCCCTAAGGATGACTTCCCTCTACCTCATATTAACATTCTGGTTGACAACACCGCTCAGCACAAGGTCTTCTCCTTCATGGATGGCTTCTCCGGTTATAACCAGATTAAAATGGCTCCCGGAGACATGGAGAAGACAACTTTTGTTACTCAGTGGGGTACCTTTTGCTACAAGGTCATGCCTTTTGGGTTGAAAAATGTTGGGGCAACGTATCAGTGTGCCATGGTTGCTTTGTTTCATGACATGATCCATCATGAGATTGAAGTATACGTCGACGATATGATTGCAAGGTCCCAGACTGAGGAAGAACACCTTGACCATCTTCAGAAGTTGTTTGATAGGTTGAAGTTGTACAAGTTGAGGTTAAACCCGAACAAGTGCACCTTCGGGTGAGATCTGGTAAGCTACTGGGTTTTGTCGTAAGCGACAAAGGTATTCAAGTGGATCCCGCAAAAGTGAAAGCTATACAGGAGATGCCAGCTCCCAGAATAGAAAAAGAAGTCAGAGGCTTCCTGGGACGATTGAACTACATTGCCCGATTCATCTCGCACCTAACTGCTACTTGTGAGCCAATCTTCAAGCTACTGAATAAAGATCAAGTAGTACGTTGGAACGATGAATGTCAGGCCGCTTTTGAAAGGATCAAAGAGTATCTCCAGGAGCCACCTATTCTAATGCCACCAGTTGAAGGGAGACCTTTGATCTTATACTTGACAGTACTCGATAACTCAATGGGGTGTGTGCTGGGGCAGCATGACGAGTCTGGCCGAAAAGAGCATGCTATTTATTACCTTAGCAAAAAGTTTACCGACTGTGAGACCCGATACTCACTGCTCGAGGAAACTTGCTGCGCTTTGGAATGGGCTTCTCTCCGGCTGAGACAGTATATGTTGACTCACACTACTCTGTTGATATCAAAGATGGATCCAATCAAGTATATCTTCGAAAAGCCTACCTTGTCCGGAAGAATAGCAAGATGGCAGATGATCTTGACTGAGTATGACATCTAGTACATGACCCAAAAGGCAATCAAAGGAAGTGTATTGGAAGACCATTTGGCACATCAGGCAGTGGATGATTACCAGTCTATGAACTTTGAATTTCCGGACGAGAGTATCATGTTGATAACTGATTGTAAGACACCTAGACCGGATGAAGGACCTGAGGAAGGATCTCGATGGTCTATGTACTTTGATGGAGCTTTGAATTCTTTGGGTAATGGCATTGGCGCCGTGATCATATCTCCTAAAGGCTCTCATACTCCGTTCACCGCCCGACTATGTTTCAACTGCACCAACAATATGGCAGAGTATGAGGCATGCATTATGGGTCTTCGAGCAGCTATTGACCTAAGGATTAAGTTTCTAAGTGTCTTCGGAGATTCTGCTCTCATGATCAGTCAGATCAAAGGCGAGTGGGATATGAAACACCCAAATCTTATTCCTTACAAGGAGTATGTGTTGACATAGCTTCCCCACTTTGAGGAGATAACCTTTGAACATTTCCCTAGAGAGGAGAATCAGTTGGCGGACGCGTTAGCTACGATGTCTTCTATGTTCAAGGTCAATTGGGACAACGAAGCTCCACGGATCATTATTGAAAGATTAGACGCACCTGCACATTGCTGTGATATTGAGACTGAAGAGGTGACAAAAAAGCCCTGGTATCATGAGGTAAAGAGGTATCTTGAAGCTCAAGAATACCCTGAGGGGGCATCTGTTAATGGCAAGAAGTTTCTGAGGAGGTTTGCAGCAAAGTTCTTCATCAGCAATGGCATCCTTTACAAGCGTAACCATGATTCAACCTTATTGCGTTGTGTGGATAAGAATGAAGCAGAAAGGATCATGGCAGAGTTACATGAAGGTACCTTCGAAACCCATTCCAGTGGACATACCATGGCAAAGAAAATTCTTCGGGCAGGATATTATTGGTCCACAATGGAAGCCGACTGTTATCAGCATTCTCGGACATGTCACAAGTGCCAGGTCTATGCTGATAAGGTACACGTACCTCCAGTTCCTCTGAACATCTTGACAGCTCCTTGGCCTTTTGCAATGTGGGGAATTGATATGATCGGCGAGATCAGACCTACGGCATCCAACGGGCATCGTTTCATCCTGGTAGCGATCGATTACATTACGAAGTGGGTTGAAGCGGCTTCCTTTGCTACTGTAACCAAGAACGTCGTGGCACGGTTTATTCGGCACAATCTAATCTGTCGATACGGTGTATCAGAGAGGATCATTACGGATAATGGTACCAATCTCAACAACAAGATGATCACCGAGCTCTACGAGCAATTCAAGATACAGCATCATAACTCTTCTCCTTACCGGCCGAAGATGAATGGGGTTGTCGAAGCAGCTAATAAGAACATTAAGAAGATCGTGCAGAAGATGACAGTGACATACAAAGACTGGCACGAGATGTTACCGTTTGCTCTTCGTGGGTACCGTACCTCAACACGGACGTCAACAGGGGTAACACCCTATTCCTTGGTATATGGCATGGAGGCAGTCTTGCCTATTGAAGTTCAGATACCCTCCCTTCGGATCATGAAGGATGCATGTTTAAGTGAAGATGATTGGATCCAGACCTGACTTGATCAGCTGAACCTAATCGACAAAAAGAGACTTACTTCCATTTGTCATGGTCAAACGCACCAAAAACGGATGATCAAGGCATTTAACAAGAAAGTCAGACGACAAGAGTATCAAGTTGGGGACCTGGTAATCAAGCGCATTGTTCTACCTCAAGGTGATCCCATGGGCAAATGGACCCCTACTTACGAAGGGCCATTTGTGGTTAAGAACATTTTCTCAGGCGGAGCTATGATTCTAACCTCCATGGATGGTGACGACCTTCCTCACCCCGTCAATGCAGACATAGTGAAAAGATACTACGCATAATCAAAGACCCGCTAGGTTGACTGGCCTAGGCAAAAATAAGGGCTTCCCGGCTAACCAAAAGGGTTCGGGCAAAAATAAGGGATGAAAATGAAAAAATCTATACACCCGGCAAGTCGAAAACCTGAAAAGGCGGCTTGGGCAAAAAAGGGTATCCCGGTGGACTGAAAACCTGAAAGGGCGGTCCAGGAAAAATTAGGGATTAAAGCGTAACACTGTGTCTCATTAGATCACCTTACATCTGGACTCCGGTATTGACTATCAAGCTCAGACGGAACTAATCAACCTAATTCATCTTCAACTAGCAGCAAAGTGATGAGATGCTTGAGGACATAAAGGCAATAGCAGAGTTGAAACCCAGTGGGATTATTCACATAGCTGTTTTGTTTTCTTTTTACAAATTGTATAAATTTTATTTGTTCGGCGGCGTTCTCTTACTAGGACGTCAGCCTCTTGTACAAAGACTCATATTTACAGGCCAAACTTCAAAATCAATACAAATTCATTTTCAGAAATTTAAAACTATTTTTCCTTTATCTGTTTTTGTTTTGCAAAGAACGTCCAAGGTTCATTTTTGATATATGCATTTGACACAAATTTCTGCTCATAAATATCTACATGCGAAACGAAAGATGAATTACTGGTAATATCAGAAGCAAGGGAAATAAGAAGTGTCCAAGTTGTGTAGTTGCTTTGTCCATCAGGTACAAAGGTAAATTCAGCTGAAGAATATGGCTAAGATACTTTCACTCCCCGCAGAATAAGGCAGTGATGGTAACTCTCCCAGCTGAGACTTGCAGCTATGTACAAATCAGCAATACTCTCCCCAAGCAGAG
This sequence comes from Vicia faba, assembly GCA_948472305.1. Classification (NCBI taxonomy): domain Eukaryota; kingdom Viridiplantae; phylum Streptophyta; class Magnoliopsida; order Fabales; family Fabaceae; genus Vicia; species Vicia faba. The sequence continues at coordinate 359,359,374 of OX451735.1, forward strand.
TTAGTCTACCATCAGCCCTAAAAAGGCTTGGTATCCCCAGAAGGTCTTAATATTCCCCAGCGGAGTATAAGAATATTCCCCAGCAAGTATAAGAGCATCCCCGGCAGTCTTAATATTCCTCAACGGAGTATAAGAATGTTCCCCGGCGGAATACAAGATACCCCAGTGGAGCCATTTCCCCAGCACGGTCTGAAAAAGCTATCCCAACAGAGTTGAATCATCTTCCCTAGTAGACTCTGGAAGTTTACCCCCAGTGGAGTACAATAAATCTCCCCAGACAAATTCAGAGGGTTATCCCCACAAGATTCTAACAGGTTTATCCCCAGCAAGTTACAACTGAAAGATCATCCCCAACGAAGTTCTTTCCTTTTACAAACAGGACTTCAATCCTCAACAGATTCAATGTCACCAGCAACGGTAATCCATCCCCAGCAGAGTTTATCAGCAGAATCCCCAGCGGAGTTTATCATTAAAATCTTCAGTAGAACATCTCTCCCCTACGAAGTAATTCCCCTCGGAGTAATCTCTTCATCAGTTTATTCCCCAACGGAGTTCTTTTCTCCTGCAGGTTTATTCTCACAATCATCTTCGTTCATCATCCCCAGCGAAAACAAAGAACTCAACTCTATTCTCCAGCAGCTCCGGGATTTATTTTCCCCAGCTCAAACATTATATTCCCATACATCATGATACATGCATATACGCATCATACGAATACAATCTCATTTATGTTGAGAACATCATTGCTTGATCCATCTCATGCATTGCATATGACTGACCTTTACCTTTCAGGAAAGATGCAGTTAAGTTCTCAGCTTAGTCGAAGACCTAACCGACTCTTAAATCTCAACTGAATTATCCTCGGTTGAATTTCAGATAAGGTTCTCAATCTCGACAATTTTCCTCCGTCATAGTGTGGACGAGTATTATAACCTCAACGGTATACTACGTTGAGCATTATTCAATTCCTAGATCTTGATGTTTTCATCCGTCATAATGTGGACGAGTTCTCTAATTTCAACGGCATGCTACGTTGAAGACCAGACAGTTCCTAGATCTTGATGAAGATGTTTCCCTATGTCATAGTGTGGACGAGTACTATAACCTCAACGGTATACTACGTTGAGCACTAGTCAGTTCCTAGATCTTGATGTTTTCCTCCGTCATAGTGTGGACGAGTTCTCTAATTTCAACAGTATACTACGTTGAAGACCAGACAGTTCCTAGATCTTGATGAAGATTTTTCCCTACGTCATAGTATGGACGAGTGCTATAACCTCAACGGTATACTATGTTGAGAACTAGTCAGTTCCTAGATCTTGATGTTTTCCTCCGTCATAGTGTGGACGAGTTCTCTAATTTCAACGGTATACTACGTTGAAGACCAGACAGTTCCTAGATCTTGATGAAGATGTTTCCCTACGTCATAGTGTGGACGAGTGCTATAACCTCAACGGTATACTACGTTGAGCACTAGTAAGTTCCTAGATCTTGATGTTTCCTCCGTCATAGTGTGGACGAGTTCTCTAATTTCAACGGTATACTACGTTGAAGACCAGACAGTTCCTAGATCTTGATGAAGATGTTTCCCCCCCAATTGAATTATGGACAGGTTCTTAAGACTTAGCCGAGGCATTCTCTCAGTTGAAGTACAGGCAAGTTCCTAAATCTCAACAAAAGTCAGGCTTCCCCAGCGGAATCTTCTACAACAACAGGTATGCAAGTTCTCGCTAAGGAATCTCTTATGCGATCGACACTCCTGCAGATGGCATCTGTAAGCCCATCCTCCTACCAACAATCTCCAAATGGCATCTGTAAGCCCATTCCCGACATCACAAGGCTGATACCACTTCATGCGAGTGCAAATTTCTGGGCACTCTAGTGTTCAATCATCTTCCACCTTCGGATCACGAAAGGCTCGAAAGCCAACCTATATCCTCAGGTTTAAGAAAATTGAACACGGGCAACTGTTGTACCCCAAAATTTGCCCTCCCATATTTCTCAAGACATGTCAAGAATAATCTCCAAGTGACTCAAGTTAGCTCAAGAGTTGGACAGTCAAATCACCTCCTAAGGCAGTCAATTCAAAATTAGGGTTTTGTGTTTCATCAAGGTCCTTACATCCAAATGGCCTCAAATTCTCCCCCAATGTCCTAATATGTTCTCAAGTTCATGCATGTCAAATTTCAAGCCTTGCAGAGAAAGTTTGGGCAGTCAATTGCTCAAGATTCATCAAGATTCAAAAGTTGCTAAATTCATCATTTGATCAAGGGTTGATCATGATTCATCATTTGATCAAGGGTTGATCATGATTCATCAAGGATTGCTCAAGATTCATCAAGATTCAAAAGTTACTAAATTAGGGTTTTGCAGGAAAAGTCAACTCAACTTTGACCAAGCATAACTTTCTCATACTTTATGAGAAATGACCCATCCAAACTCATTTTGAAGAGGATGCAATTTCCTACAATCCATCTTCACACCCCAAGATCAAGAAATGCACTCACAAGAAGTTATGAATTTGGACATTATATGTCATTTTTGAAAGTTAACAAAAACACCTTTTTTGCCAAAGCTTATAACTTGAGCATGGAATATCAAAATGAGATGATACTAAAAGGGTTGGTTATAGGACATCTCAAGGTTTCTAAAAAGTCCAAGAACACTTCCAAAAGTTCAAAATTGAAGAAGTTATGCATTGTTGAAGTTGGGCATTTTTCCAAAATTGCCAAAAATCAACTATCCCCAAAACTTCAAATTTTGTCAAAAGGGCCCACTTTTTTCCACTTGATTTGATCTTGTCACACCATACACGACCTGAAAGTTGCACAAACGGCCAAACCAAACTTGGAAAAAAGCTTGAAAAGCTTGAATCTGAAAACGATCTTAGATGTGTTTCCAAGGCAAAAACTTCACACTACTCTCTTGCTGGACATCCACTAGATCTATTGGGATCAAAACCAAGCCTTGAAACCTCCTAAATTGTGTTGTAAGTACTCAAGAACATGGCCCTGAACACGAAATCACATCCTCTAATTCTTGCATCCTTTCACTAAAATCTTTGCATATTTGTGTTTGTCGCTTTATTTAGAACATTTTTGCAATATTTGATTTTGTTTTGGTAGCCTGTACAGCCATACCCGAAGCTAGGGTTTTGGTTCTTGCTTTTTAGGCATTTGAGTTACAGGACAAATTGGGTCAAATAATGGTTATATAGATACTCAGGAAGGAGAGACGAAGCAAGCCTTAGTCTTGGAATTGATTTTTACAGCCTAGGATGGATTTTAGAAGACCGCTGGGGATTTTGTTGCGGATCCAAATCCGCAGGAAAAAGACCAGGTCTTGTTGAAGAAGTCAAAGACGTGGTTCGTCTTCATTGGCCCATTCAAACAAATTTAGCGCATTTTTTTTATTTCCAGTATATTACTTGCTTTTCTCTTATAATATTATTTATCTATTCTAATAACAAATAAGCAAGTCAGTTGGGTTGGCAAGCGCCCTAGTGGAAAGACCTATGGGACCTGGGTTCGAATCCCAGGTCCCCCAAATTGCTTGTTATTATTTTGTTCCAGGTATTCAGGCGTGTTTCATCAACTTTGGTCCACCATAGGCTTGCAAATCTCAACGTGCCAAATGCCTGCAGACCAAATCCAATGGCCCAGACTGAATGCTCACCATACTCTCCAGTCAATGCACGCACATGGAATTGGAAAAGTCAAAGCAGGCTTGCAGTAAATGGGCTTGGAATTGCTATTCTCACCTTCAGAATTGGGCCCAACACCCTCCCCATGGGTTATTTCTTTATATTTTCTTTTTTATTTATTTGTTTTACTTAATTCTTATTATTATTATTTAATTAACTAAATAATTCATTTTTCTTAATAAAATCAGAAAACACAAAAATATTATTTTTATTAATTTCATTATTTTATTTTTGTAAATAAATATTAATTAATTAACTTAGTTCTAAATAGGTTTAACATTTAATATTTTTTACAATAAATTAAAATTAATGTAGAATTAGGTTTTTAATAACTTTTAACCATTTTTATTTTATTTCCTTAAATATAAAAAACCAAAAATATTTTCATTAATTAATTAATTTAATTATTAACTTAGATTTAATTTCCATAAATTCAAAAATAACATGCTTTCTTTCAAAAAAGGGTCAAAACCCTAAAAACTCGCCCGATTTAATTTCTCGCACGCGTATCGTTTTATCCAATATTGTAATTGCTTCTGGTATGTAATAGCTTTTAATTAGGACTTTAATTATTTATCGCTTTATTTTACTTTCCGCAATTTAAATTAAAGGGTTTGTTTTTGGCGATGTAAATACCCGACGCCTTGTAATAGTTTAGATTTAATTTCCGCAAATTTAAATTCTGCAACTATACACTGTTAGATGTTTGATAATAGGGAATGCATGACAAGATCCAATGTATGAATTTAAAATCAATGTAGATAACCCATGACATGTACAAAGATAAATAACGGAAAAACAACACACTCGCACATGCGCACTCTTAGGGTACACCTCACTTGGTTGCCTTCGAACGTGTTCATTGAGTATAGGAAGTTTTAGAGGTCGCCCTCTTGTCCAAAGATCATAGTTGCCTCGAAACGGTTGCCTCGGATAAAATGATCTAAGACATTAGGGTTACCGCTAAGGCGTCCTAACGTTGCTTTAGTGACCACACGTCCCTTAATTGAATTGACCCTAAAACTCCAACAACGATGCTACCTACTCACCAATAGTGGGATAGCATTGTCTAAAGGACATTAGCACAGTTTAATTCCCTTTTCGAGTAGGTAGATGGTTCTTAAGTACTTGCTCCTTTTAAAACAAAACGAAACTTTTCGCACTTCCCTTTCTATAATCTACCTCCCGAACCCGAGAAACATCTCGAAAAAGGAATTTTTATATGCTTTTTTCCTTTCCTAGTTGGATAAAATAAAAGACGGTGGCGACTCTTGCTTACCGCAACATTTTGCAAAAATAAACGCAACGCGAACCAGCATTCCAAAACAGTCAGTTCTCTTTCCCACTGATCACAATGACCAAAACTAAAATTTTCAATTAGAAATAAAGAACAAAAGGTTTAAGAGAAACTCCCCCTGAGTTGATTACTTCCCTTAAGTTCCTTCTCATCAGAGTTTAGCTGCATCTCCTAACAGAATTTGTACTTGTTCAAACTTTTCAGAAAGTAGAGGTTAAATAATTCAGAATGTTTGAGACTTTTGTCCCGGTAAACCATTATTGAAAATATCTTACTTTCTCCCCCTTTTTGTCAGTTATCAAAAAGGCAATATAATCAGAACCAAAAGAGATGAATTATATTTAAAACATAATGAAATGACAAGTTCCAGAACCAAAGAGGTAAAAATTAAAAGATACAGATAAACAATTTGGAAAAGAAAATCTAAGAAGGACGGGGGAGACGTGTGAACAATGCTTCCAGCAAGATCTTGATCTGAGTATTTGACTCTTCTTGCTTGCCCAAAATGCCTCTGATTTCCTTTGTAGTGTCTTCTTGTTTACCCAGAATACTTTTAATCTCTTTGTTCGTATCCTCCTGCTTATCCAACCATGCATGGATTAAAGCATTTTCTTTCTTCAACTCTTCTAGAGTTTGCATGACTAAGGAGGAAGTTGGTGTCTCTTCAGGAGTTGGATGTTTCTAAGAGCATTCTGCAGCTTCTTCTGAGTGAACCATTTCTTCTGCTGTAATCATGTCTTCTGGAGCAGTAGTCAGAGAGAGGCTTTCTAATTCTGGTTCAGCTTCATCTGAAGGATGATGCTTTTTCCAGGGATCATTATCCAGCGAGAAGATATCTTTCTTGAACAGTTGGCTCAAAACTTGGTCTTGAAAAGCCTTCTGTTTATCACTAAAGTTCTGCTGAACCTTTTCATAACTCTGTTCCTTCAGCTTCATCGTTTCAGAGCTAAGCCAGTTTCTGAATCTTGTCCATATATAATCAGAAGCAGCGGGATTAGTCATCTCTTGACTTGCATGCTTCAAAGAATTTATCCATTCCTGCATTCCTGTTTCAAAAATCAACAAGCTTGTACCAACATCTGATGTGGTTGCAGTTGGTTTAGGTTTAGGAATGGCAGTTTTGAGAGAGGTAGAGGCTAGTCTTTCCAGCACTATTAGATCAATGACAAGTCTGAGGTTGTCAGCTGGACGGCTAGTGAGTGAAGGAGTGGGAGACTCAGGAATAATGATTGGTCTAGTGGGGGTGTTTGGAGGTGTGGATTCCATAGATGAAGGGATTTTTGGAATGTCATGAATGGTGAGAGGCATGCGAACCGCAAGAGGTTCTGTGATTCCAAGTATTGGGATTGTATCAGAATCTGAAGGAGAGTCTTCAGATAGGTTTGTGGCAGCATGTTAGGGTTCTAGTTCATGGATATCAGAAGATGTATTTTCAGAAGGTTGAGTTTCTGGTTATGGTGAGTTAGAGTTCAGATCTTCTGGTTGAGGAGATTGTGGTTGAGGAATATCTAGTTGTGGAATTTTTTGTTGAGGTGATTGTGGTTGTGGGATTTCTGGTTGGGGAATTTATGGTTGTGGAGAGTGTGGTTGCAGAATTTCTGGTGGTTGTTGAGAGTTTGGATTTTCTGGGAGTTAAGAGTTTGGATTTTCTGGTAAGGGAGAGGAAAAATCTTGATCAAATAAATCAATATCAGACAGAACTTTGGCAAGTTCTGGTTGGTCATGTTCAGGATTTGGACTTTGAGAAGGGGAGTGAGGTTCATTTAGAAAATCACCTAGAGTTTCAGATGGATCAAACCCTATGTCAAAGTCTTCAAAGGTTTGGGGTGATGCATTTTCTGGTTGAGAAGGCATGGCTTTAGATGTTGATACAGTTATTGATTCTATAACAGAACCAGAAGATGGAATACCGTTCTTTTTGGCAGCTTTTGGTGTCCTCTAAGAGGGTCCTTCTCCTGCTGCTTTCCTCTTCTTTGTCTTCTATAAAGCAACCTCTGGAGCAGCCTTGTGCAAATCCTGAATGTTGATTTTTGGGGCAGTTCCATCAGCCTTGAACGCTTCAAGGTATCTGACTATTATTTTTGGTTTGGAGTCAATCTCAGAAAATAGAGGAAAATCATTCAGAGGTATCCTTCTTGAAGTGATGGTCGCATGAGAATTAACAGATGGTTCCTTCTTGATATTCTCAATGATTTTCATTTTCTTCATATTTTTAGCGTTCAAGGGCTTCCCAGTAGTTGCTTCCAATGTGCTGATTTCCGTGGCCTCCGTCAGATGTTCTATCAGCCTAATCTCGGTTAGAATATCTGATATCAGCCTTCCTAAGGGAATCCAATCCCTCTTGGTCCTTTAGTCTTCTCTTGTTTCCTTCACACTTGTTCTGAGATGGTTGAAAAGCAAGTGTGGAAGATTTACCTTTGTCCTCTTAGCAATGAAATAGATCAGAAATTGTTGATCAATATTGATATAATCAGGAGAGCTTGTAGGCTTCATGTGGTTGATACATCCCATAATGATTCTGGCCCAAATTCTGTGATGATCCTTCAAATCTCTGATTTTACTGGAGGGTAGTTCAGAAGTAAAAATTTCCCTTGCAATAGAACTTAGGTCAGAGCATCTCTCAGCCATGTCAATGCATCTGACACCACCACCATTGTATCCAAGAAGCTTTGTAATAAGATCTTCTGTAATCACAATTTTCTTCCCCGTGACATAAGAAGTAACCTGGTGATTTGAAGAAGAAGCATGTATCCAGAATTCCTTGACAAGAATGGGAAAGGTTGGCCCAAATAGACGGTCAAGGTACCTGTTCCATCCTTGAGCAGTAACGTCTTCATACAGGTTGAAGCCATTTTCTTGCAAGCTCTCAAAATCAATAATCAGTTCAGAGAGAACTTCCAGATTATCAATAGGTGTAAGGAGTGTTCTATGGGGTTCTTCATACTGTTCCGTTTAAGCAGATTCATGAGCATTGACATTTTTGAGACTTGATGAAGCCATTGTTCACACAGGATTTTTAGGAAGATGAAAAGGGGTTTTTGAAAGCAGGAACTTGAAACGAGAGAAAATATTGATGAGAGTAAAAGAGGATGAATGTAAAAAGTAAATTTTGAGTTTAAATAGGTTTCTTGAAAATGTAAGCAGTAAGAAAAAGAAATAGTTAGTCATGATTATATGCATTAATGACACCTGAAATTAGGGGATTTAGAAAGATACTTAACGGTTACCCTTGTCAAGTGTCTCAATGCATCCAATCAGCGCCTTTGACCTTTCAGAAATTAAACGCGTGTTCAACCTCAGAAAGTAGCTGATGAGAGGATGACAATTGTTTGATGATGTGAAATGCACGCTTCTATCCTTGAAATGAAACGTTCAGATCTTCATGGATAGATTCTGATGCAATCTGTACTTCTAAACTCTGAAGACAGGTTGATCAGTTGTTCACAAAAAATAATAAAGTTCTGAGGGTTAAGATATAAATAAAACATTTTATTCTGGGCATAGCTTCATGCTGAGGTGTTTCAGAATGAAGTTAAATCTATCTTCAGAAAGAGGTTTTGTAAAGACATCAGCCCATTGATGGTCTGTGTCAATAAATTTTAAGCTAAGAATCCCTTTCTGAATATAGTCCCTAATAAAATGATGTTTTATTTCTATATGCTTAGCCCTGGAATGCAAAATTGGATTCTTATTGAGACAAATAGTAGAAGTATTGTCACAGAGGATAGGAATGTTACTCTCAAATATGTTGAAGTCTTCAAGTTGACTTTTCATCCAGAGCATTTGCATGCTACATCCAGCAGTTGCTATGTATTCAGCTTCTACTGTTGATAGTGCTATTGTGGACTGTCTCTTGTTGGTCCATGAGATTAGATTTTCTCCTAGAAACTGGCAGCTTCCAGAAGTGCTTTTACATTCTACTCTGTCTCCAGCGAAGTCAGCGTCACAATATCCTACTAAGCTATAATCATTTGATTTTCTATAAAACAAACCCAGATTAGTAGTACCTTTCAGATACTTGAAAATTCGCTTAACTACTGTTAAGTGAGATTCTATAGGATCTGATTGGAATCTAGCACATAAGCAAACACTAAACATAATGTCAGGCTTTGAATCCGTCATATAGAGGAGAGATCCAATCATACCTCTGTAGACCTTCTGTTCTACCTTTTTACTTACCTCTTCCTTTTCTAGAATGCACGTGGGGTGCATTGGAATCTTTGAGGGCTTACATTCTGAGAGATCAAATTTCTTCAGAAGTTCTCTGACATATTTGCTCTGATGAATTTAAGTTCCTTCTGGAGTTTGGTTTATCTGATTGCCCGGAAAGAATTTGAGTTCCCCCATTAAGCTCATCTCAAACTCTGTCTGCATGTATTTAGCAAACTCTCTTCCCATAGAGGGTTTAGTAGATCCAAAGATGATGTCATCAACATAAATCTGACAGACTAAAATGTCATTCTTAACTGTCTTACAGAACAAGGTTGTGTCCACTTTCCCTCTGGTGAATTCCTTTTCTAACAGGAAGTTACTTAGTCTTTCATACCAAGCTCTGGGAGCTTGTTTCAGGCCATAGAGTGACTTCTTTAGTTTGAAAACATATTCTGGGTGTTTGGAATTCTCAAACCCAGGGGGTTGGTGCACATATACCTCTTCATCTATATAGCCATTTAAGAATGCACTTTTGACATCCATCTGATACAGAGTGATGCCATTGTTTACAGCAAATGATATTAAAAGTCTGATAGATTCTAACCTGTCGACTGGAGCAAAGGTTTTTGTATAGTCTATCCCCTCTTGCTGACTATAACCTTGTGCTACCAGTCGTGCTTTGTTTCTGATGACTTCTCCTTGCTTGTTCAGTTTGTTTCTAAACACCCAATTTGTTCCAATAACGTTGAATCCTTTTGGTTTAGGAACCAGATTCCACACGTCATTTCTGGTGAATTGATTCAATTCCTCCTGCATTGCCAGAATCCAGTCATTGTCCAGAAGTGCTTCATCAATTGTTGTTGGTTCAATCAGAGAGACCAGTCCCATGAGGGATTCTTCACAGTTTCTGAATGTTGATCTTGTTCTGATTGGATCATCCTTCTTTCCCAGTATTTTATCTTCTGGGTGAGCCATGCTGCTTCTGGATAGCCTTTTCTGAAGTTGGTCAACTGAAGGTGCTGGATTGCTTGCAATAACTCTTTCTGATGTTGTGGGAGTGTCTTTATTGAGAACTTCTGACGAGTTGTCTTCAGTACCTATGAGTTCAACTTCCATACCTGCAAGGAATTCATTATGCTTTGACTTTTGAGAGTCAAGCTTATCATCAAACCTAACACTGATTGACTCTTCAACAATCTGTGTTTCTGTATTGTATACTCTGTACCCTCTTGAGCGTTTAGAGTATCCTAACATAATACACTTTTGTGCTTTAGAGTCAAACTTGTTCAGATAATTTTTTTGTTTTCAGAATAAAGCAAGTGCATCCAAATGGATGAAAACAAGAAATGTTGGGCTTTCTGTTCTTCCATAATTCATATGGAGTCTTTTCTAGAATAGGTCTTATGAAGATTCTATTCTGAATGTAACATGTTGTGTTGATTTCCTCTGCCCAGAAGATCTTAGCAATGTTAGTCTCATTGATCATGGTTCTGGCTATTTCTTGCAATGTTCTGTTCTTTCGTTCTACAACTCCATTTTGTTGGGGAGTTCTAGGACAAGAGAAGTCATACAAGATGCCTTTTTCATTAAAAAATAATTCAAAATTTTTATTTTCAAATTCCCCACCATGATCACTTCTGACTTTGACAATTCTAAGACCCTTTTCATTCTGAACTTGGTTGCAGAAGGTAACAAACACAGAGTGTGACTCGTCCTTGTGTCTTAAGAACTTTACCCGTGTCCATCTACTATAGACATCTACGATTACTAACCCATACTTCTTGCCACTGACTGACACAGTTTTTACTGGTCCAAATAAGTCAATGTGCAGAAGTTCTAATGGCTTAGAGATGGAAACAACATTTTTGGATTTGAAAGCAGGTTTTGCAAATTTGCCTTTCTAACATGCTTCACAGAGAGCATCTGAGCTGAACTTCAAATTAGGAAGTCCTCTAACCAGATTGATTTTGTTAATCTGAGATATTCTTCTCATACTAACATGACCCAATCTTCTGTGTTAGACCCATTGCTCGTTGTTAACAGAAAGTAGGCATTTTACATTCTGACTCTTTATTTCAGAAAGTTTTATTTTATAAATGTTGTTTTTCCTCTTTCCATTAAATAGGATAGTCCCATCTTTCTGACTAACAACTTTGCATGAATTTTGATTAAAGATTATATCATAACCGTTATCACTTAATTGACTTATGGATAACAGGTTTTGCATTAATCCATCGACTAATACTAGATTATTTATAGAGGGAAGATTTCCATTATCTACTGTTCCAGAGCCAATGATCTTTCCTCTTTGGTTGCCTCTAAAGCCCAAGTAGCCTTCAGGCTTAAGTTCCAGGATTTGGAACATATGCCTTCTTCCCGTCATGTGTCGCGAGCAGCCAGAGTCCAGGTACCATGACTGGTGTTTTAGCCTTGCTGTTAAAGATATCTGCTACATATATAATTTTATCCTTAGGTACCCATATCTTCTTGGGTCCTGGTTTGTTAGTTTTACCAAAATTCTGATTGAATTTTGGTTTGACAGAATAATCACTACTTGTGTATTTTATGTCATGTGTGTGCCCATATATAAAGTGTGATTTGAGTGGTTTGCATTTTATGACTAAGTCCATGGCCTTTTTAGGTGTAGATACCTTACCTTCATATCCTATCCCTTTTCTTCCATTCCTGCTAACTCCATAGATCATTGAAGCCATCTTGCTTCTATCTATGTTTTTAGCTAGAAACTTCTGAAAGTTGTGATCATATTCTTTGATGATCTCATCAGCATTACTGGGAGCTCTAAGATTGTTTCCTTCTGAGAATTTTGCAAATCATTTTCTAATTTTGAAATTTTTTCTTTTAACTCAGAATTTTATAATCTGAGACTCTCAGACTTTTCAGAGTCAGAGGCAATATCCCTTTTCAGGTTCTTGAATTTGACTCTGATTTGCTGATACCTTTCCAGAATTTCATTTAGACTTGCTGCAAGTTCAGCCTTAGTAAAATTAATGGTAAAGTCATGAAATACCTCTTCAGTGTCTGATTCTGAGTCTGAACCAAAAGCTTCAATGTCTTCTGACACGTTTTCCATGAGAGCTATGTTTGCTCTTTCATCATCTGATTCTGAGTCAGCTTCAGAGGTGTCTGAATCATCCCATGTTGCCATGTGGCTTTTCTTCTTTTCCTTGAAGAACTTCTTTTTGGGCTTCTCCTTCTGAAGCCTTGGGCAATCACTTTTGTAGTGCCCTTGCTCATTGCACTCATAGCAGATGATGTCCTTGTTATTTGGCTTTTTGTATCCTGAAGAACCTTCAGATCTTCTGTGTCTAGAGGAAGACTCAGACTTTCTGTATCTAGAGGAGGCTTCATTCTGATTCTCTGATCTTCTAGGATTTTTGAATTTCCTTGTCTCTGCTTCCACAGTTGGTTCACCCTTCTGGAGAGGAGAGACAGTTCATCTTCTTCTTATGAGGATCAATCAGAAGTTTCTTCCACAGCCCGCAAAACCTTAGAGTCAGATTTTCTGTTAGATTTTAAAGCTAGTGGCTTACCTTGCTTTTGAGGCTCATCTTCTTCTAGCTCTATCTTGTGACTTCTGAGGGAGCTGACAAGTTCCTCCAGAGATATTTTGTTGAGATCTTTGGTGTGATGCGGTGGGAAGAGAACTGACTGTTTTTGGTATGCTGGTTCGCGTTTTGCGTTTGTTTTCGCAAAATGTCGCTGTAAGCAAGAGTCGCCACCGTCTTTTATTTTATCCAACGAGGAAAGGAAAAAAGCACAGAAAAATTCCTTTTTCGAGATATTTCTCGGGTCCGGGGGGTAGATTATAGAAAGGGAAGGTGTTAGCACCCTTTCTATTTGTGGTTATCCATGGGCTCTTAGGTACTTGCTCGAAGTGTTTTCAAAATTTGCTTTTCTTTTGTGTTTGTGGGTTTGAAAGAAGTTTTTGTTTGAAGAGGAGTGTAAGTGTGAAAATTTGTTTTGTTTTGAAAGAGCAAGTACTTAAGAACCATATACCTACTCGAAAAAGGAATCAATTTGTGCTAATGTCCTTTAGACAATACTATCCCACTATTGATGAGTAGGTAGCATCGTCATTGGAGTTTTAAGGGTCAATTCGATTAAGGGATGTGCGGTCACTAAAGCAATGTTAAGACGCCTTAGCGGTAAACCTAATGTCTTAGATCATTTTTCCGAGGCAATCGTTTCAAGGCAACTATGATCTTTGGACAAGAGGGCGACCTCTAAAACTTCCTATACTCAATGACCACGTTCGAAGGCAACCAAGTGAGGTGTACCCTAAGAGTGCGCATGTGCGAGTGTGTCATTTTCAGTTAATTTTATCTTTGTACATGTCAATGGTTATCTATGTTGATTTTAGGTTTAAACATTTGATCTTGTCATGCATTCCCTATTACCAAACATCTAACAGTTTATAAGTTGCAGAAATTAAATTGCGGAAATTAAACTAACTATTACAAGGCGTCGGGTATTTACTTCGCGAAAAGCAACCCTTGAAATTAAAATGCGGGAAATAAATAAAGCGATAAAATAATTTAAAGTCCTAATTAAACTATTACATTCCGAGAAACAGATACAATATTGAATAAATATGGATCGCGTGCGAGAAATTAAACCGGGCGCAAGTTTTAGGGTTTTGACCCTTTGTTTATTCAAGAAAAGATTATTTTTGGTTATTCTTTGAATTAAGAAAAAAATTAAACTAAATTAAGCATTAAATTAATTAATTAATTAATTAATTAATAAAAGTGACATTTTTGGATTTTGGGATATTTAAAGAAATAAAAAAAACTTGATCAATGTTAATAAAAACTAATTATCTAAGTTGATTTTAACTATTGCAAAAAAGATATCAAAGTTATTCCTAATTAAACTAAATTAATTAAATTAATATTATTAACAAAAATAAAATACTGAAATTAATTTAATAAACAAAATATTTTTTGGTTTTAATTTTATTAAGAAAAAAAGTTTTAATTGGTTAGTGATTAAATAATCACAATAATTAATTAAATAGAAATAACAAAAAAAAATAGAGAGAGTTTAGGGTTTGGGCCTGATTAGGGGGGCTTGTTTAGCAATTTGATGGCCCAATTATGCAGGCATGTGTTGACCTTTGGGAATTCCATGTGACACGCTGACTTGAGAGTATGATGGACATCTCATCTGGACCACCAGATCTGGCCTAGGGCCATCTGGCAAGTGGTTGGGTGAGGGAACATGATGTACTGCAACTCTTGAAATGCACTGGAATACCTGAAGAAAAATAATAATATGCATATGGGGGATCTGGGATTCGAACCCAGGTCCTGTTGGATTTTGAACTAACGCCTTTGCCACTCAACCATCACGCTTCTATTGTTATCATATTGGAAACTAATAATAATAAGACAAACAAGTTAATGGATCAGAAAATATAAAAAAAATAAAGCGCGAATTATGAATCAACCAATGGGGGAGGGCCACGCTTTATCTTCTTCGTTCAACCCTGGATATTTACCTGCGGATTTATATCCGCAGCTAAATTCGCAGGACATTCCAAAAATTGATTCTAAGCCATGAAAATTCCTTCCAAGACCATGGTTATGTTCGTCTAGGATTCCTGAATAAATCTATACCATTCTTGGACCTTGATTTTTCCTGTAAAAGAAATACCCAAAAAACACAAACCACGAACCCTAGGTTTGGCTATGGTGCTACAGGCCAGATAATTGCAATCAAATAATGCAGAAAGCTTGCAAATTGGATGATAATCATGAATATGCAAAGATTTTGCAAGAAAAATGCAAGAATAAGGATCTACGATTTCAAACGAAAAGCATTTTTCTGAGACACTTACAAGGCTCTTGTGTGTGTATGGAGATTGTTTTTGAGTTGGCTTCGCTTTAGTGGATGTCCAGCAATGGATTAGTGTTGAGATTTGCCCCTGAATTTGCCTCTATGCACGATTTCAGTTTCACACTTTTTGGTCAATTTTCAAGTTTTGTTCTTGAGGTTCTTGCAGTCTCTAGCCCTTGAATTTGTGTCCTTTCACTTGTATATGTATGCTGCAATGTATTAGGTCAACTTTTGGGTCTTGAATCTTTGCATATTGATGTCTTGAGATTTGATTTGATTCACCATTGATAACCTTCCAATTTTGTCCAAAATCCAATCTTTTTGCACATGGAATGTATGATACGAATTTGATACACTTGATGATGATGATTCAATCCTGAAATAGCCAAAAAGAGATCAAATAATCAATGTTTGGATTTTATTTGATTTAAATTGATTAAAAATGAAAAAATTCATTAAAAAATCAAATTAAATAATAAAATTGGTAAATGGTCCCAAGGCTGAATCTAGGACACGTGTGTAGTGTGACAAGATCAAATCAAGTGGAAAAGAATGGGCCCATTTGACAAAATTTGAAGTTTTGGGGATAGTTGACTTTTGGCAATTTTGCAAAAATGCCCAACTTCAACAATGCATAACTTCTTCAATTTTGAACTTTTGGAAATTTTCTTGGACTTTTTAGAAAGCTTGAGATGTCCTCTAACCAACCCTTTTGGTCTCATCTCATTTTTATATTCCATGCTCAAGTTATAAGCTTTGGCAAAAAAGGTGTTTTTGTTGACTTTCAAAAATGACCTATAATGTCTAATTTTGTAACTTTTTGTGAGTGCATTTCTTGATCTTGGGGTGTGAAGATGGATTGTGGGAAATTGTATCCTCTTAAAAATGAGCTTTTTATGGGTCATTTCTCATAAAGTATGAGAAAGTTATGCTTGGTCAAAGTTGAGTTGACTTTTCCTACAAAACCCTAATTTAGCAACTTTTGAGTCTTGATGAATTTTGAGCAATCCTTAATGAATCATGATTAACCCTTGATCAAATGATGAAATATCCTTCAAAATGAGAATGTTGACAAAAAATATTGAAGTTTGACTGTTTATAGGCCACAGTTGACTTTTGCCCTAGCATAGTGATCTTTGGACCCTTTAAGCAATTGACTGAGCAAACTTCCTCTGCAAGGCTTGAAATTTGACATGGATGAACTTGAGAACATATTAGGACATTGGGGAGCACTTGAGGTCATTTGGATGCAAGGACCTTGATGCAACATAAAACCCTAATTTGAGGTTGATTGTCTTAGGAGATAGCTTGACTGTCCAACTCTTGAGCAATCTTGAGCCACTTGAAGATTTTTCTTGCAATGTTTTGAGAAATATGAGAGGAAAAATTTTGGGGTACAACAGCTGCCCCTGTTCAATTTTCTTAAACCTGAGGATGTAGATTGGCTTTCGGGCCTTTCGTGATCCGAGGGTGGAAGATGATTGAACACTAGAGTGCCTAGAAATTTGCACTCGCATGAAGTGGTATCAACTTTGTGATGTCGGGAATGGGATTACAGATTCCATTTGGAGACTGTTGATAGGTGGTCTGAACTTCGACTAGAAAACGAATCTGGGAGATCTTTGCGGCGATCTGACTGAACCAGAGGAGGTCTTGGATTAACTTTGACTGGATCGGCATCAGAAAAATCTTCGAATTGATTTAACTGGACCAGACGAAAGTCTTGGAATAACTTCAACTGGAATACGAATCAGGGAGATCTTCGCGTCAATCTGACTGAACCAGAGGAGGTCTTGGATTAACTTTGACTGAATCGGCATCAGAAAAATCTTCGAATCGATTTAACTGGGCCAGACGAAAGTCTTGGAATAACTTCAACTGGGATACGAATCAGGGAGATATTCACAATGATCTGACTGAACCAGAGGAGGTCTTGGGTTAACTTTGACTGGATCGGCATCAGAAAAATCTTCGAATCGATTTAACTGGACCAGACGAAAGTCTTGGAATAACTTCAACTGGAATACGAATCAGGGAGATCTTCGCAGCGATCTGACTGAACCAGAGGAGGTCTTGGATTAACTTTGACTAGATCGACATCAGAAAAATCTTTGAATCGATTTAACTGGAGCAGACGAAAGTCTTGGAATAACTTCAACTGGAATACGAATCAGGGAGATCTTATCGTCGATCTGACTGAACCAGAGGAGGTCTTGGATTAACTTTGACTGGATCGGCATCAGAAAAATCTTTGAATCGATTTAACTGGACCAGACGAAAGTCTTGGAATAACTTCAACTGGAATACGAATCAGGGAGATCTTCGCGGCGGTCTGGCTGAACCAGAGGAGGTCTTTGACATAGCTGAGAATTTAACTGCATCTTTCCTGAAAGGTAAAGGTCAGTCATATGTGATGCATGATATGGATCAAGCAATGATTCTCTCAAAATAAATGAGATTGTGTGTGTGATACGGTGGGAGAACTGACTTGGTTTTGCGTTTGTGTTCGCAAATGTTGCGGTTTAGCAAGAGTCGCCACCGACTTTTTATTTTATCCTAAGGAAAGGTCAAAAAGCACAGGAAAGACCTTTGAGATGTTTTCTTGGGTTCGGGGAGTAGATTATAGAAAGGGAAGGTATTAGCACCCTTTCTATCTATGGTTATCCATGGGCTCTTAGTTACTTGCTTAGATCACTTGCCTTTGCTTTTCAATTGTTTGAAATGGTGCTTTGTGTGTGTGGTTTTTGAAAATGTTTTGAAAAAGATGCCTTGTCTAGGCAACCTTTGTAATGGCTCTTGTTTGAGTATATACAAAGGTGTATGTCTTTTTGAAAAGATAATTCAATGTTTTTGAAAGTTTGTTTTGAAATTGTTTTTGAAGTTGTGTTGTGGAGTGTGTTTTGAAAAATGGCAAGGATGTTTTGCAAGTTTGATCAAGTAACTTAAGAGCAATCTACCCTATTTTACTCAAAAGATCTTTCTTATGTTTTTTAACCCTTTTAACAGTGTTGTTTCACCATTGTATTTGGTGAACAACCTTGGGTTAGGATGTTTAAACGGGACAGGCGCGGGTCATCGTATGCAATCATTGAAGGCAACTTGTGAGACACTCTAGCAATTTCGTAAGGGACGAGATCGTTTTATCGAAGGCAACATCGAGGGTCATCGAGGGACTACGATCTTTGTTTATCGAAGGGATAATTTCTAGAGTGTCTCATACTCGAGGGACATGATTGCATTTTTCGAGGCAACAAGTGGAATTACCCTAAGGGGTGCATGTGTAAATAATGTGTTTGATTTGCATGCATTTAGTCTTTGATTAGGGGTTGTCTACTTGTTATTTTCATCTTTCCATACATCATAATTACTAGCATTTGTGTGAAAGTAATAAAAATGCAGAAAATAAATCCTACGCTATTACAACCATATTGAAGAGCAAGAAATGTAAAGACAAAACAAAAATAAAAGGAATAAAAATGATCCTTTCGATCTGGGCAGAGACACCCTTCGATTCTGCACTTTCTGGCTCTCTTCGATTTGGCCTGAAAAGGGTGAAGGCGTGACTTTCGACTGAGGCCTCACGGTCAGCATGTTGTGTATTTCGATTGGGACCAGCGGGATAGCATGTTGTGCCTTTCGACCAGGCCTGGAATCAGTGCAAGATGTAATCTTCCTTTCTGCCTCCTTCGACTGGGCCTGGAGTCAGTGAGGAAGCCTGAGGCTTTGTTTCATATTCTTGTCTCCTGTTTATTTCGTTTGAGATATTAAATAGCAATGTGGCCTAAGGCCATGCTATCATTACCTCAAGGCCAGGTTAATTCTTAAAGCATCTGTAACCATCCAAAGAACCAAACCAAAAGGAGAAGCAACAAAAACAAACTAAAGGGTGGAAACGAAAAGGTAAC
Organism: Vicia faba; assembly: GCA_948472305.1. NCBI lineage: Eukaryota > Viridiplantae > Streptophyta > Magnoliopsida > Fabales > Fabaceae > Vicia > Vicia faba. The sequence goes on from OX451735.1 coordinate 359,378,290, forward strand.
AACACTACATATATGTTTGAAACTAAAAGGAAGCTTACTTACATGTCATGCTAGAAATGAAAGGTTCAAGGTTAAGAATGACTTACCTTGCTTGAGACAGGAACGTGTGCTGGGCCTTTAAGTGGTTTCCTTGAATGCTTCTGGATTCGAAGGGAGGAACCAGGGGTTATGTCTTTGATACTGGATCCGAAAGAGGAGAACAAGCGTGGGGTTCTTCCTACTGGATTCGAAGGGTAACAAGGTATGGGGATGTTTCAGATTCTAAGGGGATAAGTGTTTGGATTCTGGGTATGAGTTTTTTTTTAAGAGTGTTAGGAATAAATCGTTGGGAGGTGTCTGAGAGTTTTGAGAATTTTCACTAGAGTTTTCTTGCTTGAGGATTTTTTATGATTTTTCTCTCTTAGTAAAAATCTGGACCCTTTTCTTTGTCAATGGTTCCTCTATTTATAGAGAAAAGGTTTGGGAGTTAAAACAAAGATGTGGCTTGGCTGATGCTTTGGGAGGGAAAACAAAAAAATTCAAACAAAATGGGTATGATGTATTTGTAGCTTTCGAGGGACAGTGTTTTATTGCCATTTTGGTGCAAGGAATTTGGACAGTGTTTCAGGACTGTTGTGCAGCAGTTTTGGCGTTTTATGGCCAGTGAATCAGGCCTGATCCTGGCAGCGCATGAGACTTGGTCAACAAATGCCTTTGGCCTCTCATCCTTTTGTCTTGACTCCCTAGCCTCACCTTTCGACCAGACTTTCAGTAACCACCTCCTTTTTCAATCGAAGTGACGTTCGAATGACTTCCCTAGACAATCCTTCGAATGGGCTAAATTAATGCTCTTGGGATGGATCAGTAATATATGTCCTTCGATTAGGGACATCTTGACATGCCTGACTTGGAATATGTCAGAACGTTAAGAGGAAAAGGAGGAATATGTACTTTGTCGGCGTAGACTTGGCATTTGTGGCACGTACGAGAATGTTGGTGGCAATCAGCTTCCATGGTAGACCAATAGTAGCCTGCCCTTAGAATTTTCTTAGCCATCGTATGTCCGCTCAAGTGGGTGCCAAATGTGCCACTGTGTATCTCAGTCATGATCAACTCTGCTTCAACTTTGTCTACACATCGAAGTAAAATACAATCATGGCTGCGTTTATGAAGGATGCCATTGCTTAGGAAGAACTTGGCAGCAAATCTTCTTAAGAACTTTTTGTCATTGACTGAAGCTCCTTCAGGATATTCTCTAGTCTAGAGATACCTTTTGATTTCATGAAACCAGGGTTGTTCCACTACTTCTTCGGTATTAATCTCATGACAGTGTGCAGGTTCATCCATTCGCTCGATGGTAATTTGGGGTGCCTCGTTATCCCAGTTGAGTTTAAACATGGAAGACATTGTAGCCAGAGCATCTGCTAGCTGATTCTCTTCTCGCGGGAAATGCTCGAAAGTAATCTGCTCGAAATGAGGCAACAAAGTCAAGACATGTTCTTTGTATGGGATAAGATTAGGATGTTTGGTGTCCCACTCTCCTTTGACTTGACTGATAACCAAAGCCGAGTCCCCAAATACGACCAAAGATTTGATCCCCAGGTCTATAGCAGCCTTGAGACCAAAGATGCAAGCTTCATATTCTGCCATGTTATTGGTACAGCTGAAACAAAGTCGGGCAGTGAAAGGTGTATGGAAACCTTCTGGAGAAATGAGTACCGCGTCGATATCGTTGCCAAGTGCATTTGAAGCACCATCAAAGTACATGGTCTATCGGGATCCTTGTTCAGGTCCGTGATACGGTCTGTTACCTTCAATGTTGTCCAAAGTCATGATGTCTTCGTCAGGGAAGTCGAATCTCATAGATTGATAATCTTCGATAGCTTGATGAGCTAGATGGTCAGCTAGTACACTCCCTTTTATAGCTTTTTGGGTAGTATATTGGATGTCATACTCAGTCAGGATCATCTGCCATCTAGCGATTCTTCCAGATAAAGCAGGCTTCTCGAAGATATATTTGATCGGGTCCATCTTGGAAATCAGCAAAGTGGTATGAGTCAACATATACTGCCTTAGTCGGCGAGCAGCTCATACCAAAGCGCAGCAAGTTTTCTCAAGCAGTGAGTAGCGAGTCTCACAGGTCGGTAAACTTTTTGCTAAGGTAATAAATGGCATGCTCTTTTCGACTAGACTCGTCATGTTGGCCCAGTACGCACCCCATTGAGTTGTCCAAAACAGTCAGATACATGATCAACGGCTTTCCTTCGACGGGTGGCATCAGGATAGGAGGTTCTAGTAAATACTCCTTGATCTTATCAAAAGCAACTTGACAATCATCGTTCCATTCAACTACCTGGTCCTTCTTCAATAGTTTGAAAATTGGCTCACAGGTAGACGTCAGGTGAGAGATGAACCTGGCGATATAGTTCAAGCGTCCCAAGAATCCTCTAACCTCCTTTTCAGTACGGGGGGCAGGCATTTCTTGTATAGCCTTTACTTTTGCTGGACCAACCTCAATGCCCTTGTTACTGACAATAAATCCCAGAAGTTTACCAGACCTAACTCCAAAAGTGCACTTGCTTGGATTCAGTCTGAGTTTGTACTCCTTCAACCTGGCAAACAGCTTCTGCAAATGTTCAAGGTGTTCTTCTTCTGTTTGTGATCGAGCTATCATATCGTCTACGTAAACTTCGATCTCATGATGTATCATATCATGAAACAAAGCTACCATGGCGCGTTGATAAGTTGCCCCTGCGTTCTTCAGTTCGAACGGCATCACCTTGTAGCAGAAGGTATCCTATTGTGTAACAAAGGTTGTTTTCTCCATGTCCTCGGGGGCCATTTTAATCTGGTTGTAGCCCGAGAATCCATCCATGAAAGAAAATACTTTGTGCTGAGCTGTGTTGTCAACTAAAATGTCGATATGCGGCAGCAGAAAATCATCTTTAGGGCTAGCCCTGTTCAAATCCCGATAGTCCACACACATTTTGACCTTGCCGTCTTTTTTGGGTACGGGCACAATGTTAGCAACCCATTATGGATAGGTTGTAACAGCCAGAAAGTCGGTGTTGAATTGCCTTATTACTTCCGCCTTAATCTTCTCAGACATATCAGGCCTCATTCAGCGAACCTTTTGCTTGATCGGCGGACAATCTTCTCTTGTAGGGAGACGGTGAACCACGATATCTGTGTCTAACCCTGGCATGTCTTCATAAGACCAAGCGAAGATTTCAACGTATTCATTCAACAACTGCACTAAGCGCTCCTTGACACTCGGTTCCAGGTTGGCACCCACTTTTACTTCTTTCCTGTCCTCCTCTGTCCCTAAGTTAATGGTTTCTAACAACTCTTCATGAGGCAGGATGGCCCTCTCTTCTTGTTGTAGAAGTCTGGCTAACTCTCCCGGCACTTCACAATCTTCGTCAGCTTCGTACTCAGTGTGATTGACCAAATCTTCAGAGTTATCGAAGGCTAAAATAGAATAGTCACCCATGGAATCCGGAGTGGATGGGTACCTGCATTTGTGAGTGTGGGTGTGTGTAAGGGATAACCATCCTTAAACAAACAAAAAATGCAAAAAGGAAAGAAAATGAACACAGCAGTTTATAAATGAAAAACGTCCAATGATTCATTAAAACATGGCATATGATTATGAAGAGAATCAAGCCCTTACAAATGGACCTACATGCCCCGGGCAAGGCATGAGGTGAAAATAGTGTGCGAATTGTTATTACAGACCATAAAAATGGGAAATTGTTCAAAGATAAAATTACTGATTGATAAAGGTGATAGGAACGAAATCCTTTGCTTCCTAATTGCTCAAACCCCCTTCAACAGTCGGAAAAATCCAATCTTCAAAGTGGCTCTCCTCATCTTCATCTTCTGCAGCATTGATTCCGTGGTGAGAAATCTTGACAGGTGATCTTCCAATCTTGGAGCGACGCATAGCCTTTTGTCCTGCAGCAGTAAACCCTAAACCAAACTTGTCCGTCTTATGGGGAAAGTCAGGCAACTGTCCCCATACTGTGCTCTTCCCCTCCTTAATCACAGCCTATGCGTCCTTGAGAGATGCCATCTTAGCCACATGCTTGAGAATGATAGGTACCTCAAATGCTGTCTTCGCAACCGCGACCTCGGGAGAAACTTCCTCGAAATGCTGAAAAGGTGTTTCGATGAACTCGCCATCTAACTCCACATATAGAAAGGAATTGAGATGACTAATCATGTACTCCTCCTCGCCATGCACAGTTATGATTTTACCCTTAACAGCATACTTCAGCATCTAGTGCAAAGAGGACATAACTGCCCCGGCATAATGGATCCATGGTCTCCCAAACAAACATGAGTATGACGGACGGATGTCCATCACGTAGAAGGTGGAGTTAAACACTTCAGTGCCTACCTTGATGGGAATATCAACCTCCCCATGAACCATTCTTTTGGAACCATCGAAAGCTCTAACGATAATGTTGCTAGGCTTGAGGGTCAAACCTCCACAATCCAAACGGTCTAAGGCCTTCTTTGGCAACATATTCAGGGAAGAGCCAGTATCGACCAAGACATCGGCGAGTGTGGTCCCTCGGCACTCAACTGAAACATGTAATGCATCATTGTGTTTCCTTTCTTTGGGAGTTAAGTCTGCATCGGAAAAGCCCAGGCCATTGTCAGCAGTAAGACTGGCCACACAATTTTGAAATTGGTCAGCTGAGGTCTCTTGGGGGACATGTGCCGTCTTTAAGAACTTGATCAGGGCCTTAGCATGGGCCTCTGAACAGAGCAGGAGGGCCAGCATTGAAATTTTAGAGGGTGTCTGCCCCAGTTGTTCTACAACGTCGTAGTCACTTTTTCTGATTATTTTTAGGATTTCATCCATTTCCTTCTGAGTGGTTTCGGGGATAACCACAGCATGAGCCTTCGTCCTGACAGGCTCTTTCAGTATCCCCTTACCTTTGTCGGTGCTATCAGCGGATGGTCTTTCTTCAGGAGCGTTTAACTCTTCAATCGTTGGGCCTTGCACAGAGGGTCCAACAGGTGCAGAAGCTTTTAAGGGTCCGAAGACTGCTCGGGGAGGAGCAATCTCCGGAGAAAAGATTTGGCCACTGCGGGTGATCTTGCTAGTACCCGCGATGTTCCCTACATCAAGGTCTTCTTCAGAAATTTCTTGGACTGTTTCGATTTTTTTGATGCCGTGGTAGAAGATTTCTCCCCCATAGTTCCACGGTATCATTTTGCTTGATTGGTACGGGACAGGTCCCGGCATGGTGATCTTGAGAGGTACACATTCGGAGCTGGGTGTAATCCTGACAGGCCTTTTGCAAGCCTTGGGAGGATTGTCGGAAATGGTTATGATGGCAATATCATTGGTTGAGGTATTACAAGTATCAGGAGCAATCAGATTGAATGTGTTAACAGGGGTTTTCTGAAAAAGTATTTCTTGAGTATCCATCAGGCGTTGGACACCCGACTTCAACATTGGAGAATCATCTTGAATATTCAAACAAAAATAGCAATCTTCATCACAACCAGGAAAGGTCCCGGCTCTCAACAAATTTTCTTTTATCACTAACAATGGAGTCAACAGATCGACAACATCAGTAACATGGAGATTTTCCAAAACAGCATGCACATTGTGACCGTGCCTGGGCATTGGCGCGGATATAACATTGGGCTTCTCCGGAGCGTCAAATTCGACCTCTTTGGCGTCAATTAAGTCCTGAATTTTGTTCTTGAGTGCCCAGCAATTATTGGTATCGTGCCCAATACTGTCGGAATGGTAAGCACACTTGGCTTTTGGATTGTAAGATGGAGAGGTGGTATTTACATTCTTTGGTGCCTCTTTAATATTAGCGAGATTCAACTTCAGGAGATGTGGAAGGATTTGAGCAGGTGTCATATTTACTGGAGTAAACTGCCGTGGTGGCCTTTGTTGATAAGTTCTGGGCTGATCATTCCTCGGCTGACTGTTTCTAAGCTGGTCTGTGGCGGACTTCTGTATTAATACGGCCCCTACTGTTGGCCGACGTTCCTCTCTTTCCCGATTTTTCTGAGTGTACACAGCAGATGCTTCTTTCTTGGCTGGGAAAGGTTTTCTAGCAGCTGTGGATGCGGAAGCATCCTTTTGAATTTTTCCACTCTTGATACCGGCTTCCACCCTCTCGCCAGTCAAAATCAACTCAGTAAATCCCGCAGAAGAGCTTCCGATTAGATGGTTGAAGAAAGGGCCAGATAAGGTCCCCAAAAACATGTCAACTAGTTCCCTATCTGATAGCGGTGGTTGCACCCTTCCAGCCAGGTCGCGCCACTTCTGGGCGTACTCCTTGAACCCTTCATTTGAAGCCATTCCCATACTCTGTAGCTGAGTACGGGTCGGCGCCAAATCAGCGTTGTACTGATACTGACGATAGAAAGCGGCTGCCAAGTCTTCCCAATTGTGAACCTTTGACCTTTCAAGCTGATAAAACCAGTCTAACTGCGTGCCAGACAAACTGTCTTGGAAAAAGTGTACCCAAAGGTTTTTATCGGATGAATGAGGTTGGATTTTTCTGACATACGACCTCAGGTGCATCTTTGGGCAAGACAGACCTTCGTATTTGGTGAATGTCGGCACCTTGAACTTGGGAGGGATAACAATCCCAGCAATCAATCCCAACTCTTCAAAGTCCAGCCCGGGAACCCTTTGTACTTCCATGGCTGCTAACCGCTCTTCCAGATTTTTATACTTGTCGTCCGCAGGAGGGTACTGTTGCTCGGAATAATCTTCATCCTCTTCAACCTCTTCCTCTTCAACCTCAGACTCAGAGGGTACTGCAGCTCCTTTTCCCTTGCCGGTCCCTTCGTCAGACATTGAGGGGAACTCCAGAACTCTCCTAGCTTCATTCTCAAATCTTCTTCCCAGTGTAGCTACCCCAATTCTCTTCTTTTTCTTTTTCTTCTCTTTACTCTCCTCTAACAGAACTTTGAGATCCTCCTGACCCTTTGCCAAGGTCATGAGGAGTTGTTGAAATTGTGAATTTTGTGCCTGTAGGTCCTTCACTGTTTGCTCCAAATCCATCTTGCTGAAATAAACAGCAGAAAGATAAGGAAACCTAGCTTGAAGACCTGTTTGTGCATATGATGAATGATATGTTATTCATGTAATGCAATCAAGGGTTCAAAAAATTCAAATTTGTTGCAAACAAAAAGAACACACGTCATATTAAGAAGAAATTCGTTAGTACATAAATGCCCCCACGGGCGAAATATTACAAAAATCTTAATGTAAAAAGACGTTGCGCATCCTCTTTGGTGCGATGTAGGTGTTGAGAGTTTCCTCCTCGTGAAGTCGACGGGTAAGCTCTAAAACCTTCTTCTCACTGGCATAGAAGCTGGCTTCAAAAGTATCACGTTCTTCCTTGAGTTGGATCCAACTCTTTTGCATTTCCTCCCATGATGTTGGCATGTCAGGATGTAGGATGGTGTGTGGAACCTCTCCTTCCATGACAGGCTCTTTAATCAAGGGGAGAATGTGAGGATATGGCATCATAAGATTCTGGGAGCGGGTTCGTACCCACTTGAGGTAAGGCTCGAGGGGGATGGAATTCTTGTGCCCCAGTGTCTTATTGTCCACCTTGTTAGGCATCCTCCAAGCTCTGATGAACCTTTGTTGAAGTCCTTGCGCATTGTTGTCGAAGTCAAAAACTAGGTCAGGAATCAGCATGTCATGAGGGCCATCCCTCCGAGCATATCCAAATTGTCTTAAAGCTAGACAGGGGTTGTAGGTAATGCCTCCCCTAATGCCAAGTAATGGGACATTAAGGAACTCACCACAATGATCAATGATGATGACATTTTCTATGGACCGAGAACACCAATGTACATCAGAATGTGTGAGGGTCATCAACCGTTGTGACCACCTTAAACCCTGCTCATTCTTCAAAACTGATTGTGGAAGGTGAGAAATAAACCACCTTGCTAGGAGAGGAGTACAGCATATGAGAACACCTCTTTTCCTCATTGTTCGTGTGTAAAATGAGTGTAAGATGTCCCCAAGCAATGTAGGTATGAGATTCCTGGATATGAAAATCTTGACAGCATTCACATCTATAAGCTGATCAGGGTTTGGGAACAAGACCAACCCATAGATAAGGAGTGCCACAATCTCTTCAAAGGCTTGCAGATCCAGGGAATTCCAACACTCTTGTGCCTTCTCAAACAAGAATTTTGCCAAGAAGCCCTTGACACCACTTCTGGTTTCCCAATGCCCCTTGATGTCAGATGGTTGCAAGTGCAGTGCTTGAGAAACATCTTCAGGTTTTGGTTCTTTTTCCGTACCGTTGTAGGGTAGTTGATTAAGAATAGGAATTCTCAGGAGTTGAGAAAATTCCTCCAAAGTAGGTACCAATTGGTAATCAGGGAATGTGAAACAGTGGTGTAGGGGGTCAAAGAATTGGAAGAGAACTTTCACCATGTCTTCTTCAATGCTGGTGTTGACTAGGTTGAGAAGTCTACCATGTCTTTCACTGAAGAGAGAATTTTCTGGAATTCTGGATGTAAGCTCCTTGAGTTGAGGAGGGATTCTCACAAGGTTGACTTGAATTGTTTTCCTGCGAAGAGATTCCATGACCTACAAAACAAGAACAAAGATGAAGATCCAAACCCTTGAAATGGTTAGTGGATGCATATGATTCTTTATGATGTTCATGATGTATGCACAAACACATGTACAAGCAAGTCACACAAAACCCTAGTTTCAGGCTTGCATGAGGTTTCATAGGTAAGTACCCTCTTGAGTTTAGTTGGCTCAAAACCTGTCCTATAAATAGTAACCTGGTTCTAAGGAGCTCAATATCATTGGATTGTTTTCTATGTTCATTGTTTTGGTTTAGCCACTTAACTAGCGACCAAAATATTCAAAGAAAACAACCCTCAATGAGTGTAGTATCGAGTATCTACCAACTTTGGACTGCACCAAAGCCGCTCATCTCACTACCCCTAATAAAAGGCCAAGATGGTCAAGTAAGGTTCTAGTTCGTTAGTGCTTAATGACATCACTCAGCGGCCCTATATTCTCTTTGATTGACTCAAAGGCTACCGGTGCTCACAAATATGTCGCACTAATATAGCTATTGCTTCAACTGTGTTGGTATACCCCGCACAGTTTCCACAACGTATTGCTATCTATGAATGTTTCCCCAAATCCGGGTGGAGGATTTCAAGCCCAAACAAGAGAACCAAAATGTAAAGCAATCAAAGCAAACAATAATCATGCAAAAGGGTGATCTAAGCCCTAAGGTTACTCCACTTTTAGAAAGATTCCCCAGCAGAGTCGCCAGTTCTGTGATACGGTGGGAGAACTGACTTGGTTTTGCGTTTGTGTTTGCAAATGTTACGGTTTAGCAAGAGTCACCACCGACTTTTTATTTTATCCTAAGGAAAGGTCAAAAAGCACAGGAAAGACCTTTGAGATGTTTTCTTGGGTTCGGGGAGTATATTATAGAAAGGGAAGGTATTAGCACCCTTTCTATTCATGGTTATCCATGGGCTCTTAGTTACTTGCTTAGATCACTTGCCTTTGCTTTTCAATTGTTTGAAATGGTGCTTTGTGTGTGTGGTTTTTGAAAATGTTTTGAAAAAGATGCCTTGTCTAGGCAACCTTTGTAATGGCTCTTGTTTGAGTATATACAAAGGTGTATGTCTTTTTGAAAAGATAATTCAATGTTTTTGAAAGTTTGTTTTGAAATTGTTTTTGAAGTTGTGTTGTGGAGTGTGTTTTGAAAAATGGCAAGGATGTTTTGCAAGTTTGATCAAGTAACTTAAGAGCAATCTACCCTATTTTACTCAAAAGATCTTTCTTATGTTTTTTAACCCTTTTAACAGTGTTGTTTCACCATTGTATTTGGTGAACAACCTTGGGTTAGGATGTTTAAACGGGACAGGCGCGGGTCATCGTATGCAATCATTGAAGGCAACTTGTGAGATGCTCTAGCAATTTCGTAAGGGACGAGATCGTTTTATCAAAGGCAACATCGAGGGTCATCGAGGGACTAAGATCTTTGTTTATCGAAGGGACAATTGCTAGAGTGTCTCATACTCGAGGGACAAGATTGCATTTTCCGAGGCAACAAGTGGAATTACCCTAAGGGGTGCATGTGTGAATAATGTGTTTGATTTGCATGCATTTAGTCTTTGATTAGGGGTTGTCTACTTGTTATTTTCATCTTCCCATACATCCTAATTACTAGCATTTGTGCGAAAGTAATAAAAATGCAGAAAATAAATCCTACGCTATTACAACCATATTGAAGAGCAAGAAATGTAAAGACAAAACAAAAATAAAAGGAATAAAAATGATCCTTTCGATCTGGGCAGAGACACCCTTCGATTCTGCACTTTCTGGCTCTCTTCGATTTGGCCTGAAAAGGGTGAAGGCATGACTTTCGACTGAGGCCTCATGGTCAGCATGTTGTGTCTTTCGATTGGGACCAGCGAGACAGCATGTTGTGCCTTTCGACCAGGCCTGGAATCTGTGCAAGATGTAATCTTCCTTTCTGCCTCCTTCGATTGGGCCTGAAGTCAGTGAGGAAGCCTGAGGCTTTGTTTCATATTCCTGTCTCCTGTTTATTTCGTTTGAGATATTAAATAGCAACGTGTCCTAAGGCCACGCTATCATTACCTCAAGGCCAGGTTAATTCTTAAAGCATCTGTAACCATCCAAAGAACCAAACCAAAAGGAGAAGCAACAAAAACAAACTAAAGGGTGGAAACGAAAAGGTAACAACACTACGTATATGTTTGAAACGAAAAGGAAGCTTACTTACATGTCATGCTAGAAATGAAAGGTTCAAGGTTAAGAATGACTTACCTTGCTTGAGACTGGAACGTGTGCTGGGCCTTTAAGTGGTTTCCTTGAATGCTTCTGGATTCAAAGGGAGGAACCAGGGGTTATGTCTTTGATACTGGATCCGAAAGAGGAGAACAAGTGTGGGGTTCTTCCTAATGGATTCGAAGGGTAACAAGGTATGGGGATGTTTCAGATTCTAAGGGGATAAGTGTTTGGATTCTGGGTATGAGTTTTTTTTTAAGAGTGTTAGGAATAAATCATTGGGAGGTGTCTGAGAGTTTTGAGAATTTTCACTAGAGTTTTCTTGCTTGAGGATTTTTTATGATTTTTCTCTCTTAGTAAAAATCTGGACCCTTTTCTTTGTCAATGGTTCCTCTATTTATAGAGAAAAGGTTTGGAAGTTAAAACAAAGATGTGGCTTGGCTGGTGCTTTGGGAGGGAAAACAAAAAAATTCAAACAAAAGGGGTATGCTGTATTTGTAGCTTTTGAGGGACAGTGTTTTATTTCCATTTTGGTGCAAGGAATTTGGACAGTGTTTCAGGACTGCTGTGCAGCAGTTTTGGCGTTTTATGGCCAGTGAATCAGGCCTGAGCCTGGCAGCGCATGAGACTTGGTCAACAAATGCCTTTGGCCTCTCATCCTTTTGTCTTGACTCCCTAACCTCACCTTTCGACCAGACTTTCAGTAACCATCTCCTTTTTCAATCGAAGTGACGTTCGAATGACTTCCCTAGACAATCCTTCGAATGGGCCAAATTAATGCTCTTGGGATGGATCAGTAATATATGTCCTTCGATTGGGGACATCTTGACATGCCTGACAAAACTCTTCGAATGCACCACCCAGATGCTTTCTTCTCCTGAGGCAATGACATAGTGAAGAGTTTGTATGCTTGGAACAGGCCATTTCTAACGGGAAATCCTTCCCACTCAAATTTACCTACAAATGGGCCATATGGCCAAACGAAAGAATGACGAAACACTTGTGCCCAAGGATTCACACCCTCAAGCGAAAGATGTGTGCCAGGGATGGAAGGCTCAATCGAAGCTTGCAACGTTGGAGAAGTCACTCCCCCAAACGAAAAAGGCGTGCAAGGGCGGGATGTGTGATCGAAAGAGGGCAAAAGAGAGGCTTTTTCCTCCTGGATCGAAGGACATCATCAAGAGGGTTTTTGCCTTGCAGGGGGCACTTGTGGCCAGTAAACTTGGTTTTCAAGGCAAGCAATGTAGGCAGCAAAAGTCACAAACGAACCCTGCAACAAGAAGTCACACGCCCATGCGAAAGAGGCACGCTAGTATCCATTTTGAGCAATCGAATGAGGCCAAAAGTCAATCGAAGGATGCTGATCGAAAGAGGCCTAAAGGCCAATCGAAAGAGCTGAAACGAAGAACACTTGTATTTCTCCAATTTTTGTCAAAATAATATTTTTATCTATTTTCTCCCTTTTTGACAGTCTCCTTTTAATTTTGGTATTGGAAAATCCAAATGCACTTGTTCAAGCTTGAACCTTGAAAATCCTTGTAAGAAAGGCCTTGAGAATTGAGAGGGCAAATTTTGGGGTACAACGGTGTGGTATGATGCGTATATGCCTGTATCATGATGTATGGAAATGTAATGTTTTAGCTGGGGAAAATAAATCCCGGATAGCTGCTGGATAATAGAGTCGAATTCTTCGTTTCCACTGGGGATGACGAACGAAGATGATTGTGAGAATAGACATGCAGGAGAAGATGACTCCGTTGGGGAATAAACTTATGAGGAGAACACTCTGTGGGGAAGAGATGTTCTGCTGAAGATTCCACTGATAAACTCTGTTGGGATGAATTATCGTCGCTGGTGATATTGAATCCTGTTGAGGATAGAATTCCTGTTTGTGAAAGGAAAGAACTTCGCTGGGGACGATCTTTCAGTTGCGACTTGCTGGGGATAACCTTGTTAGACTTTTGTGGGGATAATCCTCTGAATTGTGCTGGGAACGATCCTTTGAACTTGGTTGGGGAGATTTATTTGTACTCCGCTGGGGATAAACTTCCAGAGTCTATTGGGGATAATTCTCCCAACTCCGTTGGGGGAGCTTTTTCAGAATGCGCTGGGAAAGTTTTAACTCCACTGGGGGTATCTTGTATTCTGCCGGGGAACATTAAGACTACCGGGGGTATCAAGCCTTTTTAGTACTGATGGTAGATCAACTCTGCTTGGGGAGAGCATTGTTGATTCGTTCATAGTTGCAAGTCTCAGTTGGGGAGAGCTACCATTATTGCCTTGCTCTGCGGGGAGTGAAGGTATCTTAGTCATATTCTTCAGCTGAATCTACCCTTGTACCTGGTGAATAGAGCAACTATACAGCTTGGACAATTCTTACTTGCCCCTGTTTCTGATATTAACAGTAATCATTTTTTGTTTCGCATGTAAATATTTATGAGCAGCAATTAATGTCAAATGCATATATCAAAAATGAACATTGGACGTTCTTTGCAAACAAAACAGATAAAGAAAAACAGTTTGAAATTTGTCCAAAAATGAATTTGTATTGATTTTGAAGTTTGGCCTATAAATAGGCGCTTTTGTACAAGAGGATGACGTCCTAGTAAGAGAACACCGCCGAACAAGAGAGTTTATACATTGTGTGAAAAATAAAACAGCTATGTGAATAATCCCACTAGGTTCCAACTCTGCTATTGCCTTTATGTCCTCGAGCATCTCATCACTTTGCTACTTTGTTGAAGGTAGATCAGATTGATTAGTGCCATCCGAGCTTAATAGTTGATACCGAAGTCTGGATGCACGGTGATCCAATGAGACATAGTGTTACGCTTTGATCCCTAATTTTTTCCTGGACCGCCCTTTCGGGTTTTCAGTCCACCGGGATACCCATATTTGCCCAAGCCGCCTTTTCAGGTTTTCGACTTGCCGGGTGTACAGTTTTTTTCATTTCATCCCTTATTTTTTACCGAACCCTTTTGGTTCGTCGGGAAGCCCTTATTTTTGCCTAGGCCAGTTAACCTAGCGGGTCTTTGGTTATGCGTAGTATCTTTTCACTATGTCTGCATTGACAGGGTGAGGAAGGTCGTCACCATCCATGGTGGTTAGAATCATAGCTCCTCCTGAGAAAATGTTCTTAACCACAAATGGCCCTTCGTAAGTGGGGGTCCACTTTCCCCTGGGATCACCTTGAGGTAAGATAATGCGCTTGATTACCAGGTCCCCAACTTGATACTCTTGTTGTCTAACTTTCTTGTTAAATGCCTTAATCATTCGCTTTTGATACGTTTGACCATAACAAATAGCAGTAAGTCTCTTTTCGTCGATTAGGTTCAGCTGATCAAGTCGGGTCTGAATCCAGTCATCTTCGCTCAAACCTGCATCCTTCATGGTTCGGAGAGAGGGTATCTGAACTTCAATAGGAAAGACTGCCTCCATGCCATAAACCAAGGAATAAGGTGTTGCCCCTGTTAACGTCCGTGCTGAGGTACGGTACCCATGAAGAGCAAATGGTAACATCTCATGCCAGTCTTTGTATGTCACTGTCATCTTCTGCACAATCTTCTTAATGTTCTTATTAGTTGCTTCGACAGCCCCATTCATCTTCGGCCGGTAGGGAGAAGAGTTATGATGATGTATCTTGAATTGCTCGCAGAGCTCGGTGATCATCTTGTTGTTGAGATTGGTACCATTGTTTGTAATGATCCTCTCTGGTACACTGTATTGACAGATCAGATTGTGCCTAATGAACCGTGCCGCGACGTTCTTGGTTACGGTAGCAAAGGAAGCTGCTTCAACCCATTTCGTAAAGTAATCGATTGCTACCAGGATGAAACGATGCTCGTTGGATGCCGTAGGTCTGATCTCGCCGATCATATCAATGCCCCACATTGCAAAAGGCCAAGGTGCCGTCAAGACGTTCAGAGGAACTGAAGGTATGTGCACCTTATCAGCATAGACTTGGCACTTGTGACATGTCTGAGAATTCTAATAACAGTCAGCTTCCATTGTGGACCAATAATAGCCTGCCCGAAGGATTTTCTTTGCCATGGTGTGTCCACTGGAATGAGTTCCGAAAGTACCTTCATGTAACTCTGCCATGATCCTTTCTGCTTCACTCTTATCCACACAATGCAGTAAGGTCGAATCATGGTTACGCTTGTAAAGGATGCCATTGCTGATGAAGAACTTCACCGCGAACCTCCTCAGAAACTTCTTGTCATTAACATATGCACCCTCCGGGTATTCCTGAGCTTCAAGGTACCTTTTTACTTCATGAAGCCATGGCTTTTCTGTTACCTCTTCAGTCTCAATGTCACAGCAGTGTGCAGGTTCGTCCAATATTTCAATGATAATCCGGGGAGCTTCGTTATCCCAATTGACTTTGAACATAAAAGACATTGTAGCTAGCGCGTCCGCCAACTGATTCTCCTCTCTAGGGAAGTGTTCAAAGGTTATCTCTTCGAAGTGGGGAAGAACCGTCAATACATACTCCTTGTAAGGAATAAGATTTTGGTGTTTCGTATCCCACTCTCCTTTGATCTGACTGATCACGAGAGCGGAATCTCCTAAAACACTTAGAAACTTAATCCTTAGGTCAATAGCAGCTCGAAGACCCATGATGCACGCTTCATACTCTGCCATATTATTGGTGCAGTTGAAACATAGTCGGGCGGTGAATGGAGTATGAGAGCCTTTAGGAGATATGATCACAGTGCCAATGCCATTACCCAAAGCGTTCGAAGCTCCATCAAAGTACATAGACCATCGGGATTCTTCCTCAGGTCCTTCATCCGGTCCAGGTGTCTCACAATCAGTTACCAACATGATATTCTCATCCGGAAATTCAAAGTTCATAGACTGGTAATCATCCACTGCCTGATGTGCCAAATGGTCTGCCAACACACTTCCCTTGATTGCCTTTTGGGTCGTATATTGGATGTCATACTCAGTCAAGATCATCTGCCACCTTGCTATTCTTCTGGACAAGGCAGGTGTTGTACCCCAAAATTTGCCCTCCCATATTCTTCAAGATTTGGCAAGATCAATCTCCAGATGGTCCAAAATCTCTCAAGGGTTGCACAGTCCAATTGCCTCCTAACACAGTCAAAATTAGGGTTTTGGTTTTTGCAAAGAAATTGAGGTTTTCAAGGGTCCAATCAAGTCCCATATGCCTATATACATTGTCAAGCATCCATATGTCAAGTTTCAAGACTTACAGCACCAAGTTGCACAGTCAAAAACCCTAATTGCTTCACAGTCAACTACAGGGGTAAAATGGTCATTTTGCAGTCAAAAGTCAAAAAATTTGGTCAACATCTTATTTTTAAGCCACAATCATCATTTGATCAAGTCTTGATCATGATTCCACAAGCATGGCTCAAAAAGTCTCAAGATGCAAAAAGTTTCTATTTTTGGACAACTGAAAAGTCAACTGCAAATTGACCAAGGCATAACTTTTTCATGGTTCATCAGAAAAATTCCATCCAATGCTCATTTTGAAGGGGACGACATTTCCTACAACTCATCTTCGCACTCCAAGTCCAAGAAATGCTCTCACAAAAAGTTATCAATTTCTACATTATATGTCATTTTCAAAAGTCAACAAAAAGGCACTTTAAGTCAAAGACCATAACTTGCGATTGGTAAATCAAAATGACATGGGACCAAAGGCATTGGTTAGAGGACTTCAAGACCTTTCCAAAATGTCCAAGAACATGTTCATAGCTTCAAAATTGAGCAAGATATGCATTGGAGAAGTTGGGAAATTTTGGGGAACTTTCAAAAGTAAACTTTGCCTAAAACATTTCATTTTTGCTAATGGGCCTCAAATTCCTTCTTGAAACTTTACCCACGACCCATTGAACTTAATTTGATTTATTTTCTTATTTTTAATTAATTAATTGAATTTATATTAATATTAATTCATTTAATTAGTTTTAATTGTAGGAAATTCAAAAGATATGCTTTTTAAATCTTTTTGTGAAGAAAATAAGGCTAGGGCAAGCTGGCAATTCGTGTACACCTCAAGGACCTAAAAATATCCATGATTGGCAAGGTTTCATGAAAGAAAAGATTGAAAAAGATTTGATTGGGAATCATATATTCAAACTTGAATACAATGGATTTATGGGCTTAATTTTAACCTAATTCTCTTCACATAAAGATGCTGAAGCCAACCCTATTCCAAAAAAAACGTGAAAGCTGCCATAGAACTCCATAACCAAATTGCAAAAATTCAAGAAATAGTGTGAAACTGAAATCAATATTGTAGGTGAATTCAAAGCCTAAAAGTGGTTCCAACGTGTTGCTGACATTACCAGGAATCCATTGCCATCAAGAACAAGCTTTAATACACAAGGAAACGGTAAAACAGAGTCACGGTTTGAACAAACATTTCCATAATCGAAATCCAATTTTTATGCATTATTGACATGTTTTGATTATTGATTTGTGTTGCTAACATCTTCCTGAAGCTTTTGGTATGGATTAATTGTGCTGAAACTTCCTGAATCGAAATCCACCATGGGAGATATCTAGGGTTTCAGAGCTTCCATATTGGGGTTTTCCTTATACTGTAAAATTAGACCTCAAGACCTATATAGATAAATTCGTCAGGACAAGACGAAACCATTGACGCTATCGCGCCCTTTTTATATTGCTTGTGTGCCTAATCGTTATTCTTGGCACTTTTGTTTTGTGGGGGTTTAAAACCCCCGCTATTTGATTGCTTTTTGTTTCAGGCCATATGAAGAAGATGATGCGTGGATGGACATGATTGGTGTATTCAAATATGTTGCACGCCTTTTTTAAATTCCCAGCATAATTGTTGTTTTTGCATATTATTTTCACTATCTATTATTGTTACAAACAAACGCAGATGGCTGAGTGGTTGTGGACGTGTCTTGCAAGCGTTGGGACCTGGGTTCGATTCCCAGGTCCCCCATATAATTGTTAATTTTTGTTCTAACGTGTTCCAATGCAGCAATCATCAAATGTTCTATCATGCACGCCCAGCAATAGCAATCATCAAATGTTCTATCATGCACGCCCAGCAATAGCTTGCCCTGTGTCTCTCAGCATTAATCCAATGGCCAAGAGATGGAGTCCATGGTGTGTTCCAGTCAACAAACATGCACGTGATCATGAAAAGTCAAACGTGGCTTGGTTTTCTTGGGCCTGAATTTCTCAATTTTACCTCCACTTTGGGCCATCACACCCCCTTTGGTTTGCTTTGTTTTTATTTTATTTTCTTTTCTTTTAATTTCTTTTAATTGTTTTAATTATTATTATCACTAATTCACAATAAATTAATTTTTCATGACAATAAAAATCAAAAAATAAAAATTGTAAATATATTTTAATTATTTATTAATTTCACCATTAACTTATTTTTGTAAATAAATGCTAACAATTAACTTAGTTTAACTTATGTTTTAATTTTAATCCTTTTTCTTAATAAATAAAAATTCTATAGAATTAGGTTTTGACCTTTTTTAATCATTTTCTTATTATCATCATCATTAATTATTATTATTTTTGTAAATAACATGTAAATTAATTAATTAGTTTAAATTAGTTTAACTTTAACATTTTCTTAATAATTAAAATAAACTTAGAACTAGGGTTTTCTTTTGATGTTAATTTCTTTATTTTCATTAAATACAAAAAACACAAAAAATATCTTTCTTGTAAATAATTAATTAAATAATTAGGTTTAATTTTAATTTAATTTCAAGCAAAGGACAAAAAGCTCGTAATTTCTCAAAAGGGTCAAAAAACCCTAGGACGTCTTGATTTTAATTCTTCCGCACGTTATTTTTATCTTATTTGATTATTATGTAACTGTTTACGGAATGTAATAGTAATTAGGTTTATTGCTTTTCTTTAATTTCCGCACTTTATCAAAAACGGGTTCTTGTTTTTTGGCAATGTATAGACCCGCGCCTTGTAATAGCGTAGCTTTTACCTTTCCGTATTTTATTTTCCGCACTCTTAACGGCTAAATTGCATGAAAGAATGTATGATAATTAAAAACAACTCGTAGCTCACAATTGCATGATCCAAGATAAATGTTAAACTGAAAACAACACACAATGCACATGCCACTTCTAGGGTACGCCTCACTCGTTGCCTCGAAAGTGGTCGTCAAGTATAGGGTGTTTTAGAGGTCGCCCTCCTGTCTAAAGATCCAGTTGCCTCGAAACGGTTGCCTCGGATAAAAAGGATCTAGGACATTAGGGTTACCGCTAAGGCGTCCTACTATTGCTTTGGTGACCACATGTCCCTATAATCGAATTGACCCGAATAACTCCAACGACGGTGCTACCTACTTCTCAATAGTGGGATAGTACTGTCCAAAGGACTCTTACACAGCTTAATTCCTTAGAGTAGGTAGATTTCTCCTGGGTACTTGCTCTTTCAAAAAACAAAAACAACTTTTCGCACCTACACTTTCAAAAAGTTTTCAAACAAATACTTCATACACTCTTGAGGACAGATACAAGAGTTACTTAGAAATTTTTCAAACAAAACTTTTTTCAAAACCCACACACACTTGAAAAGCAAACAATTTTTGAAAACATAGAGTGAGCAAGTACCTAAGAGCCCGTGGATAACCACGGATAGAAAGGGTGTTAATACATTCCCTTTCTATAAATCTACCTCCCGAACCGAGAACATTCTCAAAGAAGGAATTTTGCTGTGCTTTTGTCCTTTCCATATTGGAGAACATAAAAGACGGTGGCGACTCTTGCTTACCGCGACATTTCGCGAACCAGCTTAAAAAACAGTCAGTTCTATTTCCACCGATCACAGAACTGGCGACTCTGCTGGGGAGTCTTTAAAGTGAGGTGTACCTTAGGATAGATCATACTTGTGTTTTCAATTGCTTTGTTTTGTTTGCTTTATTATTGTGGGCATTGTCTTGGAGTTTCATAGATCCTAACCCGGATCTGGGGATACCCTTTTAGGTAGCATAAGCTGTGAGGGACCTGTCCGGCGTAGACCGACACGGGTGAAGCAGTGGCTACGTTGGTGTGGCACCTTGGTCTGTACCGATATCCCTTGTGTTGCAACGAGGAGAATATGGGTCTTCTGAGGAGTCATTAAGCACCAACCGACCTTAGAACCCTAATTTGACCCAACTTGGCCATAGAACAGTAGCAGTATGCTACACCCATTGAGGCTAAACTCTCGCGATGGTTCTGGCTGCAAGAAAAGATTGCGACGCTGGAGTTATGACCGATTGAGGGTAGTCAGTGATATTGGGATCCTCTAGAACCCGGTTACTATTTTCTAGGACAGGTCTTAACCAACGAAACTGAAAGAGGGTAATACCTAAACCTCATGCTGGCCTAAACTCTAAGGGCTTTTGTGTGACTTATGTGCCTTCAAACTTGACTACTTGCATGCTTGTTATCTGACACATGAGTTTCTTGCAGGTTTTGTTTACAGTCCTTAATATGGACTCATAACAGGGTTTACCTACTTACATCACTCCATGCATAGCATACCATCATACCATTGCATACATCCTACATAAGGACTAATCCATTTCAAGGATCTCAAGGGTTTGTGATGCAGGTCATGATGAATCAAATGTCTAGCAAGGGGCAAAGGGGATTTATTTTCCTCCAGCCAAGGTTAATGACTTAAGTCAGGGGTTATGACCCACTCGATATGGTGAGCCTTGACTCTTGAAGAAGGACTCTCTACAATATGCAGTTCCTTCAATCAAGCTACCGGATTCCAACTCTAACAATTTTCCTGTTTACCCCACGAGATCCTTGAAAACATTGCATGCATACATACATATCATTGCATCACAGGTACCCTTTTTGACAGGTCACTTATCTTCTTCGCTGTTTATTTCAGCAATCATCATGAATCCTGAATCATCCAATGAACAAGCTATCAAAGCCCTCCAGGCCCAGAATGCCCAGTTCCAAGAGATGGTTATGAGCTTAGCCCAAGGTCAACAGGAATTGAAGACTCTGCTTAAGAAGAAGAAGAAGAAGAAGAGGACTGTGTTGTTCAACCCTAAACGCAAATCTGGGAATGGCTCACAAAATGAAGCTGAGCTGACTACCCCATCTGTTGGGAAAGACAGTCCCCAAGAGGGAGAGGTTCCTAGTCCAGTGGTCTCCGACAACGAGACCGATTACAATGATGAATAGTACCCTCAAACTGTGGACAAGTATAAACAGCTAGAAGACCGGCTAAGTGCTATGGAGATACAGAAAGTGCCCGGCCTAGACTTCGAAGATCTAGGTCTATCCTCCGGGGTGGTGATCCCACACAAGTTCAAAGCACCTGCTTTTGCAAAGTACGATGGAGCCTCCTGTCCTAAGCTGCATCTCAGATCCTATGTAAGGAAGATCCAACCTTACACTGTTGACAAGAATCTATGGATCCATTTCTTCCAGGAAAGTCTTTCAGGGACTCAACTCGAATGGTTCTATCAGCTGGATGGAGCCAGTATTCGTAACTGGGAGGACTTGGCTACTGCGTTCTACAAGCAGTATCAGTATAATTCTGACCTCGCTCCTACGCGTACCCAACTCTAGGGTATGTCAATGAGGACGGGTGAAGGATTCAAGGAATATGCACAAAAGTGGAGAGACCTTGCTGGAAGGGTGCAACCACCTCTGACCGACCGTGAGCTCGTTGATATGTTCTTGGGGACCCTGTCTGGGCCTTTCTTCAACCATCTGATTGGGAATTCTTCTGCTGGGTTTACAGATTTGATCTTGACTGGGGAGAGGATTAAAGCGGGTATCAAGTCTGGGAAACTTCAAGAAGCTACACCTTCTGATACTCAGAAAAAGCCCCACCATGGGAAGAAGGAGTCCAATGCTGTATATGGCAAAAAGAGTCGTCACGACCAACACGCAGGGGCAATCATGATCTCTGGTTCTGCGTCACGCCGACAACCGCAAAAGGGGAATCAACAAAGGTCGGACGAGCCTAAAAGACAGTTCACCAACATCAATATGCCATTGTCACAAGCACTGCAGCACATGTTGAAGATGAATCTAATTGCGGTGATCAACCCTCCTGCAAATCCCAAGACCTCTTCTCCAAACTACAACCCAGATGCGAGGTGTGCTTATCATTCCGGTAGCCCGGGGCACGATACTGAGGATTGTTGGGCGCTGAAATACAAGATCCAGAATATGATCGACGCTAAGGAGATCGAATTCGAGCCTGCTGAGAATCCCAATGTGATCACCGCTCCCTTGCCAAAACATGGCTAGGATTGGAAAACTTTTGTTCATTCGAATGTTCAAATTGTAATTTTCTTTGATTGTTCAAACATTTTATTTCATGTCAAACTTGGTTATTTCATTAATGCATTACACGTGTCTGTTTTGAAGTAATTGTGTTCACTATATTCAAAATTGCTTTTATTTTTGATGTTCAACTCTCGATTTTAAAATTCTAAGCCTCTTGAGGGAGGATGACGAAAATGATACCACGACATTTACAGTATGCTTTTGAACAGACCCCGCTGATGAGGTACAGGCATTGTTTCAATTCCTAAACACTGGAGTTATAAGGAAGATAATCCCTCGTCAACCCCTCTGAGCCAAAGAAGTTGGAGTTTTTCTTTTCGAAAATGAAAACCCTTAATCAAAACCTGGGGCGGGGTAGTTCTCTCAGTTGATCCAAGTGCACAACGAATAGCATCAAAGGAGTTCTTCCGAAACAAAAGACAGCGATGGTTCTGAATGATCATAAAGACAAGCAGTCATCATTTCTCAAAATAAAAGCCCATTAAGTCAAAACCTATGAAGGAGACTTACAAAACTGGGGCATCCCGCTGACTGTAATCACAAAAGAAACAGTTCAGGCAAAAGACAGGGATAATAAAAAATAAAAAAAAGAGGTCCTACAAACCCTCGGAAGAAAAAAAAAGAAATGACTGTCTGTTCAAAATAAATTGTCAACATCCGAACCGTCACTGGAATATCAGAGCAAAGACTCAAACAAGGTCTAACGCATGATTAATTGAGTTTAGGATTGAAGAACATCACGAAGAATGGGTGGGTACAAATATAATTTGAGCCTTTATCCTTTGTTTCTTAAACCGTGAATCAGGCCACGTTACAACCCTCAAAAGTCCTAGCTGAAGCCTGGTTAGTTCGAAAGCATACTGTTACAAAGGTATCCTGACTCCTGTAGGGCTTGCTGTAAAATCTTGAGTTGACATCACATTTTACAAAAATTCACTTGTTTTATTGAAAAATGCATTTTTAAAAACTGCAAGACAGACATAAGCTTTGCATTTCTGATATAACATTGTTTGCACATGACTATTTGTTCGAACAGCAGAGAAATTCGCACGACGAATATCTAAGTGAACAAAAGTACTTCCAACCAAGGGGCAGACATGATCATGGTCTATCATCTGGGGCAGTCCAGTCAAGATTCAAGGAATCTCTCAAATGCCAAACAACCAGGGGCAAATCTCCACCTGAGTCACTCGGGGCATTGAACAGGAATTCCAGCAACGAATTTTGCATGATCGAACGAAGATCTTCTGGTGGTATGACAACACAATGCTACCGACAATGACAACTCCCTGCACTCTGAGAGCGTGGACATAGTCGAAAAAAATACTATGCATAATCAAAGACCCGCTAGGTTGACACACCTAGGCAAAAATAAGGGCTTCCCGGCGAACCAAAAGGGTTCGGGCAAAAATAAGGGATGAAAATGAAAAATCTGTACACCCGGCAAGTCGAAAACCTGAAAAGACGGCTTGGGCAAAAAAGGGTATCCCGATGGACTGAAAACCTGAAAGGGCGGTCCAGGCAAAAATTAGGGATCAAAGCGTACGACTATGTCCTATCATCTCATCATTTTCCTACCAGAAAAAGATTTGTCAAATCGGCAGTTGTCAAGACCTCCACAGGTACCTTCTCCCACAGAAGCTGGGGCAATAAGAATTGTCCGAACTATACAGTCGCTCTGTCCTACCAGGTACAACGGTCGATTCAGCTGAAGAATATGATCAGGATACCTTCACTCCCCGCAGAGTAAGACAAGATTCAACAATTCTCCCCAAGCAGAGTTGGTCTCCCATCAGCCCTGAAAAGGCACAGTATGCCTAGCAAGTCAGCAACACTCTCCCCGAGCAGAGTTAGTCCACTGTCAGCCTTAAGGAAGTTGGATTATTCCCCAGAAGATCTCAATATTCCCCAATGGAGCATATAAACATTCCTAAACAAGCATCCCCGACAGTCTTAATATAAGATTGTTCCCCGGCGGAATACCGGACACCCCAGTGGGGTCATTCCCCCAGTACAGTCAAAAGTTTCCCCAGGAGAGTTGAATCATCCTCCCCAGTAGATTCCGGAAGCTTATCCCCTGCAGAGTATAAATGCTCTTCCCAGCCATATTCAAAAGTTATTCCCCACCAGAGCTTATAACTGGGTTATCCTCAGCTAATTGCAACGGAAAGATCGTCCTCGGCGAAGTTCTTCCTATCCCCCAGCGGAGTTCAACAAATCCCCCAACGTAACTTATCAATGGAATCCCCAGCGGAGTTCTCATTAAAACCTCAGCAAGGTATCTCTTCCCCACAGAGTATCTCCCCGCAGAGTAATCTCTTCAACAAAGTTTATTCCCCAACGGAGTCATCTTCGCCTACCGGTTTATTCTTGCAACCATCATCCCCAGCGGAAATGAAGAACTCCACTCTTCAACATCAGCCCAGGATTCAACAAACTTCCCGGCATTCGTCAAGGATTTATTTTCCTAGACGGAGATACATTCATAAACATCACATCTTCATACATTATAGCATGCATACGCATCATACAACACAAATCTCATTTATTTTTGAGAACATCTTAAAATCATGCAGTTCATGCATCATGACATTGCATACGACTAATACTTTGCCTTTTCAGGAAAAGGTCAATTAAAAGATGATTACCATCTACCTTTGCAGTTCCAGATCAACACTTGTAACAAGCCAGGAAAATCATGTGGACGACTGATCATGGGTTAATACCTGAAACCAGACAGGACAATTATCTACTTGATCATCATGAAGCAACCCTACACCGGTTCTTTCTCAATTTCAGGATGTAGTTTTACACGGACTCATCAACAGGAAACCCTACACCGGTTCCTTCTCAATGTTCAGACGAAGTCTTACACGGACTCACCCTCCACAAGTGACCCTACACCGGTTCCTTTTCTTTCAGAAGAAGTCTTACACGGACTTATCATCAAAGTAACCCTACACCGGTTCCTTTTCTTTTAGAAAAAGTCTTACACGGACCTATCTCAAGGTAACCTTACCCCGGTTCCTCCTAAAGTCTTACACAGATTTATCCCAAGGTAACCTTACCCCGGTTCCTCCAGAAGTCTTACACGGACTTATCATGGTAACCTTACCCCGGTTCACTCCGAAGTTTTACACGAACTTATCCTACAGAAACCTTACCCCGGTTCCTCCAGAAGTCTTACACGGACTTATCATGGTAACCTTACCCCGGTTCACCCAGAAGTTTTACACGAACTTATCCTGCAGAAACCTTACCCCGGTTCCTCCAACAGTCTTACACGGACTTATCATGGTAACCTTACCCCGGTTCACCCAGAAGTTTTACACGAACTTATCCTGCAGAAACCTTACCCCGGTTCCTCCAGAAGTCTTACACGGACTTATCATGGTAACCTTACCCCGGTTCACCCAGAAGTTTTACATGAACTTACCCTGCAGTAGCCTTACCCCGGTTCCTCCAGAAGTCTTACACAGACTTACCTTAAGGTAACCCTACACCGGTTCTCTCTCTCCAGACGTAGTTTTACACGGACTCGTCATCAAGAAACCCTACACAGGTTCTCTCTTTCCAAAGATGAAGTTTTACACGGACTCGTCATCAAGAAACCCTACACAGGTTCTCTCTTTCCAAAGATGAAGTTTTACACTGACTCGTCATCAAGAAACCCTACACAGGTTCTCTCTTTCCAAAGATGAAGTTTACACGGACTCATCATTAAGTAACCCTACACAGGTTCCTTCTCCATTTCAGATGCAGTCTTATACAGACTCATTATCATTCAACCCTACACAGGTGTCCTTCTTTCCAAGATACAGCTTTACACGAGCTCATCATCAGGCAACCCTACACAGGTGTCCTTCTTTCAACTTATAAAAATTACAGTTCAACAGACCACCTCCAGATGGCATCTATAAGCCCATCCACCTATCAACAGTCTCCAAATGGCATCTGTAATCCCATTCCCGACATCACGTTGCTAATACTCCACTATGCGAGTGCAAATTTCTGGGCACTCTAGTGTTCAATCATCTTCCACCTTCGGATCACGAAAGGCACGCAAGCCAATCTACATCCTCAGGTTTAAGAAGATTGAACAGGGGAAACTGTTGTACCCCAAAATTTGTCCTCCCATATTCTTCAAGATTTGGCAAGATCAATCTCCAGATGGTCCAAAATCTCTCAAGGGTTGCACAGTCCAATTGCCTCCTAACACAGTCAAAATTAGGGTTTTGGTTTTTGCAAAGAAATTGAGGTTTTCAAGGGTCCAATCAAGTCCCATATGCCTATATACATTGTCAAGCATCCATATGTCAAGTTTCAAGACTTACAGCACCAAGTTGCACAATCAAAAACCCTAATTGTTTCACAGTCAACTACAGGGGTAAAATGGTCATTTTGCAGTCAAAAGTCAAAAATTTTGGTCAACATCTTATTTTGAAGCCACAATCATCATTTGATCAAGTCTTGATCGTGATTCCACAAGCATGGCTCAAAAAGTCTCAAGATGCAAAAAGTTTCTATTTTTGGACAGCTGAAAAGTCAACTGCAAATTGACCAAGGCATAACTTTTTCATGGTTCATCAGAAAAATCCCATCCAATTCTCATTTTGAAGGGGACGATATTTCCTACAACTCATCTTCGCACTCCAAGTCCAAGAAATGCTCTCACAAAAAGTTATCAATTTCTACATTATAGGTCATTTTCAAAAGTCAACAAAAAGGCACTTTAAGTCAAAGACCATAACTTGAGATTGGTAAATCAAAATGACATGGGACCAAAGGCATTGGTTAGAGGACTTCAAGACCTTTCCAAAATGTCCAAGAACATATTCATAGCTTCAAAATTGAGCAAGATATGCATTGGAGAAGTTGGGAAATTTTTGGGAACTTTCAAAAGTCAACTTTGCCTAAAACATTTCATTTTTGCTAATGGGCCTCAAATTCCTTCTTAAAACTTTACCCAAAGCCTATGCACGACCCATTGAACTTAATTTGATTTATTTTCTTATTTTTAATTAATTAATTGAATTTATATTAATATTAATTCATTTAATTAGTTTTAGTTGTAGGAAATTCAAAAGATATGCTTTTTAAATCTTTTTGTGAAGAAAATAAGGCTAGGGCAAGCTGGCAATTCGTGTGCACCTCAAGGACCTAAAAATATCCATGATTGGCAAGGTTTCATGAAAGAAAAGATTGAAAAAGATTTGATTGGCAATCATATATTCAAACTTGAATACAATGGATTTATGGGCTTAATTTTAACCTAATTCTCTTCACATAAAGATGTTGAAGCCAACCCTATTCCAAAAAAAACGTGAAAGCTGCCATAGAACTCCATAACCAAATTGCAAAAATTCAAGAAATAGTGTGAAACTGAAATCAATATTGCAGGTGAATTCAAAGCCTAAAAGTGGTTCCAACGTGTTGTTGACATTAGCAGGAATCCATTGCCATCAAGAACAAGCTTTAATACACAAGGAAATGGTAAAACAGAGTCACGGTTTGAACAAACATTTCCATAATCGAAATCCAATTTTTATGCATCATTGACATGTTTTGATTATTGATTTGTGTTGCTAACATCTTCCTGAAGCTTTTGGTATGGATTAATTGTGCTGAAACTTCCTGAATCGAAATCCACCATGGGAGATATCTAGGGTTTCAGAGCTTCCATATTGGGGTTTTCCTTATACTGTAAAATTAGACCTCAAGACCTATATAGATAAATTCTTCAGGACAAGACGAAACCATTGACGTTATCGCGCCCTTTTTATATTGCTTGTGTGCCTAATCGTTATTCTTGGCACTTTTGTTTTGTGGGGGTTTAAAACCCCCGCTATTTGATTGCTTTTTGTTTCAGGCCAGATGAAGAAGATGATGCGTGGATGGACATGATTGGTGTATTCAAATATGTTGCGCGCCTTTTTTAAATTCCCAGCATAATTGTTGTTTTTGCATATTATTTTCACTATCCATTATTGTTACAAACAAACGCAGATGGCTGAGTGGTTGTGGACGTGTCTTGCAAGCGTTGGGACTTGGGTTCGATTCCCAGGTCCCCCATATAATTGTTAATTTTTGTTCTAACATGTTCCAATGCAGCAATCATCCAATGTTCTATCATGCACGCCCAGCAATAGCTTGCCCTGTGTCTCTCAGCATTAATCCAATGGCCAAGAGATGGAGTCCATGGTGTGTTCCAGTCAACAAACATGCACGTGATCATGAAAAGTCAAACGTGGATTGGTTTTCTTGGGCCTGAATTTCTCAATTTTACCTCCACTTTGGGCCATCACACCCCCTTTGGTTTGCTTTGTTTTTATTTTATTTTCTTTTCTTTTAATTTCTTTTAATTGTTTTAATTATTATTATCACTAATTCACAATAAATTAATTTTTCATGACAATAAAAATCAGAAAATCAAAATTGTAAATATATTTTAATTATTTATTAATTTCACCATTAACTTATTTTTGTAAATAAATGCTAACAATTAACTTAATTTAATTTATGTTTTAATTTTAATCCTTTTTCTTAATAAATAAAAATTCTATAGAATTAGGTTTTGACCTTTTTTAATCATTTTCTTATTATCATCATTATTAATTATTATTATTTTTGTAAATAATATGTAAATTAATTAATTAGTTTAAATTAGTTTAACTTTAACATTTTCTTAATAATTAAAATAAACTTAGAACTAGGGTTTTCTTTTGATGTTAATTTCTTTATTTTCATTAAATACAAAAAACACAAAAAATATCTTTCTTGTAAATAATTAATTAAATAATTAGGTTTAATTTTAATTTAATTTCAAGCAAAGGACAAAAAGCTCGTAATTTCTCAAAAGGGTCAAAAATCCCTAGGATGTATTGATTTTAATTCTTTCGCACGTTATTTTTATCTTATTTGATTATTATGTAACTGTTTCCGGAATGTAATAGTAATTAGGTTTATTGCTTTTCTTTACTTTCCGCACTTTATCAAAAACGGGTCCTTGTTTTTTGGCGATGTATAGACCCGCGCCTTGTAATAGCATAGCTTTTACCTTTCCGTATTTTATTTTCCGCACTCCTAACTGCTAAATTGCATGAAAGAATGTATGATAATTAAAAACAACTCGTAGCTCACAATTACATGATCCAAGATAAATGTTAAACTGAAAACAACACACAATGCACATGCCACTTCTAGGGTACGCCTCACTCGTTGCCTCAAAAGTGGTCGTCAAGTATAGGGTGTTTTAGAGGTCGCCCTCCTGTCTAAAGATCCAGTTGCCTCAAAACGGTTGCCTCGGATAAAAAGGATCTAGGACATTAGGGTTACCGCTAAGGCGTCCTACTATTGCTTTGGTGACCACATGTCCCTATAATCAAATTGACCCGAATAACTCCAACGACGGTGCTACCTACTTCTCAATAGTGGGATAGTACTGTCCAAAGGACTCTTACACAGCTTAATTCCTTAGAGTAGGTAGATTTCTCCTGGGTACTTGCTCTTTCAAAAAACAAAAACAACTTTTCGCACCTACACTTTCAAAAAGTTTTCAAACAAATACTTCATACACTCTTGAGGACAGATACAAGAGTTACTTAGAAATTTTTCAAACAAAACTTTTTTCAAAACCCACACACACTTGAAAAGCAAACAATTTTTAAAAACATAGAGTGAGCAAGTACCTAAGAGCCCGTGGATAACCATGGATAGAAAGGGTGCTAATACCTTCCCTTTCTATAAATCTACCTTCCGAACCGAGAACATTCTCAAAGAAGGAATTTTGCTGTGCTTTTGTCCTTTCCATATTGGAGAACATAAAAGACGGTGGCGACTCTTGCTTACCGCGACATTTCGCAAACCAGCTTAAAAAACAGTCAGTTCTATTTCCACCGATCACAGCAGGCTTTTCGAAGATATACTTGATTGGATCCATCTTTGATATTAACAGTGTAGTGTGAGTCAGCATATACTATCTCATCCGGCGAGCAGCCCATGCCAAAGCGCAACAAGTTTTCTCGAGCAACGAGTATCGGGTCTCGTAGTCAGTAAACGTTTTGCTAAGGTAATAAATAACATGCTCTTTTCGGCCAGACTCGTCATGCTTCCCCAGCACACACCCCATTAAATTGTCGAGTACTGTCAAGTATAATATCAGAGGTCTCCCTTCAACTGGAGGCATCATAATAGGTGGCTCTTGGAGATACTCTTTGATCCTTTAGAAAGCGGCCTAGCATTCATCATTCTAATGTACCACTTGATCTTTCTTCAGCAGCTTGAAGATTGGCTCACAAGTAGCAGTCAGGTGCGAGATGAATCAGGCAATATAGTTCCGTCGTCCCAGAAAGCCTGACTTCTTTCTCTGTTCTAGGAGCTGGCATCTCCTGTATAGCCTTCACCTTGGCAGGATCCACTTGAATACCTTTGTCTCTTACGACGAAACCCAGTAGCTTACCAGATCTCACCCCGAAGGTGCACTTGTTCGGGTTTAACCTCAGCTTGTACAACTTCAACCTGTCAAACAATTTCTGAAGATGGTCAAGGTGTTCTTCCTCAGTCTGGGACCTTGCAATCATATCTTTGACGTATACTTCAATCTCATGATGGATCATGTCATGAAACAAAGCAACCATGGCACGCTGATACGTTTCCCCAGCATTCTTTAGTCCAAAAGGCATGACCTTGTAGCAAAAGGTACCCCACTGAGTAACAAAAGTGGTCTTCTCCATGTCTTCGAGAGCCATTTTAATCTGATTATAACCGGAGAAACCATCCATGAAGGAGAAGACTTTATGCTGAGCGGTGTTGTCAACCAAAACATCAATATGAGGTAGAGGGAAGTCATCCTTGGGGCTCTCCCTGTTCAGATCCCTGTAGTCAACACACATTCGAACCTTACCATCCTTCTTCGGCACAGGAACCACATTGGCAACCCACTGTGGGTAAGAAGTCACTGCTAGAAAACCGGCGTCAAACTATTTCATAACTTCAGCCTTGATTTTCTCAGACATCTCTGGGCGCATTCGGCGGACCTTCTGTTTCACTGGAGGACAATCTTCCTTGGTAGGTAGGCGGTGAACCACAATATCGGTATCCAACCCAGGCATATCTTCGTAAGACCAGGAAAAGATCTCAACGTAGTCACGCAGGATCTGAATCAACCGTTGCTTCACACTAAGCTCCAGATTTGCACCAATCTTGACCTCTTTCTTGTCTACCTTTGTACCCAGATTCACTGATTCCACTGGCTCTTCATACGGCTGAATGGTCCTTTCTTCCTGAAGTAACAGTCTTGCAAGTTCACCAGGCACTTCGCAATCATCTTCACCTTCGTCTTCGGCTAAGTTGATCGGATTTTTGAAGTTATAACTGGCAGTAGCAGAGTCGTTACCAGTGAGATCCAGAGTGGATGTAGACCTGTATATGTGAGTGTGTGTAAAATAGTTGTTTTGCAATATATAATAAAAGAAAAACCAGGAGCGCAAGATTTGAAAAGCAAGAAACGTCCAATGCTTTTATTAATGATATATGAAAATGACACACATAAAGCCCTCACAAATGAAGCCACAGTGCCCCAGGTAAGACACTGGGCCATAAAGTTTAAAACATTGTCTGTTACAAATTCAAAACAAAAAGTTTCATTACTGGGTAACAAAAGAAATATGCATGAAGTCCTTTTCTGTCCAGTTGCTTGGTCCACCGTTGGTCGTAGGATAGATCCAGTTGTCGAACTCAGACTCTTCCATATTGTCTTCAATGGCATTCACTCCCGAGTTGCTAATAAACACGGGAGGTCTTCCGATCCGTGCATTCCGAATAGCCTTTTGAGCTTCTGCAGTGAACCCAAACCAAACTTGTTAGTCTTCTGTGTAAAATCAGGGAGTCAGGATTACGAGAGATGAAGATTTTCACCGCATTCACATCAACAAAGGAGTCAGGATTTAGAAACAATACCAAGCCATATATCAGAAGAGCCAGAATATCTTTGAATGCCTTTAAGTCTAGGATATCCCAAAAATAATTAGCCTTACCAACCAAGAACTTAGTCAGAAAGCCCTTTGCTCCACTTCTAGTTTCCCAATTAGCCATTACCTCATCCTTGGTCATATGAAGGGCTGAAGCAATCTCTTCCGGCCTAATGATCTTCTCCCAACCAGTAAACGGGGTCTGCTCCCAAATAGAGATACCGAGCAGATCAGAGAACTCTTCTAAGGTGGGAACCAACTGGTAATCCTGAAAAGTAAAGCAATGGTACAATGGATCATAGAATTGGACCAAAACACTCATCATCTGCTCGTCCAATTTGGAGGTAACCAAACTGAGAAGGTAACCATGTCTCCTGATGAAGGAGGTGGTATCTGGATCTTTGCAATCAATTCTTTAAGCATGGTGGGAACCTGGACAAAGTTGATCCGGATGGTATTCCTACGCATGGGCATCATGACCTACAAAACAGAACAGAGATGAATCCCTCATGTCTTTGAAATAGGTTAGTCCAATGCAAGATGTATGCAATGTTATGATGTCATGATGTCATGATAGAAAGCACGTCACAAGTATCCACAAATAGCAAACATGGTAAAGGCACACAAGTCACACAAAGAGCCCTTAGATTTCAGGGTTGCAAGGAGCTTAGGTACTACCCTCTTTCAGTTCAGTTGGTTTAAACCTGTCCTAAAAATAGTAATCGGGTTCTAGAGGATCTCAATATCACTGACTACCCTTGATCGGTCATAATTCCAGTTTAGCAACCTTTTCTTGCGGCCGGAATCATCACGAGAGTTTAGTCTCAATGAGTGTAGCATACTGCTACTGTTCTATGGCCAAGTTGGTCAATTTAAAGGTTCTAAGGTCAGTTGGTGCTTAATGACCCCTTAGATGACCCATATTCTCCTCGTTCCAACACAAGGGATATCGGTACAATCTAAAGTGCCACACCAACGTAGCTACTGCTTCAACCGTATCGGTCTACGTTGTACAGTTCCCTCACAGTTTATTACTACTTACCTAAAGGGTACCCCCAGATCCGGGTTAGGATCTATAGTAACTCCGATACAAGCCCACAAATATAAATCATGCAAAGCAAGCAATTGAAAACACAATGATCTAATCCTAAGGTACACCCCACTTATAATTTCCCCAACAGAGTCGCCAGTTCTGTGATATGGTGGGAAGAGAACTGACTGTTTTTTGGTATGTTGGTTCGCGTTTTGCGTTTGTTTTCGCAAAATGTCGCGGTAAGCAAGAGTCGCCACCGTCTTTTATTTTATCCAACGAGGAAAGGAAAAAAGCACAGAAAAATTCCTTTTTCGAGATATTTCTTGGGTCCGGGGTAGATTATAGAAAGGGAAGGTGTTAGCACCCTTTCTATCAGTGGTTATCCACGGGCTCTTAGGTACTTGCTCAAAGTGTTTTCAAAATTTGTTTTTCTTTTGTGTTTGTGGGTTTGAAAGAAGTTTTTGTTTGAAGAGGAGTGTAAGTGTGAAAATTTGTTTTGTTTTGAAAGAGCAAGTACTTAAGAACCATCTACCTACTCGAAAAAGGAATCAATCTGTGCTAATGTCCTTTAGACAATACTATCCCACTATTGATGAGTAGGTAGCATCGTCGTTGGAGTTTTAAGGGTCAATTCGATTAAGGGACGTGCGGTCACTAAAGCAATGTTAAGACGCCTTAGCGGTAACCCTAATGTCTTAGATCATTTTTCCGAGGCAACCGTTTCGAGGCAACTATGATCTTTGGACAAGAGGGAGGCCTCTAAAACTTCTTATACTCAATGACCACGTTCGAAGGTAACCAAGTGAGGTGTACCCTAAGAGTGCGCATGTGCGAGTGTGTCGTTTTCAGTTAATTTTATCTTTGTACATGTCAATGTTTATCTATGTTGATTTTAGGTTTAAACATTTGATCTTGTCATGCATTCCATATTACCAAACATCTAACAGTTTATAAGTTGCGGAAATTAAATTGCGGAAATTAAACTAACTATTACAAGGCGTCGGGTATTTACATCGCCAAAAGCAACCCTTGAAATTAAAATGCGGGAAATAAATAAAGCGATAAAATAATTTAAAGTCCTAATTAAACTATTACATTCCGAGAAACAGATACAATATTGAATAAATATAGATCGCGTGCGAGAAATTAAATCGGGCGCAAGTTTTAGGGTTTTGACCCTTTGTTTATTCAAGAAAAGATTTTTTTTGGTTATTTTTTGAATTAAGAAAAAAATTAAACTAAATTAAGCATTAAATTAATTAATTAATTAATTAATTAATTAAAGTGATATTTTTGGATTTTGGGATATTTAAGGAAATAAAAAAAACTTGATCAATGTTAATAAAAACTAATTATCTAAGTTGATTTTAATTATTGCAAAAAACATATCAAAGTTATTCCTAATTAAACTAAATTAATTAAATTAATATTATTAACAAAAATAAAATACTGAAATTAATTTAATAAACAAAATATTTTTTGGTTTTAATTTTATTAAGAAAAAAAGTTTTAATTGGTTAGTGATTAAATAATAACAATAATTAATTAAATAGAAATAACAAAAAAAAATGGAGAGAGTTTAGGGTTTGGGCCTGATTAGGGGGGCTTGTTTAGCAATTTGATGGCCCAATTATGCAGGCCTGTGTTGACCTTTGGGAATTTCATGTGACACGCTGACTTGAGAGTATGATGGACATCTCATCTGGACCACCAGATCTGG
The DNA here is from genome assembly GCA_948472305.1 of Vicia faba. Lineage (NCBI taxonomy): Eukaryota > Viridiplantae > Streptophyta > Magnoliopsida > Fabales > Fabaceae > Vicia > Vicia faba. The sequence goes on from OX451735.1 coordinate 359,413,088, forward strand.
CCTAGAGCCATCTGGCAAGTGGTTGGGTGAGGGAACATGATGTACTGCAACTCCTAAAACGCGCTGGAATACCTGAAGAAAAATAATAATACGCATATGGGAGACCTGGGATTCGAACCCAGGTCCTGTTGGATTTTGAACTAACGTCTTTGCCACTCAACCATCACGCTTCTATTGTTATCATATTGGAAACTAATAATAATAAGACAAACAAGTTAATGGATCAGAAAATATTTAAAAAAATAAAGCGCGAATTATGAATCAACCAATGGGGGAGGGCCACGCTTCATCTTCTTCGTTCAACCCTGGATATTTACCTGCCGATTTATATCCGCAGCTAAATTCGCAGGACATTCCAAAAATTGATTCTAAGCCATGAAAATTCCTTCCAAGACCATGGTTATGTTCGTCTAGGCTTCCTGAACAAATCTATACCATTCTTGGACCTTGATTTTGCCTGTAAAAGAAATACCCAAAAAACACAAACCACGAACCCTAGGTTCGGCTATGGTGCTACAGGCCAGATAAATGCAATCAAATAATGCAGAAAGCTTGCAAATTGGATGATAATCACGAATATGCAAAGATTTTGCAAGAAAAATGCAAGAATAAGGATCTACGATTTCAAACGAAAAGCATTTTTCTGAGACACTTACAGGGCTCTTGTGCGTGTATGGAGATTGGTTTTGAGTTGGCTTCGCTTCAGTGGATGTCCAGCAATGGATTAGTGTTGAGATTTGCCCCTGAATTTGCCTCTATGCACGATTTCAGTTTCACACTTTTTGGTCAATTTTCAAGTTTTGTTCTTGAGGTTCTTGCAGTCTCTAGCCCTTGAATTCATGTCCTTTCACTTGTATATGTATGCTGCAATGTATTAGGTCAACTTTTGGGTCTTGAATCTTCACATATTGATGTCTTGAGATTTGATTTGATTCACCATTGATAACCTTCCAATTTTGTCCAAAATCTAATCTTTTTGCACATGGAATGTATGATACGAATTTGATACACTTGATGATGATGATTCAATCCTGAAATAGCCAAAAAGAGATCAAATAATCAATGTTTGGATTTTATTTGATTTAAATTGATTAAAAATGAAATAATTCATTAAAAAATCAAATTAAATAATAAAATTGGTAAATGGTCCCAAGGATGAAGCTAGGACACGTGTGTAGTGTGACAAGATCAAATCAAGTGGAAAAGAATGGGCCCATTTGACAAAATTTGAAGTTTTGGGGATAGTTGACTTTTCGCAATTTTGCAAAAATGCCCAACTTCAACAATGCATAACTTCTTCAATTTTGAACTTTTGGAAATGTTCTTTGACTTTTTAGAAAGCTTTAGATGTCCTCTAACCAACCCTTTTGGTCTCATCGCATTTTTATATTCCATGCTCAAGTTATAAGCTTTGGTAAAAAAGGTGTTTTTGTTGACTTTCAAAAATGACCTATAATGTCCAATTTTGTAACTTTTTGTGAGTGCATTTCTTGATCTTGGGGTGTGAATATGGATTGTGGGAAATTGCATCCTCTTAAAAATGATCTTTGTATGGGTCATTTCTCATAAATTATGAGAAAGTTATGCTTGGTCAAAGTTGAGTTGACTTTTCCTGCAAAACCCTAATTTAGCAACTTTTGAGTCTTGATGAATTTTGAGCAATCCTTGATGAATCATGATCAACCCTTGATCAAATGATGAAATATCCTTCAAAATGAGAATGTTGACAAAAAATCTTGAGGTTTGACTGTTTATAGGCCACAGTTGACTTTTGCCCTAGCACAATCGATCTTTGGACCCTTTGAGCAATTGACTGAGCAAACTTCCTCTACAAGGCTTGAAAATTGACATGGATGAACTTGAGAACATATTAGGACATTGGGGATAACTTGAGGTCATTTTGATGCAAGGACCTTGATGCAACACAAAACCCTAATTTGAGGTTGACTGCCTTAGGAGATAGCTTGACTGTCCAACTCTTGAGCAATCTTGAGCCACTTGAAGATTTTTCTTGAAATGTTTTGAGAAATATGAGAGGAAAAATTTTGGGGTACAACATTTGGCTAGCTTAAGTGCTGTGACCATTGGCCTCTATTGCTTCGGTAAGCTTCTGATGATCTTCTTAACATGATCAACAGTAGAATACCCTTTGTCAAGAACCTTCAGTCCAGCAACAAGGATTTGGAATCTTGAAAACATAGCTTCTATGGATTCACTATCTTCCAGAATGTCTCATACTTCTGAATGAGCGCAAGGGCCTTGGTTTCTTTGACTTGAATGTTGCCTTCATGTGTCATTCTCAGAGAGTCAAACATGTTCTTGGCAGTCTCTCTATTTGAGATTTTCTCATATTCTGAGTATGAGATAGCACTAAGGAGTCTTGTTCTGGCCTTGTGGTGGTTTCTGAAATCACGCTTTTGCTGGTCATACATCATTTTTCTGTCTATCCTCTGACCACTTCCATCCACTAGGTGTGTGTATCCATCAGCCACCATGTCCCACAGATCAGCATCATGGGCTAGAAAGAAACTCTCAATTCTATCTTTCCAGTAGTTAAAGTTTTCTCCATCAAAGACTGGAGGTTTTCCACTGAATCTGTCCTTGTCTCAATGGTAGTCATTGTTGATGTTTTGGCTTGGTCCCACCATAGTGTTTTTCTGAAGCTTGGATCTTGTACTGACACGGTTAAGTGTTTAAGCTCATAACCAGGCGCTCTGATGCCAATTAAAGAAGTGAAAAACACAAGAAGGGGGGGGGGGGGGGGGGGGGTTGAATTGAAAACTTGAAATCAAAAGCGCAATGACACAGTATTTTTATCCTGGTTCGTTTGATCTCAAACTACTCTAGTCCACCCGTCAAGGTGATTTCGCCTCTCTCCAACGAGGACTTAATTCACTAATCACAAAAGGATTACAATCACTACTTTAACAACTGTTAAAGTCTTCTTGAGTACAACCATAATCCAGTTAATCTCAAGGAACACTATTTTAAAACAAAGATACAAGAATGTGTTTTGTTGTTTTTCGTTACAAAAACTGTTATCACAACTGTGATAATTTACACAAAAAATAGAGCGTGGAAAGGTGATGAGTAATGCTTGCAGCTTTTTGAATTCACGTAAGTTGTCTTGGCAAATCGTGAACGATTTGAACACTGAGCTTGTTTATATAGGAAATGGATTCTTGATGATCGTTAAGCATGATAAATGACATTAACTCAGTTTCCATTTGGAGAAGATCATGTCTGAAAGAAGCCATTATAATTGATCTTGTCTTGAATGATTAGTAACGCTTCAGAATCTTACATCCTTGCCTGCTGCTGACACTTCAGAACATTGATGACTTGGATTATTATGTTCTTGTTCAGAATCAGAGTTTACTTCACTTAAGCGCAGGTTCTGCTCATCAATCTTCAGCGCATGTTCTGATTGCTTCAGCGTGTAGCTCTTATGGCTTAACTTCTGATGCTGCTTTGGTCAGAACTTCTGCATACACAATAACATAATTTTTAGGGTGCATATTTGTTATTTGTATTTGTTATCATCAAAACTCTAACTAAGGGTTGTAGAATCAAACTATGTTCTAACACTGACTTGGGTGTTTTACGTTTGATCGTAAATATTGCGGTTAGCAAGAGTCGCCACCGACTTTTCTTTTATCCAAAAGGAAAGGTGAAAAAGCACAGGAAAGACCTTTGATATTATTTCTTAAGTTCGGGGGGTAGATTATAAAAAGGGAAGGTATTATCACCATTTCTATCCATGGTTTTCCATGGGCTCTTAGTTACTTGCTAAATCACTTGCTTTTGTTGTTTGAAATTGTGCTTTGTGTGGTTTTTGAAAGTATTGTAAAGAGGTCATCGTTTAGGAAATCTGTGTAATAATTCTCGTTCGTAAGAATGTATACAAAGATGTTGATCTTTTGAAAATGTTTTCAAGTTTGTAAGATGTTTTGAAATGTGTAGGTGTTTGTTTTGAAAATAGTAAGGATGTTTTGTTTGAAATTGAGAAAGTAATTAGGAGCATTCTACCTACTCAAAAGTCTTTCATGTTCATTTCCTATTTCCTTTGACATTGTTATCTTACCATTGGTTTGGTAAGTAACCCTATCTTTGGATGTAAACGGGATAGGCGTGGGTCATCGTATAACCATGATTAGCAATGTTGCAAGGTATCTTAGCATTCTTTTTTGAGGGACTAAGATCATTTGTAAGGCAACTTAAATAGCATCATCGAGGGACTATGATCTTGTATTTTTGCTTGTTTTTGCTAAGATACCTCACATGCGTAATATGGCCATTTATAAGGCAACCAAGTGGATTTTACACTAGGGGTGCTTCTGTGCAAATGTATTGTTTTCATGCTTGGTTTAGTCTTGAATTAGGATTTTCTAAGCTTTGATTTTAGTATTTCCTTACAAACCTTAATTACTAGCATGTTATATGAAAGCGATAAATTGCGAAATTTAAAGTTGCTACGCTATTACAACATTTGTGGGGAGGGAGTGTATAATTTGTAAATGGGGATTGCAAGAAATTAAAACCCTAATTAGTCTATTACAACCAAATTGAATTTATACAAGAATTGGAATAAATAATGCACAAGATGAATTAAATATACAAGAAGATAGATGTGAAGAAAAATGGATATTTTGTTTGATGTTTTATGAAAAGGAATTTTACCTTAACCTAATAAAATAAAGAAAATAATTTATTGAGTTTGAAATTGTTGAGAAAAGATTTTAGATGAAAATCCTAATTCTATTAATCAAAAGAAAATAAGTTTAAGAAAAGTATTATTTTTTGGCATTTTTTATCTTGAAAATATTTATAGCATTATAAAATATTTTTAGTCTTTTTGGTATTAAAATAATATATTTTAAATGGTGTGAGGAAAAATAATAAATAATACAATATTAATTAAGTTTATAAGATTTATCTAAATAAATAAATAAAGTGTGAAGAATGAAAAATATTTTTATTTATGGAAAAATAAAATAAAATAAATCAAAATATAAAATATCATTTTTTGCATTTTTATCATTTTTAGTATTTTAGGAAATATATTTGAGAAAATAAATAAAAAAAATGAAGAAATAAAATAAAATTGGGCCAGGGGTGTCAAAAGCCTGCAGGGGGGTTAGTAAGCAAAAAACAAAACAAAAACTAAGCCCAAAAGGCCCAGCGCCTATTTGCTGAAAAAATGACCCAAAAAAATGTAAAACAAATGCAAAAAGGAAGCGTTGAGGTTCGAACCCATGACCTCTACCAATAACGTGCGCTGCCTTACAACTGGGGTGGTTGTACATCCGTTAATACAAATGAAACAATAAATATGTAAGGCAAAACGTGTTCTGAAGACTTCATCTTCAACCTCCAGCCAAAGGACCTATATCTTCTTCATCTCTCAACAAAAATGAAAAGTTCAAACATGAAAGTTGTGGCATTTTTTCCCACGAATCCAAACATATAAACAACTTAAGCTAACAATCCAAGATGAATGAGAATTTTTCTAGCCCTAATTCAAAACCTAAAAATTTCAGAAAACTTCAACCCTAAAATTCTCTAAGCTCAGGATATATAAATGTAAACTATGGATATGTATAGCTTTGTGGCAATGGTATCTACATTTTATCTTCACTAACCAAACTCAAATGATGCCTGTATGAAGAGATAGAAGTTTGAAAACTTACCTCTTGCAGCTGGAGTCGTGTATGGAGTTTGAGCAACCTTTGTGATGGCCTGATGATTTCTGTAGCTTGCCTGGACCTCCTTGAATGTGTTCCAACTCCTACATTGCTTTGAGGATGGCTGGAACTCCCTACTCAAGTCAAGTTGCAAGCTTCAGTTTTGAAAATGGTGGATGATGATAGAGGAGTTACAGTTAGGAAATTATGGCCTGGATCACTTTTATATGATGTATGGAAGGTGTTTGGATGATTAGTTTTCAAAACGCACGAGTGGAAATGAAGGTGGTGAGTTTTTACTCAAAACTGTCAAGTTTGGGAAGTTCTATGCAGCAAGGTGCTTGGGAGTGTTTTAGGGCTTGTGAAAATGTGTTTTAGGGTTACTTCAAATTGAAAGCTTGGATAGTAGGGCTATGAGAAGGAACCTGAGTAGTAGGATTACTTCGAAATAAAGCCTGGATAGTAGGGCTATGAGAAGGAACCTTAATAGTATGGTTACTTCGAAATGAAAGCCTAGATGACAGGGCTATGAGAAGGAACCTGGATAGTAGGGTTACTTAGAAATGAAAGCCTGGATAGTAGGGCTATGAGAAGAAATATGGATAGTAGGGTTACTTCAAAATGAAAGCCTGGATAGTAGGGCTATGAGAAGAAACCTGGATAGTAGGGTTACTTCGAAATGAAAGCTCAGATAGTAGGGCTATGAGAAGGAACCTGGATAGTAGGGTTACTTCGAAATGAAAGCCTGGATAGTAGGGCTATGAGAAGGAACCTAGATAGTAGGGTTACTTCGAAATGAAATCCTGGATACTAGGTCTATGAGAAGGAACCTGGATAGTAGGGTTACTTCGAAATGAAAGCCAGGGTAGTAGGGCTGCTTTATTTGATCACGTAGATTAGTTGACCCATTTGGTTTCGGGAGCTGATTTTCCATTAGTTGTCTGCAGATATGACATGTATAGCTTCATGGATTTAATCTTGGACTGTTGGAATTGTTGATGATAACCATCTCTCCTAAAAAGGCACATGATTAATTATATGCGATGCATGAAATGCATTGTGTGATGATGTTCTCAAGATAAATGAGACTATGTTGTATGCAATATGTATGCGCATGTCATGACGTATGAACATGAAATGCTATTATGACATATCCGAGTCTGGGAAGATAAATCCCTGACTGCTGCTGGAGAGTGTTGGAAATTGAATTCCTAACCGTTGTAGAAAAAGTGGTTCTTCTACTTCCGCTGGGGATGGTGAAAGGAGATGACTATGCCATGGATTTACTCCTTTCTGTTTGTGAATATTCTTCCGGGGAGAGACTCTGCTTGAGAATAACTCTGTGGGGAATAATTTTGTTTGAGAGATGAGATGCTTTGCTGGAAGATTTTGCCGATTCAGAGAACTAAACTCCGCTTGGGGATGAACTTCCGTAGCTGGAGGGATAAACTTTGTTAGGGATTGAGCTTCTATATTCAGAGAAATAGACTCTACTTGGGAGGAAACTTTATGAATCGCTTGCAATCATAAAAATCGGTTGGGGAATAGATGTCGGCTCTCTGAAGGAACTTTGCTGGGGAAAGTAACTCCAATTTTGGGAAGCCAATCTTAAAGCTTTGGTTGCCTCTACTCTGTGGGGGACATAAACGTCATTGGGACGTATGCTGAGGACGTAGCAGTGACTTTGCATCAAGACATTTCTGCCCCTGTACTTGTTGGAGAAAGTACTTGCGGAGGCTTGATGGAGGCTGATCAGGATTATAAGTCTTCTATTGATAAACAAATGACAAGATGACGGGACATAGTCGTACGCTTCAAATCCCTAACTTTTGCCTGGACCGCCCTTTCGGGTTTTCAATCCACCGGGATACCCTTTTTTGCTCAAGCCGCCTTTTCAGGTTTTCGACTTGCCGGGTGTACATATCTTTTTTGTTTTTATCCCTAATTTTTGCCCGAACCCTTTTGGTTCGCTGGGATGCCCTTATTTTTGCTTAGGCCAGTCAACCTAGCAGGTCTTTGTTCATACGTAGTATTTTCCGACTATGTCCACGTTCATCGGGTATGGAGAATTGTCACTATCCATAGTAGTAAGTGTTGCCACACTACTAGAAGATGTTTGTTTGATCGTACAGGATTCGTTGCTAGAATTCATGCCAAATGCCCCAAGTGATTTAGATGGAGATCTGCCCCTGGCTATTTGGTATCTTTGAGAGATTCCTTGAATCTTGACTTGACTGCCCCAGATGATGGACAATGATCATGTTGTGCCCCTTGGTTAGAAGTGTTTTTCCACTTGAGGTGATCCATTTCATTGAGAAGGTTTTTGTTCACTAGATATTCGTCATGCGAATTTCTCTGTTGTTGAACAAATAGTCATATGCAAACAATGGTATTTTAAGAATGCAAAGCTTATGTCTGTCTTGAAGTTTGAAAATTCATTTTTTAGTAAAACAAACAAATTTTGTAAAAGTGTGATGTCAACTCAGGATTTATAGCAAACCTTACAGAAGTCAGGATACCTTTTGTAACAATATGCTTTCGAACTAACCCATGGTTCAGCTAGGACTTTTAAGGGTTATAACGTGGCCTGGTTCACGGTTTAAGAAACAAAGGATAAAGGCTCAAATTTTATTTGTACCCACCCGTTCTTCGTGATATTCTTCGATCCTATGCTCAGTTAATTATGCATTTTGAATCCCAATTGAGTTTTGGAATGTCCTTGATATTCTGGTGATGGTTCAGAGATTGAATGTTTATTTGGAAGAGGCAGTCATTTTGTAATCTCTTTTTTTTTTGTCGAGGACTTGTAGTAACCTCTTTTTTTGTGGTTTTCGTTATCCCTTCTTTTGCCTGAATTGTTTCTTTTGTAATTACAGTCAGCGAGATGCCCCAGTTTTTTCTTAAGTCTCCTTCATAGGTTTTGACTTAACGGGATTTTTGTTTGAAAAATAATGACTGCCTTCTTTAATGATTATGCAGAACCATCATCATCTTATGATTTGGAAGGACGTCTTTGAGGTCATTCATTGTGTGTGAAGCGGAAGATTGCAATTGAATGCGCCTATGAATTAACTGAGAAAACTACCTTACCCCAGGTTATGATTAAGGGTTTTAATTTGTGTGAAAATAAAAACTCCTACTTCTTTGGCTCAAAGGGATTGAATAGGGGTTATCTTCCTTATAACTCCATTGTTTAGGATTTTGAAACAATGCATGTACATCGTTAGCAGGGTCTATTCAAAAGCATATTGTAGGGATTATGGTATCATTTTCGTCATCCTCCCTCTAAAGGCTCGACGCTTTTGATTGAGAGTTGAATATCACAAAAAGGAAAGCAGTTTAAATATAGTGAATACAAATGAATTGATTCAAAATAGACATATGCAATGCATTGATAAAGTAACAAAGTTTGACATGAATAAATGTTCGAACAATCAAAATAAAATTACAAATTGAAAATTTTGATGAATAAAAAGCCCTCTTGTTAGAACTTGTCACTTAAAAGGTGGGCCTTGGAGGAATGACAGAAACATTCCAGTTGACCATCTTGTGTGAATTCCAATGCTCTTTCATCAATCAGGTCTTGAATTTTGTATTTCAACCTCCAACAGTCGTCAATTTCATGCCCTGGGTTGTTGGAGTGGTATGCACATCTTGCATCTGGATTATAGTTAGGGGAAGAAGTCTTGGGATTCGGATGAGGTCCTATCAACGTAATCAGATTCATCCTCAACAGGTGTTGCAAAGCTTGAGACAGCGACATGTTGAGTTTGGTAAACTGCCTTTTGGGTATATCCGGCTTACTCTGATTAACTCGTTGTTTTTGGCGAGGTTGTTGTTGGACCCGTGATGTGGTAGAAATTTGGAAAAGTCCACTCTTCACAAAACCATCCTCTTGTCTTCTTGGGAGTTGATCAATGACTTGGTCCCCAACCTCAACTGTTGGCTTCATACGGCTGCAGTCGTCTTGATGAAGTTTCTTGATAATGGCTCTCAGCTCTTCTTATCCCCGGGCAAGGCCTTGGATAAGCGCCATCTGCCCCAGCATCTGGGTTCTCATTGGTTCTACCTCAACTTGCAGTTGTTCCAACCGTTCGTCCTTATTGTCTTCAGGACTTTTCTTGGTCAGGTCTCCAGCGAGAAGTGCTTTCAACTCTTCCTGCCCCTTGAATAGGTTTAGGAACATTTACATGAATTGAGCCTCTTGAGTTTGGAGATCTATGTTGTCTTGTTGGAGAACCATTTTCCTTGCTGAAATAAACAGCGAGAAAATAAGAGACTTGTACTGGAAGACCTGTTATGCAAATGACGTGCATGCAATGTTTTCAAGGATCTCGCGGGGTAAACAAGAAAATGTCAGAAGTTGAAATTTGCAGCTTTAATTGAAGAACTTTATATCGTTGAAAGTCCTTCTACGAGAGTTAAGCTCACCATATCAAGTGGGTCATAGCCCCTGACTCAAGTTGTCGTGTTTTAGTCTTTTGACAGCATTGGCTAGAGGAAAATAAATCCCCTTTCCCCTTGCTAGACGTCTGATTTATCATAACCTGCATCACAAACCCTTGAGATCCTTGAAATGTATAAGGAAATGTTGTGGCATGATGTTATAATGTGTATGATATGCGTTAAGTGAAAATGCAGGGTAAGAAACCAATTTATTAGATTTGTACAAACAAGGTCCTGCAAGGAACACAAACAAAGCCTTGCAATGAGTTCAAATTGTTAGGAAAAGAAAGCAAACAAGTCACACAAGCAGCCTTAGGTTTAGGCTTGCATGAATTCCATAGGAAAGTACCCTCTTGAAGTTTAGTTGGTTTCAAACCTGTCTTAGAAAAGTAACCGGGTTCTAAGGATTCTCAATATCACTGATCATCCTTTATCGGGCATTGTTTCAGCTCAGGCAATCTTTCTTGTGGCCCAAATATCCCGAAAGTCTGATCTCAATGAGTGTAGCATCGAGTATCAACCAATCCTCAGCTTTATACCAAGGCCGGCTATCTCACTACTTTCTAATGGCCAAATTTGTTCAACTAAGGTTCTAAGGTCCGTTAGTGCTTCACGACACCACGCGGTGGCCCCGTATTCTCCTCGTTTCCACATGAAGGATACTGGTACCAACCAAAGTGTCACACCAACACAACCATCGCTTAAACCATATCGGTCTATGTTGTACAGTCTCCACGATCTATTGCTGTTTACCTAAATAGTGTCCTCATATCGGGGTGTAGGTTCTACATAACCCCAACAAAAACCCTTGAATATAAAGCAGGCAAAGCAAAACAAGAAAGCAATTTTTAGAAATGACCTAGATCCTAAGGTATAACCCACTTATTATGTCCCCAGCAGAGTCGCCAGTTCTGTGATACGGTGGTAGAACCGACTGTTAATACTGGTTTGCATTTTTGGTTTGCAAATGTTGCGGTAAGTAAGAGTCGCCACCGACTTTTATTTCGTCCTACAAAGGAAAAGGAAAAAGAACAGAAAAAACCTTTTCCGAGATGTTTCTGAGTACGGGGGGTAGATTATAGAAAGGGAAGGTGTTAGCACCATTTCTATCTATGGTTTTCCACAGGCTCTTAGGTACTTGCTCATTTTGAAATTGCTTGTGTGTGTTTTGAAAAGTTTTTATTTAACTTCTTGATAACCCTTGTATCTGTCCTCAAGAGTGTGACGAAGTTGTTTTTGAAAACTGTTTTGAAAGTGTTTGTGAAAGAGTTTTTATTGTTTTGAGCAAGTACTTAAGAGTTTCTACCTACTCGAAAAAGATTGTTCATTTTCTCGTTTCCTTTAGACAGTGCTATCCTACTATTAGTGAGTAGGTAGCCCTATCGTTGGATGTTGAGGGACTATCAAAAGGAACGCTATGGTCATCGAAGGCAACATGTAAAGCAATCTTAGCATTCGAAGGGACTGTCATCATATAGGCAACATCGAGGGACAAGATCTTTTCTGGTAGGCAAGAAAGCATGGAAAGAATCTCCCTCATAATGTTGTGTTTTAAGACCATGATCAAAATTTGAAAAATGCCATATTTGATGATTTTATGCCATTTTCACACGTGGATGAACCTGGACATATTTGAAGGGTTATTGCACGAAATCAATTGACATAAACCATCATAAAACTTGCCCAAAATAGATTCACATCAAAATTTACATTATTTCTATTATTTATTTATTTAATTCTGAATTTTAATGAATAAAATATCAAAATAAATAGCATAAATAGTAGAAAATGTATGGGTGGGCTTAGAGGTCATGGACTATGTTAGGAATTAGTTTTAAACTTGAAAAGATAGGCCCGTTTGGAAAAAATTCAAGTTTGGTCAATATTTGCTTCATGCATTTTTTTCTAAAATTGGCCAACTTTGACAATGCATGTCTCTCTCAATTTTAACCCTATGAGGGTGCTCTTGGACTTTTTAGAAAGATTAGGATGTCCCCTAAACAACCCTTTTGGTTTCATCTCAATTGGATCCTCCATGTTCATCTAAGAAGCTTTGACCCAAAAGGTGTTTTTGTTGACTTTTGAAAAGGACCTATAATGTATGAATTTATATATTTTTATGAGTGCATTTCTTGAACTTGAGGGATGAAGATGAGTTGTATGGAATTGGATTCTCTTCAAAATGAGCCTTGGATGAGAAATTTATGATAAAGTATGAAAATGTTATGCTTGGTCAAAGTTTGGTTGACTTTTCTTGAGAAACCCTAATTTAGCAACTTTTGAGTTTTGATGAATTAGGAGCATTCCGTGGGGAATTATGATCAACCCTTGATAAAATGATGTATATCACTTCAAAATGTTGATATTGACCAAAAATGTTAAAGTTTTACTGTATGTGGGTCACATTTGACTTTTGATCTAGTATAGTTAATTTTCAGGCATTTGAGCAGTTGACTAAGCAAACTTCTTGTGCAAGGCATGAAACTTGGCATGGATTATCTTGAGGACATATTAGGGCAATGGAAACCATTTAGGACAATTGGAACTCAAACATCTTGATGAGGAGTGAAACCCTAGTTTGAGACCCATTTTCTTAGGAGGAGGATTTGTCTAGTCAATCCTCAGTAAACTTGAGCAATTGAGGACCTCTAGGAGTATGTTTTGTGTAAAAATGGGAGGGCAAATTTTGGGGTGCAACATATATATATACCCGACAAGTCAAAAAACCTAAAAAGGCGGTTGGGACAAAAAAGAGTATCCCAGTGGACTAAAAACCCGAAAGGGTGGTCCAGGCAAAAGTTAGGGATTAAAGCGTATGACTATGTCCTGTTGGATCATCTGCTTACAACAAGCTTTGTTACTAACGCCAAGTTCAAATGGTACATATCAATTCAGTCAACTTCTTCCGACAGCGAGGGATGACATGCTTGAAGACATAAAGGCAATAGCAGAGTTGAAACTCAATGAGGTCGTTTCCACATAGTTGTTTTCTCCTTGTTTTACTTTATACTCTTTTAATTTTACGATGATTTCCTCTTACTAGGATTTATGTATCTATGTAAAAAAACCGCTTGTTTATAGCAAACTATCAATACAAGTCAATTTCAAAATTCAAATTTGTTTTACTTTTTCTATTTTATTTGCAAAAGCGTTTAATGACTAAATTGAATGAACATATGCATATGAATATGATTACTGTTAATAAATATATGCATAATAATAGGAATCAACATTTACTAAAGACTATAGGAATTGGGATAATGTTCAAGTCATCCACAAATCCCCACAGAGCAACCTCCATAGGATTATCCTCAGAGTTACCTTCACAAGCCCATCCCAGACAGAGATACATTCCCCACAAGTCTAATATGCCTTCAAGATAGAAATTAGGGCATCTTCCAGCTATTAATATAACCATACTCCCCAGCAAATCCCCCTAGCGGATAAAAGAGTCTGATTATTTCTCCATCATATAGTGGAAATTTCCTCCGCACAGCCTACAGAATTCCAATTTCCATCAGAAATGATTCCCTTAGTACGGTTCACAAGAATTTAATTCCCCAACTGAGTTTATTTCTCCAACATTACAAAATCCCCTATAGGATTCTTTTCTCCAACAAGGCTCATTTCCTTAGCAGAGTATATTTCTCCAGCAGAGTATATTTCCCCAATAGGGTTTATTTCCCCAACAGAATTTAATTTCCCAAGCAAAGTCCATTTCCCCAATTATTGAAAATCCTCGATAGATTTCTCTTTTCCAACAAAGTATGGTCCAAATTGCTATCCCTAGAGAGTTGCTACGGAATATGAAACCGAGCCAGACATCAATTAACTTTGTCCTCCCCCAGAATAGTTGACGTCCATATCAGAAACTCGGTCATACAGCAGCTCTAAAGGTCATTCATCTCTTTTATCCCAAATCAGGGTATATAAGAACTAAAATCCCCACTAGAGCGATGAACGAACAATATTCCTGAACTCTTCTATCCCCCAAGAAGAAGTCAAATATTCCCAGTGGATTATCCTCAAACAAAAAACAGGAATCCCCAACAGAGACATTCTAAACAAGATTGAAGATTCATATTCTTCATCCCCAGCAACATTGAGGGATTTATTTCCCCAGTCAAAGATGTTATACAAAGCTACCAATATGCTTCAACGACATCTTACATCCATGCACCATTTATAAATATCATAGCATATGCATACGAAACACATATAACACACCCTCGTTTACTTTGAGAACATCATCACGCAATGCATTACATACATCATGACATTGCATAAAGACTAGCTTTATCTTTTCAGATAAAGCTCATAAGCAGACGAATATCATCAGCAATTTTCAAAACAGGTCACAAATTAATTCTTAAAATAAGATGGGGCAACAATATACATGACTAGGTTAAAGATTAATTCCTGAAATAGGACAGGGGCAACTATCGACACGACCGAGCGATATGAATTCTTGAAACAAGACGGGTTCTCCAACAGAAGGCAAGTCAAAGATTAACTCCTAAAACAAGACGGGGAAACTAACTATATGACTATGCAAAGATTAACTCCCAAAACCAGACGGGGAAACTATCTTTATAACCAGGAAGAGATTAACTCCCGAAACAGGACTAGGAAACTATCAACATGACCAGGTGGTATGAATTCCCGAAACAGGACAGGTTTACCAACAAAAACAGACGATCAATTCCCAAAATAGGAAGAGGCGACTATCTACATGAAGAGTATTCACCTCAGAGACTAAATATGACGAACACTCCCCTCAGAGACTGAATTCTGGTAATCATTTCCCTCAGAAACTAAATCTGACAAGCAACTACTTAAGCACCTTCCCCAAAGGTTTATTCTGGAAAGCATTCTTCAAATACAGCCAAAGCGTAGACTCTTCTGATACTTCTATCAATGGTTACCTTGGATGTCATATATAAGCCCATCTCTGACGATGTTCCATCATCTTTCTGAATGGCATCTTTAAGCCCATTCAAGCAATATTATCAACCAACAGTGTTACCTTCCCCAAAGGCAGGTGCAAATTTCTAGGCACTTAAATGTTCAACCCTCTTCTACCTTCAGACCAAGAATGGAGGACATGCCAATCTAACTTCTCAGGTTTAAGAAGATTGAGCAGGGGCAGCTGTTGTACCCCAAAGCCCCCCCCCCCCCCCCCCCCCCCCATTTTGCTAAAGACATTCTCCTAGGATTCTCAAATACTTAAGGGGGCTCAAGAATTGATCAGACAAATTCTCCTCCTAAGCAATTGACCTACAACTATGGTTTTGTGTTTATCAAGGAAGTTTGGGTTTCTAAGGTCTCAAGTGGATTTAATGGTCTCTTATATGTCTCTAAGAATGCTCATACCAAGTTTCAAGCCTTGCATCACAAGTTTGCTCAGCCAATAGCTCAGATGACTGAAAATCAATTGTATTAGATAAAAAGTCAATTATGGTCAACATACAGCCAAACTTCAAGATTTTTGGTCAACATCAAGGTTTTGAAGTCATATTCATCATTTGATCAAGTGTTGATCATGATTCATCAAGTAAAACTCTCAAATCATAAAAAGTCAAAAGTTGCCAAATTAGAGTTTTCCTAAGGAGAAGTCAACTGAATTTTTACCAAGCATAACTTTCACATGCTTCATCAGATTTTCATTATCTAAAGCTCATTGTGAAGGAAATTCAATTATCTACAACTTTGTCTCTCTAAGCTAAAGCCCAAAAATACTTCATTTGAGAGATATGGGCCAATACATTATAGGTCATTTCAAAAGTCAACAAAAAGACACGTTTTGTCAAGGCAAATTACATTAAGATAAAGTCTTCAAATGTAAAAATGATCAAAATAGGGCTTGTAGAGGACATCTAGAGATTTCTGAAAAGTACAATATCACCTTCAAAAGATAAAAATTGAGAGATTTATGACTAGTTCAAGTTGGCAAATTTTGAGTAAATGTATGAAGTTCAAATTGAGCAAACTTGGTTTTTTGGGATAATGGGCTTTTGTTTCAAAGACCAAACATATTCTACACTTCATATACACTTCTGATCTTACTCATGCACCTCCTTGGGTTTTTATTTATTTATTATTTAAAATTCAAAATAAAAACAAAGCTTATTACAAGAGTTTAAGCCCATGTTATTTTTACCGAAATTCAACCCATATATTCTCTTCATTCATACAAACCCAAGAACACGAAAAACCTTGCAGCCAAATCATCTTCCAAAAATCACTAAAATCTTTTAAATTAGGGAAAAGTAAGAAACCTATTTACATTCGTTTTCAAAGCATCCTAACTATCCCAATCAATCTCTGAAGTGGTATAGGGTAAGAATGAATCATCTTTGATGATCCAAAGGGCTCAAAACAGCATCCCATGCATCATCGGTTTCCCATCGTGCATGAATTTAAATTCTTGTTTTTATTTGCATTTTAATAGATACTAACATTATTAACACGTTCATGAGGTTCAATGATGCAGGAATGACTCATCGTGGGAGTCCCATAATGGCCAAATCATGAACCACTATGTTCATATAGATTTGCGTTATTTTTGTCATAGCTCCCAAACCGGTGCGTTTTAGCCCAAAATAAGTGTACCATTGGATTCACATGGTTGGATTTAGGGGGGTAGGCTACCTTTGGATTTCTAACAACGTTCTATTTGCAGGTTTGGAGAAAGGGAGTCACCGAAGAAGACGACCGAAACTAGGGCTTCAGCGCCTCTCTGGTCCAGGCATTGAGTTTGTAATATATTTAATTTGTTTTGTTTATATCATTGGATCTATCACCACCCTAGTGGTTGAAACACGCGTGCTAAGGCATTGGTCTCCCAGGTCGCAGGTTTGATCCCCGGTTTTGCCAATTTTTTTCATATTTTATGATTCTTGCAAATCCAATGTAACGCTTCCATTCGCCTCAACGATGCACCCTCAGCTTCCCAGCCATCAGATTTGATCCAACACTTATGTATTCGCGCACTCACGATGCACCCCCTCTGACTGAATGCACTGGATCTCTTGGGCCTCTCCTCTTTGGGCCTAACAGAATGCTTTTCAGCACCCCCCAAATTGCTTTAAATCAGGCCCATTTTCTCCTTTCTCTTTTTATATTTTTTCTTTCTTTTAATTATTTGTTTTAATTATTTAATTAAACTAAAATACTAGTTTAGGTTAATTAATCATGTTTAGTTTTTTTTTTTAAAAATTAATTTAATTAATTATTTTTCTTAATTAAAATTAATTAGGTTTTTAGGGTTTTTTAATTTAATTAATTGAATTTTTTCACTAAAATTAATTAGTTTTCTCAGGGTTCTTAATAAATTCACCACAAACATTTTTTTCATAAAAAATGTTTTATTTTCTATTTTTTTCATATTTTCAGATCATTCGTACTTTCGCGAATGTAATTTATTATTCTCGCATTTTTTATCATGTGGCTGTTTCTCGGTTTGTAATAGTAATTAGGATTTACTTTCTCCATTTTTATTATATACCTCTCCCAAAGCCGTGTAATAGCTTAGGGTTTATTTTCCGCACTTTACCATTTTTCATTATTGTCATATTATTACTGTTAGTAATTAGGTCTTGTATGGAAAGATTAAAAGCGAACAATAGCTAACCCTACTTTCAAAGATAAACATAACTAAAAACAAATCACTCTCACACTCGTACCTCTAGGGTAACTTCCCTTGTTGCCTTTTGATAAAAACAATCTTGTCCCTCGAACGTGGGGACGCTTTAGCATAGTCCCTCGAAAACAAAGATCGTAGTCCCTCGATGGCCCTTTCGATGTTGGCTTCGGTAAACGATCTAGTCATTTAACAATAACTGCTAAAGCGTCCCAACCAGCTGCCTTTGATGATTGTACGATGACCCACGCATGTCCATTCATATCCAATGATATGGATTCCTACTAACTAATGGTAGATAGGACTATCTAAAGGTGTAGGAAAAGTACAATAAAGACCTTGAGTAAGTAGGCCATTGTTAATCGCTTGCTCACAAACATTTCAAAACAAAAACATCTTTCACAAACACTTTCGAAATATTTTCAAACAAACAATTTGTACGCATTCTCGAGGACAGATACGGAAATCATTACAAAATTGCCTCACATTGGCATTTCAAAATATTTTCAAAATATATACACAAAGCAATTTTCAAAAGGAGCTAGCAATTAAGAGCCCGTAGATAACTACAGATGAAAAGGGTGCTAACACCTTCCCTTTTCATAACCTACCCCCCGAACGCAAAATCTTCAAGGTTTTTCTTATTCTTTTCACCATTTTCTTATTGGATAAAAGAAAAGTCGGTGGTGACTCTTGCTATCCGCAACATTTGCGATAAAACATAAACCAATTTAGTTCTCCCAACGTATTACATCAGCCAATCCGAGGCATTCAAGTCGGGATTTGATCCCTCAAACTACGGTCAAATTGGGGCAGTTATGTCGAGATTTGACAAATTTCTCCAAGAATCCGTTGATTAAAGGAGAATCTTGTCAGAATCTGAATATGCATGGGCATTTACTCAAGCATGGTTGAAACCATATCCAACTTTGGTTAGCCAGGAGCCGTGTTCTAAAGTTCACAACACCGGGGTTGTTTACCTTGTTGGTACAAATTTCAGAAAGTCCTTTCAAGGCAATTTTATTCAAAAGGCCCTACAGATAGGAGCGAGAAATTATGCAGGGGGATTTTCTTCTCTTTAAAGGTTGATCAGATCAAGTCCATGTGCCGGCTAAGTAACTTGTGAATTTGAAGAGTATGTCGGGAAGTCAGGATTATTATCTCCAATTGAAGTTTGGATTGTTATTCTTAGAAGGATACGAACAGAAACGCAAAGAGCATGTGAGGTTGTTACCCATACATGGTTCGTGATGGAAATGTTGTTTCCTAGGAGGATTCCTTTCCCCAGTAAAGGATTCGTTGCTACTTGACAAAGGTCTGTCTGCTAAGGGATTTCTCTTCAGAGATCTTTATTCTCCAATGAAGCATCCTCATTTCTCTACATGAGGAGAATGGTTCTTCTCCCAAGAAATTTATGAATCTGTTTAAAGTGAATATGATTTCTTTTCAATGGACTGCAATTTATTTTTGCAGTATCCTCTCTAAAGTCCACTTTTTAGTGGCATTTCTCCTCGGAGTTGACATGTTAGAGTTGCAATTTTGCATCACAATTTTTACCTAGTGGTTGGTAGTTCAAACTGTTTATTCCTCAACAGATGTTACCACTCTATACATGGGGCATATTGCCACAGTTTCTCTTTTTGCAAGTATTATTGGTCTTTTATGACAAGAAGCATACGAGCAAATGAATCAAGAAGGGTCTGTATGCAACCAACATAAAGATTTTTGTAGATTGGGATCCAGTTTCCCCATTGAATGCTCACTCTGCTTAAAACAAAATCATTCATCCCTAGTAAAGGCGTACTCTCGCCCAGACAAAATTCCTCATCTCCAGTGAAAGTATACCCATGCATAATCTCCACTGAAGTCAGCACTCTTGATAAGAGTTTTTTTAAAAGTTTGTCCCTTCCAGAGGGCTGATCTCATAAGAAGTACATTTCATCAGGATTCTGTACAATCTTCTTCTTTAGCACAATCTACCATGTTTCGAAGAATCTGGGAAGGATTGTTTCATTGGACTGGATACCTCTGTTATATCCCCTTGAAGTCAACACCCTGCATCTCTGTGGTTGGTAGTTATCTCCCCAACGAGGTTGTCGTTCATCGTCCCCATGAAATTCATAACTTTTCTACCCAGGGAAGTTTTCCCCTGCTAGGATTTATTGAAAAGTTGTTTTGATCAACATGTTTATTATGCCCAGGTAGAGCAAGTCTTCTGTTTTTTGGGAGAGGTGTGAATAGATGAATGTTGTTTAGGGCTATCTTATCCCCAGTGATAAAGTACTGCTAAAATATTTCCTCAGTGGAGTTCTGAATCTCAAGCTTATGGTTCAATGATGCCCTCATCTTCCCCAAGTGAAGATTGTTACTCCCCAGTGGTAGTATCCCTAATGTGGTATAGGTAGAATTCTTTTATATAAGAATTTCTATGATTCCCCAGTCAAAGTCACTTTTATTGAGGACTTACATCAGAAGGTCCCAGTTCCCAACAAGGTTCTCTTTATCCCTGGAAAGAGATATTGGATTTTTCCCCAGGAAGTTGGGAGTTGGATCAGAGTTCAAAATTTTCTCTGAACTGTAATTTATTTTCCCTAGTAAATATGTACTTTCGCTCGAGAATTCCTCCTCCTCAGTGCAGTCTGTTTCTTTCCAGGTTTTCTCGGAAGAATCGTTTTATTCACCAGCCAGAGATTCTTGATATACTCCCCTTGAAGTCAACATTTTGCGGCTTCCCTAGTGAGATTCACACTCGTTCTCCTCATGAAGTATGTATTCTCCTCCTCAATGAGGGGTGCGCCCTCTCTTTCTCTAATGTGGCCTGCCTATATCAGAGTTTCTTGAAGAGATTCATGTTTACTTATGGGAGATTCTAGTTTGGTATCCTCGTGAGGTGACCATCATCCCCAATGAAGTGATTTCTACTCCCCAGTACAAAAATCCTTGCCGTCTTGAATCTTGCAGAGATGGCTACACCCAGTGCAATGGCTATTGCTGATGTTATCATCTAAAGTTTTTTGGATCCCCAGTGTGAGAGGTAGTCTTTATCCCCAGTCAAAGTCGAATTTCGAGGACCCGCCGGAGTAACCTATCTATTATTCCCCAGTGGAGCAAGCTTTCTTTCCCTAGTGGAGTAAGTGTCATGTCTCCCCAGTGTGGTGTACATAGGAGTTCCAGTCATAACTCTTTCATCCTTGATGATAAAAGATTTTGTTGAGATGTCCCCAATGGAGTTTTTGTCCAAGGATGTTTGTTTCTTCCCCAAGTGAAGATTTTTTTACCCCTTGACAGTGTTATCCCCGGTGTGGTCTGAGTAGAATTCTTTTTATTTAAGAATTTCTATACTCCCCATTAGAAGTTATCTTCGTCAAGAAATCCTACGCGAGAAAGTTTCCATCCCCAGCGAAGCTCTCCTCTTTCTAACAGAAGATAAAGAATTTGTTCCCCAGGAAGTTGGGAGTTTGATTAGAATTCAAGATTTTCTCTGAACTGGAATTTATTTTTGCAGTATTGCTCTCCAGGAAGTTACTTTCCCAATGATATCAATCTTTAGAGCTGGGTAGTTCCGAATCTCATTTCCCCATCGAAGTTTAAAAGGATTTTTCTCTACAGAAGTTCAGATGTGTAAAGATAATCGTTCGAAAGTTCTTGATATTCTTAGCAGCTAATCATTGATGTGCTTTCTCCAGTGCATTACTAAACATGCATCATTATATTGCATCTACCAAAAACAGGAAAAAAATTCAAACTTGCATAAGTATAAGCCTATTATATTCACTTGTGGTAACCAAATTGTTATGCGCTCATATTTGAATTGTCTCCACAGCAAGCATAGGGTGATCCTATTTTGTTTCCCCAACGGAGTTTATTTTGATTTACCACTAGTTGGGTCTTTGGTGCTTTCCATTTCCCCATTGAGTTGTGGTTTTCTCTTGCCCTTGCAAGTCCTTGGCTATTTTACTCGTGTTTGCTTTGCCATCAGAGTGAGAATAAGAGTCAGTGCATAATCTTTATTATTTCTCAAGTATTTGAGTATCCATGCTTGGTGTATGGTAATTCAGATAATTGCCACTTTTAAAGAATTAATACCCAGCCTTTGGTTTGAGGGATATTGTAATTCTTGTATACTTGAAACCTCTTAAAAGTCCAATATGTTTTGGCAACCCTTGTCAGAGTACCCATTGGCTGGTCTCTTTCTCCTGTAAAGTTCGTCTTTAATTTGGTGTTCTCTTTGAATCTACTTTGGTCAGAATTCTCGTCCAGTTTCCCCAGCAGAATCTGTCATGTTGTATCCCTAATAAGTCCGCCTTTGGTCAGTGTTCTCTCTCCAAAAGTCTATATTTGGATAGTTTTCTTTTGATCGGTGAGTTCGTTGATCGTTGTATCTTGATTGGAGTATGCTTTGGTCGGTCTCTTTTCCATATATTTAACATTTCCGGTTAGGTTATGTTTTGATCATTTACTTCCCTTATTTAGGTTTTGTTTTAATCGGTTCTTTTTCTCTGGATTATCCATTTAGACCAGGTTTACCTTCTGTTAGCTTAGCTAACATTTCCGATTAGGTTATGCTTTGATCATTTCCTTCCCTTGTTTAGGTTCTGTTTTGATCACTTCCTTTTCTCTCGTTTATCCGTTTGGATTAGGTTTACCTTCTGTTAGCTTAGCTAACGTTTTTTATTAGGTTATGTTTTGATCATTTCCTTCCCTTGTTTATGTTGTGTTTTGATCAGTTCCTTTTCTCTGGTTTATCCGTTTGGATCGGGTTTACCTTCTGTTAGTTTAGCTAACATTTCCAATTAGGTTATGTTTTGATCATTTCCTTTCCTTGTTTAGGTTCTGTTTTGATCAGTTCCTTTTCTCTGGTTTATCCGTTTGGATCGGGTTTACCTTCTGTTAACTTAACTAACATTTCCGATTAGGTTATGTTTTTATCATTTCCTTCCCTTGTTTAGGTTCTGTTTTTATTAGTTCCTTTTCTCTTGTTTATCCGTTTGGATCGAGTTTACCTTCTGTTAGCTTAGATAACATTTCTGATTAGGTTATGTTTTGATCATTTCCTTCCCTTGTTTAGGTTTTGTTTTGATCAGTTCCTTTTCTCTGGTTTATCTATTTTGATCGGTTTACCTTCTGTTAGCTTAGCTAACATTTCCGGTTAGGTTATGTTTTGATCATTTCCTTCCCTTGTTTAGGTTCTATTTTGACCAGTTCATTTTCTCTGGTTTATCCGTTTGGATCGGGTTTATCTTATGTTAGCTTATCTAACATTCCTGGTTTGGTTAGGTTAGGTTATGTTTTGATCATTTCCTTCCCTTGTTTAGGTTTTATTTTGATCAGTTCCTCTTCTCTGGTTTATTCGTTTGGATCGGATTCACCTTCTATTAGCTTAGCTAACATTTCTAGTTAGGTTATGTTTTGTTCATCCCCTTGCCCTGTTAGAGTCTGTTTTGACCGGTCTCTTTCTCTTGTAGAGTTCACCTTCAATCGGTGCTCTCTGAAGGTAGGGCTTAGTCGGTTCCTTCCCTTTGGCATCCGCGTTAGTCAGGTTCTCTTTCTGTTAGCTTAGCTAACCTTCTCTATTAAGAGTCCTTCAGTGTCTCTTTAAAGTCCAATTATCTGGCATTCTTGGTTAGGAGAATGTATCCTTTATTGTTGGGATTTTCTTTAGTTAGTCTCTTTCTTGTGTTTTCAATAAACTCCTAACATTTGTTTCTTGATGCCCAAATTTCACTTTTATGTGTCTAACTCTGACCAGACATGAATATCTTTATCCTCTATGAGTTTGCCTTTGATCGTCATTTTTTTCTTAGGAATCTACCTTCGGCTTAGTATTCCTTGATGAAGATTCCCCTCCAACTGGTTTCTTTATCCTTAAATCCACCTTCGGCTGGTACCTTTTGTTAAGAGTCCCCTTCAGCTGGTCTCTTTTCATTGTAAGTTCATCTTGATCGACGTTCTTTCCCCTTTAAATCCACCTTCGACTGATACCTTTTGTTAAAAGTCCCCTTCGGCTAGTCTCTTTTCATTGTAAGTTCTCCCTTGATCGATGTTCTTTCCCCTTTAAATCCACCTCCGGCTGATATCATTTGTTAAGGAGACCCCTTCGGTTGGTCTATTTTCTTTGTAAGTTCGCCTTCGACCGACATTATATTCATAGTCAATGTCTATTTGTATCCCCAATAGGTTTGCCTTTGATTGGCATTCCTTTGTTAGACCCTTATTCGATCATTATCTTTCTTGTATATGTCTAACTCTGGCCTGACATATATATCCATTATATTTGTTAAAAGTCTACCTTCGGTTAGTCTTCTTTTCGTTGTGGAGTTCACCTTTAATCGAAATTAATTTCTTAGGAGTCTACCTTCGGCTTAGCCTCCTTGTTGATTCGCCTTTGTGCAGGCATCCTTTGTTAAGAGCCTGCTTCGTTCGGTCTCTTTCTTATATGTTTTTAAATCTGACCAGGCACATATATCTTATCCCCAGTAATTCCGCCTTCACCCAGTGATCTTTTCGCTCGTTAGCTTCGCCTTCACCCGACATTTCTTCTAATTGTTGAGTTTGTTTTTTTATGCAAACATTCTCTGTTCGATATATGAGTTTCTCTTTTGATTCAAGAGATTTCTATCCAGTATTTTTGAAGTCCTCTTTTGATTCAAGCATTCTCTATCCAATATCTTTGGGGTTCTCTTTTGATTCAATAGTTCCTTGTTTCCCCTGTTGAGTTCACTTTTGATGCAAGTGTTCTCCTTTGATATATATGGTCGAGATCTCTTTGTTAGATCTCTTCCATCTTTGATATCTTTGGTCGAGTCCGGTGTGTTAGGTCTCTTCCTCCCTTGATATCTTTGGTTGAAATTGTTGTGTTAGATTTCTTCCTTCCTTGATGTCTGGTCGAGATCGCTTTGTTAGGTCTCTTCCATCTTCGATATCTTTGGTTGAGTCCGTTGTGTTAGGTCTCTCCCATCTTTGATATCTTTGGTTGAAATTGTTATGTTAGATTTCTCCCTCCCTTGATATCTCTGGTCGAGTTCGCTTTGTTAGATATCTTCCATATTCGATATCTTTGATCGAGTCTATTATGTTAGGTCTCTTCCTTTTTTGATATCTTTGGTTGAAATCGTTGTGTTAGATTTCTTCCTTCCTTGATATCTCTGGTCAAGATCACTTTGTTAGATCTCTTCCATATTCGATATCTTCGGTCGAGTCCGATGTGTTAGGTCTCTTCCTTCTTTGATATCTTTGGTTGAAGTCGTTGTGTTAGATTTCTTCCTTCTTTAATCTTTCGTCGAGTTCGCTTTGTTATATCTCTTCCATCTTCGATATCTTCGGTTGAGTCCACTGTGTTAGGTCTCTCCCGTTTTTTATATCTTTGGTTGAAGTCCTTGTGTTAGATTTCTTCCTTCTTTAATCTTTGGTCAAGTTCGCTTTGTTAGGTCTCTTCCATCTTCGATATCTTTAGTTGAGTCTACTGTGTTAGGTCTCTCCCGTCTTTGATATCTTTGGTTGAAATTGATGTGTTAGATTTCTTCCTCCCTTGATATCTTTGGTTGAAATTGCTGTGTTAGATTTCTTCCTCCCTTGATATCTCCCATCGAGTTTGCTTTGTTAGATCTCTTCCATTCCTTGATATCTTCGGTTGAGTCCATTGTGTTAGGTCTCTTCCTTATTTGATATCTTTGGTTGAAATTGTTGTGTTATATTTCTTCCTCCCTTGATACCCTTGGTCGAGTTCGCTTTGTTAGATCTCTTCCATCTTCGATATCTTTGGTTGAGTCTGTTGTGTTAGGTATCTTCCTTCTTTGATATCTTTGGTTGAAGTCATTGTGTTAGATTTCTTCCTTCTTTGATATTTGGTCGAGATTGCTTTGTTAGATCTCTTCCATCTTCGACATCTTCGGTTGAGTCTGCTGTGTTAGGTCTCTTCCTTCTTTGATATCTTTCATTGAAATCAATGTGTTAGATTTCTTCCTCCCTTGATACCCCTGGTCGAGTTTGCTTTGTTATATCTCTTCCATCTTCGATATCTTAGGTTGAGTCTGATGTGTTAGGTCTCTTCCTTCTTTGATATCTTTGTTTGAAGTTGTTGTGTTAGATTTTTTCCTTCTTTGATATCTGGTCGAGATTGCTTTGTTAGATCTCTTCCATCTTTGATATCTTCGGTTGAGTCTGTTGTGTTAGGTCCCTTCCTTCTTTGATATCTTTGGTTGAAGTTGTTGTGTTAGATTTCTTCCTTCCTTGATATCTGGTCAAGATCTCTTTGTTATATCTCTTCCATCTTCGATATCTTCGGTCGATTCCACTGTGTTAGGTCTCTTCCTTCTTTGTTATCTTTGGTTGAAATTACTGTGTTAGATTTCTTCCATCTTCTGTATTTCTGGCCAAGGTCGCTTTGTTAGATCTCTTCCCTCTTTGATGTCTTCAATTGAGTCCACTTTGTTAGGTCTTTTTTTGTCTTTATAACCTTTGGTCTAAATCGTTGTGTTAGATTTCTTTCGTCCTTATCTTTGATCAAAATCGATGTGTTAGATTTCCTCCCTCCTCGATATCTGGTCGAGATCGCTTTGTTAGATTCCTTCCATTTATGATAGTTTCATTTGACTTAGCTTTGTTAAGTCTCATACATCTCTATTATATTTGGGTGAAATCACTGTGAGATCCCGTCTTTTCTCGACATCTTCAATTGAGTCCACTTTGTTAGGTCTCTTTCTTGTTAGATATCTTCATTAGAGTCTGTTGTAGTGGATCTTTTTCTTGAGTATCTGATCTTCGTCTAATATGTCTAACCTTGACCTGACATCCAAGAGATTTACCCAGATAACCACTGTAATCCAAAAAAGCAAAAAAATAGATAAATATAGAAAGCCAAAAGATATAATGATACCCGATTGGCTTCAGAGTGCTAGTTTTACGGGTCTATTAAGTATTCAATCCTCTTTTACCCTAATTGTTTGAAAGGTCATGGCCAATCTCACTCTCTGGTTAAAGAAGATTGAATATGGGTAGCTGTTACACTCCAAAATTTTCCCTCTTCATTATGATCCTAATTGTCTTATATTTCATTATAGTGTGCATACACATATTTCATGGGATCAAGGTATTTCTCGGTGAAAAGAATTGCAAAGAAGCCATTTTCATTAAACAACGCTGTAAACCAGAAACTCGGGGTTTTCCGTGTTCAGATACAATTTTCATATGGGAGGCTATCCAATCAACAGGAAAGCTTTAAAGTCGTCTCAGTATTTTCTTTGTCTCGAGTGTTCAAATCAAGGGCCATTTATATGAAGAAAACCTCTGGAAACCTTATTCTTTTGAAGATGGTAAATTGATTCAACTGCGGATTCACCGTTCTGTGGATATTCAAAAATTCGTAATTCCGATTTTTTTCGTCATCTAAAATTGGTTTTATGTCAAAAGAATCTTCTTAATGTGTGCTCCATTTCATATATTCAGACCGAGAGCCAATTCCTCAAGGAAAGTCTTCGAATGTGCGGATCTTCTAAAGGTGTGCAAGTGAAAATATTGTGGAAAAAGTATGCTGAAGGTGCAGTTTTTGGACACTAAAAAATTCATAACTCGAAGCTCGTTTGTTGTTTTGAACTTGTTCTGGTGGTCAAAATTCCGTCTTGATATCCTCTACATTTTTTTTTTTACAAACGAAAGCCAATTCTATCCATAAGGTATCCAAAAATATGGATTTATCAAGTATTTTCGCACAGGAAATTGTGACAAATGTTCACCTGCTTCATCTTCAGAAAAACATAACTCGGTCGATTTTTATTGTATCAAGCTGGTTCCGGTGGAATTAGTTCAAAAATTGAGTCGGCTAAATATTGGTTTCAGTTTCACAAAACAGAAGGGTCGAAACAAAGAAAATAACGTGATAGCGTCTCATTGGAAAATTCATATCTCGGTCAATTTTTATCCGATAGAGCTCATTTTTGGACACGACGTCTCTAACTCAGAGATCTAAATATTCACAGTTGAGGTCGGAAAGAGATTCGAATTTTAGACACATGAACTTGTCGCTTGTTTGAGTAGTGGTCGAACGAGCTCGTTTTTCGTCGTATGACGTCCGTTCTTTTTGTGTTACGTTTGTAACTCAGTCACGGAGGATTTGAGCGATGTCCCGCGTTGGAAATTTTTATCGTGTACTGTTCCATTTTATTTAAGCCATGAATATGTGGGTTTTAGTCTTTTTCACTAAACTATATAACCATTTCCCACCATTTTTTAGAGAGGATTAGGGATGTCAATGGGGCGGGGCGGGGCCGGGGGGACACTTCCCCATCTTTTTCCCCGCCATCAAATTCATTCCCCGTCCCCGTCCCCGATCTCCGTCACGGGGGAATTTCTATCCCCATCCCCGTTCCCCGCGGGGATCCCCATAGATCCTACATTTATTCATTAATATTTTATTTTTTTAAAATGTTTATATTTTCTATAAAAATAAAAAGCACAAAGAATTCACATATTTATTATGTTATTAAAAAATACTAGTATTTGACATTTATTATTTTTTATTAAAAATACTAATGGAACACAAAATAATAATATTTTTTTTATAAATTTCTATAAAATGCTATAAAATTCAACAAAATGAACTATAATACTTTTTACTTAAAGTAACAATATGCCTAAACAACTAAAAAAATCCAACAACATAATTATGCTTAAAAAACTATACTTCATCAAAACTAATCTAATCTAAAATATATATATTAACTAAAAAACCTAATCTAAAATATATATATTAAATTAACTATATTAAAATAATAGGCGGGGAGGGGTCCCCGCGGGGCGGGGTCCCCGCGGGGCGGGGTCCCCGCGGGGCGGGGGGTGTATTCCCCGTCCCCGTCCCCGAAATGCTCTCGGGGGAATTTTTCTCCCCATCCCCGCCCCCACGGGGGAAAATTCCCCATCTTTGGGGCCCCGAACGGGGCGTTCCCCGCAGGGATCCCCATTAACAGGTCCAAACTGACATCCCTAGAGAGGACCTCATTTTTCATAAAAACTCAAATTTCATCTCTCACTTTTTCCCTCTCAATTCTATCATTCCAAAATTCATCTTCTCCAATTCCTAACAAACTTTTCTCTTCAATTCTCAAACTCCATAACCAAAAACCTTCACAAATTCATCAATTCTTCACAAAATCTTCAACAAATTCTCAAGAAAACTCCAAAACTTAAATTTTCTCTCTCACTTTTTCCCTCCGCCAATCCTCTTCCTCTTCGTGATATTATGATCATCATCCATATTTAATTCTTCTTCAATTCTCCTTTGAATCTTTGAGGTGACATACTCTTTTCATAGTTTTGTTATGTAATTGTTTAGAAGTGGACACAATTGTGATGAATTAGTGATTGTGTTAACATAGAATTGTTAGGTTTTAGTAGTTGTTAACATAAATCTAAGCTTAGCTTGTTAATTTTAGTTAGGATTTAATATAGAATTGATATAGAAATCTTAGCATAAACCTTGCACACTAGGTGTTTTCTCAATTTCCTCTTAGAACTAACAGAGTAGAAATTAACATGGAACATGTGTTTGTGCTAGTTTTGTGTTGATTCTTGACTTTGATCATGGCTAGAGTAAGAATTGGTTGAATTGACATATTATTGTGATTCTAATTTATTAGTTTGTTCACTAAGCACTTGCGTTGTTGTTGTGTGTGCAACTTTTGCCAACTTTGATAACGTGTCGAGATTTCGTGTTGAAGCTTTGTTGCTTGTGTACTCACTAACTCTTAGCTTGTTATTTCAATATTGGGGCACTAACCTTACTAACACTTTGTGTTGATTTATAATTATTGTTGATGTGATTCAAGGTAGCATACTAACATAATGTTTGTAATTCACCATTCTTATGCTAACAATTGGTATTAGATGTATGTGCTAACATTTGTTCAAGTTACTAACACTTTTCTCTCTTTTTACATAATGATTGAATTTTGCTATCTGGTGTGATTTCTTGTGTTTGGAAATTTCTATGAGTTGAGATAGTTTCCAATAGACTCAAGCATCATAACAAAACATATTTGACAAACCTTGGCTTGAGTTTAGTGGAAATTTGCTTAACACTTGAAAATTGGCCAAAATCAACATAATCGGTATTTTTGTCATAACTTTTGATCCGTAATGAGTTTTTTCTCCCTTTCTTAATGAAAACTAATTTTCTTGAGCCATTCAAAGATCTTCACTCATACGGTTTTTCAATTTGGACAATTTCACCCGGTTTTACTATTATTGGAACTGTTACGGAAATTGCATTTTCGAGTAAAATTTGATCGAATCGACTGCATTTTTGAAACCGTTTGCGTGTGTATATGTTCCATTAATTTTCATAATTCATTCCGGGAAACTTTTGAGGTTGTGCCGATGTTCCGGGTTCACTTTTACAACATGTACATGTTATGTTTTTTTGTACTCGAAATGTGTTGTTTTACACTAATTCTTGTTTGTGATAACACCATTTCTCTTAGCTTGTGTAACTTCTAGCTTGTGATAATCCTACTAACTTGTAGTTTGTTCTCTAATGCTAAGTTGCTTACATAATCTTTTCCATTACACTAACATTGTTGCTGCTTTCACTTTGTCCACATTCTCTCAATTTTAACTTTATGTGCAATTTCAAAGTGTGTAGAATTTGTTGACTCTTGTTAGAAATACTTGTTTGTTTGAGTTGTGACATATTCCAATTAGCTCAAAGAAATTTACAAGACCATTTCCAAGTGCCAAAACTTGAGTCAATTGGAAAATGACACAAACACTCAAATTTTCAAACTTTTGTAACATAATCTCCATTTCGTCATAACTTTTGAACCGTGTTGACTTTTTTTCAATTTCTATTAATGAAAACCAGGTTTTTCGATGCTTCCAAAGCTGTTCACGTGATTAGTTTTTCGTTTCGGGCTTTTTTATCACTTTTTGCTATTGTACAGAACTGTAAAACAACCTAAAAGTCTTGTTTCCGTGCCGAATTAATTAAAACCAAGTTCATTTTTGAGTTTGTTGGGGCATTTGCAGTCAACCATGCGATTTTCATTTAATTTCGGACAACTAAATTTTGACGCTTATTTTCCATTTTCAGTGTTTTATCGATCCGATTGACTTGTACTTTGTACCTTTGACTTGTATGTGACATATTTGTACTTATCTATCCTAGTATGTACTATCGTACTTGTATTTGCATAGTTTCTAACCCTTTAGAGCTTACTTTGCAAATTGACGTCGCCATTTTTTTCTTCTATTTTGTGACTTTTCCGGATTTTCATGTTTCGAGCTAGTTTTGAAACTCTAAGTTGCTCCCTTGTTATCTCTAACTTGTTTGCTAAGTTTGTACAAGGATTCCATAGATATATCTCAATGACACTTTCTTGTTCGGTATTCCACTTTACTTGTGGGATACCGCATTTTACACATGTCGATGCTATGATATTCCGCTTTACTTGCGGGATACCAAATGTACATTCTCTTGTCCCTCATTCGAGGTGTATACTTGTACATATTATCTTGTCTGCACTGTTTGGTTTCTCGCAGGATACTTGCACGATTGTGATTTACTTTCACGATCGACAACACTGACTTTGCATTTGATGCCTTGCACATATTCTGACATTGTGTTGTTGATGCTAGCTTGTGGCACCTTCTGGGTTTCCTACACTCGTTGCGTTCGCTTTACAGATTCTTATTATTTGTTTGGTATAGTTTCAGACCATTTGTTGTAATAATACATTTTACTACTTTCTAGATATCATGAGAAGTAGGAAATAAAGAGCGTGCGCTCGAAGTCGCTGTTTAAAGTCCTGTAGCAGGAACTGCTTTTTGTGTGTTTGTTTAAAATCCTACTTTTGAAGTAGGTATTCCACACATGTGTTTACATTTATGCTTGCATCTATTTCCCCATCACTTATTGAAGTCCTCAAAATGAGGCGGGTGGAAAGGGTTAGCAATTAACCCCCGTACATTTCGTCTGTGTCATCCTTAGCTTGTGACGCACCATGATGCTTCGTAGTTGTGCCTACTCTTGTTATTGAGTCTTCAAGTGGAAAAAAGTTTCGCAATTAAACCCCCACTCTTTGTTAGGAGTTCGCATTGGCCGATGCTGACACTCCATAATTGTTCATATTGTCTTCTATCTCCCACCTCAATTTTCT
Organism: Vicia faba; assembly: GCA_948472305.1. Lineage (NCBI taxonomy): Eukaryota > Viridiplantae > Streptophyta > Magnoliopsida > Fabales > Fabaceae > Vicia > Vicia faba. The sequence goes on from OX451735.1 coordinate 359,445,007, forward strand.
ATATCATGGTTAGGGGTTTAGTCGCTTTGGACATCACATTTTTCTTTGTTTTTTTCCTATCCCCTTCCCGCTTGTTTTCCTCGGTCAATATGACCCCTTGGCTAAAGCTTCCCGTTTCATCCCATTTCCCTCTTGTTTGCCTTAGTTGATATGACCCCTTGGCTAAAGCATCCCTACTGTATTTTGTACCTACCTCGATCAGTTATGTATTGGTTAGGCCTTTACCCGAGTTAGTGTGCATTATCCGTGGCATGTGTGTGCTCTCTTGAGCCTGTGGATTACTTGCTTTCCATACTCATGTACATGTTTTCTTAGGTTGTGAACCTTTGGCATGTTCCCTTAGGAGCTCTTGATTCACCATTTGATGGTGATTTGAGATAAACATAAGTTTAGGTTGTGAACCTTTGCTATGCTCCCTTAGGACTTCTCGTTTCATCCTTTGGTGATGATTTGAGATAGACATTAGGATTGTAATCCATGCATACTAACATATGGTAGAGATTTTCCTTTTCAAACTCAACCTTAGGATCAATCATTGTATGATAATATTAGGATTAGATTTAGGATAGCCCCCCTTAGATGTTTTTTCTTTCTTTTACATTCTTGCATTAAGACTAAAACTCTTTTTCTTGAAAAAATGCATAAAACATCTAACAATTTTCAAATCCTTTTTTAAGGTAAAAAATATCAACCAATACAAACTCTTTTTTGCCTTCGGGCCCTTTTCTTTCAAACTTTTCAAAAGAACATGTTAATTCACTTCTGTGCTGACACGTGAGTCTCCAAAGGCCGAGCTGCGACAGAAGGCGAAATTAATATCATTCATTAAAAAACTCAAAATAAATCAAAACATGTGAGCCGAACTACAGTAACTCTGATTCCTCAAAAAGGATACGTAGGCATTGGGGTAGGTCCTAAGAGAGAGCAACTTTATTTTCCCTACATTATTTTCTCTTTTCTTTTGCATGCATTCCTTCTTTTCATTTTCTTTTAGCTCTTAAGCTTAGATTGGAAACACACTCTTTGATTAGAATAATATGAGTGGATACCGTAGAGTACTGCGGGCGTGTGAGGTGCTAATACCCCCCCCCCCCCCCCCCCCCTCGCGTAACAGATTCCCTTACCCATATCTCTTGGTCGTTTGACCTTGATTTCACCCTTCTCAGTTTTACTCAATGTTTACCTTTTCCTTCCTGTGGGATAAAAATGTTCGATGATGACTTCATTGATTTCATCTTGATGATTTGTTCAGCCAGTTATTTCAATAAACAGCATACTTGGATCACAATCCAATTATCTAAAACCTACCCCAAAACCTATATAAATTACATTTTTTAGTATTTTTGGACTGAACTCTTTTAACTCTCAACATCTATTAACCATATTTTCACACTTAACCAATTTCACATTTTCTCTCAAACTCTCATAAATCTCTTTTTCCTCACCCTCACTCAAAGTTCAATACTAACACCAATTAGAACTCCACATTGAAGTTCTAATCTTGGTGGAACTTAGCCACTTTCATCACAAACTTCTAATCAACCATTTATCATCCATATTCAGCATTCATCATCAATCAAAATTCATCATCTAAAATTCAATTCAACAAAGTTTCAAGTATCATCAATATTCAAAAATAATTCACCAAGGCTTTCACTCAAGAATAATTATCATCATCCATAATCATATGTTCATCAAGAGTTTGAAAATTAATTGGATTAAAGGAGCTTACTTTGAAGTTTTCCGGGTTTCTTATTGGTAAATTCGTCGCCGACTCTCAACATTAACCGGGGCAAATCTCCACTCCGTCCGTAAGATATTTCACCCCTCTTTTTCGTATTTTACATTGTCGCTTCCGAATGGATTGGAACATTATATCGAGCACCTTGCGTGCAATAGTGAAATATATATTTTTCTTCAATTCTATCAGTAAATTCTCTTCCAATTCGACTTCATAAGTGTTGTATGCTTGCTAATTATTGTGTTCGGTCAAAAATTTGCATCAAAACCAGTCCCAAATCGCATGTAATTCAAACCGTTAATTATGCCGAAACCGAAAAAAATGGAAAAATCATACCTTAAAGGTTTTGCATGAACTCATATACCATTTGAATCGATTTTTCACGCTGATCACAAATATATAATTAGTTTTTTGTTTTGATGCATATTTTAATCGAACCAACACATTCTTTGATAGAATTTGTATCCACTTTTTGTCCCGACTCAATATTTTTTGTAGCTCGTTCCACAATTTGCATTATATATATCTGAATTCTCCATAAAAATTCTGATTTCGATTATATATTAATTTGTCTAAATCGGTTCTATTTAGCATTACCAGAAAATTGTCCAAAATTAGTTCTCATATGATATTGTTGCAGTGTAGCTTATATATGCACTGTAACTTAGGGTCTCTTTGGTCAATCGAGGGGAGGGGGGGGGGGGGGGGGGGGGGGGGATGGATTTAAATTACATATATGGTTAGTTCAAAATAAGAAAAGGGAGGGGAAAAGAGACATTTTACTTACAAATATGGTTGGTTCACAAGGGATTTACTTTTATATCTTTGTAATTTTATCATAAGACTTATAATATTTGTTGTTTATAATCAAAAATACAAATTCAATGACGAAATAAGTATTCAACCAGAGAATATTATAAAAGATTTTATAATAACGTAACAATTATGATATATAATTTTAAAAATATTATCGAATATAATAAATATAACAAAAAATATTATAAACAAAAATATTACAATAATTAAAAAGTAATATTAAAATATATTAAATAAAATAAAAAAAATTAAACACATATTATGATAATAAGATGAAGATATGAAAGTATAAGAAAGTATAAAAGAAAGATAAAACTTATTCAAAATAGAACTTTTAAAATTTTAAAAAGTTAAATTTTATATTTAAATAAATATGTAAATATAATTATAATTAAAAAGAAATATCTTCCCTCCCTCCAAATTCCTCTAAATTAGAGGGAAACAAAAAGTGGTTCAGGAGAAATTTTAGTCCCCTCCATCTATTAAATATTCTCTTTCCCTTCTTCCCCTCCCTTCCCATCTATTTACTCCCAACCAAACAGACTCTTAGTAGTTATTATATATATATTATAAAGACATAAAGAATATAGTATATATACATATTGAAAAACAGAAAGAATATATATATATATATATATATATATATATATATATATATATATATATATATATATATCCAAAATGTAAGATTATAAGTAGTATTAAAAAATGTATACTTTAGTGTTTCGGCGAGACTTTATTGTATTTTCTTTTTGATCAATTGAGTATTTAGGACCTAATTTAATTTTCATTATTACACTATTTTTATTGGGGTTTCTTTATGCACTCTTATGTCTTTTTAGAAGTTTTTGGCAAAATTTTCGTAATACCTCTAAAATTTGGATATGTATATCTGAATAAACTAAATATTTCATTTTCAAGGGATTTTAGATATACATATCCGAACGAATCTTAATATTTCATTTTCAGAGAGTTTTCGATATGTATATCCGAAATAAACATATTATTCTCTAATTATTATTAACTTTTTAAAATAATCATTTACTAACATATTAAAAATAAATTATAAATTACATAGTAATTCCTGTTTAAAATAAATTATTTAGACTTAAAATTTCTAAACAACTTTATTGTATTCTTTTAAAACTATCACAAATTAAAATAGTAATTTATTTATAAAAAAAAACGAATGATATATCTTTTAAATTAAAAGAAGTTAAGGTATACATTAAAAATATTAATATGTCAAATGACTATGTTAAAAGTTATAATATAACTTTTATCTTTTAAACAAAATAGAGAAATTATGCTTTAAGATATATAATATTTTTATATTTTGATTTAAGTCTTAACTTAATTTAAAACTCTAATTATTTCTTTTTAAATATAGTAAAAACAAATATAAAATAAATAATAGCACAAAAATTATATGTATTTAAAATAAATATTATTCAAATTTAGAATGATCACAAATTAAATTTAAAATAAAATTAAAGTAAAATTGAGATATTAGATTATTTCGGATATGCATATTCAAAAATCCTCTACAAATAAAATATTGAGTTATTTTAGATATACATATCTAAAAATTCGTTGAAAATAAAATATAGACGTTCGTTCGGATATTCATATCCGAAGGACATTTTAAAATTTTTAGAAGTTTTTTCACCCATATAAAGATATACTAAGAAATCTCATCTTTATTTGCCAATACATTCCATAGGCTCTCTTGAGAATAATTTGGATCTCTAAGTCCAATATTTTGATCTCTAATTATAATACTTAACACCCTTTGGGTAATTAATTAATTACTAGCTTATTTGATTTGTTGTCGTTTTTTGTGGTAATTATTTTTTATCTTTTTAGTTCATGACTCGACTAGTGTGTGAATTAAAGATATGGTTGTACGTTGCTTGAATTTTGTTCATGATTTAATTAATTGGTTAATTGGTTAAACATGATTCCTTAGAAATTTAGTATTGATTAATTATTTTGGTTAACTTGCTATATTTTGAATCTAAGGGTTAATTACTTTTTAATATTGGAAAAAAAATAAAATATAGAGAAAAAAGAAGAACAAAATAATAACACGAGAGATTAGTGTGGAAACTTTAAAACCGGTAAAAAATCACGATCGTTGTCAAATGACAATCAGAGAATATCACTATGTAAAAATTGTTACAACATATAAACTATCTCAAACACCCCAGACCCCAATACACCACACTCTCTAAAACAAATATTTAACTACCTCTCACAGCACTCTAAAACAAGAGTGTAAGAGAAAATGAAAAAGTCAAATACAAATTTAAAGTGTTTTTGACTGGTACATCTTGTAAAAAAAACTTGAATATTATATATAGTCTTGGACTCCCTCTTCCTTTACAAAAATAAGCAATGTGAGACTTCTTTAACATGTATATTTTCAACCAACCCCAATAATCTCCACCTTGATTGAAAATAATACATTAACTTTCATTATCTTCATCGTCAATTATACTCCACAATAAAGAGTATAGTCACTTAGAGCTACACCACTCCAAGAATTTTCACATTGTCTTCACCGACAATCATAGTTTTAAAAACTATCATACTCCACTTAAAAAAGAGTATACTTCACTTGAAACTAAACTAATTCAAGATTTTTCGCATGTCGAAAACCAGGTTGAAACTTTACGGTGCAACGTCTATGTTGGCAGAAAGCTCTTCAACCATCGATATAATCTCACAACACACTTTCACTACTACGAAAAGGCCTTTAACAACAGTTGGAAATGATATATATATATATATATATATATATATATATATATATATATATATATATATATATATATATATATATATATATAATCACGTAGGTCTAGGCGTTGTTATATAGAGTGTGGTTGTATATGTGTTACTTTCAATCACGATCTAGTGATAATAATAGTAAACTATGAAGTGTGCGCCCTATAACAACAGTTCTGAGAAAGAACTATTGTGATATTGTTTATGAATAAATCTCATTCGTATCATATCATAATCAACAACACACCATTTGTGAATTGATATAAAACTTGTATTACATCAAACTATACGTAAGTAGGAATATCAAATAAGGGAAAAAGATATATGAAAAGACAAGTAGATATAATCATTCATTCAACAACTCAAGAAATTAAAGAACCAATAATGAGCAAACTTGACATGCATGAAATCTTTTAACTTTTAGACTTTCAAGGATCAGAGAAGAGGGAGAATCAGAAGAAACAATATAAAATCAAAATCACTCTTTGAACCAAAACACAAAAAGAACTTTCATCCAAAGAAATAAGAGAAGAAGAAGAACCAAAATAGATACTTCTATTGATGTTTCCAACAATGTTGAGAGAGCTTCAAACAATATTGAAGATGTTCTGCCTCCTCAGAATCAAGAATTGTTAAGACCTAGGAGAGCTCTCAGGCAGAGGAGAGCAAGAAGAAGAAGGAGAAGAAAAGTGAGAAGACAAATGATTTTTTTCCTGATTCTGATGATGAAGATGAATCAGATTATACTTGGTCAAGCTTTTTCTGAGCCAGAAGATTTAGATATGATTATAAAGGCCTTTTGTAATGAAAGTTTATGTAATTAAATTTTAATCTTTCTACTTAATTCTAGGGCTTTATCAACTTAAATTATCAACTTAAACTATCAGCTTAAAATATCAACTTAAACTATCAGCTTAAACTATCAGCTATAAAATCTATCAACTAATATACACACATCTTAGAAAAGCTAAAATAACAAACATATAATTGTAATTGAAAATTCAACAGTTTGTGATGAACTTACTCGTAAGAAACCGTATGATAATTGCAAATGTTGTCTTCCAACGCAGCTCAAACTTCGACAACACTTTATTCACCGTCCTTTGCATTGTCAATTATACGAAGATGATGAGAAAGATGAGTGTCATGTCTTCTTTGGATGTACCTATACCAATCAGTGTTGGCGAGTGGCTGGATTATTATCTATTATAGAACCTAAGATACAAATGTTTAATGATGTTAAATCCCTTATCATTGATGTTATTAGCAAGAAAGATATGTGGGTCTCAGGGTGATTTGCAGTTATAATGGGGATGTTGTGGAATAATATGAACAATTTCACGTGGAATGGCGAAAGAGGGGGTTTTATGCATTTAGATATCCAAACTTTTCATACTTGGCAAAATTGGTTCAAGGCTCAAAAGGATGACAATAATGATAGTGGTGAAATTTATCACCAATCGGCTTGGATTCTGCAAAATAATGGGTGGATAAAGTGTAATGTGGGTGTCGACTTCAATCTCCAAAGAAATACGACCAATCGGGTCCGGTACTTTAGAGATAGTTTCGGTATCTTTGTTTGTGCAGGTACAACTTGGGACTACGATATCCTCTCAACAGTAGAAGCCGAAGCTATGGCGCTGAATGAAGCAGTTGAGTCGACAATTCATATGCAGGTCGTCCATGTTCAATTTGAGGTTGGTTCTCAAATATTTATTCAAGCTATCCATGCCAGTAAAGATGGAAGCTCGGAATTTAACTTAACTATCAAATTTATTAAGAATTTACTGTTTGTATTCATAACTTTGAGGTAAAATTTGTAAGACGCCGAGCGAATTTAATTACTCACTTGTTAGAGTGACCAATTCTTGGACTAGGCGCAACGTTGTCGATTTGATTTCTCCTTGTATTGAACAATAATTATGGAATGATATGAATTAATTTCTTTGAGGAAAAAAAATTGTGATTATCTTAATTGTAATTGTGACAAAGTTAATTTAAATTTTATGATTTCTTTTATTAAATATCATTTTTTTTTTAAATTTTAAAATCTCAATCAAATTCATCCTCCAAGATTAATAAATTCACAAGTCTATTATGTTTAGCATTTAGTTTACAAAAAAATTCATAAAATAATATTTAACCTATAGTATTCTTACATGTTCACTAATTCAAAAACATTTGCATTGCATTTGCATTGCAAAGGCCTGTCCTCTCTTCCGACAGTTGAAAATACAACGCGTTTCATACCTTCATATGTGCGTTCTACTCAATCTTAACCCTTTTCCGCCAACCTCAGAGATCCACACTCATCGCTACGCTAATCGCACACCTCATTCATCAATTTTCTCTTCGATTCAACTCGATTCGGTTTATCTCTCTATCTTTCTCTCACCTTTTCGATCCGCATTTTCATTTCTCAATTTAACATCAATTTTGCGTTTATGCATTCCGAATCGGCTTCGCAAGAACTCATCTAATCATCAATTTAGGGTTAACATTTTTGAATAATGATTTGGTTAAGTTTAGCTGTTTGTTAATTGACTTGTTAATTAGTTGTTAATTTGTTGAAATTTTGCGTGTTGAAGATTGTTAGAAGAATTGGAAGAGGGGAAAAAGTGAAAGAGATATTAGTTGTTTGTGGTTTTCATCTATGTTTGGAGGTCCTGTTGTTCCTGCTAACAGTCCTCACTTACGCAAGTCTGGGAGTAGAGCTGTTGTCTATGATTTTGGTATTTTTTTTTAATGGATTATGTTTCTATTTTAGGTTTCTCGATGTTTTGGTTTTTGGTGTTCTATTGACGTGATTTATGGTTTGTGATGTTTGTAGATGAATATGAGGGGGAGGGTGGGGCTGATGAAAGTTTATTGCATTCTGGTGAGGTGAATGATTCGAGGGGTGGTACAACGCCGATGAGTGCTACTGCTATGATGCCCTCGCCTATTTTGTTGTGGAGATTCAAGGTTTTTTGTTTATTTTTTTTGCTTGTTTTGTTTTAGGTGTTAGAAAGTAATTTTGAATTTTCTTGTAAGTTTTTTCTATAATGTGTTTTATGCTTTTGTTTGAATGAATGCAAAGGTTTTTTTGAATGATGGAAGTGATGTTTCTTTTATTCTTGTGAGATGCTTTATATTTGATTCTTTTGGAGAGAAAATTTTAGGGTCAGTTGACATAACTTAATTGAGAAGTGAGAACAACAGGCAATCATTCGGTTGTTATTTCTTCATACTTGAATATGTTATTTTCATTATGAAGTATAATATGACTTTAGGTCTATTGTATACTTCAAACTGCTCTCTTTCTATTTTTTCACAAATATAATTGAGGTTGATGTCCAGGTACTATTGTTCCTTATTTGGGGCTGCATTTGTTGCAAGGTAAGTAATGTTTTCCTCTACAATACTTCTTCTCATTTCCCTCCATGTGATTTGAGGTTAAGATAATATCTTCTTAAGGATTTCAGCACGTTGCTTCAATCTTATGCGCCATGGTGGAAACTTGCAGATTGGATGGGATTCTGTAATGAGAATGAGTGCAGACAAGCGGGATTTATTCATATATGAAGCATTTTTGTATTTTAATCCTCTTCTTCTCGCGGTTAGTTTTCTCCCCACTATTTCAGTTTCTATGTTTGCATATGGATTCAAGGATATTAAATTTATACTTTTAAATTTTCTTTACATTCTTTATTGTATCATTGTGTTTCATTTTCATCTCATTGATATGTTTCAGACTTTGATGGTTTGGCTTTGGGGAACCAACTTATGGTTTTTTGCTCAGGGTGGAGTTAATTATTCAAAAATATTTGATCTTGATCAAAATCATCTGACACACACAGAAATATGGAAGGTATCAACTTGCCAATTTAACTCATGTCATGTTTGACACATTGGTTTCTATAGGACCGTAAGGGAAATTAAAATGGGAGTGACATTTCCTGGAAATTGGAAGTTAGCATCCATTTTTGTTCCAAATTTTGGTTTTCTCAATAATGAACTTTTACTTTTATTTTGTCAATCCATTTTTATGCTTAGTACATAAAGTAAGCATCAAATGGAATCTTAGTTAAAACTAGTAAAGACCAATAAAGACCAAAACAAACATGGATTCATTCCTGTTCGCAAGGAATGAACACTCTTGTGCTTTAGGAGAGAATATGATTTCCTTAGAAGGTCAAGGTGTAGAACATAAGCATCATACCCTTTTTTTTAACATAAAAACATAAACTAAGTAGCACTGATTCCTCTTGAATATGATATGTTGAAATTGAAGGATCAATCTGTGTACTACATATGGTATAAGTAATCTTGCATTTATTACACTAATCTTTTTGTTAGTTTTTGGTGTTTTGGTTTCAATTACGGTTATGATATTGCTGAATGACAGCCTGATACCTAGAAAGCATTAATGCCACACATTTAGATATGGTATCATTGACAAAAGACATGAGATACTGTAAATTTGAAGTTTTTATAAGATGTAACTAGGATGTAATTCAACCCTCAAAATTAGTACAGTTAATATAAGAACAGAAACCTGAAATAGAAAAAGAAAACAAATATTTTAAAAATTAGCTTATGGCATTTTAAATATAGTAACGTTCTTTCATTTATCTAATTATTGTGGTATTTTCATACATATATGAAAGTTCAAAAAATTGAAGGAAAAAAAAGTGAAGTCCAATTAGAAGTGTCCTACATGGATACAGCACGACACAACTACTGTTTAGAAGTCGTTGTGCTTTCTTGTCTAGTGCTATAAAACTCCTAGCGTAATAGAGTCTAGGGGAGTCAAACTATTGTGGTTATATTGTATGCAGCCTTACCTTACATTTTCCAGAAGCTGATTCTATTACTCAAGTCTATGATATCCCAGTCAATAGGCATATGGTAACAAATCCAACTGCTGTGCCACCCTTCACTGTTATTATAGCTTAAAAGGCTAATATTCCTGGCTTTCTTCTCAGTTCTCAGCCATTTTTCTAATTCTTTTTCTCTTTTTACACTTTGTTCTTCACTTTCTGATAATTAGTCTCAAGTGTTTGACTTGTATCTTTCGCCCCTAAACTTTTTCCATTGATTGTTGCAGTGTGCCATGTGGATGACAGTTATTGTTCCAACCAGTATGACAGCATATATTTATCTTTATTCTCGTGGAGAAGTCGCATATGCTGCATCACAACCAGTGTAATAGATGCATCCACACTTATTACTTGTGTTTGCTCGGTTATCACTCTTCTCAATTTAGTATTGTAGTATTTTCATTTGCTAATTGCTTTATATATATGATTGATAAATATTCAGTTCCATTTTGTGCTGCCTTTTATACCTTATATTGGAAGCATGTTGAATTTTTCATGTACCCTTCTGCAGGTGCTCTTGTATGCTGCTATTGTAATGGTTTTGATATTCCCCTTCGATATCTTCTATTTTTCGTCTAGATATTTCTTCTTAAGGACACTCTGGCGAATAGTTTTCCCACTACAGGCAAGTTTGCTTTTATTTGGATGTATTATGTTGTGTCAAGTTCTTGCTGTGCTACTCTTGAAATAGTGGTCAGTAGTTATTGAATTATATATATGTTATGCACGAGCAAGGAGACATATAAGCATGAAAATATAATGCTTCATTCATGAATATCATATTCACACGCTTCTTCTCCGTGTTCAGTGTCATATAAATAACAAAAATACCCATGTAACTCTCTCTCATTTGGCATCCATTAAGAAAGAAGCAACCGGTGTTTTTTCACATTAGATGAAATGATTGTAATGCAGATGCTTATGTACATGTTGTTCTACTTCTCAATGTAACAAAGGGAGGAGAAAACTGCCAAGACAAGACTATTCACTACTTATCATAAATAGTAAGCTATTCATAGGAGAATGACCTTTATCACAGCCATTTCCAAGATAGTTCCCACTAATTAATGACATATGTAAACAACCTTTACTAGTAAATGCACAAATAAAACAATTAAAGGCAGTGGGTTGAAGCTTTCTTTGAAGATGCCCAGAACTATTGCAGTGTTTTAAAACATAGAAGAGAATTATTGTTGTTCTTTATTTATTTAGATTCTTAAGACTTGATATTTGAGCCTAAGCTTTCCCCTTTCTTTTCTCTATCCCTCATCGACTTATACTTTTGGTATGTTGTTGGAACCAGGCTTGTATATGATCTGACATTGTTCTATTTTCATGAAAACAGGCAATATCATTCGCTGATTTTTTCTTGGCTGATATCTTAACTTCCATGGTAAAGGTATGCTTTCTCTTCAATATTATCTTTCACTTGAAAAATCTATTCTCTCCCATCTTATTCTTCATTAATAATTTTATTTACTAGGTTTTTAGCCTAAGTATTAGTTTATTTATATGTCTAAAGGCATCTTTTCCTGTATTTAGTTACCTTTGTTACTGTTATAGAGGTCCAATTCTGGCACACATGATACAACCTGAGTTTAGAATTGGCATAATTTGTTGATCTAATCCAAAGTTTAGCTCCCAAGTTTCTATTAACCCACTTCAATATTTATTTTGATTACTATTGCAATTTTATGCAGGTCTTTTCTGATTTGGAGCGTTCAGTATGTAGGATGGTCCACCGGCAGGTTCGATCCTTATAAATCCATGTCCTTCTAGTATCAGTTAGGGAGTTCATATTAGCATGTTTTAGTGTAGCTTTTGAGTTTCCTATTCTGATGATCCCATGAATTTGGTCAACTTCAAATATATAAATAATAAAATTATAATCATTTTCTTTTGTATATCATTGGGATTATGTATAGCATTGAGTTTCCTATGCCAATAGTTTTCTAGAGCTAAATCAGCTCAGTTGATTCTATAATATTAAAATTTGTAATTCAACTACGATTTTGATTGTGCTTACCGTTCCCAAATCTTATATAGAGTAATTTATTTCTTAGTGATTAAAATTTATATACATTACATAGATTTTACTTAAAGTTGTTGCTTCAGTTTTCTCACAAGTGGATGCATTTTAAATTTCTTTGTAGGTTGCAACAATTGCTTGGTTGGAAGCTGATTCTATTTGTGGCAGTCATTCTGTTGCAATTCCTTTAGTTCTTGTTTTGCCTTACGTTTTTCGCTTAAACCAATGTCTCCGGCAGTACAAAGATACTGGAGAAAAAACTGCACTTCTGAATGGTAAGTGCTCTTGGTTGCTATAATTAATTAAAGCCCCTGTCCTGTTTCCTTTTTAGAATTTGAATTGTATCAGTAATCATTTAAATTTTGCAAGTTTATGAAGTCATGCTTGTAGTCAAATACATCACAATTTAGGGCACATTTTCCTCTATTTTGCTTGTTTTGCTGCCATGTGCAAAGTAGTCAGAATCGAGATCCTACATTAGACCGGGGAGGGGTCACAAGCTCGTGAATCGGAGGATCGTAACACGGATCGTAAGATCCTACCAATTTTACAAACTTATGTATATTGCATATTTTTTCATTAATATGCATATAAAAAGAAATATGCAGGGAGAAAAAATAAAAAGGCTAACAGGTTATGTTTAGTAATGCCATCTGATGAATAAAAAACTGAGTGATTATATTTAAAGTAGTGAGAGAGGGGAAACGAATGAGAAGAAACAACTATTGAATAAATGAATTGGTAGCTCAGGCTGTAATGGGAAAGGATTCGGTGGCTGTACTTGGAAATGTTTTAAAAAATTAATAGGATTAAGTAGGTATTATTGGGAAGGATTTCAAAAGCTAATATGGAAGTTAATTGGAATTTAAGAGGAGAATTAAATGGGGGCAGAGTACAGCAAAAATAAAAAATGAGCAGAAATGGTAGAAACTACAGAAACGGCATAAACACAGTGTTCCTACGTGTTTTGACGGCGATCCCACCAATCCTACCAAAATATGATTTTTTCCCCTCAGCACAGTCGCCAGGCTTAGCAAAATCGTAGAATCGGACGATCCTACGAGAAGGATCGCGATTCTGACTACCATGGCCATGTGTTTGGGGATTCACTTTGTTATTACCTTATTTATATAGTAATCCTATACAACTTTGCTATGTCGGATTTCTTGAAAGCTTCAGTTGCAGTTTGAAAATTCTCTTAATATATTTTTAATAATTTTTGGTGTTATCATCGACTTATTCCTGTGTATTAAATGGAATGTGGTTGTTGTATACTCCCTCTGGAATGAAATAAAAGCAAAAAAGAACATCTGAAAAATCTATGTATCTTGTCTTAATTTTAAACGACATGCATCAATTTTTCACATACCATTTTTGCCTATATGGACGGAGTATGTTTTAAACTGGTAAAATCTGTCAGGTGAACTTGGGACAGTTTAGTCTATGTCAGAATCATCTTTCATGCATGATAATAAATCTTAGAATTTTGGTTGGGTTTAATTCTTCTCCACAAAACCAACATGTAAGGCAAGGACTGCCCAAGCCTTGTAAGCCCTATCAAAGTCATATCTCTAAGAAATGTGAGATTAAACCCACGCCTCACACCCTGCACAATGAAGGTGTCGGAGGCTGCAATGAAGCCAGCTATATGTGGGCTGCAAGTTAAAGTAAAATTTACAACACCCCCCTCACACTACCCAATGGGTCTAGAGAGTGGACAATGTGGGAAACCTATCAACATATTTACCATAGACTCTAATATCATCTTAGAGTTTGGAACAAGTCTAATTCACTCTAATATCATTGAGAATTGGAGCATTTATGTTCGATTTTTCTAGACCTGTGTTGTTTATCATAATACTGTGTTTGTATTTTAATTGCTTGTTTATATCTGTTGAATTAGGAGAAACTAAGAGATATTTAGATTAAACCGTGTGTTTTGAAAGCATTACGGATGCTTTATTATATATAGAGAGATTACAACTAATTACATGATATAATCGATGTGGGACTATTCTACATACGAATATTCTTAACACTATATATTTATAAATATCAACACTCCCCCTCAAGCTGGAGCATATAAGTAAAATGCACCAAGCTTGTCACATATGTAATTAATTCTGAGACTTCACATAGTTTTTGTAAACACATCTACCAATTCATCTTGGAGTTGACAAAGCTTGTGACGATGTCGCCAAATTCAATCTTCTCTCTGACAAAGTGACAGTTTATCTCAATATGTTTGGTCCTCTCATGGAAGACTGAATTTGAAGTAATGTGCAATACAACTTGATTATCACATACAAGTGTCATTGGTCTTGCTTCTTCAATTTGAAGTTCTTTGAGCAACTGTTTTAACCAAATGAGTTCACATGTTACCATTGTCATGGTCCTATACTCTGCCTCGGCGCTTGATCTTGCAACTACATTTTGTTTCTTACTTTTCCAGGATATAAGGTTCCTCCAACAAGTACACAATACCCAAAGGTGAATCGTCTATCATTCGGTGACCCTGCCCAATCAGCATCGGAGTATCCAACTATCTGAGTATGTCCTTTATCTTCATACACTAAACCTTTTCCTGGAGCACATTTGATGTATCTCATAATCCGAATAACTGCATCCATGTGTTCGTGACAAGGTGAATTTAGGAACTGGCTTATCACACTGACTGCAAAAGAAATGTCTGGACGAGTGACTGTGAGATGATTCATCTTTCCAACCAATCTCCTATACCTTCCCGAGTCTGATAGAGGCTTTCCCTGATTAAGTAGTAGTTTGACACTTGGACCCATAGGAGTATCAGCTGGTTTAGCGTTCAACAAATCTCTTTCTTCCAAAATATCCATAACATATTTCCGCGGAGAAATCATCAAACCATCTTTTGATTGCGCTATCTCAATACCCAAGAAATACCGGAGTTTATCAAGATCTTTTGTCTGAAATTGATTCGAAAGATGTTGTTTCAACTGGAGTATTCCCTGCTCATCACTACCAGTTATGACAATATCATCTACATACACAATAAGATAAATACACCCTTGGGCTGAGTGACGATAAAAGATTGAATGATTAGTTTCACTACGGACCATACCAAATTGTTGTACTGTAGTGCTGAATCTGCCAAACTAAGCTGTCGAAGATTGCTTAAGACCATAAAGAGACCTGTGTAACCTACAAACCATATTTGATAACTCCCCCTGAGCAACAAACCTAGGTTGTTGCTCCATATATACTTCCTCTTTAAGATACCATGTAAAAATGCATTTTTGATGTCAAGTTGATGAAGAGGCCAATGTCGAATGGCTGCAATGGCTAGAAGAAGTCTAACAGATGCCATCTTGGCTACAGGCGAGAACGTATCACTATAACTCAACTAAAAAATCTGAGTGTATCCTTTGGCTACCAAGCGAGCTTTAAATCGATCAATCTTACCATCTGGACCAACTTTCACTGTATAAAGCCAACAACAACCTACTAAAGATTTCTCAGGGGCTAGAGGAACCAGTTCCCATATACCACTGCTTTGAAGAACACACATTTCACCAATCATTGCTTGCCTCCACTCAGGGTGATATAATGCTTCACCTGGAGTGTTAGGAATAGAAACAGAAGACAAAGAAGACAAACATATATATTGCAAAGGGGAAAGACGATGATAGCATAAATCAATATAATGTGGAGAAGAATTTCGTGTTTGACGTATACCTTTTCGAAGGGCAATTGAAAGATCGGACTCAGGTTGCAGGATCGGATCCGGTGATGGCGAGAGCGTCGGAGGAGAGTCTGCTATGACTTCAGGGACATGTACGACCTCAGGGACAGGTACGACCTTTGGGACAGGTACGACAAACGTTGGTTGACGACGCTGATATGTTTGAAGTGGACGAGAAGTCGGGGGGTCAACCATAGGGTTATCTAGTGGGCCAGATTCCCTAGAATGATGAGGGATAATGACATATGAGACTTCTAGAAGAGGTGTGGGAGTACTCTCCTGACGGGGTTCCGGAGTTACTTGGCTGAACTCTAAATATGGAACTGACTCGAAGAATGTGACATCGGCCGACATGAGGTATCGTTGTAGGGTATGTGAATAGCAACGATAACTTTTTTGGGATCGATGATAACCAAGAAAAACACACTTTAGTGATCGAGCTGATAGTTTATCAAGACCAGGAGAGAGATTGTGTACAAAACATGTAGAACCGAAGACTCGAGGAGGAATTGGGTGAAGGGGGGAATGGGGAAAAAAGATTGAATGAGGGATTTTATTGTTAAGGACAAATGATGGCATGCAATTTATAAGGTAACACGACGCTAGCACAGCGTCTCCCTAAAACCGAAGTGGAACATTACCATGGAGAAGTAGGGTCCGAGTGGTTTCTACAAGATGCCGATTTTTGCGTTCGGCTACTCCGTTTTGTTGAAGTGTATAAGGGCAAGATGTTTGGTGGAGAATACCATTACTGGACATAAAAGTTTGAAATTGTTGGGATAAATATTCACGAGCATTATCACTTCTTAAGGTACGAATAGACACACCAAACTGAGTTTTTACTTTATAAAAATTTTCAAAAATAGAAAATAATTCTGATCTATTTTTCATTAAAAATAACCACGTGCAACGTGAAAAATCATCAATAAAGGTGACAATACCTAGACTCTCAAGAGTAGAGATAGTACGTGAGGGACCCCAAACATCGGAGTGAACTAAAGCAAACTTCTGTAATTTGGGAAGACTAGGATGACCTAACTGAGTATGGATTGTGAGTGGAGAATCTTTGGCTGAGCATGTCTGAGATGACACTGAGAGGTAATAAAAGCCTTGAGACTCACATCCGACGTCAATTGTCCGTCCCGAACTCCGATCCTACAAAGTGACATTACTATTAGTGAAGGTGACAATACAATCAAGAGAACGAGTTAAACGACTGACTGAAAGTAAATTAAATGGACAATTAGGTACATAGAGTACAAAAGTAACAGAGAGAAGGTAGAATTTGAACAGTATCAATTCCTTTGGATCGGATTTGAGAACCATTGGCAAAAGTTATAGTAGGTAAGAAACCAAAGGTAGAGAGGGAAGAGAAAATATGAAAATATTTTTATTACCAGTAACATGATCAGACGCATCAGAATCAAGGACCTAAGGTCCAAGAGAAGATGATTGAGAGGAGCAAACAGATGAATTACCAGTGTGTGCAACCGAAGCAGTAGAATCTGAGTTCTGATAATTCTGATACCACTTGAGGAAATCATCGTAGTTTGGCGTAAAGTTTCGAGGAGTAGTCATGAGTATCGGGTTTGGAAAAATTGCACGGTGGCGAGTGCGGCTGTGGAAAAATCGTCAGGATTGGCCGGATAGAAGGAGACACTTTTGTCGGTAGGGTTTGCTGGAAGGTCGCCAAAATTAGTAGCGGCTAATGGCGGCAATAGTCTGGTGGTTACCGGAGAATTTTGGAAAGTGAGAGGCAAACCGGAGTGATGACACGGTTTGCAAAAAAAAAATTGTCACCGGAAGACAGTGGGTCAACCAAGTAAAGCACGGTGAAGAATTGCCTCTTAGTAGTAGGCTTTAGATACCATGTTGAATTAGGAGAGACTAAGAGATATTTAGGTTAAACCGTGTGTTTTGAAAGCACTACGAAGACTTTATTATATATATAGAGATTACAACTAATTACATGATATAATCGATGTGAGACTATTCTACATACAAATATTCTTAACACTATATATTTACAAATATCAACAATATATTCTTTTCCCTGCAGGTTTCTTTAATTATTAATAATGAGTTTATCATGTTCTTAAGAATGATGTTTTTTTTTTGCTGTGAACCATTGCAAAAATTTGAGCCGTTAGCTGAAGACGCATAAATTAGGTTATAATATATAATGCATTTCTAATATGCCCCTTCCTATGAAAGCTTTTTGAACTTGAAGCATGGCATAAGTCCTGTCTATCTATATTGAGCTTTAAAAGATATAATGTTATGGAATGAACCAATTATCCAAAAGCTTAAGCTGTCAGGGAAAGACACATGAACGATTTTTATTATTATGTTTCTAACAAGATATTTTGGTCATGATTTCAGCATTAAAATACTCAACAGCAGTGCCAGTTATTTTTCTTTCTGCTCTTAAATATCATGTTTTGCCCGAGCAGTGGACAAACATCTATAGGCCTCTTTGGCTTCTGTCAAGTGTTGTGAACTCATCATACTCTTTCTATTGGGATGTGACTCGAGATTGGGACCTGAGGTATGAGGAATGTTTGTCCTACCATATACATCTTTAATGTTATTTTAAACTAAGCTAAGCTTCTTTCCAAAATGTTTTCATTTCCAGTATTGACTCTTTGGATGGTGTTTTATTTATTTTATCTGATAACTGTCATGTGACTTGATGTGATAAATATTCCTCTCTCTTTTGCTAGTGGCTTCACTCGAATATTCAAGTTCAGCAAACCACACATGTTCTCATATATGCTGTATGGACGGAGATGGGTAAGTATAATTGTACGAGAATTCCTATAGTTCACTAAATCCTTTTCCCTTATATTGTCTCTTATTGTGATTAGTCAAGGTAAACATTTCGCCAGACTTTCCAATTTAGCTTTGTACATGAGTATGTCTTGTACAATGTTTAGCATGGTAAATCAGGAGGGAGTTTGAGAAATGGTATTTAAGAGGCCAAAATACAAATATGATTGGGACTTTAAGATATTTTTCTGGGTGTACCCAAGTATAAGTATAAAATAAAATATAGAAAGTAGAATTTATGTTCAATCTTTTAATTTCCTTCAAAATTCAATAATGATTTATCAAGTCCTTGATGCAATAGTGTAATCAATGGTTAAATCAGCAACTTGTAACAATTCGAATTAAATCTTATGATGAATCTTACTTAAGCGATTCTCAGTCTCTATCCAGTTTGATGAATATGTGAAAACCCGCATGGTAAAATTTGAAAGAATAGAACAGTAGAGTGTAGAAAACTGAAACAAAAAATCAGATTGTTTCATCAGTGTTCTGAAGCAGTATTCGTGTATATGGGATTGCAGGTTTACGTTTGGGTGATTGCAAGCAATTTGATTTTGCGTTGCACATGGACATACAAGCTTTCTGCTCATCTTCGTCACAATTACCTCACGGTGTTCAC
Source organism: Vicia faba (assembly GCA_948472305.1). Lineage (NCBI taxonomy): Eukaryota > Viridiplantae > Streptophyta > Magnoliopsida > Fabales > Fabaceae > Vicia > Vicia faba. Next base: position 359,464,411 of record OX451735.1, read on the forward strand.
AATCGCTGCTTTGGAGATTTTCCGCCGCTTCCAGTGGATCTTTTTCCGTGTCGAAAATGAGTGGAACAAGATGAATAACAAATCACACATGCAGGTCTCTATGAGTGAAATGTCAAACGAGGAAGAGAAATTACTTCATTCCATGAATCACAATGTATAGGCTAGAGGACAGTATGATACATGTTTCAAATATTTTGACAATAGGGGAGCTTTCATTCCATTTGCTTCACCTTGCATATAAAAATGTCATTCTTTTTCACAAACAGAACAGCTTATATTCAATTATTACAGTGCTTTTCAGTGACATTCTGTTCCATTCCATAACAATTGTAATATATTACGTATCCCTTATTAAGATTCTTAACATTGTTTATGAATGAACAAGTTGCTATAGTGGTATTTATTGTTTCACTGGTTGAAACAGTGACTACATGGCACGTCCTTCACCAACCAATCAACACTAGCAAATTGATTTTGCCTTTGTTCTTTGACCTGTAGCTATGTTTTATGGTCCCTTCACAAGGGCCTAGTATTTACAAGGTACGAAAATCAACCTATAATTATTTTTTGCGTAAGAATCAACCAAGCCAAGTTGCTGTTGCCAACTGTATATTCTCAGGGGTGACTTGGTTTTTCCTAGGACAAACCACAAAAATGTGGGACCCCTTAAAGAATATAAGTGGCTAGAGGTTTGCAAATATTAAGAAAATCTTTGCAATGGACAGCCACACACCCAAACCAGATAACATGCAGAGATGTAATTAGCTCCTTACCACTCAAATAGCAAATTTGAGCATTTGCAAGTTCAACTTCCCTGAGTGAAACTTAAATCACCAAGATGGTCTAAATGTTAACAGCAAGTGAGTATAGCAACAACGGCCGGCAGCATCAGCCGGTAACAAGGCCTGCCGAGCTGAACTTGCCAAGAGTGCTGTGGATCCTGTCTTCCATCTTAGAGAAGCTAGTGGCTCGAAATGAAAAGCTTGTGGATGAGCTGAACCAGCAACTAAATAAACTGAGCTCTGACTCAGTAAGAGTAGGGAAGAGCTTGAATGCCTTTCATGGCGTACGAGCACCGGGCATAAGTATACCTAAGTACTTGGAAAGGATATACAAATACACTAATTGTAGCCCATCATGTTTTGTTGTTGGCTATGTGTATATAGACATGCTGACTCATAAGCACCCTGATTCTCTGGTCTTATCCTTGAATGTTCACAGACTGCTAGTTACCTGTGTCATGGTTGCTTCCAAGATGCTAGATGATGAGTGAGTCCCTAACCATACTTTACTTCATTTTTAGCTTACCGTTTTATCGTCTTTCTTCTGATTTTGTTTATTATTCTTTGCATTTCTGAGTTGAAGGCATTATAATAACGCAGTATACGCTCGAGTAGGAGGGGTCAGCAACGCGGAATTGAACAAGCTTGAATTAGAGTTACTCTTTCTGTTGGATTTTAAAGTCGTGGTTAGCTCTCGAGTTTTCGAGAGTTACTGTCTGCACTTAGAAAAAGAGATGTTTGTAAATGGCACAGGCTTGAAGATTGAAAGAACATTGTCACCAAAATCTTTTGAGAATGAAATTTCAGTTGAAGATAAGAAAAGCTCTTCCCCACCTCCAATTGTGGATTATGGATTGACATAACATAAGTCTTTTTCTTTCTGTTGTCAATTTTGGGGTCCCTTGCCCTGTTTAGTCCTTTATCTTTTTCTTCATGGCTAAGCAATTATTGGATTGTTCATTGGCCAGTTTGTTATTTATATGAATATAATTCCTATGAAAATGTGTCTAATTTGATTTAGTTGTGACAAGACATAATCATATCCATTGTTCTCTTTTCTTTTCATTTTTTTTTTTAATTTCTTAAAACATTGTTACTCTTGTAGTTTTGAGTTCTCATTTGAATTTGCTTACTCATGGGTTTGGATTTTTTATGTTTCGATGTTTTAATTTTAAAAGCAAGTTTCTTGCAAAAATCAGTGTAAAATTTCCAACCAAATACAAAAGCTACTTGTATACAAATAATAATAAGTAGGTGCAATTCACTTGTATTGTTACTCTAAATTTTAAGAAGATTAAAAAATCTTTTGATTATTTTTAATATGATATTGTAAACAATAAATGAGATGTTTTGTTTAGCTTTTAGAAGAGTTAAAAACAGTTTTAAAGATATAAAATTGATTCGAGAATGATTTAGAATTTATTTTATTTGAAACTAATTTTTAAGTTTAAAAGTGATTTTTATTTTAAAATTTGTTGATCAATTTACTTTTACATAAATATATATAAATCTAAATCAGTTTACATCCTATTCACTTTTAACGAAAATAAATTTTACTAAATCAGTTAATTTAAAATTAATTTTTTTCTGCAAAACTAAACATACACACATCTAATAAAATTGATTATCTTACGAGCCCTCAATAGTGGTTGATCCATGATCTTAAATTAGGTGGTTTTAAAATTATTTTTATAATATATAATTAGAGTTAATTTTCTTAATAACACTGTACATTACATTTTAGCATAGAATAGTCAAATTTATAGTTTTTATTGGGCTCAATTTTTTTTTATTTCATATGATTTTGTTTCCTTAATTAAAAAGAAAAATAATATTATTTTATTAACTTTAAAAAAAATTATATTAGTCATTTTCATCTACTAAAAACTGATTAAAAAACTAAAAATATAAGTCACTACATTCATCGTTAATTAGACGAAAAAGACTAAGATAATATATTTTAAAGACTTAAAAGATCAATATAAACATTTTCAAAGTTAAAAAATCAAAATAAACTTTGAAATTAACATATGAGACAAAAAATAATTTTTTTTTTGGCAAAATACTCATTTTGGTCTCTTAACTATAGACCATGGTTCAGTTTGGTCCCTTAACTTTTTTCGTACCAAATTTGTAACAAAGAAGTCCCTTCCGTCAGTTGGGCTCAAACGTCCGTTAACTTGACCTACGTGGCTGATGAGTTGGCATGTTATCTTCATCTTCTTTATATGTGTTCTTCACCATCATCTTTACTCCATATGCATTTTCTTCACCTACTGTTGGCTCCTAAAACTCGACACCCTTGTTTTTATTAATATAAACCATTAATCATGAGGGACGGCTTCGACCAGCTGATTCTGTCGAAATGCTCATCAGAAGATGACAAGGTACTTAGAGAATTTCTTCTAAGTAAGAATCCTGCTGCCTTCGACGTCGAAGGTGCTTCTCGACAGAGGTATTCGACGCTCAGAGTGGAACAGTTTGAGATACAAATGTTTGGAGGGAAAACGGTTCCCAGCGGTTACCAAGTGCAACGTGCCAAGATCTGGAGCGTCGAATGCTGTGAGCGTGCCAAGTGGAGTCATCTCGAAGCAGCGTAACTGCCCGACGGTTACTTGAGATGTGTTTAGTATAAATATTAGTAGTTCACGTAGTTTTTCGCGTGTGTTCACAATTATATACAAGTCACTCATATAGATTCAAGTACCCAGTGTGAGCGAAAGAATTGTTGAGAATGTATGTGTGAAACACCACTTTAATTAATCAAAGTCATTTATTTTCCAGAACTTTACTGCCTCTTCATTTACTTTTCCAGTTGAAGCCTTTATTCAAAGCTTTCTTTTATTCTACCAAGTTTTCTTTTTCATGCAATTTACATAAAGTATCTTTATTTTCTTGTCATTAACCATCATTAAACTTAGTCAAAACCCCCAAAATCAACCATGTCTTAGGATCAATCTGATCGATCCTGCGAGTCACCAAATAAGTAACCTTTTGGAAGATCAGCAGTTGTTTACCAATTTCCACGGTAAACAAATTGGCACACCTGATGGGACCTTGTGTTGATTTTGAAGTTTAACCTTTTTATACAGAATATCATCTTTTTCGAGAAGTATTGCATGTTATTGAGAAGTGGTAGAATATACACTAACAATACCAATACTGCCAAAAGAAGAGAAGCGATGGCGAATCCGCCAAACAATAACGAAATCCCACAAACGAATGTGGGAACAACGGTTATCCCAACCGTAAGTGAAGCGATAACCGCTGGTTCAACACCAGCAGTAACAGTCACACAAACGGGGCTATTACCTCCGTTCACTGGCCCCAGAGCGCCTTTGGGAACTCCCCCACCAAGGGGAAATTTAGGAACAAGGCCTTATGTTCCCCCAGGATTTATGACAGGCGGTCCAAATCGAGAACCACTCTATGGCATGCCAACTTCTGAATTGGCTAGCCTGACGAACGCTGCGTCCACTTTTTCAGACCCTTTAGTGAGTGCCTCTTCGCCACTCCAAGGTTCTGGAGTTGGTATGGCGAACAGAAATAGGACCTAACTCTTAGGAGGAACGTCCCAAGTAGCGCATGGCCTTACAAATGCCTCGACAGCAGTCTTGAGGCAACAAATGGACGAAAGCAACCATGATATGGTTCAAATGTTGGCACAAACTTTAAGTACGGTGCTGAATCCTCTAATACAAAACACCACCCAGTCGAATCAGCAGATGACAGCGCAAATGACGCGTCTGGCTGATTTCTTTGGGGTGCCCCAACCTATTCGACAGCCCCAAAGGGCGCAAATAAAGGGAAACCAAGGTATACTTCTAGAGGAAGAAACCACTATTAACCAAGTCCAACAGCCTGTCGAAGAAAACCTTAGGGCACGATTGGAGCAACCCGTGGTCGAAGGACCTAGGGTCATAGCCCCGGAGGTAAGGATAGTCAACAGAAACCAAAATGCTGACGAAGTAGTTCAGCACATCCAATACCAGAACATGGGTTTGGAAAATAACCTGGCAGCCATGATCGAAAGAATCATGACGCAAAATGGGATGAATATGGGCTTTCGTAGGCCCAACTTCACATCCCCACTGTCAGAATATGTGTTACAAACAGACTTACCTCCTAGATGTAAAGTCCCTAAATTCACTAAATTTTCAAGGGACACGACAGAATCTACTGTCGAACATGTGGCGAGATACTTGATCGAAGCAGGAGATATTTCGAACAACGAAAACCTGAGGATTAAGTATTTCCCAAGTTCTTTAACAAAGAACGCGTTTACTTGGTTCACGACTCTCCCCCCCCAATTCGATCCATCATTGGACCCAGTTGGAGAGATTGTTCCATGAGCAATTCTACATGGGACAAACCAAGATAAGCCTGAAAGAATTGGCCAGTGTAAAGAGACGTTTCACTGAACCTATAGACGAATATCTAAATAGGTTTAGGTTGCTCAAAGCAAGATGCTTTACGCAAGTGCCAGAACATGAGTTAGTCGAAATAGACGCATGGGGTTTAGATTATTCCATTAGGAAGAAATTAGACACTCAATACCTGAGAGACATGGCCCAATTGGCCGATAGAGTTTGACAGGTAGAACGCCTTAAGGCTGAAAAAGCCAAGGCGACAAAAACTCATAAAAGAGAGAGGATAGTGTATGTCGAAATGGATGATGAAGATCCAGAAACCTTCGATGAAACTATAACCGTCGAAGAAAGCGAGGTCGATTTAGCGGAACTAAAACAAGGGCCACCATACTCTTGCAAACTGTTAGTCCCCTCAAGTGGAAAAAATCCCACTGGTCCGGAAAGGACCAACGATAGGTTCCCCAAAAAGACTTACAGTTTTGATATTACAAAATGTGATGAAATCTTTGACTTACTTGTAAAAGATGGCCAAATGATAGTACCCCCAGGGGTAAAAGTGCCTCCTCTTGATCAAAGAAAGAAAAGAGGCTTTTGTAAATATCATAATTTTCTGGGCCATAAAACGTCTCAATGTTTTCTTTTCAGGAATCTTGTGCAAGACGCTATCGAAGAAGGGAGGTTGAAGTTTGCTGACAAGACCCCCATGACTGTGGACTCCAACCCTTTGCAGGCTGAAGCCCATTATGCTGAACCTTCAGAGGTGAACGTGATCGAGGCATCCTGAAGCCAGTCGAAGAGGCCAGGAATAACTATGGTCGAAGTCACCAAGGATCATGTCAACATGCCAATCTTTGGCAGTTTTTCTGGGAATCTATCTAGAAAGACAATTGAAGCGGTCCAAAAGGCAGTTGAAAGCCCAAAGCTGGAGACAGTTGGAGCCCAAAAATCTGGAACAAAACCCAGTTCTTACTTGGCTGCAGTTCAAGGCCAGATAGAGGAATTGGAGATTCAGATGAAGCAGTTGACTCTTGCCACCAAAGACACCATGAATGTCAACATGGTCGAAGTCTCTGAACTAAAAGCATCAGAGGAGGCCATTAGGCAAGAACAAGCCAACAAAATTGCTTTCCCTCGGGAAAATGAAAATCTGGCAGATTTCCTACAAAGATGCCAGAAGAAGAAGTCAGAAGTGATGCTGTGTCCTCGATGCAGCTCGATTTTCGACAAAAAAGATGCTGAACATATCCAAGGTGTAAGAGCAGCAAACAGAAAAAGGGAAAGTGTTGATACTCGACATGACCCCAGAAGAACCTACCAAAAGGGTTCAAATCAAGAAAAGAGGCCACTGACTTTCAGGCCTCCAACTAATGTGCCAGTTGATACATGGTACAAAACATCAGGTCGAAAGAGGCCAAGCAAGGAAAGATGGCACTCCTTCGAAGTGCCAAGAGGTTCATCTTTTACAGATAAGAAAAAACCTCAGGTTGCTACCCCTAAAGTGACCCAGGTATCAAGCAACTACAAAGGGAAGAATCCCATGTCTCGATCTCAATGGAGAAGATACCAGAGGCAGCGAAAAGCTGAGAGGGAAGATGCTAATGAACCAAAGGCAGAATCAAGTTCAAATATTCCTCAGAGAAAGCAGAGGAAGCCTCTGGAAAGACAACCAGTGACCAATAGGCTAGTCTGGCCCAACCAGGGTGAGGTTGATAGCGAAGATGGCTCTGAGTCTGATGACACCCTAGATATCATGGTGAACATAGTCTCAGTTTTGCCAAGAGAGTTCAACTGCCAGGTGGAGGTCGAAACAAGCGATTGGGAAGTTGAACAAGAAATGGCCAAGCATAGGCCAGTGTGCTATTTCGTCATGGATAATGGCGCTACTGAAGAGCAGAATGGGTTCTTCGAACCTCCTACAGAGGCGATGAAAAATCACCTTAAGCCTTTATTCATAAGGGCTAAACTCGAAGAAACCACAGTAAATAAGATCTTGGTAGACTGTGGGGCAACCATCAACATCACCCCTCACTTTATGTTGAGAAAAATAGGCAAGAGTGATGGAAACATCAAGCCTCACAACATGGTCCTGTCGAATTATGAAGGCGGCATAGGGACCACTATGGGTGTGATCCAACTGGACATCAAGGTGGGATCCATCCTTCGACCAACTATGTTTATGGTCATATCGGCCAAACCAAATTATAATCTTTTGTAGGGCCGTGAATGGATACATGGTGTTGGAGTTGTACCATCATCAATGCACCAGAGGTTGCTACTATGGCGTCCTGATGGAATGGTCGAAAACATAGAAGCGGATCAAAGCTATTACTTGGGCGAAGTAAATCACCTAGGGATGGTAGACTTCGACAAAAATCTGGCTCACCTTGGGCCATGCCCAACACCTGACTTCGACTTGGCGCCAGCGCCAAATACTTTTTGTTCCTTATACCTGCACCCTGAGCATGGTTTTCAATGGGACATAGAAGACTTGTCCCACATTGACTTTAATGGGCTAACTGATATCCATCCAACTGGTTGGGGAAGTGAATTCAGTGACAATGACTGAGTCACAATCATTGCAGCGAATTTCAGCTTACGTAGCCGAAACAAGGATGATAACGGCTCTCGAAGCCGAAGTAAAATATATGGCCACACAGGCCAATGATCAAGAGTTACCTTCTGCAGGTCCTGAAAAGGATTTCGATCCAGAACCTCCTGATATCATGCCAGAAGGAATGCAGGAACAAAGGCTCGACGCTATCTACGACGATGAGCCTTTGGGATTCGAAAAGGACCCCTTAGCGAACAATATCAAAATGTTAGGCAGGATCCTTTAGAAGAAATCAACTTGGGCGAAGGGTTAGAGAAAAAGCCAACTTACATTAGCGCAAAAATAGACCCAGAACTCAGGTTGGAAGTAATCCATTTGTTAAAGGAGTTCAAGGACTGTTTTGCATGGGATTACGACGAGATGCCTGGTCTCGACAGAGGATTGGTAGAACTTCAGTTGCCAATCAAACCTGGGAAGAAGCCAGTCAAGCAAAGTCCAAGACGCTTCGCTCCAGAAATACTGTTGAAGATCAAAACGGAAGTCGAAAGACTGCTGAAGTGCAAATTCATACGCGCTACGAGGTATGTCGAATGGATTGCAAACATTGTGCCAGTGATTAAAAAGAATGGTACATTGAGGGTGTGCATAGATTTCAGAGATTTGAATGCTGCTACACCCAAAAATGAATATCCAATGCCTGTGGCGGAAATGCTAGTCGATTCTGCCGCTGGCTATGAGTACCTGAGTATGCTCGATGGTTATTCAGGATATAATCAAATATTCATTGCTGAAGAAGATGTGTCGAAAACAGCTTTTCGATGCCCCGGGGCTTTAGGCACTTACGAATGGGTAGTGATGCCTTTTGGCCTAAAGAACGCTGGGGCAACATATCAGCGAGCGATGAACTCTATCTTCCATGATTTTATTAACACTTTTATGCAAGTATATATTGATGACATTGTTGTAAAATCTGTTTCCAGGAAGAACCATATAGACCACCTTCGACAATCATTCGAAAGAATGAGAGAACATGGTCTAAAAATGAACCCTTTGAAGTGTGCATTCTGTGTAAAAGCTGGAGATTTCTTGGGCTTCGTCGTCCACAAGAAAGGAATCGAAATCAACCAGAACAAGACGAAGGCAATTCTGGAAGCGAAAGCGCCAGCGAACAAAAAGGAACTGCAATCTCTGCTAGGCAAGATAAATTTCTTGAGGAGATTCATATCTAACCTAAGTGGGAAAGCTCAAGCCTTTTCACCCTTACTTCGATTGAATAAAGAAAGATTCGAATAGGGGCAAGAGCAACAAGAAGCCTTCGACAAAATCAAAGGGTACCTCACAAAACCACCTATTTTGGTGCCTCCTTGCAGCAACAGGAGTATGAGATTGTACATAGCTGCATCCGACAAAACCTTGGGAAGCATGTTAGCCCAAGAAGATGAAAATGGAGTCGAAAGACCCATTTACTATCTTAGTAGAGTTTTGAACGATGCAGAAACTAGATATAGCGAAGTTGAAAAATTATGTCTATGTCTTTATTTCTCTTGTACAAAGCTCAAACAATATATAAAACCAGTTGATGTGTATGTTTCGTCTCATTTTGATGTTTTCAAGTACATGTTGTCGAAACCCATCCTGCACAGCCGAATTGGCAAGTGGGCGCTAGCGTTAACTGAATACTCTTTGACCTTTATGCCTCTTAAGGCAGTGAAAGGACAAGTAGTGGCAGACTTTATAGTCGACCACTCAATTCAGGTTGAGAATGTAAATTATGTGGAGATAGAGCCTTGGAAATTCTACTTCGATGGTTCCATCCATAAAGATGGAACAGGAGTAGGGGTCTTGATTATTTCTCCAGAAAAAATTCCAACAACATTTAAGTACAAGATATCAGGTACTTGTTCGAACAATGAGGCTGAGTACGAAGCTCTAATTACTGGCCTTGAGATATTGTTGGAATTGGGGGCAACTCGAGTCGAAATAATGGGAGACTCAGAGTTAGTCATTAAGCAAGTCACAAAAGAATATAAGTGCATAAGAGAAAATCTTATTATGTACTTTGTGATAGCAAATCGTTTATTGAAAAAATTCGAAATGGTCAACATTCGACACATACCCAGATTGGAAAATAAAATAGCCAACGATTTGGCACAAATTGCATCTGGGTACAAAATTTCAAAAACGAGATTACAAAGAGCAATCGAAGTCCGGGAGAAAATAAAAGCAACTTGTCTGTCACCAACAGATTTGGAATCGACAAGACTAGGGTATACTGATCAAAGGAACTTCAAAATTTCGTTCATAGACAATTTGTCAGAGCAAGATTGGAGGAAACCCATTGTGGATTATCTACAAAATCCAGCAGCTTCGACAGAACGAAAAATAAAATATAGGGCGTTGAGTTACATACTCATGGGTAATGAGTTATTTAAAAATACGCCTGAAGGGGTATTGCTAAAGTGCTTAAGTGAAACTGAAGCATACATAGCCCTTTCGACTACGTACGCTGGAGCATGTGGAGCTCACCAAGTAGGCCATAAAATGAAGTTGTTGTTTTGACAAGGACTATACTGGCCCACCATCTTGAAAGATTGTGTCGAGTTCGCGAAGGGTTGTCAGGAATGTCAAGTCCATACAGGCATCCAGCATGTACCAGCAAGCGAACTTCACTCAATAGTGAAACCTTGGCCCTTTAGAGGATGGGCGTTGGACCTTATTGGAGAGATTCAACCAGTATCATCAAAGAGCCAGAAGTATATATTGGTAGGCATTGATTATTTCACTAAGTGGATCGAAGTTATTCCTTTAGTCAATGTAGACCAAGAAAATGTCATTGAATTTATTCAAAAGAACATTATCTTTAGATTTGGAATCCCTGAAACTATAACGACTGATCAAGGATCAGTTTTCACCGGTCGAAAGATGCAGGAATTCGCTCAAGAAACAAGCTTTAGACTCCTAACATCAACGCCTTATTATGCACAGGCAAACGGTCAAGTCAAAGCAGCGAATAAAATAGTGATTGGCTTGATAAAAAAGCATGTAGGGAAGAAGCCAAAAAATTGGCATAAGACGTTAGACCAGATCTTGTGGGCCTGTCGAACGTCCCCAAAAGAAGCCATAGGTACGACACCATATCGGCTAACCTTTGGTCATGACGCAGTGTTGCCAGCGGAAATTTGTCTTCAATCTGCAAGGGTTCAGAGACATCATGATATCCCCTCTGAAGTTTATTGGGATATGATGTTAGACGAACTAGTAGATTTAGACGAAGAAAGACTACGTTCTCTCGACCTACTAAGGATTCAGAAGATAAGAGTAGAAGACTCTTACAATAAAAAAGTGAAACCTAAGGCATTCTCGCCTGGAGAATTAGTTTGGAAGGTGATTCTCCCCATGGATCGAAGGGATCGAAGCATGGGAAAATGGTCACCCAAATGGGAAGGACCATTCAGAATTATCCAAACTTTTTCTGGTGGAGCTTATGAAGTCGAAGAGTTAGGTGAAGATAAAAGACTCTTGAGAGTAAACGGCAAATATTTGAAAAAGTATAAACCTATGCTCCAAGAGATCAAAATAAATAGCAAGTAATGATCAAATTAACCAGAAATAGCCAAAATGGAAAATTTTATAAGAATTAGCCAAAATGGTTACATTGTCAAATAAATGTTACAATACATGGTTAATAAATGGCTGAGTAAATTAGAAGGGGATAGAATCTCTAAGTCGAAGGTACTTGGCCTGTTGCAACTCCAGTCTTTTGTTGCACAAGGCATTCGCTTGGGAAAGCTTGGCAATTTGGTCATCGAAGGCTTGGGCTTTCTCAGCAAACTCTAGGCCTCGTGTAACTTCAGCTTGGCTCTCTGTGTCTGAAACAGTCGAGAGAAGCTCCTCCTTGCGTTTGGTATTAGCGTTTATCTTGGCCTCCAGCTCTTCGATTTGCGCCTTTATGGAGGCATTGTCTCGATCTATGGCGTCAATTTCTTCTTGCTTGGATGCTTTCTGCTTCGACAACTCTGCAATTCGAGAAGTCGTCTCAGCTACCTCAGTCCAGGCAGAAGAAATTTTGCCATGTAACGCTTCGAGCTGGCTGTTGAAGCCCCTCTAACGTCGATAGTCTGCTGAGACTTGATCAATAATGGAGTATAACTCCAAGATAAAGCTCGAAACCTCTGGAGTCACAGCAAGCAAGTCGACTGCATTCAAAACAGCTCCCAAACAAGACGGAGCAGTGGGATCCCCCTCCAAAGCCTTCATCAAATCTTTCTTGAAGAACTGAGCCTTGACCTTCATCAAAGCATCATCAAGAGGAGAAGTCGAAGTGGACTTCCCCGATGCAGTAGAAGCATCATGACTAAGGTCAGATGAGCTTCCCCTACTCTCGATAATGGCATTCAGGTAGCCAATGGGATCAGTTTGCTTCAAGAGTGCTAAGTCTTCTTTGGACTTAGGCTTTGTCGAGGTGGTAACCCTTACAGCAGCGTTGGTTTGGGGTTGAAGTTGTTGAGTAGCATTTGCATCGACATGACTCTCTTCGACATGTAGTTATGTAGTGCCAGCATCAGCATGATCCCCTTCATCATGTTGTTCCTCTGACAGATCGACCACTTGAATTTCCTTTGGTTGTTGTTCCTCTGCTTCGGCATTGGCTTCATCGTTCGCCAATTCCTCCTCTTGTGGCCTACTGTGTTCAGCAGAGTCTAGTGTCTCTGAAGTCTTTGGTGCTAAACTTTCGGTGGTCTCCTGAAAATAGAAGGGGAAGAATCTTCTGGTTTAGAAAGAGACACAATTGAACGTGAGCATCGACACCTGAGTTAAAAAATGGTCAAAGAAACTACCTGCAGAGGAACTTCAGCCCCAGGGCTGGAATTATCACTTTCGAAGGGTTTATTGAGCAAAACATTTAGCTCCTCCTCCGTTGGCTCTTCGATAATCACGGGAGGTGGCCTGGGTCTTCTCCCTGCAACCTTTATTCTGATTGTGGGTCGAGGCTCAGGAGAAGGAGCATCTTTCTTCAGTTTTCTCCGTTTAAGAGGAGCGGGGGGAGATTCGTCCTCGTCGTCGCTCCCAGATTCGACCGTTAGTGCAGGTCGTTTCTTGGGTGAAGGTGCCTGAAAACCAATTGGAGTTCGATTTAGAACGCTACATCAAAAATCAGAATGTTAAAACTAGAAGGAAGTAATAAAAGTTTGGTTACCGGTGCTGAAGGTTTTATCGAAGGACCTTCCCCCTGTTGGCTTGCTGTAGTTTTCGCCGGTGCTGAAGGTTTTGTCAAGGGACCTCCTCCCTGATGGCCTTCTGCGGCTTTCTTTGCTGCAGGCTTTCAAACAACTGAAAGAAGATGCGTTCACAAGTTATAATTAACAAGTTACAAGTCAAAATGGAAAGACAAAAGTAATTTGGAGAGTGAACGTACATTTCTTTATTTTGTCAAGGACTAGAACGAAAGACTTCTGAAGTTCGTCCATAAAATCTTTCTCGTCGAAGAACTCTTCAACATAGTAACTCTTCCACCAGTCTTCGAAGGATGGTGAACAGAGGAAGTTAAGTTGATAGTCGAACAGTGAAAGTATTGTTCGACCAGCATACCTGCTGTGATACGGTGGGAGAACTGACTAGTGTTTTGCGTTTGTTTACGCAAATGTTGCGGTTAGCAAGAGTCGCCACCGACTTTTTATTTTATCCTAAGGAAAGGTTAAAAAGCACAGCAAAAAACCTTTTGAGATGATTTCTTGGGTTCGGGGAGTAGATTATAGAAAGGGAAGGTATTAGCACCCTTTCTATCCATGGTTATCCATGGGCTCTTAGTTACTTGCTTAGATCACTTGCCTTTTGTTTTCAATTGTTTGAAATGGTGCTTGAATGTGTGTGGTTTTGAAAATGTTTTGAAAAGATGCCAATGTGGTGGCAACCTTTGTAATGATCCATGTGGGGATGTATACAAAGATGTATGTCTTTTGAAAAGGTTTTCATTTGTTTTTGAAAGTTGTTTTGAAAGTGTAGTGATGTGTGATTTTGAAATTAAGCAAGTGTTTTGTTTTGCAAGTTTGACTCAAGTAACTAAGAGGTTATCTACTCCTAAATTTCTCAAAAGATTATTGCTATGTTTTAACCCTTTTAACAAGTTTGTTCCACCATTGTATTTGGTGGAGAATCTTGTGTTAGGATGTGAAAGGGACAGGCGCGGGTCATCGTTTAGACCATAATTACAACGGCGTTAAATGTCTTTGGGCAATTTTCTTTAAGGGACTTGATCATTTGTTTTTGTTTGTTTTGAAAAGTTTTGTCGAGGGACTATGATCATTCAAACTGTTTGCTTTGCCCAAAGAAGTTCAACATACAATATGGCCCATTTATTTGAAGGCAACAAGTGGAATACCCTAGGGGGTGCAAGTGTGATTTGTGTGTCCATTTTCATGCTTGTTTATCTTGTATTAGGTCAAACTATTTTTTATCGTTTTTTCACATTCAAACCCTAATTCTAACATGTTATCATTAGAAAGCAATAAAGTGCGAAATTAAAATTACTAAGCTATTACAAAACCAAATATGGGAAGGGGGGTACAAATGTTCAAATGGGGATATTGACAAGAATTTAAATCTAAATTATTACATCATTTTGAATATTTGCAATGTAAATAATGTTCAAAAATTAAATAAGAATGCAAGATGCAAAAGAAATGTTTTGTATATGTATGAAAAAATATTATTTATGTAAAAGAGAAAAGAAAATAAAAATATATTATTTTTTTGGAGTATTTTGAATTTAGGGCAAAAACCCTAATTTTAAAAGAAAAATGCATTATTATCTAATTTAATACAATTATTTATTTATTATTTATAAAAATAAAATAAAATGAAGTATATTGTGAAAAATGGTATTTTTGTATCAAATATTAATAAAATGAAAAATTCAAGTATTTTTATATTTTAGCTTAAATATATTAATAAGCATATATGTATATATATATTAAACCTTAAATATGTATTGTATACAAAATAAATATTTATTTAATATTTTAATAAAATAAATAAGAAGAGTATTTTTTTTTATGTGGAATATTTTCAGAATGTAAACAAAAAATAAAAATTATATTTTCACTATTTTTATATTTATTCTAAATAATAGTATGTATATATTTTATATATAAACAAAGGAAATAAACAAATAAATATGCAATAAATACAAAAATGATGGGAAAAAAATATTTTAAAAATTTTAATGTCATGAGGAAAAATAAACAAAGTCAACCAAAAAGGAAAAAAGTCAAAAAAGATTAAAAATAAGACAAATGGGCTCAGGGGGTGTAATAGCAATTAAGTGGTGTGAAGAGAAATAACACAAAAGCCCAGCCCAATGATCATTGTCTTCAACCTCCAGCACAAACATTTGAAAAAACGCGCGCCCCTGTTCTTCAATGTCTAACTCCTGATTCTTGGCTTTTCAGCAAAAACTCATAACACAAGAAATGTTCAGCATGAAGAGACGGTTCTAACCATATAAAGAACTTGACCTATCTCTCTAAGATGAGGGAGAATTTCTCCTCCCCCAAATCCTAACCTAGTTTTTCATCAATGTTCAGAACCAAAATTCTCTCTACTCAGGCAAAAGAAATGAAATGTAAAGATATGTACATGTTCAGGGCTATGAGTAGGACCTTGTTTCTTCACAAACTTAAGACTAAAGATGCATGACAAGAGAGATACGAGTTCAAAGTTTTACCTGTGCAGTTGAACTTCAATCTGGAGAATGAGGAACTTCTAGTGCAAGGTAATGATTGGAAAAGCTTCCTTGAGGTCCAGGGATGCTTTTTCAATGCTTACTTTGTCTTGAACCTTCTTGTATCAAGCTGTAGAACTTCAACTGCAAAAGGAAAAAATGAAAATGGTGGAAACTGTTAGAGTGATTACAGGTCAGATTTTAGGCCATGGTTAGCTTTCATATGTTGTAAGGAAGGTGTATGAATTGTTTTTGGTGAGAATGCTCGAGGGAAGTGGGAGTTTGCACTCAATCTGTAGGGGTTTCCCTGTTTGTGCAGTTTCAAGGTGATTTTGAGATGGAGGATGCTTGAGAGGTTCAGGACTCGTGCAAAAGCTTGGATGTGGTCTATGGAATGTGTTTGATAACTTTTGTGTTGTGTTTCTAAGCTGAAGAGAGAGTTGTGATAAGTTATGCAATGTTACTTGAAAATGAAGCAAGCAAAGGTCACTTTGTGTTTTAGGTCAGTAGGGGCCTCTAATCCTGCTGCATAATCTTCTCTTGATCAGAGCAACTTGTCCATAATCTTGTGCCAAGAGGATTTTGCTTGTACTTGCTTGGATTTCAAATTGACATAAAGCTATCTTTTTACAAAAATGGATAAAGCACTTTATCTAGTTTAGGATTAATCCACTATGCAATGTTAGAACACAAATAACATGGCCTCAACATATTGAATATGCATTAAATTATTGAGTATGTAATGGTTCAAGGACCTGTAATCAAGCATAAAGCAAACTGAATTCAAATTTGCAAGATTAAGAACATGTTTTGATGAAGAACAAAAGTGAATTTTTGCCAACTTGTGAAATTCGAATCTCTCAAGTTATGAGGTTGTTTGAGAAGTTCTTGGACATTTTGGAAAGCTTGGAATGTGTACTACAATCCATCTTTGAAATGCAAATTAAAATTCTAAGTGGAAGGGTATGAAAAATGGCCTTGAAGTGGGGTAGAAAACCTTGTCAAAATAGGTTAAAATTCACTAAGTTAAAAATGGTTTAGTGCCCTTATTCAAAAAATTGTAACTTGAGATATAAGCTTCAAATGAGAAAATTTTGTGAATCAAAGTTGTAGATTATGCAACAAGCTACAACTTTCATGTTTTGACTTTTGTTTGAATCCAAATGGATCTTGGTGAAAAGATGGGGCAAAGTTGGGAAAAAATTAGGGTTTTTCATAACTTAGAAAAATTCTAAGTTATGAAAAATTCCATTTTCAAACCCTAATTTGCATTTTGTGATTTCTTGGTGAACAAGTTTCATGATTTGGCAAGTTTTGATGAAAAATGAATCTTGACTCTTGATTTTGACCAAAAAGTCAAAGTTTGACTTTTCAGTATACAGTCAAAATTGATCAATTGACTGGGAAATTCAACTGTCAATCTTGTGTACTTGGGATCTTTTGAGCTTGATGAATGTGTCAAGACCATTTCATTGAGTCCTTGAGGCTATATGTGAGCTTGGTTTGCCATTGGCTAGGTCAAACAGTCAAAAACTGCCTTTGTGCAGTCAAAACCCTAAAAATGACCATTTTGCCCTTTTGATGATCTGGTCAAATTTCTTATGGAATTGTGATCCAAACTTGATCAAATGATTCATGTGAGTTCATAATGTTGATGTGGATCAAATTTCATGAGGTTTGACTGTCAATTGTCTATAGTTGACTTTTTCCCCCATACAGCTGATTTCTAGGTCAATTGTCCAATTGATTGGGCAAAACTTGGAATCAAGACTTGAAACTTGGTATAGGTAAACTTGGGAGTCCAATATGAAGCATGAAAGTAATCTTAGGCATTTTAGGTCAAAACATCCTTAGGCAAACACAAACCCTAATTTGAGTCCACAGTGCAAGGAGAAGTCCTGAGCAGAGGAAAACCCTAACTGGATCTTGATCTTCAAAGGTCTTGTGATGAGAAAATGTTGAGGAAATGGGAGGGCAAATTTTGGGGTACAACAGTTGCCCCTGTTCAATCTTCTTGAACCTGAAGAGTTTAGATTGGCAAGTTTGCCTTTCGCGACTCAAGGGTAAAAGGAGATTGGACACTAAAGTGCCCGGAAATTTGCACTCGCATGCTGGAGTCTCAACAATGTGGTGTCGGGAATGGGCTTGTAGATGCCATTTGGAGATGTGGTAGATAGGGAGATGGACTTATAGATGCCATCTGGAGACGCGACAGAACCTTGTCGGGAATGGGCTTATAGATGCCATTTGGAAGTGTCGACCGCATAAGAGATTCCTTAGCGAGAACTTGTGTATTTGAGAAAGACAGATGTTTTCCTGGCTTGTTACAGGTGTTTGATCTTCAATCTCCTCATGCAGATATGCCCTGGCTAGATACAGGAGTCGAATCCGGAAATAGTTGTCAATAGATGTGCCCTGGCTGGATACAGGAATCGAATCTTCGAACTCCTCAGACGTGCCCTGGCTAGATACAGGAATCGAGTCTGGAAATGTGGTCAACAGATATGCCCTGGCTGGATACAGGAATCGAATCTGGAAATGTTGTAGTTGATAGATGTGCCCTGGCTGGATACAGGAATCGAATCTTTGAACTCTTCAGACGTGCCCTGGCTAGATACAGGAATCGAGTCTGGAAACTGATCACTCTCAGATGTGCCCTGGCTAGATACAGGTATCGAATCTGGAATTGTGACAGTTGAAGGTAGTTGTTTTTGGGATTGTCTTTTTCCCTGAAAAGGCAAAAACATAAGTTGTATGCAATGTCATGATGTATGATATGCATGATGATGTTCAACATGAGACAGTGTTGTATGCACTTTATCATGTATGTAAGCAAGATGTATGAAAATGTGAAATGTTTATGAGTGTAATTTCATCTTAGGAAAATAAATCCTTGACGAACGGCCGGGAAATTGCTCTGTGAAGAGATACTTGGCTGAAGTTTGATGAGAGGCCTGTTGAGGACTTTAATGATGGATTCCGCTGGTGATAATGATGATAAACTCCGCTGGAGGATATCAAAGATAAACTCCGCTGGGGATACCAAAGATAAACTCCGCTGGGGATACCAAAGATAAACTCCGCCGGGGATTGGAAGAACTTCGCCGAGGACGATCTTCCGTGGTTTTTAGCTGAGGATAACCCAGTTATAAGCCCTTGTGAGGGAATGACTCTAAATAAAGCTCGGGAGAGATGTCCGTATCCTGCAGGGGATGAGCTTTAAGACCTGCCGGGGAACGTTGTGTCCTTTCAGGATCGACAGGGAACCAACTCCGCTTGGGGGAAAGTATTGCTGAATTTGTTTTACTCTGCGGGGCGTTGAGATGATTTGGCCACATTCTTCAATTGAATCTACCTCGGTACCTCGGCGGACAAAACAACCAGACTGCATTTAGACAACTTCATATTGCCCCTGTCTCTGATGTCACCTGTAATCAATCTCTCGTTTCATATGCAAATATTCATGAATTAGAAATTTAATGTCAAATGCATATATCAAAAATGAACATTGGACGTTCTTCGCAAGACAAAACAGAAAAAGGAAAACAATGGTAATTTGTATGGACAAGTGAATTTGTATTGATTTTGAGTTTGCCTGTAAATAGGCATTTTTGTACAAGAGGCTAATATCCTAGTAAGAGGATGCCGCCAAATAACATAGAGTTTACAATTTGAAAAGGAAACAAAACAACTATGTGATCAATCCCACTGGGTTCCAACTCTGCTATCGCCTTTATATCTTCGGGCGTCTCATCGCTTTGCTGCCTAGTTTGAAGATGAAGCTGATTGGTCAATGCCGAAATCTTGAGCCAGATAGTTAATGCTGAATTCCGGATGTGAAGTGATCCAATGAGACATAGTGTTACGCTCTTATCCCTAACTTTTGCCTGGACCGCCCTTTCAGGTTTTCAGTCCACCGGGATACCCATTTTTGCCCAAGCCGCCTTTTCAGGTTTTCGACTTGCCGGGTGTACAGATTTTTTTATTTTCATCCCTTATTTTTGCCCGAACCCTTTTGGTTCGCCGGGAAGCCCTTATTTTTGCCTAGGTATGTCAACCTAGCGGGTCTTTTATTTATGCGTAGTATTTTTTCACTATGTCTGCATTGGCGGGGTGAGGAAGGTCGTCACCATCCATGGTGGTTAGGATCATGGCTCCTCCCGAGAACACACGTTTAACCACAAATGGCCCTTCGTAAGTAGGGGTCCATTTTCCCCGGGGATCACTTTGAGGAAGGATGATGCGTTTGATTACCAGGTCCCCAACTTGATACTCTTGTGATCTGACTCTTTTGTTAAATGCCCTGATCATCCGTTTTTGATACGTTTGACCATGACAGATAGCAGTGAGCCTCTTTTCGTCAATCAGATTTAATTGATCAAGTCGAGTCTGGATCCAATCATCTTCATCCAAGTCTGCATCCTTCATTATTCGGAGAGAGGGTATCTGGACTTCAATTGGCAAGACTGCCTCCATGCCATAGACCAAGGAGAAGGGAGTTGCCCCGGTTGATGTCCTTGCTGAGGTGCGGTACCCATGAAGAGCGAACGGTAACATCTCGTGCCAATCTTTATAGGTCACTGTCATCTTCTGCACAATTTTCTTGATATTCTTGTTGGCTGCCTCTACAGCCCCATTCATCTTCGGCCGGTAGGGAGAAGAATTGTGGTGCTGTATCTTGAATTGTTCGCAGAGTTCAGTGATCATTTTGTTATTGAGATTGGTACCGTTGTCCGTAATGATTCTTTCGGGGACGCCGTACCGACAGATCAGATTATGCCGGATGAAACGTGCCACGACGCTCTTGGTTACTGTGGCATAGGAAGCTGCCTCAACCCATTTCGTGAAGTAATCGATTGCCACCAAGATGAAGCGATGCCCATTGGACGCCGTTGGTCGGATCTCACCGATCATATCGATGCCCCACATTGCAAAAGGCCAAGGTGCCGTTAGGACATTCAAAGGAACCGGAGGAATATGCACCTTGTCGGCATAGATCTGGCATTTATGACAAGTTCGGGAGTGTTGGTAACAATCGGCTTCCATTGTGGACCAGAAATACCCTGCCCGAAGGATTTTCTTAGCCATGGTGTGTCCACTGGAATGGGTTCCAAATGTACCTTCATGCAGTTCTATCATGATTTTCTTTGCTTCTGCCTTATCCATGCAACGCAGCAGAGTTGAATCATGATTCCGTTTGTAGAGAATGCCGTTGCTGAGGAAGAATTTTGCAGCAAACCTCCTCATGAACTTCTTATCATTGACAGACGCACCTTCAGGATATTCCTGAGCTTCCAAGTACCTCTTCACCTCATGATACCAGGGTTTTTCAATAACCTTCTCAGCCTCGAGCTCGCAGCAGTATGCCGGTTCGTCCAACTTCCAGATGATGATTCGGGGAGCCTCATTGTCCCATTTAACTTTGAACATTGAAGACATCGTAGCTAGGGCGTCCGCTAGCTGATTCTCCTCTCGAGGGAAGTGCTCAAAAGTTGTCTTTTCAAAGTGGGGAAGCAAGGTCAACACATACTCCTTGTAAGGAATAAGATTCGGGTGTTTCGTATCCCACTCGCCTTTGATCTGATTGATCACGAGAGCGGAATCTCCGAAAACACTTAGAAATTTAATCCTTAAGTCGATTGCAGCTTGTAAACCCATGATACATGCCTCATATTCTGCCATATTGTTGGTGCAGCTGAAACATAATCGGGCGGTGAGGGGAGTATGAGTTCCTTTGGGAGATATGATTACAGCGCCGACGCCGTTACCCAAAGCATTGGAGGCTCCATCAAAATGCATAGACCATCGGGATCCTTCCTCAGGTCCTTCATCCGGTCCAGGTACTTCACAGTCAGTTACCACCATGATGTCTTCATCCGGAAAATCAAAGTTTAATGATTGGTAATCGTCCACAGGTTGGTGTGCCAAATGATCCGCCAGTACACTTCCCTTAATTGCTTTCTGAGTTGTATACTGGATATCATATTCTGTCAAGATCATTTGCCATCTCGCTATTCTTCCAGACAGAGCGGGCTTTTCAAATATGTACTTGATGGGGTCCATCTTTGAAATCAATAAGGTAGTGTGAGTCAGCATATACTGTCTCAGCCGGCGAGCAGCCCATACAAGAGCGCAGCAAGTTTTCTCAAGCAGTGAGTAACGAGACTCACAGTCGGTAAACTTTTTGCTCAAGTAATAAATAGCGTGCTCTTTTCGGCCAGACTCGTCATGCTGCCCCATCACACACCCATTGAATTATCAAGCACTGTCAAGTATAGTATCAGAGGTCTTCCTTCCACTGGTGGCATAAGAATGGGTGGCTCTTGGAGATATTCCTTTATCCTTTCAAAGGCGGCCTGACATTCATCATTCCAGCGTACCACTTGATCTTTCTTCAGTAATTTGAAGATTGGCTCACAAGTAGCAGTTAGATGTGAGATGAATCGGGCAATGTAATTCAGTCGTCCTAGGAAACCTCTGACTTCTTTCTCTGTTTTTGGAATCGGCATCTCTTGTATGGCTTTTACCTTGGCAGGGTCCACCTGAATACCCTTATCACTTACAATGAAACCTAGCAATTTTCCGGATCTTACCCCAAAGGTGCATTTGTTGGGATTCAACCTTAGCTTGTATAACTTGAGTCGGTCAAACAACTTCCTCAGATGGTCAAGGTGCTCCTCCTCAGTTTGAGACCTTGCAATCATGTCATCAACATATACTTCAATCTCATGATGAATCATATCATGAAATAAAGCAACCATGGCACGTTGATAGGTTGCCCCAGCATTTTTCAATCCGAATGGCATGACCTTATAACAGAAGGTGCCCCACTGAGTCACAAAGGTAGTCTTCTCCATATCCTCTGGAGCCATCTTGATCTGATTATACCCTGAAAAACCATCCATGAAGGAGAACACCTTGTGTTGAGCTGTATTGTCAACAAGGACGTCAATGTGAGGTAGGGGGAAGTCATCCTTGGGGCTGGCCCTGTTCAAATCCCTGTAGTCGACACACATTCTGACTTTACCGTCCTTCTTCGGTACTGGCACCACATTGGCAACCCACTGGGGGTAAGAAGTCACTGCAAGGAACCCGACATCAAACTGTTTCATAACCTCGGCCTTGATCTTCTCAGACATCTCTGGATGCATCCGTCGGACTTTTTGCTTTACCGGAGGGCAATCTTCCTTGGTTGGCAGGTGGTGAACTACAATGTCGGCATCCAAACCAGGCATATCTTCATAGGACCAAGCAAAAATCTCCATGTAGTCTTGTAGCATCTGGATCAATCGTTGCTTCACGCTGAGCTCTAGATTGGCACCAATCTTGACCTCTTTCCTATCCGTCTCAGTACCCAGGTTAATTGTCTCCACCGGCTCTTCATGTGGCTGAATAGCCCTCTCTTCCTGGAGTAGCAGTCTTGCGAGTTCACCAGGCACTTCGCAATCATCTTCACCTTCGTCTTCGGCCAAGTTGATCGGATTTTCGAAGTCATAACTGGCGGTAGCAGAGCTGTTACCAGTGAGATCCAGAGTGGATTGAAACCTGTATAAGTGAGTGTGTGTAAATATAGCTGTTTGGCAATATATATAACACAGAAAAAGAAAAGAGCACAAGATTTGAAATGCAACAAACGTCCAATGTTTTGATTGATGATATATGAAAATGTCATACAAAAAGCCCTCACAAATGGAGCCACGATGCCCCGGGTAGGACACCGAGCCAACAAAGTTTTAACATATTGTTTGTTACAAATTGGAAATCAAAAGAAATCAATTACTGCGTGACAAATGTGATAGGGGTAAAATCCTTTGCCGTCCAGTTGCTTGGTCCGTTGCTGGTAGTCGGGTAGATCCAACTGTCAAACTCTGCTTCCTCTGCATCCTCCTCGATAGCGTTCACCCTTGAGCTGGAGATAAACACTGGAGCCTTTTTGATCTTCTCTTTGCGCACAGCCCTCTGAGCCTCTGCAGTAAAGCCTAGCCCAAACTTGTCGATCTTCTGAGTGAAGTCAGGAAGCTGACCCCAGTGTGCACAATTGCCTTTATGAACCACAGCCCGGGCATCCCTTAGGGAAGCCATCTTCAAGGAATCATTCTCTTCGGCTATTGTCTCTACAGCTGCTGAAATTGGATGCACCTCCTCGAAATGCTGGAAGGGGGTTTCAATAAACTCCCCGTCCATCTCAATGTACCTGAAGGAATTCAAATGGCTCACCATATACTCCTCTTCTCCTTGCACAGTGACGATCTTCCCCCTGACAGGATACTTCAGCTTCTGGTGCAAGGTGGAGGTCACTGCCCCAGCTTTATGGATCCAAGGTCGACCCAGCAGACAAGAGTATGATGGACGTATATCCATCACATAAAAGGTAGAGTCAAACACTTGAGAGCCCACACGAATAGGGATGTTAACCTCTCCATGAACCATCCTTTTTGAACCGTCAAAGGCCCTGACGATGATATTGCTGGGTTTCAATTCCAGGCCTTCATAATCCAAACGATCTAAAGCCTTTTTCGGTAGGACATTCAAGGAAGAACCAGTATCCACCAATACATGCGCCAGAGTAGTGCCCCTGCATTCGATAGAGACATGCAGGGCATCATTGTGGTCTCTTCCTTTCGCGGTCAGGTCAGCATCTGAAAAACCTAAGCCATTGTCTGCTGTCAGATTCGCTATGCAATCAGTGAACTGGACTGCAGACGTTTCCTGCGGCACATGGGCCGTCTTGAGAAATGAGATCAAGGCCTTAGCATGGGCCTCGGAGCATAGCAATAAGGAGAGCAGGGAGATCTTGGAGGGTGTATGCCCCAACTGCTCGACAACATTGAAATCACTTTTCTTTATTATTTTCAGAATCTCCTCCATTTCTTGTCGGGAGGCCTCAGCATTTACGGGTATTGGTGCCTCCATCCGGGCAGGCTCTTCTTTAATCCCTTTGCCTCGAGCATTTGATGACTCGGCAGCAGGGGAGACAACTTGATCAGCAGCAGGAACAGGTAAACTTGTAGGTTTTATAAGGAGGGGTTTTCGAATAGCGGGCGGTGCAATGTCAGGCGAGAAGAGCCTGCCACTGCGGGTGACCTTGGCTGGACCAGTGATATCGCAAATACTGGCGCCAGTGTCGAATTCTTGTTTGATTCCATTGACATATACGTCTGCCCCATAATGCCAGGGGACAGCTTTATCAGATACGTAGGGGAGAGGCCCCGGGACAGTAATAATCACAGGTGCAACAGTCATGATTTGAACAGGCTTCTTCGGGGGAGCCTTGATTGGATTTTTGAAGATGGTAATCACAGAAACTTCTTTTATTGGAACCAACTGAACAGCAGATTTTTTGAATAGAATTTCCTTGCTATCCATTAGGCCTTGGATGCCTAACCTTAGCAAGGGACAATCAGACAGGGAAACAGCACAGAACAGGCAACCTTCACTGCAACCCGGAAATAAACCGGCCCGCAGTAGGTTCTTCTTGACGGTCTTCAGAGGGGTGACAACTTCATTTACCGAAACAGCGTACATTTCTTCCTCAATGGCATTTACTCTATGCTGGGGCATAGGAGCAGTTACAACATTTGGTCTTTCCGGTGCTTCAAACTAAATTTCCTTTGCGTCGATCAGATCTTGCACTTTGTTTCTCAAGGCCCAGCAATCATCAGTAGTGTGCCCGGAACTGTCAGAATGATAAGCACACCGGGCATTTGGGTTATACTTAGGAGACGCAGTGTTGACGACCTTAGGAGCTTCTTTGAGGGTCACTAGGTTGGTGGATAACAGTTGGGGTAAAATTTGAGATAAGGTCATACTCAGCCGAGTATACTGCCTCTTGGGCCTTTCACTTCTTTGTTGATTGTACTGCGGAGGAGCAGCAACAGGTTTAGAGATGACCAAAGCGTTGACGGCTTGGCGACTTTCGGGCTTGACTTGTCTCCTAGGACCATAGACGGCACTTGCTTCTTTCTTAAACGGCCTCTTCTCAGCACTTGTGGAGGCAGCCTTTTGTATCTTGCCTGACCTGATGCCAGCTTCAATTCTTTCTCCTGTCAATATCAAATCTGTAAACCCAGCGGAGGAGTTACCAACCAAATGATTGAAAAACGGACCAGACAACGTCCCTAGAAACATATCAACCAGCTCACGATCAGTCAAAGGAGGCTGCACCCTGCCAGCCAAATCTCTCCATTTTTGAGCGTACTCTTTGAACCCTTCACCCGTCCCTAGAGACATAC
Organism: Vicia faba; assembly: GCA_948472305.1. Lineage (NCBI taxonomy): Eukaryota > Viridiplantae > Streptophyta > Magnoliopsida > Fabales > Fabaceae > Vicia > Vicia faba. Next base: position 359,490,066 of record OX451735.1, read on the forward strand.
CCTGAAGTTGGGTACGCGTAGGAGCGAGATCAGAATTGTATTGGTATTGTCTGTAAAATGCGGTTGCCAAATCTTCCCAGTGTCGGATGCTAGCTCCATCCAATTGGTAGAACCATTCAAGCTGTGACCCCGAGAGGCTATCTTGGAAGAAGTGAATCCAGAGGTTCTTATCCGCCATGTAAGGTTGGATTTTCCTTACGTACGACCTCAGATGCAGCTTTGGGCAGGAGACCCCATCATACTTGGCAAAGGCAGGCGCCTTAAACTTGTGTGGAATTACTACCCCAGAAGATAACCCCAAATCTCCGAAATCCAGTCCCGGCACATTCTGAATCTCCATGGCGCTCAAGCGGTCCTCCAATTGCTTGTATCTGTCAGCAGCAGATGGATATTGTTCGTCGTTATAGTCCGTCTCGTTGTCGGAGACCGCGGGACTAGGAGCTCCTCCCCCTTGGGGACTGTTTTTCTCAGCAGAAGAAGTGGTTGGATCAGCTTCATTGTGGAGTGTGTTTCCAAATCTGCGTCCGGTGTTGAACAATGCAGTCCTCTTTTTCTTCTTCTTCTTCAGGAGTAGAGTCTTCAACTCTTGCTGACCCTGGGCTAGGCTTAGGACCATCTCTTGAAACTGTGCATTTTGGGCCTGAAGGGCCTTGATTGCTTGCTCACTGGAGGAGTCTGGATTCATGATGACTGTGCACACAAATAGCGAAGATAATTAAGCAACCTGTGAAATAGGGTACCTGCTTATGCATATGGTGCAATGGAATGCGTATGTTTTATGTTTTCAAAGACAAACAAGGTTCAACTTTGTAGACAAAAAGGGAAACACGCTTCATTAGATTAAAAAAAAAACTCAATTGTTTAACAACTTGCCCTTAGGCATTACAGGAATGAAAAATACTGAAAAGGAAATAAAACTACAAAAGGAAACATCCAAAGCTCATCAATGCTCCCATGGCCTCCTCTTTTCAGTGCTGATGTAGTTGTTCAGGACCCGTTCTTCTTCCAATTGCTTAGTCAGCCTCTGGATCTTCCGTTCCTGCTCGTTGAACTTCTCTCGATAGAAATCCCGTTCTTCTTTTAGCTGCGCCCAAGATCTCTTCATGGTGTCAAAATCAGTAGGTATCTGAGGAGGGAGGACAGTCGGAGGAACCCCATCTTCATCAGGAGATTCCAGAATGAGAGGTCTAACAGCTTCGTAGGGCATACCCAACTTTTGAGCGCGAATGCGGACCCATTTGCAATAGGGCTTCAATGGCAGGGAAGTCTTTGGTCCCAACTCATGTGGGTTGGCTTTGTGGATTCTGTCCCAAGCTCTAATAAATCCCTGGCGTAGTTTGTCACTGTCTGCCTGAAACTCAAAATGGAAGTGAGGAACCAGCATTTCATGAGGCCCATCTCCTCTGGCTCTTCCAAACTGTCGGAGAGCTAAGCACGGATTGTAAGAGATTCCTCCTTGGATACCAATCAACGGGACATTAGGGTATTCTCCGCAACGGTCAATAACAGCTACCTCATCCAAACCTCTGAGAGTCCAGGTGATGTCATTATCAGAGAGAGACATTAACCTCCGAGCCCAACCTTTTCCTTCTTCATTCTTCAGCACGAACTTAGGAAGGTGCGAAATAAACCACCTTACTAGCAAAGGAGCACAACACCACAGAGTCCTCCGTTTTCGAGCAGTACGAGCATAGAGTTGTTGTAGAATATCACCCAAAAGAGTGGGTACCGGATTCCGAGACATGAAGATCTTTATGACATTGATACTGATAAAAGTGTCAGGGTTGGGAAACAATACCAGACCATAGATCAAAAGAGCCAGAATATCCTCGTATGCCTTGAAGTCCAAGTCATTCCAGAAATCATTAGCCTTGCCAACCAGAAATTTGACCAAAAAGCCCTTGATCCCATTCCTAGTTTCCCAGTTGGACAATACCTCTTCTTTGGTCAAGGGGAGAATTGCAGCAATCTCTTCAGGCCTAGGAGTCTTTTCCAAACCAGTGAATGGAGTTTGTTCCAAGACAGGAATCCCAAGCAAATAAGAAAATTCTTCCAGGGTAAGAACCAGCTGGAAGTCTTGAAAAGTGAAACAATGGTACAGAGGGTCATAAAACTGGGTCAGCACACTTATCAGTTGTTGGTCCCATTTTGCAGTGATCAAGCCAAGGAGAGAACCATGTCTGTTGATGAAGGAGGTAGTGTTTGGAATCCTTCCAACCAAATCCTTGAGTAAAACTGGTGGTTGAACAAAGTTGAGCCGAACAATATTTCTTCGCACGGGCATCATGATGTCCTACAAAACAGAGCAAAGATGAAACCTTTTTTGTCTTTGAAATGGGTTAGTCCTTTATACAGGATGCATGCAATGGTATGATGGCATGATGCTATGATGAAGCACACCACAAGTATTCACATAGGCAAATAAGGCACACAAGTCACACAAGACACCCTTAGGTTTCAGGCCAGCATGAGTTTCAGGTATTACCCTCTTTTGGTTTTGTTGGTTAAAACCTGTCCTATCAAAAGTAACCGGGTTCTAGAGGATCTCAAATCATTGGCTACCCTCAATCGGTCATAACTCCAGCATCGCAATCTTTTCTCGCGGCCAGAACCATCTCGAGAGTTTAGCCTCAATGAGTGTAGCATACTGCTACTGTCCTAATAGCCAAGTTGGTTAATTTAGGGTTCTAAGGTTGGTTGGTGTTCAATGACTCCTTAGAAGACCTATATTCTCCCCGTTGCAACACAAGGGATATAGGTATAGACTAAGATGCCACACCAACGTAGCCACTGCTTCACCCATGTCGGTCTACGCCGGACAGGTCCCTCACAGATTATGCTACCTAAAAAAGGGTATATCCCAGATCCGGGTTAGGATATATGAAACTCCGATGCAAAGCCCACAAATGTAAAAGCAAACAAGACAATCAATTGAAAACAAAGGTGATCTAAGCCCTAAGGTTACTCCACTTTTTATTATTCTCCCCAGCAGAGTCGCCAGTTCTGTGATACGGTGGGAGAACTGACTAGTGTTTTGCGTTTGTTTACGCAAATGTTGCGGTTAGCAAGAGTCGCCACCGACTTTTTATTTTATCCTAAGGAAAGGTTAAAAAGCACAGCAAAAAACCTTTTGAGATGATTTCTTGGGTTCGGGGAGTAGATTATAGAAAGGGAAGGTATTAGCACCCTTTCTATCCATGGTTATCCATGGGCTCTTAGTTACTTGCTTAGATCACTTGCCTTTTGTTTTCAGTTGTTTGAAATGGTGCTTGAATGTGTGTGGTTTTGAAAATGTTTTGAAAAGATGCCAATGTGGTGGCAACCTTTGTAATGATCCATGTGGGGATGTATACAAAGATGTATGTCTTTTGAAAAGGTTTTCATTTGTTTTTGAAAGTTGTTTTGAAAGTGTAGTGATGTGTGATTTTGAAATTAAGCAAGTGTTTTGTTTTGCAAGTTTGACTCAAGTAACTAATAGGTTATCTACTCCTAAATTTCTCAAAAGATTATTGCTATGTTTTAACCCTTTTAACAAGTTTGTTCCACCATTGTATTTGGTGGAGAATCTTGTGTTAGGATGTGAAAGGGACAGGCGCGGGTCATCGTTTAGACCATAATTGCAACGGCGTTAAATGTCTTTGGGCAATTTTCTTTAAGGGACTTGATCATTTGTTTTTGTTTGTTTTGAAAAGTTTTGTCGAGGGACTATGATCATTCAAACTGTTTGCTTTGCCCAAAGAAGTTCAACATACAATATGGCCCATTTATTTGAAGGCAACAAGTGGAATACCCTAGGGGGTGCAAGTGTGATTTGTGTGTCCATTTTCATGCTTGTTTATCTTGTATTAGGTCAAACTATTTTTTATCGTTTTTTCACATTCAAACCCTAATTCTAACATGTTATCATTAGAAAGCAATAAAGTGCGAAATTAAAATTACTAAGCTATTACAAAACCAAATATGGGAAGGGGGGTACAAATGTTCAAATGGGGATATTGACAAGAATTTAAATCTAAATTATTACATCATTTTGAATATTTGCAATGTAAATAATGTTCAAAAATTAAATAAGAATGCAAGATGCAAAAGAAATGTTTTGTATATGTATGAAAAAATATTATTTATGTAAAAGAGAAAAGAAAATAAAAATATATTATTTTTTTGGAGTATTTTGAATTTAGGGCAAAAACCCTAATTTTAAAAGAAAAATGCATTATTATCTAATTTAATACAATTATTTATTTATTATTTATAAAAATAAAATAAAATGAAGTATATTGTGAAAAATGATATTTTTGTATCAAATATTAATAAAATGAAAAATTCAAGTATTTTTATATTTTAGCTTAAATATATTAATAAGCATATATGTATATATATATTAAACCTTAAATATGTATTGTATACAAAATAAATATTTATTTAATATTTTAATAAAATAAATAAGAAGAGTATTTTTTTTATGTGGAATATTTTCAGAATGTAAACAAAAAATAAAAATTGTATTTTCACTATTTTTATATTTATTCTAAATAATAGTATGTATATATTTTATATATAAACAAAGGAAATAAACAAATAAATATGCAATAAATACAAAAATGATGGGAAAAAAATATTTTAAAAATTTTAATGTCATGAGGAAAAATAAACAAAGTCAACCAAAAAGGAAAAAAGTCAAAAAAGATTAAAAATAAGACAAATGGGCTCAGGGGGTGTAATAGCAATTAAGTGGTGTGAAGAGAAATAACACAAAAGCCCAGCCCAATGATCATTGTCTTCAACCTCCAGCACAAACATTTGAAAAAACGCGCGCCCCTGTTCTTCAATGTCTAACTCCTGATTCTTGGCTTTTCAGCAAAAACTCATAACACAAGAAATGTTCAGCATGAAGAGACGGTTCTAACCATATAAAGAACTTGACCTATCTCTCTAAGATGAGGGAGAATTTCTCCTCCCCCAAATCCTAACCTAGTTTTTCATCAATGTTCAGAACCAAAATTCTCTCTACTCAGGCAAAAGAAATGAAATGTAAAGATATGTACATGTTCAGGGCTATGAGTAGGACCTTGTTTCTTCACAAACTTAAGACTAAAGATGCATGACAAGAGAGATACGAGTTCAAAGTTTTACCTGTGCAGTTGAACTTCAATCTGGAGAATGAGGAACTTCTAGTGCAAGGTAATGATTGGAAAAGCTTCCTTGAGGTCCAGGGATGCTTTTTCAATGCTTACTTTGTCTTGAACCTTCTTGTATCAAGCTGTAGAACTTCAACTGCAAAAGGAAAAAATGAAAATGGTGGAAACTGTTAGAGTGATTACAGGTCAGATTTTAGGCCATGGTTAGCTTGCATATGTTGTAAGGAAGGTGTATGAATTGTTTTTGGTGAGAATGCTCGAGGGAAGTGGGAGTTTGCACTCAATCTGCAGGGGTTCCCCTGTTTGTGCAGTTTCAAGGTGATTTTGAGATGGAGGATGCTTGAGAGGTTCAGGACTCGTGCAAAAGCTTGGATGTGGTCTATGGAATGTGTTTGATAACTTTTGTGTTGTGTTTCTAAGCTGAAGAGAGAGTTGTGATAAGTTATGCAATGTTACTTGAAAATGAAGCAAGCAAAGGTCACTTTGTGTTTTAGGTCAGTAGGGGCCTCTAATCCTGCTGCATAATCTTCTCTTGATCAGAGCAACTTGTCCATAATCTTGTGCCAAGAGGATTTTGCTTGTACTTGCTTGGATTTCAAATTGACATAAAGCTAGCTTTTTACAAAAATGGATAAAGCACTTTATCTAGTTTAGGATTAATCCACTATGCAATGTTAGAACACAAAGAACATGGCCTCAACACATTGAATATGCATTAAATTATTGAGTATGTAATGGTTCAAGGACCTGTAATCAAGCATAAAGCAAACTGAATTCAAATTTGCAAGATTAAGAACATGTTTTGATGAAGAACAAAAGTGAATTTTTGCCAACTTGTGAAATTCGAATCTCTCAAGTTATGAGGTTGTTTGAGAAGTTCTTGGACATTTTGGAAAGCTTGGAATGTGTACTACAATCCATCTTTGAAATGCAAATTAAAATTCTAAGTGGAAGGGTATGAAAAATGGCCTTGAAGTGGGGTAGAAAACCTTGTCAAAATAGGTTAAAATTCACTAAGTTAAAAATGGTTTAGTGCCCTTATTCAAAAAATTGTAACTTGAGATATAAGCTTCAAATGAGAAAATTTTGTGAATCAAAGTTGTAGATTATGAAACAAGCTACAACTTTCATGTTTTGACTTTTGTTTGAATCCAAATGGATCTTGGTGAAAAGATGGGGCAAAGTTGGGAAAAAATTAGGGTTTTTCATAACTTAGAAAAATTCTAAGTTATGAAAAATTCCATTTTCAAACCCTAATTTGCATTTTGTGATTTCTTGGTGAACAAGTTTCATGATTTGGCAAGTTTTGATGAAAAATGAATCTTGACTCTTGATTTTGACCAAAAAGTCAAAGTTTGACTTTTCAGTATACAGTCAAAATTGATCAATTGACTGGGAAATTCAACTGTCAATCTTGTGTACTTGGGATCTTTTGAGCTTGATGAATGTGTCAAGACCATTTCATTGAGTCCTTGAGGCTATATGTGAGCTTGGTTTGCCATTGGCTAGGTCAAACAGTCAAAAACTGCCTTTGTGCAGTCAAAACCCTAAAAATGACCATTTTGCCCTTTTGATGATCTGGTCAAATTTCTTATGGAATTGTGATCCAAACTTGATCAAATGATTCATGTGAGTTCATAATGTTTATGTGGATCAAATTTCATGAGGTTTGACTGTCAATTGGCTATAGTTGACTTTTTCCCCCATACAGCTGATTTCTAGGTCAATTGTCCAATTGATTGGGCAAAACTTGGAATCAAGACTTGAAACTTGGTATAGGTAAACTTGGGAGTCCAATATGAAGCATGAAAGTCATCTTAGGCATTTTAGGTCAAAACATCCTTAGGCAAACACAAACCCTAATTTGAGTCCACAGTGCAAGGAGAAGTCCTGAGCAGAGGAAAACCCTAACTGGATCTTGATCTTCAAAGGTCTTGTGATGAGAAAATGTTGAGGAAATGGGAGGGAAAATTTTGGGGTACAACACCTGCCAATATGCTTGGTGGCAGCATCCTCAGTATAGTCATTGCAAAAATATAACATTGATTTCTCCCTAGGAAAAATAGGAGAAGGAAGTGATTGAATGATAGCAAACTGTCGAGAGACCAAGTTTGGTTGGTAAGCGATCAAGCTCAGGTGATTCTTGGAGCTCTTAAAGCGCAGCGGCATTATTCTGGGTTTGAGAAATGCTTCCCACATTATTGTGTGTTCTTCGACATGAGGGTCACCTGACGACTTGGGATGGGGCCTGGTGAACCATTCTGGACCAACCTTTCGACGAGCGAAAGGAGCCATGGTCGAAGTGAATTCTTTTCTTCTTGCAAACATCAAGACGAAGTTTGCAAAAGTCTGTTGAAGTTCCAGCCCATCTTCAGTCGGGGTCAGTAAATCCAATCTGGTGCCTTCGATACGCCTATTTGCTATCTCAGGAGCTTGCTCATTTATTTGAGTTTTCTGAGGTAAGAAAGACTCAAAAGTGGCATTGAGCCACAGTTGAAGTAGCCAAAAGGGTCCTGCAAGCAACAGACTGGCTCTATTTTCGATGACCTTTAACAGAGTCACTCCGCTGCTGATCGATTCATACAAATTCGCCAGGATTAATTCTGCCAAACAAATGTTTTGGCCATGGTGAAGCTGGGTAGCAAGGGTGACCATTTTCTTTGTCACCTGTAAAGACTTCGTGCAGAACACAAAGCGTGACAGCCAAAGGGCTAGAAACGCAATGTGCTCTACATCCGTCACATTGGCTGTCGACCTATCATGGTAATGGTTGATATAGGTGGTATAGGTGGGTTTCGTAGCTGAGAATCCAATCTGATCCTCCGACATTTCCTCTGGGTCGAAATAATCCTCAGTTGGTCGAAGGCCGGTGATGGCAGCCACGTCGAAAAGCGTGGGTGTTAGCATTCCACAAGGGAGGTGGAAAGTGAAATGAGTATAATCCCAGAAAAGCAAAGAGGCTATCAGCATCTCAGGGGAGTAGTTGAGACCCGTCTTCGACAGCATGACTAGGTCGTATATCCCCAGGTTCTTCCAGATCGAAGCCTGGCTTTTTTCCATCTTCTCTAGCCAAGCGCTGTAGTCTGGTGTGAGGCTAGGGCTAGACCTAAAAGCCCTAACACCCCTATTGAAGAAGCGAAGATCTATCTTCTCCTTAGCGGGATCTTCGTTATCATCTGCAGCTTTTTTGGAACACCCAACAAGTTTGAGCGCCTCAAGCATTGGGAAGAAGTTCTTGATCTTCATGGATTCATCAATGCATGTGGATAACGGGCCAGACATGGCGAAAATTTGGTTGGAGTATCCAACCGGAATCATTAGTTGATGTGAATAAGCTTCACGCTCAGCAGTTTCCAGGGGTTCAGGAACCCTTCGCAGGCCTGTAGAGGTAACTATTGGAACAGTTGAGAAGAGTTTTGGTTTAGCATTTCTATAAGGAATGTTGGAACTAGGAGCGTTAGAGGAACCTGAAGCCATTTTTGAGTTAAGGTTGAAGGTGAGTGAAGAACAAAGTGTTTGCAAGTTGCAGAAGTTTTGTTTAGCAATGAGGTTTGAATGCAGAATGGCGTGAAAAAGTCCCACAATGGGTACCTAGCGCTATTTATAGTGGTTGGGAAATCACAAAATTCGAGGCCATTTAATGTTGCAGAAGATAGTGGGACACGTGGCGCTCCTTCGCTGACATAGCCGTTCTGCAGAAACGAAAAGGTGCAGCGTGCGCCCTCGTTTTTGGGAAATTGTCATGATGACAATTTGTGAAAAGACATTGGGCACGCTAAACGCCTTAATGAGGTGACGTCTTAGGTACAGATGGAATGATGGCTTTTTCTTGGGATTGTCAGTTGGTTGGTAGAAGACAAAAAGCGCACAGGTTAATTTGTGGCTAAGATTGAAGGACAGGTGTCGAGTGGAATCTCAAAGAATGCCTTTTTCTTTTCAGCGTCGAAATAAGGCATTCTTGGGGGGCAATTTGTTGGCTCCTAAAACTCGACACCCTTGTTTTTATTAATATAAACCATTAATCATGAAGGACGGCTTCGACCAGCTGATTCTGTCGAAATGCTCATCAGAAGATGGCAAGGTACTTAGAGAATTTCTTCTAAGTAAGAATCCTGTTGCCTTCGACGTCGAAGGTGCTTCTCGACAGAGGTATTCGACGCTCAGAGTGGAATAGTTTGAGATTCAAATGTTTGGAGGGAAAACGGTTCCCAGCGGTTACCAAGTGCAACGTGCCAAGATCTGGAGCGTCGAATGTTGTGAGCATGCCAAGTGGAGTCATCTCGAAGCAGCGTAACTGCCCGACGGTTACTTGAGATGTGTTTAGTATAAATATTAGTAGTTCACATAGTTTTTCGCGTGTGTTCACAATTATATACAAGTCACTCATATAGATTCAAGTACCCAGTGTGAGCGAAAGACTTGTTGAGAATGTATGTGTGAAACACCACTTTAATTAATCAAAGTCATTTATTTTCCAGAACTTTACTGCCTCTTCATTTACTTTTCCAGTCGAAGCCTTTATTCAAAGCTTTCTTTTATTCTACCAAGTTTTCTTCTTCATGCAATTTACATAAAGTATCTTTATTTTCTTGTCATTAACCATCATTAAACTTAGTCAAAACCCCCAAAATCAACCATGTCTTAGGATCAATCTGATCGATCCTGCGAGTCACCAAATAAGTAACCTTTTGGAAGATCAGCGGTTGTTTACCAATTTCCACGGTAAACACCAGCACAAAATCTCTATGCACCGCGATTCGTTTTCATCTCCGTCTTCATATTGGTCAAGTCGTTTCGCTCCGTTCTCCATGAATACGAAGCATTCTTCTTCGCAAACTAACCTGAAGAAATCTGAAAGTGTTGAGTCATGTGTATACAGTCGCTCGCGAATTGCACCACTTTGTCGTGCGAATTGCACCACTTTGTCGTGCGAATTGCACCACTTTATCGTTGTGGAGATAACGTTGTTTTCGTAGGGAAACCACTGAGAAGAATTATGGAAAGAAATTTTGAGATTGTCACAATTACAAGGTAAACTCTAATTTTTGTTTGGGTATGTTAAAAAATAGTAAACATAGTTTGATCAATTTTTGAAATTTACAGGTATCCTTGCAAAGAGGATGTGGTTTCTTCTATTGGTTTCATGAGGAATTGGCAGAATACATAAACCAAGTATTGATTAATAGATTAGAAAGCATAGCAAAGGATTTAGATGAAACCAAGAATCAGTACGAACAATTGAGGGTTAGAAATGAAGAATTAGGAGATGTTGTGTTAGAACTTTAAATTTAACTAAACAAGATATTTAAGTGGAAAAAAACATTGAAGATTATTTGTTTTGTAATGTTATATGTATTTGTCATTAAGCTGTATTTAGAGTATGTAGCAACCTTGTGTGTAATTTAACCCAACTTATGTGTAATTTAACACAATTTATGTGAATTCTAACACAACTTATCAGTTTATGAAGATTATGTGCAACCTTATGTGTAATTTTAACACAGTTTATCAGTTTAATATGACTTATTTTGTCTGACATATCATTAATTATAGCAACATAATTTTGGGCATTACTAGTAAATGAACACATCAGATTACTTGAACTGAAAATATGAAGTTGGCATGTTACATAGATATGTTCCAAAATACATAGACATGTTCCAAAAGGTTGACAAAAGACATGTTACATAGACATGTTCCAAAAGGTTGACAAAATAACATATTAGATAGACATATGTTCCAAAAGGTTGACAGAATGACATGTTACATAGACATGCTCCAAAAATACACAAAAGGCCTTCTCACACCAAGTTTTTGTAGCTTTTCAGTTCCTCTTGCTTTCTTCTTTGTGCCTTGCCCTGGTACTGTATTTTCTTGTGAAGATTGAGTTGAATTCATGTATCCTTATGTAGCTGACGCTTGTGTTGCTTCAACCTGACTTGTAGTGGTTTGAGATGCAGAAACTTGTCTTGTCCCAATCTGACTTGCATTGGTCTCAAACTGACTTGCATTGTCTTGACTTGCATTTCCTTGTGTTGCATTGTCTTGTGTTGCATTGCCTTGAGTTGTAGTGCCTTGTGTTGCAGTGCTTTGTGTTGCAGTTCCTTGTGTTGCAGTGCCTTGTGTTTTAGTTGGTGTGACCTTGCAGGTCTTCTTGTTATGTCCAATTTTCTTGCACTTAGAGCACTTTACAATAAAGCAAATTCTTCTCAATTTTCTGTCAGTTCCATCAATCTCCCCTTGCTCAAGGTTTCTCCTTTTCTTTGGTCTACTAGGCATCTTCCTAAACTTAGGTGGATGCACATCTGGAAATGGAGTTTTGGCCCACAAATTGGATCCATTCACATGATAAAGCACAAACCTATATACTGCCTTGTATCTAGATACCCTATAATAATCTGGAATGTAATCATCAACTTTAAAATTCCTACTCTTCATGGATGACATGGCATGGACACAAGGAAGTCCTGTGAGTTCCCACCTTCTGCAGGAGCACAAGTAATCCTTAAAGTTCATAGTGAATGTTTCAACTGGGTTTTCCACATGCCTTACTTCAAACATATGCTCATCTGACATTCTGCAATTAACATTAACAATAACAATTAACATTATGCAATTAACATTAACAATAACAATTAACATTCTACAATTAACATTACCAGATAAATCTTGGAACCTCATTCTGTTTTTTGCCCATCTCTCCATCATGTAAGTTCTGATCTCCTCAAGTATTATTACTAGTGGTTTAGATCTAGCTTCAACAATAATACTATTAAAGGCCTCTGACATATTATTGAGCATATCATCACACTTTTTGGTTGTCCTAAAATATGATCTAGACCAATATCTTGGTGGAGTCTTCATCATGTGTAGATATGCCTCTCCATTGATCATTCTCATTTCCCTCATCTCTCTTTCCCAAGTTTGTGAGTATGTAGATTTAGAAGCCTTCCAGATAAGATCCTTATACGTTTTTCTAGGATACCTATTTTTGAAATTGTTATACAGATGTCTAACACAAAATTGATGTTCAATATTGGGCAACAACTCTTCCATTGCAGGTAAAAGTACCTATAAAAAACATTCATAACTAACAGTAAATTATCGAGAAAATAATTAGATAAATGTAAGAGTCAATGATGTATATAGTGTACCTTCTGTTTGCCTGAAATGAAAGTGTATGAGAGACATTCATGTCCACCTCCCAGATCATCAATCAATAGCTTTAAAAAACATGTCCAGCTATCTCTATTTTCACCTTCAACAACTGCAAATGCTATAGGAAGCATCTGATCATTAGGATCCCTTCCTATAGCTGTCAGAATTTCACCTCCACAAAGCCCTTTCAAAAAGCAACCATCCAATCCTATCATATGCCTATATAATTTGAAACTTTCCTTGCATCCTTCGTAGATATGTAAGGACTTTTAAAAAATGGTCTCTGGTCCTCAACACCTTCTGGAACAGGTTCAACATTCATCTTAACTATTGACCCTGGATTGGCTCTTAGCAGTTCATGACAATAGTCATATATCCTAGTGTAATCACCCAAAAAGGAACCATCAACCCTATTCCTTGCAGCCACTCTTGCTCTTATTGCTTTGGTCTTGTTTACCCCTAAATTCCACTTCCTTAATGCCTTTTCTCTGATGTCCTGAACCTTCAACCTAGGGTTGTTTTTCAATATTTTCTGATCCTCTTGCTCAACCACTTTGTGCTTAACATCTTTAAATTATACTCCCTATTGCAGTTATAACTTTCAATTACTTTCCTTATTTGCCAGGTTTCCTTCTTTAATAACTTGGAAAAATAAACCTCCCACTCACAAACTTCCTTACATCTCACCCCCACCCTTTTCTTATCATTTTTTATGGTCTTAAGGGCTCTTCCATTTTGAACAACATATGAAGCCATTGCTTCCTTAATGTCATCCTTTGAAGTAAAATATATTCCTACTTCCCATTTGTAATTGGACATATAATTTATATCTTTGAAAGTTGGGTATTTCTTCCTTTTAGACCCACTACTATCATCACTGTCACAACCACTTTGAAGATCATCATAGTCAATGTCACTCCCTTATATTCCTTTGTATCTTTGCTGCACTTTCCTTTTCCTTTTGATATTTCATTACTGTCATACACAGTCAGGTCTACAATTTCATTTTCATCAATGTCCTCATAACCATTAGATTCATCATCAAAGGCTACTTCTAGGGCACTATCATACCGGTAACTCTCATCCTCAATGTAATCAGAATTGGATTCATCATCCACAACATTATTATCATCATCCAATCCAACATTACCTTCTTCCACAATAATATTATCATCATTCAATCCAACATTACCTACTTCAATGTCATCATGCAACTTGCTAAGCAACTCCTCCATCTCATCTACAATGTTCTCAGGTTCCTCAACAGGACCATCACAATACTCAGGTTGAGATAAACTGTGTTGAATGTAAACATGAACACTATGGTGCACTTTGTATAGGTCTACAATTTCTAGAGCACCTTTGTTATCAACTAGTTCATTCATCCCAAATTATGGATATTTGTAATACATTTTCTCTACATTATCCATATAACATAAGTATTTCAATACACCAACTAAATCGAACTAACTCCACCTATCAGCATCTACTGACAAATCAGATACAAGCCTCCTTCATAGACACTAAGTTATGGATCAACGAATTCACCACTGTGGTGAATTACGAGTTTTAGAAATTCGTCCATTAAACCTAAATCCCATAACAAACATTCAGTTACGAAGGCACATAGAACAAACAAGAATAAGATACCTAAATCCCTAAAATCCAGAACAAACAATGAATAGAATACCTAAATCCCTAAATGCCAGAACAAACAATAATAGAATACCTAAATCTCAAAATCCCAGAACAGACATTCATAATCCTTAAATCGCAACATACAAAGCCCTAATCCAGTTACCAATGAGTATGCGAATAGTTACCTGGAACACAATCACCTTCGTGATCACTTACACAATCACCTTTTCAAGCACCTTTACAAGCCCCATCAAAATCACCTCTGTAGATTCTCGTTCTTCACCTTTCTTTTGGTTTTGGTTTGGACTTGGATAAAATGAACATCCATATCCTTTCGTTTGCTTTTGGAGATTTCCTTTCCTTATTCTTTGCCACCTTGCCTCCAGCAAGCCACTTCAGCAAGACAAATGGCACTTGGATCCTGTTTTTTGAATTTGACTAACGTTTCACTAATGGAAGGACTAACGTGGTTACATTTTGAAACTTAAGGGACCAATTTAGCACGAAAAAAAGTTAAGGGATCAAACTGAGCCATGACCTATAGCTAATGGACCAAAATGAGTATTTTGCCTATTTTTTTCATCAAATATATCTTAAATTTTTAAATTCTTATAATTTTTAAAAATATTTAATACATTATATTTAAGATTAATATAAAATATGTTTTATAAAAATGCAACCGTTTAAAAAATATCTTTTAAATACAAATAAAATATTGGTTATAAAATTATATTGTTACATATATTTAGTTTCTAGCATTTTTTGTATATATGATCATTAACTGTAATATAAAAATATTTAACAATTATAAGAAATTATTAAGTAGTTCAACTAATAGTATGTGATAGTTAAGATAAATGAATTTAAGTTGTTGGTCTAGAGTTTGATCTCGCAACTCTAATAAGTATCACTAATTAAACCTCAAGAATTTATATATTCTTTTAAATGTTACTCTCTCTGAGAGTATGATGACAAGCCCTATAGGGTTTGCCTCTGACAACCAAAAGAACCAGGCAGAGGAAGACAATATGAAGGAACATAGTACAAAATGAGTCAAAGGAGGAAAAACAATGTATTAGCCTGGATCATCACTGCCTATTTTTTATGATGATCTAGGGTATGAACATTTTGATCAAGCGAGAATGAAAGAAGTAGTCATACCAATTATGTCCAATATCAATGATCGTGAGACAACTATATCTTATAAGGTTGTTGTTACTCGAGAGATCCCTCTAGAGGAAGATGATAGTGCAATAAAAGATCAACATACTAAAGGCCTGGGAAGTGTAAAGGTTGCAATTGATGATCTAAGGATAGAAGAAGAAAAATTTAGAGAGTATGATTGTCATAAATTCATACTATTCGATTTGGAAGAGAGGAGAATAGAAAAACCTTGGAGAAAATGAATAATAGTGAAAATGCTTGGAAGAAGAATGAGATACAAAGTTGTGGAAAACTGAATTCATCAAATGTGAGCAAGAAAAAGAGTGATCAACATAATGGATTTGGGACATGATTATTTTCTTGTCACTTTCAACATTGAATAGGACTAGTATACTACTCTAATGGAAGGTCTTTGGATTATATATGACAACTACCTCTCAGTGAGAGAATGAAGTGAAGGTGCAAGAAACACAAGAAATAGGGGTTTGAATTGGGTTTCTAAAAATGAAATATTTTCGAAACCAATAACGCAAGAACAAAAATAAATGAACACAATTATTTTTAATCATGGTTCACTGTTAAAGAAGTTAATCCAGTTCACCCACCAAGGTGATTTTCCTTTCTCAATAAAGGACTTAATCCAGTATAACCAAATTGATTACAATCCACAAAGACGAACTCTCAATGTCTTCTTGAGAATCCTGAGTAAATCCTAGTCTATCAAGAAACAACAACTCAAAGACAGTCTGTCTATGACTTCTTGAGTATACAAACTAACACTTAGTCATTCAAGGAACAATCAACTCATTATTGAATACAAGCTTTTGTGTTTACAGTAATGCTTCTTGAAAGCAGATTACACAGAAATGAAGAACAAATAATAACACAACAGTGTTAAGCAAGTTAGCAAACAACAGTTCCTTGCTAGCAAGTTAATGAACAAAAGTTGCTTGCTTTACAAAAAGTACAAAGTTATTTTGGAAGCATTTCAACAATTTGAAACAGCGTGAGTCTTCAAAGTTGTTCAACAATTCCAATTCTTCCAAGTCTTCCTTTTATAGCTGAAAAGAAATTTGTTAGAGGGTAAAATAGGAATATCAAAATTCCAGGTGTCTCTTTGCAACTGTTAGTGAGAGTGGTAGATAACATAGTACCAAAGATACAATCCTTGCACCACAAAACCAGGGTAGTGGAAGGATGTGAGGTTGTACTATCTCTTTATGCGAGACCTTTGATCTTATCTTCTAATATTTAGAGGCTTCAGAGTATGCATGAGTTGAAGCATGCTTAAAAGGATCAAAACCAGTATTTAGAACATTCATCTTCAGAACTTCGTTCAACAGAACCTTGTCTTCAGAGTCTTCAATATATTGGTATTTAAAGCTTGAGAATACTTCAGAAGCTCTACTACAGAGTCACAACTAGAAGCAATAAAACTAAAGTTCATCAAAACTGGTATTTTAATAAGCATTCTAAGTAATGACGCACATTGGTGACTGAATAAGATAAACAATAAAGGTGTATATGTGTATATATATATATATATATATATATATATATATATATATATATATATATATATATATATATATATATATATATAGATATATATATAGATAGGGAGAGACAGATAGAAAAATACGCCATGCTATGTGTTGTACCCCAAAATTTGCTCTCTCATTTATCAAGAATTTTCTCACAAGATCTCCTTTGGCTCAAGACCGCACTAGGGTTCATTAGCTCAAGACACCTCCTTAAGCACTGATGACCAAAATTAGGGTTTGAGATTGCACAAGGATATTTGAACTTCCAATGCCCCATATTACTTTCATGGATCATTATGGACCCTCAAGATTACTCATGTCAAGTTTCAAGCTTTGGATCACATTTTTGCCCAGTCAATTGAGCAGTTGACCTAAAAATCAACTGTATTAGGGAAAAAGTCAATTGTGGCCAATTTACAGTCAAACTTCATAATTTTTTGATCCACATCAACATTTTAAACTCGTATGTATCATTTGATCAAGTTTGGACCATAATTCCTCAAGAAATTTGATCAAATCTTCAAAAGGGCAAAATGGTCAAAATTAAGGTTTTGACTGGGAAAGGGAAATTTCTGATTTTTGACCTAGAAATGATCAATTGGTTTAATGCATGATCTCAAGAGTCAAATTGCATCATTTTGACCTAATGACATGGTTCAAAACATTGCTCAAGTCAATGGATTGACAAATGAATTTTCAGTCAACTGATCAAAAGTCAACTCTATACAGAATAGTCAAACTTTGACTTTTTGGTCAAAATCAAATGTCAAAGATTTCAATTCATCAAAGCATGTCAAAATATGAAACTTATTAATCAAGAAATCAAAAATTCAAGATTTCATTTTTGAAAAGTTAAAATTTCTAAACTTAGAAATTTTTCTAAGTGTTGAAAATTTCTTATTTTTTCACAACTTTGAGCAAAATTTTCACCATGATGCAAGATGATCCAAAAGAAACTTTCAACATGAAAGTTGTAGACCTCCATGAAATATATAACATTTCTTTACACAACTCCTTCCAAAAGTGCTTGGATCTCGAGTTATAATTTTAAGAACACATGGTCATGAAACAAAATACTTAGTGAAATTTTGCCCTAATTTGGTCAGGATTTTGACCTAACTTCTGACCCAAGTTTCACCTAGTTCCAAGGGGAATTTTAAAAAGTGATTCAAAGATGGGTTTTAGATCATGTTACAAGCTTTATAAAAATATCCAAGAACTCCTTGAGATCATTTGTGAGCAAGGAGAATCGAAAGTCAGAAGTTGAGGTTTTAAGTTGTTTTACAAGGCAAGTTTTTTGATGAACAAGATTCAAAATTAAAACTTATGCTGCATAATCTCTACTTTGCAGGCCTCAATCTTGTTAGGCACTCCATAATTAATTTCTTTCATAATTGTTAGAGGTTTCAATTCAAGCATTCAATGCAAGGCCATGCTTTATATCCATTTTGGGAAGAAAGTGTACAATGCCATTTTGATAAGGTAGCTTTTTGCACAAAACTTGTTCTTGAGCCTTGCACTTGTTCTCTTCTGATTATACACATCCTATAACTCAATAGAAGTTGATCTCAGCACTTACAATCACCCATCCCATGCTTGTACTACACATTGAAACTTGTTTTCCCACTTTTCTTCAAAATCAAGTAATATAACAATCAACCTATAACTTGTACTTCTGACTCTCTTAAGCAAAAAGACCTTTTGCTTATACATACACAAGTTATTTTCCACAAATCCCATGCATGCTTGAGCCCTAAAAACACCAAGAACACAAATTTGCATCTCACACTTCCATTGTTGCAGATTCTGGCCAAAAATCCTAAAACCAAAAACTACTCGTGCGTTTCTTGGCTTCTTGCTTCCAAAAGCTTCTAAACATCATTTAGAAGTTATCCCTTCCCCTGTTACAGTTCTGTAACACCATCTTCCTCCATTTCCAAGTTCAAAAACAGAGCACTGTAAGTGGACTTCTCCAGACCATTTCAACCACTCTCCAACCAAGCTAATAATTGCATTAGCTTCCTGAGACCTCAGTGGAGCTTTTCTGATCATCACAACACCTTGAGGAGTGCTCATTTACAGAACACGATTTCCAGTTTTGAGGTAAGTTATCTCAACTTTGAACTCTTCATATAAGCATCATTAATGGTTTATTTATGAATGAAAAATGTAGATATCATTGCTCTAAAGCTAACCATGTCCATAGTTTTCATTTATGTTGCTTGAGCTTAGAGAATTTTAAGATTGAAGTTTCTAAAATTTTTAGGGTTCAGATTAGGGCCATTAAACTTCATATTTGTCTTTGATCTATAATTTTATTGCTTTGCATTTTTGAAATCGTGAGGAAATTTGCCACAAGATTCACGTTTACATTTTTTGCAAATGGATGAGAGATGAACAAGATGCAGGTACTCTGGTTGGGCGTGAAGTTGAAAATGAAGTTCATACCATGGACTTGATTTCTAATATATATTTATTGTATTGTTTATATGAACGGATGTATAGCCACCCCAGTGGTAAAGCACGCGCTTGTTAACCTTTGGGACCTGGATTCGAGCCTCAGTGATATCCTTTTGCTTGTTTTTCTCACATTTTCTCATATTTTTTTCACTTGTTTGTAGCGCTGGGCTCCTTTTATTAGGCCCAACATTTTTTGCTTATTTTTGCCTCCTCTGCTGACTATTCACACCCCTGGCCCATTTCATTTTCTTTTTCTCATTTTTTATTTTATTTGTTTTCTTAAATATTTTATTTAATATTAAAAAAGTCAGAAAATTATGTAAAAACTTAGATTTATATTTTTATATAGTTTTTTTTTTTACAATAAAGAAAATTATTTTTATATAATCATACTTTAATTATTTCACTAATTAATTTGTAATTTTAATTAGAAACTAGGGTTTTAGTTTATTTCTTTCACAATTAAAAAAAAATACTCTTCTAAAATCAAAAAAGACAAATTTTTTTTTATAATACCATAAATTATTTTCAAGACAAAAATACCAAAAATATCATTGTTACAAACTTAATTTCTTTTTTTAATCGATTAATATTTAGGTTAGGGTTTTATTTAAAGTTTTTTCCTAGTTAATTTAGGTTTTCTTTTTACTAATTTAATCAATTATTTTCTTTTAGGTTAAAACCAAACCCTTTCCTAAAAAAAATCCAAACAAAAATCATATTTGCTTTACATTGATATTCATGTATATTTATTTATTTTTTTTTGTACATCATTTATCCAAATTCAATATGGTTGTAATAGATAATTAGTTTTATTTTCTTGCAATCCCCATTTGAAATTTGTACACCCCCTTCTCACAAGTATTGTAATAGTGTAGTAATTTTAAATTCCACAATATATCGCTTTATATACAAGGGTTTGTATGGTAAGATTAAAACCAATCAATTAGAAAACCCTAATCAAAGACAAAATCAAGCATGAAAAATAATACACTTGCACACAAACACCCTTAGGGTAAAATCCACTTGGCTGTCTTATAAAAAAATTGTCATATTATGCATGTGAGATACCTTAGCAAAAACAAGTAAAATATAAGATCATAATCCCTCGATGACGCTATCTATGTTGCCTTTTCAAAATGATCTTAGTCCCTAAAGAAAAATGCTAAGATACCTTGCAACATTGCTAATCATGGTCATACGATGACCCACGCCCGTCCCTTTTACATCCAAAGATAGGATTACTTACCAAATCAATGGTAAGATAACAATGTCAAAGGAAAAGGAAATGAACAAGAAAGACTTTTGAGTAGGTAGAATGCCCTAGTTACTTGCTCACTTTCAAAACAAAACATCCTTTCTATTTTCAAAATAAACACCTACACTTTCAAAACATCTTACAAAATTAAAAACATTTTCAAAAGATCAACATCTTTGTATACATTCTTACGAACGAGAATCATTACAAAATTTGCCTAAACAATGGCCTCTTTACAAAATACTTTCAAAACCACACAAAACATAATTTCAAACAAAAGCAAGTGATCTAGCAAGTAACTAAGAGCACATGGAAAACCATGGATGAAAAGGGTGTTAATACCTTCCCTTTTCATAATCTGCCCCCCGAACTCAAGAAATAATCTCAAAGGCCGTTCCTGTGCTTTTTCACCTTTCCTTTTGGATAAAATAAAAGTCGGTGGCGACTCTTGCTAACCGCAACATTTATGACCAAACGCAACACACCCAAGTCAATTCTCCCACCGTATCACAGAACTGGCGACTCTGCTGGGGAATATTCTAAAAGTGGGGTTACCTTAGGGTTATATCACATTTATTTGCTTTCTTTGTTTGACTTGTATGCTTTACATTATGGTTCTTTGTTTGGGTTTGAATCCTCTACCCGGATTTGGGATACCTTATAGGAAAGTAGCAATACATTGTAGAAACTGTGCGGGGTATACCGATATGGTCTAAGCAATAGCTACGTTAGTGCGACATATTTGTGGGTACCGGTAGCCCTTGAGTAGTCAAGGAGAATACGGGGCCGCTGAGTGATGTCATGAAGCACTAATAAACTTTTAGAACCTTTACTTGACCAACTTGGCCTTTAGGACGTAGTGAGATGACCGGCTTTGGTGCAATCCGAAGTTGGTAGATACTCGATACTACACTCATTGAGGTTTAGTTTTTTGGGATATTTCGATCGCCATTAAAGAGGCTTGCGCTGAAACATTGACCAAAAAAAACAAACCGGTGATATTGAGCTCCTTAGAACCCGGTTACTATTACTAGGACAAGTTTGAGCCAACTAAACTTCAAGAGGGTGTTTACCTATGAGACTCCATGCAAGCCTAAACCTAAGGACTTGTTTTCCTTGTGTATATTTACTTGTACATAACATCATAAACATCATAACATCATACTCATTCACTAACCATTTCAAGGATCTTGGGATTTATCTTTGTTCTGTTTTGTAGGACATGGATTCTATTCGCAGGAAAACTATTCAAGTCAATCTTGTAAGGATCCCTCCTTAAATTAAAGAGCTAGTGTGATACGGTGGGAGAACTGACTATGATTTTGCGTTTGTTTTCGCAAATGTTTCGGTTGAGCAAGAGTCGCCACTGACTTTTTATTTTATCCTAAGGAAAGGTTTAAAAAGCACAGCAAAAACCTTTTGAGATGTTTTCTTGGGTCCGGGGAGTAGATTATAGAAAGGGAAGGTATTAGCACCCTTTCTATCCATGGTTATCCATGGGCTCTTAGTTACTTGCTTAGATCAACTTGCCCTTTGTTTTCAATTTGTTTGAAATGGTGCTTTGTGTGTGTGGGTTTGAAAATGTTTTAAAAAGAGGCCAATATGGTGGCAACCTTTGTAATGATCCATGTTGGGATGTATACAAAGGTGTATGTCTTTTGAAAAGGTTTTCATTTGTTTTTGAAAGTTTATTTTGAAAGTGTTGTGAGGTGTGGTTTTTAGAAAATAGGCAAGTGTTTTGTTTTTGCAAGTTTGATTCAAGTAACTAAGAGGTTATCTACTCCTAAATTTCTCAAAGATTATTGTTATGTTTTAACCCTTTTGACAAGTTTGTTCCACCATTGTATTTGGTGGACAATCTTATGTTAGGATGTGAAAGGGACGGGCGCGGGTCATCGTTTAGACCATAATTGCAATGGTGCCAAGTATCTTTGGGCAATTTTTCTTTAAGGGACTTGATCATTTTAGGCAACTTTCGAAAGCGTCATCGAGGGACTATGATCATTTGATTTGTGTTTGTTTTGCCCAAAGAGACCTAACATGCAATATGGCCCATTTATTGAAGGCAACAAGTAGAATACCCTAGGGGGATGCAAGTGTGTTTAGTGTTGTCCATTTTCATGCTTGTTTATCTTTAAATTAGGTTAAACTATTTTGTTGTTTTCACATACAAACCCTAATTCTAACATGGTATAATTAGTAAGCAATAAAGTGCGAAAAATAAAATTACTAAGCTATTACAACATAATATATGGGAAGGGGGGTACACATGTTCAAATGGGGATTTTGACAAGGAATTTAAACCTAAACTATTACATCAATTTGGAATTATTTACAAGATATTTAATTGCACAAATTAAATAAAATAAGAATAAAATATGCAAGATGTAAAAAATGTTTTTTATGTGTATGAAAAAAAGTATTTTTGTATGCCAAATAAACAAAATAAAAAGGATTATTTTTGGAGTTTTTTTTTTATGTTTAGGGTAAAACCCTAATTTTATTAAGTAAAAGGTATTAATTATTAATATGTACAATATTTATTTATTATATACAAAAATAAAATAAAATGAAGTATATTTGTCAAAAAGGTATTTTTTCATATTAAATATTAATAAAAAAATAAAAGTGTGTATACTTTGTATTTTATTCTAAATATATTAATATGTATATAAATATTTGTATTATTTACTAAATATATATATTATATATAAAATAATAATATTTAATATTTATAAAAAAAAGTATATTTTACATAAAATATTTTCAGAAGATAAAATGAAATAAAAAATGGAAAATAAAATGTTTTTGCATATTTTTTAGTATTTTAAGTAAAAGTATATCTATTTCTTTATTTATGTACAAATACTTATCTAAACAAATAAATGCCTAATAAATTCAAAAATGGTTCAAAAAATTATTTTTATATTTTTTATATCATGAGGAAAAATAAATAAGTCAGAATAAAAAAAGAAAAGTAAAAAAATCATTAAAATAAGCAAAATGGGCCTAGAGGGTGTGAAAGTAATAACATGGTGTAAAAAGAAAAGTCAAACAGGCCCAGCCCACGTGGAGCTTCTTCAACCTCCAGCATCTCTGTTTGAACAAAACACGCGCCTCTTTTCTTCCATTGCAAGGTCCTGATTCTTTGAGTTTTAGCAAAAACTTACAACACCAAAAATGTTAAGCATCCTCTCACGAGTTCACACATATAAAGAACATGTTTTAACTCTCAGAAATGAGAGAGAATTTCTTCTCCCCCAATTCTTAACTTAATTTTTGTTCCAAGTTCAGACATCAAATTCTCTAATCATACATAATATAAATGAAATCTAATCATATGGGCATGTTCAGGGCTATGAATGTGACATGTTTTCTTCACAAACCTAAAGCTAACAATGCCTGGATAGAGAGATTCGTGTTCATGAACTTACCTGTTCAGTTGAAGTTGTATCTGGTGATTGAGGTGTCTTCAATGCAAGGTGATGATTGGTACAACTTCCTTGATGTCCAGGGATGCTATTCCAAGCTTTGCTTTGTCTTGAAACCTTTTGAATCGTGCTATAGAACTTCAACTGCAAAACAAGAAAATGAAAATGGTGATGTTGCCTGGGAGTGTTACAGGTCGTGTTTGAGGTTTTGATTAGCTTTAAGGGATGTTAGGGAATGTGTTTGATGTGTTTTTAGCAAGAAAGCATGGAAGGTTTGAGCTATGGAACTCAAACTGCAGGGATGCCCTGTTTTGAGCAGTTTGAAGGTGATTCTGGGAATGAGAGTGTTTGGGACTTGGTTTGCTCGTGTTCTAGCTCAGAATGAATGTCTTGAATGTGTTTGATAACTTTTTCTAAGCCTTGGTTAACTGATATGAGAGTTGGTTTATGTTATGCAATGTTTCTTACACTTTAAGCAAGCAATGGCCAAGTTGAGTTCTAGACAGGTAGAGGCCCCTCTAATGTGCTGCATAACTCAGTCTTGATCAGTGTGATTAACTCATAAACGTGTGCCAAAGAGATTTCAAATGTACTTGTTTGGATTTGCTTTAGACATAAAGTGTAACTTTTGCAAAAATGGATATAATGCTTTTTCCAATTTGGGATTAAACCTTTAGGCAATGCTTGAACACATAGAACATGGTCTTGGAACAAAGGATTGGAATTAAATTTATGAGTGTAATTGAGATAAAAGACCTGTAATCAAGGGAAGCATGCTGAATTCAAAGTGGCACAAATGTATGAACATGTAACTTGGCCAATTCAAAAGTGAGTTTTTTCCCATATTGTCAAATTCGATTCTCCCTAACCATGAGGTTGTTTGATGAGTTCTTGGACATTTTGGAAAGCTTGGAATGTGTAATACAATCCATCTTTGAAATTCAAAATGAAATTCCAAGTGGAAGTGTGTGGAAAATGGTCTTGAAGTTAGGTAAAAACCTTGCCTAAAATAGGTCAAATTTTCTCTAAGTTAAGAATGGTTTGGTACCCTTGTTCCAAAAATTGTAACTTGAGATACAAGCCTCCTTTGGGAAAACTTTGTGAATCAAAGTTGTAGATTATGCAATAGGCTACAACTTTCATGTTTTGACTTTTGCTTGAATCCAAATGAATCTTGGTGATAAAGTGGGGCAAAGTTAGGAAAAAATTAGGGTTTTTCATAACTTAGAAAAATTCTAAGTTATGAAAAATCTTCATTTCAAACCCTAATTTGCATTTCTTGATTTCTTGATGGACAAGTTTCATGATTTGGCATGTTTTGATGAAAAATGAATCTTGACCCTTGATTTTGACCAAAAAGTCAAAGTTTGACTTTTCAGTATACAGTCAAAATTGATCAATTGACTGGGAAATTCAACTGTCAATCTTGTGTATTTGGGATCTTTTGAACTTGTTGAGCATGTCAAGACAATTCCATGGGGTCCTTTAGTCCATATGTGAGCTTGGTTTGCCATTGGCTAGGTCAAACAGTCAAAAATTGCCTTTGTGCAGTCAAAACCCTAAAAATGACCATTTTGCCCTTTTGATGATCTGATCAAATTTCTTGTGGAATTGTGATCTAAACTTGATCAAATGGTCCATGTGAGTTCACAATGTTGATGTGGGTCAATTTTCATGAGATTTGACTGTCAATTGGCCACAGTTGACTTTTCCCCCAATACAGTTGATTTCTAGGTCAACTGTCCAATTGACTGGGCAAAATTTGGAATCAAGACTTGAAACTTGGTATGGATAAACTTGGGAGTCCAACATGAAGCATGAAAGTCATCTTAGGCATTTTAGGTCAAAATATCTTTGTGCAAACACAAACCCTAATTTGGGTCAACAGTGCAAGGAGAAGTCTTGAGCAGAGGAAACCCTAACTGGGTCTTGATCTTCAAGGGTCTTGTGATGAGAAAATGTTGAGGAAATGGGAGGGAAAATTTTGGGGTACAACAGCTAGCATCAAGGATTCCTGAAAATTCTCCATTTACCGAAAGACATGGTCGCCTACTAAACTTGGTTACCTCCAACACTGATGAAGACATGATGAAGACATGATGAAGGTGCTATTTCAATTCTTTGATCCTTTACACCATTGCTTCACATTTCCCGATTATCAACTTGTGCCAACTTTGGAAGAATTCTCCCAACTCTTGAGGATTCCCATTCTTAATCAACTACCTTTCAACGGTACGGAAAAAGATCCAAAGCCATAAGATATTGCTCAAGCTCTACACTTGCAATCATCTGATATCACAACTAATTGGGAAACAAGGAATGGTGTCAAGGGTTTCCTAGCAAAGTTCTTGTTTGAGAAAACCCAAAACTGTTGGAACTCTTTGGATTCGTAAGATTTTGAGGAAATTGTGGCTCTCCTCATCTATGGGATGGTTTTGTTTCCAAATCTTGACCAACTCATAGATGTGAACGCCTTCAAAATCTTCATGTCCCGTAACCCGGTGCCTACTCTGTTTGGGGACATCCTACATTCTTTTCACACTCGCACTATAAGGAAAAGAGGAGTCCTTATATGTTGCACTCCTCTCTTTTCAAGATGGTTTATTTCGCATCTTCCCCAATCTATATTGAAGAATGAGCAAGGTTCAAGGTGGTCACACAGGTTGATGACGCTCAAACATTCAGACATTCATTGGTATTTCCGATCCATAGAGAATGTTACTATTGTCGACCGTTGTGGAGAATTCCCTAATGTCCCTTTACTTGGCATTAGAGGAGGTATCACCTACAACCCCTGCTTAGCCTTAAGACTGTTTGGTTACACCCGAAGGGATGGCCCACATGAGATGCTCATTCAAGGTTTGCTATTTGACTACGAGAACGATGATCAAGGTCATCACCAGAGGTTTATCCGAGCTTAGAGGATGTTGAACAAGGTAGATAGCAAGACATTGGGGCATAAGAATTCCATCCATCTTGAGCCTTACCTCAAGTGGGTATGAGCTCGTGCTCAAAGCCTTATGATGCCTTACCCCCTCCATTTTCCCAGTAATCATAGAGCCTGTTGTGGAAGGAGATGTTCCAAACACTGTCCTGCATCCTGACATGCCCACCTCTCTTGAAGACATACAAAGGGATTGGATAAAGCTTAAAGGGGAGTAAGACACTTTCGAAGCCCAATTCTACGCCAGCAAGAAGAAGGTTTTGGAACTCACTAAGCAACTTCATGAGGAGCGGAGCCTGAATGCCTACATCGCATCAAAGATGATGCGTACAACCTTTTTATCTTAGAGTTTTTGTATTTTTTTGCCCAAAGAGGCATTGAGGTACTCAAGCTTTAATTTATTAATATAACGTGTGTTTCCTTTTTGTCTAAAACGAATTTGAATCTCTATAAATTCTTGAAATCATTGCATATGCATCTACCATTCATCAGAACATAAGAAGGTTTCTTGCAACAAGTCTCCTCATCTTTCTACTGTTTATTTCAGTAAGATGGATCTCGAGCAGACGGTAAAGGACCTCCAAGCACAAAATGCTCAGTTTCAGCAAATGTTCTTAACTCTAGCCAAAGGAAAGGAAGAATTGAAAACCTTGCTGGTTGAAGAGAAGAAAAAGAAAACAAAGAAAATAATCGGAGTTCTAAATATGGGAAGAAGGTTTCACAAACAAGCTAGACGGACCTTAGACTATGGAACGTCATCTGGTGAGAAAGATAATCAATAAGTGAAACGCAAGAAATAGTGGCCTAACCAGATTCAGAAGAGGAAGAGGAAGAAGAAGATTATTCTGAAGAATAATATCCTTCGGCTGACAACAAGTATAAGCATATGGAAGAACGATTAAGTGCAATGGAAATTCAAAAAGTGTCTGGACTGGACTTTGAGGAGCCGGGTTTAATGTTTGGGATTGTCATTCCTACAAAATTCAAGGCACCGGTGTTCGCCAAATACGACGGAGTTTCGTGTCCCAAAATGCATCTTCGGTCCTATGTGAGGAAAATACAGCCTCACACTGCTGACAGGGATTTATGGGTACACTTCTTTCAAGACAGTCTGTCCGGAACTCAGCTTAATTGGCTTTATCAGCTAAAAAGAGCGAATGTTTATAATTGGGAAAACCTCGCCGCTGCTTTCTATAAACAATATCAGTATAACGCAGACCTTGCTCCTACCCATACTCAACCCAAAAGTATGGCTATGGTTTCAAATGAAGGTTTCAAAGACTACGCTCAGAAATGGAGGGACTTAGCAGGAAGAGTCCAGCCTCCCCTGTCCGAAAGAGAGTTAGTGGACATGTTTCTAGGTACCTTGTCTAGTCCTTTCTTTAATCATTTAATTGGAAGCTCCTCAGCAGGCTTCACTGAACTAATCTTGACCGGAGAAAGAGTGGAAGCCAGGATAAAGAATGGAAAGATTCAAAAAGACGCATCCTCTGCTGCTGTAAGAAAACCATTTATTGGAAAAAAGAAGTTGTTGTTGTATATCCTCAGAGAAATCAATATAGGACTGAACACCGTCCAATGGTGGGGGCTATCATGATTCCTAAACCTGCACCTGCTTAACAAAGAAGCAACCAGCCAAGAACAGAAAGACCAGTCAGACAGTTCACCCGAATTAATATGACACAATCTCAAGTATTTCCACATTTGTTAAGATCCAATATAGTGACTTTGAAAGAAGCTCCAAAGAATCCTAACACAACCTCTCCTCATTATCATCCTAATTCCTGCTGTGCATACCATTCTGAGAGTCCCAGCCATGACACTAACAACTATTGGTCTTTTAAAAACAAGTTTTGTACCCCAAAATTTTCCCTCCCATATTTCTCAAGACATGTCAAGAATAATCTCCAAGTGTTCAAGATGGCTCAAGAATTGGACAGTCAAATCATCTCCTAAGGCAGTCAAGTCAAAATTAGGGTTTTGTGTTGCATCAAGGTACTTACATCCAGATGACCTCAAGTTATTCCAAATGACCTAATATGTT
Organism: Vicia faba; assembly: GCA_948472305.1. Classification (NCBI taxonomy): domain Eukaryota; kingdom Viridiplantae; phylum Streptophyta; class Magnoliopsida; order Fabales; family Fabaceae; genus Vicia; species Vicia faba. The sequence continues at coordinate 359,518,845 of OX451735.1, forward strand.
CTCAAGTTCATCCATGTCAAGTTTCAAGCCTTACAGAGAAAGTTTGGTCAGTCAATTGCTTAAGAAGCCCAAAAATCGACTGTGTTAGGGTAAAAGTCAACTGTGACCTACAAATAGTCAAACCTCAAGATTTTTTGTCAAAATTCTCATTTTGAAGTATAATTCATAATTTGATCAAGGGTTGATCATGATTCATCAAGGATTGCTCAAGATTCATCAAGATTCAAAAGTTGCTAAATTAGGGTTTTGTAGGAAAAGTCAACTCAACTTTGACCAAGCATAACTTTCTCATACTTTATGAGAAATGACCCATCCAAATATAATTTTTAAGAGGATTCAGTTTTCTACAATCCATCTTCACACCCCAAGATCAAGAAATGCACTCACAAAAAGTTACAAATTTGGACATTATAGGTCATTTTTGAAAGTTAACAAAAATACCTTTTTTTCCAAAGCTTATAACTTGAGCATGGAAGATCAAAATTAGATGAGACAAAAACGGTTGGTTAGAGTACATCTCAAGGTTTCTAAAAAGTCCAATAACACCTCCAAAAGTTCAAAATTGAAGAAGTTATGCATTGTTGAAGTTGGGTATTTTTCCAAAATTGCCAAAAGTCAACTATCCTCAAAACTCCAATTTTTGACAAAAGGGCCCACTTTTTTCCACTTGATTTGGTCTTTTTACACCACACACGTGTCCCATCTTTAATTTCATGACCAATCATTTATTTTTCTATTTTATTTAATTTTTATTGATTTAATTCATTTTAAATCAATATTAGTTCAAATAAAATCTAAAAATTGATGGAATGAGATCTTTGTGATCATTACAACTTTCAAATATCATGATACACTCAATCAAATTCATATCAAACATTATTGTGCACAAAATATCAGATTTGGTACAATTTTGGAAAGTTTATCAATGGTGATCATATCAAATCCTAAACCTTGAATGCACATGGATTGAAAGCCCAACTCTTGACCTAATTCATTCCCTTATACACACACAAGCCACTGATATCAAGAACACGAGCTAAGGACTGCATAAACGGCCAAACCAGAATTGAAAAAAGCTTGCAAAAGTGTGAGATCAAAACCTTGGTTAGAGCGCGATTCAATCCAAGATCTCAACGTAGCTTCCTTGCCTGACATCCAGTGGAGCTAAAGCAATCAAAACCAGGCCTTGAGACCTCTTAAATAGTGCTGTAAGTGCCCACAAACATAGCTCTGAACATGGCATCGTAAATCCATTCTCTTGCATCCTTTTGCCAAATCTTTTGTATAATCATGCTTAATGTCAAATTTCCAACATGTCTGCATTATTCAATTTTGTTTTCATGGCCTATAACCTTAGATCCGAAGCTAGAGTTCGTGTTCTTGTTTTTTAGGCATTTTTGATGCAGGTAAAATTAGGACGAATAATTGGTACAGGGATGCTCAGGGAGGAGAGACGAACACGTTGGTGTTCTTAGATTGCGTTTACATGGCCTAGGATGAATTTTTGAAGCATCCCACGAATCTTCCTGCGGGTAAAAATCTGCAGGTAAGAAAACCAGGGTTCTGTTGGAGAAGACGACCAAATGTCTCTCTCCCATTGGCCGGTTTCAAATCTCGCGCTATTTTTTTTAAATTTTAATTTTCAGGCATTTTAAATGTTTGTCAATATAATATTTGTTTTCTATTATTCTAACAACTAAGCAGGTCAGTTGGGTTGGTAACGCTCTATTGAATTGTCCCTTGGGACCTGGGTTCGAATCCCAGGTCCCCCAAAACACTTATTATTATTTTCTTTCAGCTATTCCAGTACACCCTCAAGCATAGAGACTACCATGCTCCTCAAGGATCCACATGCCAGATGGCCTGCAAATCAAATCCAATGGCTCAAATGGAATATCCACCATGGTCTTTAGTCAACATGCACTCATGGGATGACTAAAGTCAAACGAGGCTGGAACGTTTTAGGCCTCAGAATTGCCAAACATACACCCAGATTCAGGCCCAAACCCCCCATTTGGTTTATTTCTATTTCTTTTCATATTTTTTTTCTTTCTTTTTCATTTAATTGTTTTATTAATTATTATTATTATTTACACTGTTGTACCCCAAAATTTGCCCTCCCATATTCATCAAGAATTGTCAAAGTCAAGGTCACAAAATTCCCCAAGGGTTGTGCAGCTCAACTGTCTCCTATACAGTCAAAACTAGGGTTTGAGTTCTGGTCAAGCAAGTGAACTTTTCAAAGGCCCAATCAAGTCTCATATGCTTAGAAAGATGGTCAAGTATCCTCATGTCAAGTTTCAAGGCATTCAGCTCAAAATTGCACAGTCAAAACCCTAGATTGCACTACAGTCAACTGTAGGGGCAAAATGGTCATTTGACAGTCAAAAGTTCAAATTTTTGGTCAATATATCATTTTGAAGCCACAAACATCATTTGATCAATGCTTGATCATGATTCTCAAAATTTGGCTCAGAAATCATCAAAGATGCAAAAGTTGCTATATTTGGACAGCTGAAAAAGTCAACTGAAATTGACTAGGGCATAACTTTCACATGGATTATCAGAAAAATTCCATCCAAAGCTCATTTTGAAGAGAAAGACATTTCCTACAATTCATCTTCATGTTCCAAGTCCAAGAAATGCTCTCACAAAAAGTTATCAATTTCAACATTATAGGTCATTTTCAAAAGTCAACAAAAAGTGACTTTAAGTCAAAGGCCATAACTTGAGATTGGTGAATCAAAATGACATGGGACCAAAGGCATTGGTTAAAGGACTCAAAGACCTTTCCAAAATGTCCAAGAACATGTGAAAAGCTTAAAAATTGACCAAGTTATGCCTTGTGGAAGTTGGGAAATTTTTAGGAATTTTGAAAAGTCAACATTGATGCAAAAGGCCTAAAAATGCAAATGGGCCTATTTTCCTTCCAAATTTCTTCATGCCAAGCCTATGCACGACCACTAGGCCCAAAGGGAAGTATTTTCATATTTTTTAATTATTTATTTGAATTAACATTAATTTATATTCATTTAAATCATTTTAATACATGAAAAATATCAAACTTAACCTAAAAAATCTTTTCATGCATGTTTAACCTCAATATTTCGTGCTTGATTGATTATGGCAAGTTTTGATAAGATTTGAGCATGATTGAACCAAAAGCCATGAGAAAAAGATTTGAAAAAGATCTTGTAAAATCAAATATTGAAATTCATCAATGCATAAGATTTTGTCCAATTTTTCTTAACCTAATCACTCCCTATATGATCAGAATCAAGACCTAATGCCAAGGAGACTGCAAGCTGCGCATAAACAAGCTTTGGCAAATTGAAAATTTTCACATAAAACTCAAATACTGAAATCAAGGTTGGAGGTCGATTCAAGCTTCAATCTTTATTCCATTAGCATCCTGAGACATCCTTGGACGTTTCTCAATCATTAACATCAATCAAAAGGCCTTGAACTGGTATCAGGAACTCAAACCGTACCAAGAAAATATTGAAATCGCATATCATGATTTAAGCATCTTTTTGCATTTTTGCTTGTATATTCTTACTCCTTATGAAGTTTGTGAACTAACCATCATAATTAATTGAGTTTTTGTGGCATAAACATGATTTCACCATGAACGACATTAGGGTTTGGCAGGTTTCAAAATTAGGGGTTTCTTAATCAAGAAAAATCAGGACCCCTGGATACCATGGTTGAGTTCAGCTCACCAAGACGAAGAAGAATGCATACTCGCGAACAATTTATGATGCCCATGGTTCTATTCGCTATTTTCTTGAATCACCTCTAAAACAACGTTTCAAAACCGTTGCCTCTGTGTTCTATGTTACAGGGGTGGTGAAGAAGAAGAAGTCGTGGCAGCCAATGATTCGTCTATTTGAAATTGCGCGCGTTTTAATTACCACGCGTTGTTTTTGCTTTTTATTATTTTGTTTATCATAATATATCAATTGACTCATACAGCTCAGCTGGCAAGCTACCAATGCGTTCACCCTCAAGACCTGGGTTCAAGTCCCAGGTCTGGCAAAAATCTCATATTATTTTTCAATTATAAATCCTATGCAGTTTCAGGAATGCATGCGTACCATACGTCCTCTCATCCAAGCGTACACACGCCCAATGGTCCCAGATCAAGGGTTGAGATTGAAGGTCCACTGAGCCTAGGTCAACGCGTTGGTACACCAAATTGGAGAAGTCAATGAATCAACTCTTATTGGGCCAGGCTTTTCAGATCTATACCTCCTTATTTGGGGCAACACCCCACTCTGGTTTGCTCTCCTTATCCTTTTTTGTTATTTTAATTTTTTTTGGTATTATTTATTTTTATTGCTTTAATTAATTAATTTTCTTTTTTTACAAAATATAAAAACACCATAAAAATCAGAAAAGGCCAAAAAAATAATATAATTTTTAATTTTAATTATTTTCATCAATAAACTAATATATGTAAATAATTTAGGTTAATTAGGTTATAGTTTTAATCTTTTTTTATAAAAAATCCAAAAAGATAGAATTTAGGTTTAAATAACTTTTTATTTTCTTTTTTTAATTTCCCCTTTTTTTTAGAATAACAATATTATTTATTTATTATTTTATTTTCATAAATTAAAAATTGTACATAAGTTAATTTAGAGTTTAATTTAGGTTTTAATTTAAATCTTTCATAATAAACTTAAAAAATATTAGAATTAGGGTTTAGCATTTTAATTTTAATTAATTTTTTCCTTTTTCCTTTTAAACCTAAAAAACACAAAAAATAACAAAAAAACATTTAATCATTTAATTCTTAATTCTCATTAAACTGTTAATATTTTGCAAAAGGGTCCAACGCCCTATTTTTGTTTTAATTTCCTTATTTCGCGCATTTATCTTATAATCGTTTATATAATTATGTAATTGTCCCTAAGCCATGTAATTTTACTTTTCGCACTTTATTTCTTCGCTTTATTTATTTTTTCCGCTAAATCGGGTCCGGTTTAATTTTGGCGATGTGGACCCGCGCCTTTGTAATAGCCTTAGATTTATTTTTCGCAAACTTATAACTGTTAACCAAGCATGAAAGAATGAATGTCTTAATAAAAACAAGCATAGATCACCCATAACCTGACAAGACAAAAATAAATGAATCTGACACACAAATCACACACCACCCCTAGGGTACGCCTCACTGTTGCCTTGCCTCGAAAGGTGATCGTCGAGTAGAGGATGTCTTAGTAAGTCCTCATGATCCGGGAACCTGGCATGAGGGTAGCTTCTAAGGTGTCTTCCCATTGCTCTGGTGATCACCATGTCCCGAAACCTTCGAATTGACCCGAACACCTCCAACGGTGGTGCTACCTACCTCTCAATGGTGGGATGGCACTACTTTAAAGGACATCTACACAGACGAATTCCTTAGGGTAGGTAGACGACTCTAGATACTTGCTCTAAACTTCAAAACAAAACAAATCAAAAATACTTTTCACACCGACACCTTTTCAAAAAGCTTTCGAAAGCAACTTTTCAAACACTCTTGAGGACTGATACAAGAGTCGAACTGAAATTTTCAAAGAAACTTTTTAAACCCACAGTTGAAAAGCAAACAAACCATTTTGAAAACACAATGAGCAAGTATCTAAGAGCCCATGGATAACCATGGATAGAAAGGGTGCTAACACCTTCCCTTTCTATAATCTACCTCCCGAACCGAGAGCAATCTCTTTAAGGAATTTTTCTGTGCTTTTGTCCTTTCCATTTGGAGAAAATAAAAGACGGTGGCGACTCTTGCTTCCGCGACATTTCGCGAAACCAGCGTTAAACAGTCAGTTCCAGATCCACCGATCACAGAACTGGCGACTCTGCTGGGGACCCTTTATAAAGTGAGGTGTACCTTAGGGCTAGCTTATAACTATGTTTTCAATTGTTTTCCTTGTGTGCTTTAAATTGTGGGCTGCTTGGGAGTTCTATAGATCCTATACCCGGATCTGGGGGATACCTTTCTTAGAAAGTAGCAACAAGGCTGTGAGGGAACTGTGCGGGGTATACCGACACGGTTGAAACAGTCTGCTATGTTGATGTGGCACTTTGGTGTGTACCGGTAACCCTTGAGTTCAGTCAAGGAGAGTACGGGGCCTCCGCGTGGTGTCGTGAAGCATCAACAGACCTTAGGAACCTTAATTGAACTATCTTGGCCTCTTTAGGGTAGTGAGATAACTGACTTTGGTGCAGTCCGAGGTTGGTTGACACTCGATACTACACTCAATTGAGGGTTGCTTTCCTGGAATATTTCGGTCGCCAGTTCAGTGGCTAAATCGAAACGATGAACAATGAAAGCAATCCAGTGATATTGGGACCCTTAGAACCCGGTTACTTCTAATAGGACAGGTTGAACCCACCAACTTCAAGAGGGTACTACCCAAACCTCATGCTGGCCTAAACCCTAAGGGCTTCTCTTGTGTGACTTGCGTGCCTTCGTACTTGACTACTTGCATGCTTGTTATCTGACCCTTGATGTCTTGCAGGTTTTGTTCCTAGTCCTTAATTGGGACTCATAACAGGGTACTAAGTTTTCTTGCAGGTCTTGTTTATAGTCCTTAACTAGGACTCATGACAAGGGTTTACCAAATTTCTTGCAGGTGTTGTTTATAGTCCTTAACAAGGACTCATAACAGGGTACTAAGTTTCTTGCAGGTTTTGTTTATAGTCCTTAGTTGGGACTCATAACAAAGTACACTAAATTTCTTGCAGGGTTGTTTATAGTCCTTAATTGGGACTCCTAACAGGGTTTACCTACATCACCCCGTGCATAGCATGACATCATACCATTGCATACATCCTAACCCGTTTCAAGGATCTCAAGGGCTTGTGATGCAGGTCATGATGAACAATTATCCCAGCAAGGGGCAAAGAGGATTTATTTTCCTCTAGCCAGGGTTGTCAGAGGCTATGACCCACTGGATATGGTGAGCCTATGACCCTTGAAGAAGGACTCTCAACAACATGCAGTTCCTTCAATCAAGCTACGAATTCAAATTCTAATAATCTTTTACCCTGCGAGATCCTTGAAAACATTGCATACATATCATACATATCATTGCATTACAGGTACCCTCTTGACAGGTCACTCACCATCTTCGTTGTTTATTTCAGCAATGGCTTTCCAACCAGACAACCAAGATCTCCGTACTCAGAACGCCCAACTGCGAGAAATATTCTTGAACCTATCCCAGGGGCAAGAAGAAATAAAGACTCTCCTCACCAGGAACTTGACCTTAGGGAATGCAGGGGGCATCAGGAACGATCAGCTGGAAGGACTACAAATTGAGTTGGCAACCATGAAGATCCAAATGATGGGGCAGTTGGTGGGCCAAATGACTCTCATTCAGGACTTAACTCAAAAACAAGAAGAGCTCCGGGTTCTCGTCACCAGGCTGCTTCAAAATAATCCAGTAGGGCAAACAGCCAAGGTGGAAGCTCCAGCCATCATTCAACCACATGCGGGGCAAGAAGACAAAGGAAAATCTCCTCAGCTTGCTTCAGGGTCACGAGCCCAGCCTCAACGGGGTAGTCAACGTAAACGAAATGCGCCCGGAAGACATTTCTCGGAGACTGATATACCCTCATCCTTTATACTAAAGCGCTTGCTGGAGGTCAATCTGATCACTCTAAAGGACCCTCCAAAGAATCCCAACAGGACAGCTTCGAGGTATAACCCCGACACCCACTGCGCTTATCATTCAGACAGCCCGGGGCATGCTACAGACGACTGTTGGACCTTGAAGAACAAAATTCAGGATTTGATTGACGAAGGGGTGATAGAGTTCAGGCCGGATGGCGAGATGAAAATCTTCCGCTGAGAATTCTCCATCTGAGATGGCTATCTCAAACTAGAAATTTTTGTTCATTAGGATTTTTCAAGTTGTAATTCCCTTTTGATTATTCAAACATTTGTTCATTGTTAAACATTGTTATTTCATTAATGCATCGCATACGTCTGTTTTGAAGCAATATATTCGTATTCACTAAATGCAAATTATTTTCATATTTTTTCTGATGATCAACTCTCATTAATTCTAAGCCTCTTGAGGGAGGATGACGAAAACGATACCACAATCATTACAGTATGCTTTTGAACAGACCCCGCTGATGAGGTACAGGCATTGTTTCAATCCCTAAACACTGGAGTTATAAGGATGATAAACCCTCGTCAACCCATCTGAGCCAAAGAAGTAGGAGTTTTTATTTTCGAAAATTGAAACCCTTTATCATAACCCGGGGCAGGGTAGTCTTCTCAGTTGATCCAAGTGCATAACGAATGGCCCTTACGAAACAGTGATGGTTCAGAACAATCATAAAGACAGGCAGTTGTTATCAAAAAAAAAATCATAAACAAAAAGCCCAAAAAGTCAAAACCTATAAAAGGGACTTATGAAACTGGGGCATCCCGCTGACTGCAATTCCAAAAAGGAAACAGTTCAGGCAAAAAAAGAAAGGGATAACAAAAATCAGACAAGAACGAGGTCTCACAAACCCTCAACCAAAGCAAAAAATGACTGCCTATTCAAAAGAAGTCATCAACATCTGAACCATTATTGGAGCATCAAAGCAAAGACTCAAACAAGGTCTAACGCATGATCAACTGAGTTTAGGTTTGGAGAACATCACGAAGAGCGGGTGGGTACAAATAAAATTTGAGCCTTTATCCTTTGTTTCTTAAACCGTGAACCAGGCCACGTTATAACCCTCAAAAGTCCTAGCTGAAGCATGGGTTAGTTCGAAAGCATACTGTTACGAAGGTATCCTGACTCCTGAAGGCCTACGGTAAATACGGAGTTGACATCACGTTTTACAAACATTCATTTGCTTTATGAAAAAGAATGCATTTTCAAAATCTTCAAGACAGATACAAGCGTTGCATTTTTAACATAACTTTGTCTGCATATGACTTTTTGTTTGAACAACAGGGAAATTCGCACGAGAAATACCTAGTGAACAAAAGCACTTCCAATCAAGGGGCATGGCATGACTATTGTCCATCATCTGGGGCAGTCCAATCAAGATTCGGAGAATCTCTCAAAAGGCCAACCAGCCTGGGGCAAATCTCCACCTGAGTCACTTGGGGCATTCCAACAACAAATCTCGCCTGATCAAACATCTTCTGGTGACAAAACACAAATAGCCAGGGGCACCTCCCTGCATTCTAAGAACATGGACATAGTCGGAAGAATACTACGCAAAATCAAAGACCCGCTAGGTTGACATACCTATGCAAAAATTAGGGCTTCCCGTCGAACCAAAAGGGTTCGGGCAATATGAAGGGATGAAATGAAAAAATCTGTACACCCGGCAAGTCGAAAACCTGAAAAGGCGGCTTGGGCAAAAATGGGTATCCCGGTGGACTGAAAACCCGAAAGGGCGGTCCGGGCAAAAGTTAGGGATCAAAGCGTACGACTATGTCCTGTCATCTTGTCACCTGCCTACCAGAGGAAGGTTGGTCCATCAACAACTATCAGCGCCTCGCAGGTCTTCCTCTCCCACCTCAGAAACAGGGGCAATAAAGAGTTGTCTGAGCAGTCTAATTGTTCTGTCCTCCAAAGTACCAAGGTAGGTTCAGCCAAAGAATACGACCAAGTACATATTAAATCCCCAGAGAGTGGTTCAGCAAAACAGTACATTCCTCTCCAAGCAAAATTATCAAATCTCAAGGAAGTTGAGTATCCTCCGGCCGATCTCAAACATTCCCCAGCAGCATATATTCTTAACAAGCATCCCCGGCAGTCTTGGTCTAAAGATTGTTCCCCGGCGGCGTATCAACATTCAAAGGGATCACTTCCCCTGCAATTCAAACCTCCCCCAGAAGAGTCCAATCCAGTTTCCCCAGGAAAGTTGGAATTCATATCTCCCCAAGCAGTAGGCTTATCCCCAGTAGATTCTGGAAGCCTACCCCTCGCAGAGCACGAACGCGTCGTCCCGGCCTGATTTAAAGAGTTATTTCCGTAACAGGATATAACTGGGTTATCCTCAGCCAAAAGCCACGGAAAGAGCGTCCTCGGCAAAATATCTTCCTACCCCCAGCAAAGTCTATCAACACTTCCAGCACAACAAGGATATCCCCGGCATAACCTCATCAACGGTATCCCCAGCGGAGTTATCTTCAACATTTCAGCAAAGCATCGCTATCCCCACAGAGTAGTACTCCCCAGCATGATCGCTAGAGTATCTTTTCTCCCGCAGAATTATTTCATTCCTCAACGGAGTTATCTCCTCCTACCGGTATTCTTGCAACAAATCATCTACAGCGGAAGCAAAGTCTCTTCCTCAACATCAGCCTAGGATATGACTTCCCGGCACCCGTCAAGGATTTATTTTCCTAAGACAAAAACATACATGAATCATCACATACATCATTATAGCATGCATGTACACATCATATCATATAAATCGTATCCATGTTTGCTTGATCCATATCATGCATCGCATATAACTGACCTCTACCTTTCAGGAAGGGTGCAGTTGAAATTCTCAAACATATCTCAAGGACTTCTCTAGTCCAGTTAAATCGACTCCAAACAGATTTTTCTGATAAAGACTCAGTAGAAGTTCTCTTATGGTCCCCTCTCCAACGGCGTGTGAGGTGGTAATTCCTTCTTCAGATGTTCCCTCTCCGGCATGAGCGTGAGGTGATATTCTCTTATGGTCCCCTCTCCAACGGCGTGTGAGGTGGTAATTCCTTCTTCAGATGTTTCCCTCTCCGGCATGAGCGTGAGGTGATATTCTCTTATGGTCCCCTCTCCAACGGCGTGTGAGGTGGTAATTCCTTCTTCAGATGTTTCCCTCTCCGGCATGAGCGTGAGGTGATATTCTCTTATGGTCCCCTCTCCAACGGCGTGTGAGGTGGTAATTCCTTCTTCAGATGTTCCCTCTCCGGCATGAGCGTGAGGTGATATTCTCTTATGGTCCCCTCTCCAACGGCGTGTGAGGTGGTAATTCCTTCTTCAGATGTTTCCCTCTCCGGCATGAGCGTGAGGTGATATTCTCTTATGGTCCCCTCTCCAACGGCGTGTGAGGTGATAATTCCTTCTTCAGATGTTTTCCTCTCCGGCATGAGCGTGAGGTGATATTCTCTTATGGTCCCCTCTCCAACGGCGTGTGAGGTGGTAATTCCTTTTTCAGATGTTTCCCTCTCCGGCATGAGCGTGAGGTGATATTCTCTTATGGTCCCCTCTCCAACGGCGTGTGAGGTGGTAATTCCTTCTTCAGATGTTTCCCTCTCCGGCATGAGCGTGAGGTGATATTCTCTTATGGTCCCCTCTCCAACGGCGTGTGAGGTGGTAATTCCTTCTTCAGATGTTTCCCTCTCCGGCATGAGCGTGAGGTGATATTCTCTTATGGTCCCCTCTCCAACGGCGCGTGAGGTGGTAATTCCTTCTTCAGATGTTTCCCTCTCCGGCATGAGCGTGAGGTGATATTTCCTTTCAGATTATAATTTCCTATAGTTCCCTCTCCAATGGTGAGTGAGATGACTCCCTTCGAGATTATAATATCCTTTGGTTCTCTTCCTGACACTACGAAGATGGCAATTCTCACCAAGATTTTCTCAACGAGCGTTGGTGAGGTTGAAATCATTCAGGATTCTCTTACCATTCACGCTAAGGCAGTAACCATCCCCGGTTCATTCATCAGCGTTTGAAGCTCCAGACCCAGCTCCTGTAACCAGTCAGGACATATCTATATCAAGCATCTAAAAACAGCTCCTGCGACGTGTCAGGTACTCATTTTTCTGTTTTGCAGGTATGCAGGTTCTCGCTAAGGAATCTCCTACACGATCAACGTCCAGATGGCATCTATAAGCCCATCATCCTATCCAACAATCACCAAATGGCATCTATAAGCCCATTCCCTCATCATCATTGCTACTATGTGAGCGCAAATTTCTGGGCACTCTAGTGTCCAATCATCTTCTACCCTCGGATTACGAAAGGCACGTCAGCCAATCTGCATCCTCAGGTCTAAGAAGATTGAACAGGGGCAACTGTTGTACCCCAAAATTTGCCCTCCCATATTCATCAAGAATTGTCAAAGTCAAGGTCACAAAATTCCCCAAGGGTTGTGCAGCTCAACTGTCTCCTATACAGTCAAAACTAGGGTTTGAGTTCTGGTCAAGCAAGTGAACTTTTCAAAGGCCCAATCAAGTCTCATATGCTTAGAAAGATTGTCAAGTATCCTCATGTCAAGTTTCAAGGCATTCAGCTCAAAATTGCACAGTCAAAACCCTAGATTGCACTACAGTCAACTGTAGGGGCAAAATGGTCATTTGACAGTCAAAAGTTCAAATTTTTGGTCAATATATCATTTTGAAGCCACAAACATCATTTGATCAATGCTTGATCATGATTCTCAAAATTTGGCTCAGAAATCATCAAAGATGCAAAAGTTGCTATATTTGGACAGCTGAAAAAGTCAACTGAAATTGACCAGGGCATAACTTTCACATGGATTATCAGAAAAATTCCATCCAAAGCTCATTTTGAAGAGAAAGACATTTCCTACAATTCATCTTCATGTTCCAAGTCCAAGAAATGCTCTCACAAAAAGTTATCAATTTCAACATTATAGGTCATTTTCAAAAGTCAACAAAAAGTGACTTTAAGTCAAAGGCCATAACTTGAGATTGGTGAATCAAAATGACATGGGACCAAAGGCATTGGTTAAAGGACTCAAAGACCTTTCCAAAATGTCCAAGAACATGTGAAAAGCTTAAAAATTGACCAAGTTATGCCTTGTGGAAGTTGGGAAATTTTTAGGAATTTTGAAAAGTCAACATTGATGCAAAAGGCCTAAAAATGCAAATGGGCCTATTTTCCTTCCAAATTTCTTCATGCCAAGCCTATGCACGACCACTAGGCCCAAAGGGAAGTATTTTCATATTTTTTAATTATTTATTTGAATTAACATTAATTTATATTCATTTAAATCATTTTAATACATGAAAAATATCAAACTTAACCTAAAAAATCTTTTCATGCATGTTTAACCTCAATATTTCGTGCTTGATTGATTATGGCAAGTTTTGATAAGATTTGAGCATGATTGAACCAAAAGCCATGAGAAAAAGATTTGAAAAAGATCTTGTAAAATCAAATATTGAAATTCATCAATGCATAAGATTTTGTCCAATTTTTCTTAACCTAATCACTCCCTATATGATCAGAATCAAGACCTAATGCCAAGGAGACTGCAAGCTGCGCATAAACAAGCTTTGGCAAATTGAAAATTTTCACATAAAACTCAAATACTGAAATCAAGGTTGGAGGTCGATTCAAGCTTCAATCTTTATTCCATTAGCATCCTGAGACATCCTTGGACGTTTCTCAATCATTAACATCAATCAAAAGGCCTTGAACTGGTATCAGGAACTCAAACCGTACCAAGAAAATATTGAAATCGCATATCATGATTTAAGCATCTTTTTGCATTTTTGCTTGTATATTCTTACTCCTTATGAAGTTTGTGAACTAACCATCATAATTAATTGAGTTTTTGTGGCATAAACATGATTTCACCATGAACGACATTAGGGTTTGGCAGGTTTCAAAATTAGGGGTTTCTTAATCAAGAAAAATCAGGACCCCTGGATACCATGGTTGAGTTCAGCTCACCAAGACGAAGAAGAATGCATACTCGCGAACAATTTATGATGCCCATGGTTCTATTCGCTATTTTCTTGAATCACCTCTAAAACAACGTTTCAAAACCGTTGCCTCTGTGTTCTATGTTACAGGGGTGGTGAAGAAGAAGAAGTCGTGGCAGCCAATGATTCGTCTATTTGAAATTGCGCGCGTTTTAATTACCACGCGTTGTTTTTGCTTTTTATTATTTTGTTTATCATAATATATCAATTGACTCATACAGCTCAGCTGGCAAGCTACCAATGCGTTCACCCTCAAGACCTGGGTTCAAGTCCCAGGTCTGGCAAAAATCTCATATTATTTTTCAATTATAAATCCTATGCAGTTTCAGGAATGCATGCGTACCATACGTCCTCTCATCCAAGCGTACACACGCCCAATGGTCCCAGATCAAGGGTTGAGATTGAAGGTCCACTGAGCCTAGGTCAACGCGTTGGTACACCAAATTGGAGAAGTCAATGAATCAACTCTTATTGGGCCAGGCTTTTCAGATCTATACCTCCTTATTTGGGGCAACACCCCACTCTGGTTTGCTCTCCTTATCCTTTTTTGTTATTTTAATTTTTTTTGGTATTATTTATTTTTATTGCTTTAATTAATTAATTTTCTTTTTTTACAAAATATAAAAACACCATAAAAATCAGAAAAGGCCAAAAAAATAATATAATTTTTAATTTTAATTATTTTCATCAATAAACTAATATATGTAAATAATTTAGGTTAATTAGGTTATAGTTTTAATCTTTTTTTATAAAAAATCCAAAAAGATAGAATTTAGGTTTAAATAACTTTTTATTTTCTTTTTTTAATTTCCCCTTTTTTTTAGAATAACAATATTATTTATTTATTATTTTATTTTCATAAATTAAAAATTGTACATAAGTTAATTTAGAGTTTAATTTAGGTTTTAATTTAAATCTTTCATAATAAACTTAAAAAATATTAGAATTAGGGTTTAGCATTTTAATTTTAATTAATTTTTTCCTTTTTCCTTTTAAACCTAAAAAACACAAAAAATAACAAAAAAACATTTAATCATTTAATTCTTAATTCTCATTAAACTGTTAATATTTTGCAAAAGGGTCCAACGCCCTATTTTTGTTTTAATTTCCTTATTTCGCGCATTTATCTTATAATCGTTTATATAATTATGTAATTGTCCCTAAGCCATGTAATTTTACTTTTCGCACTTTATTTCCTCGCTTTATTTATTTTTTCCGCTAAATCGGGTCCGGTTTAATTTTGGCGATGTGGACCCGCGCCTTTGTAATAGCCTTAGATTTATTTTTCGCAAACTTATAACTGTTAACCAAGCATGAAAGAATGAATGTCTTAATAAAAACAAGCATAGATCACCCATAACCTGACAAGACAAAAATAAATGAATCTGACACACAAATCACACACCACCCCTAGGGTACGCCTCACTGTTGCCTTGCCTCGAAAGGTGATCGTCGAGTAGAGGATGTCTTAGTAAGTCCTCATGATCCGGGAACCTGGCATGAGGGTAGCTTCTAAGGTGTCTTCCCATTGCTCTGGTGATCACCATGTCCCGAAACCTTCGAATTGACCCGAACACCTCCAACGGTGGTGCTACCTACCTCTCAATGGTGGGATGGCACTACTTTAAAGGACATCTACACAGACGAATTCCTTAGGGTAGGTAGACGACTCTAGATACTTGCTCTAAACTTCAAAACAAAACAAATCAAAAATACTTTTCACACCGACACCTTTTCAAAAAGCTTTCGAAAGCAACTTTTCAAACACTCTTGAGGACTGATACAAGAGTCGAACTGAAATTTTCAAAGAAACTTTTTAAACCCACAGTTGAAAAGCAAACAAACCATTTTGAAAACACAATGAGCAAGTATCTAAGAGCCCATGGATAACCATGGATAGAAAGGGTGCTAACACCTTCCCTTTCTATAATCTACCTCCCGAACCGAGAGCAATCTCTTTAAGGAATTTTTCTGTGCTTTTGTCCTTTCCATTTGGAGAAAATAAAAGACGGTGGCGACTCTTGCTTCCGCGACATTTCGCGAAACCAGCGTTAAACAGTCAGTTCCAGATCCACCGATCACATACACTAACCAATTTATTTTTCTTAATAAAATCAGAAAACATAAAAATATTATTTTTATTTATTAAATTTAGTTGCATCACTTTATTTTTGTAAATAAACATTAATCAATTAATTTAATTTAAATAGGTTTAACATTTAATATTTTTGCAATAAATTAAAACTAATATAGAATTAGGTTTTTAATAATTTTAATCATTTTCATTTTATTTCCTTAAATATAAAAATCCAAAAAATATCTTCTTTTTTTATTATTATTAATTAATTAATGATTAGTTTAGGTTTAATTTCTTTAAATTCAAAAATAACAAAAACATGCTTTCTTTAATAAAAAAGGTCAAAACCCTAAAAAATGTGCCGATTTAATTTTCTCGCACGCGATCTATATTTCCAATATTGTAATTGTTCCCGGTATGTAATAGTTTTTTTAGGACTTTAATTATTTATCGCTTTATTTTACTTTCCGCAATTTAAATTAAAGGGTTTGTTTTTGGCGATGTAAATACCCGACGCCTTGTAATAGTTTAGATTTAATTTCCCGCAATTTAAATTCCGCACAATATAAACTGTTAGATGTTTGATAATAGGCAATGCATGACAAGATCAATCTTTAACCTAAAATCAACATAGCTCACCCATAACATGTACAGATAAAATTAACCGAAATAACACACTTGCACATGCCACTCTTAGGGTACACCTCACTTGGTTGCCTCGAACGTGGTCATTGAGTATAGGAAGTTTTAGAGGTCGCCCTCTTGTCCAAAGATCGTAGTTGCCTCGAAACGGTTTCCTCGGAAAAATGATCTAGGATATTAGGGTTACCGCTAAGGCGTCCTAACGTTGCTTTAGTGACCACATGTCCCTTAATCGAATTGACCCGAAAACTCCAACGACGGTGATACCTACTCCTCAATAGTGGGATAACATTGTCTAAAGGACATTAGCACATATTAATTCCTTTTTCGAGTAGGTTGATGGTTCTTAAGTACTTGCTCCTTTTAAAACAAAACTTTTCGCACTTACACTCTCTTCAAAACAAAAACTCTTTTCAAACCCACAAACACAAAGAAACGCAAATTTTGAAAACACAATGAGCAAGTACCCAAGAGCCCGTGGATAACCACGGATAGAAAGAGTGATAACACCTTCCCTTCCTATAATCTACCTCTCGAACCCGAGAAACATCTCAAAAAGGAATTTTTCTGTGCTTTTGTCCTTTCCTTGTTGGATAAAATAAAAGACAGTGGCGACTCTTGCTTACCGCGACATTTTGCAAAAACAAACGCAAACGCGAACCAGCATTCCAAAAACAGTCAGTTCTCATTCCTACCGATCACAATAAGGTACAAGACCTTCTTGAAGCCAAAGAGATTGAATTTGATACTCCAGAAATTCCCAATGTTATCACTGCCCCTATGCCCAAGCACGACCGTGATGTCAACACCGTTGAGGAAGATATGTTTGTTACTTTGGTTGATGAACTTGTGACCCTACACCTGACTATCAAAAAGAACTTGTTGGTGTATTCCCAGGATGTGATGAAAGTTGTCATTTCTGTTTATCCTCACCAACCAGCTGTCATTTATTAAAAGCAGGCATTCAATGCCTAATAGATGACAAGGAGATTTTGTTCTAGAAGACTTCTATTCTAACTGTTTCTTATAATGATGTTTCTATAATGACCATTTCCTCTAATTCTTCCAAGGTCTCCACCAAAAGACCCGTTAGAATTACATCAGTTCCTAAAGTAGCTCCTTTGATAATTATAATGCCTGGACCAATCCCGTATTCGTCAGACAAAACCGTCCCATGGAATTATGGAGGTGATGTCTACTATTGCGGTATCAAGCAAAATTATCCAGCTGCTGAAAATTCAAGTTCTGAGAAAGTTGACTCCGATATCGGTAACATCGTAGGGACTAGCAAGATAACCCAAAGTGGAAGGGTATTCTCTCTAGAAATTGCTCCTCTAAAAGTTATTTCTGGGCCTGTAATCGCTCATGTTGTTGTTTCTCCTCCAAAGGCTATTCCTAGTGCTGCAATCATCTCTACTGATACTCCTGTTGACAAAACTGGTACAGTCCGTGTTATCACCCCTATTGATATTCCTACTGCCGAGTTAATCGAGACTCGAGGAAAAGGTATTCTGGTTGAGCCTGTCCGGATGAAGGCACAATCAGTAGTTATCCCTGAGACCTCCCGAAAAGAGATGGAGGAAATTCTAAAGATTATAAAAATAAGCGACTACAACGTAGTCGAACAACTGGGGCAAACTCCATCAAAAATTTCCATGTTGGCTTTATTGTTATGTTTCGAGGCTCGTGCAAAGGCCTTGGTAAAATTCCTTAAAACTTCCCATGTACCCCAAGAAACATCTGCCGATCAGTTCCAAGACTATGTAGCCAGCTTGACCGCAAATAATGGTTTAGGTTTTTCAGATGTTGATTTAACACCAATGGGGAGGAAGCATAACGAGGCATTGCATGTCTCAGTCGAATGCAGGGGAACGACTTTGGCTCATGTCTTGGTCGATACCAGTTCGTCTCAAAATGTGTTGCCTAAAAAGGCTATTGATAAGCTTGACTGTGAAGGATTGACCTTGAAACCTAGCAACATAGTGGTAAGGGCCTTTGACGGCTCAAAAAGGATGGTGCATAGGGAAGTGGACATCCCCATAAGAGTTGGAACCCAAACAATTGATTCAACTTTTTATGTAATGGATATTCGCCCTGCATATTCCTACTTATTAGGCCGACCGTGGATTCACAATGCTGGTGCTGTTACCTCTACGTTGCATGAAATGTTGAAATATCAAACTCAGGGGAAAATCATCAATGTTCATGGTGAAGAAGAGTATATGGTCAGTCATCTAAATTCCTTCAGATATGTGGAATTATATGGTGAATTTATTGAAACTCCATTCCA
Organism: Vicia faba; assembly: GCA_948472305.1. NCBI lineage: Eukaryota > Viridiplantae > Streptophyta > Magnoliopsida > Fabales > Fabaceae > Vicia > Vicia faba. The sequence continues at coordinate 359,537,535 of OX451735.1, forward strand.
GCACTTTGAAGAAGTCCCGCAAACTGTGGCAGGAACCAAGGCTGTTTCCCAAGTCCCAAAGATTATAACGCCTACGCTCAAGATGTCGTCTTTGAAAGATGCCAAGGTAGTGATCGAAGAAGGTGGGTGTTCCATTTGGGGCCAACTCCTGGATATCCCATACAAGTTTGACAAATTTAGTTTGGGCTTCACTTCAGGAGCCCAGAAAGCTGTACGCCGTGCTCGTGCTGGAGGACCACCCTTGAAGATCAGCAACCACGAAGTCAATGCAGTGGAGGATGATGAAGACAGCTATAACCTGGAGGATTGGATTTTCCCAACTGTAAATGGAGGGCTCAACAATTGGGAATCTAGAGATTTTGTCTCATTCACTTTTATCCAACAGTAATTTGTATTTAAATTTTGTCGAACCTATAATATTAAATAATCCAGACTCTTAAAACCTTGTGTCTTACCCGAGGCACAATGGTCCATTTGTAAGGGTTATTATCTCATTTCCATATGACATCAATGAATCATGGACGTTTTTGCATACAAACTTTGTGCTCATTGTTTTTATTTTTACATTTTCATTTCTTTCAAAGATAGCTATACTCTTAAACATACTCACATTCAAATTGCAGATCTACATCCATTCGGATCCCATGGGTAACGATCCTACTATGGCCTTCTGTGATTCTGAAAATCTAATCTACCAAGCCAAAGACTAAGGTGAGGAAGATTGTGAAATTCATGGGGAACTCACCAGGTTACGACAACAAGAAGAGAGGACCATACAACCCCATGAAGAACCAGTGGACACAATTAACCTAGGTACCAAAGAAGACAAGAGAGAAGTCAAGGTGGGTGCCAATCTAGAACTCAGTGTCAAAGAGAGCCTGATTCAGTTGCTACATGATTATGTTGAGGTCTTTTCCTGGTCGTACGAAGACATGTCAGGACTTGATGCAGATATTATAGTACATCGTCTACCTACAAAAGAGGACTGCCCTCTGGTAAAACAAAAGGTTCGTCGTATGCGACCAGACATGTCAGAGAAGATTAAAACTGAATTCATGAAACAATTCAACATCAGATTCTTGACCGTCACTTCCTATCCATAATGGGTTGCCAATGTTGTTCCCGTGCCTAAAAAGGACGGTAAGGTACGAATGTGCATGGACTACAGAGATTTGAATAGGGCAAGCCCTAAGGATGATTTCCCACTTCCCCATATTGATATTCTGGTTGACAATACAACATAGCATAAAGTGTTTTCCTTCATGGACGGTTTCTCAGGCTACAACCAAATCAAAATGAAGCCTGAGGACATGGAAAAAACCACCTTTGTCACACAATGGGGCATATTCTGCTACATGGTTATGCCATTCGGGTTGAAGAACGCTGGGGAAACCTATCACCGTGGCATGGTAACTCTATTTCACGACATGATACATCACGAAATAGAGGTCTATATGGATGACATGATAGCCAGATCTCAAACCGAAGAGGAACATCTTGACCATTTGCAGAAGCTGTTTGAGAGACTAAAGAAGTACAAGCTGAGGTTGAACCCGAATAAATACACATTTGGGGTGAGGTCCGGTAAACTCCTAGGCTTTGTCGTCAGCGGTAAGGGTATCGAAGTGGATCCTGCCAAGGTGAAAGGAATACATGAGATGCCTTCCCCTCATACTGAGAAGGAATTCATAGGATTCTTGGGACGGTTAAACTACATTTCCAGATTCATTTCTCACCTGACAACTACTTGTGAGCCAATGTTCAAATTATTGAAGAAAGATCAAGTAGTCAAATGGAATGATGAGTGCCAAACTGCCTTCGACAAGATCAAAGAATACATGCAAGAGCCTCCGGTTTTGATGCCACCAGTCGAGGGAAGACCCTTGATCATGTATCTAACTGTTTTGGAAAATTCAATGGGGTGTGTGCTGGGGCAGCATGACGAGTCTGGCCGAAAAGAGCATGCTATTTATTACCTGAGCAAAAATTTTACCGACTGTGAAACCAGATATTCACTGCTCGAGAAAACTTGCTGCACTCTGGCATGGGCTGCTCGCCGGCTAAGACAATATATGCTGACCCATACTACCTTGTTGATATCCAAGATGGATCCAATAAAATACATATTCGAGAAGCCTGCCCTCTCAGGGAGAATATTAAGATGGCAGATGATCCTGACGGAATATGACATACATTATACTACCCAGAAAGCAATAAAGGGCAGTGTACTGGCTGATCACCTTACTCATCAAGCTGTGGATGGCTACCAGTCCATGAAGTTTGAATTCCCAGATGAAGACATCATGATGGTAAACAACTGTGAAGAACTCAAACCATATGACGAACCTGAACAAAGATCCCGATGGACCCTGGTTTTTGATGGGGCATCTAACGCACTCGACAATGGTATTGGTGTTGTACTTATATCCCCTGAAGGATGTCATACTCCCTTTACTGCAAGACTCTTTTTCAACTGTACAAACAACATGGCAGAATACGAAGCGTGCATTTTTGGTCTCAAAGCTGCCATAGATTTGGGAATTGTTGTACCCCAAAATTTTCCCTCTCATTTCATCAACATTACTCATCACAAGACTCTTGGAATTCAAGATCAAGCTAGGGTTTGCTCTACTCAAGACACCTCCTCGCACTGTTGACCTAAATTAGGGTTTGAGTTTGCACAGGGATGTTTTGACCTACAATGCCCAAAGTGACTTTCATACTTCATTTTGGACTCACAAGTTTGTCCATACCAAGTTTCAAGCCTTGATTCAAATTTTTGCCCAGTCAATTGGACAGTTGACCTAGAAATCAGCTGTGTTGGGGAAAAAGTCAATTGTGGCCAATTGACAGTCAAACCTCATGAAATTTGATTCATATCAACATTATGAACTCATATGAACCATTTGATCAAGTTTGGATCACAATACCACAAGAAATTTGATCAGATCACCAAAAGGGCAAAATGGTCATTTTTAGGGTTTTGAGTGTACAAAGGCAGTTTTTGACTGTTTGACCTAGCCAATGGAAAATCAAGCTCAAACGTGGACTCAAGGACTCAATGAAATTGTCTTGACCCATTCAACAAGTTCAAAAGATCTCAAATGCATAGGATTGACAGATGAATTTTTCAGTCAACTGATCCAAATTTGACTGTATACTGAAAAGTCAAACTTTGACTTTTTGGTCAAAATCAAGTGCCAAGGGTCATTTTTCATCAAGACATGTCAAATTATGAAACTTGTTCATCAATAAATCCAAAAATGCAAATTAGGGTTTAAAATGGAAAATTTTCATAACTTAGAAATTTTAAGTTATAAAATTTTCCTATTTTTTCCTAACTTTGTCCCATTTTTTCACCAAGATGCAAGTGGATTCAAACAAAACTTGAAACATGAAAGTTGTATTCCATCACAAAGTCTACAACTTTGATTCACAAAGTTTTCTCAAAAGAAGCTTGGATATCAAGTTATGATTTTTGGAACAAGGGTATCTAAAACTTTTAACTTAGAGAAATTTTGCCCTAGTTTAGGCAGGATTTTGACCCATCTTCTTGGCCATTTTTCACATAGTTCTACTTGGAGTTTAAAGTTGCATTTCAAATATGGATTATAGTACATGTTTCAAGCTTTCCAAATTGTCCAAGAACTCCTCAAACACCTTTGTGGTTAGGGAGAATCGAATGCTTGAAGTTGGAAAAAACTCACTTTGATCCATGGCCAATACATGTTTATACCAAGTTGCAAATCTGACCAAGATAGCTTTGTACACAATTACAGGCCTCAAAACCAGTTTGTACTCCATAATTTAATGCAAACCCATTGAGCTAATGCATTGTCTTGGTCATTAGGGTATTGTACACAAGTTTAATCCCTAAATGGTAAAAGGCATAGTTCCATTTTTGAAAAGTTATACTTTATGTCAAACCAAGATCTTTGAAGCATGGGGCCATATCTCTGAGGCAAGATCAAATCCACAAATTGCAAGTATCAAGGGCAAGGTATGCAGCTTACAAGATAGAGTGTACAGGCCTGCATTGAGTAGTTACACATTCTTGCTTCACAAAGAAGAAATTGGTCCAAATCTTGCAAACTTGAAAACCAGCCATAGTCAGCTTACACAAACATTGTAAACACATTTCACACAACCCTTTGAGTCATAAACACGAGCTCTTCACCACTCAAACCTCCTTGTACACAAAATCACCATTTTTCTGCAAAATAGGGCAAGCCCTGCAGAACCACCTCCATCTCCACTTTCCCTCGTGCGTTTTGCCTCAAATTTGTTCCAATACCTTCCATTCAACTCACCTGAACTATTCCAGATCTCCATTGCCAGTTGTAACACCATTAACACACATTGCCATTTTTGTTTGGAAGCTTTGCAGGTTGAGTTCTGTAGCACGATTCAGGCTACTTCAAAACAAGCCAAGCATTGGGAAAGCTTTAGTGGACATCAGGAAAGCTCAAAAGAACCTCAAGCACCCTTAGAAGTTGCTGTATTGTCCAGCTCGAAGTCAACTAAAACAGGTATTTCATGAACTTCTAGCTCTCTATTTAGGAATAGTTAGACTTAGGTTTGTGAATGAAAGATGTTGTGTTCATAGCCCTGAAACCATACATGTGCTTAGTTTTCATTTATATTAATCGTGCTAGGAGAATTTCATCCATGAACTTTCTGAAAAAACTAGGTTAAGAATTTGGGCCAGAGAAATTCTCTCTGGTCTTTGAGAGTTAGCTTAAGTTTTTTATATGGTTAGATTCGTTGTTTGATGCTCTACAAGTTTCATGTTATGAGTTTTGTCAAAAAAGCACAGAATCAGGAGATAGCAGTTTGTATGGAAAACACGCGTTTTTGTTTGAACTGAGGAAGAAGACGAAGTTGCTTGGGCTGGGCCTGGTTGTTTTTGCTTCTAAGCAGTTGCCTTTTCAGTTCACACCCCCCTGGCCCATTTCTTTGTACATTTGTCATTTTTGCATTTTTATTTTAATTCTGACTTTATTATTTTATGTCCAAATATAAAAAATGCCAAAAAATTATTTTTATATTTTTTCACATTTATTTGTTTTTTATTTTTATTTTTACTAGTATAAAAATGTTTAAATACTTTATATTCTTTTATTAAAAACTTAAAAAATAATACAAATAGTACTTAAATAATTTATTTTATTGTTATACACATTTGAAAATATTTTCTTGAAATATATACATTTTGTAAATAATTTATTTTATTTTTATACACACTTAATATATATATATATATATATATATATATATATATATATATATATATATATATATATATATATATATATATATATATATATATATATATATATATATATATATATATATATATATATATATATATATATATATATATATATATATATATATATATATATATATATATATATATATATATATATATATATATATATATATATATACATACAATATATTTTATTAAATAATTAGGACAAAAAAAAACACAAAAATAATACATTTTTATTTTTATTTATATTTTATACTAAAAATACCTTTTTTAATATATACTTTTATTTTTGTACAAATTGATGCATTATGTAAATAATAAATAATACTATTTATTTAAGAAATTAAGGTTTTTGCCCTAAAAAAACAAAATAATTGAAATTGACTTTTTCATTTATTTACATTTCACATTAAAAATACTTTTCACATACATAAAAACTTTTTTTGCATAATACGTTTTATTTAATATTTATTTATTGTATTTATTTAAATATTGTACATTTAAATATTATGTCTTACCCATTCAATATGGTTGTAATAATTTAGAATTTAATTTCTTGCAAAATAATCCCCAATTCAAATTTGTACCCCCCTCCCTATATCATGTTGTAATAGTGTAGAATTTAAATTCTCGCACCTTTAAGCTTTCAATTATGCCATGATTAGACCTAGGGTTTGTATGCAAAATCAAATCAACAGTTAGCTTGACCTAATCAAAAGACAAAAATGTATGAAAAACAAACACAATGCACACTTGCACCCCTAGGGTTACAATCCACTTGTTGCCTTAAAAAAAGGGCCATGGTATGCATGTCAAGTACTTTGGCAAAACAAAAACAAAACAAAAGATCATAGTCCCTCGATGACGCTATTTGAGTTGCCTAAACAAAATGATCAAGTCCCTCAAGAAAATTGCCAAAAATACTTGACACTATTGCTATCATGGTCTATACGATGACCCGCGCCTGTCCCGTTTAAACATCCTAACACAAGGTTGTTCACCAAATACAATGGTGAAACAACACTGTTAAAAGGGTTAAAAACATAATAAAGATCTTTAAGTAAAATAGGGTAGACAACTCTTAGTTACTTGATCAAAACTTGCAAAAAAAAATATCCTTGCTATTTTCAAAACACACTTCACAACACAATTTCAAAACCCAACTTTCAAACATTGAAAACTTTTCAAAAGACAAAAACACCTTTGTATACATTCAAACAAGAATCATTACAAAGGTTGCCACAACGATGGCCTCTTTTCAAAACATCTTTCAAAACCACACACAAAGCACCATTTCAAACAATTGAAAAGCAAAGCAAGTGATCTAAGCAAGTAACTAAGAGCCCATGGATAACCATGGATAGAAATGGTGCTAATACCTTCCCTTTCTATAATCTACTCCCCGAACCCAAGAAAACATCTCAAAGGTCTTTCCTGTGCTTTTTGACCTTTCCTTAGGATAAAATAAAAAGTCGGTGGCGACTCTTACTAAACTGAAACATTTGCGAACACAAACTCAAAATCCCAAGTTAGTTCTCCCACCGTATCACAGGAATTAAATCCTTAAGTGTATTCGAAGATTCAACCTTGGTCATTAGCCAGATCAAAGGAGAGTGGGACACTAAGCACCTAAACCTCATCCCATACAAATAACATGTATTGACATTAATCCTATATTTTGAGAAGATTACCTTCGAGCATTTCCCGTGAGAATAAAATTAACTAGCGGATGCGCTAGCCACAATGTCATCCATGTTTAAACTCAAATGGGATAACGAGGCTCCCCAGATCACCATTGAACGGATGAACGAACCAGCTTACTGTCACGAGATCAATACTGAAGAAGTAGTGGACCAACCTTGGTTTCACGAAGTCAAGAGGTATCTTGAGGCTCAAGAATATCCGGAAGGGGCTTCAATTAATGATAAGAAGTTCTTAAGGAGATTCTCTACTAAGTTATTTCTTAGTAACGACATTCTCTACAAACACAACCATGACTCTATTTTGCTCCGTTGCATAGACAAGGCTGAGGCAGAAAAGATCATGGCTGATCTACATGAGGGCACTTTTGGCACCCATTCCAGTGGGCATACGATGGCAAATAAAATCCTACAGGCAGGTTATTATTGGTATACCATGGAAGCAGATTGCTATCAACATTCTCGAACCTGCCATAAGTGTAATATTTATGCTGACAAGGTGCACATACCTCCGGTTCCTCTGAATGTCTTGACGGCTCCTTGGTCATTTGCTATGCGGGGTATCGATATGATTGGAGAAATCAAACCAACAGCCTCTAATGGACACCGCTTCATCTTAGTGGCCATTGACTATTTTACAAAGTGGGTTAAGGCGGCCTCTTTCGCTTCCGTTACCAAGAATGTCGTAGCCCGGTTCATTAAACAAAATCTCATTTGTCGGTATGGTATCCCGGAGAGGATCATCACAGACAATGGTACAAATCTAAACAATACTATGATCACCTCCCTGTGCGTGCACTTCAAGATCCAGCACCATAATTCTTCCCCTTACCGGCCAAAGATGAATGGTGCCGTCGAAGCCATAAATAAGAACATCAAAAAGATCATATAGAAAATGACAGTCACATACAAATACTGGCATTAGATGCTACCATTCGCTCTCCATGATTATGGTACCACAACGCGTACATCAACAGGGGCAACACCTTACTCTTTGGTATATGGCATGGAAGCTGTCTTGCCTATTGAGGTCCAGATCCCCTCTTTGAGAATCATGAAGAATACAAGTCTGAACAAAGACGATTGGATCCAGACTCGACTTGATCAACTGAATTTAATTAATGAGAAAAGGCTTACCGCTGTCTGTCATGGTCAAATCTATCAAAAACAGATGATCAAGGCTTTCAACAAAAAGGTCAGACGCCAGGTGTATCAAGTCAGGGATCTAGTTATCAAATGTATCATACTACCGCGGGGTGGTCCCAAGGGCAAATTGACTCCTACATATGAAGGATAATTTGTAATCAAAAGCATATTCTCTGGTGGAGCAATGATCTTGACCACCATGGATGGCGACGACCTGCCGCACCTTGTGAACGCGGACATAGTCAAAAGATATTATGCATAAGAGACCCACTAGGTTGACACACCTAGGCAAAACATGGGCATCCCGGCGAACCAAAAAGGTTCAGGCAAAAATTAGGGATAAAACAAAAAAAATTGTACACCCGGTAAGTTGAAAACCCGAAAGGGTGACTTGGGCAAAAAAGGGTATCCCGATGGACTGAAAACCCGAAAGGGAGGTCCAGGCAAAAGTTAGGGAATTAAAGCGTACGACTATGTCCAGTTGGATCACCTTTACGGATGACCTTTGGCTTTAACTGACAAACTCAGCGGTTCTGATCAATCCAATCAAGTTCAGACAAGACAGCAAATAGATAAGATGCTCAAAGACACGAAGGCTATAGCAGAATGGGAACCCCATGAGATTATTTCACATAACTATCTTTTCTTTGTATCAAATTTTCATTTTTTACGACGAAATTCTCTTACTAGAATGTTTGTCTCATTATACAAAAATACTTACTCAAAGTCAATACAAAGATATCCCTCTGAAAGTGCAAAACTATATGTTTTTCTTTACTCTTGTATTTTGTTTACGAAAACGTCCAATGATTCATTTTTGAACATATGCATTTGAACGTAACTACCGTTTACAAACGAATAAAATATAAAAACAATCACTAATGGCTTTAAGAAATAGGGAAATATATCAAATATATTTCCATAAAATCCCCCGCAGTATGCAGTTTAGTCCCCAGTGGAACAAAACTTCCAGTTATCACTCCCCGGTAGAAGTCTCCAAATTTCTCAAGATTCCCCAACAGGATTTCACAAGCAGTACACGGCTTTTCCCTTACAACAAAGTTTATTTCTCTAAGTGGAAATTCATCAACACTTCAAAACATGAAGACTTGCACTCCGTATCCTCAACAACAATCAGGGATTTATTTTCCCCAATCAACCAAGCAGTGCAGCAGATTAGCTCACATACGCATACATCGCATCCATATATCATAAACATAGATAACACTAATGCATGTATCACAATCTCATTATACCATGCATTTCATACAACATGACATTGCATATTAGCTGACATTTTACCCCTTTCAGGATAAGGTTAATCAATAGCTACCATTAACAATATTCAAAGGCTTTTCAGATACAGTTTAGATACGCTTCAGATACGAATTCCATCCTGATACTCATTCAGATTCAGCTCTCAGATACATTTCATATACGCTTCAGACATGGATGCCATCCTGATACTCATTCAAATTCAGCTCTCAGATACAATTCAGATACGCTTCAGATATGGATGCCATCCTGATACTCATTCAGATTCAGCTCTCAAATACAATTCAGATACGCTCCAGATACGGATGCCATCCTGATACTCATTCATATTCAGATCTCAGATACAGTTCAGATACGCTTCAGATACGGATGCCATCCTGATGCTCATTCAGATTCAGCTCTCAGATACTGTTCAGATACGCTCCAGATACGTATGCCATCCTGATACTCATTCAGATTCAACTCTCAGATACAGTTCAGATACGCTCCAGATACGGATGCCATCCTGATACTCATTCAGATTCATCTCTCAGATACATTTCAAATACGCTCCAAATACGGATGCCATCCTGATACTCATTCAGATTCAACTTTCAAATACAGTTCAAATACGCTCCAGATACGGATGTCATCCTGATACTCATTCAGATTCAACTTTCAGATACAATTCAGATACGCTCCGGACACGGATGCCATCCTGATACTCATTCATATTCGGCTCTCAACAATCATTTTTTAATGGCATCTTTAAGCCCATTCACTATACCATCAACCATCACATCACCGAGTGCAAATTTCTGGGCACTCTAATATCCAATCATCTTTCACCTTTGAGTCACGAATGGCAAAAATCGCCAATCTAACTCTTCAGGCTTAAGAAGATTGAACGGGGGCAGCAGTTGTACCCCAAAATTTTCCCTCTCATTTATCAAGAATTTGCTCACAGGATCTCCTTTAGCTCAAGACACCTCCTTAAGCACTGATGACCAAAATTAGGGTTTGAGATTGCACAAGGATATTTGAACTTCCAATGCCCCATATGACATTCATGGATCATTATGGACCCTCAAGATTACTCATGTCAAGTTTCAAGCTTTGGATCACACTTTTGCTCAGTCAATTGAGCAGTTGACCTAAAAATCAGCTGTATTGGGGAAAAAGTCAATTGTGGCCAATTTATAGTCAAACTTCATAATATTTTGATCCACATCAACATTTTAAACTCACATGTATAATTTGATCAAGTTTGGACCATAATTCCTTAAGAAATTTGATTAAATCTTCAAAAGGGAAAATGGTCAAAATTAGGATTTTGATTGGGAAAGGGCAATTTCCGATTTTTGATCTAGCAAATGATCAATTGGTTTAAGGCATGATATCAAGAGTCTAATTGCATCATTTTGACCTAATTACATGGTTCAAAATATTTCTCAAGTCCAATGGATTGACGGATGAATTTTCAGTCAACTGATCAAAAGTCAATTGTATACTGAAAAGTCAAACTTTGACTTTTTTGTCAAAATCAAATGTCAAAGATCACAATTCATCAGAACATGTCAAAATATGAAACTTATTCATCAAGAAATCAAAAATTCAAGATTTCATTTTTGAAAAGTTAAAATTTCTAAACTTAGAAATTTTTCTAAGTGTTGAAAATTTCTTATTTTTTCACAACTTTGAGCAAAATTTTCACTATGGTGCAAGATGATTCAAAAGAAACTTTAAACATGAAAGTTGTGTATATCCATTAAATCTACAACATTTCTTTACACAACTCCTTACAGAAGTGCTTGGATCTCAAGTTATAATTTTAAGAACACATGGTCATGAAACAAAACACTTAGTGAAATTTTGCCCTAATTTGGTCAGGATTTTGACCTAACTTCTGACCCAAGTTTCACCTAGTTCCAAGGGGAATTTTCAAAATTGATTCAAATAGGTATTGTATAGCATGTTACAAGCTTTATAAAAATGTCCAAGAACTCCTTGATATCATTTATGAGCAAGGAGAATCGAAAGTCAAAAGTTGAGGTTTCAAGTTGTTTTACAAGGCAAGTTTTTTGATGAACAAGATTCAAAATTCCAACTTATGCTGCATAATATCTACTTTGCAGGCCTCAAGCTTGTTAGAAACTCCATAATTAATTGCTTGCACAACTGTTAGTGGTTTCAATTCAAGCATTCAATGCAAGGCCATGCTTTATATCCATTTTGGGAAGAAAGTGTACAATGCCATTTTGATAAAGTAGCTTTTTGCACAAAACTTGTTATTGAGCCTTGCACTTGTTCTCTTATGATCATACATGTCCTATAACTCAAGAGAAGTTGATCTCAACACTTACAATCACCCAGCCCATGCTTGTACTACACATTAAAACTTGTTTTCCCACTTTTCTTCAAAATCAAGTAATATAGCAATCAACCTATAACTTGTACTTCTGACTCTCTCAAGTAAAAAGATTTTTTTCTTATACATACACAAGTTATTTGCCACAAATCCCACGCATGCTTGAGCCCTAAAAACACCAAGAACACAAATTTGCATCTCACACTTCCATTGTTGCAGATTCTGGCAAAAAATCCCAAACCCAAAAACTACTCGTGCGTTTCTTGGCTTCTTGCTTCCAAAAGCTTCTAAACATCATTTAGAAGTTATCCCTTCCCCTGTTACAGTTATGTAAAACCATCTCCCTCCATTTTCAAGTTCAAAAACAGAGCACTGTAAGTGGACTTCTCCAGACCATTTCAACCACTCTCCAACCAAGCTAATCATTGCATTAGCTTCCTGGGACCTCAGTGGAGCTTTTCTGATCATCACAACACCTTGAGGAGTACTCATTTACAGAACATGATTTCCAGTTTTGAGGTAAGTTATCTCAACTTTGAAATCTTCATACAAGCAGCATTAATGGTTTATTTTTGAATGAAAAATGTAGATATCATTGCTCTAAAGCTAACCATGTCCATAGTTTTCATTTATGTTGCTTGAGCTTAGAGAATTTTAAGATTGAAGTTTTTGAAATTTTTAGGATTCATATTAGGGCCATTAAAATTCATATTTGTCTTTGATCTATACTTTTATTGCTTTGCATTTCTGAAATCGTGAGGAAATTTTCCACAAGATTCATGTTTACATTTTTGCAAATGGATGAGAGATGAACAAGATGCATGTACTCTGGTTGGGCGTGAGGTTGAAGATGAAGTTCAGGCCATGGACTTGATTTCTAATATATATTTATTTTTTTGTTTATATGAATGGATGTATAGCCATCCCAGTGGTATATGAACGGATGGTGTTATGAATAAATTTTTTATGTTAAGAGGATTTGTATAGAATGATATAACAACACAAATTAAAAATATATTTTATGTTAAGAAAGAGGATTTGGAGGGTTTACTATATTTTTAATTTTCAGAATACTATAACAACATAAAAGATATTTAAAAAATTTATGTAAACCCTCCAAATCCTCTTTCATTACAAATTTTGAGATCCCCAAATTAGAGGGTTTTGGTGTTATGAATAAAACAAAACTCTCTCAACCAAAATATTTCAATTCTTTCCACTCAATCTGTCTCCCTTTTCAAAGCCCTCCCATCTCTTCCTCTCCAAACTCCCAACAACATCTAAATGTAATGCTGAATGAGGAGAAAAGGATAAGATCATTGGAGAAAATAAAGGAAACATAGAATGGGAAATCATAGGTCCTTGTACAGTGGTTCAAAAGAAAATAAGGCAACGAAAAGGAAATGAGACAAATGAAGGAAGAGAAAGTAATATATACTTTTGCAGAAAAACACAGTGGAACACCATAAACTAATTGGGATATAGTTCACAAGAGAATTAATGGAAAAAAGATAAAAACGAGATCACAACTCATTTCTCTTAATGGAGATATTATTGAAATTAATTTGCCAACTCAAAATATTCTAGTCAAAAGCGCAGATGATCAACCAATCCTTAAAGGAATTAATGGCGAGGAGAGAAAAACAGAGGTTTCAAATGGTCAAATGAGGGAAGGACATGTAGCCAAAATAGAGAATAACAACATGAAGCAAAAAAATAAACAATATGAAAGGACCCTGGATGTAGCCACACGTGGAATCATAAATGGAAAAAATTAAAAGGAGCACGTGGACCTGCTAGGAGCAACGTGGCAAAAGTGTTAAACATTAAGGATGTCAGCGAGATGGTTAAAGGATTAACAATGATTGAAACTCATAATGAGGAACATTTTATAGTAAAAAACACTCGAATTGATGGGTTTAAATTTGGACAGATAAATAACTTGGACCATCTAGGCCCAACTGAATTAAAGGCCCAAGGAACACCTAAAGAAGCAATGGAAAATGTAGTGATTATGACTCCATTATTTAGGGAAGTGACGTCGGGATTACATCAAACATTAGAAAGAAACCAAGAGCATGAAAAGTTTGTGGAAGTGTTGAATAACAAGGACACAAAAGCTAATGACTCAGATATGGATATAGTTGAAGAAACTCCCAAATAGGACGAGGGTGACAAAGTTACTACTCAATAGTTTTTATGGATCCACATAATTAAAATATTTTTGTTTGGAATTGTAGTTGAGCCGCTAGTAAGAGTTTCTAACGATTCTGTAAGCAATACGTGAAAGAGTGTCAATATGATGTCTTTATTGTTCTTGAGACAAGAATGGACCCAGGTAGATTATATAAGAAAATTAAAGCTTTAGGGTTCGATGGTTATGATTACATAAATGTTATAGGATATGCGGGAGGTCTAGCCATAGCTTGGAAGAATGAGAAAATGGATATTACAATCGTAGATAAGCAATTTCAATTTCTTCATACTAAGGTTAACAATGTTAGGGGAGACAAATGGTACTTTATGACTATTTATACTTGTCCTGAAGAAGATAGAAAAAAAGAAGCTTTGGGAGGATCTGAAAAGGCTTTCCTCTAACATTGGTAGTGGTTGTATTTTAGGAGAGGACTTTAATGATATAATGTACACTTTTGAGAAAGGGGGAGGTGCGCATTCATCCAAAAGGAACTGCGAGACTTTTAAGAATAGAATTGATTATTATAAACTTATAGGAATACTTAAGGGAATCCAATCATCCTTTCATAATGGTAGAGGTCATGATGGACTTAGAAGACTTGAGAATAAAATCCAACAAGTGAAGCGCCTCGAAAAATATAAAACAATAAAGTCTCCATCGAGATTTATTTGTTCCAAAAGGAACGAGAAAATATCAAATAAAACCCACAAAAGAAAAGAAATGGTAGTCGAGACCAAGAGAAAGGTACGCGAGTCGGTTATACAAGGGGAATGTATTAGCACCCCTCACTTCCATCGTACTAAATGGGAACAATTTATTCCTGTGTGTTCGAGTGGTAATGTGATAGTTTCCATCTTCTACTTAATGATCAAGAAAGGAGAAAGAAGAAGGGTTTTTGTTTTTTAGTTTGTTGAGTTCGACAACATTCACACCTTGTGCCTACATACTCCCTCATGCAATGTGAAAGTCATACCTCTGTAGTTCTTCTAAAAAAGGCTAATAGTTTGTTGGTTTATTTTATAAGAATGATGTGTTATACATTTCAAATGTTTTGAAATTCGACCTGTTTTGCTCGTATGAGAGACTTAAGTATTTGTATTCGTTTTGTGTTGAAATGGCTAAGACACATTCATTTATGAAAAGGTGTTCGAAAGAGTCGCACAAGGGCAAAAACCAAGTTTGATGAGCTGAGTTGTTTTTTTATAGGACATGAGTGTTTGAACAACCAAAATAGGTATTTGGCACCCGCACACTTAGGAAAAGAGTAGGTAGGTCCTTATCTTATCCATTTAGTCCTCTTTATGACAGAGTGAGACAAGCTGTCCGAGCTTGTTTTATTTAAAGTGTTTTGGTTGGATCATAATTAATCAAAGACACGTAAGGGAACATGTCTAAGGCTAATTTAGGAAAAGGGAAGGCAGGAACCTATATTTTCCATTCAATCCTTTTGTTGATTAAGAAAAAATATTTTCAAATTTGTAAGGACGACTTGACGTTGGATCAAGCATTGAGTTTATTACAAAAGTGTTTTAAGATGAGAACGAAAGGTTGATTGTGATTGCAAATGCAAACTCAACTTACCAATTTGGTTAGAGCTTGGTATATGGACCAAGAAACTTGGGGTGGTTGGTTGCGATTGCAAAGCAAACTCGACTTATCAAATATGGTTATGACTTGGTATATGGACCAAGAAT
Source organism: Vicia faba (assembly GCA_948472305.1). Lineage (NCBI taxonomy): Eukaryota > Viridiplantae > Streptophyta > Magnoliopsida > Fabales > Fabaceae > Vicia > Vicia faba. Next base: position 359,553,169 of record OX451735.1, read on the forward strand.
GTGGGCGTTTGATTGATTTAATTAAGTGCACAATAGTGAATAAGCGAATAAAAGCAAAATAAAACTATTAAGCTATTACACGTTCAAAAATGGGGATACACTTGTTGAATCCTGATAGACAAGTAAAGCACACAAGCCGATATAAGGTGGCTCACACAAGCAAAAATGAAAGAGAAAAATGAATGAATTCTAATCTCTAAGTGCACTAGCAAAGTGGACTAGTCTTCTAGACGACTAATTGGAAAAATTAATCGAATAGGTCTCACTGTAGGAAAGCCCAAGATCAAGCTATGAGTGTGTGCAAGTGTTTTGGTGTGCATGTGTTTCATTGTTGAGGGGCCCAAGAGGAAGCCATGTGATGTCGTTTGCAAAGCTTAGAAAGCAATCGACTTATGGTTGAAAATTGGCTCGCATTCGAGAATTAGTTCTTTGAAAAGTCGGATGCACGATAATGATGAATAATTGAAATAAAGTAATTAAATAATTATTACAACATATGGAGAGGGGGTACACTTTTTATGAATGGGGATGGAACCAATCAAAACAAATACACAAGCAAAACTAAATTAAATCAAACAATACAACCCGATTGAACCAAATATATAATTAATTAAATTAAGTAATTTCATTTAATAAAATTAATTAAGAAATTAATTAATTAATAAATTAATAATATTAAATAAAATTATTTAAGATAATTAATTATCTAAACATATATTTTTTGTATTTTATGATGTAAAAGAAAATTAACTAAAAATAAAGTAAGTATAACAAAATATATACAAAATAAGTAAATGGGCCAAAAATAAGTAGTTTTGAGGTGTGCAGATCTGAATCTCCTTAAGCCCAAAACACTCCTTGGTCCATATGGTCCTGTATGGACGCTCACAGAGGGTGCACCTGGGGAAGCATTGCTGGAGCATTTGACTGGATGATGATAATCTGATGATGGATCCGAGGGATGATGGCGCACAAGGACATCATATCATGATGGGAAGATGTAACGCGGTGGGAGAACTGACTTGGTTGTTATGCATTTGACCGTAATTGTGCGGATAGAAAGAGTCTCCACTGACTTTTCTTTTATCCAAAAGGAAAGGCTGAAAAGAACAGGAAAGACCTTTAGAGATATTTTCTTGAGTTCGGGGGATAGATTATGAAAAGGGAAGGTATTAGCACCCTTTCCATCCGTAGTTATCTACGGGCTCTTAGTTGCTTGCTAGATGACTTGCTTTTGTTTGAAAGTGTGCTTGTGATATGGGTTTTGAAAGTATTTTGAAAATGTCTTTGTAATGGTTCTCGTTTTTATAAGAACGCGTACACAGTGTTATTTCGAAAATAGTTCAGAAAAGGTGTTTGTGGAATGCGTTTTTGAAAGTGATTTTGAAAAGTGTTTTCTTTGTAATGGCTCTCATTTCTATAAGAACGCGTACAAAGTGTTATCTTTTGAAAATGTTTCAAAATGAGAGTGTTGGTGTATAAAATGTTTTTGTTGTGAGCAAGCGAGCAACTAGGAGCGAGTCTACCTACTCAAAAGGTATTAAATGTTCTTTTTACTCCTTCTTTAGATGTTGCTATCTGACCATTGATTTGGTAAGAAGTCCCATCATTATATGTGAAGGGACAGGTGCGGGTCAATTGTACAGTCATAGAAGGCAACTTGTGAGATGCTTTAGCAATTTTTCGTAAGGGACTAGATCGTTTTACCGAAGGCAATATCGAGGGACATCGAGAGACTACGATCTTTTTTATCGAAGGGTCTTTGCTAAAGCATCCCACATTCGAGGGACATGATTATGTTTCCGAGGCAACAAGCGAGGTTACCCTAGAGGTGCGCGTGTGAAAAGTTTGTTCAATTCAAGTTAATTTGTCTTTGATTAGGGTTATCTAGAGATTGATTTTATGTCTTGCCATACACGCCTAATTACTATACAATATAAGGAAAAAACAATAAATTGCGGAAATTAAAATTCTACGCTATTACAGAGTTTTCGGGAGTGGGGGTACAAATTCACAAATGGGGATGGATCAATGCGATTAAAAGTCCAAAATAGGCAATCAATACAACCAAATCGAATCGAATAAATTAATTAAAACTATAATAGTTTGTATGTTTATTTATTATTTTCAATTGCAATATAAATATCCATATCTATTGTTGCTATTAGCAGTAGTTTTGCTACTAAAATTAATGATTATCATGATGAACCATCTACTGCCCGTGCTATTGCTTTATGTACCTAACATGAATACTGCAGCATAAGTTTTTGTTTTGAGATAAACATTGTATTTATACAGTGTTTATTTGATTTAAACTTCTGTATTGTACTAAGTTGTACGTGTAAAAAATAAATTTATTATTCATGTTTCACCATTAGAACAAATTAGCACTACTGAAAGAAGAACACACGTCATATTAATAAATCCAAGTTTGAGTACATTATGCCTCTTTGGGCTTACAATGAAAGAAACAAACATGCAACAAAACTCCTAATACAAAAAGGTTGAACGCATCCTCTTTGGAGCAATGTAGGCATTCAGATTCCGCTCTTCGTGAAGCTTCTTGGTGAGTTCCAGAACCTTCTTCTCACTGGCGTAAAATTGGGCTTCAAATGTGTCCCGCTCTTCCTTCAACTGAACCCAAGCTTTCTGCAAGTCTTCGAGGGAGGTAGGCATGTCAGGATGAAGGATAGTGTATGGGGCGTCTATTTCAACAACAGGCTCTAAGATAACAGGGAGGATAGAAGGGTAAGGCATTAAGAGACTTTGAGCACGAGCCCGTACCCACCTAAGGTAAGGCTCGAGTGGGATAGAGTTTTTGTGTCCTAAAATCCTATTGTTCACCTTGTTCACCATTCTCCAAGCTCGTGTAAACCTCTGGTGATAACCATGGTCTTCCTTGTCGTAGTCGAACACCAGACCTTGAATGAGCATCTCATAAGGGCCATCTCTTTGGGCATACCCAAACCGTGGAAGAGCTAAGCAGGGATTGTAGGTGATACCTCCCCTAATACCAAGCAAAGGGACGTTAGGGAATTCCCCACAGCGGTCAATGATAGAGACATCTTCCAAGGATCTCGAACACCAATGAATGTCAGAATGGGTGAGGGACATCATCCTTTGAGACCATGTTAGTCTTTGCTCATTCTTTAATACTAATTGAGGTAGGTGTGAAGTGAACCACTTGGCGAGTAAGGGAATACAACACAAAATAGTACCTCTCTTCTTCATGGTGCGGGTATGAAGAAAATGCAAGATGTCTCCCAGTAAGGTAGGTATGGGATTGCGAGAGAGAAAGACTTTGATGGCGTTAATATCTATGAATTGGTCCGAGTTGGGGAACAGAACCAAACCATAAATGAGAAGATCCAGGATGTCTTTAAAATCTTGGAAATCCATGTCGTCTCAGAGTGAACAAGCCTTTTCTAATAGAAACTTGGCTAGGAAACCTTTAACCCCACTTCTTGTCTCCCGATTGGCTATGACGTCGACTCTCTTCATATGCAAAGCTTCGGCGAGGACTTTAGGTTTTGGAATCCCTTCTAGACCGGTGAATAGTATTTGATCAAGCACGGGCACCCCTAAGAGTAGAGATAACTCTTCCAGTGTAGGTACCAACTGATAGTCCGGGAAGGTGAAACAATGATGTACGGGATCGAAGAATTGGAAAAATACACACATCATTTCTTCTTGGAAACTGGATGTAGCCAAACTGAGGAGTCGACCGTATTTCTTGGTAAAAGGAGAATCCACGGGAAATCTTGAGGCTAACTCTTGAAGCTGAGGGTGTGCTATTACAAAGCTGATTCGGATGGTGTTTCTTTGGACGGAATCTATGACCTACAAAACAAAAACAAAGATAAATTTCTAAATCCTTGAAATGGTTAGTGAGCATGCGTATGATGCTCATGATGTTTATTATGTTATGTACAAGTAGATATATATATACACACAAAGCAGACAAGTCCCTATGTTTTAGGATTGCATGAGGTTTTATAGGTAAGTACCCTCTTGAAGTTTAGTTGGTTCAACTTGTCGTAGTAATAGTGATTGGGTTCTAAAGGATCTCAATATCACCGACCTTTCTCTTAGGCATTATCTCAGCATAATCAATCTTTTCTTGCGGCCGAGATATCCCAAAAGTCCAGCCTCAATGAGTGTAGTGTCGAGTATCAACCAATTTTCAGCTTTACACCGAAACCGGTTATCTCACTACGTCCTAATGGCCAAGTTATTCAATTAGGGTTATAAAGTCAGTTAGTGCTTCATGACGCCACTCAGCGGCCCTGTATTCTCCTCGATTCACCACGAGGGATACCAGTACCCACAAATGCTTCACACTAATGTAGCCATTGTTTCAACCATATTGGTCTACACCGTACAATTTCCACAATCTATTGTTACTTACCTAAAAAGGTGCCCCAGATTCGGGTAGAGGATCAAAACAAACCCAAACAAGGAACCCATAATGTAAAGAAAGAAATTCAAACAAATTAAGGCAAGTAAATATGATCTAACCCTAATGTGACCCCACTTTTAAGTATGTCCCCAACAGAGTCGTCAGTTCTGTGATGCGGTGGGAGAACTGACTTGGTTGTTTTGCGTTTGTGTTCGCAAATGTTGAGGTTTAGCAAGAGTCGCCACTGACTTTTCTTTCATCCAAAAGGAAAGGTGAAAAAGTACAGGAAAGACCTTTAGAGATGTTTTCTTGAGTTCGGGGGGTAGATTATGAAAAGGGAAGGTATTAACACCCTTTTCATCCATGGTTTTCCATGAGCTCTTAGTTACTTGCTAGATCACTTGCTTTTGTTTGAATGTGTGCTTGTGATGTGGATTTTGAAAGTATTTTTAAAATGTGACTTTGTAATGATTCTTGTGTCTATAAGAATGCGTACAAAGTGTTGTTTTGAAAATAGTTCAAAGAGGTGTTTATGGAATGTGTTTTTGAAAGTGATTTTGAAAAGGGTTTCCTTTGTAATGATTCTCGTCTCTATAAGAACACATACAAAGTGTTGTCTTTTGAAAATGTTTCAAAGTGAGAGTGTTGGTGTATAGAATGTTTTTGTTGTGAGCAAGCAAGCAACTAGGAGAAAATCTACCTACTCAAAAGGTCTTAGGTGTTCTTTTCCTCCTCCTTTAGATGTCGTTATCTTACCATTGTTTTAGTAAGCCCCATCGTTGGATGTGAAGAGACGGATGTTGGGACATTTGTATAGTCATAGAAGGCAACCCATGAGACGTTTTAGCAATGTCATTTTAGGGACTAGATCGTTTACCGAAGGCAACATTGAGGGTCATCGAGGGACTACGATCTTTTATCGAGGGTCTTTTGCTAAAACGCCCATGTTCTAGGGACATGACTATTTTTTTCCGATAGGCAACAAAGTGAGATTACCCTAAGGGTGCATGTGTGCAAGTGTGTTTGATTGCATGCATTTAGTCTTGTTTTTTAGGTTGTCTATTTGTTGATTTCATATCTTTCCATACACGCCTTAGTTACTAACAAATATTTGAAAGCAATAAAAGTGCGGAAAGTAAGGATTCCATGCTATTACAATCATTAGGGGGTGGGGTGTACAAATTTACGAATGGGGGTTTGTAAGAAAATAAATCCTAATTACTTATTACAACCATATTGAAATAATAATGCAAGAAAGAAAATGGATCTTGTTTTTAAAAAAAGGTTTTTTGTGTTGATGAATATAAAAAAGGAATGAATTAGCTTAGTAAAAAAAAGAAAATATTTTTATGCCTTTTTATATTGATGAAAAGAGTTTTAACGTTGAAAGTGATAAAAAGGAAAATAAATGAAATATAAGACCAGCGAGTTGCTACAAGCAAAACAAATGAAATCAGAAGTTCTGAAGCTAAGAGCGATGTGACTCATCAGGAGATGTCAGTGGGTATCAGAAGTTCTGAGTTGGTAAACTCTGAGGTCCTGCAAGGAATATTAGAGGGGAAACACAAAAATTCTGGGTGGTATTCAGAACTGGACCACAAGTCAGAAGTTCTGTATTACACTAAAACAGTGGGTAAAACCCCAGAAATTCAGTTTATTGTCAGCATGTAAAAATCATAAACTCTGATTGTGTAAGAAAATAGCGAGTGGAAACATCAAAAGTTCAGTATGTTTGACATGTAGGGAGAACCCAGAATTTCTGTGATGTGTTGGAACAGTGAGTGAATCATGAAAGTTCTATGTGTTAGAATGGTGAGTGAAAAACAGAAGTTCTGTGTTACATTTCAACTCTTTCCTTATATCAATCAGCACAATGATGACTTATTCAGTTTTCAACAAACAACAAATCAGAAGGATAAACAACACAACAGTTTTATGGAAGTTCTGATCCTGGTCCTGAGTCTAGCCTTAATCAGGAAGTTCTGATCCTCAGTTTTTCTACTTACACAGTGATATGGACAACATCAATACTATGATATCTACATGTTTAATGATGTTTTGAGTCAAAAGATGTAGAGTCAGAAAGACTTACCTTGAACTTGGAACGTGTGTTTGGGACTTGAGCTGCTGCCTTTAGATATTCTGGAGTCAGCAAGAGCAACGAAGGAGAAAATACCAAGTTCTTTTACTTCAAGGGAAGAACAGGTTTTGGTTTTCTGGATTTTTTTATGGAGGTATCACAGCTTTCTTTTCTCTCCTTTTGACAATTCTCTCTCCAAAAGTCATCCCCTTGCAAGTGTGATGGAGAAACTTATTTATAGATGAATTTTGTTGTGGTTTTGGGGGGAAAACAGATGGGATTTGAACTTTTGGCACACTGTTCTATTGCTTTTTGATCACAGCTTTTTGTATTTGGTGCAAACACAAGATTTAGGAAAATGCAAGCGTGGATTGGATTAACTGCTGGTTAGAGTATTGTACTGTAGCAGTGCAGCAGGTTGTTTAAACAAGATCTTGGGATTTGGTGATGTTCTGATTGCAGAAGATCAGAAACGTAACCTCCAAATGCTTAAGGGGCGTCTTCTGACCGGAGCGTTAAACATAGCCTCCATATGCAGAAGAATCATGTTCTGACTGAAGCATCATGTTCTGACCAAAGAGCATCGCTTCTGCATGTTCTGATTGAAGCATCATGTTCTGAAATATGTTTGCAACTTCTGACTGCACTTGCATAGAGGCTGGCTCAGAAGTTCTGAAGTATCATATTCTCTAGACACTTAGAAAATTTTCTAAATGTTTAGAAAATTTGATTTTCAAAGTAACTTATGACTTTTGATTTTTGATGAACCAATTTCATGACTTAATAAAATATGATTCTTGGAACTTGATTTTTGATTCAAAAGTCATAGTTTGACTCCTTTGGTGTGCAAATGACTATTTTGCCCTTGTGAGCGATTTTCTTGGGAAATTTGTAATTCAAGATTTGCAATTGGATGGAAGCAAACCTGAGGGTCCAGGTTGATCCTTTGAGAAATGAGAGGGCATATTTTGGGGTATAACACTTACCTTGTAAGTGGGTATCGTGTTTTGAGTTTGAGCAGCTTTCAATGAGCCCTAGTGATTGGGTTAACTTCCTCAAGTTCCCAGGAAGCTAATGTGATGCTTGGTTTGAGCTGAAAGTGGCTGAGGAGTTCTGGAGAAGTCCACTTGCAAAACTCTGTTTTTGAAAATGGAACTTGATGATGGAGGTGTTATAGTTGGGCAAAAGGACTTTTGATGGTTTGTATTTAATGTTTAGAAGCTTTAGGAACCAAAAGGCTTGGAAACGCACGAGGGAGATGTGAGTTTGAAGTTTTTGGTCAGATTATGCAACAATGGAGTTTTTGTGTGTGATTCTGAGTTCTAGGGAGTTTGAGGGATTAAGCATGCGTGTGTTATTATGCAAACAACTTGTGCATACGTAAGGAAAATGTTCTAGCACTTGAGAGGGTCAGAAGTGCAAGATATAGAGTTATGGCTATGTTACTTGATTTTGAAAAAAAGTAAAAATATGGTTTCAAGGAAAAGTACAAGCATGAGCTGAGTTGTTTTGAGGCTTTAGACAAGTTTCTTTTGGGTTATAAATTGTGTATGATCAGAAGAAAACAAGTGCAAAGCTCAAGAACTGATTTTGTGGATAAAGTTACTTTTCTAAAATGGCAATGTGCACTTTCTTCCCAAAATGGAAATAAGCATGGACAATGCATTGAATGCTTGAGTTGAAGCTTCTTACAGCTGTGCAAACATTTAATTATGGAGTGCCAAGCAATTTTGATTCCTGCAAAGCAAATATTGTGCAGCCTAACATGGATTTGAATTCTTGTTTATCACAAAATTCTGCCTTATAAAATAACTTGAAACCCTAACTTCTGACCTTCCATTCTCCTTGCTCACAAATGATCTCAAGGAGTTCTTGGACTTTTTAGAAAGCTTGTAATGTTCTCTACAACCCCTATTTTAATTACTTTTGCAAAATCCAAATGGAACTATGTGAAACTTGGCTCAGAAGTTAGGTCAAAATCTTGACCAAAATTCTCAAAATTTCACTAAGTGTTTTAGTTTCATGACCATGATTTCATGGATTAATAACATGAGATCCAAGAATTTATAGGAGGAGTTGTATAAATCAATATTTTAGATTTCATTGATATCTACAACTTTCATCTTGAAAATTTCTTTTGAATCATCTTGCATCATGGTGAAAAATTGGCTCAAAGTTGTGAAAAAATATGAAATTTTCAACACTTAGAAAAATTTCTAAGACTCATTGTTTGTCAACTGCATATCTATAACAAATATGTAAATTAATAATAGATGCTCAAGTAGTTTGCAATGATGTATAAATCAATTATTTTTACGTCAAATTCAAAAATGGTGAATTCATATATAATGTGTTTAATAATGACATATTATGCATCGTATTATACAGTTGAAGAATTATATATTTTATTATCTATACAACATGAAAATGTGTTTCCATGAAAGATCTATAACATGTGCTTCTAGGGAATTTTGGTACATTATACATTATAAATTGTATAAGTTAACATGGAAGTATTTTTTAATACTGTTCTTTGTATGTTAATTAGGGTGGTGAAGATAATCATCTTGAATTTCCTTATGAACTTGATGCAATCCTCAAAACGGAGTTGACTATTAAAGTTGTTTTTCAGCCAAAGAATGGCAAACTTTTTGACATGAGATTCAAAACTGATGCCGAGACCCGTAAGAAAATTAAAGCCAATTTTAAATCTGATGAGGTAATCTTAGTGTTCAACACAATGTAAAACCATTTTTTATTAAAAACTTCTGATACATTTTTTGTTTTGGCAGCCTACTTCAAAGCTTCTAACACTTGATCCTTCGTCACAAGATGAACTTATAACTGTTTCGGTGAGTTATTACATAGAATATAAACTCGTTGTTCTTTACATACATTTAGAGATTCTCAAAATCTTATAATTATTTTTTTATGAACATAGCAGGAACCTCTATCTGCATCTGCAAAGTGTGACCCCACTGTTGGAAATTATAGTCTCACTCCTTCTAATAGGTCTTTACTTGTTTCTGTTAAAGATATTGAGAGTATTCAACTTTCATCAACCAAGCTAATCAAAGATATCAAGAAAGATAAATAGTTACTTTTAACTTCTCTATATCATAAGTTATTGTTAGTTTTGAAAAAGACTATGTCAAAGTTTGTTATTTTTTTCTTTTGTAATTTTGGAGATGGTAATACATTTTTTAGCTCTGTTTCGTTATATGTTTGAAACAAGTATCAGTTCATGCATTTTTTCTCATAAGTTAATTTTTAGCATGTCCGTATCTCAAACTTTGATGATGTTTTAAATTCTGCATTGTTTATCAATATGATAACATATAGCAATAAAGATTTGCTAACATACAGGAAAACTCAAGTAGACTTAACAATAGTGTAACTTCAGCACCATAAAACTTAAACTAATGTATGCTAATAAGTCTTCAGCAGACTAGAACATAAGTTATACGAAACATGAATCATACAAACAAACTGATAGAATCAACCTTATAAGGAAATTAAAAAAATGTGATTTTTTTAATTATACGTAGAATGATGTTTTGGTTGTTTAGAAGTAAAATGTTTGTGCTATTTGTCCTCACAAAAATAATATGTTTGAAAATCTCTCATGACAATTAGGATTGTTGGCTAAATGGTGTTACTTTGCTATACCATTGAGGTATTCAAGTAATTGTAATACACTTATATGTTTTCTGACAAAAGTCTCATAAGAATGATATATTTATGGTCTCTATTAATTTTAAGTTTGAAGTTGTATTGTAAAATATTTTAATAAATTTGATTATAAAGACTATTCTTAAATATATATTTTAAAGGTGATTTTAAAATTTCTTATCAAACACATTTAATAAATTTATTTATTATCACTAAAAATGCTAATTAATTTTTAAAAAAATAGTAATTACCTTTATTATATCTTTGATTTAAATTTAAATTTATTGATATAACCACCATTTAATTTATTTATTACAAGCATTTTCCTATTTACAATGCATCACATTTATGGTACATAACTCACAATACGACCATTAATAAATTGCCAAATTAAATTAATTAAAATAAAGAAGAAATAATTAAATGCTATTAAAAAGAAAAACTTAGTAATCAATAAAAAATGATTTGATTTCTTAGATTTAATTTGTGATTTTCCTATAGTATTTAACTTTCCTATGATATAATTATCACACATTGGCATATAACTTAGTGACACAGTTTACGATACTTTAATATATTGTTTCAATGTATTTTGTTAAATCAATCACGACCTCTAAGTGGCTTACAACGGCTTACCATTCATTGCTTTAAACAGCTATTAATTATTTGCTATAAACTACTTTAAATGCAAGGACAACAAATGGTGTACTATTAATTATTATTTATAATTATTTAAGCATGCATAGAATTTTCTAATATCCAATAATAAACATTATTTATATTAGTTGGATTGTAATTCGTGAGACAATTATGAAACATTTATAGCATATATACCACTCAATGTTTATTGACTAATTACATAACTAAAGCCAAACAGTTAAACACTACAGGAAATAGCAAGGTTTAGTATTGACTATTAGACACTCTAAATAATTTTCATCAATTGTTGTTGCTAACAGGGATATTGGACTTAGATGTCATATGTGGTTTTTGTTATCCAACAACTATGGAGTCACATTTTTTAGACAGGAAACATGCTGCAACATTGGCAAGACACAATAGAAAGTAAATTCTTAAGGGAAAAAGAACAAAAAGGAAGAGAGTTGATGAAAACGGATTGAACTACAACGTGTCCATTAATAGGTATAAACCTTCATCCAGTTACAATGTAAGAACACCACTATCTAATATCACTTATGTAGTTTTGAACGAGAGAAACACCAATTGTAGTGCAAACAAAACAACTTCCAATAGATCAATTCCACATAATATGAATGTGGTTGTGAATCAACGTGTGTCATCCAATCTTTTTAATAATTTTACTGTTGAGAATAAAAAATGTTATTTTTCACCAATATCTAATCTCACTACACCAACATCTGCATCAGCTAGCTCCAAATCAATCGTTACGTTTGATTCTTTCTCTCCAGAGCATATTGCTGCCTCAGCATGACATCGAAGAAAAACTATTTTGCAAAAGAAGACTTCTCACACAGCCAAACACGGTGACTTATTGTTTAATTCTCCCATCAGTTTTAGTAGAAATACACTTTTAAGTGGTTTAAATTCCTCGCATACTAATCAAATGTACAAGGGTTTAAATGCATTTCCAAAAGGATCCGTCTGTTCTTCTCAAAAACAGTTGAATGTTGGAATTATTCAATCTATGTCTGCCAGTTTATTCAATAGATTTTCAAATATTCATCATGAACGTGCCTCTTCATCCATAAGCAATGCACCAGTTGATTCAAATACTAATATTAAAAGTGATGAATCATTTGAAGAAGACTCGACAGATGAGGATTTTAGCGATAGTTCATGCGAATTCATAAATGAAAAGACAGACTATGACACAAGTTCAAGCGTTGATAACGAAACTGAATGTGACCCCTATTCTACACCGCTGAATATTCCCAACACTGGTATGTATCATTGTAATAATATTATATCGAACTGCATATATATATATATATATATATATATATATATATATATATATATATATATATATATATATATATATATATATATATATATATATATATATATATATATATATATATATATATATATATATATATATATCACTCATTAAAACCTGCAATAATACCAATTTAACTTGGCAGCCATTGAACATGTGCATTTGATGTTAATTATGATTTTATTTTGGATCAATAGGTTGCTGATGTTTAATTTAATATACTTTATATAGGTTATTCAGATATTGGTGATCCTGTCATTGAATGCACACAATGTCGAGCACTTATGTGGTATCATGAGAAAACTAACAAACGAAAACATAGTGCAGTTCCTAAGTTCTAATTATGTTGTGGGAACGGTAAGGTTGTGTTGCCACTTTTGAAATCACCACCACCATTACTCCAACATCTATTATTTGATATCGGTCATGTAGATTTCCGGAATTATCAGCAATATTGCAGATTGTACAACATAATGTTTGCTTTTACTTCTCCTGGAATGAAGTTTGACAATAGGCTCCAATCTGGAAGAGGACCACCTAATATACGAATACATGGACATGCTTGCCATAGAATTGGGAGCATGATTCCTTTGCATGGTCAATCACCCAAATTTGCTCAGTTATATATTTATGACACTGAAAAGGAGATTCAACATAGAATTGAAGGAATGGGGTGATTATTTTCATCTCACAATGCCTTATTACGTTATATTTAGCAATGAGTCATGCTCCTATATCAACACATTTATATTTCTTCATTCAAGTGCATACTAACTGTTTGTTTATATAATACAGTAACAATCCAAATATTAATCCAGGAACTGTTAAGAGTTTGAAAGTTATGCTGGACCAATTCAACACGCACGCTAAATCATTTCGAGTGGCGGCAGATAAACTTAATGATTGTCGTGTCTCTGATTTCAAACTGAAGTTAATAGCTGATAGAACTAAAGATGGAAGAATTTACAATCAATCGACTGTTTCTGAGGTTGCTGCACTTATCATTGGTGACGTTGATACAGGTTCTAAAATAACTGTTATTTTTGACATGTTTATCAATATGATGCATAACAAAATAAGGTGGAAGTTTGGAGTTGTCATATTATTGGCTTATAATTACAATCTATGTTACATGTTTTAAAAGGGATATTATTCTTGAGAGAGCGGAAAGCTGAAAAGAATAAGTGAATTTCATCCAAGTTATCTTGCGTTGTAGTATCCACTTTTGTTTTCATATGGGGAAGATGGTTTTAGACTTAGTGTTATTCACAAGGAAACCAATGCGGAGAAAAAGTTTAAGAAAAATAAACTTACCATGAGAGAGTGGATTACTTTTTAGAATTCAAACCAGATCTATTGAAGCACATACACTTTTAATGTCAAGAAGGTTGTTTCAGCAGTTTTTGGTTGATGAATTTACTATGACGGAGTCACAAAAATTGAATTATATCCGCAAGCATCAGAAAAAACTTGGAGTTTCTAAGTACTGCAATTTTACTGGTTCCGAACAACAATCAAGCACTCAAGGAGCAAATAAAGGTAAGAGAGTGGTTTTACCTTCAACTTATTTTGGAAGTCAGAGATACATGGAGCAGTTGTATTTTGATGGCATGGTAATTTATAGTCATATTGGATTTCCCGACCTTTTTATCACATTTACTTGCAATCCAAATTGGCCCGAAGTTCAAAGGTTAGTCAACAAAATTCATTTGCAACCTCATGATCGTCAGGATATCATCTCAAGGATGTTTAAAATTAAGTTAGACAAATTGTTGTGTGATCTAACAAAAAAGCATGTCTTGGGTAGAGTTGTTGCATGTAAGTTATGTCAACTAATCTGGTTATCAATTTTCTGGTACTATTTAAACAACTTTTTTCTAATCTTTGATGTTAATATCACATTTTTTCAGATATCTACACAATTGAGTTCCAAAAAAGAGGGTTTACCGCATGCACATATTCTTCTATTCATGCATCCGTTGAGCAAGTATCCCACTCCAGATGACATAAACAATATCATTTCGGCTGAGATACCATCTGAAGGAGATGATATGCAATTGTATCATTTGGTCAAGACACATATGATTCATGGGCCATGTGGTGCAGAAAATAGAAATTCACCGTGCATGAAAGACGAGAAGTGCTCTAAATTCTTTCCAAAAAAATATCAGCCTCAAACCATAGTTGATCAGGAAGGTTATCCTTTGTACAAAAGAAGGGAAACTGGAAATACGGTGATGAAGAAGAATATTGTTCTCGATAATAGATATGTCATTCCTTATAATCCATATTTGTTAAAGAAGTTATAGGTCACATTAATATGGAGTGGTGTAATCAAAGTACATCCGTTAAATACTTATTCAAGTATATTAACAAGGGGTATGATAGAATTACCGCAACTGTTGTTGAAACCGACACGGACGGTACATCTCTTATTAAAAATGTTGATGAAATCAAGCAATATCTTGACTGTAGATATGTCTCACCAAGTGAAGTGTATTGGAGGATATTTTCATTTCCTATTCATGGGAGATCTCCTGCAGTTGAAAGGTTGTATTTTCATCCATCAAAACAAAATACTGAACCCAACCCCCTTAGTTTCGCTACACCCCCCATCTCCTTTGTAAAAAATCAAATTTTTGGCCATGATTTTGTGGGCTGAAAGCCCGTTAGTTTTTTTTTTTTCTTTCTCCAAACACCCCCTTTTAATTATTAACCCCCTTAACCTATTTTTTATATTTTATTTTTATTTATTTACTTTTTTTTAATTACTATTATTAATTTTACAATAATATTTATTTTTATAAATAAAAAATCTCAAAAAAATATTATTTATGCATATATATATATATATATATATATATATATATATATATATATATATATATATATATATATATATATATATATATATATATATATATATATATATATATATATATATATATATATATATATTCATGTTTGTTTAATAGACTAAAATATTTTCTTGTTAAAATTATTTTTTTAAATTAATTAAATATTTAGATTAGGTTTATTATTCATTTAGAAATTTGTTTCTCTGAACTAGTTTCTTTTGTAAATTTAATTCTAATATTCTTTTTAATTAATTATTTCTTTTTCTCCTAAGTTAATTAAAGTCAAAACAACATCCATGGCCTTGTTCATTCATACTTGTACATTATATTCATTTCACTTCTTACACATTATATTTACATTCGTTTCTTTGTACATTTGATAAATTCGATACAGTTGTAATAGATAATTATGGTTTTTACTTTCTTGCAAATCCCCATTTATAAATTGTATACCCCTCCCACAAAGTATTGTAATAGCGTAGTAATCTTTAAATTTCGCAATTTATCGCTTTTACATAACATGTTAGTAATTAGGGTTTGTATGGCAAGATAAAACCAATCAAATAGAAAACCATAATCCAAGACAAAATCAAGCATGAAAATTACACACTTGCACACAAGCACCCTTAGGATTACTCCGCTTGGTTGACTTATACAAAAATGGTCATATTACGCATGTAAGGTATCTTAGCAAAACAAATAAAAACAAGATCATAGTCCCTCGATGACGCTATTCAAAGTTGCCTTACAAAATGGTCTTAGTCCCTCAAAAATGCTAAGATACCTTGCAACATTACTAATCATGGCTATACGATGACCCACGCCCGTCCCGTTTACATCCAAAGATAGGGTTGCTTACCCAATCAATGGTAAGACAACAATGTCAAAGGAAAAGAGAATGAACAAGAAAGACATTTGAGTAGGTAGTTTGCTTCTAGTTACTTGCTCCATTTCAAACAAATATCCTTGCTATTTTCAAAACAAACACACACATTTTGAAACATCTTACAAACATTGAAAACATTTTCAAAAATACAAACATCTTTGTATACATTCTTATGAATGAGAATCATTACAAAGATTGCCTAAAACAGTGGCCTCTTTTACAAAATACTTTCAAAACCACACAAAACACAATTTCAAACAAAAGCAAGTGATCTAGCAAAGTAACTAAGAGCCCATGGAAAACCATGGATAAAAAGGGTGCTAATATCTTCCCTTTTCATAATCTACTCCCCGAACTCAAGAAAAAATCTCAAAGGTCTTTCCTGTGCTTTTTCACCTTTCCTTTTGGATAAAAGAAAAGTTGGTGGCGACTCTTGCTAACCGCAACATTTGAAATAAAATGCAAAACAATCAAGTCAGTTCTCCCACCGTATCATAGAACTGTCGACTCTGCTGGGGAAAATTCTAAAAGTGGGGTTACCTTAGGGATAAATCACATTTACTTGCTTACATTGTTTGATTTGTATGCTTTACATTATGGTTCTTTGTTTGGATTTGAATCCTCTACCCGGATTTGGGATACATTATAGGTAAATAGCAATACGTTGTGGAAACTGTGCGGGGTATACCGACATGGTCTAAGAAATAGCTATGTTAGTGTGACATATTTGTGGGTACCGGTAGCCTTTGAGTTAATCAAAGAGAATACAGAGCCGCTGAGTGATGTCATGAAGCACTAATGAACTTCTAGAACCTTTACTTGACCAACTTGGCCTTTAGGATGTAGTGAGATGACCGGCTTTGGTGCAGTTCGAAGTTGGTAAATACTCGATACTACACTCATTGAGGTTTGGTTTCTTGGGATATTTCGGTCGCCATTAAAGAGGATTGAGCTGAAATAATGACCAAGGAAACAATCCAGTGATATTGAGCTCTTTAGAACCCGATTACTATTACTATGACTGGTTTAAGCCAACTAGCTTCAAGAGGGTACTTACCTATAAAACTCCATGCAAGCCTAAACTAAGAACTTGATTGCCTTTCTTGTATACTTGTACATAACATCATGGACATCATGAACATCATATACATCCACTAACCATTTCAAGGATTTTGGGATTCATCTTTGTTCTTGTTTTATAGGATATGGATTCACTTCGCAGGAAAACTATTCAAGTCAACCTTGTAAGAATTCCTCCACAACTTAAGGAGTTGGCTTCAAGGATTCCTGAGAACTCTCCATTCACCGAGATACATGGTCGTCTACTCAACTTGGTCACCTCCAACACAGATGAGGATATGATGAAGGTGCTCTTTTAGTTCTTTGATCCTTTGCACCATTGCTTCACATTTCCCGACTATCAACTTGTGCCTACTTTGGAAGAATTCTCCCAACTCTTGAGGATTACCATTCTCAATCAACTACCTTTCAATGGTACGGAAAGAGACCCAAAGCCAAAAGAGATTGCTCAAGCTCTACACTTGCACTCATCTGATGTCACAACTCATTGGGAAACAAGGAGTGGTGTCAAAGGCTTCTTAGCAAAGTTCTTGTTTGAGAAAGCCCAAAGCTGTAGGAATTCCCTAGACTTGCAAGCCTTTGAGGAAATTGTGGCTCTCCTCATCTATGGGATGGTTTTGTTTCTAAACCCTGACCAACTCATAGATGTGAACACCGTCAAAATCTTCATGTCACGCAACCCGGTACCTACATTGCTAGGGGATATCCTACACTCTTTTCACACTCGCACAATGAGGAAAAGAGGTTTCCTTATGTGTTGCACCCCTCTCCTGGTGAGATGCTTTATTTCTCATCTTCCCCAATCAGTCTTAAAGAATGAGCAATGTTCAAGGTGGTCACAAAGGTTAATGACGCTCAAACATTCAGACATTCATTGGTGCTCCCGATCCAAAGAGAATGTTATCATCGTCGACCGTTATGGAGAATTCCCCAATGTCCATTTACTTGGCATTAGGGGAGGTATTACCTACAACCCATGATTATCCTTAAGACAGTTTGGTTACGCCCGAAGGGATGGCCCGCATGAGATGCTGATTCAAGGTTTGGTATTCGACTATGACAACGACGATCAAGGTCTTCGCCCGATATTTATCCGAGCTTGGAGGATGCTAAACAAGGTAGATAGCAAGACTTTCGGACACAAGAATTCCACCCCTCTTGAGCCTTACCTCAAATGGGTACGAACTCGTGCTCAAAGTCATTAACCTCAATCAGTTTTATGATGCCTCATCACCAAGCTTCATCAAGATGAATGTAACCAAATGGGGCAAACAACTAAGGTTGAGGATCAAGTCATCGTTCAACCTCACTTGAGACAAGAAGCCGAGGGAAAACCTCCCCAGTTTGCTTCAGGGTCACAAGCCCAACAACAACCTCGCCAATGTCAACAGGGTAACCGGCATAAGCATAATACATCTGGAAAACGCTTCACTGAGATTAACATTTCATTATCTCAAGTGTTGCAATGCTTGTTAGAAGTCAAGCTTATTGTATTAAAGAACCCCCCTCAGAATCCCAATACAGTCGTTCCAGGGTACAATCCAAATGCAAGATGTGCGTATCACTCCAACAGTCCTGAACATGACACCGATAGTTGTTGGGCATTGAGAAACAAAATTCAAGATCTGATTAAAGAAACAACGCTGGAGTTCACGCAAGATGGCCAGATGAAAATCTTCCGCTGAGGGCTCTCCACCTAAAATGACAAGTTCGAACAAAGAGAGTTCTGTTTATTTTGAATTTCCATTTGTAATTTCTTTTGTTATTCAAACAATTATCTGTTATTGTCAAACTTTGTTTCATTAATGCATTGCGTATGTTTGTATTGAATTATTTCATTTTCATTACATTTTAACTATGTTTTTTACTCGCTTTATGACATTCAACTCTTGCTAAAAGTTACAAGCCTTTAGAGGGAGGATGACGAAAACAATGCCATAATCTCATACAGTATGCTTTTGGACGGACCTTGCTGACGATGTACATGCGTTTCTTTCAAATCCTAAACACTGGAGTTATAAGGAAGATAATCCCTAGTTAACCCCTTTGAGCCAAAGAAGTAGAAGTTTTCTGTTTTAAATTGAAACCTTTAATCAAAACCTGGGGCAGGGTAGTCTCTCAGTTAATTCAAATGCGCGTTTGGTCGCAAACTCTCATCTCGTAATACAACGAATAACATCGAAAACATTCCTCTGGAATCAAAAGACAATGATGGTTCCCAATCGCATAGGCAGTCATTATCTCTCAAAAAAGAAAAGTCCACTGAGTTGAAACCTACAAAGGAGGCTTAAGAAAACTGGGGCATCCCGCTGACTGTAATCTCAAAAACAGGAACAGTCAGGCAAAAATTAGGGATAACAGATCAAAAGAAAGAGGTGACTACAAATCCTCAACAAAAATAATGCTGCAAAAATGACTGCCTTCCAACGAATTTAACTTGTTTGAACCATCACCAAAATGTCGTTCCAGACTCAATTGGAGTTCAAACACATAATTAACTGAGTTTAGGACTGAAGAACATCACGAAGAACGGGTGGGTACAAATATACTTTGAGCCTTTATCCTTTGTTTCCTAAACCGTGAACCAAGCCACGCTACAACCCTTCAAAAGTCCTAATTGAAGCATGGGTTAGTTCGAAAGCATATTGTTACAAAAGGTATCCTGACTCCTGTAAGGCTTTGCTCTAAATCCTGAGTTGAATTTTTCTTACAAAAGTTTTCTGCTAAAAAACGCATTTTCAAAATTTCAAGACAAGCATAAACTTTGCATTATTTGAATATCGTTGTTTGCATATGGCTATTTGTTTTGCAGCGGAGAAATTCACACAATGGATATCCAATGAACGAAAGGCTCTCAGTGAACAAAGTCACTTCAAGCGGGATGACACTTCCATTGCAAAAATCTCCTATTAACAAAGGGATATGACATGTCATTGTCCAATAAACCTGGGGCAGTCCAGTCAAGATTTCAAGAAATCTCTCAAAGTGCAGAGTAACCAGGGGCAAGTCTCCGTCCCCGTCACTTGGGGCATTGAACGTCAATCCCAACAAAGGTTTGCATGCAGTCAAACATTTCCTGGCAAAGCCATAAACACTCGCTACTGGGGGCAGTGACAAATTTCCACAAAATCTTTCTTGTAAGAGGGCTCCCAGCCAGAGTTTTAATCTTTGATAACCTCTTCCCAGCTTAGTCGACCTCAAGAATACCTGAGGATTTTTCCCATTGAAGTCACCAGAATTCAACTCTTTTCTCCAACACCAGTTCGGGATTTATTTTCCCCAGCGAGAGATCATCTTGAAAACATTACATATCCGTACATCAGGACATCATACAACACAATCTCATTTATTTTGAGAACAACATTGTTTGATATATGTCATGCAACTAACATTTACCTTTCAGGAAAGATGTAATCAAATTCTCACAAATTCAAGCTATGAATCCTGGATCTCGACCAGATAGTAGTTCATCCAACTTTCCTCTTCAATAGAGATGATTCTTCAGTAGAATAACAGACGACCGAAGTTCCCAAAATTCAACAGAGATGATTCCTCAGAAGAATAACGGACGACCGAAGTTCCTAAAATTCGACAGAGATGGTACCCCAGTAGAACAACGGATGACTGAAGCTCCTAAAATTCTATTTCTCTCAAGACAAAGATCAACATTTCCCAGCGGAATCCTCCTCAAAACAATGAAATAGGAATCCCCAGTGGAAACATTCTAAGCAAAGTTTGAAGACACACGTACTCTTCAAACAGCAGTCCAGGATTTATTTTCCCCGACATCAGTTGAAGATATTCCAAGACTTTCGTCTGGCTCACTTAAATCGACTCTAAGACTTTTCTGATTCTTATCCAGTCAAAGTTAATTCAAGACCTTCTCTGGCTCAGTCAGATCGACACTAAGATCTCCCTGATTCTTATTCCAGTTGAAGATATTCAAAGACTTTCGTCTGGCTCAGTTAAATCGATTCTAAGATTTTTCTGATTCTTATCCAGTCGAAGTTAATTCAAGACCTTCTCTGGCTCAGTCAAATCGATACTAAGATCTCCCTGATTCTTATTCCAGTTGAAGATATTCCAAGACTTTCGTTTGGCTCAGTTAAATCGATTCTAAGATTTTTCTGATTCTTATCCAGTCGAAGTTAATTCAAGACCTTCTCTGGCTCAGTCATATCGACACTAAGATCTCCCTGATTCTTATTCCAGTTGAAGATATTCTAAGACTTTCGTCTGGCTCAGTTAAATCGATTTTAAGATTTTTCTGATTCTTATCCAGTCGAAGTTAATTCAATACCTTCTCTGGCTCGGTCAGATCGACACTAAGATCTCCCTGATTCTTATTCCAGTTGAAGATATTCCAAGACTTTCGTCTGGCTCAGTTAAATCGATTTTAAGATTTTTCCGATACTTATCCAGTCGAAGTTAATTCAAGACTTTCTCTGGCTCAGTCAGATCGACACTAAGATCTCCCTGATTCTTATTCCAGTTGAAGATATTCCAAGACTTTCGTCTGGCTCAGTTAAATCGATTCTAAGATTTTTCTGATTCTTATCCAGTCGAAGTTAATTCAAGACCTTCTCTGGCTCAGTCAGATCGACACTAAGATCTCCCTGATTCTTATTCCACTTGAAGATATTCCAAGACTTTCATCTGACTCAGTTAAATCGATTCTAAGATTTTTCTTATTCTTATCCAGTCGAAGTTAATTCAAGACCTTCTCTGGCTCAGTCAGATCGACACTAAGATCTCCCTGATTCTTATTCCAGTTGAAGATATTCCAAGACTTTCGTCTGGCTCAGTCAAATTGATTCTAAGATTTTTCTGATTCTTATCCAGTCAAAGTTAATTCAAGACCTTCTCTGGTTCAGTCAGATCGACACTAAGATCTCCCTGATTCTTATTCCAGTTGAAGATATTCTAGATTTTTGTTGTTTCAGATAAATCTCTCAATGATTTATTCTGATTCACTTCCAAGACCTTTACCGGTTCAGATAAATCTCTCAACGGTTTATTCTGATTCACTTCCAGACCTTTACTGTTTCAGATAAATTTCTCAACGATTTATTCTGATTCATTTTCGGTCTTTTACTGTTTCAGATAAATCTCCCAATGGTTTATTCTGATTCATTCTCTGTTCAGATCCAGTTTAACTTTCCGTCAACAATCACTTTTAGATGGCATCTTTAGGCCCATTTCCATGAGCCATCTCTACAGCACCTCATTAAGATCCCCAACGGAGCTAAAAACTCAAAATACATTTCCCCAACGGAGCTAAGTTTCAAGCCTTTAATTCCCATCAGAGTTAAAACTTCAAACTCCCAATCCACAGCGGAGCAAAAACTTTGAACTACAGACCCTCAGCAGAGATGAAACCTGCTTTCCCAGTCAAGTCAAATTTCCAACTATCAATCCCCAGCGGAAACCATTCAGTTTTCCCCAGATTCCCCAGCAAGTTGTCTTAAAATCTGAGAATCAACCAGATAACAGTTAACTTTTGTTTCAACCCAAACTCCTGATATCCCCGTCAGAATGAAGATTCTCATTCTTGACTCCCAGTAGATTGGCATACACCCAAACTCCTGATATCCCCGTCAGAATGAAGATTCTCATTCTCGACTCCCAGTAGATTGGCATACACCCAAACTCCTGATATCCCCGTCAGAATGAAGATTCTCATTCTTGACTCCCAGTAAATTGGCATACACCCAAACTCCTGATATCCCCGTCAGAATGAAGATTCTCATTTTTTACTCCCAGTAGATTGGCATATACCCAAACTCCTGATATCCCTGTCAGAATGAAGATTCTCATTCTTGACTCCCCAGTAGATTGGCATACAACCCAAACTCCTGATCTCCCCAGCAGGATAGCTACTCGCCAGCAGTATAGCTACTCTCCAGAGTTTTCATTTACTCTCTAGCAGGAAGCCTTCTTCCCCACATAGTTTTTACTCCCCAATGGAATGAAGATTCTCATTCTTAACTCCCCAGCATGAATTTGTCAGAATTTTTAATCCCCTGCAGATCGAAGATTCTCATTCACCACTCCTCAATAGATTGAAGATTCTCATTCTTAATTCCCCGCAGAAGCCATCAGAGTCTTCCTTATTCTCCAACAGATCAGGGTTCTCCTTTGTTTGATCCCCGGTAGAGATCGCTAGAGTTTTCCCAATTCCCCAGCCGAGTAAGGATTCCCATTATTTTACCCCCAGTAGAAGTCTTCAAAGTTCTCTGGATTCCCCAAGCAGGAAAGTCGTGAAGGACTCTCACATCCCCACAGAAGTTGTCAAAGATTTTGAATCTCCAAGCAGCGGTCAAGAATTTATTTTCCCCGGCAGCAGTCAAAGATTTTATTATCTCCAGCTATCAAGGATTTATTTTCCTCAGCAATACAGCGAATCAGCTTACATGCGCATACATTACACTCATATATCATAAACATTAATAAAACACATATATTAAATCATAGATTTCATGCAACATAACTTTGTGTTTCAGCTAACATTTTACCCTTTTCAGGATAAGATTAACAAGCTACCAATACAGAATTCAGATGCAGCTTAGAGATGCTCCAGACACGGATGTTATTCTATTGCTTATTCAAATACAGAATTCAGTTACAGCTTAGAGATGCTCCAAACACGGATGCTATTATATTGCTTATTCAGATTCAAAGTTCAGTTACAACTTAGAGATGCTCCAGACACAGATGCTATTCTATTGCTTATTCAGATTCAAAGTTCAGTTACAGCTTAGAGATGCTCCAGACACGAATGCTATTATATTGCTTATTCAAATACAGAATTCAGTTACAGCTTAGAGATGCTCCAGACACGGATGCTATTCTATTGCTTATTCAAATTCAAAGTTCAGTTACAGCTTAGAGATGCTCCATACACGGATGCTATTTTATTGCTTATTCAAATATAGAATTCAGTTACAGCTTAGAGATGCTCCAGACACGGATGCTATTCTATTGCTTATTCAGATTCAAAGTTCAGTTATAGCTTAGAGATGCTCCAGACACGGATGCTATTCTATTGCTTATTCAGATTCAAAGTTCAGTTACAGCTTAGAGATGCTCCAGACACGGATGATATTCTATTGCTTATTCAAATTCAAAGCTCGGATACAGCTTGGAGATGCTCCAGACACAGATGCTATTCTATTGCTTATTCAGATTCAAAGCTCGGATACAGCTTAGAGATGCTCCAGACATAGATGCTATTCTATTGCTCATTCAGATTCTAACTACCAGATACAGTTCAGATACGTTTCAGACGCGGATACCATTCTAATACTCGTTCTTCTGACTTATAACTTGCAGTTCAACAAACAGTCTTGGATGGCATCTTTAAGCCTATCTCTAATAAGATTCTATCACATCTCCAAATGGCATCTTTCAGCCCATTTCCTCAACTATACTTTGACGAGTGCAAATTTACGGGCACTCTAGTGTCCAATCATCTTTTACCTTCGAATCACGAACGGCAAACTCGCCAATCTAACTCTTCAGGTTCAAGAATATTGAATAGGGGAAGCTGTTGTACCCCAAAGTTTTCCCTCTCATTTTATCAAGATTTCCCCTCACAAGACTCTTTGGACTCCAGACAGGATTAGGGTTTACTCTGCTCAAGACATCTCCTTGCACAGTTGACCTAAAATTAGGGTTTGAGTTTGCACAGGGATTTTTGGACTTCCAATGCCTCATGTGACTTTCATACTTCATGTTGGACCCCTAAGATTGCTCATACCAAGTTTCAAGCTTTGAATCACATTTTTGCCCAGTCAATTGGACAATTGACCTAAAAATCAACTATATTGGGGAAAAAGTCAACCATGACCAATTTACAGTCAAACCTCATAATTTTTATCCAAATCAACATTATAGACTCATATGAACCATTTGATCAAGTTTGGACCACAACTCCTCAAGAAATCTGATCAGATCATTAAAAGGGCAAAATGGTCATTTTTAGGGTTTTGACTATAGAAGGGAAATTTCTGATTTTTAGCCTAGCCAATGACAAATTGGGTTCAAGCATGGTTTCAAGGACTTAATGGCATCATCTTGACCTAATCATAAGGTTCAAAAGATCTCAAAAGCATTGGATTGACAAATGAATTTTCCAGTCAACTGATCAAAAATCAACTGTACACTAAAAAGTCAAACTTTGAATTTTTGGTCAAAATCAAGTGCCAAGGGTCATTTTTCATCAAGATGTGTCAAAACATGAAACTTTTTCACCAAGAAACCTAATTTTGGAAATTAGGGTTTAAAATGGAAAATTTTCATAACTTAGAAATTTTCTAAGTTATAAAAATTTCTTATTTTTTCCCAACTTTTCCCAACTTTTTCACCATGATGCAATTGGATTCAAAGAAAACTTCCAACATGAAAGTTGTAGTCCTCCACAAAATATACAACTTTTATTCACAAAGTTTTCCAAAAATATACTTGGATCTCAAGTTATGATTTTGTGAATAGGGGTCCATGAAACTTTTAACTTAGTGAAATTTTGCCCTAGTTTAGGCAGGATTTTGACCTATCTTCATGGAAACTTTTCACCTAGTTCCAAGTGGAATCTCAAAATTCATTTCAAATATGGATTGTAGAGCATGTTATTAGCTTTCCCAAATGTCCAAGAACTCTCCAAGATCATTTATGGTTAGGGAGAATCGAAGGAATGAAAATGGCCATTTCTCACTTTTGTCCATGGCATTTTTCACATTGGCACAAGTTGCAAATCAGTTTGGATCATGCTTGTACTTGTTTTACAGGACTTAATGCTTTCCACACTACTTAATTAAATGCAAATAAATTGGAAAAAGGCATTGTTCTGAGTTATAGAGCATTACACAAAGAGTTATTCCAAAAATGGCAAAAAGGTTACAATACTACTTTGATAAAGTTCACTTTTGGCAATTTTGTTTATCTTGAGCCATGGACCCAATTTCTTGCTGCAAACAAAGTCCACAAACTTGAGGCAAAGTACACCAACTATGTGCAGCTAAGGAGCAGGCCTGTACAGGCTTTGGCTTTGTCAACTCAACCTTTTCTTCAAAAACAAGCCAACTTGCAAAAGTGAACATAACTTGAAAATCTGATAAGAGCAAGTCTAAGTCTCATTTCAAACAAGCTCAACATATTGTAACAAAGCCAAAACATGATTGCCAAGCCTCTAAAACACCCTTAAGCACAAAACACCAACTTCTGCCCAAAACAGGGCAAGCTCTGCAGAACTCAAGCCATCTCCACATTGCCTCGTGCGTTTTATTTTGAACCACTTCAGATACATTCCATACATCACACCTAAGCTGTCCAAGCCCTTCTCAAGCAACTGTAACTTCATTTTCAAGCTTCACCATTTTCAATTTCTGAGTTTGCAGGTTGAGTTCTATAGGGAGATTCAAGCCATTTCAAAGCAAGTTGAGCATTGGGAAAGGTCAAGGGAACTTCAAGCAAGCTCAAAAAACCTTCAGGCCTCACTCATAACTCCTACACTGCCATATTTGAGCTTGACTGAACAAGGTAATTTCCAACTTTCTATCTCCTTATTTAGACATCCTTAGGCTTAGGTTTATGAAGCAAAAATGTAGTCTTTAATGTCCTTGAGTTGTACATATGCGTAGATTTCATTTATATTAACCAAGCTAGGAGAATTTGGATGTTGAAGTTGCTGAAAAAACTAGGTCATAAATTAGGGGCACTGAAATTCTCCCTGGTTTCTTAGAGTTAGATCAAGTTTTTTATATGGTTAGAATCGTGATTTAACAAGGTACAAGTTTCATGTTGCAAGATTTCGTTTTTAAGCACGTATGCAGGAGTTACAAGTTTGTACATGGCGCTCTCATTTTTCTGTCTGAAGGACAGGGATGAAGTGATATTGGGCTGGGCCTGGCTTGCTTGACTTTTGACACCCCCTGCTTACTTTTTGCACCCCCTTGGCCCATTTATTATATTTTGTATTATTTTTCATTTCTTTTGTGATTTCTGACTTTATTATTTTTTTCTAAATATTAAAAATCACCAAAAATATTTTCTTAATTTTTACATTTTTATTTTATTATTTTTATTATTTTTTATGACAAAAAATAGTTTATTAGGTTAAATACCTTTATTTTCTTAATTAAAACTTGTAAATAATATTTAAAATACTTACATATTTTTATTTTATTATACACTTAAAATATTATTTTCTCACATATTTTATTTTTTAACATCTTTGTATATATTTTTATTTATTATCTTGTACATAAATAATAATAGGATATATATATTTTCTTTTAAAACAAAATTAGGGTTTCTACCCTTTCCAAAAATAATCATTTTTATTTTCTTATTATTAAAGACATAAATAAATTTATTTTACATACATAAAATAAATACAAAACTTTTTTTTTGCATATTTATATTTTATTGCATATTTAAATAATTGTTCATTTATTTATTTGTGCAATATTTCAATTTGGTTGTAATAATAGTTTTAGGGTTTTATTTTGAGCAATACTCCCCTATTCAAACGTGTATCCCCCTTCCCATAATATTGTTGTAATAGTCTTAGATTTACTTTTACGCATTTTATTGCTTTATATGCATGATAGTAAGATTAGGGTTTTGTATGCAAAGACCAAAATCAAACAAATAGCATGACTAAACACAAGACAAAAATGCATGAAAATGACAACACAATGCACACAAGCACCCCTAGGGTTTCATCCACTTTGTCTCCTTAAAATGGCCATGGTATGCATGCTAGGTATCTTGGCAAAACAAAACAAAACAAAAGATCGTAGTCCTTCGATGACGCTGTCTTGGTTGCCTAAACAAAAATGATCTAGTCCCTCAAAAACTTTCTAAGATACTTAGCACCATTGCTATCATGGTCATACGATGACCCAGGCCCGTCCCGTTTAACATCCAAAGATAGGGTTGTTTACCAAATACAATGGTAAAACAACAATGTCAAAAGGGTTAAAAATATGTAGGAAAGATCTTTGAGTAGGGTAGACAACTCCTAGTTACTTGATCAAACTTGCAAACCATCCTTTCTATTTTCAAAAATACACAACACAATTTCAAAACATTTTCCAAACAAACTTTCAAACATTGAAACATTTTTCAAAAGACAAACACCTTTGTATATATTCAAACAAGAATCATTACAAAGGTTGCCTAAACAAAAGCCTCTTTTCAAAATACTTTCAAAACCACACACAAAAGCACCATTTCAAACAATTGAAAAGCAAAAGCAGGTGATCTAAAACAAGTAACTAAAAGCCCATGGAAAACCATGGATGAAAAGGGTGCTAGCACCTTCCCTTTTCATAATCTACCCCCCGAACCCAAAAACAATCTCAAAGGTCTTTCCTGTGCTTTTTTACCTTTCCTTTTGGATAAAATAAAAGTAGGTGGCGACTCTTGCTAAACCGCAACATTTGCAAACACAAACGCAAAACCTCAAGTCAGTTCTCCCACTGTATCACAGAACTGGTGAATCTGCTGGGGATTCTTCTAAAAGTGGGGTTACCTTAGGGTTTAGATCACCTTTACATGCTTATCTTACTTGACTTGATTGCTTTACATTTGGTTCTATTGTTTGGGTTTGAATCCTCTACTCGAATTTGGGAAACATTCATAGGTAAATAGCAATACATTATGGAAACTGTGCGGGGTATATCGACATGGTTGAAGCAATAGCTATATTAGTGCGACATATTTGTGGGTACCGGTAGCCTTTGAGTCAATCAAAGAGAATACGGGGCCGCTGAGTGATGTCATGAAGCACTAATGGACTTTTAGAACCTTTACTTGACCAACTTGGCCTTTTTAGGGGTAGTGAGATGACCGGCTTTGGTGCAGTCCGAAGTTGGTAAATACTTGATACTACACTCATTGAGGGTTGTTTTCTTGGAATATTTCGGTCGCCAGTAAAGTGGCTAAACTGAAACAATGAACATAGAAAATAATCCAGTGATATTGAGCTCCTTAGAACCCGGTTACTATTTCTAAGACAGGTTGAGCCAACTAAACTTCAAGAGGATACTTACCTATGAAACCCCATGCAAGCCTAAACTAGGAACTTGTGTGATTTGTTTGTACATATATACTTGTGCATAACATCATGGACATCATGAAGCATCATATGCATCCACTAACCATTTCAAGGATTTAGATTTTCATCTTTGTTCCTGTTTTGTAGGTAATGGATTCACTTCGCAGGAAAACTATCCAAGTCAACCTTGTAAGGATTCCTCCTCAACTCAAGGAGCTAGCTTCAAGGATTCCTAATAATTCTCCATTCACCGAGAGGCATGGTCGTCTTCTCAACTTAGTCACTGCCAACACAGAGGAGGATATGCTAAAAGTTCTCTTCCAGTTCTTTGACCCTTTGCATCATTGCTTCACATTTCCTGACTACCAACTTGTGCCAACTTTGGAGGAATTTTCTCAACTCTTGAGGATTCATGTTCTCCATCAACTACCCTACAACGGTACGGAAAGATATCCAAAGCCTGAAGATGTTGCTCAAGCCCTACACTTGCAACCATCTGATATCATAGGCCATTGGAAAACTAGAAGTGGTGTCAAAGGATTCTTGTCAAAGTTTCTGTTTGAGAAGGCCCAAAGCTGCTGGAATTCTTTGGACATACAAGCTTTTGAGGAGATTATAGCTCTTCTCATCTATGGGATGGTCTTGTTCCCTAACCCCGACCAACTCATAGATGTGAGTGCTGTCAAAATCTTCATGGCTCGCAACCCGGTGCCTACATTGCTTGGAGACATCCTCCACTCTTTTCACACTCATACAATGAGGAAAAGAGGTGTTCTTATGTGTTGTACTCCTCTACTGGCAATATGGTTTATTTCTCATCTTCCCCAATCGGTTTTGAAGAATGAGCAAGGTCTGAGGTGGTCACAACGGTTGATGACCCTTACGCATTCAAATATCCATTGGTGTTCTCGATCAAAAGAGAATGTTATAATCATTGACCGTTGTGGGGAATTTACTAATGTCCCTCTACTAGGCATTAGGGTAGGTATCACCTGCAACCCCTGCTTGGCTCTGAGACAGTTCGGGTATGCCCGAAAGGATGGCCAACATGACATGCTGATTCCAGACTTGGTTTTTGACTTCGACAATGATGATTAAGGACTTCGACAAAGGTTCATCTGAGCTTGGAGAATACCCAACAAGGTGGACAGTAAGACCTTGGGACACAATAATTCCATCCCTCTTGAGCCTTACCTCAAGTGGGTAAGAACCCGCGCCCAAAGTCTTATGATGCCTTACCCCTACATTCTCCTTGTGATCAAAGAGCATGTTATGAAAGGAGAGGTTCCATACACCCTCCTACATCCTGACATGCCAACATCACTTGAAGATTTACAAATGAGTTGGATACAGCTGTTTACCGTGGTTATTGGTAAACAACCGTTGATCCTCCAAATGGTTACTTATTTGGTTACTCGCAGGATCGATCAGATTGATCCTAAGACATAGGTTGATTTTGAGGTTTTGATTAAATTGGATAATGGTTAAATGACAATAAAATAAAGAGGCTTTAAGTAAATTGCATGAAGAAATAGGCTTGGTAAAATAAATGAAGGCTTGAAGTAAAGGACTTCGACAGGGAAAGTAAAGAAGAAAGCAAGTAAAGTTTCTGGAAAAAGTAAATGACTTTGATTAATAAAGGTGGTGTTTCACACATACATTCTCAACAATTCTTTCTCACACGCTGGGTACTCGAATCTATATGAGTGACTTTGTATATAATTGTGAACACACGCGAGAAACTGCGTGAACTACTACTATTTATACTAAAACATCCCAAGTAACCGTCGGGCAGTTACACTGCTTCGAGATGATTCCACTTGGCACGTTCTCAACGTTCGACGCTCCAGATCTTTGCACGTTGCACTTGGTAACCGCTGGAAACCGTTTTCCCTCCAAACGCTTGAATTTCAAACCGTTCCACTCTGAACCATCGAACATCTTCGTCGAGAAGCATCTTCGACGAGAAACACCTTCGACGTCGAAGGCAACCAACTTCTCCCTTGGAAGAAATCTTCTGAGTACATTGTCATCTTTCGATGGTTATTTCGACAGACCCAGCTGATCGAAAACATCCTTCAGCTTTAATGGCTGATATTAATGAAACAAGGGTGTCGAATTTAAGAGCCAACAAATTGCCCCCCAAAATGCCTTATTTCGACTCTGAAAGAAAAAGGCATTCTTTGAAATGCCATTCGACACCTGTCTTTTCATTCTTAGTCACAAATTAAATTGTGCACTTTTTGTTGTCTTCTACCAACCACTGACAATCCCAAGGAAAAGCCATCATTCATCCGTACCTAAGACGTCACTTCAGTACGGCGTGCAGTGTGCCAAACGTCTTTTCACAAATTGTCATCATGACAATTCCCAAAAACGAGGGCGCACGCTGCACCCTTCCATTTCTGCAGAACGGCTACAACAACAGGGAGACGCCACGTGTCCCACTACCTTCTGCAACATTAAATGGCATTTAATGTCCTCGAATTTGGGGATTTCCCCCACTACTATAAATAGCGGTAAGTACCCATTGTGGGACTTTTTACGCTACCTTGCTTTCAGAATTCCTCATTTGCATACAAACTCTTGTCAACTTTGCAAACCCCCTGTTCTTCACTTCGTCTTCAACCTTAGTACCAACAATGGCATCTGGTTCTTCCAACGCTCCTAGCGCCAACACTCCCTCTGGAAATGTTAAACCTAGGGTTTTCTCGACCGCTCCCGTAGTGACTCCCACGGGCCAACGAAGGGTCCCTGAGCCTTTGGACATTGCTGTACGTGATGCTTATTCACGCCACCTCATGATTCCGGTTGGATATTCCAACTAAATCTTTGCTATGTCTGGCCCATTGTACCCAAGCATTGCTGAGGCCATGAAGATCAAAAGTTACTTTCCGGTACTTGAGAGACTCAAACTGGTTGGATGCTCCAAGAAAGATGCAGAGGATAATGAAGATCCTGCTAAGGAGAAAATCGACCTCCGTTTCTTCAACAAAGGTGTTAGGGCTTTCAGGTCTGGCCCTAGCCTCACTCCTGATTATAGCGCTTGGCTGGAAAAAATGGAGAAACGCCAGGCTTCGATCTGGAAAGACATGGGGATATTCGACCTGGTTATGCTGTCGAAGACAGGTCTTAACTATTCCCCAGAGATGTTGATAGCTTCTTTACTCTTCTGGGATTACACCCATTTCACCTTCCATCTTCCCTGTGGAATGTTGACTCCCACGCTCTTCGACGTGGCCGCCATCACTGGCCTTCGACCCACTGGAGACTACTTCGACC
Source organism: Vicia faba (assembly GCA_948472305.1). Classification (NCBI taxonomy): domain Eukaryota; kingdom Viridiplantae; phylum Streptophyta; class Magnoliopsida; order Fabales; family Fabaceae; genus Vicia; species Vicia faba. The sequence goes on from OX451735.1 coordinate 359,585,468, forward strand.
CGGAGGAAATGTCGGAGGATCAGATTGGATTCTCTGCCACAAAACCAACCTACACCACCTTCATCAATCACTACCACGATAAGTCGACAGAGGCTGTGTCGGATGTCGAACATATTGCGTTTCTAGCCTTATGGCTGACACGCTTTGTGTTTTGCTCCAAGTCCTTACAGGTGACCAAGAAGATGGTCACTCTCGCCACTCAACTCCACCATGGCCAAAATATCTGTTTGGCAGAATTGATTTTGGCAAGTCTGTATGAGTCGATTAGCAACGGAGCGACTCTTCTGAAGATCATCGAGAACATAGCCAGTCTGCTGCTTGCTGGACCTTTTTGGCTGCTTCAGTTGTGGCTCAATGCCACCTTCGAGTCTTTCTTGCCTAAGAAGATTCAAATAAATGAGCAGGCTCTAGAAATAGCAAACAGACGCGTCGAAGGCACCAGATTGGCTTTGTTGACTCCAACGGAAGATGGGCTGGAGCTTCAACAAACTTTCACAAACTTCGTTTTTATGTTTGCTAAAAGGAAAGAGTTTGTTTCGACCATGGCTCCGTTTGCTCGACGGAAGGTTGGCCCAGAGTGGTTCACAAGGCCACATCCTAGGACGTCGAGTGGTCCTCAGGTTGACGAACATACAACAGTGTGGGAGGCATTTCTCACACCAAGAATAATGCCCCTGCGATTCAAGATCTCTAAGACTCACTTGAGTCTGATCGCATATCAACCAAACCTGGTGTCTCGCCAGTTTGGTATTATTCAAACACTACCTTCTCCAATTTTTCCCAGGGAGAAGTCTATGTTATACTTCTGCAACGACTACACTGAAGAAGCTGCCACTAAGTATATCGGCAGATATGCTGGTCGAACAGTTCTTTCGTTGTTTGACTATCAGCTTAACTTTCTTTGCTCACCATCCTTCGAGGAGTGGTGGAAAAGTTACTACGCTGAGGAGTTTTTCGACGAGAAGGACTTCGTGGATGAGCTTCAGAAATCTTTTGTCCTTGTCTTGGACAAAATAAAGAAATGTAAGTTCATCCTTCCAAATTACTTTGTCTTTCTCTTTCGACTGCTAGCCTGTTAATTATTTTGTCTACTTTCAGTTGTTCGAAAGCCTGCAACCAAGAAGGCTGCAGAAGGCCAACAGGGAGGAGGCCCCTTAACAAAACCTCCACCACCGGCGAAGACTATAGCGCCGGCGAAGACCACAACAAACCAACAGGGGGAAGGCCCTTCGAAAAAGCCTTCTGCATCGGTAACCAGACTTTCATTATTTTCTTCTGGCTTTAATTTTTTGACTTTCGATGCAACTGCTAAATCGAACTCCAATTGGTTTTTTAGGCACCTTCGCCCAAGAAACGGCCAGCACTGACGGTCGAATCCGAGAGTGACGAAGAAGATGATTCTCCCCCTGCTCCTCTAAAAAGGCGAAAGCTGAAGAAGGACGTTCCTCTTCCTGAGGCTCGAACAATTAGAATAAAGGTTGCTGGGAGAAAGCCCAGGCCACCTCCAGTAATTATTGAGGAGCCAACAGAGGAGGAATTAAACGTTCTTCTCAATAAACTTGTCGAAAGCGATAATTCCAGCCCTGGGGCTGAAGCTACTTTACAGGTAATCTCTTTGATCCCTTTGTAACTCAGGTGTCGATACCTACGTTCGACTATGTCTCTTTCGAATTTAGAAGATTCTTCTTCTTCTCTTTTTAGGACACCACTGAAAGCTCCGCGCCAAGGACTTCTGAAACATTGGATTCTGCTGAACTCAGCGGGCCACAAGAAAAAGACTTGGCGAATGATGAAGCCAATACTGAAATAAATGAAGCCAATGCTGAGACAGTAGAAAAACCAGCAGAAGATCCACAAACAGAAGAGCAACAACCAAAAGAGATTCAGGTGGTGGATCTGTCGGAAGAAAATCGTGACGAAGGGGGCCGCGGCGACGCTGGAAAAGAGGATCAAGGTGACGCTGGCGAAGGGAACCATGATGATGCTGGTACTGCCGCAGTCCAAGTCGAAGAGGGTCAAGTCGAGGCAAATGCTACTCAACCGCCTCAAACCCAAGACAACGCTGTTGCAAAGGCTGTTACCTCAACAAAGCATAGGTCGAAAGAAGACTTAGAACTCTTGAAGCAAACTGATCCTGTTAGCTATCTGAACGCCATCATCGAGAGCAAAAGTTCGTCTGATGATAGTCAGGAGGTTCCTACTCTGTCGGGGAAGTCCACTGAAACTTCTCCTCTCGATGAGGCTTTAACGAAGGTTAAGGCTCAGTTTTTTAAGAAGGACTTGATGAAAGCTTTGGAGGGGGACCCTACTGCTCCATCATACTTGAGGGATGCTTTGAATGCCGTAGACTTGTTAGCTGTGCCTCCAGAAGTTTAAGGTTTTATCATGGAGTTACACTCCATTATTGATCAAGTCTCAGCAGATTATCAGCGATAAAGGGGCTTTAATAGCCAGCTTGAAGTGTTATATGGCAAAAGCTCTTCTGCATGGACTGCTGTAGCATAGACAACTTCTCGAATTGCGGAGTTGTCGAAGCAAAAAGCATCTAAACAAGAAGAAGTGGATGCCATCGATCGAGAGAATGCTTCCCTCCAGGCGCAAATCGAAGAAATAGAGGCTAAGATAAATGTCAATACTAAGCGCAAGGAGGAACTTCTCTCGACTGTTCCAGACACCGAAAGTCAAGCTGAAATCATACAAGGCCTAGAATTTGCTGAGAAAGCTCAAGCCTTCGACGATCAAATTGCCAAGCTTGCGCAGGCGAATGCCTTGTGCAACAAAAGATTGGAGCTGCAGCAAACCAAATACCTTCGACTCAAGGACTCCATCCCCTTCTGATTGATTCAGCCTTTTAACCATATTTTGTAATATGTACTCGACAACATTGCCATTTTGGCTAATTTATAAAAAATTTCCATTTTGGCTTTTTTATGGTTAATTTAGTCGTTACTTGTTATTTTATCTTTATCTCTTGGAGTGTAGGTTTGTACTTTTTAAATTATTTACCATTTACTCTCAAGAGCCTTTTATCTTCACCTAGCTCTTCGACTTTATAGGCTCCACTAGAAAAAGTCTGGATAACTCTGAATGGTCCTTCCCATTTGGGTGACCATTTTCCCATGCTTCGATCCCTTCGGTCCATGGGAAGAATCACCTTCCAAACTAGTTCTTCAGGCGAAAATACCTTAGGTTTCACCTTTTTATTATAAGAGTCTTCTACTCTTTTCTTCTGAAGCCTGAGTAGGTCAAGAGCGCGCAATCTTTCTTCGTCTAAATCCACTAGTTCGTCTAACATCATATCCCAATAAATTTCAGAGGGAATATCATAATGTCTCTGAACCCTTGCAGATTGAAGACAAATTTCTGCTGGCAACACTGCTTCATGGCCAAAAGTTAGCCTATATGGTGTTGTACCTATGGCTTCTTTTGGGGACGTTCGACAAACCCACAAAATCTGGTCTAACGTCTTATGCCAATTTTTGGGCTTCTTCCCAACATGCTTTTTTATCAAGCCAATCACTACTTTGTTCGCTGCTTCGACTTGACCATTTGCCTGTGCATAATAAGGCGTTGATGTTAGGAGTTTGAAACCTGTTTCCTGAGCGAATTCCTGCATCTTTCGACCGGTGAAAACTGATCCTTGATCAGTAGTTATAGTCTCAGGGATTCCATACCTAAAGATAATGTTCTTTTGAATAAATTCAATGACATTTTCTTGGTCTACATTGACTAAAGGGATAGCTTCGATCCACTTAGTAAAATAATCAATGCCTACCAATATATACTTCTGACTCTTTGATGATGCTGGTCGAATCTCTCCAATGAGGTCCAACGCCCATCCTCTAAAGGGCCAAGGTTTCACTATCGAGTGAAGTTCGCTTGCTGGTACATGTTGGATGCCTGTATGGACTTGACATTCTTGGCAACCTTTAGCGAACTCGACACAATCTTTCAGCATAGTGGGCCAGTATAGTCCTTGTCGAAACAACAACCATTTCATCTTATGGCCTACTTGGTGAGCCCCGCATGCTCCAGCGTGCGTAGTCGAAAGGGCTATGTATGCCTTAGTTTCACTTAAACATTTTAGCAATACCCCTTCAGGCGTCTTCTTGAATAACTCATTACCCATGAGTACATAACTCAACACCCTGTACTTTGTTTTTCGTTCTGTCGAAGCTCATGGATTTTGAAGATAATCCACAATGGGCTTCCTCCAATCTTGTTCTGACAAATTATCTATGAACGAAATTTCGAAGTTACTTTGATCAGCATATCCTAGTCTTGTCGATTCCAAGTCTGTTGGTGATAGACAAGTTGCTTTTATCTTTTCTCGAACTTCGATTGCTCTTTGTAATCTCGTTTTTGAAATCTTGTACCCAGATGCAATTTGTGCCAAGTCGTTGGCTATTTGATTTTCCAATCTGGGTATGTGTCGAATATTGTCCATTTCAAATTTTTTCAATAAACGATTTGCTATCACAAAGTACATAATGAGATTTTCTCTTATGCATTTATATTCTTTTGTGACTTGCTTAATGACTGACTCTGAGTCTCCCATTATTTCGACTCGAGTTGCCCCCAATTTCAACAATATTTCAAGGCCAGTAATTAGAGCTTCATACTCAGCCTCATTGTTCGAACAAGAACCTGATATCTTGTACTTGAATGTTGTTGGAATTTTTTCGGGAGAAATGATCAAGACTCCTACTCATGTTCCATCTTTATGGCTGGAACCATCGAAGTAGAATTTCCAAGGTTCTATCTCCACATAATTAATATCCTCAACTTGAATTGAGTGGTCGACTATAAAGTCTGCAACCACTTGTCCTTTCACTGCCTTGAGAGGCATAAAGGTCAAGGAGTATTCAGTTAATGCTAGTGCCCACTTGCCAATTCGACTGTGCAAGATAGGTTTCGACAACATGTACTTGAAAACATCAAAATGAGACGAAACATACACATCAACTGGTTTTATATATTGCTTGAGTTTTGTACAAGAGAAATACAGACATAGACACAATTTTTCAACTTCGCTATATCTAGTTTCTGCATCGTTCAAAACTCTACTAAGATAGTAAATGGGTCTTTCGACTCCATTCTCATCTTCTTGGGCTAACATGCTTCCCAAAGTTTTGTCGGATGCAGCTATGTACAATCTCATACTCCTATTGCTACAAGGAGGCACCAAAATAGGTGGCTTAGTGAGGTACCCTTTGATTTTGTCGAAGGCTTCTTGTTGCTCTTGCCCCCATTCGAACCCCTCTTTATTCAGTCGAAGTAAGGGTGAAAAGGTCTGAGCTTTCCCACTTAGGTTAGATATAAATCTCCTTAAGAAATTTATCTTGCCTAACAGAGATTGCAGTTCCTTCTTATTCGATGGCGCTTTCGCTTCCAGAATAGCCTTCGTCTTGTTCTGGTTGATTTCGATTCCTTTCTTGTGGACAACGAAGCCCAAGAAATCTCCAGCTTTCACACAGAATGCACACTTCAAAGGGTTCATCTTCAGACCATGTTCTCTCATTCTTTCGAATGATTGCCGAAGGTGGTCAATATGATTCTTCCTGGAAACAGATTTTATAACAATGTCATCAATATATACTTGCATAAAAGTGTTAATAAAATCATGGAAGATAGAATTCATCGCTCGTTGGTATGTTGCCCCAACGTTCTTTAGGCCAAAAGGCATCACTACCCATTCGTAAGTGCCTAGGGCCCCAGGGCATCGAAAAGCTGTTTTCGACACATCCTCTTCAGCAATGAATATTTGATTATATCCTGAATAACCATCGAGCATACTCAGGTATTCATAGCCAGCGGCAGAATCGACTAGCATTTCCGCCACAGGCATAGGATATTCATCTTTGGGCGTAGCAGCATTCAAATCTCTGAAATCTATGCACACCCTTAATGTACCATTTTTCTTAATTACTGGCACAATGTTTGCAATCCATTCTACATACCTTGTAACGCGTATGAATTTGCACTTCAGCAGTCTTTCGACTTCCGTTTTTATCTTCGATAGTATTTCTGGAGCGAAGCGTCTTGGACTTTGCTTGATTGGCTTCTTCCCAGGTTTGATTGGCAACTGAAGTTCTACCAATCCTCTGTCGAGACCAGGCATTTCGTCGTAATCCCATGCAAAACAGTCCTTGAACTCTTTCAACAATTGGATTACTTCCAACCTAAGTTCTGGGTCAATTTTGGCGCTGATGTAAGTTGGCTTTTTCTCTGACCCTTCGCCTAAGTTGATTTCTTCTAAAGGATCTTGCGCTAACATTTTAATGTTGTTCGCCAAGGGGTCCTTTTCGAAGCCCAAAGGCTCATCGTCATAGATGGCGTCGAGCCTCTGTTCCTGCATTCCTTCTGGCATGATATCAGGAGGTTCTGGATCGAAATCCTTTCCTGGACCTGCAGCAGATAACTGTTGATCATTGGCCTGTGTGGCCATGTACTTTACTTCGGCTTCGAGAGCCGCTATCATCTTTCTTTCGGCTACATAAGCCGAAATTCGCTTCAATGATTGTGACTCAGTCATTATCACTGAATTCACTTCCCCAACCAGTTGGTTGGATATCAGTTAACCCACTGAAGTCTATGTGGGACAAGTCTTCTCTGTCCCATTGAAAACCATGCTCAGGGTGCAGGTATAGGGAATAAAAAGTATTTGGCGCTGGCGCCAAGTCGAAGTCAGGTGTTGGACATGGCCCTATGTGAGCCAAGTTCTTGTCGAAATCTGCCAGCCCTAGGTGATTCACTTCGCCCAGGTAATAGCTTTGATCTGCCTCTATGTTTTCGACCATCCCATCTAGACGCCATAGGAGCAGCCTCTGGTGCATTGATGATGGCACAACTCCAACACCATGAATCCATTCACGGCCCAACAAAAGATTGTAGTTAGGTTTGGCCGATATGACCATAAACATTGTTGGTCGAAGGATAGATCCTACCTTGATATCCAGTTGGATCACTCCCATAGTGGTCCCTATGCCGCCCTCATAGTTCGACAGGACCATGTTGTGAGGCTTAATGTCCTCATCCCTTTTGCCAATTTTCCTTAGCATAGAGTGAGGAATAATGTTGATGGTTGCCCCACAATCCACCAAGATTTTATTCACTGTAGTTTCTTCGAGTTTAGCCCTTATAAATAAAGGCTTGAGGTGATTTTTCATCGCCTCTGTAGGTGGTTCGAAGAACCCATTTTGTTCCTCAGTAGTGCCATTATCCATGACGAAATAGCACACTGGCCTATGTTTGGCCATTTCTTGCTCCACTTCCCAGTCACTTGTTTCGACCTCCACCTGTCGGTTGAATTCTCTGGGCAGCACTGAGACTATATTCACCATTATGTCCAAAGTATCATCAGACTCAGAACCATCTTCGTCTTCAATTTCACCTTGGTTAGGCTAAACTAGCCTGTTGGTTACCGGCTCTCTTTCCAGAGGTTTCCTTTGCTTCCTTAGAGGAACATTTGAACTGGTTTCTGCCTTTGGTTCATTGGCAGCCTCCCTCTCAGCTTTTCGTCTCCTTTGGTATCTCCTCCATTGAGATCGAGACATGGGATTTTTCCCTTTGTAGTTGCTTGACACTTGTGCAACTTTAGGTGCAGCAACTTGAGGCTCTTTCTTTTGTGTTAAAGATGAACCCCTTGGCACGTCGAAAGAGTGCCATCTCTCCTCACTTGGCCTCTTTCGACCAGATGTTTTGTACTAGGTATCTACTGGCACATTAGTTGGAGGCCTGAAAGTCAATGGCCTCTTTTCTTGGTTTAAACCTCTTTGGGAGGCTCTTCTGGGGTCATGTCGAAGATCAACATTTTCCCTTCTCTTATTTGCTGCTCTTACGCCTTGAATATGCTCAACAGCTTTTTTGTCAAAGATCGAACTGCATCTTGGACATAGCATCACCTCTGACTTCTTTTTCTGGCATCTTTGCAGGAAATCTGCCAGATTTTCATTTTCCCGAGGGAAAGCAGTCTTGTTAGCTTGTTCTTGCCTCATGGCCTCCTCTGATGCTTTTGGGTCAGAGAGTTCGACCATGTTGACATTCATTGTATCTTTGTTGGCAAGAGTCAACTGCTTCATTTGAATCTCCAAATTCTCCGTCTGGCCTTGAACTGTGGCCAAGTGAGAACTGGGTTTTGGTCCAGTTTTTTGTGCTTCAACAGTCTCCAGCTTTGGGCTTTCGGCCGCTTTCTGAACCGCTTCAATTGTCTTTCTGGATAAATTCCCAGAAAAACTGCCAAAGATTGGCATGTTGATATGGTCCTTTGAAACTTCGACCATTGTGATTCCTGGCCTCTTCGACTGGCTCCTGGATGCCTCGATCACGTTCACCTCTAAGGGCTCAGCATAGTGGGCTTCAGCCTGCAACGGATTAGAGTCAACAGCCATGGGGGTCTTGTCAGCAAACTTCAACCTCCCTTCTTCGATAGCGTCTTGCGCAAGATTCCTAAAAAGAAAACATTGAGAAGTTTTATGGCCCAAAAAATTATGATATTTGCAAAAACCTCTCTTCTTTCTTTGATCAAGAGGAGGCACTTTTACCCCTGGGGGTACTATCATTTGGCCATCTTTTACAAGCAAGTCAAATATCTCATCACATTTTGTAATGTCAAAACTATAAGTCTTGTTGGGGAACCTATCGTTGGTCCTTTCTGGACCAATGGGATTTTTCCCACTTGAGGGGACTAACAGTTTGCAAGAGTATGGTGGCCCTTGTTTTAGTTCCACTAAATCGACTTCTCCTTCTTCGACAGTTATAGTATCGTCGAAGGATTCTGGATCTTCGTCGTCCATCTCAACATACGCTATCCTCTCTCTCTTATGAGCTTTCGTTGCCTTTGCTTTTTCAGCTTTGAGGTGTTCTACCTGTCGAACTCTATCGGCCAGTTGGGCCATGTCTCTCAGGTATTGGGTGTCTAACTTCTTCCTAATGGAATAATCTAAACCGCCTGCGGCTATTTCGACTAACTCATGTTCCGGCACTTGTGTAAAACATCTCGCTTTGAGCAACCTAAACCTATTTAGATATTCGTCTATAGGTTCAGTGAAACGTCTCTTTACACTGGCCAATTCTTTCAGGCTTATCTTGGTTTGCCCCATGTAGAATTGCTCGTGGAACAATCTTTCCAACTGGGTCCAATGATGGATCGAATTAGGGGGGAGAGTTGTAAACCAAGTAAAAGCGTTCTTCGTTAAAGAACTTGGGAAGTACTTAATCCTCAGGTTTTCGTTATTCGAAATATCTCCTGCTTCGATCAAGTATCTCGCCACATGTTCGACAGTAGATTTTGTCGTGTCCCCAGAGAACTTAGTGAATTTGGGGACTTTACATCTAGGAGGTAAGTCTGTTTGTAACACGTATTCTGACAACGGGGATGTGAAGTTGGGCCTTCGAAAGCCCATGTTCATCCCATTTTGAGTCATGATCCTTTCGATCATGGTTGCCAGATTATTTTCCAAACCCATGTTTTGGTATTGGATATGCTGAACTACTTCGTCAGCATTTTGGTTTCTGTTAACTAACCTTACCTCTGGGGTTATTACCCTAGGTTCCTCGACAGGTTGCTCCAATCGTGCCCTAAGGTTTTCTTCGACAGGCTGTTGGACTTGGTTGATGGTGGTTTCTTCCTCTAAGAATACACCCTGGTTTCCCCTTATTTGCGCCCTTTGGGGCTGTCGAATAGGTTGGGGTACTCCAAAGAAATCAGCCAAATGCGTCATTTGCGCTGTCATCTGCTGATTCGATTGAGTAGTGTTTTGTATTAGAGGGTTCAGCACTGTACTTAAAGTTTGTGCCAACATTTGCACCATATCATGGTTGCTTTCGTCCATTTGTTGCCTCAAGACTGCTGTCGAGGCATTTGTAAGGCCATGTGCTACTTGGGACGTTCCTCCTAAGAGTTGGGTCCTATTTCTATTCGCCATACCTACTCCAGAACCTTGGAGTGGCGAGGAGGCACTCACTAAAGGGTCTGAAAAAGTGGACGCAGCATTCGTCAGGCTAGCCAAGTCAGAAGTTGGGATGCCATAGAGCGGTTCTCGATTATGACCGCCTGTCATAAATCCTGGGGGAACAAAAGGCCTTGTGCCTAAATTTCCCCTTGGTGGGGGAGTTCCCAAAGGCACTCTGGGGCCTGTGAACGGAGGTAATGGCCCCGTTGCTGTGACCGTTACTGCTGGTGTTGAACCAGCGGTTATCGCTTCACTTACGGTCGGGATAACCGTTGCTCCCACATTTGTTTGTGGGATTTCGTTATTGTTTGGCGGATTCGCCATCTCTTCCCTTCTTATGGCAGTATTGGTATCGTTAGTGTATATTCTACCACTTCTCAATAACATGCAACACTCCTCGAAAAAGATGAGATTATGTTCAAAAATCAACACACAGTCCCACTGGGTGTGCCAATTTGTTTATCGTGGTTATTGGTAAACAACCGCTGATCCTCCAAATGGTTACTTATTTGGTTACTCGCAGGATCGATCAGATTGATCCTAAGACATAGGTTGATTTCGAGGTTTTGATTAAATTGGATAATGGTTAAATGACAATAAAATAAAGAGGCTTTAAGTAAATTGCATGAAGAAATAGGCTTGGTAAAATAAATGAAGGCTTGAAGTAAAGGACTTCGACAGGGAAAGTAAAGAAGAAAGCAAGTAAAGTTTCTGGAAAAAGTAAATGACTTTGATTAATAAAGGTGGTGTTTCACACATACATTCTCAACAATTCTTTCTCACACGCTGGGTACTCGAATCTATATGAGTGACTTTGTATATAATTGTGAACACACGCGAGAAACTGCGTGAACTACTACTATTTATACTAAAACATCCCAAGTAACCGTCGGGCAGTTACACTGCTTCGAGATGATTCCACTTGGCACGTTCTCAACGTTCGACGCTCCAGATCTTTGCACGTTGCACTTGGTAACCGCTGGAAACCGTTTTCCCTCCAAACGCTTGAATTTCAAACCGTTCCACTCTGAACCATCGAACATCTTCGTCGAGAAGCATCTTCGACGAGAAACACCTTCGACGTCGAAGGCAACCAACTTCTCCCTTGGAAGAAATCTTCTGAGTACATTGTCATCTTTCGATGGTCATTTCGACAGACCCAGCTGATCGAAAACATCCTTCAGCTTTAATGGCAGTGAGAAAAAGGTTTTGGAACTTACTCGTCAACTTCACGAAGAGCAGACTCTCAACACCTACATTGCACCAAAAAGGATGCGCAGTGTATTTTTACCTTAGAATTTTTGTATTATTTTGCCCATGGGGCATTGATGTACTAACAAATTCTATCTTATTAATATGACATGTGTTCCTTTTTTGTTTAAAACAAATTTGAATTTCTGAATCCTTGAAAGCATTACATGAATACATATCATTCATCATATGCATAAGCAGGTCTTTGCAACAAGTCTCCTTATCTTCTTACTGTTTATTTCAGTAAGATGGCTCTAATGCAGACTATCAAGGACGTCCAGACTCAAAATGCTCAACTCCAAGAAATGTTCTTGAACCTGTCCAAGGGACAAGAAGAGGTGAAAGCTCTCCTCACAAGGGGCATGGTCATAGGGAATCCAGAGGGCATCAGGAATGATCAGTTGGAAGGGCTACAGATTGAGATGACAACAATGAAAATTCAGATGATGGGACAACTTATGGGCTAGATGTCTCTTATTCAAAACCTGGCTCGAGGGCAAGAGGACCTGAGAGTCCTCATCACCAAGCTTCATCAAGATGAATGTAACCAAATGGGGAAAACAACTAAGGTTGAGGATCAAGTCATCGTTCAGCCTCACTTGAGACAAGAAGCCGAGGGAAAACCTCCCCAATTTACTTCAGGGTCACAAGCCCAACAACAACCTCGCCAATGTCAACAGGGTAACCGGCGTAAGCATAATACATCTAGAAAACGCTTCACTGAGATTAACATGTCATTATCTCAAGTGCTGCAACGCTTGTTGGAAGTCAAGATGATTGTATTAAAGAACCCCCCTCGGAATCCCAACAAAGTCGTTCCAGGGTACAATCCAAATGCAAGATGTACGTATCACTCCAACAGTCCTGGACATGACACCGATAGCTGTTGGGCATTGAGAAACAAAATTCAAGATCTGATTAAAGAAACAACGTTGGAGTTCACGCAAGATGGCCAGATGAAAATCTTTTGTTGAGGGCTCTCCACCTAAAATGACAAGTTCTAACAAAGAGACTTCTGTTCATTTTGAATTTCCATTTGTAATTTCTTTTGTTATTCAAACAATTATCTGTTATTGTCAAACTTTGTTTCATTAATGCATTGCATATGTTTGTCTTGAATTATTTCATTTTCATTACATTTTAACTATGTTTTTTACTCGCTTTATGACATTCAACTATTGCTAAAAGTTACAAGCCTTTAGAGGGAGGATGACGAAAACAATGCCATAATCTCATACAGTATGCTTTTGGACGAACCTTGCTGACGATGTACAGGCGTTTATTTCAAATCCTAAACACTGGAGTTATAAGGAAGATAATCCCTAGTCAACCCCTTCGATCCAAAGAAGTAGAAGTTTTTTGTTTTAAATTGAAACCTTTAATCAAAACCTGGGGCAGGGTAGTCTCTCAGTTAATTCAAATGCGCGTTTGGTCGCAAACTCTCATCTCATAATACAACGAATAACATCGAAAGCATTCCTCTGGAATCAAAAGACAATGATGGTTCCCAATCGCATAGGCAGTCATTATCTCTCAAAAAATAAAAGTCCACTGAGTTGAAACCTACAAAGGAGGCTTAAGAAAACTGGGGCATCCCGCTGACTGTAATCTCAAAAACAGGAACAGTCAGGCAAAAATTAGGGATAACAGATCAAAAGAAAGAGGTCACTACAAATCCTCAAGAAAAATAATGCTGCAAAAATGACTGCCTTCCAACGAATTTAACTTGTTTGAACCATCACCAAAATGTCGTTCCAGACTCAATTGGAGTTCAAACACACAATTAACTGAGTTTAGGACTGAAGAACATCACGAAGAGTGGGTGGGTACAAATATACTTTGAGCCTTTATCCTTTGTTTCCTAAACCGTGAACCAAGCCATGTTACAACCCTTCAAAAGTCCTAATTGAAGCATGGGTTAGTTCGAAAGCATACTGTTACAAAAGGTATCCTGACTCCTGTAAGGCTTTGCTCTAAATCCTGAGTTGAATTTTTCTTACAAAAGTTTTCTGCTAAAAAACGCATTTTCAAAATTTCAAGACAAGCATAAACTTTGCATTATTTGAATATCGTTATTTGCATATGGCTATTTGTTTGGCAGCGGAGAAATTCACACAATGGATATCCAATGAACGAAAGGCTCTCAGTGAACAAAGTAACTTCAAGCGGGATGACACTTCCATTGAAAAAATCTCCTATCAACAAAGGGACATGACATGTCATTGTCCAATAAACCTGGGGCAGTCCAGTCAAGATTTCAAGAAATCTCTCAAAGTGCAGAGTAACCAGGGGCAAGTCTTTGTCCCCGTCACTTGGGGCATTGAACGTCAATCCCAACAAAGTTTTGTGTTGTACCCCAAAATTTGCCCTCTCATATTTCCCAAGACATTGCAAGAATAATCTCCAAGTTGCTCAAGATTGCTCAAGAATTGGACAGTCTAGTCATCTCCTAAGGCAGTCAATCTCAAATTAGGGTTGTGTTGCATCAAGGTCCTTGGATCCAAATGACCTCAAGTTATCCCCAATGTCCTAATATGTTATCAAGTTCATCCATGTCAAATTTCAAGCCTTGCAGAGGAAGTTTGGTCAGTCAATTGCTCAAAGGGTCCAAAAATCGATTGTGCTAGGGCAAAAGTCAACTGTGACCTACAAACAGTCAAACTTCAAGATTTTTTGTCAATATTCTCATTTTGAAGGATATTTCATCATTTGATCAAGGGTTGATCATGATTCATCAAGGATTGCTCAAAATTCATCAAGACTCAAAAGTTGCTAAATTAGGGTTTTGTAGGAAAAGTCAACTCAACTTTGACCAAGCATAACTTTCTCATACTTTATGATAAATGACCCATCCAAAGCTCATTTTGAAGAGGCTGAAATTTCCTACAATCCATATTCATACCCCAAGATCAATAAATGCACTCACAAAAAGTTAAAAATTTGGACATTATAGGTCATTTTTAAAAGTCAACAAAAACACCTTTTTTTCCAAAGCTTATAACTTGAGCATGGAATATCAAAATGAGATGAGCCCAAAAGGGTTGGTTATAGGACATATCAAGGTTTCTAAAAAATCCAAGAACACTTCCAAAAGTTCAAAATTGAAGAATTTATGCATTGTTGAAGTTGGACATTTTTGCAAAATTGCCAAAAGTCAACTATCCCCGAAACTTCAAATTTTGTCAAATGGGCCCTTCTTTTCCACTTGATTTGATCTTGTCACACTCCACACGTGTCCTAGCTTCAACCTCATGACCATTCATCAATTTTATTATTTAATTTGATTTTTTAATGAATTATTGCATTTTAAATCAATTTAAATCATATAAAATCCAAACATTGATTATTTGATTTCCTTTTGGCTATTTCAGGACCTAATCCTCATCATCAATTGGATCAAATTCGTATCATGCATTATATGTACAAAAATATTGGATTTTGGACAAATTTGGAAGCTTTTCAATGGAGGATCAAATCAAATCCTAAAACATCAATGCACAAAGATTAAAGACCCAAAACTTGACCTAATCCAATGCTCATTACATATAGAAGCTAAAGGTACACGAATTGGAGGTTAGAGGCTGCAAAATCATAAGAACAAAACTTGAGAAAACTTGGAAAAAGTGTGAATCTGAAATTGCGCATAGAGGTGTTTTCAAGACCAGATCTCATCACCAATCCATTGCTGGACATCCACTGAAGCGAAACCAACTCCTAACCAGTCTCCATACACGTTCTAAAGCGCTGTAAGTTTCTATGAAAATCACTTTTCAGTTGAAATCGTATCCTCCTATTCTTGCACTTTTTGGCAAAATCTTTACATAATCATACTTATCGTTCCATTTAGAAGCTTTCTGCATTATTTAATTGTGTTTATATGACCTGTAATGCCATACCCGAATCTAGGGTTCTTGTTCTTGTTTTTGGGCATTTTGTTTGCAGGAGAAATTGACGCCATTGATGGACATATGCATGTTCAGGGGGGAGAGACGAGCATGACTGTGGTTTTAGATTGAGTTTTCATGGCTTAGAACTCGTTTTAGGATGGGCCTATGGATTTAGCTGCGGATGCAAATCCGCAGGTAAATAACCAGGGTCAAACGGAGAAGATGAAGACATGGCCTGTTCCAATTGGACCATTCATATTTCGCGCTTATTTTTTTATATTTTCTGGCATTTATTTTTTTTCCACATATTATATTTAGTTTCCAATATTATAACAATTGAGCATGCTTGTTGAGTGGTAAGGGCGCTAGTTCAATGATTCACAGGACCTGGGTTCGAATCCCAGGTCCCCCAAAAGCTTTGTATTATTTTTCTGCAGGTCATTCAATGCAAGCTCCAATGCGTGGTTCACCATACACCCTCACTCAGATGCCTGCCAGATGGCCCCATGCCAGATCTGGTGGTCCAGAATGGAAGCCTACCATGGGCCAAAGTCAATGGACGCGCATGGAATTGCAAAAGTCAGCCAGGCTTGCATACAAGTGGGCCTTGACATTGCTATCTCAACCTCCAATTTGGGCCTGAACCCCCCTGGGTTTTATTTCTATTCCTTTCTTTTTATTTTATTTATTTAATTTGTTTTATTAATTATTTTTATTATTTAACTAACCAATTAAATCTTTTCCTCATAAAATCAAAACCAAAAATATATATTTTATTTATTAAAATTAAATTCAGTACTTTATTTTTGTAAATAAATATTAACTTAATTAATTTAGTTTAATTAGGAAATAACTTTTAATATTTTTGCAATAATTAAAATTAATGTAGATAATTAGGTTTTACTAACTTTAATCAAATTTATTTTTATTTCTCTAAATATCTAAAAATCCAAAAATATATTTTTTAATTAATTTATTTATTTATTTAATTGTTAACTTAATTTAATTTCTTTTAATCCCAAAATAACCAAAAAATCACTTTCTTTCAAAAAAGGGTCAAAACCCTAAAAACTCGCCCGATTTAATTTCTCGCACGCGTTCCATTTTATCATATTATTGTATCTGTTTCCCAGAATGTAATAGTTTAATAGGACTTTAAATACTTTTATCACTTTATTTATTTTCTGCATTTTAAATTCAAGGGTTGCTTTTGGCGATGTAAATACCCGACGCCTTGTAATAGTTTAGTTTTAATTTCCGCAATTTAATTTCCGCAACTTATAAACTGTTAGATGTTTGATAATAGGGAATGTATGACAAGATCAAATGTTAAACCTAAAATCAACATAGATAACCATTGACATGTACAAAGACAAATTAACTGAAAATAACACACTCGCACATGCGCACTCTTAGGGTACACCTCACTTGGTTGCCTTCGAACGTGGTCATTGAGTAAAGGAAGTTTTAGAGGTCGCCCTCTTGTCCAAAGATCATAGTTGCCTCGAAACGGTTGCCTCGGAAAAATGATCTAAGACATTAGGGTTACCGCTAAGGCGTCTTAACATTGCTTTAGTGACCACACGTCCCTTAATCGAATTGACCCTTAAACTCCAACGACGAAGCTACCTACTCATCAATAGTAGGATAGCATTGTCTAAAGGACACTAGTACAGATTGATTCCTTTTTTCGAGTAGGTAGATGGTTCTTAAGTACTTGCTCCTTCAAAACAAAAACTTTTCGCACTTACACCTTTCAAAACAAAAACTTCTTTCAAACCCACAAACACAAAGAAAAGCAACTTTTGAAAACACTTTGAGAAAGTACCTAAGAGCCCGTGGATAACCACAGATAGAAAGGGTGCTAACACCTTCCCTTTCTATAATCTACCCCCCGGACCCGAGAAACATCTCGAAAAAGGAATTTTTCTGTGCTTTTTTCCTTTCCTTGTTGGATAAAATAAAAGACGGTGGCGACTCTTGCTTACCGTGAAATTTTGCGAAAACGAACGCAAAACGCAAACCAGCATTCCAAAAAATAGTCAGTTCTCTCCCACCGTATCACAGAACTGGCGACTCTGCTGGGGAGAAATAAGTGGGGTGTACCTTAGGATTAGATCATTGTGTTTTCAATTGTTTGCTTTGTATGCTTTATCTTTGTGAGTTGTATCAGAGTTACTATAGATCCTAACCCGGATCTGGGGATACCCTTTAGGTAAGTAGCAATAAACTGTGAGGGAACTGTACGGCGTAGACCGATACGGTTGAAGCAGTAGCTATATTGGTGTGGCACTTTAGTCTATACCGATATCCCTTGTGTTGGAACGAGGAGAATATGGGTCTTCTAGGGGGTCATTAAGCACCAACTGACCTTAGAACCTTTAAATTGACCAACTTGGCCATAGAACAGTAGCAGTATGCTACACTCATTGAGACTAAACTCTCGCGATGATTTCGGCCGTAAGAAAAGGTTACTAAACTGGAATTATGACCGATTGAGGGTAGTCAGTGATATTGAGATCCTCTAGAACCCGGTTACTATATTTAGGACATGTTTAAACCAACTGAACTGAAAGAGGGTAGTACCTAAGCTCCTTGCCAGCCTGAAATCTAAGGGCTCTCTATGTGACTTGTGTGCCTTTACCATGTTTGCTATTTGTGGACACTTGTGGTGTGCTTACTATCATGACATCATGACATCATAACACTGTATACATCTTGCATTGGACTAACCTATTTCAAAGACAGGAGGGGTTCATCTTTGTTCTATTTTGTAGGTCATCATGATGCCCATGCGTAGGAATACCATCCAGATCAACTTTGTCCAGGTTCCCACTGTGCTTAAGGATTTGATTGCAAAGATGTCTGATACTACTTCCTTCCTCATGAGACATGGTTATCTTCTCAGTTTGGTCACCTCCAAATTGGACGAGTAGATGATGAGTGTTTTGGTCCAATTCTATGATCCGCTATACCATTGCTTTACTTTTCAAGACTACCAGTTGGTTTCCACCCTAGAAGAGTTCTCTGAGCTGCTCGGTATCTCTATTCTGGAGCAGACCCCGTTTATTGGTTGGGAGAAGACTCTTAGGTCGGAAGAGATTGCTTCAGCCCTTCATTTGACCAAGGATGAGGTAATGGCTAATTGGGAGACTAGAAGTGGAGCAAAGGGCTTTCTAACTAAGTTCTTGGTTGGTAAGGCTAATTATTTCTGGGATAGTCTAGACTTCAAGGCATTCGAGGATATTCTGGCTCTTCTGATAAATGGCTTGGTTTTGTTTCCGAACTCTGACTCTTTTGTGGATGTGAATGCGGTGAAAATCTTCATCTCTCGTAATCTTGTACCCACTCTCTTGGGTGACATTCTTCATCAGCTTTATGCTCGTACCGCCCAAAAGTGGGGAACCTTGATATGCTGTGCTCCATTATTGGTGAGGTGGTTTATTTCGCACCTCCCCAAATCAGTGCTGATGAACAAAGAAGGCATGGGCTGGGCCTATAGGGTTATGTCTCTCTCTCTCATAATGACATCATTTGGACTCTTAAGGGTATGGACGAGGTGGCTATCATCGATCGCTGTGGAGAGTACCCCAATGTTCCACTGAAAGGAACCCATGGAGGAATTTCTTACAATTCGTGCTTAGCCTTACGTCAGTTTGGGAGAGCCAGAAGAGAAGGACCTCATGAGCTGCTAATGCCTAGTATCATCTTTGAATTTCAAGGGGATAGCAACGAGCAACGTCGCAGATTTATAAGGGCTTAGGATAGAGTTCATAGATCTGATCCACATGAGTTGGGTCCAAAGACTTCGCTTTTGATGGAGCCATATCTTAGATGGGTTCGTATCCGTGCCCAAAAGCTGGGCATGCCATATGAAGCCGTCTTGCCTATCATTGTTGAAGTTGCTAATGAAGAGGGGGTTCTTACTACCATCCTCCATCCTTACATGCCCACTGACATTGGGGCACTGAAAAGGTCTTGGATGCAGCTGAGAGAGGAACGGGATGCTTACCGAGAAAAGTTCAATGAGCAAGAACGGAAGATCTAGAGGTTGACTAGGCAGCTGGAGAACGAGCGGATTCTAAATGACTATGTCCGCACCGACAAGAAGCGACCGTGGGAGCACTAATTGTCCTTTGATGTTTTCCTTTCCAATTTTTATTTACTTTTCAGTATTTCCTTCCTTGTAATGCCTTAGGGGCAATTTGTTGAACAATTTGAATTTCAAAGTTTATCTAATAAAGTGTGTTTCATTTCTTGTTTACAAATTTGAATCTCCCGATTGTCTTTGAAATCATGTCATACGCATTTCATCCCATGCATTCCATAACAGGTACCCATTACAAGTCTCTTATCTTCTTCGTTGTTTATTTCAGCACTCATCATGTCTGCTGAACCTTCAACTGAGCAAGCAATCAAGGCCCTACAGGCCCAGAATACCCAATTCCAAGAGCTGTTCATGAATCTCGCTAAGGGTCAGCAAGATCTGAAGACCCTGATTCTGAAAGAGAAGAAGAAGAAGAAGAAGAAGAGGACAATCCTGTTTAACACAGGACACAGGTTTGGAAACAGGCTACAGAATAAGTTGATTTGACCACCTCATCTGGAGGGAAAGATAGTCGGGAAGAAAGGATGGCTCCTAGCCCTGTGGTCTCCGACAATGAGACGGATTTCGACGAAGAACAATATCCTCCTGCTGAGGATAGATACAAGCAACTGGAAGACCGGTTGAGTGCGATGGAAGTTCAGAAGGTGCCTGGCCTTGACTTTGGCGACCTAGGTCTATCATCTAGGGTAGTGATTCCCCACAAGTTCAAGGCACCAGCCTTTGCTAAGTATGACGGAGTTTCTTGTCCGAAGCTGCACCTCCGGTCATATGTGAGGAAGATTCAGTCGTACACCACTGATAAGAACTTATGGATCCACTTCTTTCAGGACAGTCTCTCAGGGACTCAGCTTGAGTGGTTTTATCAGTTGGACGGAGCCAGTATCCGCAGTTGGGAGGATTTGGCTACTGGTTTCTACAGGAAGTACCAGTACAACTCCGACCTTGCTCCTACGTGTACCCAACTCCAGGGTATGTCAATTGGAACGGGTGAAGGATTCAAAGATTATGCTCAGAAGTGGAGGGACCTCGCCGGAAGAGTGCAACCACCCTTAGCTGATCGGGAGCTTGTGGATATGTTTCTGGGTACCTTGTCCGGTCCATTTTTCAACCACCTGATTGGAAGCTCTTCGTCTGGGTTTACAGAGCTAATTATGATCGGTGAAAGGATTGAGGCTGGTATTAAGGCTGGTAAGATACAGAAGGGTGCCTCATCAAGCACCAAGAAGAAGCCCTTTAAGAAAGAGTCCAGTGTTGTCTACAGTTCGAGAAGACAGAATAGATCTGAACACCGCCAAGCTGTTAATGCGGTTGTTATTTCAAAACTTGTTGGTGCTCCTCAGCGCAACAATCAACAAAAGGACGAGAGACCTCGAAGGCAATCCACCCGTCTCAACATGACCTTATCTCAGATTCTGCCACAATTGCTGAAGACTAATCTGGTGATTCCCAGGAAAGCCCCGAAGAATCCAAATACAACATCACCAAAGTATAACCCTAATACCCGTTGTGCTTATCACTTTGATAGCCCGGGGCATAATACAGATGATTGTTGGAATTTGAAGAACAAGGTACAGGACTTAATTGATGCTAAAGAGATCGAGTTCAGAGCACCAGAAAAGCCTAAACAGGAGGCAGGGGTGAATGTTATCAGAGATGACGATGATGAAGAGTTTGAAATTGACAATTGGATTTATCCTACTACTGATGGTGGATTAAGCAACTGGACAACGAAGGATTCTATGCTCGTTTCTGTTATCACCCAGTAATGAAACTTTTTGTTTTGAATATGTAACAAACAATGTTTTAAACTTTATGGCCCGGTGTCTTACCCGGGGCACCGTGGCTTCATTTGTGAGGGCTTTATGTGTGTCATTTTCATATATCATTAATAAAAGCATTGGACGTTTTTTGCATTTCAAATCTTGCGCTCCTTGTTTTTCTTTATTATATATTGCAAAACAGCTATTTTACACACACTCACATATATAGGTACACATCCACTCTGGATCTCACTGGTAACGACTTTGCTACTGCCAATTATGACTTCGAAAATCCGATCAACTTAGCCGAAGACGAAGGTGAAGATGATTGCGAAGGCCTGGTGAACTTTCAAGACTGTACTCCAAGAAGAGAGGGATATACAACCACATGAAGAGCCGGTAGAATCAGTGAATCTGGGTACAGAGACAGATAAGAAAGAGGTCAAGATTGGTGCAAATCTGGAGCTTAGTGTGAAGCAACGGTTGATCCAGATGCTGCGTGACTACATTGAGATCTTTGCCTGGTCTTACGAAGATATGCCTGGGTTGGATACTGATATTGTGGTTCATCGCCTACCTACCAATGAAGACTGTCCTCCAGTAAAACAGAAGGTCCGTCGAATGTGCCCAGAGATGTCTGAGAAAATCAAGGCTGAAGTTACGAAACAGTTTGACACTGGTTTTCTAGCAGTGACTTCTTACCCTCGGTGGGTTGCCAATGTGGTTCCCGTACCTAATAATGATGGCAAGGTTCGAATGTGTGTTGACTATAGGGATCTGAACAGGGCAAGCCCCAAGGAAGATTTCCCTCTACCTCATATCGATGTTTTGGTTGACAACACCGCTCAGCACAAGGTATTCTCCTTTATGGATGGGTTCACCGGTTATAATCAGATTAAAATGGCTCCCGAAGACATGGAGAAAACAACTTTTGTTACTCAGTGGGGTACCTTTTGCTACAAGGTCATGCCTTTTGGGTTGAAGAATGCTGGGGCAACATATCAGCATGCCATGGTTGCTTTATTTCATGACATGATCCATCATGAGATTGAAGTATACGTCGACGATATGATTGCAAGGTCCCAAACTAAGGAGGAACACCTTGACCATCTGCAGAAGCTGTTTGACAGGTTGAAGATGTACAAGTTGAGGTTAAACCCGAACAAGTTCACCTTCGGGGTGAGATCTGGTAAGCTGTTGGGTTTCGTCGTAAGTGATAAAGGTATTCAAGTGGATCCGGAAAAGGTAAAGGCCATACAGGAGATGCCAGCTCCCAGAACAGAGAAAGAAGTCAGAGGCTTTCTGGGACGTCTGAACTACATTGCTCGATTCATCTTGCACCCAACTGCTACTTGTGAATCAATCTTCAAGCTACTGAAGAAAGGTCAAGTGGTACGTTGGAACGATGAATGCCAGGCCGCTTTTGAAAGGATCAAAGAGTATCTCCAAGAGCCACCCATTATGATGCCTCCAGTTGAAGGGAGACCTCTGATTTTATACTTGATAGTACTCGACAACTCAATGGGGTGTGTGCTAGGTCAGCATGATGAGTCTGGCCGAAAAGAGCATGATATTTATTACCTTAGCAAAAAGTTTACCGACTACGAGACCCGATACTCGTTGCTCGAGAAAACTTGTTGCGCTTTGGCATGGGCTGCTCGCCGACTGAGACAGTATATGCTGACTCACACTACTCTGTTGATATCAAAGATGGATCCAATCAAGTATATCTTCGAGAAGCCTGCTTTGTCCGGCAGAATAGCAAGATGGCAGATGATCTTGACTGAGTATGACATCCAATATACGACCCAAAAGGCAATCAAGGGAAGTGTGTTGGCAAACCATTTGGCACATCAGGCAGTGGATGATTACCAGTCTATGAACTTTGAATTCCCGGACGAGAATATCATGTTGGTAACTGATTGTGAGACACCTGGACCGGATGAAGGACCTGAGGAAGGATCCTGATGGTCTATGTACTTTGATGGAGCTTCGAACGCTTTGGGTAATGGCATTGGTGCCGTGATCATATCTCCTAAAGGCTCTCATACTCCGTTTACCGCCCGACTATGTTTCAACTGCACCAACAATATGGCGGAGTATGAAGCGTGCATTATGGGTCTTCGAGCAGCAATTGACCTAAGGATTAAGTGCCTAAGTGTCTTCGGAGATTCCGCTCTTGTGATCAGTCAGATCAAAGTCGAGTGGGATTCGAAACTCCCAAATCTTGTTCCTTATAAAGAGTATGTGTTGACATTTGTTGTACCCCAAAATTTGCCCTCCCATATTCTTCAAGATTTCTCAAGGGATTGTACAGTCAAAACATCTCCTAAGCCAGTCAAAATTAGGGTTTTGGTTCCTTCAGTGAATTTGAGGTTTTCAAGGGCTCAATCAAGTCCCATATGCCTATATACATTGTTAAGCATCTACATGCCAAGTTTCAAGGTTCACAATGCCAGTTTGCACAGTTAAAAGCCCTAGTTGCTCCACAACCAACTGCAGGGGTAAAATGGTCATTTTACAGTCAAAAGTCAAAAAATTTGGTCAACATCTTATTTTGAAGCCACAATCATCATTTGATCAATTCTTGATCATGATTCTACAAGAATGGCTCAAAAATCATCAAAGATGCAAAAGTTTCTATTTTTGGACAGTTGAAAAGTCAACTGTAACTTAACCAATGCATAACTTTTTCATGGTTCATCAGAAAAATCCCATCCAATGCTCATTTTGAAGTGGAGGACATTTCCTACAATTCATCTTCACATTCCAAGTCCAAGAAATGCTCTCACAAAAAGTTATCAATTTCTACATTATAGGTCAATTTCTAAAGTCAACAAAAAGGCACTTTAAGTCAAAGACCATAACTTGAGATTGGTAAATCCAAATGACATGGGACCAAAGGCATTGGTTAGAGGACTGCAATACCTTTCCAAAATGTCCAAGAACGTGTTCATATGATCAAAATTGAGCAAGATATGCATTGGAGAAGTTGGAAACTTTTTGGGAATTTGCAAAAGTCAACTTTGCTCAAAACACTTCATTATTGCTAATGGGCCTCAAATTTCTTCTTGAATCATTGTCCAAGGCCTATGCACGACCCATTGAGCTTAAATTGATTTATTTTCTTATTTTTAATTAATTAATTGAATTTTTATTAATATTAATTCATTTAATTGATTTAATTGTAGGAAAATACCAAGATATGGTTTTCAAATCTTTTTGTGATGCAAATAAACTCAACACATGCTGAAGATTTCGTGTATCAATCAAGGGGACCAAAATCTCCCAATTTGGCAAGGTTTTATCAATAAAAAAGATGCTAAATTATGTGATTGGAAATCAAATATTGAAATTATAATGCCATGGATCCTTGACCAAGATTGAACCCTAATTCCATTCCAATATATATACTGAAGCTAAACCTAATTGCATACACGTGAAAAACTGCTGCAAAACACCATAACCAAATTCCAAAAAATCAAGAAAAAAGCCAAAACTGAATTCCACCTTCCAGCACGATTCAAAGCTTTCTCTTGATTCAAACACAATGCTAACATTTCCGGGAACGGATTGGAATCAAAAACAAGCCTTAACACTCCAAGAACATGCAAGAACAAGTCACACGGTTTGGTTATTTTTTCATAATCGTAATTCAATATTCATGCATTATTAATGAGTTTTTTGTGTGTATTGGATTGCTAGAACCTCTCTGAAGCTAATGGCATAGGTGAATTGCGTTATGGAGCCCTGAACCACAAACCACCATGGATGAACTTTAGGGTTTTCAAGCTCTTAAATTGGGGGTTTGCTCTATAGGAAAAATTGGACCTTGAGACGCATATGGTTGAATTCGTCAAGGCCAGACGAATCCAACCCAACCCTCGCGAATAATTTCTGATCATCACATGCCTGTTCGCTATTTTTTGTCATGCCATATTGTGGGGGTTAAAAACCCCCGTTATTTGATCTCTTTTTCTGCAGGTTTCATGAAGAAGACAAGGACGTGGTGATGTAACATTGGGCAATTCAAATAATTAGCGCGCGTGTTTTGCTTTTCCAGCATAGGCATTGATTTTTGTATATTATAATTAAGTGTTATTGTATTAACAAAGACAAGCGCTTGGCTCAGTGGATGATGACATGTCTGGCAACCATTGGGACCTGGGTTCGATTCCCAGGTCCCCCATAATTTCTATATTGTTTTGCTTAATATATTCATGTGCAGCGCTTGCCAAGGAGTATACCGTGCATATCAAATACCCAGGCGCCAAGTGGCCATAAACGTGCATCCAATGGTCAAAAAGTGGAGAACACCATATTCTCCAGTCAATGCTTGCACACTTGATTCCAGAAGTCAACAGGCTTGAGTGTTATGGGCCTAAAATTTCCAGCAAAACCTCCATCGGGGCCAGCATACCCCCCCTGGTTTATTGTTTTTCTTTCATTATTTTCTATTTTAATTATTCTTAATTACTATTACTATTATTTAATTAAGTCACAAATTAATATTTTTCATAATAAAATCAGAAACTTAAAACATTGTTTATTTTTATTATTTATTATTTTCACTAATTAATAATTATTTTTTGTAAATAAATTATAGTTAATCAATTTAGTGGTTAAATTAGGTCAATTTTAATCTTTTTTTTTATAAATAAATAAAAATCATGTAGAATTAGGGTTTGACAATTTTCAATCATACTTTCTTATTATCATTATTCTTATTTATTAATTATTATTTTTGTAAATAAAATATAAATTAATTAAATTAGTTAAATTAGGTTAACTTTAACTTTTTTTACAATAAATAAAATAAAATTAGAATTAGGTTTCACTAACTTTTAATTTTAATTCCTTTTGCTTTATTTACATAAAAAACACAAAAACACTTTTTTTCTTTTAGTTAATTAATTAATTAGTTTAGGGTTAATATTTAATTAAATGCAAAGGACCAAAATTTCTTTATTTCTCAAAATGGTCAAAACCCTAAGGACGTCCCGATTAAATTTCTATTCACGCATTATCATTATTTTTGATTATATTTGATGTATCTGTTTCCAAGGATGTAATAGTTAATTAGGATTTTACCGCTTTATTTACTTTTCTCGCAATTTATTTCCAAACGGGTTTTTGTTTTTGGCGATGTATAGACCCGCGCCTTGTAATAGCGTAGATTTACCTTTCCGCACTTTATTTTCCGCACTCTTAACTGTTAATTATGTATGAAAGACTTGTATGACAAATAAAATCAATCTGTAGCTCACAAATGCATGTTCAAAGATAAACATAAACTGAAACAACGCACATGCACATGCCACTCCTAGGGTACGCCTCACTGGTTGCCTCGAACGTGGTCGTCAAGTATAGGGTGTTTTAGAGGTCGCCCTCCTGTCTAAAGATCCAGTTGCCTCGAAACGGTTGCCTCGGATAAAAAGGATCTAGGACACTAGGGTTACCGCTAAGGCGTCCTACTATTGCTTCGGTGACCACACATGTCCCTAATAATCGAATTGACCCGAATAACTCCAACGATGGTGCTACCTACCTCTCAATGGTGGGATAGCACTATCTAAAGGACTCATACACAGCCTAATTCCTTAGAGTAGGTAGATTTCTCCTGGGTACTTGCTCTCTCAAAAAACAAAAACATCTTTTCGCACCTACACTTTCAAAAGGTTTTCAAACAAATATTTCATACACTCTTGAGGACAGATACAAGAGTTACTTAGAAATTTTTCAAACGAAACTTTTTTCAAAACCCACACACATTTGAAAAGCAAACAATTTTTGAAAACATAAGAGCAAGTACCTAAGAGCCCATGGATAACCATGGATAGAAAGGGTGCTAACACCTTTCCTTTCTATAAATCTACCTCCCGAACCGAGAAACATCCTCAAAGAAGGAATTTTGCTGTGCTTTTGTCCTTTCCATGTTGGAGAACATAAAAGACGGTGGCGACTCTTGCTTACCGCGACATTTCGTGAAAGCAGCTAAAAACAGTCAGTTCTATTTCCACCGATCACAGAACTGGCGACTCTGCTGGGGACACTTTTAAGTGAGGTGTACCTTAGGACTAAGATCACTTGTGTTTTCAATTGTCTGAATTGTTTGCTTTATTATTATGGGTACTGTCTTGGGAGTTCTATAGATCCTAACCCGGATCTGGGGGATACCTTCTTAGAAAGTAGCAACAAGGCTGTGAGGGAACTGTGCGGGGTATACCGACATGCTTGAAGCAGTCTGCTACGTTGATGTGGCACTTTGGTGAGTACCGGTAACCCTTGAGTCCAGTCAAGGAGAGTACAGGGCCGCCGCGTGGTGTCGTGAAGCATCAACTGACCTTAGGAACCTTACTTGACCATCCTGGCCTCTTTAGGGTAGTGAGATGACCGACTTTGGTGCAGTCCCAAGTTGGTAGATACTCGATACTACACTCATTGAGGGTTGTTTTCTTGGAATATTTTGATCGCCAGTTCAGTGGCTAAATCAAAACAATGAACACAGAAAACAACCCAATGATATTGAGCTCCTTAGAACCCGGTTACTTTTGATAGGACAGGTTTTGAACCCACCAACTTCAAGAGGGTAGTACCTAGACCTCACGCTGGCCTAAACTCTAAGGGTTGTCTGGTGTGACTTGTGTGCCTTATCATGTTTGCTTTTTGTGAATACTTGTGGTGTGTTTTATCATAGCATCATAACATCATACAACATCATATGCATTTACTAACCACTTCAAGGGTTCGAATCTTCATCTTTGTTCTTGTTTTGTAGGACATGGAAACTATCCGCAGAAAGACAATTCATATCAACCTTGTAAGGGTACCTCCTCAGCTTAAGGAGCTTACGTCCAGGATTCCCGAGAACTCTTCCTTCAGTGAAAGGCATGGTAGACTCATCAGCTTGGTCAACACCAACATTGAAGAAGATATGATAAAAGTTCTCTTCCACTTCTTTGACCCTTTGCACCACTGTTTTACTTTCCCGGATTATCAATTGGTGCATACCTTGGAAGAGTTTTCCCAGCTTCTGAAAGTTCCTATCCTTAGTCAACTACCCTACAACGGTACAGAAAAGGAGCCAAAACTTGAAGAGGTGGCTAAAGCACTATGCCTACAACCATCTGACATCAAGGAACATTGGGAAGTTAGAAGTGGTATCAAAGGATTCTTGGCAAAGTTCCTGTTTGAGAAGGCACAAGAATGTTGGAATGCCCTTGACCTACAAGCTTTTGAAGAAGTGGTGGCACTCCTTGTCTATGGGTTGGTGTTGTTCCCGAATCCGGATCAGCTTATAGATATCAATGCTGTCAAGATCTTCATATCCAGGAATCCTATACCTACGTTGCTTGGGGACATCCTTCACTCATGTTACACTCGAACCATGAGAAAAAGAGGTGTTCTCATGTGCTGCACTCCTCTCCTGGAAAGGTGGTTTATTTCGCACCTTCCACAATCAGTTTTGAAGAACGAGCAGGGTTTGAGATGGTCGCAACGGTTAATGACTCTTACACATGCTGATATACATTGGTGTTCTCGGTCCAGAGAAAATGTCACTATCATTGATCGTTGCGGAGAGTTTCCTAATGTTCCTTTACTTAGAATTAGAGGGGGCATTACTTACAACCCGTGTCTGGCTTTGAGACAGTTTGGATATGCTCGGAGGGATGGCCCTCATGACATGTTGATTCCTGACATAGCTTTTGACTTCGACAACGATGCACAAGGACTTCGCCAGAGATTCATCAGAGCTTGGAGGATGCCCAACAAGGTAGATAGAAAGACACTGGGGCACAAGAACTCCATCCCCCTAGAACCTTATCTCAAGTGGGTACGAGCCCGCTCCCAGAAGCTGGTGATGCCATATCCTTATGTTCTCCCCGTGATCAAAGAGCCAGTTTTGGAAGGAGAGGTGTCGTACACCATTCAATATCCTAACATGCCAACATCTTGGGAAGAAATAAAAAAGAGCTGGATCCAACTCAAGGAAGAGCGGAATTCTCTTGAAACTAGTCTACATGTCAGTGAGAAGAAGTTCCTGGAGCTCACTCGCCTACTGCACGAGGAAAAGACTCTCAATACCTACATCGCACCAAAGAGGAATCGCAGTGTCTTTTGGGATTAATTATTTTGTAATGTTTTGCCCATGAGGCCCTGATGTACTGAACAGGTTATTTCTTAATATAACGTGTGTTCCTTTTTTGTCTACAACGAATTTGAACTTTCGAACCCTTGAATGCATTGAATAAATAGCATATCATGCATCATGTGCATAATAGGTACTCTTTTTTTACAGGTTGCTTAATCTTCTTCACTGTTTATTTCAGCAGTCATCATGAATCCTGAATCATCTAATGAACAAGCTATCAAGGCCCTCCAGGCCCAGAATGCCCAGTTCCAGGAGTTGGTTATGAGCCTAGCCCATGGTCAACAGGACTTGAAGGCTCCGATTCAGAAGAAGAAGAAGAAGAAGAAGAAGAAGAGGACTGTGTTGTTCAACCCTAGACGCAGATCTGGGAATGCACTGCAAAATGAGGTTGAGCTGACTACCTCATCTGTAGGCAAGGACAGTCCCCAAGAGAGAAGGGTTCCTAGCTCCGTGGTCTCCGACAACGAGATGGGTCTCAATGATGAACAATATCCTCCTGCTGAGGACAAGTACAAACAGCTCGAAGACCGGTTAAGTGCTTTGGAGATACAAAAAGTGCTCGGCCTGGACTTCGAAGATCTAGGTCTATCCTCTGGGGTGGTGATCCCACATAAATTCAAAGCACCTGCCTTTACGAAGTACGACGGAGCTTCCTGTCCTAAGATGCACCTCCGTTCATACGTAAGGAAGATCCAGCCTTACACTGCAGACAAGAATCTATGGATCCATTTCTTCCAGGATAGTCTTTCAGGGACTCAACTCGAATGGTTCTATCAACTGGATGGAACCAGTATTCATAACTGGGAGGACTTGGCTACTGCATTCTACAAGCAGTATCAGTACAATTCCAACCTCGCTCCTACGCGCACCCAACTCCAGGGTATGTCACTAGGGACGGGTGAAGGATTCAAGGAATATGCACAAAAGTGGAGAGACCTTACTGGAAGGGTGCAACCACCTCTGACCGACCGTGAGCTCGTTGATATGTTCTTGGGGACCCTGGTTGGGCCTTTCTTCAACCATCTGATTGGGAATTCTTCTGATGGGTTTACAGATTTGATCTTGACCGGGGAGAGGATTGAAGCTGGTATCAAGGCTGGAAAGATTCAAGAAGTTGCACCTTCTGATGCTCATAAAAAGCCTTACCATGGAAAAAAGGATTCCAATGCTGTGCATGGGAAAAAGAGTCGTCATGATCAACATGTAGGGGCAACCCAGATCTCTAATCCTATGCTTGCTCAACAAAGACAGGGGCATCAACGTAAGGAGGTCGCACCCAAGAGACAGTTCACTAAGATCAACATGTCACTGGATCAAGCGTTACAGCAAATGTTGAAGGCAGGGCTGATTATCTTAAGGGCTCCTCTCCGGAATCCAAACACTTCTGCTCTTAACTATCATCCCAACGAAAGGTGCACATACCACTCTGATAGCCCGGGGCATACTACGGACAACTGTTGGGCTCTGAAGAACAAGGTCCAAGACATGATTGATGCTAAAGAAGTCCAGTTTGAAGCACCAGAGACTCCAAACATAATCACTGCTCCTTTGCCAAATCATTGAAGGCTTTTGTTTATTTGAATTTCCGAGTTATATTTTTCTTTGCTTATACAAACAATTAATGTCATAGCAAACTTGTTTATTCCATTAATGCATCGCATATGTCTGTTTGAATTAATCTATTCGTATTCATTATATTCAAAATTGCTTTCATTTTTTGTGATGTTCAAACGCTCGATTAATAATTCTAAGCCTCTTGAGGGAGGATGACGAAAACGATACCATAATCTACAGTATGCTTTCGAACAGACCCCGCTGATGAGGTACAGGCATTGTTTCAATTCCTAAACACTGGAGTTATAAGGAAGATAATCCATCGTCAACCCCTTTGAGCCAAAGAAGTAGGAGTTTTTCTTTTCGAAAATTAAAACCCTTAATCATAACCTGGGGCAGGATAGTTCTCTCAGTTGATCCAAGTGCACGGTGAATAGCATCAAAGAAGTCCTTCCGAGACGAAAAGACAGTGATGGTTCATATAATCATAAAGACAGGCAGTCGTCATCTCTCAGCAATAAAAGCCCATTAAGTCAAAACCTATGAAGGAGACTTACAAAACTGGGGCATCCCGCTGACTGTAAATTCAAAAAGAAACAGTTCAGGAAAAAAACAGGGATAACAAAAAATCAAAAAAGAAAGAGGTCCTACAAACCCTCAACAAAAAAGAAATGACTGCCTATTCAAAATAAACTGTCAACATCCGAATCATCACTGGTATATCAGAGCAAAGACTCAAACAAGGACTAACACATGATTAGCTGAGTTTAGGTTTGAAGAACATCACGAAGAGCGGGTGGGTACAAATACATTTTGAGCCTTATCCTTTGTTTCTTAAACCGTGAACCAGGCCACGCTACAACCCTTAAAAGTCCTAGCTGAAGCATGGGTTAGTTCGAAAGCATAATGTTACGAAAGGTATCCTGACTCCTTAAGGCTTGCGGTAAAATAACGAGTTGACATCACATTTTACAAAATTTGCTTAAAAACTGCATTTTCAAAAACTTCAAGACAGACATAAGCTTTGCATTTTTAACATAACTTTGTTTGCATATGACTTTTTGTTCGAACAGCAAAGAAATTCGCACGAAGAATATCTAGCGAACAAAAACACTTCCAATCAAGGGGCAGACATGATTATTGTCCATCATCTGGGGCAGTTAAGTCAAGATTTGGAGAATCTCTCAAAAGGCCAACCAGCTTGAGGCAAATCTCCATCGGGATCACTTGGGGCATTGGACGATCAAACGAAGATCTTCTGGTGGTATGGTAACACTGCACTACTGACAGTGACAACTTCCTGTATCCTAAGAGCATGGACATAGTCGGAAAAAATACTGCGCATAATCAAAGACCCGCTAGGTTGACACACCTAGGTAAAAATAAGGGCTTCCCGGCGAACCAAAAGGGTTCGGGAAAAAATAAGGGATGAAATGAAAAAAAATTTGTACACCCAGCAAGTCGAAAACCTGAAAAGGCGGCTTGGGCAAAAAAGGGTATCCCGGTGGACTGAAAACCCGAAAGAGCGGTACAGGAAAAAATTAGGGATCAAAGCGTACGACTATGTCCCGTTATCTCGTCACTCGCCTACCAGAAGAGGCAGTTATCAAGGCCTCCACAGGTATCTTCTCCCGCAGAAACTGGGGCAATAAGAATTGTTTAAGTGATCTGGTCGCTCTATCCACCAAGGTACCAAGGTAAGTTCAGCTGAAGAACATGACCAAGTTACCTCCACTCCCCAAGAGTAAGGCAAATCAACAATACTCTCCCCCAGCAGAGTTGGTCTCTTATCAACCCCAAAAGGCACAGTATCCCTAGCAAGTCAGCGATACTCTCCCCAAGCAGAGTTAGTCTACTGTCAGCCTTAAGGAAGTTGGGCGTCCCCAGAAGATCTCAATATTCCCCAGCGGAGTATACAAATGTTCCTAAGCAAGCATCCCTGGCAGTCTTAATATAAGATTGTTCCCCGGCGGAATACCAGACACCCCGGTGGAGCCATTCCCCAGTACAGTCCAAGGGTTTCCCCAGGAGAGTGGAATCAATCTCCCCAGTAGATTCTGGAAGCTTCTCCCCAGTAAATTCTGGAAGCTGGTCCCCTGCAGAGTACATGCATCTCTCCTCGACCATATTAAAAGGTTATTCCCCACCAGAGCTTATAACTGGGTTATCCTCAGCTAATTTCCACGGAAAGATCGTCCTCGGCGAAGTTCTTCCTATCCCTCAGCGGAGTTCCTCAAAATTCCCCAACATAACTTATCAATGGAATCCCCAGCGGAGTTATCATCAAAACCTCAGCGAAGCATCTCTTCCCCACAGAGTATTTCCTCGCAGAGTAATCTCTCCAACAAGTTCATCCCCCAACGGAGTCATCTTCTCCTACCGGTTTATTCTTGCAATCGTCATCCCCGCGGAAGCGAAGAACTCGACTCTTCAAACATCAGCCCAGGATTCAACAAACTTCCCGGCATCCGTCAAGGATTTATTTTCCTAGACGAAAATACATTCATAAACATCACATCTTCATACATTATAGCATGCATACGCATCATACAACACAAATCTCATTTATTTTTTAGAGCATCTTAAAATCATGCAGTTCATGCATCATGACATTGCATACAACTGATGTTTTGCCTTTTCAGGAAAAAGGTCAATCCAAAGATGATTACTATCAACTGTCGCAATTCCAGATTCGATTCCTGTATCTAGCCAGGGCATATCTGTGAGTAATTAATTATAGATTCGACACCTGTATCCAGCCAGGGCATGTCTGCATGAAGAGTTTAGAGATTCGATACCTGTATCTAGCCAGGGTATATCTGTAGACGACCAGTTCCAAATTTGATATCTGTATCTAGCCAGGGCATATCTGTGAGCGATTGATTGTAGATTCGATACCTGTATCTAGCCAGGGCATATCTACATTAAAGAGATTAAAGAGATAGCTGGGAAATGCTCCAGATATGGATGTTGTTCTTTTGCTTATTCAGATTTTCTCTTCAGAGATAGCTTGGAAATGCTCCAGATATGGACGTTATTCTTTTGCTTATTCAGAGATAGCTTAGAGATGCACCTGACCCGGATGTTATTCTTTTGCTTATTCAAAGTTTCTTCTCAGAGATAGTTCAGATATGCTCCAGAACCGGATGCTATTCTGTTGCTTATTCAGAGTTGCTTTTCAGTAATAGCTTAGAGATGCTCCCGACGCGGATGATATTCTATTGCTTATTCAGATTTCCTTTCAGATATAGCTTAGAGATGCTCCTGACCCGGATGTTATTCTACTGCTTATTCAAATTTCTCTCCAGAGATAGCTTAGAGATGCTCCAGATATGGATGCTATTCTTTTGCTTATTCAAGAGTTTCCTCTCCATAGATAGCTTGGAAATGCTCCTGATATGGATGCTATTCTTTTGCTTATTCAAGAGTTTCCTTTCAGATATAGCTGGGAAATGCTCCAGATATGGATGCTATTCTTTTGCTTATTCAAAGTTTCTTCTCAGAGATGGTTCAGATATGCTCCAGAACCGGATGCTATTCTGTTGCTTATTCAGAGTTGCTTATTCAGAGATAGCTTGGAAATACTCCGGACACGGATGTTATTCTATTTTCTTATTCATATGTTCTTTCAGAAATAGCTTAGAGATGCTCCGGACACGGATGCTGTTCTATTGCTTATTCAGATGTTCCTTCTAGAGATGGTTCAGATGCGATCCAGACATGGATACTTTCTGATACTTATTGCAGAGTTCCTTTCAGATATAACTTAGAGATGCTCCAGACCCGGATGTTATTCTATTGCTTATTCAGATTCAAACTTCTAAAGACAACTTAGAGATGCTCCAGACCCGGAGGCTATTCTATGGTTTAGTCCAGATTCATTCAAAAGACATTCCAGATACGATCTAGATTCGGATGACATTATGTCACTCACTCAGATACAATATGGATATACCCCAGACGCGGCGGTCATTCTACTATTTATTCAGACGTCAGCAATTAGATATAGACTAGATATACTCCAGACACGAAAGCTATTCTATTTCTTATTCCGATTCAACTATCCATTACATTTCCAAATGGCATCTATAAGCCCATTCCCGGCAAGATTCTGTCATATCTCCAGATGGCATCTATAAGCCCATCCTCCTATCCATCATCTCTCCAAATGGCATCTATAAGCCCATTCCCGACATCACACTGCTGATACTCCACTATGTGAGTGCAAATTTCTGGGCACTCTAGTGTTCAATCATCTTCCACCTTTGGATCACGAAAGGCACGCAAAGCCAATCTACATCCTCAGGTCTAAGAAGATTGAACAGGGGCAACTGTTGTACCCCAAAATTTGCCCTCCCATATTCTTCAAGATTTCTCAAGGGATTACACAGTCAAAACATCTCCTAAGCCAGTCAAAATTAGGGTTTTGGTTCCTTCAGTGAATTTGAGGTTTTCAAGGGCTCAATCAAGTCCCATAGGCCTATATACATTGTCAAGCATCTACATGCCAAGTTTCAAGGTTCACAATGCCAGTTTGCACAATCAAAAGCCCAAGTTGCTCCACAACCAACTGCAGGGGTAAAATGGTCATTTTATAGTCAAAAGTCAAAAAATTTGGTCAAAATCTTATTTTTAAGCCACAATCATCATTTGATCAAGTCTTGATCATGATTCTACAAGAATGGCTCAAAAATCATCAAAGATGCAAAAGTTTCTATTTTTGGACAGCTGAAAAGTCAACAGTAACTTGACCAATGCATAACTTTTTCATGGTTCATCATAAAAATCCCATCCAATTATCATTTTGAAGGGTAGGACATTTCCTACAATTCATCTTCACATTCCAAGTCCAAGAAATGCTCTCACAAAAAGTTATCAATTTCTACATTATAGGTCAATTTCAAAAGTCAACAAAAAGGCACTTTAAGTCAAAGACCATAACTTGAGATTGATAAATCCAAATGACATGGGACCAAAGGCATTGGTTAGAGGACTTCAAGACCTTTCCAAAATGTCCAAGAACATGTTCATATGATCAAAATTGAGCAAGATATGCATTTGAGAAGTTGGGAAATTTTTGGGAATTTGCAAAAGTCAACTTTGCTCAAAACACTTCATTATTGCTAATGGGCCTCAAATTTCTTCTTGAATCTTTGTCCAAGGCCTATGCACGACCCGTTGAGCTTAAATTGATTTATTTTCTTATTTTTAATTAATTAATTGAATTTTTTATTAATGTTAATTCATTTAATTGATTTAATTGTAGGAAAATACCAAGATATGGTTTTCAAATCTTTTTGTGATGCAAATAAACTCAACACATGCTGAAGATTTCGTGTATCAATCAAGGGGACCAAAATCTCCCAATTTGGCAAGGTTTTATCAATCAAAAAGATGCAAAATTATGTGATTGGAAATCAAATATTGAAATCATAATGCCATGGATCCTTGACCAAGATTGAACCCTAATTCCATTCCAATATATATACTGAAGCTAAACCTAATTGCATACACGTGAAAAACTGCTGCAAAACACCATAACCAAATTCCAAAAAATCAAGAAAAAAAGCCAAAACTGAATTCCACCTTCCAGCACGATTCAAAGCTTTCTCTTTATTCAAACACATTGCTAACATTCCCGGGAACGGATTGGAATAAAAAACAAGCCTTAACACTCCAAGAACATGCAAGAACAAGTCACACGATTTGGTTATTTTTTCATAATCGTAATTCGATATTCATGCATTATTAATGAGATTTTTTGTGTGTATTGGATTGCTAGAACCTCTCTGAAGCTAATGGCATAGGTGAATTGCGTTATGGAGCCCTGAACCACAAATCACCATGGATGAACTTTAGGGTTTTCAAGCTCTTAAATTGGGGGGTTGCTCTATAGGAAAAATTGGACCTTGAGACGCATATGGTTGAATTCGTCAAGGCCAGACGAATCCAACCCAATCCTCGCGAACAATTTCTGATCATCACACGCATGTTTGCTATTTTTGGTCATGCCATATTGTGGGGGTTAAAAACCCCCGTTATTTGATCTCTTTTTCTGCAGGTTTCATGAAGAAGACGAGGACGTGGTGCTGTATCATTGGGCAATTCAAATAATCAGCGCGCGTGTTTTGCTTTTCCAGCATAGGCATTGATTTTTGTATATTATAATTAAGTGTTATTGTATTAACAAAGACAAGTGCTTGGCTCAGTGGATGATGACATGTCTGGCAACCATTGGGACCTGGGTTCGATTCCCAGGTCCCCCATAATTTCTATATTGTTTTGCTTAATATATTCATGTGCAGCGCTTGCCAAGGAGTATACCGTGCATATCAAATACCCAGGCGCCAAGTGGCCATAAACGTGCATCCAATGGTCAAAAAGTGGAGAACACCATATTCTCCAGTCAATGCTTGCACACTTGATTCCAGAAGTCAACAGGCTTGAGTGTTATGAGCCTAAAATTTCCAGCAAAACCTCCATCAGGGCCAACATACCCCCCCTGGTTTATTGTTTTTCTTTCATTATTTTCTATTTTAATTATTCTTAATTACTATTACTATTATTTAATTAAGTCACAAATTAATATTTTTCATAATAAAATCAGAAACTTAAAACATTGTTTATTTTTATTACTTATTATTTTCACTAATTAATAATTATTTTTTGTAAATAAATTATAGTTAATCAATTTAGTGGTTAAATTAGGTCAATTTTAATCTTTTTTTTATAAATAAATAAAAATCATGTAGAATTAGGGTTTGACAATTTTCAATCATATTTTCTTATTATCATTATTCTTATTTATTAATTATTATTTTTGTAAATAAAATATAAATTAATTAAAATAGTTAAATTAGGTTAACATTAACTTTTTTTACAATAAATAAAATAAACTTAGAATTAGGTTTCACTAACTTTTAATTTTAATTCCTTTTGCTTTATTTACATAAAAAACACAAAAACACTTTTTTTTCTTTTAGTTAATTAATTAATTAGTTTAGGGTTAATATTTAATTAAATGCAAAGGACCAAAATTCCTTTATTTCTCAAAAGGGTCAAAACCCTAAGGACGTCCCGATTAAATTTCTATTCACGCATTATCATTATTTTTGATTATATTTGATGTATCTGTTTCTAAGGATGTAATAGTTAATTAGGATTTTACCGCTTTATTTACTTTTCTCGCAATTTATTTTCAAACGGGTTTTTTTTTTTGGCGATGTATAGACCTGCGCCTTGTAATAGCGTAGATTTACCTTTCCGCATTTTATTTTCCGCACTCTTAACTGTTAATTATGTATGAAAGACTTGTATGATAAATAAAATCAATCCGTAGCTCACAAATGCATGTTCAAAGATAAACATAAACTTAAACAATGCACATGCACATGCCACTCCTAGGGTACGCCTCACTGGTTGCCTCGAACGTGGTCGTCAAGTATAGGGTGTTTTAGAGGCCGCCCTCCTGTCTAAAGATCCAGTTGCCTCGAAACGGTTGCCTCGGATAAAAAGGATCTAGGAAACTAGGGTTACCGCTAAGGCGTCCTACTATTGCTTCGGTGACCACACATGTCCCTAATAATCGAATTGACCCGAATAACTCCAACGATGGTGCTACCTACCTCTCAATGATGGGATAGCACTATCTAAAGGACGCTTACACAGCCTAATTCCTTAGAGTAGGTATATTTCTCCTGGGTACTTGCTCTCTCAAAAAACAAAAACATCTTTTCGCACCTACACTTTCAAAAGGTTTTCAAACAAATATTTCATACACTCTTGAGGACAGATACAAGAGTTACTTAGAAATTTTTCAAACGAAACTTTTTTCAAAACCCACACACATTTGAAAAGCAAACAATTTTTAAAAACATAAGAGCAAGTACCTAAGAGCCCATGGATAACCATGGATAGAAAGGGTGCTAACACCTTCCCTTTCTATAAATCTACCTCCCGAACCGAGAAACATCCTCAAAGAAGGAATTTTGTTGTGCTTTTGTCCTTTCCATGTTGGAGAACATAAAAGACAGTGGCGACTCTTGCTTACCGCGACATTTCGCGAAACCAGCTAAAAATAGTCAGTTCTATTTCCACCGATTACAACATTGCTTCCCCATTTCGAGGAGATAACCTTTGAACACTTCCCTAGAGAGGAGAATCAGTTGGCGGACGCGCTAGCTACGATGTCTTCTATGTTCAAGGTTAATTGGGACAATGAGGCTCCCCGGATTATCATTGAAAGATTGGACGAACCTGTACATTGTTGTGATCTTGAGACTGAAGAGGTAAAAGAAAAGCCCTGGTTTCATGAGGTGAAGAGATACCTTGAGGCTCAGGAGTACCCCGAGGGTTCATCTGTTAATGACTAGAAGTTTCTGAGGAGGTTCGCGACAAAGTTCTTCATCAGCAATGGCATTCTTTACAAACGTGACCATGATTCGACCTTACTACATTATGTGGATAAGAATGAAGCAGAAAGGATCATGGCAGAGCTGCATGAAGGTACTTTCGGAACTCATTCCAGTGGACACACCATGGCAAAGAGAATTCTTCGGGCAGGATATTATTGGTCCACTATGGAAGCTGACTGTTATCAGCATTCTCGGACATGTCACAAGTGCCAAGTCTATGCTGATAAGGTGCATATACCTCCAGTACTTCTGAACGTCTTGACAGCTCCATGGCCTTTTGCAATGTGGGGCATTGATATGATCGGCGAGATCATACCTACGGCATCCAATGGACACCGTTTCATCTTGGTAGCAATTGATTACTTTATGAAGTGGGTTGAGGCAGTTTCCTTTGCTACCGTGACCAAGAACGTTGTGGCACGATTCATTCGGCACAATCTGATCTATCGATACGGTGTACCAGAGAGGATCATTACAGATAATGGTACCAATCTCAACAACAAGATGATCACCGAGCTCTGCGAGCAATTCAAGATACAGCATCATAGCTCTTCTCCCTACCGACCGAAGATGAATGGGGTTGTCGAAGCGGCTAATAAGAACATTAAGAAGATTGTGCAGAAGATGACAGTGACATACAAACACTGGCACGAGATGTTACCGTTTGCTCTTCATGGGTACCGTACCTCAGCACGGACGACAACAGGGGAAACACCCTACTCCTTGGTATATGGCATGGAGGCAGTCTTGCCCACCGAAGTTCAGATACCCTCTCTCCGAATCATGAAGGATACAGGTTTAAGCGAAGATGGCTGGATTCAGACCCGGCTTGATCAACTGAACTTAATTGACGAGAATAGACTTACTGCTATTTGTCATGGTCAGACGTACCAAAAACGGATGATCAAGGCCTTTAACAAGAAAGTCAGACGACAAGAGTATCAAGTTGGGGACTAGGTTATCAAGCGTATTATCCTACCTCAAGGTGATCCCAGGGGAAAATGGACCCCTACTTACGAAGGGCCATTTATGGTTAAGAACATTTTCTCAGGAGGAGTTATGATTCTAACCTCCATGGATGGTGACGACCTTCCTCACCCCGTCAATGCAGACATAGTGAAAAAATACTACACATAATCAAAGACCCACTAGGTTGATTGGCCTAGGCAAAAATAAGGGCTTCCCGGCAAACCAAAAGGGTTCGGGCAAAAATAAGGGATGAAAATGAAAAAATCTGTACACCCGGCAAGTCGAAAACCTGAAAAGGCGGCTTGGGCAAAAAAGGGTATCCCGGTGGACTGAAAACCTGAGAGGGAGGTCCCGGCAAAAATTAGGGATTGAAGCATAACACTATGTC
Source organism: Vicia faba (assembly GCA_948472305.1). Classification (NCBI taxonomy): domain Eukaryota; kingdom Viridiplantae; phylum Streptophyta; class Magnoliopsida; order Fabales; family Fabaceae; genus Vicia; species Vicia faba. The sequence continues at coordinate 359,625,904 of OX451735.1, forward strand.
TCATTGGATCACCTTGCATCCAGACTTCGGTATCGACTATCAAGCTCGGACGACACTAATCAATCTGATCTACCTTCAACCAAGTAGCAAAGTGATGAGATGCTCGAGGACATAAAGGCAATAGAAGAGTTGGAACCCAGTGGGATTATTCACATAGCTGTTTTGTTTAGCTCACATCACAGAGTTTCAATCTTTGATAACCTCTTCCCAGCTTAGTCGACCTCAAGAATCCCTGAGGATTTTTCCCATTGAAGTCCCCAGAATTCAACTCTTTTCTCCAACACTAGTTCAGAATTTATTTTCCCTAGCGAGAGATCATCTTGAAAACATTACATATTCGTACATCAGGACATCATACAACACAATCTCATTTATTTTGAGAACAACATTGTTTGATATATGTCATGCAACTAACATTTACCTTTCAGGAAAGATGTAATCAAATTCTCACAAAATTCAAGCTATGAAGCCTGGATCTCGACCAGATAGTAGTTCATCCAACTTTCCTCTTCAACAGAGATGATTCCTCAGTAGAATAACAGACAACCGAAGTTCCCAAAATTCAACAGAGATGATTCCTTAGAATAATAACGGACGACCGAAGTTCCTAAAATTCGACAGAGATGGTACCCCAGTAGAATAACGGATGACTGAAGCTCCTAAAATTCTATTTCTCTCAAGACAAAGATCAACATTTCCCAGCGGAATCCTCCTCAAAACAATGAAACAGGAATCCTCAATGGAAACATTCTAAGCAAAGTTTGAAGACACACATACTCTTCAAATAACAGTCCAAGATTTATTTTCCCCGGCATCAGTTGAAGATATTCCAAGACTTTCATCTGGCTCAGTTAAATCGATTCTAAGACTTTTTTATTCTTATCCAGTCGAAGTTAATTCAAGACCTTCTCTGGCTCAGTCAGATCGACACTAAGATCTCCCTGATTCTTATTCCAGTTGAAGATATTCCAAGACTTTCGTCTGGCTCAGTTAAATCGATTCTAAGATTTTTCTGATTCTTATCCAGTCGAAGTTAATTCAAGACCTTCTCTGGCTCAGTCAGATCGACACTAAGATCTCCCTGATTCTTATTCCAGTTGAAGATATTCCAAGACTTTCGTCTGGCTCAGTTAAATCGATTCTAAGATTTTTCTGATTCTTATCTGTGATCGGTGGAAATAGAACTGACTGTTTTAAAGTTGGTTCGTGAAATGTCGCGGTAAGCAAGAGTCGCCACCGTCTTTTATTTTCTCCAACAAGGAAATGACAAAAGCACAGCAAAATTCCTTTTCGAGATGTTTCTCGGGTTCAGAAGGTAGATTATAGAAAGGGAAGGTGTTAGCACCCTTTCTATCCGTGGTTATCCACGGGCTCTTAGGTACTTGCTCACTATGTTTTCAAAAGAGTTTGCTTTTCAAGTGTGTGTGGGTTTTGAAAAAAGTTTGTTTGAAAAATTTCTAAGTAACTCTTGTATCTGTCCTCAAGAGTGTGTGAAATATTTGTTTGAAAACTTTTTGAAAGTGTTAGTGTGAAAAGTTGTTTTGTTTGTTTTGAGAGAGCAAGTACCCAGGAGAAATCTACCTACTCTAAGGAATTAGGCTGTGTAAGAGTCCTTTAGACAGTACTATCCCACTATTGAGGAGTAGGTAGCACCGTCGTTGGAGTTATTCGGGTCAATTCGATTATAGGGACATGTGTGGTCACCGAAGCAATAGTAGGACACCTTAGAAGCTACCCTTATGTCATTGATCCTTTTTAATTCGAGGCAATTTTTCCGAGGCAACTGGATCATGAACATAAGGACTTACTAAAACGTCCTATACTCGACGACCACGTTCTGAAGGCAACAGGTGAGGCGTACCCTAAGAGTGGTGTGTGAATTTGTGTGTTATTTTCGTGTTAAGCTTATCTTTGATCATGGTATCGTGAGCTACGCTTGTTTTTAATTAGCCATTCATTCTTTCATGCAATTAGAATTTAAAAGTGCGGAAATTTAAATGCGGAAAGTAAAATCCTACGCTATTACAAGGCGCGGGTCTATACATCGCCAAATTACAAAGACCCGTTTTAATAAAAGATGCGGAAAGTAAATAAATTCCTAATTACTATTACATAGCTTGAGCAGTTACATAATATTCACAAGAAAATAAAATAACGTGCGAAAAGAATAAAAATAGAACGTTCGAGGGCGTTGGACCCTTTTGAAATTAAATTGAATTAAAATTTAATTAATTATTTAATAAAAGGAAAGAAATGTTTTGTATGTTTTTGGTATTTAATGAAAATAAAGAAAGTTGAAAATCAAGGGAAACCCTAATTCTAAGTTGTTTTAATTGTTAATGAAAAATATTAAAGTTTAACCTAATTTACTAAATAATTAATGTACATGTTTATTTACAAAATATTTAGTAATTAATAATAATAATAATAATAATGAGAAAATTATTTATTAAAAAAAATGATGAAAAGGTTAAAAACCCTAATTTCTACATATTTTAATTTATTAAGAAAAAGATTAAAGTTTTAAAACCTAATTTACTAAATTAATTATTTGACATTTATTTACAAAAATATTTAATAAATAAATTAATTAACATATTTTAGTTTCTGATATTTTTATTATGAAAATTAATTATTGGTGAATTAAATAAAACAATTAAAACAAATTAAAACAAAAAAGAAAAGAAAAGGAAGTTAAAAATATAATACAAACATTGGGGGTGTCTGGCCCATTTGGGAGGTTTTTTTTTGAAGCAATTTGGCCCACTGAATCAAAGCCTCTTTTGACTTTCCATGTTTGAGTGCATGTGGTTGACTAGCGTGTACCATGGACTGCACGTTCTGGCCTTCAGATTGGTCTTGAAGCCACTTGTCAGGCCAGCGCATGAGGGTGTATGGTGAAGCCTTGAAGGAACGCTGCATAGAAATATGTTAAGAGAAAATTTATGAAACATGTGGGGGGACCTGGGAATCGAACCCAGGTCCCAATACCTGCAGGACAACTCATTCACCAACCAAGCCAACGCGTTTCTTTGTATACATAATGGATGATAATTATTATAAAGAAAAACAAGCGTTAGTGGTATGAACAAAGAAATCACGCGCCAGATTTGAATTGTCCAGTAACATCAAGCCACGTCCATCTTCTTCCTTGCTTTCCCTGTAATTATCAAACAAATAGCGGGGGTTTTAAACCCCCACTAAATGAGACCTGTAAAAATAGCGAATAGCACCTGGGTTAACATAAAAAGGGCGCGAAGTATTGGTTTGTCTTGTCTTGAGGTCACGAATTCAATGGCATAGGTTTTAAGGTCTAATTTTTCCATATGAGGAAAGCCCCAATTTAGAGCTTCTGAAACCCTAAGTTCCAACCATGGCAGATTTGGATACACGCATCATTAGTTCAATTAAATGGTACCATTCACTTCAAAACATCATTGTTAGTGTAAATCAACAATTAAAAAACATGAATAATGCATGGAAATTGAAAAACGATTATGGACATATTCAACAAAAGTGTGACTCTGTTCTACCAATTCTTGGAGTATGGAGACTGGAAAACGGTTGCAATCGATTCCTAGCAATGTCAGGAACGTATTAGGATGCTTTTCAAGCCTTGAATCGTCCTGTAACTATGAATTCAGTTTCCAAAATTTGGATGAAAAGTTGCAATTTGGTTATGGCCTCCTGAGCAATTTTTTGCGTGTGTATCAATTAGGTTTAGTCTTGTATATGTATCTGAACGTGATTAGGTCAAGAAAACAAGCCCAAGGTCCATGAATTTATGATTTCAATCTTTGATTTTTCCACATCTTTTTTCAATCTTTTTGCCATGGAAAACTTGCCAAATAGGGATGATCTTGTCCCCTTGAGATGATGCACGAAATCTTTTGCATATGTGGAAGATATTTGTTGCATTAAAAGATTTAAAAAGCATGATTTGATATTTTTCTCATATTTAGATCTAATTAAATGAATTAATATAAATAAAAATTCAATTAATTAATTAAAAATAAGAAAATAAATCCCTTTGAGCTTAATGGGTCGTGCATATGCTTTGGGTAATGATTCATGGAAGAATTTGTGGCCCATTAGCATTTTTGAAGCTTTTGAAGCAAAGTTGACTTTTCAAAGTTCTCAAAAATTTCCCAACTTCTCCAAGGCATATCTTGCTCAATTTTGAAGCTATGAACATGTTCTTGGACATTTTGGAAAGGTCTTGAAGTCCTCTAACCAATGCCTTTGGTCCCATGTCATTTTGATTTACCAATCTCAAGTTATGGTCTTTGACTTAAAGCGCCTTTTTGTTGACTTTTGAAAATGACCTATAATGTTGAAATTGATAACTTTTTGTGAGAGAATTTCTTGGACTTGAAGTATGAAGATGAGTTGTAGGAAATGTCATTCTCTTCAAAATGAGATTTGGATGGGATTTTTCTGATAAACCATGAGGAAGTTATGCCTTGGTCAATCTGCAGTTGACTTTTTTCAACTGTCCAAAAATAGAAACTTTTGCATCTTGAGACTTTTTGAGCCATGCTTTGAGAAATCATGATCAAGAATTGATCAAATGATGTTTGTGGCTTCAAAATAAGATGTTGACCAAAATTTTTACTTTTGACTATCAAATGACCATTTTGCCCCTGCAGTTGACTGTGAAGCATTTAGGGTTTTTGACTGTGCAATTTGATGCTGAGAGTCTTGAAACTTGGCATATGGATGCTTGACAATGTTTATGGGCATGTGGGACTTGATTGGACCCTTGGAAACCTCAACTTCTTTTTCAGAACCAAAACCCTAGTTTTGACTGTGTTAGGAGGCTATTGGACTGTGCAATCCTTGAGAGATTTTGAAACTTGATCTTGGCAAATCTTGAAGAATATGGGAGGGCAAATTTTGGGGTATAACAGTTGCCCCTGTTCAATCTTCTTAAACCTGAGGATGTAGATTGGCTGGCGTGCCTTTCATAGTCCGAAGGTGGAAGATGATTGAACACTAGAGTGCCCAGAAATTTGCACTCACATAGTAGAGTATCAGCAGTGTGATAGCGGGAATGGGCTTATAGATGCCATTTGGAGAGATGATGGATAGGAGGATGGGCTTATAGATGCCATCTAAGGACTGTTGGTATATGGATGGGCTTATACATGCCATCCAGGTGTCGATCGCGTAAGAGATTCCTTAGCGAGAACTTGCGTACCTGAGAAAGAAAGATAATTACCTGGCCTGTTACAGGGGTTGATCTTCAAACTTTTTATGTAGATGCGCCCTGGCTGGATACAGGTATCGAATCTTTAAACCTTTTATGTAGATGTGCCCTGGTCGGATACAAGAATCGAGTCTACAATTGATTACTCACAGATATGCCCTGGCTAGATACAGGAATCGAATCTGGAAATAGTCGTCAACAGATACACCCTGGCGAGATACAGGAATCGGATCTTCAAACTCTTCAGACGTACCCTGGCTGATTACAGGAATCGAGTCCGGAATTAGTCGTCAACAGATACACCCTGGCTGGATACAGGAATCGGATCCTCAAACTCTTCAGACGTACCATGGCTGGTTACAGGAATCGAGTCCAGAATTAGTCGTCAACAGATACACCCTGGCTGGATACAGGAATCGGATCTTCAAACTCTTCAGACGTACCCTGGCTGGTTACAGGAATCGAGTCCGGAATTAGTCGTCAACAGATACACCCTGGCTGGATACAGGAATCGGATCTTCAAACTCTTCAGATGTACCCTGGCTGGTTACAGGAATCGAGTCCGGAATTAGTCGTAAACAGATACACCCTGGCTGGATACAGGAATCGGATCCTCAAACTCTTCAAACATACCCTGGCTGGTTACAGTAATCGAGTCCGGAATTAGTCGTCAACAGATACACCCTGGCTAGATACAGGAATCGGATCTTCAAACTCTTCAGACGTACCCTGGCTGGTTACAGGAATCGAGTCCGGAATTAGTCGTCAACAGATACACCCTGGCTGGATACAGGAATCGGATCTTCAAACTCTTCAGACGTACCCTGGCTGGTTACAGGAATCGAGTCCGGAATTAGTCATCAACAGATACACCCTGGCTGGATACAGGAATCAGATCCTCAAACTCTTCAGACGTACCCTGGTTGGTTACAGGAATCGAGTCCGGAATTAGTCGTCAACAGATACACCCTGGCTAGATACAGGAATCGGATCTTCAAACTCTTCAGACGTACCCTGGCTGGTTACAGGAATCGAGTCCGGAAATAGTCGTCAACAGATACACCCTGGCTTGATACAGGAATCGGATCTTTAGTTGCGACCATTGATGGTAATCATCTTTGTATTGATCTTTCGTCCTGAAAAGACAAGACGTTAGTTGTATGCGATGTCATGATGTATGAGATGCGTGATGTTCTCAGAATAAAATGAGATTGTAGGTTCATGATGCGTGTATGCATGTTATAATGTATGAAGATATGATGTTTATGAATATATGTTTTGTCTAGGAAAATAAATCCTTGGCGAATGCCGGGAAGTTAAATCCTGGGCTGATGTTGAAGAATAGTGTTCTTTGTTTCCGCTGGGAGTGATGGTTGCAAGAATATCGATAGGAGCAGATGACTCCGTTGGGAATAAACTTGGCGAATAGATTACTCTGCGGGGAATGAACTCTGTGGGGAAAGAGAGGTACTTTGTTGAGGTTGATGATAACTCCGCTGGGGATACCGTTGTTATGTTGAAAGTTTTAATAGACTCCGTTGGGGATAGGAAGACTTCGCCGAGGACAATCTTTCCATGGCTTTTGGCTGAGGATAACCCAGTTATATCCTGGTAGGGAAATAACCTTTGAATAAAAAGTCCGGGAGACGCATTCGTACTCTGCAGGGGTAAGCTTCCAGAATCTACTGGGGATAAGCTTCCTGCTGGGGAGATGGATTGAACTCTTATGGGGAAACTTTTCAGATTGGACTGGGGAATGGCTCCACTGAATGTCTGGTATACCGCCGGGGAACAATCTTAGATCAAGATTACTGGGGATGCTTGTTAGGAATGTTTGTGTACTCCGTTGAGGAATGTTTGAGATCTGCGGGGAATAATTCGACTTCCTTATGGCTGACAGTATATTAACTCTGCTTGGGGAGAGTAAATTACTGATTTGCTGGAGATATTATGCCTTGTAGGGCTGATGGGCGACCAACTGCTTGAGGAAAATTGTTGAATCTTGGTGACTTCACTGGGGAATGAAGGTATCTGGGTTACATTCTTCAGCCGAACTTACCTTGGTACCTTGGTGGACGGAGCAATTAGATCGCTTAGACCGCTCATTATTACCCCTATTTCTAATGTTACCTGTAATTAATCCTTTGTTTTGCATGCAAATATTTATGAGTTAGCAATTAGTGTCAAATGCATATATCAGAAATTGAACATTGGACGTTCTTCACAAGACAAAACAGAAAAGGAAAACAATTGGCAATTGATCTGAAAATTGAATTTGTATTGACTTTTTGAATTTGCCTGTAAATAGGCGTTTATGTACAAGAGGCTGACGTCCTAGTAAGAGAACGCCGCCGAACAACAGAGTTTATACAATTTTGTGAAAAAGGGAAAACAAAACAGCTATGTGATAACGATAATCCCACTGGGTTTCAACTCTGCTATCGCCTTTATATCTTCGAGCATCTCATCACTTTGCTACTCGGTTTGAAGATGAAGCTGACTGATCTATGCCGTCTGAACTTGATGTCTAATACCGGATTCTGGATGCAAGCTGATCCAATGAGACATAGTATTAGGCTTTAATCCCTAACTTTTGCCTGGACCGCCCTTTCGGGTTTTCAGTCCACCGGGATACCCATTTTTGCCCAAGCCGCCTTTTCAGGTTTTCGACTTGCCGAGTGTACAGATTTTTTTATTTCATCCCTCATTTTTCCCGAACCCTTTTGGTTCGCCGGGAAGCCCTAATTTTTGCCTAGGTATGTCAACCTAGCGGGTCTTTTATCATGCGTAGTATCTTTTCACTATGTCTGCATTGGCGGGGTGAGGAAGGTCGTCACCGTCTATGGTGGTTAGGATCATGGCTCCTCCCAAGAACACATGTTTAACCACAAATGGCCCTTCGTACGTAGGGGTCCATTTGCCCCTGGGATCACTCTGAGGAAGGATGATGCGTTTGATTACCAGGTCCCCAACTTGATACTCTTGCGGTCTGATGTTCTTGTTAAATGCCTTGATCATCCGTTTTTGATACGTTTGACCATGACAAATAGCAGTGAGTCTCTTTTCTTCAATTAGATTTAATTGACCAAGTCGAGTCTAGATCCAGTCATCTTCGCTCAGATATGCATCCTTCATTATCCGGAGGGAGGGTATCTGCACTTCAATCGGTAAGACTGCCTCCATGCCGTAGACCAAGGAAAAGGGAGTTGCCCCGGTTGAAGTTCTTGCTGAGGTACGGTACCCATGAAGAGCGAACGGTAACATCTCGTGCCAATCTTTATAGGTCACTGTCATCTTCTGCACAATCTTCTTGATATTCTTATTTGCCGCTTCGACAGCCCCATTCATCTTCGGCCGGTAAGGAGAAGAGTTGTGGTGCTGTATCTTGAATTGCTTGCAGAGCTCAGTGATCATCTTGTTGTTAAGATTGGTACCATTGTCTGTAATGATCCTCTCTGGTACACTGTATCGACAGATCAGGTTATGCCGAATGAACCGTGCCACGACATTCTTGGTTACAGTAGCATAAGAAGCTGCTTCAACCCACTTTGTAAAGTAATAAATCGCTACTAGGATGAAGCGATGCCCGTTGGATGTCGTAGGTTTAATCTCGCCGATCATATCAATGCCCCACATTGCAAAAGGCCAAGGTGCTGTCAAGGCATTCAGAGGAACTGGAGGAACGTACACCTTATCTGCATAAATCTGGCATTTATGACAGGTCCGAGAATGTTGGTAACAGTCGGCTTCCATTGTGGACCAGAAATATCCTTCCCGAAGGATTTTCTTTGCCATGGTGTGTCCACTGGAATGTGTTCCGAAGGTACCTTCATGCAGTTCTGCCATGATTCTTTCTGCTTCAGCTTTATCCATACAACGCAGTAAGGTTGAATCATGGTTTCGCTTGTACATAATATCGTTGCTAAGGAAGAACTTTGCAGCGAACCTTCTTAGAAACTTCTTGTCATTGACTGATGCACCTTCAGGGTATTCCTGAGCTTCCAAGTACCTCTTCACCTCATGGTACCAGGGTTTTTCAGTTACCACTTCAGCCTCAAGATCACAACAATATGCCGGTTTGTCCAGTTTCCAGATAATGATCCGAGGAGCCTCATTATCCCACTTAACTTTGAACATAGAAGACATCGTAGCTAACGCGTCCGCCAACTGATTCTCCTCTCTTGGGAAATGTTCAAAAGTTATCTCTGTGAAGTGGGGGATCAATGTCAACACACATTCTCTGTAAGGAATAAGATTCGGATGTTTCGTATCCCACTCGCCTTTGATCTGATTGATCACGAGAGAGGAATCTCCGAAGACACTCAGAAACTTGATCCTTAAGTCAATTGCCGCTTGGAGACCCATGATGCATGCCTCATACTCCGCCATGTTGTTGGTGCAGTTGAAGCATAGTCGGGCAGTAAGTGGAGTATGAGTACCCTTGGGAGATATGATCACAGCGCCGATACCGTTACCCAAAGCGTTGGAGGCTCCGTCGAAGTGCATAGACCATCGGGATCCTTCCTCAGGTCCTTCATCCGGTCCAGGTACTTCACAATCAGTCACTATCATGATGCTCTCGTCCGAAAACTCGAAGTTTATTGACTGATAGTCGTCTACTGCCTGATGTGCCAAGTGGTCTGCCAATACACTTCCTTTGATAGCTTTCTGAGTCGTATACTGGATGTCATATTCTGTCAAGATCATTTGCCATCTTGCTATTCTCCCAGACAGAGCAGGCTTTTCGAATATGTACTTGATCAGATCCATTTTTGAAATCAACAGAGTAGTGTGAGTCAGCATATACTGTCTCAGCCGGCGAGTAGCCCATACCAAAGCGCAACAAGTTTTCTCGAGCAGTGAGTATTGGATCTCACAGTCGGTAAACTTTATGCTAAGGTAATAAATGGCGTGCTCTTTTCGGCCAGACTCGTCATGCTGCCCCAGCACATACCCCATCGAGTTGTCAAGTACTGTCAGGTATAGTATTAGAGGTCTCCCTTCAACCGGTGGCATAAGAATGGGTGGTTCTTGGAGATACTCTTTGATTCTGTCAAAAGCGGCCTGACATTCATCATTCCATCGTACTACCTGATCTTTCTTCAGCAGCTTGAAGATCGGTTCACAGGTGGCAGTTAGATGCGAGATGAACCGGGCAATGTAATTTAGACGTCCTAGAAAGCCTCTGACTTTTTTCTCTGTCTTAGGAAATGGCATCTCTTGTATGGCTTTAACCTTGGCAGGGTCCACTTGAATACCCTTGTCACTTACGACGAAGCCTAGCAACTTTCCAGATCTTACCCCAAATGTGCACTTGTTCGGGTTCAATCTCAGCTTGTACAACTTCAGACGGTCAAACAACTTCTGTAGATGGTCAAGGTGTTCCTCCTCAGTTTGGGACCTTGCAATCATATCGTCGATATACACTTCAATCTCATGATGGATCATGTCATGAAACAAAGCAACCATGGCACGTTGGTAGGTTGCCCCAGCATTTTTCAACCCGAAAGGCATGACCTTGTAGCAGAAGGTGCCCCACTGAGTAACAAAGGTAGTATTTTCCATGTCTTCAGGAGCCATCTTGATCTGATTGTAGCCTGAAAAACCATCCATGAAGGAGAACACCTTGTGCTGAGCAGTATTGTCAACCAGAACGTCAATGTGAGGCAGAGGGAAGTCATCCTTGGGGCTGGCCCTGTTCAAATCCCGGTAATCGACACACATTCTGACCTTACCATCTTTATTTGGCACTGGAACCACGTTGGCAACCCACTGAGGGTAAGAAGTCACTGCTAGAAACCCGGCATCAAATTGCTTCATAACCTCAGCTTTGATCTTCTCGGACATCTCTGGACGCATACGGAGGACCTTCTGCTTAACCGGAGGGCAGTCTTCCTTGGTGGGCAGGTGATGAACCACAATGTTGGTATCCAACCCAGGCATGTCTTCGTAAGACCAGGAGAAGATCTCCACATAATCATGCAGCATCTGAATCAAACGTTGTTTCACACTGAGCTCCAGATTGGCACCAATCTTAACTTCCTTTCTATCTGCCTCAGTACCCAGATTTATCGTTTCCACTGGCTCTTCATGTGGCTGAATGGCCCTCTCTTCCTGGAGTAACAGTCTTGCAAGCTCACCAGGCACTTCGCAATCATCTTCACCTTCGTCTTCGGCTAAGTTGATTGGATTTTCGAAGTCATAACTGGCAGTAGCAGAGTCGTTACCAGTGAGATCCAGAGTGGATTGGAACCTGTATGAGTGAGTGTGTGTAAATACAGCTGTTTTGCAATATAAAGAAAGGAAAGAAAGAAAGGGAGCACAAGATTTGAAATGCGAAAAAACGTCCAATGTCTTTATTCATGATATATGGAAATGACAGTTAATAAGCTCTCACAAATGAAGCCACGGTGCCCCGGGTAAGACATCGAGCCATAAAGTTTCAATTTATTGTTTATTACAAATAACAAACAAAGGAATTCATTACTGCGTAATAAAAGTAACAGGTATGTAGTCTTTTGCGGTCCAATTGTTCAGTCTACCGTCAGTCGTCGGTAGATCCAGCTATCAAACTCAGATTCCTCCGCATCGCCTTCGATAGCATTCACTCCCGGGTTGGTGATGAACACGGGAGGTCTTTCGATCTTTGCTTTGCGTACAGCCCTCTGAGCCTCTGCAGTAAAACCCAGCCCAAACTTGTCAGTCTTTGGTGTAAAATCAGGGAGCCTGCCCCAGTTAGCACATTCACCTTTCTCAATTACAGCTCGGGCGTCCTTTAAGGAGGCCATCTTCAAAGGAAAGTCTTCTTCAACCACTGTCTCAGCCGACGCCAATGTTGGAGGTACTTCTTCAAAATGTTGAAATGGGGTTTCAGTAAACTCCCCATCCATCTCAATATACCAGAACGAGTTCAAATGACTAACCATGTATTCTTCCTCCCCCTGCACAGTAACAATCTTCCCTCTGACAGGGTATTTGAGCTTCTGGTGTAGAGTGGAGGTCACAGCCCCAGCTTTATGAATCCAAGGTCGACCCAGCAAACGGGAATAAGATGGACGGATGTCTATCACATAGAACGTTGAATCAAAGACTTAGGAACCAACCCGAATCGGAATATCTACCTCTCCATGAACCATCCTCTTCGATCCGTCAAAGGCTCGGACCATGATGTTACTAGGCTTCAACTCCAGACCCTCACAATCCAACCTGTCCAAGGCCTTCTTGGGAAATACATTCAGTGAAGAACCGGTGTCCACCAATACGTGTGCAAGAGTAGTGCCCCTGCATTCAATGGAGACATGCAGGGCATCATTGTGGTTCCTTCCCTTGGTGGTCAGATTAGCATCCGAGAAACCCAAACCATTGTCAGCGGTCAAATTAGCCACACAGTCAGTGAATTGATCCGCAGATGTCTCCTGTGGCACATGGGCCGTCTTCAGAAATGAGATCAGGGCCTTGGCATGGGCCTCTGAGCACAGCAGCAATGATAGCATAGAGATCTTGAAGGGGGTATGCCCCAGTTGTTCAACGATGTTGAAGTCACTTTTCTTGATTATCTTAAGAATTTCCTCCATCTTTTGCTGGGAGGCTTCAACATTCACTATCTTCGGTGCCTCCATCTAGGCAGGCTCATCACCAATCCCTTTGCCCCGAGTGTCAGATGACTCGGCAGCAGGGGTAGAAACTGGATCAGGAGTGGAAACAGGCGCACTTGCAGGCGTTATTATAAGAGGTCTTCGGATGACTGGTGGTGCAATGTCAGGCGAGAAGAGCCTGCCACTGCGAGTGACTTTGGCGGGACCAGTGATGTTACTGATACTGGTACTGGTGTTGAACTCCTGCTTCACTCCAAGCACATACACATCTGCCCCATAGTGCCATGGGACAGCCTTATCAGACTTGTAGGGGATTGGCCCCGGAACAGTAATGGTTATAGGTGCAACAGACAAGATTTTGACGGGCTTCCTCGGGGGAGCCTTGGCAGGATTATTGAAGATGGTGACAACAGATACTTCTTCAGTGGGAATACTAGGAACAACGGTCTTCTTGAATAAAATCTCTTTGCTATCCATCAGGCTTTGGATGCCTGACTTCAGCAACGGACAATCAGTAGGGGAAACAGCACACAGAAGGCAACCCTTGTTACAACCCGGAAATAAACCGGCCAGCAACAAGTTCCTCTTAACAGTCAATAAAGGGGTGGCAACATCATCCACAGAAACTGCATACAAGTCTTCCTCAATAGCATTTACTCCATGCTGGGGCATAGGAGCGGTCACAACGTTGGGTCTTTCAGGTGCCTCAAACTGTATTTCCTTCGCCTCGATAAGGTCCTGCACCTTATTCCTTAGGGCCCAGCAATCATCAGTAGAATGCCCCGGGCTATCAGAATGATAAGCACAGCGGGCATTTGGATTATACTTGGGAGAGGCCGTGTTCACCACCTTCGGAGCCTCTCTGACGGTCACCAAGTTGGTCGATAGCAGTTGCGGCAATATCTGTGACAAGGTCATACTAAGCCGAGTAAATTCTCTTCTAGGTCTCTCATCCCTTGGTTGGTTAAGTTGCCGAGGAGCGGCAGCAGGCTTAGCAATTACCACCGCGTTGACAGCTTGGCGGCGTTCTGGTTTATTCTGCCTTCTAGGCCCATACACAGCACTGGCCTCCTTTTTGAAAGGCTTCTTCTCAGAACTTGAGGATGCACCTTTCTGAATTTTTCCTGATTTCAAACCAGCCTCTATCCTTTCCCCAGTCAGAATGAGATCTGTGAACCCTGCAGATGAATTACCGATGAGATGATTGAAGAACGGCCTGGATAGGGTCCCCAAGAACATGTCCACAAGCTCTCGTTCGGTTAATGGTGGCTGCACCCTGCCAGCCAGGTCCCTCCACTTCTGCGCATACTCTTTAAAACCTTCTCCCGATCCTAGCGACATACCCTGAAGTTGGGTACGTGTAGGAGCGAGGTCGGCATTATATTGATACTGCTTGTAAAAAGCAGTAGCCAAATCCTCCCAGTTACGAACCTTGGTTCCATCCAGCTGATAGAACCATTCGAGATGAGTCCCTGAAAGACTCTCCTGGAAGAAATGGATCCACAAGTTCTTGTCCACAGTATACGGCTGAATCTTCTGCACATAAGATCTGAGATGTAGCTTAGGGCAGGACGCCCCGTCATACTTTGCGAAAGATGGTGCTTTGAACTTGTGTGGGATGACCACACCAGAAGATAAACCCAAGTCTCCGAAATCTAAACCAGGAACTTGTTGAATTTCCATGGCATTCAGACGGTCTTCCAACTGCTTGTACTTGTCTTCAGCTGGAGGATACTGCTCCTCATTAAAATCAGTCTCGTTGTCAGAGACCACCAGGCTAGGGACTCTTCCCCCCTGGGGACTGCCTTTTCCTACAGAAGAACCAGTTTGATCAACCTCATTCTGCAGTGTGTTACCAAACCTCCGGCCAGTGTTGAACAATACAGTTCTCTTCTTCTTCTTCTTGACCAGCAGAGCCTTCAGCTCCTCTTGACCTTGGGCCAAACTCATAATCAGCTCTTGAAATTGGGCGTTCTGAGCCTGGAGGGCCTTGATGGACTGCTCGGTAGATGATTCAGGGTTCATGATGCTGAAATAAACAGCGAAGAACATTAAGCAACCTGAAAAGAAGAGTACCTGCTATGCACATGATGCATGATATGTGTTTATGCAATGCATTCAAGGGTTCGAAAGTTCAAGTTTGTTGTAGACAAAAAGGAACACACGTTATCATTAAGAAATAATTGTTCAATACATCAAATCCTCATGGGCAAAATATTACAAAGTAAATCAATCCCAGAAGACACTACGCATCCTCTTTGGAGCAATGTAAGTGTTAAGAGTCTTTTCCTCATGCAGTAGGCGGGTGAGCTCTAAGACCTTCTTCTCACTAGCATGTAGACTAGACTCAAGAGAATTCCGTTCTTTCTTAAGCTGAATCCAACTCTTCTGCATTTCTTCCCAGGATGTAGGCATGTCAGGATGCTGAATGGTGTAGGACACCTCTCCTTCTGAAACTGGCTCTTAGATCACAGGGAGAACATGAGGATATGGCATCACTAACTTCTAGGAGCGGGCTCGTACCCACTTGAGATAAGGTTCCAACGGGATGGAGTTCCTGTGCCCCAGTGTCTTGCTGTCTATCTTGTTGGGCATCCTCCAAGCTCTGATAAATCTCTGGCGAAGTCCTTGCGCATCATTATCGAAGTCAAAAACTATGTCAGGAATTAACATGTCATGAGGGTCGTCCCTCCGAGCATAACCAAACTGTCTCCAAGCCAGGCACGGGTTGTAAGTAATACCTCCTCTGATTCCAAGTAAAGGAACATTAGGAAACTCCCCGCAACGATCAATGATAGTGACATCCTCTCTGGACCGAGAGCACCAATGTATATCTGCATATGTAAGAGTCATCAATCATTGTGACCATCTCAAACCCCGCTCATTCTTCAAAACCGATTGTGGAAGGTGCGAAATAAACCACCTTCCCAGGAGAGGAGTGCAGCACATAAGAACACCTTTTTTTCTCATGGTTCGAGTGTAACATGAGTGAAGGATGTCCCCAAGCAACGTAGGTATAGGATTCCTAGACATGAAGATCTGGATAGCGCTGATATCTATAAGCTGATCGGGATTCGGGAACAAAACCAATCCATAGACAAGGAGGGCCACAACTTCTTCAAAAGCTTGTAGGTCAAGGGAGTTCCAACATTCTTGGGCCTTCTCAAACAGAAACCTGGCTAAGAAACCTTTGATACCACTTCTAACTTCCCAATGTCCCTTGATGTCAGATGGTTGTAGGTGTAAGGCTTTAGCAATCTCTTCAAGTTTGGGTTCCTTTTCCGTACTGTTGTAGGGTAGTTGACTAAGGATAGGGATCTTCAGAATCCGGGAGAACTCTTCCAATGTAGGCACCAGTTGATAATCCAGGAAAGTAAAACAGTGGTGCAGAGGGTCGAAGAACTGGAAGAGGACCTTTATCATATCTTCTTCAATGTTGGTGTTGACCAAGCTGATGAGTCTTCCATGCCTCTCACTGAAAGAAGAGCTCTCGGGAATCCTGGATATAAGTTCCTTAAGCTGAGGAGGGATCCTTACAAGGCTGATCTGAATTGTCTTTCTGCGAATAGTTTCCATGTCCTACAAAACAAGAACAAAGATGAAGATTCGAACCCCTGAAATGGTTAGTCAATGCATATGATGCTGTATGATGTTATGATGCTATGAGAAAGCACACCACAAATATTCACAAGAAGCAAACATGGTAAAGCACACAAGTCACACCACATCTCTTAGAGTTTAGGCCAGCATGGGGTCTAGGTACTACCCTCTTGAAGTTGGTGGGCTCAAAACCTGTCATATCAGAAGTAACCGGGTTCTAAGGGTCCCAATATCATTGGATTGTTTTCATTGTTCATCGTTTCGATTTAGCCACTGAACTGGCGACCGAAATATTCCAAGAAAACAACCCTCAATTGAGTGTAGTATCGAGTATCAACCAACCTCGTACTGCACCAAAGTCAGTTATCTCACTACCCTAAAGAGGCCAAGATGGTTCAATTAAGGTTCCTAAGGTCAGTTGATGCTTCATGACACCACACGGCGGCCCCGTACTCTCCTTGACTGAACTCAAGGGTTACCGGTACACACCAAAGTTCCACATCAACGTAGCAGACTGCTTCAACCATGTCGGTATACCCCGCACAGTTCCCTCACAGCCTTGTTGCTACTTTCTAAGAAGGTATCCCCCAGATCCGGGTTAGGATATATAGAACTCCCAAGACAGTACTCACAATAATAAAGCAAACAATTTCAGCCAATTGAAAACACAAGTGATCTTAGTCCTAAGGTACACCTCACTTTATAAGAGTCCCCAACAGATTCGCCAGTTCTGTGATCGGTGGAAATAGAACTGATTGTTTTAAAGCTGGTTCGCGAAATATCACGGTAAGTAAGAGTCGCCACCGTCTTTTATTTTCTCCAACAAGGAAAGGACAAAAGCACAATAAAATTCCTTTTTGAGATGTTTCTCGGGTTCGGGAGGTAGATTATAGAAAGGGAAGGTGTTAGCACCCTTTCTATCCGTGGTTATCCACGGGCTCTTAGGTACTTGCTCACTATATTTTCAAAAGAGTTTGCTTTTCAAGTGTGTGTGGGTTTTGAAAAAAGTTTGTTTGAAAAATTTCTAAGTAACTCTTGTATCTGTCCTCAAGAGTGTGTGAAATATTTGTTTGAAAACTTTTTGAAAGTGTTAGTGTGAAAAGTTATTTTGTTTGTTTTGAGAGAGCAAGTACCCAGGAGAAATCTACCTACTCTAAGGAATTAGGCTGTGTAAGAGTCCTTTAGCCAGTATTATCCCACTATTGAGGAGTAGGTAGCACCGTCGTTGGAGTTATTCGGGTCAATTCGATTATAGGGACATGTGTGGTCACCAAAGCAATAGTAGGACACCTTAGAAGCTACCCTTATGCCATTGATCCTTTTTAATTTGAGGCAATTTTTCCGAGGCAACTGGATCATGGACATAAGGACTTACTAAAACGTCCTATACTCGACGACCACGTTCCGAAGGCAACAGGTGAGGCGTACCCTAAGAGTGGTGTGTGAATTTGTGTGTTATTTTCGTGTTAAGCTTATCTTTGATCATGGTATCGTGAGCTACGCTTGTTTTTAATTAGCCATTCATTCTTTCATGCAATTAGAATTTAAAAGTGCGGAAATTTAAATGCGGAAAGTAAAATCCTACGCTATTACAAGGCGCGGGTCTATACATCGCCAAATTACAAAGACCCATTTTAATAAAAGATGCGGAAAGTAAATAAATTCCTAATTACTATTACATAGCTTGAGCAGTTACATAATATTCACAAGAAAATAAAATAACGTGCGAAAAGAATAAAAATAGAACGTTCGAGGGCGTTGGACCCTTTTGAAATTAAATTGAATTAAAATTTAATTAATTATTTAATAAAAGGAAAGAAATGTTTTGTGTGTTTTTGGTATTTAATGAAAATAAAGAAAGTTGAAAATCAAGGGAAACCCTAATTCTAAGTTGTTTTTAATTGTTAATGAAAAATATTAAAGTTTAACCTAATTTACTAAATAATTAATGTACATGTTTATTTACAAAATATTTAGTAATTAATAATAATAATAATGATGAGAAAATTATTTATTAAAAAAAATGATGAAAAGGTTAAAAACCCTAATTTCTACATATTTTAATTTATTAAGAAAAAGATTAAAGTTTTAAAACCTAATTTACTAAATTAATTATTTGACATTTATTTACAAAAATATTTAATAAATAAATTAATTAACATATTTTAGTTTCTGTTATTTTTATTATGAAAATTAATTATTGGTGAATTAAATAAAACAATTAAAACAAATTAAAACAAAAAAGAAAAGAAAAGGAAGTTAAAAATATAACACAAACATTGGGGGTGTCTTGCCCATTTGGGAGGTTTTTTTTGGAAGCAATTTGGCCCACTGAATCAAAACCTCTTTTGACTTTCCATGTTTGAGTGCGTGTGGTTGACTAGCGTGTACCATGGACTGCACGTTCTGGCCTTCAGATTGGTCTTGAAGCCACTTGTCAGGCCAGCGCATGAGGGTGTATGGTGAAGCCTTGAAGGAACGCTGCATAGAAATATGTTAAGAGAAAAATTATGAAACATGTGGGGGGACCTGGGAATCGAACCCAGGTCCCAATACCTGTAGGACAACTCATCCATCAACCAAGCCAACGCGTTTCTTTGTATACATAATGGATGATAATTATTATAAAGAAAAACAAGCGTTAGTGGTATGAACAAAGAAATCACGCGCCAGATTTGAATTGTCCAGTAACATCAAGCCACGTCCATCTTCTTCCTTGCTTTCCCTGTAATTATCAAACAAATAGCGGGGGTTTTAAACCCCCACTAAATGAGACCTGTAAAAATAGCGAATAGCACCTGGGTTAACATAAAAAGGGCGCGAGGTATTGGTTTGTCTTGTCTTGAGGTCACGAATTCAATGGCATAGGTTTTAAGGTCTAATTTTTCCATATGAGGAAAGCCCCAATTTAGAGCTTCTGAATCCCTAAGTTCCAACCATGGCAGATTTGGATACACGCATCATTAGTTCAATTAAATGGTACCGTTCGCTTCAAAACATCATTGTTAGTGTAAATCAACAATTAAATAACATGAATAATGCATGCAAATTGAAAAACGATTATGGACATATTCAAGAAAAGTGTGACTCTGTTCTACCAATTCTTGGAGTATGGAGACTGGAAAACGGTTGCAATCGATTCCTAGCAATGTCAGGAACGTATTAGGATGCTTTTCAAGCCTTGAATCATCCTGTAACTATGAATTCAGTTTCCAAAATTTGGATGAAAAGTTGCAATTTGGTTATGGCCTCCTGAGCAGTTTTTTACGTGTGTATCAATTAGGTTTAGTCTTGTATATCTATCTGAACGTGATTAGGTCAAGAAAACAAGCCCAAGGTCCATGAATTTATGATTTCAATCTTTGATTTTTCCACATCTTTTTTCAATCTTTTTGCCATGGAAAACTTGCCAAATAGGGATGATCTTGTCCCCTTGAGATGATGCACGAAATCTTTTGCATATGTGGAAGATATTTGCTGCATTAAAAGATTTAAAAAGCATGATTTGATATTTTTCTCATATTTAGATATAATTAAATGAATTAATATAAATAAAAATTCAATTAATTAATTAAAAATAAGAAAATAAATCCCTTTGAGCTTAATGGGTCGTGCATATGCTTTGGGTAATGATTCATGGAAGAATTTGTGGCCCATTAGCATTTTTGAAGCTTTTGAAGCAAAGTTGACTTTTCAAAGTTCCCAAATATTTCCCAACTTCTCCAAGGCATATCTTGCTCAATTTTGAAGCTATGAACATGTTCTTGGACATTTTGGAAAGGTCTTAAAGTCCTCTAACCAATTCCTTTGGTCCCATGTCATTTTGATTTACCAATCTCAAGTTATGGTCTTTGACTTAAAGCGCCTTTTTGTTGACTTTTGAAAATGACCTATAATGTTGAAATTGATAACTTTTTGTGAGAGCATTTATTGGACTTGAAGTGTGAAGATGAGTTGTAGGAAATGTCATTCTCTTCAAAATGAGCTTTGGATGGGATTTTTCTGATAAAACATGAGGAAGTTATGCCTTGGTCAATCTGCAGTTGACTTTTTCAACTGTCCAAAAATAGAAACTTTTGCATCTTGAGACTTTTTGAGCCATGCTTTGAGAAATCATGATCAAGAATTGATAAAATGATGTTTGTGGCTTCAAAATAAGATGTTGACCAAAAAATTTGACTTTTGACTATCAAATGACCATTTTGCCCCTGCAGTTGACTGTGAAGCATTTAGGGTTTTTGACTGTGCAATTTGATGTTGTGAGTCTTGAAACTTGGCATATGGATGCTTGACAATGTTTATGGGCATGTGGGACTTGATTGGACTCTTGGAAACCTCAACTTCTTTGTCAGAACCAAAACCCTAGTTTTCACTGTGTTAGGAGGCTATTGGACTGTGCAATCCTTGAGAGATTTTGAAACTTGATCTTGGCAAATCTTGAAGAATATGGGAGGGAAAATTTTGGGGTATAACATTATCCAGTCGAAGTTAATTCAAGACCTTCTCTGGCTCAGTCAGATCGACACTAAGATCTCCCTGATTCTTATTCCAGTTGAAGATATTCCAAGACTTTCGTCTGGCTCAGTCAAATAGATTCTAAGATTTTTCTAATTCTTATCCAGTCAAAGTTAATTCAAGACCTTCTCTGGTTCAGTCAGATTGACACTAAGATCTCCCTGATTCTTATTCCAGTTGAAGATATTCCAGATTTTTGCTGTTTCAGATAAATCTCTCAACGGTTTATTTTGTTTCACTTCCAAGACTTTTACCGGTTCAGATAAATCTCTCAACAGTTTATTCTGATTCACTTCCAAACCTTTACTGTTTCATATAAATTTCTCAATGATTTATTCTGATTCATTTCTGGACTTTTACTGTTTCAGATAAATCTCCCAATGGTTTATTCTGATTCATTCTCTATTCAGATCCAGTTTAACTTTCCGTCAACAATCACTTTTGGATGGCATCTTTAAGCCCATTTCCATGAGCCATCTCTACAGCACGTCATTAAGATCCCCAACGGAGCTAAAAACTCGAAATACATTTCCCCGACGGAGCTAAGTTTCAAACCTTTAATTCCCATCAGAGTTAAAACTTCAAACTCCCAATCCACAGCGGAGCAAAAACTTTGAACTACAGACCCTCAGCAGAGATGAAACCTACTTTCCCAGTCAAGTTAAATTTCCAACTATCAATCCCCAGTGGAAACCATTCAGTTTTCCCCAGATTCCCCAGCAATTTGTCTTAAAATATGAGAATCAACCAGATAACAGTTAACTTTTGTTTCAACCCGAACTCCTGATATCCCCGTCAGAATGAAGATTCTCATTCTTGACTCCCAATATATTGGCATACACACAAACTTCTGATATCCCCTTTAGAATGAAGATTCTCATTCTTGACTCCCAGTAGATTGGCATACACCCAAAATCCTTATATCCCCGTCAGAATGAAGATTCTCATTCTTGACTCCCAATAGATTGGCATACACCCAAACTCCTGATATCCCCGTCAGAATGAAGATTCTCATTTTTGACTCCCAGTAGATTGGCATATACCCAAACTCCTGATATCCCCGTCAGAATGAAGATTCTCATTCTTGACTCCCCAGTAGATTGGCATACAACCCAAACTCCTGATCTCTCCAGCAGGATAGCTACTCGCTATCAGTATAGCTACTCCCCAGAGTTTTCATTTACTCTCTAGCAGGAAGCCTTCTTCCCCACAGAGTTTTTACTCCCCAACAGAATGAAGATTCTCATTCTTAACTCCCCAGCATGAATTTGTCAGAATTTTTAATCCCCTGCAGATCGAAGATTATCATTGACCACTCCTCAACAGATTGAAGATTCTCATTCTTAATTCCCCGCAGAAGCCATCAAAGTCTTCCTTATTCTCCAGCAGATCAAGGTTCTCCTTTGTTTAATCCCCGGTAGAGATCGCCAGAGTTTTCCCTATTCCCCAGCCGAGTAAGGATTCCCATTATTTAACCCCCGGTAGAAGTCTTCAAAGTTCTCTGGATTCCCCAAGCAGGAAAATCGTGAAGGACTCTCACATCCCCACAGAAGTTGTCAAAGATTTTGAATCTCCAAGCAGCGGTCAAGAATTTATTTTCCCCGGCAGCAGTCAAAGATTTTATTATCTCCAGCTATCAAGGATTTATTTTCCTCAGCAATACAGCGAATCAGCTTACATGCGCATACATTACACTCATATATCATAAACATTGATAAAATACATATATTGCATCATACATTTCATGCAACATAACTTTGTGTTTCAGCTAACATTTTACCCTTTTCAGGATAAGATTAACAAGCTACCAATACAGAATTCAGATACAGCTTAGAGATGCTCTAGACACGGATGCTATTCTATTGCTTATTCAAATACAGAATTCAGTTACAGCTTAGAGATTCTCCAAACACGGATGCTATTCTATTTCTTATTCAGATTCAAAGTTCAGTTACAGCTTAGAGATGCTACAGACACGGATGTTATTCTATTGCTTATTCAGATTCAAAGTTCAGTTACAACTTAGAGATGCTCCAGACACGGATGCTATTCTATTGCTTATTCAAATACAGAATTTAGTTACAGCTTAGAGATGCTCCAGACACGGATGCTATTCTATTGCTTATTCAGATTCAAAGTTCAGTTACAACTTAGAGATGCTCCAGACACAGATGCTATTCTATTGCTTATTCAGATTCAAAGCTCGGATACAACTTAGAGATGCTCCAGACACGGATTCTATTCTATTGCTTATTCAGATTCAAAGCTCGGATACAGCTTAGAGATGCTCCAGACACGGATGTTATTCTATTGCTCATTCAAATTCCAACTACCAGATACAGTTCAGATACGTTCTAGACGCGGATACCATTCTGATACTCGTTCTTCTGACTTATAACTTGCAGTTCAACAAATAGTCTTGGATGGCATCTTTAAGCCCATCTCTAACAAGATTCTATCACATCTCCAAATGGCATCTTTAAGCCCATTTCCTCAACTATACTTTGACGAGTGCAAATTTACGGGCACTCTAGTGTCCAATCATCTTTTACCTTCGAGTCACGAACGACAAACTCGCCAATCTAACTCTTTAGGTTCAAGAAGATTGAATAGGGGCAGCTGTTGTACCCCAAAATTTTCCCTCTCATTTTATCAAGATTTCCCCTCACAAGACTCTTTGGACTCCAGACAGGATTAGGGTTTGCTCTGCTCAAGACATCTCCTTGCACTATTGACCTGAAATTAGGGTTTGAGTTTGCACAAGGATTTTTGGACTTCCAATGCCTCATGTGACTTTCATACTTCATGTTGGACCCCTAAGATTGCTCATACCAATTTTCAAGCTTTGAATCACATTTTTGCCCAGTCAATTGGACAGTTGACCTAAAAATCAGCTGTATTGGGGGAAAAGTCAACCATGGCCAATTTACAGTTGACCCTCATAATTTTTTATCCACATCAACATTATAGACTCATATGAACCATTTGATCAAGTTTGGACCACAACTCCTCAAAAAATCTGATCAGATCATCAAAAGGGCAAAATGGTCATTTTTAGGGTTTTGATTGTAGAAGGGAAATTTCTATTTTTTAGTCTAGCCAGTGGCAAATTGGTTTCAAGCATGGTTTCAAGGACTCAATGGCATCATCTTGACCTAATCACAAGGTTCAAAAGATCTCAAAAGCATTGGATTGACAGATGAATTTTCCAGTCAACTGATCAAAAATCAATTGTACGTTGAAAAGTCAAACTTTGACTTTTTGGTCAAAATCAAGTGCCAAGGGTCATTTTTCATCAAGATGTGTCAAAACATGAAACTTGTTCATCAAGAAACCTAATTTTGGAAATTAGGGTTTAAAATGGAAAATTTTCATAACTTAGAAATTTTCTTAGTTATAAAAATTTCTTATTTTTTCCCAACTTTTCCCAACTTTTTCACCATGATGCAATTGAATTAAAAGAAAACTTCCAACATGAAAGTTGTAGTCCTCCACAAAATATAAAACTTTGATTTAAAAAGTTTTCCAAAAAGATGCTTGGATCTCAAGTTATGAATTTGTGAATAGGGGTCCATGAAACTTTTAACTTAGTGAAATTTTGCCCTAGCTTAGGCAGGATTTTGACCTATCTTCATGGCAAATTTTCACCTAGTTCCAAGTGGAATCTCAAAATTCATTTCAAAGATGGATTGTAGAGCATGTTACAAGCTTTCGAAAATGTCAAAGAACTTTCCAAGATCATTTATGGTTAGGGAGAATCGAAGGAATGAAAATGGTCATTTCTCACTTTTGTCCATGACATTTTTCACATTGGCACAAGTTGCAAATCAGTTTGGATCATGCTTGTACTTGTTTTACAGGACTTAATCATTTCCACACTCCTTAATTAAATTCAAATACATTGGACAAAGCATTGTTCTGAGTCATGGAGCATTACACAAAGAGTTATTCTAAAAATGGCAAAAAGGTTACAATATTACTTTGATAAAGTTCACTTTTGGCAATTTTGTTTATCTTGAGCCATGGACCCAATTTCTTGCTGCAAACAAAGTCCATAAACTTAAGGCAAAGTACACCAACTATGTGCAGCTAAGGAGCAGGCCTGTACAGGCTTTGGCTTTGTCAACTCAACCTTTTCTTCAAAAATAAGCCAACTTGCAAAAGTGAACATAACTTGAAAATCTGATAAGAGCAAGTCTAAGTCTCATTTCAAACAAGCTCAGCATATTGTAACAAAGCCAAAACACGATTGCCATCTAAAACACCCTTAAGCACAATAACACCAACTTCTACCCAAAACAGGGCAAGCTCTACAGAACTCAAGCCATCTCCATATTGCCTCGTGCGTTTTTTTTGAACCACTTCAGATACATTCCATACATCACACCTAAGTTGTCCAAGCCCTTCTCAAGCAACCGTAACTTCATTTTCAAGCTTCACCATTTTCAATTTCTGAGTTTGCAGGTTGAGTTCTATAGGGAGATTCAAGCCATTTCAAAGCAAGTTAAGCATTGGGAAAGGTCAAGGGAACTTCAAGCAAGCTCAAAAAACCTTCAGGCCTCACTCACAACTCCTACACTGCCATATTCGAACTTGACTGAACAAGGTAATTTCCAACTTTCTATCTCCTTATTTAGACATCCTTAGGCTTAGGTTTGTGAAGCAAAAATGTAGTCTTTAATGTCCTTGAGCTGTACATATGCGTAGATTTCATTTATATTAACCAAGCTAGGAGAATTTGGATGTTGAAGTTGCTGAAAAAACTAGGTCATAAATTAGGGGCACTGAAATTCTCCATGGTTTCTTAGAGTTAGATCAAGTTTTTTATATGGTTGGAATCGTGATTTAACAAGCTACAAGTTTCATGTTGCAAGATTTCATTTTTAAGCAGGTATGCAGAAGTTACAAGTTTGTACATGGCGCGCACATTTTTTTGTCTGAAGGACAAGGATGAAGTGATATTAGGCTGGGCCTGGCTTGCTTGACTTTTGACACCCCCCTGCTTACTTTTTGCACCCCCTTGGCCCATTTATTATATTTTGTATTATTTTTCATTTCTTTTGTGATTTCTGACTTTATTATTTTTTTCTAAATATTAAAAATCACCAAAAATATTTTCTTAATTTTTATATTTTTATTTTATTATTTTTATTATTTTTTATGACAAAAAATAGTTTATTAGGTTAAATACCTTTATTTTCTTAATTAAAACTTGTAAATAATATTTAAAATACTTACATATTTTTATTTTATTATATTATACACTTAAAATATTATTTTCTCACATATTTTATTTTTTAACATCTTTGTATATATTTTTATTTATTATCTTGTACATAAATAATAATAGGATATATATATTTTCTTTTAAAACAAAATTAGGGTTTCTACCCTTTCCAAAAATAATCATTTTTATTTTCTTATTTTTAAAGACATAAATAAATTTATTTTACATACATAAAATAAATACAAATTTTTTTTTTGCATATTTATATTTTATTGCATATTTAAATAATTGTCCATTTATTTATTTGTGCAATATTTCAATTTGGTTGTAATAATAGTTTTAGGGTTTTATTTTGAGCAATACTCCCCTATTCAAACTTGTATCTCCCTTCCCATAATATTGTTGTAATAGTCTTAGATTTACTTTTACGCATTTTATTGCTTTATATGCATGATAGTAAGATTAGGGTTTTGTATGCAAAGACCAAAATCAAACAAATAGCATGACTAAACACAAGACAAAAATGCATGAAAATGACAACACAATGCACACAAGCACCCCTAGGGTTTCATCCACTTTGTCACCTTAAAATGGCCATGGTATGCATGTTAGGTATCTTGGCAAAACAAAACAAAATAAAAGATCATAGTCCCTCGATGACGCTATCTTGGTTGCCTAAACAAAAATGATCTAGTCCCTCAAAAACTTGCTAAGATACTTAGCACCATTGCTATCATGGTCATACGATGACCCACGCCCATCCCGTTTAACATCCAAAGATAGGGTTGTTTACCAAATACAATGGTAAAACAACAATGTCAAAAGGGTTAAAAATGTGTAGGAAAGATCTTTGAGTAGGGTAGACAACTCCTAGTTACTTGATCAAACTTGCAAACCATCCTTGCTATTTTCAAAAATACACAACACAATTTCAAAACATTTTCCAAACAAACTTTAAAACATTGAAATATTTTTCAAAAGACAAACACCTTTGTATATATTCAAACAAGAATCATTACAAAGGTTGCCTAAACAAATGCCTCTTTTCAAAATACTTTCAAAACCACACACAAAAGCACCATTTCAAACAATTGAAAAGCAAAAGCAAGTGATCTAAAATAAGTAACTAAGAGCCCATGGAAAACCATGGATGAAAAGGGTGCTAGCACCTTCCCTTTTCATAATCTACCCCCTGAACCCAAAAACAATCTCAAAGGTCTTTCCTGTGATTTTTTACCTTTCCTTTTGGATAAAATAAAAGTCGGTGGAGACTCTTGCTAAACCGCAACATTTGCAAACACAAACGCAAAACCTCAAGTCAGTTCTCCCACCGCATCACACATGTGTTTCTTTTTGTCTAAAACAAACTTAAATCTTAGAAATCCTTGAAAACATTGGATATGCACATATCATTCATCATAACATAAACAGGTCTTTTACAACAAGTCTCCTCATCTCTCTACTGTTTATTCAGTAAGATGGATATCGAATAAATAGTGAAAGATCTACAAGCTCAGAACACGCAGTTTCAATAGTTGCTCATGACCCTAGCCAAGGGGCAAGAAGAATTGAAGACTCTGCTAGCTGAGGAGAGGAAAAAGAAAACAAAGAAGGTAACTGGAGTCTTAAACACGGGGAGAAGATTTCAGGGGCAGACAAGAAGGACTTTGAACTTTGCAATAACTTCCGGTGAAGGAGAAGGGAAGGGCAAGGAAACAGCTGTCCCGTCAGAATCAGAAGAAGAGGAGGAAGAAGAGGAAGACTACTCTGAGGAACAATATCCTCCAGCTGATGACAAGTACAAACATCTCAAAGAGCGTTTGAGCGTGATGGAAATACAAAAGGTGCCAGGCTTAGACTTTGAAGAATTGGGACTAGTGTCGGGGATTATGATTCCTCCGAAATTCAAAGTGCCTACATTTGCAAAATATGATGGAGTGTCATGCCCTAAAATGCATCTACGATTATATGTGAGAAAAATCCAACCCCACACCGCTGATAAAGACTTATGAGTGCATTTTTTCCAAGACAGTTTGTCTGGAATACAACTCGACTGATTTTACCAACTAGAAAGAGTCAACGTCCACAATTGGAAAGATCTTACCACAACTTTCTACAAGCAGTATCAATACAATGCCGATATGGCGCCTACCCGTACTCAACTCTATAGTATGGCCATGGTTTCCAATGAAGGTTTCAAGGATTACGCACAAAAATAGAGAGATTTGGCTGGAAGAGTTCAACTCCCTATGTCTGAAAGGGAATTGGTAGACATGTTCCTAGGCACTTTGCCTGGTCCCTTTTTCAACCATCTCATTGGAAGTTCGTCTGCAGGCTTTACTGAACTAATACTGACCGGAGAGAGGGTGGAAGCTAGCATAAAAAGTGGAAAGATTCAAAAGGATTCATCTTCTTCTACAGCTGTGAGGAAGCCTTTTATTAGGAAGAAAGAGGTAGCTGTTGTATATCCATAAAGAAACCAAGAGAGGGTCGAACGCCGACCAATGGTGGGGGCTGTTATGATTCCAAAGCCTACGTCTGAGCAACAAAGAAGTAATCAACCAAGGGTGGAAAGGCCAGTTAGGCAATTCATCAAAATTAACATAAATCTGTCTCAAGTATTACCGCATCTTCTGAGATCCAACTTGGAAAGCTTGAAAGAGGCTCCGAAAAATCCCAATACAACATCCCCTCATTATCACCCCAATGCCCGTTGTGAATATCACTCTGAAAGTCCTGGCCACGATACCAATAATTGTTGGGCCTTGAAGAAAAAAAATACAAGACCTCATTAAAGCAAAGGAAATTGAGTTTAATGCGCCCGAGAAGCCAAATGTCATTTCTGCTCCCATGCCTAGACATGGTCACAATACCAATGCTATTGAAGAAGATTTGTTTGTTACCATAGTTGATAAACTCATGACTCCACTTCTGACCATTAAGATAAACTTGTTGAAAGCCGGTGTGTTCCCGGGCTTAATAAATTTTGCCATCTCTGCTTGTCCTCACCAACTGATTGCCCTTTTTGAAAGAAGGTGTGATACGGTGGAAGAACTGACTAGATGTTTTGCGTTTGTTTTCGCAAATGTTTCGGTTGAGCAAGAGTCGCCACCGACTTTTTATTTTATCCTAAGGAAAGGTTTAAAAAGCACAGCAAAAACCTTTGAGATATTTCGTGGGTTCGGGGAGTAGATTATACAAAGGGAAGGTATTAGCACCCTTTCTATCCATGGTTATCCATGGGCTCTTAGGTACTTGCTTAGATCAACTTGCCTTGTTTTTCAATTGTTTGAAATGGTGCTTTCAATTGTTTGAAATGGTGCTTTGTGTGTGGTCTTGAAAATGTTTTGAAAAAGATGCCTTGTCTAGGCAACCCTTGTAACAATTATTTACTCGAATGTTTTACAAAAGGTGTTTGTCTTTTTGAAAAGATGTTTCAAGGTTTTTTTTGAAAGTTGTTTTGAAAGTGTAGTGATGTGTAGTTTGAAAAATAGGCAAGTGTTTTTGTTTTGCAAGTTGACAAGTACTTAAGAGCTATCTACCCTAAAGTTCTCAAAGATCTTTGCTATGTTTTAACCCTTTTAACAATTTTGTTCCACCATTGCATTTGGTGGACAATCTTGTGTTAGGATGTTAACGGGATGGGCGCGGGTCATCGCTTAGACCATAATTGCAATGGTGCCAAGTATCTTTGGGCAATTTTTCCTTTAAGGGACTTGATCATTTTTAGGCAACTTTCGAAAGCGTCAACGAGGGACTATGATCATTTATTTGTTTTGTTTTGCCCAAAGAGACCTAACATGAAATATGGCCCATTATTGAAGGCAACAAGTGGAATACCCTAGGGGTGCAAGTGTGATTAGTGTTGTCCATTTTCATGCTTGTTTATCTTGAAATTAGGTCAAACTATTTTGGTTAATTGATTTGCATACAAACCCTAATTCTAGCATGGTATATTTAGAAAGCTTTAAAATGCAAAAAATAAAGTTCCTAAGTTATTACAACACAATATATGGGAAGGGGAGTACAAATATTCAAATGGGGGTATTTTGACAAGGAATTTAAACCTAACTATTACATCAAAATTGAATTATACAAATTATTTAATATACAATAATTAAATAAAAATGGAATAAATATGCAAGATGCAAAAAAAATGTTTTTTATATGTATGAAAAAAAGTGTTTTTTATATGTCAAATAAAAATAAAAAGTATTAATTTTTGGAGTTTTTATGTATTTAGGGCAAAACCCTAATTTTGCAAATAAAAGGTATTTATTGTTTAATATATACAATGTTTATTAATTATGTACAAAAATAAAATAAAAATGAAGTATACTTGTAAAAAAGTAATTTTTGAGATCAAATATTAATAAAAAAATAAAAATGTATTACTTTTATATTCTTTCCTAAATATACTAATAAATATATAAGTATTTATATTATTTACTAAATATATATTATATATACAAAAATAAACTATTTAATATTTATTAAAAAAAAAGTATATTTTATGTAAAATGTTTTCAAGAGGTAATATAAAATAAAATCAGAAAATAAACATGTTTGCATTATTTTTTAGTATTTTGAATAAGAGTATATCTATATATTTATTTATGTACAAATGCCCATTTAAACAAATAAATGCCTAATAAATACAAAAATGGTTTAAAAAATAATTTTTATATTTTTAATATTATGAGAAAAAATAAATAAGTCAGAACAAAAAAGAAAAGGTCAAAAAATCATAAAAATAAGCATAATGGGCCAAGAGGGTGCAAAAGTAGAACTGAGGTGCAAATAGGAGAAACAACCAAGCCCAGCCCAAAAGGGTTGTCTTCAACCTCCAGACTGTTTGAACATGAACAAAAACGCGCGTTTTCTATCTCCAGATTCCTGGACTTTCAAGCAAAACTCACAACATGAAAAATGTAGAGCATTAAAAGACGAATCCAGACATATAAAGAATTTGACTTAACTCTCTAAGATGAGAGAGAATTTCTCCATCCCTAATTCTTGACCTAAGTTTCCATCAACGTTCAGACCTTAAATTCTCATATCACATGCAAAATAAATGGAAAGTAAAGATATGTACAGCTTCAGGGGAATGAGTAGAACATTTTTCATTCACAAACCTAGAGCTAACAATGCATGGATAGGGAGATAGAAGTCCATGAACTTACCTGTTCAGCTTGAATCGTATCTGGTAATGGAGGTACTTTCAGTGCAAGGTGATGATTGGAATAGCTTACTTGAAGTTCAGGGATGCTTCTCCAACCTTTAGTTTGCTTTGAAACTAGCTGAATCGAGCTATAGAACTCCACCTGCAAAACAGAAAAATGAAAATGGTGATGTTGGTTAGAGGTGTTACAGTCTGCTTCCAATGCTTTGGACAGTTTGTATGGATGGTAGGGAAAGTGTTTGAAGTGGTTTGGATGGAAGTGCGTGATGGAAATGAGTTGTGGGAATCCAACTGCAACCTAAGCCCTGTTTTTGCAGTTTTATGGTGATTCTGTGTTTGAGAGGGTGTTGGAGATGGTTGGCTCGTGTTCTAGCTCAGTTAGGATGTATGGAATTTGTTTGCAATCTTTTCTTAAGCTTGCCTTGACAGGAATGTGAAGTTCTGTTTGTTATGCCAAGTTACTTCTAACTTAAGCAAGAAATGGCAAGTTGGTGTTTTAGGCTTGTACAGGCCCCTCTAGCATGCTGCATAATCTCTCCTTGATCAGTGGGATTAGTCTAATAACTTGTGCCTCAGAGATTTTCTTTGTACCTTCTTGATTTACAAGTTGACATAAAGCACTTCTTTTCAAAAATGGCAAAAATGCTTTATCTAAAAATGGCTTAATCTTGCATATAATGTTTGAACACACAAAATAAGGTCTTGGCACAAGGGATATGCATTAAATTATTGAGTTCAAATGAGATATAGGACCTGTAATCAAGTTGTGCAAGCTGATTTGAAAAATTGTATAAGTTATGAACATGTACATGGCCATGAATCAAAGTGACTTTTTCCTAACTTGCCAAATTCGATTCTCTCTAACCATGAGGTTGTTTGATGAGTTCTTGGACATTTTGGAAAGCTTGGAATGTGTACTACAATCCATATTTGTAATGAAAATTAAAATTCCAAGTGGAAGCATGTGAAAAGTTGCCATGAAGTTAGGCAAAAACCTTGCCTAAAATAGGTCAAAATTTCTCTAAGTTAAGAATGGTTTGATACCCTTGTTCCAAAAATTGTAACTTAAGCTACAAGCTTCTTTTGAGGAAACTTTGTGAATAAAAGTTGTATATTTTGCAATAGACTACAACTTTCATGTTTTGACTTTTCCTTGAATCCAAATGCATCTTGATGAGAAAGTGGGACAAAGTTAGGAAAAAATTAGGGTTTTTTCATAACTTAGAAAAATTCTGTTATGAAAAATCTTCATTTCAAACCCTAATTTCTGATTCTTGATTTCTTGATGAACAAGTTTCATGATTTGGCATGTTATGATGAAAAATGAATCTTGACACTTGATTTTGACCAAAAAGTCAAAGTTTGACTTTTTAGTATACAGTCAAAAATTGATCAATTGACTGGAAAATTCAACTGTCAATCTTGTGCATTTGGGATCTTTTGAACTTGTTGAGCATGTCAAGACAATTCCATTGGGTCCTTGAGTCCATATGTGAGCTTGGTTTGCCATTGGCTTGGTCAAACAGTCAAAAATTACCTTTGTGCAGTCAAAACCCTAAAAATGACCATTTTGCCCTTTTGGTGATCTGATCAAATTTCTTGTGGAATTGTGATCCAAACTTGATCAAATGGTCCATATGAGTTAATAATGTTGATGTGGATCAATTTTCATGAGGTTTGACTGTCAATTGGCCACAGTTGACTTTTTCTCCAATACAGCTGATTTCTTGGTCAACTGTCCAATTGACTGGGCAAAGCTTGGAATCAAGGCTTGAAACTTGGTATGGATAGACTTGGGAGTCCAACATGAAGCATGAAAGTCATCTTAGGCATTTTAGGTCAAAACATCTTTGTGCAAACACAAACCCTAATTTGGGTCAACAGTGCTAGGAGAAGTCTTGAGTAGAGGAAACCCTAACTGGATCTTGAGCTCCAAGGGCCTTGTGATGAGAAAATATTGAGAAAATGGGAGGGAAAATTTTGGGGTACAACAGTTGCCCCTGTTCAATCTTCTTGAATTCGAAGAGTTAGATTGGCAAGTTTGCCTTTCGCGACTCGAGGGTAAAAGGAGATTGGAAACTAGAGTGCCCTTAAATTTGCACTCGTCAAAGCAATGGATGCGGGAATGGGCTTAGAGATGCCATTTGGAGATGGGCTTCAAGATGCCATCTGGAGGGGTGACAGAATCTTGTCGGGGATGGGCTTAAGGATGCCATCTGGAATGAGTATCAGAAAGGTGTCCATGTTTTGGACCATCTCTGAACTGGGGTCTGAATAAGCAATAGATTGACATTTGTATCTGGAGACATCCGTAAACTGTTTTCAAAAGTTGAGAAGAGTCTGAACAAGCGATAGATTAACATCCGTTGTTGGGAAGAATCTGTAAACTGTTTTCAAAAGTCTTTGAAGAAGAATCTGAACAAGCGATAGGTTAACATCCCTTACTGGAGAACCCGTGAACTGTTTTCAGAAGTCTTGAGGTTGAATAAGCAATAGAGCAGCATCCGTTGTTGGGAAGCGTCCGTAAACTGTTTTCAAAAGTTGCATCTGAACAAGTGATAGATTAACATCCGTTGTTGGGAAGAATCCATGAACTGTTTTCAGAAGTCTTGAGAAGAATCTGAACAAGCAATAGGTTAACATCCGTTACTGGAGAACCTGTGAACTGTTTTCAAAAGTCTTGAAGTTGAATAAGCAATAGAGCAGCATCCGTTGTTGGGAAGCGTCCGTAAACTGTTTTCAAAAGTTGCATCTGAACAAGTGATAGATTAACATCCGTTGTTGGGAAGAATCCATGAACTGTTTTCAGAAGTCTTGAGAAGAATCTGAACAAGCAATAGGTTAACATCCGTTACTGGAGAACCTGTGAACTGTTTTCAGAAGTCTTGAAGTTGAATAAGCAATAGAGCAGCATCCGTTGTTGGGAAGCGTCCATAAAATGTTTTCAAAAGTTGCATCTGAACAAGTGATAGATTAACATCTGTTGTTGGGAAGAATCCATGAACTGTTTTCAGAAGTCTTGAGAAGAATCTGAACAAGCGATAGGTTAACATCCGTTACTTGGAGAACCCGTGAACTGTTTTCAGAAGTCTTGAAGGTGGAGGAGGAACCGGTGTAGGGTTTCCTGATGATGAGTTCGTATAAAACTGCATCTGGATGCATCTGGAATAAGCATCAGAATGTTGCCATGTCTGGGTCACATCTGAACTATTTCTAGAAAGAATCTCGGAAGATAATGATTTTTGTCTGTCGACTGATCTTACCTGAAAAGGTAAAGAGGTAGTTATATGCAATGTCATGATGCATGATGCGATGTACGTTATATGATATGAATGTAAATGAATGTGCATGTAAGCTGGAGGGCTGTCTTGCGGAGGATAAATGAATCCTAGATGGCTGAAGATAAAAGCATCTTGACTGCTGCCGGGAAGAATAATTCCCTGGCTGTTGCTGGGGAATACCAGATCTTCAATCAGTGAGGGGCCTCAGGACCACCGCGGGGATTTAGAATTTCCTTGGTGACTTACAGGGTATGACAATTTCTGAAGGTCTCTACTGGGGAGTTCAGAATCTGATAGACTCATGCTGGAGAGGTATGATTTGAGAATCTTCAGTTTGGTGGGAAGCATCTCTGTGGGGAAAAGGTTCCCTAGCCTAGTTCCGCTGGGGATTGATAGTTTGAAGTTTTAGCTCTGCTGGGGATACTGAAACTTAACTCTGAGGGGAATTGGGTTCTGGAGGATTCTCTGGCTGGGGAAATCAGTTTTGAGAAAACTTTTCCTGATGAGGATCCTGAAGTCTGACTCTGTTTAGGGAATTAAGTTCTGACTGAAGAATGTGGATTTCAAATCTGCTCGGGATTTCCTTTGAAAGGGTATCAAGATACCTAACTGCACCTTCAACTTACTAGTAATCGTCTTTCTTGATTCATAAGGGAATGATTATGTTCAAATGCATATGCCTATTTAACAAAACATTGGACGTTTCTCAAATAAAACATAAGTGCAAAAGCAAAGAGAAAAGGAAACGACGCAAATTTCTGAAAAGTATTTGTATTAACTTTCTATGAGTATACTTGTACAAAGGAGACGATCATCCTAGTAAGAGGATGTCGTTATAAATATTGAAAAATTTATACAAAAGAAAAATGGCTATGTGAAATAATTCCATGGGATTCCATTCCGCTATAGCCTTCACAACTCTGAATATCTGTCCATTCAATGCTTCGTCTGCCGATGGCTGGATTGATCAGAAGCTTGGAACTGGTTGATGAAGAGATTGTCTTTGAAGTGATCCGACGAGACATAGTCATACGCTTTAATTCCCTAACTTTTGCCTGAATCGCCCTTTCGGGTTTTTGATCCACCGGGAAACCCCTTTTTGCCCAAGCCGCCCTTTCGGGTTTTCAACTTGCCGGGTGTACAAATTTTTTATTTTTATCCCTAATTTTTGCCTGAACCGCCCTTTCGGGTTTTCGGTTCACCGGGATGCCCATTTTTGCCCAAGCCACCCTTTCGGGTTTTCGACTTGTCGGGTTATTTTATGCGTAGTATCTTTTGACTAGGTCTTGAAATGTCTTCAACTGGATAAGCAATCAGGAAAATCTTGGGACGATTTAACTGAACCAGAGAAGGCCTTTGACTGGATAAGCAATCAGGAAAATCTTGGGACGATTTAACTGAACCGGTCTAGGTCTTGAAATGTCTTCAACTGGATAAGCAATCAGGAAAATCTTGGGACGATTTAACTGAACCAGAGAAGGCCTTTGACTGGATAAGCAATCAGGAAAATCTTGGGACGATTTAACTGAACCGGTCTAGGTCTTGAAATGTCTTCAACTGGATAAGCAATCAGGAAAATCTTGGGACGATTTAACTGAACCAGAGAAGGCCTTTGACTGGATAAGCAATCAGGAAAATCTTGGGACGATTTAACTGAACCGGTCTAGGTCTTGAAATGTCTTCAACTGGATAAGCAATCAGGAAAATCTTGGGACGATTTAACTGAACCAGAGAAGGCCTTTGACTGGATAAGCAATCAGGAAAATTTTGGGACGATTTAACTGAACCGGTCTAGGTCTTGAAATGTCTTCAACTGGATAAGCAATCAGGAAAATCTTGGGACGATTTAACTGAACCAGAGAAGGCCTTTGACTGGATAAGCAATCAGGAAAATCTTGGGACGATTTAACTGAACCGGTCTAGGTCTTGAAATGTCTTCAACTGGATAAGCAATCAGGAAAATCTTGGGACGATTTAACTGAACCAGAGAAGGCCTTTGACTGGATAAGCAATCAGGAAAATCTTGGGGCGATTTAACTGAACCGGTCTAGGTCTTGAAATGTAGCCTGAGAACTTAACTGAATCTTTCCTGAAAGGTAGAAGTCAGTCATATGCAATGCATGATATGGATCAAGCAATGAGGTTCTCAACATAAATGAGATTTGTATGATGCAGTGCGTTATGCATGCTATAATGATGTATGTGATGTTTTATGTATGTTTTTGTCTAGGAAAGTAAATCCTTGACGGGTGCCGGGAAGTCGTATCCTGGGCTGATGTCGAAGAATAGATTTTGCTTCCGCTGGGGATGATAACTGCAAGGATACCGGTAGGAGAAGATGACTCCGTTGCGGAATAAACTTGGCGAATGGAAGATTCTGCGGGGAGAAAAGATACTCTAGTGACCATGCTGGGAAGCAATACTCTGTGGGAAGAGTGATGCCTTGCTGAATGTTGATAGTAACTCTGTTGGGGATACCGTTGTTGTATTGGCAGTGTGAATAGACTTCGCTGGGGATAGGAAAGAACTACGTTGACGACAACCTTCTCTTGGCTTTTGGCTGAGGATAACCCAGTTATATCCTGTTAAGGAAATAACTCTTTAAATGAAGCCGGACGACGCATTCGCGCTCTGCTAGGGGATGAGCTTCCAGAATATACTGGGGATAAGCTTACTGTTTGGGGAGATGAATTCCATCTTTCCTGGGGAACTTGGATTGGACTCTTCTGGGGAGTTTTGAACTATAACCTTGTAAGTTGAAAGAGGGAACCTATGTAGGGTTGTCTGTTGACGAGTTCGTGTAAAACTGTATCTGAAATGGAGAAAGAACCTGGGTAGGGTTACTTTGATGATGAGTTCGTGTAAAACTTCGTTCTTGGAAAGGGAGAACCTGTGTAGGGTTTCTGGGTGACGAGTCCATGTAAAACTGCATCTTGAAGAGAAGGAACCGGTGTAGGGTTACTTTGATGAGGAGTTCGTGTAAAACTTCCTGATGAACCGGGGTTAGGTTACTTGGATAAGTTTGTGTAAAAACTTCTGGAGGAACCGGGGTTAGGTTACTTGGATAAGTTTGTGTAAAAACTTCTGGAGGAACCGGGGTTAGGTTACTTGGATAAGTTTGTGTAAAAACTTCTGGAGGAACCGGGGTTAGGTTACTTGGATAAGTTTGTGTAAAAACTTCTTGATGAACCGGGGTTAGGTTACTTGGATAAGTTTGTGTAAAAACTTCTTGATGAACCGGGGTTAGGTCATCTTGAGATAGGTCCATGTAAGACTTCAGGAGGAACCGGGGTTGGGTTACCTTGGGATAAATTTGCGTACAAACTTCTTGATGAACCGGGGTTAGGTTACTTGGATAAGTTTGTGTAAAAACTTCTTGATGAACCGGGGTTAGGTCATCTTGAGATAGGTCCATGTAAGACTTCAGGAGGAACCGGGGTTGGGTTACCTTGGGATAAATTTGCGTACAAACTTCTTGATGAACTTGTGGAGGAGGAGTCTGTGTATGACTTTGTCTGAAGTTTGAAAAGAAACCGGTGTTGGGTCGCATGACTTTGATTAAGTGGATGATGGTCCTGTTTGGTCTCGGACGTTAGCCCACGATCTGGAATTCATAAAGGTAGATGGTAATCATTCTTATGCTGATCTGTCCTTTGTACTTTGGTTGACAAAGCAATTGGATCGCCTGGATAACTCATTATTGCCCCTGCTTCGGAGGTGAGGGAAGAGGATACCTGTGTGGGTGATTGACAAATCTTCGGGTAGGCAAGTGACGAGATATCGGAACATAGTCGTACGCTTTGATCCCTAACTTTGCCTGAACCGCCCTTTCGGGTTTTCGGTCCACCGGGCTACCCATTTTTTGCCCAAGCCGCCTTTTCGGGTTTTCGACTTGCCGGGTGTACAGATTTTTTCATTTCATCCCTTCATTTTGCTCGAACCCTTTTGATTCGCCGGGAAGCCCTTACTTTTGCCTAGGTATGTCAACCTAGCGGGTCTTTGATTATGCGCAGTATTTTTTGACTATGTCCGTGTCCTCGGGATGTAGGGAATTGCCTCTGTTAGAATTGTTTTGTCATACCACCAGAAGATCTTCGTTTGATCGTCCAATGCCCCAGGTGACTTAGACGGAGATTTGCCCCAGGCTGGTGGTGTCGCCATATTGTCATAAGGTGTCTGATCATGCAAGATTCGTTGCTGGATTGCCCCAAGTGACTCAGGCAGAGATTTGCCCCAGGCTTTTTGGCCTTTTGAGAGATTCTCTGGATCTTGACTTAACTGCCCCAGATGGTAGACCATGATCATGCCGTGCCCCTTGATTGGAGATACTCTTGTTCATTAGACTTTTGTCATGCGAATTTCTATGCTGTTCAAACAAAAAGTCATATGCAAACAAAGTTATATCAAAAATACAAAGCTTATGTCTGTCTTGAATATTTTGAAAATGCGTTCTTTTCACAAAACAAGTGAATGTTTGTAAAACGTGATGTCAACTCCGTATTTACCGTAGGCCTTAAGGAGTCAGGATACCTTTCGTAACAGTATGCTTTCGAACTAACCCATACTTCAGCTAGGACTTTTAAGGGTTGTAACGTGGCTTGGTTCACGGTTTAAGAAACAAAGTATAAAGGTTCAAATTTTATTTGTACCCACCCTCTCTTCGTGATGTTCTCCAAACCTAAACTCAGTTGATCATACATTAGACCTTGTTTGAGTCTTTGCTCTAATTTTCTGGTGATGGATAACTTTATTTTGAATAGGCAGTCATTCCTTTTTTGTCGAGGGTTTGTGTGACCTCCTTTTTTGATTTTGTGATCCCTATTTTTTTGCCTGAACTGTTTCTTTTGTGATTACAGTCAGTGGGATGCCCCAGTTTTGTAAGTCTCCTTCATAGGTTTTGACTTAATGGGTTTTTATTTTTTGAGATATAATGACTGCCTATCTGTATGATTGTTTGGAATTATCACTATCTTTTGTTTTGTAAGGACCTCTTTGGTGCCATTCGTTATGTACTTGGATCAACTGAGAGACTACCCTGCCCCAGGTTATGATAAAGGGTTTTGATTTTCGAAAAGAAAAACTCCTACTTCTTTGGCTCAAAAGGGTTGACGAGGGATTATCTTCCTTATTACTCCAGTGTTTAGGAATTGAAACAATGCCTGTACCTCATCAGCGGGGTCTGTTCAAAAGCATACTGTAAAGATTGCGGTATCGTTTTCGTCATCCTCCCTCAAGAGGCTTAGAATTAACGAGAGTTGATATCAGAAAAAATATGAAAACAGTTTGCATACAGTAAATGCGAATATATTGATTCAAAAATAGACATAAGCGATGCATTAATGAAATAACAATGTTTTAATCATGAGTAAATGTTTGAACAAAAGAAAATTGCAACTTGAACATTCGAATGAACAAAAATTTCTAGTCTCCGGGCTTGTCACTTCAAATGGTGAGCCTTGGAGGGATGGTAGAAAAATTCATCCTGACCATCTTGTGTGAATTCCAGTGCTCCTTCATCAATCAGGTCCTGGATCTTGTTTTTCAAAGCCCAACACTCGTTTGCATCATGTCCTGGACAGGCAGAGTGGTAGGCACACCTTTTATTGGGATCATAAGCAGGATGTGCTGTGTTGAGGTTCTGGGGAGGAGCCCTTAATGTGATCAGGTTCAATCTCAACAGGCGTTGTAAAGCTTGAAACAGCGACATATTGAGCGGGGTGAACTGCCTCCTGGGCTTGTCTGGCTGAAGTTGGTGAAGTTGCTGCTGAATTGGTGATACTGGAGCCATATGAGGAGCTTTCTTCTTGCCTCTTTGTCTCAAAGGTGGTTGAACGATGATTGGCTTTTTACCCTTAGATGTTTGCCCCAGTTGGTTACCCTGAAGCAGTTTGTTGATGAGAACCCCGAGCTCATCTTGTCTTTGAGTTAAACCCTGAATGGCAGTCATCTGGCCCAGCATCTGGGCTTTCATTGCATCTATCTCAGCTTGCAGGCGTTCCAGCCGTTCGTCCTCAGCACTGTTCTTGACAAAAGTCTCCATGAGAAGTGTCCTTAGCTCCTCCTGCCCCTTGGATAGATTCAGGAGGATTTCCTCGAACCGAGTCCCTTGAGCAAGAAGGTCTTGGTTATCTTGTTGGGAAGCCATTGCTGAAATAAACAGCGGAGATGATAAGTGACTTGTCCAAAGGGTACCTGTTATGCAATGATATGTATGATATGCATGTAATGTTTTCAAGGACCTCGCGGGGTAAACAAGAAAATTTGTTAGCATTTGGATCCAGTAGCTTGATTGAAGGAACTTCGGATTGTTGAGAGTCCTTTTTCAAGGGTCAAAGGCTCACCATATCCAGTGGGTCATAGCCCCTGACTTTAGTCATCATGTCTGGTTTTGATTTCCAAACAACCTTGGTTAAGGGAACCTTCTTCAAGAGTCAGAGCTCACCATATCAAGTGGGTCATAGCCTCTGACAACATTGGCTAGAGGAAAATAAATCCTCTTTGCCCCTTGCTAGATGTTTGGTTTATATGACCTGTATCACAAGCCCTTGAGATCCTTGAAATGGGTTAGGAGGTATGTAATGGTATGATGTCATGATATGCATGGGGTAATGTGAGTAACCCTGTTATGAGTCCCAATTAAGGACTATAAACAGACCCTGCAAGAAATTCAGTATACTTTGTTATGAGTCCCAATTAAGGACTATAAACAAAACCTGCAAGAAATTTGGTAAACCTTGTCATGAGTCCTAGTTAAGGACTATAAACCAAACCTGTAAGTAGTTCATGTGTCAGCTAACAAGCATGCAAGTAGGCAAGTACAAAGGCACACAAGTCACACAAGAGAAACCCTTAGGGTTTAGGCCAGCATGGGGTCTGGGTAGTACCCTCTTGAAGTTGGTGGGCTCAACCTGTCCTAATCAAAGTAACCGGGTTCTAAGGTTCCCAATATCACGGGATTGCTTTCATTGTTCATCGTTTCGATTTAGCCACTGAACTGGCGACCGAAATATCCCAGGAAAGCAACCCTCAATTGAGTGTAGTATCGAGTATCAACCAACCTCGGACTGCACCAAAGTCAGTTATCTCACTACCCTAAAGAGGCCAAGATGGTTCAATTAAGGTTCCTAAGGTCTGTTGATGCTTCATGACACCACATGGAGGCCCCGTACTCTCCTTGACTGACTCAAGGGTTACCGGTACACACCAAAGTGCCACATCAACGTAGCAGACTGTTTCAACCATGTCGGTATACCCCGCACAGTTCCCTCACAGCCTTGTTGCTACTTTCTAAGAAGGTGTCCCCCAGATCCGGGTTAGGATCTATAGAACTCCCAAGACAGTCCCACAATAATAAAGCAAACAAGGAAAGCAATTGAAAACACAATGATCTTAGTCCTAAGGTACACCTCACTTTAAGTTAATCCCCAGCAGAGTCGCCAGTTCTGTGATCGGTGGATCTGGAACTGACTGTTTAACGCTGGTTCGCGAAATGTCGCGGAAGCAAGAGTCGCCACCGTCTTTTATTTTCTCCAAATGGAAAGGACAAAAGCACAGAAAAATTCCTTATGAGATAGTTTCTCGGGTTCGGGAGGTAGGTTATAGAAAGGGAAGGTGTTAGCACCCTTTCTATCCATGGTTATCCATGGGCTCTTAGATACTTGCTCATTGTGTTTTCAAAATGTTTTGTTCGCTTTTCAATTGCGGGTTTTAAAAAGTTTCTTTGAAAAATTTCAGTTCGACTCGTACGTCAGAGTGTTTGAAAAGTTTGCTTTGAAAGCTTTTGAAAATGTGTTGGTGTGAAAAGTATTTTTGTTTGAAATTAGAGCAAGTATCCTTGAGAACCTACCTACCCTAAGGAATTCGTCTGTGTAAAAGTCCTTTAAAGTAGTGCCATCCCACCATTGAGAGGTAGGTAGCACCACCGTTGGAGGTGTTCGGGTCAATTCGAGTTTGTAGGGACATGGTGATCACCGGAGCAATGGGAAGACACCTTAGAAGCTACCCTTATGCCATTGATCTTTTATTCCGAGGCAACTTATTCGAGGCAACTTTGTTTTAGGCAACTAGATCAATGGACACAAGGACTTACTAAAATATCCTCTACTCGATGATCACCTTTCGAGGGGCAAGGCAACAGTGAGGCGTACCCTAGGGGTGGTGTGTGCGAATTGTGTGTCATTTTCAGTTTATTGTTTGTCTTGTCATGCATTGGTGATCTAACGATTCGATTTTATTTTTGGGCATTCATTCTTTCATGTTATTGTTTAACAGTTAAAAGTGCGGGAATTTAAAGTGCGGAAAAGATAAAAGTCCTACGCTATTACAAAGGGCGAGGGTCTACAACGCCAAATTAATCCAGACCCGTTTTAAAATAAATTGCAGAAAAGAAATGTCTAATAGCTATTACATGGCTTTGGTACAAGTACATTATATTCACAAAAGAAATAAATGAAACGCGCGAAAAAGAAAATAATCAAATGCGAGGGCGTTGAACCCTTTAAAGGAATTAAAAATAATTAAGTTATCTAAAATTTAAATTAAATGAAAAATGGTATTTTTGTGTTTTTTAGATTTAAAAGAAAAAAGAAAAATTAACTAAAATTAAAATGCTAAACCCTAGTTCTAATGTTTTTTTAAATTTATTATGAAAATATTGACTTTTAACCTAATTTAACTCTAAATTCATTTATGTACATTTTTTAATTTATGAAAATAAATAAATAACATTATTATTCTGAAAAAAAAAGAGGGAGAATTAAAAAGAAAATAAAAAGTTATTAAACCTAAACTCTATTTTTTTGGATTTTTAGTTATTAAGAAAGTATTAAAATCTAACCTAAAATGCAACCCTAGTTTAATTATGAAAAATACTAATACTATGGCAAAAAACAAGGAAAGTTAAAAGGAAAAAGTCATTAACCTAATTCTATGTTTTTGTTTTGATTTTTATTAAAAGGAATTAAAGTTGAAAAACTAAATATTTACATGTTATTATTTATGAAAATAATTATAATATAAATTATATATTTTGGCATTTTTTGATTTTATGATGTTTTTATTATATTTATGTAAAAATAATTAATTAAATAAATAGCAAATAAAAGAAATAAAAAAAGAAAAGTTAAAGAAAGAATAAAAATTAATAAGGCAAACCAGGGGGGTAGACCCCAAAATTGTGAGGTGCAGGCCTAGCAAATCAGGCCCATTTGCATTGAATTGGTTGACTTTCCTGGATAGAGTGCTGCACATTGACTGGAGTCTATGATACACCTTTGATCATGGCCCTTGGATTGCTTCTAATGGACGCGTGGAGGTTGATTTTTGAGTGTGCATGGTGTACCTGGACATTAGCAAAGCATAGAATTTGGTCATGAGGGTTAATGGGAT
The DNA here is from genome assembly GCA_948472305.1 of Vicia faba. Lineage (NCBI taxonomy): Eukaryota > Viridiplantae > Streptophyta > Magnoliopsida > Fabales > Fabaceae > Vicia > Vicia faba. The sequence goes on from OX451735.1 coordinate 359,669,900, forward strand.
TCATGCTTACCACCTGAGCCAGCACGCACATGTTATCATATTACAACAAATAAATAACAAAAAGAAATATTGGTCAGTGGCATTTAAAAGCGCGCGAGATTCAAAGTGACCAATAGCTGATGGACACGAGACCGTCTTCTTCCTTTTCCTGAAACAAAAACATATTGGCAACGGTTTTGCAACCATGGTGTTAGGGTGGCTATGGAAAAATAACGAATAGGACTGTGGTGCATATAAATTGATCGCGAGGTATGCTTCTTCTTCGTTGGAGCATGCTGATTGCAATGGTAGTGATCTTGGGTCCCAATTTTTCCTTGGGTGAGAGACCCCAATTCAAAAACTCTGAAAACCTAAATTTCAATCATGGTGAAATCCCATACACGATGCAAAAATCAAATTAAATGTAAAGGTTAGCTTTGAAACTTTGTAAGGAACATAAATATGTAATTAAAATGCAATGATCATGCTTAGAATTGAAAACACGATTTCAAAAAATGTTCTGTACAGTTTGAGTTGTCGTGACTGCTTCTTTGTGTTTTGATTGAAGTTAGGGGTTGGGATTTGTTCAAGAGTTCCTCAGGAAGCTATTGGTATATGAATCAAGCCTTGAAAAATCCTCCAACTTTGATTTCAGTTTTAAGCTTTTATGGAAAAATTTCAAAATGCCAAAGCTTGTTTGGGCGCATCTTATGATCTCTTAGGCCTAGGGTTTGACTCAGTGATGATCATGGAATGGAATTGGCTTGTTCTTTGGCCTTAATTCATGCTTAGGAATGAACAAGTCTTAGGGTTTTCACTCTTAACCATTTTTCCTCCTTTTTAGCCAAAACCTAGACCTAGTGTGCAAATGAACCCTAGCCTGATTTCTTGAGTTGGTTCATGATACATAGAAATTGTCCAAGTTCACATGACACTATTCCATTGGTTTTTAAATTTTATTTGAATTTTCAAAGAATTAAAATGAATTAAATCATCAAAAATTAAATAAAATAAAAAAATCAATATTTGGTCTTGAAATTAACCATGGGACACGTGTGTGGCATGACAAGGATGAACCAAGTGGAAAAAATGGGGCCCTTTTGTCAAAAATTGGATTTTCAAGGATAGTTGACTTTTGCCATTTCACAAAAATTTCCCAACTTCTACAAGGCATAACTTGCTCAATTTTTAAGCTTTTCACATGTTCTTGGACATTTTGGAAAGGTCTTTGAGTCCTTTAACCAATGCCTTTGGTCCCATGTCGTTTTGATTTTCCAATCTCAAGTTATGGCCTTTGACTTAAAGTCCCTTTTTGTTGACTTTTGAAAATGACCTGTAATGTTGAAATTGATAACTTTTTGTGAGAGCATTTCTTGGACTTGAAGTATGAAGATGAGTTGTAGGAAATGTCTTTCTCTTCAAAATGAGCTTTGGATGGAATTTTTCTGATAATCCATGTGAAAGTTATGCCCTGGTCAATTTCAGTTGACTTTTTCAGCTGTCCAAATATAGCAACTTTTGCATCTTTGATGATTTCTGAGCCAAATTTTGAGAATCATGATCAAGCATTGATCAAATGATGTTTGTGGCTTCAAAATGATATGTTGACCAAAAATTTGAACTTTTGACTGCCAAATGACCATTTTGCCCCTACAGTTGACTGTAGTGCAATTTAGGGTTTTGACTGTGCAATCTTGAGCTGAATGCCTTGAAACTTGATATGAGGATGCTTGACCATGTTTGTAAGCATATGAGACTTGATTGGGCCTTTGAACACTCCATTTTCTTGATCAGACTCAAAACCCTAATTTTGACTGTATGGGAGACTGTTGCACTGCACAACCCTTGGGGAATTTTCTAGCTTGGCTTGGCAATTTCTTGAGGAATATGGGAGGGCAAATTTTGGGGTATAACAGTTGCCCCTGTTCAATCTTCTTAGACCTGAGGATGCAGATTGGCTGACGTGCCTTTCGTAATCCGAGGGTAAAAGATGATTGGACACTAGAGTGCCCGGAAATTTGCGCTCACATATTAGCAATGAGGGTGGAATGGGCTTATAGATGCCATTTGGAGATTGCTGGATTGGATGATGGGCTTATAGATGCCATCTGGATGTTGATCGCGTAGGAGATTCCTTAGCGAGATCCTGTATACCTGCAAAACAGAAAATGAGTACCTGACACGTTGCAGGGGCTGATTTTTAGATGCTTGGTATTGATGTGTCCTGACTAGTTACAGGAGTTGAGTCTGGAGCTTCAAACGGTGATGAAAGAACCAGGGATGATTACTTCCTTAGCATGAATGGTAAGAGAGCCTTGGGCGATTTTAACTTCAACAACGTTCGTTGAGAAAAATCCCGGGTGTCTTTAACTTCAACAACGCTTGTTGAGAAAAATCTTGGGTGTCTTTAACTTCAACAACGCTTGTTGAGAAAAATCTTGGGTGTCTTCTACTGGGATAAGAATCAGGGAGATCTTAGGGTCGATCTGTCTGAACCAGAGAGGCCTTTGATTGGGTAAGAATCAGGAAAATCTTAAGGTCGATTTAACTGAACCGGTCTAGGTCTTGAAATGTCTTCAACTGGATAAGCATCAGGGAAATCTTGGGGTGATTTAACTGAACCAGAGAAGGCCTTTGACTGGATAAGCATCAGGAAAATCTTGGGACGATTTAACTGAACCGGTCTAGGTCTTGAAATGTCTTCAAAGGAATAAGCATCAGGAAAATCTTGGGACGATTTAACTGAACCAGAGAAGGCCTTTGACTGGATAAGCAATCAGGAAAATCTTGGGGCGATTTAACTGAACCGGTCTAGGTCTTGAAATGTCTTCAACTGGATAAGCAATCAGGAAAATCTTGGGACGATTTAACTGAACCAGAGAAGGCCTTTGACTGGATAAGCAATCAGGAAAATCTTGGGACGATTTAACTGAACCGGTCTAGGTCTTGAAATGTCTTCAACTGGATAAGCAATCAGGAAAATCTTGGGACGATTTAACTGAACCAGAGAAGGCCTTTGACTGGATAAGCAATCAGGAAAATCTTGGGACGATTTAACTGAACCGGTCTAGGTCTTGAAATGTCTTCAACTGGATAAGCAATCAGGAAAATCTTGGGACGATTTAACTGAACCAGAGAAGGCCTTTGACTGGATAAGCAATCAGGAAAATCTTGGGACGATTTAACTGAACCGGTCTAGGTCTTGAAATGTCTTCAACTGGATAAGCAATCAGGAAAATCTTGGGACGATTTAACTGAACCAGAGAAGGCCTTTGACTGGATAAGCAATCAGGAAAATCTTGGGACGATTTAACTGAACCGGTCTAGGTCTTGAAATGTCTTCAACTGGATAAGCAATCAGGAAAATCTTGGGACGATTTAACTGAACCAGAGAAGGCCTTTGACTGGATAAGCAATCAGGAAAATCTTGGGACGATTTAACTGAACCGGTCTAGGTCTTGAAATGTCTTCAACTGGATAAGCAATCAGGAAAATCTTGGGACGATTTAACTGAACCAGAGAAGGCCTTTGACTGGATAAGCAATCAGGAAAATTTTGGGACGATTTAACTGAACCGGTCTAGGTCTTGAAATGTCTTCAACTGGATAAGCAATCAGGAAAATCTTGGGACGATTTAACTGAACCAGAGAAGGCCTTTGACTGGATAAGCAATCAGGAAAATCTTGGGACGATTTAACTGAACCGGTCTAGGTCTTGAAATGTCTTCAACTGGATAAGCAATCAGGAAAATCTTGGGACGATTTAACTGAACCAGAGAAGGCCTTTGACTGGATAAGCAATCAGGAAAATCTTGGGGCGATTTAACTGAACCGGTCTAGGTCTTGAAATGTAGCCTGAGAACTTAACTGAATCTTTCCTGAAAGGTAGAAGTCAGTCATATGCAATGCATGATATGGATCAAGCAATGAGGTTCTCAACATAAATGAGATTTGTATGATGCAGTGCGTTATGCATGCTATAATGATGTATGTGATGTTTTATGTATGTTTTTGTCTAGGAAAGTAAATCCTTGACGGGTGCCGGGAAGTCGTATCCTGGGCTGATGTCGAAGAATAGATTTTGCTTCCGCTGGGGATGATAACTGCAAGGATACCGGTAGGAGAAGATGACTCCGTTGCGGAATAAACTTGGCGAATGGAAGATTCTGCGGGGAGAAAAGATACTCTAGTGACCATGCTGGGAAGCAATACTCTGTGGGAAGAGTGATGCCTTGCTGAATGTTGATAGTAACTCTGTTGGGGATACCGTTGTTGTATTGGCAGTGTGAATAGACTTCGCTGGGGATAGGAAAGAACTACGTTGACGACAACCTTCTCTTGGCTTTTGGCTGAGGATAACCCAGTTATATCCTGTTAAGGAAATAACTCTTTAAATGAAGCCGGACGACGCATTCGCGCTCTGCTAGGGGATGAGCTTCCAGAATATACTGGGGATAAGCTTACTGTTTGGGGAGATGAATTCCATCTTTCCTGGGGAACTTGGATTGGACTCTTCTGGGGAGTTTTGAACTATAACCTTGTAAGTTGAAAGAGGGAACCTATGTAGGGTTGTCTGTTGACGAGTTCGTGTAAAACTGTATCTGAAATGGAGAAAGAACCTGGGTAGGGTTACTTTGATGATGAGTTCGTGTAAAACTTCGTTCTTGGAAAGGGAGAACCTGTGTAGGGTTTCTGGGTGACGAGTCCATGTAAAACTGCATCTTGAAGAGAAGGAACCGGTGTAGGGTTACTTTGATGAGGAGTTCGTGTAAAACTTCCTGATGAACCGGGGTTAGGTTACTTGGATAAGTTTGTGTAAAAACTTCTGGAGGAACCGGGGTTAGGTTACTTGGATAAGTTTGTGTAAAAACTTCTGGAGGAACCGGGGTTAGGTTACTTGGATAAGTTTGTGTAAAAACTTCTGGAGGAACCGGGGTTAGGTTACTTGGATAAGTTTGTGTAAAAACTTCTTGATGAACCGGGGTTAGGTTACTTGGATAAGTTTGTGTAAAAACTTCTTGATGAACCGGGGTTAGGTCATCTTGAGATAGGTCCATGTAAGACTTCAGGAGGAACCGGGGTTGGGTTACCTTGGGATAAATTTGCGTACAAACTTCTTGATGAACCGGGGTTAGGTTACTTGGATAAGTTTGTGTAAAAACTTCTTGATGAACCGGGGTTAGGTCATCTTGAGATAGGTCCATGTAAGACTTCAGGAGGAACCGGGGTTGGGTTACCTTGGGATAAATTTGCGTACAAACTTCTTGATGAACTTGTGGAGGAGGAGTCTGTGTATGACTTTGTCTGAAGTTTGAAAAGAAACCGGTGTTGGGTCGCATGACTTTGATTAAGTGGATGATGGTCCTGTTTGGTCTCGGACGTTAGCCCACGATCTGGAATTCATAAAGGTAGATGGTAATCATTCTTATGCTGATCTGTCCTTTGTACTTTGGTTGACAAAGCAATTGGATCGCCTGGATAACTCATTATTGCCCCTGCTTCGGAGGTGAGGGAAGAGGATACCTGTGTGGGTGATTGACAAATCTTCGGGTAGGCAAGTGACGAGATATCGGAACATAGTCGTACGCTTTGATCCCTAACTTTGCCTGAACCGCCCTTTCGGGTTTTCGGTCCACCGGGCTACCCATTTTTTGCCCAAGCCGCCTTTTCGGGTTTTCGACTTGCCGGGTGTACAGATTTTTTCATTTCATCCCTTCATTTTGCTCGAACCCTTTTGATTCGCCGGGAAGCCCTTACTTTTGCCTAGGTATGTCAACCTAGCGGGTCTTTGATTATGCGCAGTATTTTTTGACTATGTCCGTGTCCTCGGGATGTAGGGAATTGCCTCTGTTAGAATTGTTTTGTCATACCACCAGAAGATCTTCGTTTGATCGTCCAATGCCCCAGGTGACTTAGACGGAGATTTGCCCCAGGCTGGTGGTGTCGCCATATTGTCATAAGGTGTCTGATCATGCAAGATTCGTTGCTGGATTGCCCCAAGTGACTCAGGCAGAGATTTGCCCCAGGCTTTTTGGCCTTTTGAGAGATTCTCTGGATCTTGACTTAACTGCCCCAGATGGTAGACCATGATCATGCCGTGCCCCTTGATTGGAGATACTCTTGTTCATTAGACTTTTGTCATGCGAATTTCTATGCTGTTCAAACAAAAAGTCATATGCAAACAAAGTTATATCAAAAATACAAAGCTTATGTCTGTCTTGAATATTTTGAAAATGCGTTCTTTTCACAAAACAAGTGAATGTTTGTAAAACGTGATGTCAACTCCGTATTTACCGTAGGCCTTAAGGAGTCAGGATACCTTTCGTAACAGTATGCTTTCGAACTAACCCATACTTCAGCTAGGACTTTTAAGGGTTGTAACGTGGCTTGGTTCACGGTTTAAGAAACAAAGTATAAAGGTTCAAATTTTATTTGTACCCACCCTCTCTTCGTGATGTTCTCCAAACCTAAACTCAGTTGATCATACATTAGACCTTGTTTGAGTCTTTGCTCTAATTTTCTGGTGATGGATAACTTTATTTTGAATAGGCAGTCATTCCTTTTTTGTCGAGGGTTTGTGTGACCTCCTTTTTTGATTTTGTGATCCCTATTTTTTTGCCTGAACTGTTTCTTTTGTGATTACAGTCAGTGGGATGCCCCAGTTTTGTAAGTCTCCTTCATAGGTTTTGACTTAATGGGTTTTTATTTTTTGAGATATAATGACTGCCTATCTGTATGATTGTTTGGAATTATCACTATCTTTTGTTTTGTAAGGACCTCTTTGGTGCCATTCGTTATGTACTTGGATCAACTGAGAGACTACCCTGCCCCAGGTTATGATAAAGGGTTTTGATTTTCGGAAAGAAAAACTCCTACTTCTTTGGCTCAAAAGGGTTGACGAGGGATTATCTTCCTTATTACTCCAGTGTTTAGGAATTGAAACAATGCCTGTACCTCATCAGCGGGGTCTGTTCAAAAGCATACTGTAAAGATTGCGGTATCGTTTTCGTCATCCTCCCTCAAGAGGCTTAGAATTAACGAGAGTTGATATCAGAAAAAATATGAAAACAGTTTGCATACAGTAAATGCGAATATATTGATTCAAAAATAGACATAAGCGATGCATTAATGAAATAACAATGTTTTAATCATGAGTAAATGTTTGAACAAAAGAAAATTGCAACTTGAACATTCGAATGAACAAAAATTTCTAGTCTCCGGGCTTGTCACTTCAAATGGTGAGCCTTGGAGGGATGGTAGAAAAATTCATCCTGACCATCTTGTGTGAATTCCAGTGCTCCTTCATCAATCAGGTCCTGGATCTTGTTTTTCAAAGCCCAACACTCGTTTGCATCATGTCCTGGACAGGCAGAGTGGTAGGCACACCTTTTATTGGGATCATAAGCAGGATGTGCTGTGTTGAGGTTCTGGGGAGGAGCCCTTAATGTGATCAGGTTCAATCTCAACAGGCGTTGTAAAGCTTGAAACAGCGACATATTGAGCGGGGTGAACTGCCTCCTGGGCTTGTCTGGCTGAAGTTGGTGAAGTTGCTGCTGAATTGGTGATACTGGAGCCATATGAGGAGCTTTCTTCTTGCCTCTTTGTCTCAAAGGTGGTTGAACGATGATTGGCTTTTTACCCTTAGATGTTTGCCCCAGTTGGTTACCCTGAAGCAGTTTGTTGATGAGAACCCCGAGCTCATCTTGTCTTTGAGTTAAACCCTGAATGGCAGTCATCTGGCCCAGCATCTGGGCTTTCATTGCATCTATCTCAGCTTGCAGGCGTTCCAGCCGTTCGTCCTCAGCACTGTTCTTGACAAAAGTCTCCATGAGAAGTGTCCTTAGCTCCTCCTGCCCCTTGGATAGATTCAGGAGGATTTCCTCGAACCGAGTCCCTTGAGCAAGAAGGTCTTGGTTATCTTGTTGGGAAGCCATTGCTGAAATAAACAGCGGAGATGATAAGTGACTTGTCCAAAGGGTACCTGTTATGCAATGATATGTATGATATGCATGTAATGTTTTCAAGGACCTCGCGGGGTAAACAAGAAAATTTGTTAGCATTTGGATCCAGTAGCTTGATTGAAGGAACTTCGGATTGTTGAGAGTCCTTTTTCAAGGGTCAAAGGCTCACCATATCCAGTGGGTCATAGCCCCTGACTTTAGTCATCATGTCTGGTTTTGATTTCCAAACAACCTTGGTTAAGGGAACCTTCTTCAAGAGTCAGAGCTCACCATATCAAGTGGGTCATAGCCTCTGACAACATTGGCTAGAGGAAAATAAATCCTCTTTGCCCCTTGCTAGATGTTTGGTTTATATGACCTGTATCACAAGCCCTTGAGATCCTTGAAATGGGTTAGGAGGTATGTAATGGTATGATGTCATGATATGCATGGGGTAATGTGAGTAACCCTGTTATGAGTCCCAATTAAGGACTATAAACAGACCCTGCAAGAAATTCAGTATACTTTGTTATGAGTCCCAATTAAGGACTATAAACAAAACCTGCAAGAAATTTGGTAAACCTTGTCATGAGTCCTAGTTAAGGACTATAAACCAAACCTGTAAGTAGTTCATGTGTCAGCTAACAAGCATGCAAGTAGGCAAGTACAAAGGCACACAAGTCACACAAGAGAAACCCTTAGGGTTTAGGCCAGCATGGGGTCTGGGTAGTACCCTCTTGAAGTTGGTGGGCTCAACCTGTCCTAATCAAAGTAACCGGGTTCTAAGGTTCCCAATATCACGGGATTGCTTTCATTGTTCATCGTTTCGATTTAGCCACTGAACTGGCGACCGAAATATCCCAGGAAAGCAACCCTCAATTGAGTGTAGTATCGAGTATCAACCAACCTCGGACTGCACCAAAGTCAGTTATCTCACTACCCTAAAGAGGCCAAGATGGTTCAATTAAGGTTCCTAAGGTCTGTTGATGCTTCATGACACCACATGGAGGCCCCGTACTCTCCTTGACTGACTCAAGGGTTACCGGTACACACCAAAGTGCCACATCAACGTAGCAGACTGTTTCAACCATGTCGGTATACCCCGCACAGTTCCCTCACAGCCTTGTTGCTACTTTCTAAGAAGGTGTCCCCCAGATCCGGGTTAGGATCTATAGAACTCCCAAGACAGTCCCACAATAATAAAGCAAACAAGGAAAGCAATTGAAAACACAATGATCTTAGTCCTAAGGTACACCTCACTTTAAGTTAATCCCCAGCAGAGTCGCCAGTTCTGTGATCGGTGGATCTGGAACTGACTGTTTAACGCTGGTTCGCGAAATGTCGCGGAAGCAAGAGTCGCCACCGTCTTTTATTTTCTCCAAATGGAAAGGACAAAAGCACAGAAAAATTCCTTATGAGATAGTTTCTCGGGTTCGGGAGGTAGGTTATAGAAAGGGAAGGTGTTAGCACCCTTTCTATCCATGGTTATCCATGGGCTCTTAGATACTTGCTCATTGTGTTTTCAAAATGTTTTGTTCGCTTTTCAATTGCGGGTTTTAAAAAGTTTCTTTGAAAAATTTCAGTTCGACTCGTACGTCAGAGTGTTTGAAAAGTTTGCTTTGAAAGCTTTTGAAAATGTGTTGGTGTGAAAAGTATTTTTGTTTGAAATTAGAGCAAGTATCCTTGAGAACCTACCTACCCTAAGGAATTCGTCTGTGTAAAAGTCCTTTAAAGTAGTGCCATCCCACCATTGAGAGGTAGGTAGCACCACCGTTGGAGGTGTTCGGGTCAATTCGAGTTTGTAGGGACATGGTGATCACCGGAGCAATGGGAAGACACCTTAGAAGCTACCCTTATGCCATTGATCTTTTATTCCGAGGCAACTTATTCGAGGCAACTTTGTTTTAGGCAACTAGATCAATGGACACAAGGACTTACTAAAATATCCTCTACTCGATGATCACCTTTCGAGGGGCAAGGCAACAGTGAGGCGTACCCTAGGGGTGGTGTGTGCGAATTGTGTGTCATTTTCAGTTTATTGTTTGTCTTGTCATGCATTGGTGATCTAACGATTCGATTTTATTTTTGGGCATTCATTCTTTCATGTTATTGTTTAACAGTTAAAAGTGCGGGAATTTAAAGTGCGGAAAAGATAAAAGTCCTACGCTATTACAAAGGGCGAGGGTCTACAACGCCAAATTAATCCAGACCCGTTTTAAAATAAATTGCAGAAAAGAAATGTCTAATAGCTATTACATGGCTTTGGTACAAGTACATTATATTCACAAAAGAAATAAATGAAACGCGCGAAAAAGAAAATAATCAAATGCGAGGGCGTTGAACCCTTTAAAGGAATTAAAAATAATTAAGTTATCTAAAATTTAAATTAAATGAAAAATGGTATTTTTGTGTTTTTTAGATTTAAAAGAAAAAAGAAAAATTAACTAAAATTAAAATGCTAAACCCTAGTTCTAATGTTTTTTTAAATTTATTATGAAAATATTGACTTTTAACCTAATTTAACTCTAAATTCATTTATGTACATTTTTTAATTTATGAAAATAAATAAATAACATTATTATTCTGAAAAAAAAAAGAGGGAGAATTAAAAAGAAAATAAAAAGTTATTAAACCTAAACTCTATTTTTTTGGATTTTTAGTTATTAAGAAAGTATTAAAATCTAACCTAAAATGCAACCCTAGTTTAATTATGAAAAATACTAATACTATGGCAAAAAACAAGGAAAGTTAAAAGGAAAAAGTCATTAACCTAATTCTATGTTTTTGTTTTGATTTTTATTAAAAGGAATTAAAGTTGAAAAACTAAATATTTACATGTTATTATTTATGAAAATAATTATAATATAAATTATATATTTTGGCATTTTTTGATTTTATGATGTTTTTATTATATTTATGTAAAAATAATTAATTAAATAAATAGCAAATAAAAGAAATAAAAAAAGAAAAGTTAAAGAAAGAATAAAAATTAATAAGGCAAACCAGGGGGGTAGACCCCAAAATTGTGAGGTGCAGGCCTAGCAAATCAGGCCCATTTGCATTGAATTGGTTGACTTTCCTGGATAGAGTGCTGCACATTGACTGGAGTCTATGATACACCTTTGGTCATGGCCCTTGGATTGCTTCTAATGGACGCGTGGAGGTTGATTTTTGAGTGTGCATGGTGTACCTGGACATTAGCAAAGCATAGAATTTCATTTTGAAAAATAATGTGGAATTTTGCCAGACCTGGGACTTGAACCCAGGTCATGAGGGTTAATGGGATTCACACTTACCACCTGAGCCAGCACGCACATGTTATCATATTACAACAAATAAATAACAAAAAGAAATATTGGTCAGTGGCATTTAAAAGCGCGCGAGATTCAAAGTGACCAATAGCTGATGGACACGAGACCGTCTTCTTCCTTTTCCTGAAACAAAAACATATTGGCAACGGTTTTGCAACCATGGTGTTAGGGTGGCTATGGAAAAATAACGAATAGGACTGTGGTGCATATAAATTGATCGCGAGGTATGCTTCTTCTTCGTTGGAGCACGCTGATTGCAATGGTAGTGATCTTGGGTCCCAATTTTTCCTTGGGTGAGAGACCCCAATTCAAAAACTCTGAAAACCTAAATTTCAATCATGGTGAAATCCCATACACGATGCAAAAATCAAATTAAATGTAAAGGTTAGCTTTGAAACTTTGTAAGGAACATAAATATGTAATTAAAATGCAATGATCATGCTTAGAATTGAAAACACGATTTCAAAAAATGTTCTGTACAGTTTGAGTTGTCGTGACTGCTTCTTTGTGTTTTGATTGAAGTTAGGGGTTGGGATTTGTTCAAGAGTGCCTCAGGAAGCTATTGGTATATGAATCAAGCCTTGAAAAATCCTCCAACTTTGATTTCAGTTTTAAGCTTTTATGGAAAAATTTCAAAATGCCAAAGCTTGTTTGGGCGCATCTTATGATCTCTTAGGCCTAGGGTTTGACTCAGTGATGATCATGGAATGGAATTGGCTTGTTCTTTGGCCTTAATTCATGCTTAGGAATGAACAAGTCTTAGGGTTTTCACTCTTAACCATTTTTCCTCCTTTTTAGCCAAAACCTAGACCTAGTGTGCAAATGAACCCTAGCCTGATTTCTTGAGTTGGTTCATGATACATAGAAATTGTCCAAGTTCACATGACACTATTCCATTGGTTTTTAAATTTTATTTGAATTTTCAAAGAATTAAAATGAATTAAATCATCAAAAATTAAATAAAATAAAAAAATCAATATTTGGTCTTGAAATTAACCATGGGACACGTGTGTGGCATGACAAGGATGAACCAAGTGGAAAAAATGGGGCCCTTTTGTCAAAAATTGGATTTTCAAGGATAGTTGACTTTTGTCATTTCACAAAAATTTCCCAACTTCTACAAGGCATAACTTGCTCAATTTTTAAGCTTTTCACATGTTCTTGGACATTTTGGAAAGGTCTTTGAGTCCTTTAACCAATGCCTTTGGTCCCATGTCATTTTGATTTTCCAATCTCAAGTTATGGCCTTTGACTTAAAGTCCCTTTTTGTTGACTTTTGAAAATGACCTGTAATGTTGAAATTGATAACTTTTTGTGAGAGCATTTCTTGGACTTGAAGTATGAAGATGAGTTGTAGGAAATGTCTTTCTCTTCAAAATGAGCTTTGGATGGAATTTTTCTGATAATCCATGTGAAAGTTATGCCCTGGTCAATTTCAGTTGACTTTTTCAGCTGTCCAAATATAGTAACTTTTGCATCTTTGATGATTTCTGAGCCAAATTTTGAGAATCATGATCAAGCATTGATCAAATGATGTTTGTGGCTTCAAAATGATATGTTGACCAAAAATTTGAACTTTTGACTGCCAAATGACCATTTTGCCCCTACAGTTGACTGTAGTGCAATTTAGGGTTTTGACTGTGCAATCTTGAGCTGAATGCCTTGAAACTTGATATGAGGATGCTTGACCATGTTTGTAAGCATATGAGACTTGATTGGGCCTTTGAACACTCCATTTTCTTGATCAGACTCAAAACCCTAATTTTGACTGTATGGGAGACTGTTGCACTGCACAACCCTTGGGGAATTTTCTAGCTTGGCTTGGCAATTTCTTGAGGAATATGGGAGGGCAAATTTTGGGGTATAACAGTATCCCACTCTCCTTTGATTTGACTGATAACCAAAGCCGAGTCCCCGAATACGATCAAAGATTTGATCCCCAAGTCTATAGCAGCCTTGAGACCAAAGATGCAAGCTTCATACTCAGCCATGTTGTTTGTGTAGCTGAAGCAAAGTCGAGCTGTGAAAGGTGTGTGACAACCTTCCGGGGAGATAAGTACCGCACCGATACTGTTTCCAAGTGCATTTGAAGCACCATCAAAGTACAGGGTCCATCGGGATCCCTTTTCGGGCCCGTCATACGGTCCGTTACTTTCAATGTTGTCCAAATTCATGATGTTCTCGTCTGGAAAGTCAAATCTCATGGGTTGATAATCTTCGATAGCTTGATGAGCCAGATGATCAGCTAGTACACTCCCCTTTATAGCTTTTTGAGTGGTGTACTGGATGTCATACTCAGTTAGGATCATTTGCCATCTGGCTATTCTTCCAGATAAAGCAGGCTTCTCGAAGATATACTTGATAGGATCCATTTTGGAAATCAACAGGGTAGTATGAGTCAACATATACTGCCTTAGTCGGCGAGCAGCCCATACCAAAGCGCATCAAGTTTTGTCGAGCAGTGAGTAGCGAGTCTCACAGTCGGTAAACTTTTTGCTAAGGTAATAAATAGCATGCTCTTTTCGACCAGACTCGTCATGCTGGCCCAAAACACACCCCATTGAGTTATCCAAGACGGTCAGATACATGATCAATGGTCTTCCTTCGACGGGTGGCATCAGAATAGGAGGTTCTAGCAAATACTCCTTGATCTTATCAAAAGCAGCTTGGCAATCGTCGTTCCATTCGACTACCTGATCTTTCTTTAATAGTTTGAAAATCGGCTCACAGGTAGAAGTCAGATGAGAGATGAACCTGGCAATATAATTCAAGCGCCCCAAGAACCCTCTAACCTCCTTTTCAGTACGGGGAGCAGGCATCTCTTGTATTGCTTTTACTTTTGCTGGATCGACTTTAATGCCTTTGTTGCTTACAATGAATCCTAGAAGTTTACCAGACCTAACTCCAAAAGTGCACTTACTTGGATTCAGCCTAAGTTTGTATTCTTTCAACCTGGCAAACAGCTTTTCTAGATGTTCAAGGTGCTCCTCCTCTTTTTGTGACCGAGCTATCATATCGTCTACGTAAACTTCAATCTCATGATGTATCATATCATGAAACAAAGCTACCATGGCGCGTTGATAAGTTGCCCCGACGTTCTTCAGTCCGAATGGCATTACCTTGTAACAGAAAGTACCCCATTGTGTGACAAAAGTTGTTTTCTCCATATCCTCGGGGGCCATTTTGATTTGATTGTAACCCGAGAATCCATCCATGAAGGAAAACACTTTATGATGAGTTGTATTGTCGATTAAAATGTCAATGTGTGGTAGCGGAAAATCATCTTTGGGGCTGGCCCTATTCAAATCCCGGTAGTCCACACACATCCTGACTTTGCCATCTTTTTTAGGTACCGGCACGATGTTAGCAACCCATTGAGGATAGGATGTAACAGCCAGAAAACCAGCATCGAAATGCTTCATCACTTCTGCTTTGATCTTTTCAGACATGTCGGGCCTCATTCGGTGGACTTTTTGTTTGATCGGTGGACAATCCTCTCTTGTGGGGAGACGGTGAACCACGATGTCTGTGTCTAAACCCGACATGTCTTCATAAGACCAAGCGAAGATTTCAACATACTCATTTAACAACTGTATCAGGCGTTCCTTGACACTTGGTTCCAGATTGGCACCCACTTGCACCTTCTTCCGGTCTTCCTTGGTTCCTAAGTTGATAGTTTCCAATGACTCTTCGTGAGGTAAGATGGCCCTTTCCTCTTGCTGTAGAAGTCTGGCTAGTTCCCCTGGTACTTCACAACCTTCGTCATCTTCATACTCGGCTTGATTGACCAGATCTTCAGAGTTATTGAAGGATATAGCATAATAGTCACCCATGGAATCCAGAGTGGATGGGTACCTGTATTTGTGAGTGTGGGTGTGTGTAAGGGATAACCATCCTTAAACAAACAAAAATGCAAAAGGAAAGAAAATGAATACAGCAGTTTATAAATGAAAAACGTCCAATGATTCGTTAAACATGGCATATGAATATGAAGAGAATCAAAACCCTTACAAATGGACCTACATGCCCCGGGCAAGGCATAAGGTAAAAAGGTAGTGTACGGATTGTTAAAAAGTAATTATTACAGACCAAAGGAAATGTTTGACAGATAAATTACTGATTAATAAAAGTAATAGGGACAAAGTCATTTGCCTCCCAGTTGCATAATCCTCCTTTGATAGTTGGATAGATCCACTCTTCAATGTTGTCCTCTTTGTCCTCACCCTTCAAAGCGTTGATCCCGTAAGGAGAAATCTTGATTGACGCTCTTTCAATCTTTGAACGGCGCATAGCCTTCTGGCCCGCGTCAGTGAATCCTAATCCAAATTTGTCTGTTTTATGTGGAATATCAGGCAACTACCCCCATGCTGAATTCTTCCCTTCCTTCATTGCGGCCCTCGCGTCCTCCAGAGATGCCATCTTGGCCATCTGCTTTGGTGCTTCAGCTACCAATTTTGCTACTGTTACTTCAGGAAGGACTTCTTCGAAATGCTGGAATGGTGTCTCAATGAACTCACCCTCTACCTCCACATACCGAAAAGAGTTCAGGTGGCTGATCATGTACTCCTCTTCGCCATGGACGGTTATGATCTTCCCCTTGACAGGGTACTTCAACATTTTATGTAAGGAAGAGGTGACTGCCCCGGCATTGTGTATCCAAGGCCTACCCAACAAGCAAGAGTATGACGGACGGATGTCCATCACATAGAAAGTAGATTTAAACACCTCACTGCCTATCTTGATGGGAATATCAACTTCCCCATGGACCATCCTCTTCGAACCATCGAAAGCTCTGACAACAATATCACTCGGCTTCAGCTCTAAACCTTCACAATCTAGTCGGTCCAAAGCTTTCTTAGGCAATACATTCAGCGAAGAACCCGTGTCGACCAAGACATGTGCGAGAGTAGTTCCTCGGCACTCGACTGAAATGTGCAACGCATCATTATGGTTTCTACCTTTAGGAGTTAGGTCGGCATCAGAGAAACCTAATCCATTGTCCGCAGTAAGGCTGGCCACACAATTTTGGAATTGATCTGCAGAGGTTTCCTGGGGCACATGGGCTGCCTTCAGGAATTTTATCAGAGCCTTGGCATGCGCTTCTGAGCAAAGTAATAGTGCCAACATGGAGATCTTCGAGGGGGTTTGCCCCAGTTGTTCTACCACGTCGTAATCACTCCTTTTAATTATCTTCAAGATTTCTTCCATTTCTTTCTTGGAGGTTTCCGGGATGACCAAGGGTTGATCCCTCGTCCTGACGAGCTCATCTTGGATTCCTTTACCTTTATCAGCAGAGGTAGGAGGGACAATACTAGGAACAACAACATCTTCAATCAATGGGGTTCTAGCGGAGAGTTTTATTGGTGCGGGAAGAACTTAGGCGGCAGATGAGGGTCCAAAGATTGTGTGATCGGTGGATCTGGAACTAACTGTTTAACGCTGGTTCACGAAATGTCGTGGAAGCAAGAGTCGCCACCGTATTTTATTTTCTCCAAATGGAAAGGACAAAAGCACAGAAAAATTCCTTAAAGAGATATTGTTCTCGGTTCGGGAGGTAGGTTATAGAAAGGGAAGGTGTTAGCACCCTTTCTATCCATGGTTATCCATGGGCTCTTAGATACTTGCTCACTTGTGTTTTCAAAAATGGTTTGCTTGCTTTTCAACTGTGGGTTTTAAAAAAGTTTCTTTGAAAATTCCAGTTCGACTCTTGTATCGGTCCTCAAGAGTGTTTGAAAAATTGCTTTCGAAAGCTTTTGAAAATGTGTCGGTGTGAGAAGTATTTTTGTTTTTGTTTTGAATTTTAGAGCAAGTATCCACGAGTCGTCTACCTACCCTAAGGAATTCGTCTGTGTAAATATCCTTTAAAGTAGTGCCATCCCACCATTGAGAGGTAGGTAGCACCACCGTTGGAGGTGTTCGGGTCAATTCGAGGTTCGGGACATGGTGATCACCAGAGCAATGGGAAGACACCTTAGAAGCTACCCTCATGCCAGGTTCCCGGATCATGAGGACTTACTAAGACATCCTCTACTCGACGATCACCTTTCGAGGCAAGGCAACAGTGAGGCGTACCCTAGGGGTGGTGTGTGATTCGTGTGTCGTTTTCATTTATTTTTGTCTTTTGTCATGTTATTGGTGATCTAACGTTTGTTTTTAGTTTTTGTCCATACATTCTTTCATGTCTTTATTTACAGTTAAAAATATTGCGGGAAAGTAAAAATTCTAAGCTATTACAAAAGGCGCGGGTCCACATCACCAAAATTAAACCAGGACCCGATTTGACAGAAAGTAAATAAAGAATTAAAGGTAAAGTGCGAGAAAATTAAAAGGTTACATGGCCTTGGGAGAGATACATAAATATTATAAAGAAATAAAATAAATATGCGAATAAGAATTAAATCGAAACGAGGGCGTTGGACCCTTTTTGCAAAAATTACAATTATATGGAATTAATTAATTAAAAAGAAAGAAAGAACTTGTTTTTTTGGTATTTTTTAGTATCTTAGGATTTAATATGCAAAAGAATTAATTAACATTAAATGCTAACCCTAATTCTATTTATTTTTTAATTTATTAAGAAAGGAAGATTAAAACCTAATATTAACCCTAATTAATTTACATGCAAATTTAATTATAAAAATAAATATTTAATTATTTTAATTATTTATGAAAGAAAAATAAAAAGGAATAAAAACATTAATTAAACCCTATTTCTACATTTTTTAGATTTTTGTTGTGAAAATATTAAATTAAACCCTAATTAATAACTAAATGAATTAATTTACATGCAAACTTATTTACAAGAAATATTAAAATAAAAAATGTTTAGTATTTTTTGCTTTTTTCTGATTTTTTATGGTGTTTTTATATTTATGGAAATAATTAATTAATTAAACAAATAATGATTAAAAGAAAATAGAATTAATAAAATAAAATAACATTGCAAACCTAGGGGGTATCAGTCCCCAATGTGGAGGTATAGCTCTTAGAAATCTGACCCATTAAACTAGGCCCGTTTGACTTTCTCCAGGGAGTATGCTGGCGCGTTGACTGGGACTCACCATGTATCTCAATTCTTGGCCTTTGATTGGATTCTGTTGGACGCGTGGACGCTTAATCTTGGAAGTGCATGGTACGTCCCTTAGGCTGAAACTACATGTGAACGTAAATTGAAAAATAACATTGAGATAATGGAGACCTGGGGCTCGAACCCAGGTCATGCACTTTACCAACAACTATGCTTGCCAGCTGAACCAATTCATGTGTCTTAATATATAATGAATAACAAATATAATAAATAAAACAAGAGTTAGTGCTGATTCTTCGCGCGAAAATTTAAAAGAACCAATCCACTGACGCCACGAGGTCATCTTCTTCCTCGTTCCTGAAACATAAACAGATTAGGCGACAGTTTTTTAAATGTTCTTTTAGGCCATCTATGGAAAAATAGCGATTAGCCATTAGGTGCTCATAAATTGAGCGCGAGTATAGGTTCATGATCGTCTGAGTATGCTGAAGTGAATGGTCTAATTCTTATGCTCCAATTTTTCCTTGTTTTAAAATCCCTAATTTGGAATCCTGTAAACCCTAAAAATTGACAATGGTATCTTGGCATACAGTGCGTAAAACTTCAATCAAAGCACACGATTAGCTTGCAAACATCATTATAAACACAAAAATAACAACAAAATATGTTAACAATGCATGTATGATAGAAACCGATTCAGAAATTTTCTTTACCAACTTCAATGGTGATCTTGCGTTTTCTTGAGTATGGGGCTTGGAGAATGATTGGAATATGTCCTATAACCCTCAAGGAAGCTAATGGAATCACTATTTTGTCTTGAATCGCCTTGCAAAGGTGTTTTCAGAATTGAGATTTTTGAGAAAAAGTGTGAGTTTGTGCAAGGGTTTTCTGAGCAGCTGCGTGGTCTTGAGCATGAGGGTTTGCTTTGTCTATATGCGTGGAACAATTAGGTCAAGGAATTTGATCCAAAAGATCCATGAATTGATGAAGGAATATTTGATTTTTTATGCCATAACTTTCAAATCTTTTCCATGCAAATTGATACCAAATCACATCCAATTGTATTGGTCCTTTCCATATCTGATCATGCACGTTTTTTTGAAGATATTATATGCACAAAAAGATTTTATTTCATTGGTTTTATATTTTTCATGTATTTTATTTGATTAAATGAATTATTAATAATAAAAAATTCAAATAAATAAATAAAAATGGAGAAAAACTTCCCTTTGGGCCAAATGGTCGTGTGCATGCTTAGGATGATGAATTGTGGAAGAAAAATAGGCCCATTAGCAATTTTAGGTCATTTGAATCAATGTTGACTTTTCAAAATATCCAAAAATTTCCCAACTTCCACAAGGCATAACTTGCTCAATTTTTAAGCTTTGCTCATGTTCTTTGACATTTTGGAAAGTTCTTTGAGTCCTCTAACCAATTCCTTTGGTCCCATGTCATTTTGATTTACCAATATCAAGTTATGGCCTTTGACTTAAAGTCCCTTTTTGTTGACTTTTGAAAATGACCTATAATGTTGAAATTGATAACTTTTTGTGAGAGCATTTCTTGGACTTGAAGTATGAAGATGAGTTGTAGGAAATGTCTTTCTCTTCAAAATGAGCTTTGGATGGAATTTTTCTGATAATCCATGTGAAAGTTATGCCCTGGTCAATTTACAGTTGACTTTTTCAACTGTCCAAATAAGGAAACTTTTGCATCTTGATGATTTTTGAGCCAAGCTTTGAGAATCATGATCAAGCATTGATCAAATGATGTTTGTGGCTTCAAAATGAGATGTTGACCAAAAATTTGAACTTTTGACTGTCAAATGACCATTTTGCCCCTACAGTTGACTGCAGTGCAATTAGGGTTTTTGACTGTGCAATTTTATGCTGAAAGCCTTGAAACTTGATATGAGGATGCTTGACCATATTTGTAGGCATGTGAGACTTGACTGGACCTTTGGAAACTTCATTTTCTTGATCAGAACCAAAACCCTAATTTTGACTGTTCAGGAGGCTCTTGCACTGTGCAATCCTTGGGGAATTTTGAAGCATGACTTGGTAATTTCTTGGAGAATATGGGAGGGAAAATTTTGGGGTACAACAGTTGCCCCTGTTCAATCTTCTTAGACCTGAGGATGCAGATTGGCTGACGTGCCTTTCGTAATCCAAGGGTGGAAGATGATTAAACACTAAAGTGCCCAGAAATTTGCGCTCACATAGTAGCAGTGTGATGATGGAATGGGCTTATAGATGCCATTTAGAGGTTGGTGAATAGGATGATGGGCTTACATATGCCATCTGGATGTTGATCGCATAAGATATTCCTTAGCGAGAACTTGCGTACCTGCAAAACAGAAAATGATTACCTGACACGTTGCAGGAGCTGGTTTCAGATGCTTGATATAGATGTGTCCTGACTGGTTACAGGAGCTGAGTCTGGAGCTTCACAAGATGATGAGTGAACCAGGGATGGTTACTACCTTAGCATGAACGGTAAGAGAACCTTGGGTGACTTTAACCTCAACAATGCTCGTTGAGAAAACCGGTGGGAATTACCATCTTCGCAGTATCGGGAATAGAACCAAAGGAAATTATAATCTGAAAGGGAATTACATCTCACGCACCTTCGGGGAGAGAACCATAGGAAATTATAACCTGAAAGGGAATTACATCTCACGCACCGTCGGGGAGAGAACCATAGGGAATTATAACCTGAAAGGGAATTACATCTCACGCACCGCCGGGGAGAGAACCATAGGAAATTATAACCTGAAAGGGAATTACATCTCACGCACCGTCGGGGAGAGAACCATAGGAAATTATAACCTGAAAGGGAATTACATCTCACGCACCGTCGGGGAGAGAACCATAGGAAATTATAATCTGAAAGGGAATTACATCTCACGCACCGTCGGGGAGAGAACCATAGGAAATTATAATCTGAAAGGGAATTACATCTCACGCACCGTCGGGGAGAGAACCATAGGAAATTATAACCTGAAAGGGAATTACATCTCACGCACCGTCGGGGAGAGAACCATAGGAAATTATAACCTGAAAGGGAATTACATCTCACGCACCGTCGGGGAGAGAACCATAGGGAATTATCACCTCACGCACCGTCGGGGAGGGAACCATTGGAATTATCACCTCACGCACCGTCGGGGAGGGAACCATTGGAATTATCACCTCACGCACCGTCGGGGAGGGAACCATTGGAATTATCACCTCACGCACCGTCGGGGAGGGAACCATTGGAATTATCACCTCACGCACCGTCGGGGAGGGAACCATAGGAAATTATAATCTCAAAAGCGTACGTCTGAGAAAAGCCTGAGATAACTTCTACTGAGTCTTCATCAGAAAAATCTGTTGGGAGTCGATTTAGCTGGACTAGAGAAGGCCTTGGACTGGATAAGAAATCTTTGGAGTCGATTAATTGAACAGGTCTAGGTCTTGAAGGATGATTGAGAATTTAGCTGAATCTTTCCTGAAAGGTAAAGGTCAGTCATATGCAATGCATGATATGGATCAAGCAATGATGTTCTCAACATAAATGAGATTTGTATGATATAATGCGTTTATGCATGCTATAATGATGTATGTGATGTTTATGTATGCTTTCGTCTAGGAAAGTAAATCCTTGACGGGTGCCGGGAAGTCACTCCTGGGCTGATGTTGAAGAATAGATTTTGCTTCCGCTGGGGACGATAGTTGCAAGAATACCGGTAGGAGAAGATAACTCCGTTGAGGAATAAACTTGGCGAGTGGAATAACTCTGCGGGGAGGAAAGTACTCTGACGATCTTGCTGGGGAGCAATACTCTGTGGGGAGAGAGATACTTTGCTGGAATGTTGATAATACCTTGCTGGGGATACCCTTGTTATACTGGAAGTGTTAATAGACTTCACTGGGGGTAAGAAAACTCCGTCGAGGACGCTCTTTCTGTGGCTTCTGGCTGAGGATAACCCAGTTATATCCTGTTAAGGAAATAACTCTTTAAATAAAGCCGGACGACGCGTTCGTGCTCTGCGAGGGGATAAGCTTCCAGAATCTACTGGGGATAAGCTTACTGCTTGGCGAGATAAATTCCAACTTTCCTGGGGAACTGGATTGGACTCTCCTGGGGAAGTTTTGAACTGCGGGGGAAGTGATTCCTTTGAATGTTTGATATACCGCCGGGGAACAATCTTTAGGTCAAGACTGCCGGGGATGCTTGTTAAGAATATGTGTATATGGCTGCTGGGGAAATGTTGGGATCTGCTGGAGGATACCCAACTTCCTTGAGATTTGATAACTCTGCTTGGAGAAGAGTGCACTGACTTGCTGGCTTACTCTTTGGGGAATTAAGATATACCGGTTATGTTCTTTAGTTGAACCTACCTTAGTACCTTAGAGGACAGAACAATTAGATTGCTTAAACCACCCGTTATTGCCCCTGTTTCTATGGGGGAGGCACATGTGGGATACTGATAATTGTTGAGGGTCAAACCTTCTTCTGGTAGGCAGGTGACAAGATGACAGGACATAGTCGTACGCTTTGATCCCTAACTTTTGCTTGGACCGCCCTTTCGGGTTTTCAGTCCACCGGGATACCCATTTTTGCCCAAGCCGCCTTTTCAGGTTTTCGACTTGCCGGGTGTACAGATTTTTTCATTTCATCCCTCATTTTGCCCGAACCCTTTTGGTTCGCCGAGAAGCCCTTATTTTTGCCTAGGTGTGTCAACCTAGCGGGTCTTTGATTTTGCGTAGTATTTTTTTCCGACTATGTCTATGCTCTTAGAATGCAGGGAGGTGCCCCTGTTAGAAGTGTTTTGTCATGCCACCAGAAGGTGCTTGATCAAGCGAGATTCATTGTTGGAGTGCCTCAAATGACTCAGGCGGAGATTTGCCCCAGGTTGTTTGGCCTTTGAGAGATTCTCCGAATCTTGATTGGATTGCCCCAGATGATGGACCATGGTCATGCCATGCCCCTTGATTGGAGATACTTTTGTTCATTAGACTTTCATTATGCGAATTTCCCTGCTGTTCAAACAAAAAGTCATATGCAAACAAAGTTATGTTAAAAATGCAAAGCCTATGTCTGTCTTGAAGATTTTGTAAATGCATTTTTTTTCATAAAACAAGTGATTGTTTGTAAAACGTGATGTCAACACAGTATTTACCGTAGGCCTTGAGGAGTCAGGATACCTTTCGTAACAGTATGCTTTCGAACTAACCCATGCTTCAGCTAGGACTTTTAAGGGTTATAACGTGGCCTGGTTCATGGTTTAAGAAACAAAGGATAAAGGCTAAAATTATTTGTACCCACCCACTCTTCGTGACGTTCTTCAAACCTAAGCTCAGTTGATCATACGCTAGACTTTATTTGAGTCTTTGCTCTGATTTTCCGGTGATGATTCGAATGTTGATAACTTATTTTGATCAGGTAGTCATTCCTTTTGTTGAGGGTTTGTATGATCTCTTTCTTTTTGATTTTTGTTATCCCTTTCTTTTTTTTGCCTGAACTGTTTCCCTTTTTGGAATTACAGTCAGCGGGATGCCCCAGTTTTGTAAGTCTCCTTCATGGGTTTTGACTTAATGGGTTTTTTATTTTTGAGATAAGGACTGCCTTTCTTTATGATTATTCGAAACCATCACTATCTTTTGTTTTGTAAAGACCTCTTTGGTACCATTCGTTATGCACTTGGATCAACTGAGAGAACTACCCTGCCCCAGGTTTTGATTACGGGTTTTAAATTTCGAAAAGAAAAACTCCTACTTCTTTGGCTCAAAGGGGTTGACGAGGGATTATCATCCTTATAACTCCAGTGTTTAGGGATTGAAACAATGCCTGTACCTCATCAGCGGGGTCTGTTCAAAAGCATACTATAGAGATCGTGGTATCGTTTTCGTCATCCTCCCTCAAGAGGCTTGGAATTATTAATCGAGAGTTGACATCAGAAAAAAATATGAAAATAATTTGCGTATAGTGAATACGAATATATTGCTTCAAAACAGGCATATGCGATGCATTAATGGAATAACAATGTTTAACATGAATAAATGTTTGAACAATCAAAGCACAACACAACTTGAACATTCGAATGAACAAAAGTTTCCTAGTCTCAGAGCTTGTCACTTCAAAAGGTGAGCCTTGGAGGGATGGTAGAAAAATTCAGCCTGACCATCTTGTGTGAATTCCAGTGCTCCTTCGTCAATCAGGTCCTGAATCTTATTCTTCAAAGCCCAACAATCCTCTGTAGCATGCCCCGGGCTATCGGAATGATAAGCGCAGCGAGCGTTGGGGTTATACTTTGGTGACGTTGTATTTTGAAACTTCGGAGCCTCTTTTAGAGTTACCAGCTTGGTCTCCAGCAACTGTGGCAATATCTGGGATAAGGTCATGCTGAGCCGAGTGAACTGCCTTCTCTCGCTCTTTTGTTGGTTGCGATGTTGAATTTGTGACACTGGAGCCGTTTGGGGAGCTCTCTCCTTGCCTCTTTGTCTCAAAGGTGGTCGAACGATGACTGGCTTTTTACCCTTAGACTTTTGCCCCAGTTGGTTACCCTGAAGCAGTTGGTTGACGAGAAACCAGAGCTCATCTTGTCTTTGAGCTAACCCTTGAATGGCAGTCACCTGCCCCAGCATCTGGACCTTCAGTGCATCCACCTCAGCTTGTAGGTGTTTCAGCCTTTCATCCTCAGCATTGTTCCTGACTAAAGTCTCCATGAGAAGTGTCCTTAGCTCCTCCTGTCCCTTGGATAGATTCAGGAGGATTTCCCTGAACTGAGTCTCTTGAGCAAGGAGATCCTGGTTATCTGGTTGGAAGGCCATTGCTGAAATAAACAGCGAGAAAGGTAAGTGACCTGCAACAAAGATACATGTTATGTAATGATGTGTATGACATGCATGCAATGTTTTCAAGGATCCCGCGGGGTAAACAAGAAAATTTGTTAGAACTTGAAACCGGTAGCTTGATTGAAGGCACCCCTGTTGTTGAGAACTCTTCTTCAAGGGTCAAAGGCTCACCATATCCAGTGGGTCATAGCCCCTGACTTTAGTCATCATGTCTAGTTTTGGTTTCCAGACAACCTTGGTTAAGGGAACCTTCTTCAAGGGTCAAAGCTCACCATATCAAGTGGTTCATAGCCCCTGACAACCTTGTCTAGAGGAAAATAAATCCTCTTTGCCCCTTGCTGGGATAGTTGATTCACCATGACCTGCATCACAGGCCCTTGAGACCCTTGAAATGGGTTAGGATGTATGCAATGGTATGATGTTATGGTATGCATGGGATAATGTGAGTAAACCTTGTTATAAGTCCCTATTAAGGACTATAAACAAAACCTGCAAGCAAACTCAGTAAACCCTGTTATGAGTCCTAATTAAGGACTAAAACAGAAACCTGCAAGAAACTCGGTAAACCTTGTTATGAGTCCTAGTTAAGGACTATGAACAAAACCTGCAGGAAATTCAGTAAACCCTGTTATGAGTCCTAGTTAAGGACTATAAACAAAACCTGCAAGAAGTTCAGATGTCAGATAACAAGCATGCAAGTAATCCAAGTTTGAAGGCACACAAGTCACACAAGAGAAAGCCCTTAGAGTTTAGGCCAGCATGAAGTTTGGGGTACTACCCTCTTGAAGTTGGTGGGCTCAAAACCTGTCCTATTAGAAGTAACCGGGTTCTAAGGGTCCCAATATCACGGGATTGCTTTCATTGTTCATCGTTTTGATTTAGCCACTGAACTGGCGACCGAAATATTCCAGGAAAGCAACCCTCAATTGAGTGCAGTATCGAGTATCAACCAACCTCGGACTGCACCAAAGTCAGTTATCTCACTACCCTAAAGAGGCCAAGATAGTTCAATTAAGGTTCCTAAGGTCTGTTGATGCTTCACGACACCACGCGGAGGCCCCGTACTCTCCTTGACTGAACTCAAGGGTTACCGGTACACACCAAAGTGCCACATCAACGTAGAAGACTGTTTCAACCATGTCGGTATACCCCGCACAGTTCCCTCACAGCCTTGTTGCTACTTTCTAAGAAGGTATCCCCCAGATCCGGGTTAGGATCTATATAACTCCCAAGCAACCCACAATTTAAAGCACACAAGGAAAACAATTGAAAACACAGTGATCTTAGCTCTAAGGTACACCTCACTTTGAGTTTATCCCCAGTAGAGTCGCCAGTTTTGTGATCGGTGGATCTGGAACTAACTGTTTAACGCTGGTTCACGAAATGTCGCGGAAGCAAGAGTCGCCACCGTCTTTTATTTTCTCCAAATGGAAAGGACAAAAGCACAGAAAAATTCCTTAAAGAGATATTGTTCTCGGTTCGGGAGGTAGGTTATAGAAAGGGAAGGTGTTAGCACCCTTTCTATCCATGGTTATCCATGGGCTCTTAGATACTTGCTCACTTGTGTTTTCAAAAATGGTTTGCTTTCTTTTCAACTGTGGGTTTTAAAAAAGTTTCTTTGAAAATTCCAGTTCGACTCTTGTATCGGTCCTCAAGAGTGTTTGAAAAATTGCTTTCGAAAGCTTTTGAAAATGTGTCGGTGTGAGAAGTATTTTTGTTTTTGTTTTGAATTTTAGAGCAAGTATCCACGAGTCGTCTACCTACCCTAAGGAATTCGTCTGTGTAAATGTCCTTTAAAGTAGTGCCATCCCACCATTGAGAGGTAGGTAGCACCACCGTTGGAGGTGTTCGGGTCAATTCGAGGTTCGGGACATGGTGATCACCAGAGCAATGGGAAGACCCCTTAGAAGCTACCCTCATGCCAGGTTCCCGGATCATGAGGACTTACTAAGACATCCTCTACTCGACGATCACCTTTCGAGGCAAGGTAGCAGTGAGGCGTACCCTAGGGGTGGTGTGTGATTCGTGTGTCGTTTTCATTTATTTTTGTCTTTTGTCATGTTATTGGTGATCTAACGTTTGTTTTTAGTTTTTGTCCATACATTCTTTCATGTCTTTATTTACAGTTAAAAATATTGCGGGAAAGTAAAAATTCTAAGCTATTACAAAAGGCGCGGGTCCACATCGCCAAAATTAAACCAGGACCCGATTTGACAGAAAGTAAATAAAGAATTAAAGGTAAAGTGCGAGAAAATTAAAAGGTTACATGGCCTTGGGAGAGATACATAAATATTATAAAGAAATAAAATAAATATGCGAATAAGAATTAAATCGAAACGAGGGCGTTGGACCCTTTTTGCAAAATTACAATTATATGGAATTAATTAATTAAAAAGAAAGAAAGAACTTGTTTTTTTGGTATTTTTTAGTATCTTAGGATTTAATATGCAAAAGAATTAATTAACATTAAATGCTAACCCTAATTCTATTTATTTTTTAATTTATTAAGAAAGGAAGATTAAAACCTAATATTAACCCTAATTAATTTACATGCAAATTTAATTATAAAAATAAATATTTAATTATTTTAATTATTTATGAAAGAAAAATAAAAAGGAATAAAAACATTAATTAAACCCTATTTCTACATTTTTTAGATTTTTGTTGTGAAAATATTAAATTAAACCCTAATTAATAACTAAATGAATTAATTTACATGCAAACTTATTTACAAGAAATATTAAAATAAAAAATGTTTAGTATTTTTTGCTTTTTTCTGATTTTTTATGGTGTTTTTATATTTATGAAAATAATTAATTAATTAAACAAATAATGATTAAAAGAAAATAGAATTAATAAAATAAAATAACATTGCAAACCTAGGGGGTATCAGTCCCCAATGTGGAGGTATAGCTCTTAGAAATCTGACCCATTAAACTAGGCCCGTTTGACTTTCTCCAGGGAGTATGCTGGCGCGTTGACTGGGACTCACCATGTATCTCAATTCTTGGCCTTTGATTGGATTCTGTTGGACGCGTGGACGCTTAATCTTGGAAGTGCATGGTACGTCCCTTAGGCTGAAACTACATGTGAACGTAAATTGAAAAATAACATTGAGATAATGGAGACCTGGGGCTCGAACCCAGGTCATGCACTTTACCAACAACTATGCTTGCCAACTGAACCAATTCACGCGTCTTAATATATAATGAATAACAAATATAATAAATAAAACAAGAGTTAGTGCTGATTCTTCGCGCGAAAATTTAAAAGAACCAATCCACTGACGCCACGAGGTCATCTTCTTCCTCGTTCCTGAAACATAAACAGATTAGGCGACGGTTTTTTAAATGTTCTTTTAGGCCATCTATGGAAAAATAGCGATTAGCCATTAGGTGCTCATAAATTGAGCGCGAGTATAGGTTCATGATCGTCTGAGTATGCTGAAGTGAATGGTCTAATTCTTATGCTCCAATTTTTCCTTGTTTTAAAATCCCTAATTTGGAATCCTGTAAACCCTTAAAATTGACAATGGTATCTTGGCATACAGTGCGTAAAACTTCAATCAAAGCACACGATTAGCTTGCAAACATCATTATAAACATAAAAATAACAACAAAATATGTTAACAATGCGTGTATGATAGAAACCGATTCAGAAATTTTCTTTACCAACTTCAATGGTGATCTTGCGTTTTCTTGAGTATGGGGCTTGGAGAATGATTGGAATATGTCCTATAATCCTCAAGGAAGCTAATGGAATCACTATTTTGTCTTGAATCGCCTTGCAAAGGTGTTTTCAGAATTGAGATTTTTGAGAAAAAGTGTGAGTTTGTGCAAGGGTTTTCTGAGCAGCTGCGTGGTCTTGAGCATGAGGGTTTGCTTTGTATATATGCGTGGAACAATTAGGTCAAGGAATTTGATCCAAAAGATCCATGAATTGATGAAGGAATATTTGATTTTTTATGCCATAACTTTCAAATCTTTTCCATGCAAATTGATACCAAATCACATCCAATTGTATTGGTCCTTTCCATATCTGATCATGCACGTTTTTTTGAAGATATTATATGCACAAAAAGATTTTATTTCATTGGTTTTATATTTTTCATGTATTTTATTTGATTAAATGAATTATTAATAATAAAAAATTCAAATAAATAAATAAAAATGGAGAAAAACTTCCCTTTGGGCCAAATGGTCGTGTGCATGCTTAGGATGATGAATTGTGGAAGAAAAATAGGCCCATTAGCAATTTTAGGTCATTTGAATCAATGTTGACTTTTCAAAATATCCAAAAATTTCCCAACTTCCACAAGGCATAACTTGCTCAATTTTTAAGATTTACTCATGTTCTTTGACATTTTGGAAAGTTCTTTGAGTCCTATAACCAATTCCTTTGGTCCCATGTCATTTTGATTTACCAATCTCAAGTTATGGCCTTTGACTTAAAGTCCCTTTTTGTTGACTTTTGAAAATGACCTATAATGTTGAAATTGATAACTTTTTGTGAGAGCATTTCTTGGACTTGAAGTATGAAGATGAGTTGTAGGAAATGTATTTCTCTTCAAAATGAGCTTTGGATGGAATTTTTCTGATAATCCATGTGAAAGTTATGCCCTGGTCAATTTACAGTTGACTTTTTCAACTGTCCAAATAAGGAAACTTTTGCATCTTGATGATTTTTGAGCCAAGCTTTGAGAATCATGATCAAGCATTGATCAAATGATGTTTGTGGCTTCAAAATGAGATGTTGACCAAAAATTTGAACTTTTGACTGTCAAATGACCATTTTGCCCCTACAGTTGACTGCAGTGCAATTAAGGTTTTTGACTGTGCAATTTTGTGCTGAAAGCCTTGAAACTTGATATGAGGATGCTTGACCATATTTGTAGGCATGTGAGACTTGACTGGACCTTTGGAAACTTCATTTTCTTGATCAGAACCAAAACCCTAATTTTGACTGTTCAGGAGGCTCTTGCACTGTGCAATCCTTGGGGAATTTTGAAGCATGACTTGGTAATTTCTTGGAGAATATGGGAGGGCAAATTTTGGGGTACAACAGATTTCTTTTGGGGGGGGCAATCTCTGGAGAAAATATTCTCCCGCTCCGGGTGATCTTGCTTGTGCCCGCAATGTTTCCAATGCTGGCTTCTTCTTCATCCGAGCTTTCTTCAGTTATTTCAATTTGTTTAATACCATGGTAGTAGACGTCACCGCCGTAGTTCCATGGTATTGACTTCTCAGAAATGTATGGGACAGGGCCTGGCATTGTTATCTTCAAAGGAACAGACTTCGTAGCTGGTGTAATCTTAACAGGCTTTCTGACGGCCTTGGAAAGATTGGCGTGAATGGTTATAATTGAGACATCTTCAGTATGGGTTGGAATAGCAGAAACTTTTTCAAACAAAATTTATCGACTGTCCATTAGGCCTTGGATGCCTTTCTTCAGTAACGGACAATCAAACGGCAGAGAGTAACAGCAGTAGCAATCTTCTTTACATCCCGGGAAAATCCTGGCCTTTAATAGATTCAACTTGATGGTTAACAACAGAGTTATCAGATCATTGACATCAGCAACATACAAATCTTCTTCAATGGCATTTACATTTCGGCCGTGCTTCGGCATTGGAGCAGATATCACGTTCCGCTTCTCTGGAGCGTCGAACTCCACCTCCTTCGCCTCTATCAGGTCTTGGATTTTATGCTTGAGTGCCCAACAATCGTTGGTGTCGTGCCCGACACTGTCAGAATGGTAGGCGCATTTAGCATTAGGATGATAATGCGGAGAGGACGTATTCACATTTTTTGGTGCCTCTTTAATAGTGGCGATATTCAGCTTTAACAGATGGGGAAGCACTTGCGCTGGCGTCATATTAATGCAGGTGAACTGCCGTTGTGGCTGTTCCACCCGTTGTTGATTTGGTCTGGACTGGTTATAGCGAGGCTGCTCACTTGATGGGTTTTGGATCATTACGACCCCCACGGTTGGCCGGCGTTCAGTCTTCCCTGCTCTTCTCTGAGAGTATACCACAGCTGTTTCCTTCTTGAAAGGCTTCTTCTCAACACTTACAGCGGCACCCTTCTGAATCTTCCCTGACTTGATGCCAACTTCTATTCTTTCGCCTGTTAAGATCAAATTTGTAAACCCCGCGGAAGAGTTGCCGATCAGATGGTTGAAGAATGGACCAGACAGGGTCCCTAGAAACATGTCAACAAGTTCACGGTCGGTTAAAGGCGGCTGCACCCTGCCAGCCAAATCCCTCCATTTTTGTGCATATTCTTTGAATCCTTCGCCTGTTCCCAGTGACATACCCTGAAGTTGGGTACGCGTGGGAGCAAGGTCAGAATTATACTGATATTGTTTGTAAAAGGCGGTGGCCAAGTCTTCCCAGTTTCGGACACTGGTTCCCTCTAGCTGATAGAACCACTCCAGTTGAGCTCCAGAAAGGCTGTCTTGAAAGAAATGGATCCAAAGGTTCTTATCTGCCGTATAAGGTTAGATCTTCCTTACGTAGGACCTGAGATGCATTTTTGGACAGGACAGCCCGTCATACCTCACAAAAACTGGCACTTTGAACTTTGGGGGAATCACAATCCCGACAACTAAACCCAAGTCTTCGAAATCCAAACCCGACACTCTCTGCAGCTCCATGGCTGCCAACCTATCTTCTAAACCTTTGTACTTGTCATCAGCCGGAGGGTATTGTTGATCAGAATAGTCTTCATCCTCTTCAGCCTCCTCTTCTTCCATATCGGACTCGGAAGGTACCGCAGCCGCACCCCCTTTACTGGTTCCCTCCTCAGAAGTAGGAGGAAATTCAAGCACTCTTCTGGCTTCTCCTTCAAATCTTCTCCCTAAAGTAGCCACCCCGAGTCTCTTTTTCTTCTTTTTCATTGGGTCCTTATTCCCCAGTAGGGTCTTTAGATCCTCCTGACCCTTAGCCAAGGTCATCAGGAGTTGCTGAAACTGTGCATTTTGAGCCTGCAAGTCCTTGACTGTTTGCTCGAGATCCATCCTACTGAAATAAACAGCAGACAGATAAGGAAACCTGGCGTGAGACCTGCTTATGCACATGATGAATGGTATGCTTATGTTTGCAATGCATTCAAGGATTTAGAATATTCAAAATTGTTGCAAACAAAAGAGAACGCACGTCATATTAATAAGAAGAAATTTGTCAGTACATAAATGCCCCATGGGCCAAATATTACAAAACTTCTCAAGGTAAAAAGACGCTGCGCATCCTCTTTGGTGCAATGTAGGTGTTGAGGGTTTCTTCCTCATGGAGTCGGCGGGTAAGCTCTAGAACCTTCTTCTCGCTGGCGTAGAAGCTAGCTTCAAAAGTGTTTCGTTCCTCCTTGAGCTGAATCCAACTCCTCTGCATTTCTTCCCACGATGTAGGCATGTCAGGATATAGGATGGTGTAGGGAACCTCTCCTTCCTTAACGGGCTCTTTAATCACAGGGAGAACATGAGGATAAGGCATCATTAGACTCTGGGCTCGGGCTCGTACCCACTTGAGATAAGGCTCGAGAGGGATGGAGTTCTTGTGCCCTAGTGTCTTGCTATCAACCTTGTTGGGCATCCTCCAAGCTCTGATGAATCTTTGGCGAAGTCCTTGCTCATCGTTGTCGAAGTCAAAAACTAGGTCAGGAATCAACATGTCGTGAGGGCCATCCCTCCGTGCATATCCAAATTGCCTCAAAGCTAGACAAGGGTTGTAGGTGATGCCCCCTCTAATGCCAAGCAATGGAACATTAGGGAATTCTCCACAACGATCGACGATGATGACATTTTCTCTGGACCGAGAACACCAATGTACATTAGAGTGAGTAAGAGTCATCAACCGTTGGGACCACCTTGAGCCTTGGTCATTCTTCAAGACAGATTGTGGAAGGTGCGAAATAAACCACCTTGCGAGGAGAGGAGTACAGCACATGAGAACACCCCTCTTTCTCATTGTTCGTGTGTAAAATGAGTGAAGAATGTCCCCAAGCAATGTTGGTATTGGATTTCTGGATAAGAATATTTTGACGGCATTGACATCTACCAGCTGGTCAGGATTTGGGAACAAGACCAACCCATAGATAAGGAGTGCCACAATTTCTTCAAAGGCTTGTAGGTCCAATGAATTCCAACATTCTTGTGCCTTCTCAAACAAGAATTTTGCTAAGAATCCTTTGACGCCACTTCTGGTTTCCCAATGCCCCTTGATGTCAGATGGCTGTAGATGTAGTGCTCGAGCAACATCTTCAGGCTTTGGTTCCTTTTCCGTACCGTTGTAGGGTAGTTGATTAAGGATATGAATTCTCAGGAGTTGAGAAAACTCCTCCAAAGTGGGCACCAACTGGTAGTCGGGGAAAGTGAAACAATGGTGAAGAGGGTCAAAGAACTGGAATAGCACTTTCATCATGTCCTCTTCAATGTTGGTGTTGACTAGGCTGAGCAGTCTACCATGTCTTTCACTGAAGGGTGAGCTTTCCGGAATCCTTGATGTGAGCTCCTTGAGTTGAGGAGGGATCCTCACAAGGTTGACTTGGATGGTTTTTCTTCGAAGAATTTCCATGACCTACAAAACAAGAACAAAGATGAAGATCTAAACCGTTGAAATGGTTAGTGAATGCATATGATGCTTTATGATGTTTATGATGTATGCACAAACATATGTACAGGCAAATCACACCAAACCCTAGTTTCAGGCTTGCATGAGGTTTCATAGGTAAGTACCCTCTTGAGTGTAGTTGGCTTAAAAACCTGTCCTATAAATAGTAACCGGGTTCTAAGGAGCTCAATATCATTGGATTGTTTTCATCGTTCATGGTTTTGGTTTAGCCACTTAACTAGCGACCAAAATATTCCAAGAAAACAACCCTCAATGAGTGTAGTATCGAGTATCTACCAACTTCGGACTGCACCAAAGCCGGTCATCTCACTACCCCTAATAAAAGGCCAAGATGGTCAAGTAAGGTTCTAGGTCATTAGTGCTTAGTGACATCACTCAGCGGCCCCGTACTCTCCTTGATTGAACTCAAGGGTTACCGGTACTCACAAATATGTCGCACTAATATAGCT
Source organism: Vicia faba (assembly GCA_948472305.1). Classification (NCBI taxonomy): domain Eukaryota; kingdom Viridiplantae; phylum Streptophyta; class Magnoliopsida; order Fabales; family Fabaceae; genus Vicia; species Vicia faba. Next base: position 359,704,073 of record OX451735.1, read on the forward strand.
ATTGCTTCAACCGTGTCGGTATACCCCGCACAGTTTCCACAACGTATTGCTATCTATGAATGTTTCCCCAAATCCGGGTGTAGGATTGCAAACCCAAACAAGAGAGCCAAGATGTAAAGCAATCAAAGCAAACAATTAGTCATGCAAGAGGGTGATCTAAGCCCTAAGGTTACTCCACTTTTAAATTTATCCCCAGCAGAGTCGCCAGTTCTGTGATACGGTGGAAGAACTGACTAGATGTTTTGCGTTTGTTTTCGCAAATGTTTCGGTTGAGCAAGAGTCGCCACTGACTTTTTATTTTATCCTAAGGAAAGGTTTAAAAAGCACAGCAAAAACCTTTGAGATATTTCGTGGGTTCGGGGAGTAGATTATAGAAAGGGAAGGTATTAGCACCCTTTCTATCCATGGTTATCCATGGGCTCTTAGGTACTTGCTTAGATCAACTTGTCTTGTTTTTCAATTGTTTGAAATGGTGCTTTCAGTTGTTTGAAATGGTGCTTTGTGTGTGGTCTTGAAAATGTTTTGAAAAATATGCCTTGTCTAGGCAACCCTTGTAACAATTCTTTACTCGAATGTTTTACAAAAGGTGTTTGTCTTTTTGAAAAGATGTTTCAAGGTTTTTTTTTAAAGTTGTTTTGAAAGTGTAGTGATGTGTAGTTTGAAAAATAGGCAAGTGTTTTTGTTTTGCAAGTTGACAAGTACTTAAGAGCTATCTACCCTAAAGTTCTCAAAGATCTTTGCTATGTTTTAACCCTTTTAACAATTTTGTTCCACCATTGCATTTGGTGGACAATCTTGTGTTAGGATGTTAACGGGACGGGCGCGGGTCATCGCTTAGACCATAATTGCAATGGTGCCAAGTATCTTTGGGCAATTTTTCCTTTAAGGGACTTGATCATTTTTAGGCAACTTTCGAAAGCGTCAACGATGGACTATGATCATTTGATTGTTTTGTTTTGCCCAAAGAGACCTAACATGCAATATGGCCCATTATTGAAGGCAACAAGTGGAATATCCTAGGGGTGCAAGTGTGATAATGTTGTCCATTTTCATGCTTGTTTATCTTGAAATTAGGTCAAACTATTTTGGTTAATTGATTTGCATACAAACCCTAATTCTAGCATGGTATATTTAGAAAGCTTTAAAATGCAAAAAATAAAGTTCCTAAGTTATTACAACACAATATATGGGAAGGGGGTACAAATGTTCAAATGGGGGTATTTTGACAAGGAATTTAAACCTAACTATTACATCAAAATTGAATTATACAAATTATTTAATATACAATAATTAAAAAAAAATGGAATAAATATGCAAGATGCAAAAAAAATGTTTTTTATATGTATGAAAAAAAGTGTTTTTTATATGTCAAATAAAAATAAAAAGTATTAATTTTTGGAGTTTTTATGTATTTAGGGCAAAACCCTAATTTTGCAAATAAAAGGTATTTATTGTTTAATATATACAATGTTTATTAATTATGTACAAAAATAAAATAAAAATGAAGTATATTTGTAAAAAAGTAATTTTTGAGATCAAATATTAATAAAAAAATAAAAATGTATTACTTTTATATTCTTTCCTAAATATACTAATAAATATATAAGTATTTATATTATTTACTAAATATATATTATATATACAAAAATAAACTATTTAATATTTATTAAAAAAAAGTATATTTTATGTAAAATGTTTTCAAGAGGTAATATAAAATAAAATCAGAAAATAAACATGTTTGCATTATTTTTTAGTATTTTGAATAAGAGTATATCTATATATTTATTTATGTACAAATACCCATTTAAACAAATAAATGCCTAATAAATACAAAAATGGTTTAAAAAATAATTTTTATATTTTTAATATTATGAGAAAAAATAAATAAGTCAGAACAAAAAAGAAAAGGTCAAAAAGTCATAAAAATAAGCATAATGGGCCAAGGGGGTGCAAAAGTAGAACTGGGGTGCAAATAGGAGAAACAACCAAGCCCAGCCCAAAAGGGTTGTCTTCAACCTCCAGACTGTTTGAACATGAACAAAAACGCGCGTTTTCTATCTCCAGATTCCTGGACTTTCAAGCAAAACTCACAACATGAAAAATGTAGAGCATTAAAAGACGAATCCAGACATATAAAGAACTTGACTTAACTCTCTAAGATGAGAGAGAATTTCTCCATCCCTAATTCTTGACCTAAGTTTCCATCAATGTTCAGACCTTAAATTCTCATAGCACATGCAAAATAAATGGAAAGTAAAGATATGTACAGCTTCAGGGGCATGAGTAGAACATTTTTCATTCACAAACCTAGAGCTAACAATGCATGGATAGGGAGATAGAAGTCCATGAACTTACCTGTTCAGCTTGAATCGTATCTGGCAATGGAGGTACTTTCAGTGCAAGGTGATGATTGGAATAGCTTGCTTGAAGTTCAGGGATGCTTCTCCAACCTTTAGTTTGCTTTGAAACTAGCTGAATCGAGCTATAGAACTCCACCTGCAAAACAAAAAAATGAAAATGGTGATGTTGGTTAGAGGTGTTACAGTCTGCTTCCAATGCTTTGGACAGTTTGTATGGATGGTAGGGAAAGTGTTTGAAGTGGTTTGGATGGAAGTGCATGATGGAAATGAGTTGTGGGAATCCAACTGCAGCCTAAGCCATGTTTTTGCAGTTTTATGGTGATTCTGTGTTTGAGAGGGTGTTGGAGATGGTTGGCTCGTGTTCTAGCTCAGTTAGGATGTATGGAATTTGTTTGCAATCTTTTCTTAAGCTTGCCTTGACAGGAATGTGAAGTTTTGTTTGTTATGCCAAGTTACTTCTAACTTAAGCAAGAAATGGCAAGTTGGTGTTTTAGGCTTGTACAAGCCCCTCTAGCATGCTGCATAATCTCTCCTTGATCAGTGGGATTAGTCTAATAACTTGTGCCTCAGAGATTTTCTTTGTACCTTCTTGATTTACAAGTTGACATAAAGCACTTCTTTTCAAAAATGGCAAAAATACTTTATCTAAAAATGGCTTAATCTTACATATAATGTTTGAACACACAAAATAAGGTCTTGGCACAAGGGATATGCATTAAATTATTGAGTGCAAATGAGATATAGGACCTGTAATCAAGTTGTGCAAGCTGATTTGAAAAATTGCATAAGTTATGAACATGTACATGGCCATGAATCAAAGTGACTTTTTCCTAACTTGCCAAATTCGATTCTCTCTAACCATGAGGTTGTTTGATGAGTTCTTGGACATTTTGGAAAGCTTGGAATGTGTACTATAATCCATCTTTGTAATGCAAATTAAAATTCCAAGTGGAAGCATGTGAAAAGTTGCCATGAAGTTAGGCAAAAACCTTGCCTAAAATAGGTCAAAATTTCTCTAAGTTAAGAATGGTTTGGTACCCTTGTTCCAAAAATTGTAACTTGCGCTACAAGCTTCTTTTGAGGAAACTTTGTGAATAAAAGTTGTAGATTTTGCAATGGACTACAACTTTCATGTTTTGACTTTTCCTTGAATCCAAATGCATCTTGATGAGAAAGTGGGACAAATTTAGGAAAAAATTAGGGTTTTTTCATAACTTAGAAAAATTCTAAGTTATGAAAAATCTTCATTTCAAACCCTAATTTGTGATTCTTGATTTCTTGATGAACAAGTTTCATGATTTGGCATGTTTTGATGAAAAATGAATCTTGACACTTGATTTTGACCAAAAAGTCAAAGTTTGACTTTTCAGTATACAGTCAAAAATTGATCAATTGATTGGAAAATTCAACTGTCAATCTTGTGCATTTGGGATCTTTTGAACTTGTTGAGCATGTCAAGACAATTCCATTGGGTCCTTGAGTCCATATGTGAGCTTGTTTTGCCATTGGCTTGGTCAAACAGTCAAAAATTGCCTTTGTGCAGTCAAAACCCTAAAAATGACCATTTTGCCCTTTTGGTGATCTGATCAAATTTCTTGTGGAATTGTGATCCAAACTTGATCAAATGGTCCATATGAGTTCATAATGTTGATGTGGATCAATTTTCATGAGGTTTGACTGTCAATTGGCCACAGTTGACTTTTTCTCCAATACAGCTGATTTCTAGGTCAACTGTCCAATTGACTGGGCAAAGCTTGGAATCAAGGCTTGAAACTTGGTATGAATAGACTTGGGAGTCCAACGTGAAGCATGAAAGTCATATTAGGCATTTTAGGTCAAAATATCTTTGTGCAAACACAAACCCTAATTTGGGTCAACAGTGCTAGGAGAAGTCTTGAGCAGAGGAAACCCTAACTGGATCTTGAGCTCCAAGGGCCTTGTGATGAGAAAATATTGAGAAAATGGGAGGGAAAATTTTGGGGTACAACAGAAGGAATTCAGCGCCTGATAGATAACAAAGAGTTTTTGTTTGAAAGTACTCTTGTTTCACCTATTCCTGTTGAAGATGTTTCAATCATTACCATCTCCGCCAATTCTTCTGGGGTCTCCACCAAAAGACCCGTTAGAATTACATCGGTTCCGAAATCAGCTCCTCTAATAATCACAATGTCTGGGCCAGTCCCATATGAATCAGACAAAACTGTGCCATGGAATTACGAGGGGGACATTTACTACCATGGCATCAAACAAGACTGGCCGGCCGCCAAAGAGATAAACTCTGAAGAAGAAGATTCTGACATCAGCAATATTGCCGGAACTAGTAAAATTACCCGAAGCGGTAGGATCTTTTCTCCAGAAATTGCTCCCCCAAAAGCAGTTTGTGGACCCGTGGTCATCCCTGTGGCTGCTCCAAAGGTTACTTTCGTACCCATAATCATCTCTACAAGTGCTTCTATTAACGAAGCCGTTAAAACCCCTGTTGTCATTCCTACCAACACTCATATTGCTGAAACTCGAGGAAAGAGTATTCAAGTGGAACCTGTCTGGATGAAGGCTCAATCACGGACTATCCCCGATACATCCAAAAAAGAAATGGAGGAGATCCTAAAAATTATAAAGAGGAGCGACTACGATGTAGTTGAACAGTTGGGGCAAACTCCCTCCAAAATCTCCATGTTGGCATTACTACTGTGTTCCGAGGCACATGCGAAAGCCTCGGTGAAGTTCCTAAAAACAACCCATGTGCCTCAAGAGACGTCTGCTGATCAATTTCAAGACTGCGTGGCCAGCTTGATAGCGGATAATGGCCTAGGCTTCTCGGATGTTGATCTGACACCGAGGGGAAGAAAGCACAATGAGACATTACATTCTCAGTGGAATGTAGGGGCACAACTCTGGCCCATGTTTTGGTGGACATGGGCTCATCCTTGAATGTATTACCAAAAAAAGCTCTTGACATACTTGACTGCGAAGGACTGACGTTAAAGCCAAGCAACGTAGTAGTAAGGGCATTTGATGGCTCGAATAGAATGGTGCACGGGGAAGTGGATATCCCCATAAAGGTTGGGACTCAAACTTTCAATTCAAACTTTTATGTAATGGACATCTGCCCTTCATACTCTTGCCTGCTAGGTCGGCCATGGATCTACAATGTTGGCGTTGTCACCTCTACATTGCACCAGATGCTGAAGTATCCGGTTCAAGGAAAGATTATTACTATCCATGGAGAGGAAGAATACATGATCAGCCATCTCAATACCTTTGGATATGTGGAATTGGATGGCGAATTCATTCAAACTCCATTTCAACACTTTGAAGAGGTCCCCCAAGAGGTAGCAGTAACAAAGACCGTGTCCCAGATTCCCAAGATTACAAGACCTCCGCTTCGGATGTCATATCTGAAATACGCTGAAGTAGTGGTATAGGAAGGTGGATGCACCATTTGGGGGCAACTTCCAGATATCCCGTATAAGTCTGACAAGTTTGGCTTAGGTTTCACTTCAAGTGCTCAAAAGGCTGTACGTCGTGCCCGTGCTGGAGGGCCACCCTTGAAGATTAGCAACCGTGAGGTCAACGCGGTAGAAGATGGTGAAGATGATTGCAACTTGGAGAAGTGGATCTTTCCGACTTTCAATGGAGGGCTCAGCAATTGGGAGGCTAGAAACTTCATCCCAATAACCTTTATCCCACAGTAATTTATCTTTACATTTTGTTGGGTCTGTAATATTCAAAAACAATTCACACTCTTAAAACCTTGTGTCTTGCCCGAGGCACAGTGGTCCATTTATAAGGGTTATTATTTCATCTTCATATGACATCAATGAATCATGGAAGTTTTTCACATACAAAATTTTGTGCTCATTGTTTTTTCTTTTACATTTTATTTTATTTTCAAAGATAGATATACCCTTACACACACCCACACTCACAATGCAGGTATTCATCCATTCTGGATCCCATGGGTAACGATACTGCTATGGACTTTGTGACTCTGAGAATCTGATCTACCAAGCCGAAGAAGAAGGTGAGGAAGATTGTGAAGTACCAGGGGAGCTTAACAGACTATTACAACAAGAGGAAAGAACCATTCAGCCTCACGAGGAACCCGTGGATACAATCAACTTGGGTACCGAAGAAGATAAAAAAGAGGTCAAGGTGGGTGCCAATCTGGAACCCAATGTCAAGGAGCTTCTGATTCAGTTGTTACACGACTATGTTGAAATCTTCTCCTGGTCATATGAAGACATGTTGGGACTTGATACGGACATTGTGGTACATCGTTTGCCTACGAGAGAAGATTGTACGCCAGTAAAACAAAAGGTTCGCCGCATTAGACCTGATATGTCAGAAAATATTAAAGCAGATGTTATGAAACAATTCAATGTTGGATTCTTGGCTGTCACTTCCTACCCTCAATGGGTTGCCAACATTGTTCTCGTACCTAAAAAAGACGGCAAAGTACAAATGTGTGTGGACTACAGAGATTTGAATAGGGCGAGCCCTAAAGATGACTTTCCACTCCCCCGCATTGATATCCTAGTTGATAATACGACACAAGACAAAGTGTTTTCCTTCATGGACGGATTCTCAGGTTACAACCAAATCAAAATGGAACCTGAGGACATGGAGAAAATAACATTTGTCACATAGTGGGGCACATTCTGCTACAAGGTGATGCCATTCGGACTGAAGAATGTTGGGGCAACCTACCAGCGCGCCATGGTAGCTTTATTTCATGACATGATACATCATGAAATAGAGGTCTACATAGACGATATGATAGCCAGATCACAAACAGAAGAAGAGCATCTTGACCACTTACAAAAACTGTTCGAGAGACTGAAGAAGTATAAGCTGAGGTTGAATCCAAACAAGTGTACGTTTGGGGTACGGTCTGGTAAACTCCTAGGATTTATCGTCAGTAAAAAAGGTATTAAGGTCGATCCTACCAAAGTTTAAGCAATACAAGTGATGCCTGCTCCCCGTACTGAGAAGGAAGTCAGAGGATTCTTGGGACGTTTGAACTATATTGCCAGATTCATTTCTCACTTGACAGCTACTTGTTAGCCAATCTTCAAGCTATTGAAGAAAGATCAAGTAGTCAAGTAGAATGATGAATTCCAAGTTGATTTTGACAAAATCAAAGAATACTTACAAGAACCTCATGTATTGATGCCACCAGTCGAGGGAAGAACGTTGATCATGTATCTGACTGTTTTAGAAAATTCAATGGGGTGTGTATTGGGGCAGCATGACGAGTCTGGCCGAAAAGAGCACGTTATTTACTACCTGAGCAAAAATTTTACCGACTGTGAAACCAGATATTCACAGCTCGAGAAAACTTGCTGCGCTCTGGCATGGGCTACTCGCCGGCTAAGACAGTATATGCTGACTCATACTACCTTGTTGATATCTAAAATGGATCCGATAAAATATATCTTCGAGAAGCCTGCTCTTTCTGGGAGAATAGCTAGATGGCAGATGATCCTAACAGAGTACGACATACAGTATACTACCCAGAAAGCTATAAAGGGAAGTGTGCTAGCTGATCACCTTACTCACCAAGCTGTAAAAGACTATCAGTCCATGAAGTTTGAATTCCCGGACGAAGACATCATGACATTAGACAACTGTGGAGAAATCAGGCCATATGACGAACCTGAACAAGGATCCCAATGGACCCTGTTCTTTGATGGATCCTCCAATGCACTTGGTAATGGTATCGGTGTTGTACTCATATCTCCGGAAGGGTGTCATACTCCCTTTACCGCCAGACTTTGCTTCAATTGCACAAACAACATGGCAGAATACGAAGCGTGCATCTTTGGTCTCAAAGCTGCCATAGACTTGGGAATCAAATCATTAGATGTATTCAGAGACTCAGTCTTGGTCATCAGTCAGATCAAAGGGGAATGGGACACCAAACACCCTAACCTTATCCCTTATAAAGAACATGTTTTAACATTGCTACCACACTTTAAGAAGATTACCTTCGACCATTTCCCGCGAGAAGAAAATCAGCTAGCAGACGCTCTAGCCACAATGTCATCTATGTTTAAACTTAATTGGGATAATAAGGCTCCCCAGATCACCATCGGACAAATGGATGAACCAACACACTGTCACGAGATTAATACTGGAGAAGTAGTGGACCAGCCTTGGTTTCATGAAGTCAAGAGGTATCTCGAGGCTCAAGAATATCCAGAAGGAGCTTCAATCAATGATAAAAAGTTCTTAAGGATATTCTCTGCTAAATTCTTCCTTAGTAATGGCATCTTGTACAAACGCAATCATGACTCTGTTTTGCTTCGGTGCGTTGATAAGGTTGAAGTTGAAAGAATCATGGCTGAATTACACGAAGGAACTTTTGGTACCCATTCCAGTGGGCATACGATGGCGAAGAGAATCCTACGGGCAGGCTATTATTGGTCCACCATGGAACCAGATTGCTATCAACACTTTCGAACCTGTCATAAGTGCCAGATTTATGCCGACAAAGTGCATGTACCCCCGGTTCCTCTGAATGTCTTAACGACTCCTTGGCCTTTTGCTATGTGGGGAATTGATATGATTGGGGAAATTAAGCCGACAGCCTCCAATGGACATTGCTTCATCCTAGTGGCCATTGACTATTTTACAAAGTGGGTTGAAGCAGCCTCCTTCGCTTCTGTTACCAAGAATGTTGTTGCCCGCTTCATCAAGCAAAATCTCATTTGTCGGTACGGTATCCCGGAAAGGATCATCATTGACAATGGTACCAATCTCAACAACACTATGATCACCGCATTGTGCGAGCAATTCAAGATTCAGCATCACAATTCTTCTCCCTATCGGCCAAAGATGAATGGTGATGTCGAAGCTGCAAATAAAAACATTAAAAAGATCATACAGAAAATGACAGTCACATACAAAGACTGGCATGAGATGATACCATTCGCTCTCCACGGGTACTGTACCACGGCTCGCACATCAACTGAAGTAACACCCTATTCTTTGGTATACAGCATGGAAGTTGTCTTGCCTATCGATGTCCAGATCCCCTCTCTAAGGATTATGAAGGATGCAGAATTGAACGAAGACGATTGGATCTAAACTCGACTTGATCAACTAAACTTGATTGATAAGAAGAGACTTATTGATGTTTGCCATGGTCAAATGTATCAAAAACGAATGACCAAGGCTTTTAACAAGAAAGTCAGACGCCAAGTGTATCAAGTTGGGGATCTAGTGATCAAACGTATCATCTTGCCACAAAGTGATCCCAGGGGAAAATGGACTCCTACCTATGAAGGACCATTTGTAATCAAAAACATATTCTCCGGTGGGGCGATGATCTTGGCCATCATGGATGGCGACGACCTGCCACACCCTGCGAATACGGATATAGTCAAAAGATACTACGCATAAGAGACCCGCTAGGTTGACATACCTAGGAAAAACAAGGGCATCCCGGCGAACCAAAAAGGTTCGGGAAAAAATTAGGGATAAAACAAAAAAAAATCTGTATACCCGGCAAGTTGAAAACCCGAAAGGGCGACTTGGGCAAAAAAGGGTTTCCCGTTGGACTGAAAACCTGAAAAGACGATCCAGGCAAAAGTTAGGGAATTAAAGCGTATGACTATGTCCCATCGGATCACTTTACAAACAACCTTTGGCTTCCACTGACAAACTCAAAGGTTCTGATCAATTTAGTTATCTTCGGATGAGGCGACAGATAGACAAGACGCTCAGAGATACAAAGGCTATAGCAGATTGGGAACCCCATGGGATTTTTTACACATAGTTATCCTTCTTTGTATCAAATTTTTCTTTTTTATGACAACATTCTCTTACTATAATGTTTGTCCCCTTTGTACAAAAAATTTACTCAAAGTCAATACAAAGATGTCCCTTTGAAAGCGCAAAAACTATTGGTCTTTATTTTCTTTACGCTTGTGTTTTGTTTGCAAAAACGTCCAATGATTTATTTTTGAACATATGAATTTGAACGTAATTATTGTTTACAAATAAACAAAATGGGAAAGACAATTAATGATAGGTTAAAAGAATAGGGAAATGTCTCAAGGCTATTCCATAAGTAATCCCCTACAATACGCCATTTAAATCCCTAGCGGAACAAAAGTTTAAAACTATTGATCCCCAGTAGAAATTGTCAAAATTCCTCAAAAACTCCCCAACAGGTTTTACAAGCAGTACTTGGCATTGCCCTTACAACAAAATTTATTTCTCTCGACAGAAATCCATCAATACTTCGACTTCAAGATATGGAGGATCACATATCCTCAGCAGCATTCAAGGATTTATTTCCTTCAATCCAACAGTAATGCAGCAGATTAGCTCACATACACATACATTGCATCCATATATCATAATCATTGATAAAACGAATGCATGCATTTCATACATCATGACTTGGCATTTAGCTAACATTTTACCCTTTTCAGGATAAGATTAACATCTACCATTCAAATTCAACCTGTTTGATACAGTACAGATACGCTCCAGACGCGGACGCCATTCTGATACTCATTCAGATTCAATCTTACAAATACAGTTCATATACGCTCCAAACGCGGACGCCATTTTGATACTCATTCAGAGCATCTTACAGATACAGTACAGATACACTCCAGACACGGACGCCATTCTGATACTCATTCAGCGCATCTTACAGATACAGTACATATACGCTCCAGACACGGACACCATTCTGATACTCATTCAGATTCAATCTTACAGATACAGTATAGATACGCTCCAAGACACGGACGCTATTCTGATACTCATTCAGAGCTTCTTACAGATACACTCCAGACACGGACGCCATTCTGATACTCATTCAGATTCAATCTTACATATACAGTACAGATAGGCTCCAAGACATAGACGCCATTCTGATACTCATTCAGAGCATCTTATAGATACAGTTCAGATACGCTCCAGACATGGATGCCATCCTGACACTCTTTCAGTTGAAATCAAGGTCGGACTTAGTCCATTTTCCTGTTAGTAGTCACCCTTGGATGACATCTGTAAGCCCATCTCCGACAGTTATCCCTCAGTTCATTCAATGGCATCTTTAAGCCCATTCCCGATACAATAGATTCAAGGCATTACTTTGTACACCAACAAGTGCAAATTTTCAGACACCCTAGTGTTCAATCATCTTCCACTTTCAAGCTACAAACGGCAAGCACGCCAATTTCGCTTTTCAAGTGCAAGAAAATTGAACAGGGGCAGCTGTTGTACCCCAAAATTTGCCATCTAAATTTTCATACAAGATGCTACCCTAGGGTTTCTGGTGCATACAATTAGCTCGAGGGTATATCAGACAGATTCTCTTCCTAGATGGCAAATCAATAATTTGGGTTTGGGATTTCTCAGGGATAATTGAGTCTTCAAAATTTCAAATGTTCTTAAACACAATTCGCTTAAGTTTGTTAATTCTACAAGACTGACGATTGTTCTTAAAACATGTTTGGTAGATGATGAAATCCCGTTTGAATCAAGAATGACATGCGAGCTCATTTTGGTTACCAGTTTAGCTTTTGAACAAGAATTGAAGATTAAGACTTTTTGATCATATGCCTTTGAGGTTAAGTTAATCAAATGGAATTCTCAAAATTTCATTTTTGTTTTAAAGGTTTGATTGGAGTGCAAAGAGTTTTGTTTTATTTGATCATCTTTGGTGATTGCTTGAAATACGAGTTACCTAGAATGAGGTTTCTTACTAAAAAAACATAATGTGATACAGTGGGAGAACTGACTTGGGATTTTGCGTTTGTGTTCGCAAATGTTTTGGTTTAGCAAGAGTCGCCACTGACTTTTTATTTTATTCTAAGGAAAGGTCAAAAAGCACAGGAAAGACCTTTGAGATGTTTTCTTGGGTTCGGGGAGTAGATTATAGAAAGGGAAGGTATTAGCACCCTTTCTATCCATGGTTATCCATGGGCTCTTAGTTACTTGCTTAGATCACTTGCTTTGCTTTTCAATTGTTTGAAATGGTGCTCTTCAATTGTTTGAAATGGTGCTTTGTGTGTGATTTTGAAAAGATGTTTTGAAAAGAGGCCATCGTTGTGGCAACCTTTGTAATGATTCTTGTTTGAATGTATACAAAAGTGTTTTTGTCTTTTGAAAAGTTTTTAATGTTTGAAAGTAGGGTTTTGAAATTGTGTAGTGAAGTGTGTTTTGAAAACAGCAAGGATGTTTTTGCAAGCTTTTGATCAAGTAACTAAGAGTTGTCTACCCTATTTTTACTCAAAGATCTTTCTTATGTTTTTAACCCTTTTAACAGTGTTGTTTCACCATTGTATTTGGTGAACAACCTTGTGTTAGGATGTTAAAAGGGACAGGCGCGGGTCATCGTATAAACCATGATAGCAATTGTGTCAAGCATTTTTGGCAATTTTCTTGAGGGACTTGATCATTTTTGTTTAGGCAACTCAGATAGCGTCATCGAGGGACTATGATCTTTTGTTTTGTTTTTGTTTTGCCAAAGTACTTGACATGCATACCATGGCCCATTTTTGAAGGCAACAAGTGGATTGTAATCATAAGGGTGCAAGTGTGCATTGTGTTTGTTTTTTCATGCATTTTTGTCTTTGATTAGGTCAAACTATTTGTTGATTTGATTTTGCATCCAAACCCTAAGTCTAATCATGGCATAATTGAAAGCATTTAAAGGTGCAAGAATTTAAATTCTACACTATTACAACATGATATAGGGAGGGGGGTACAAATTTGAATTGGGGATTATTTTGCAAGAAATTAAATTCTAAATTATTACAACCATATTGAATTTGCAAGACATAATATTTAAATGTACAATATTTAAATAAATACAATAAATAAATATTAAATAAGATACATCATGTAAAAAAAAAATTGTTTGTTTATGTATGTAAAGCATTCTTTTAATGTGAACAAAAAGGTGTAAATAATAAAAATAAAAAGATTGATTTTACTTAATAAAAGGGATAAACCCTAATTTTCTTTAAGGAAAATAAAAATGTATATATATATATATATATATATATATATATATATATATATATATATATATATATATATATATATATATATATATATATATATATATATATATATATATATATATATTATATATATATATATATATATATATATATATAATATATATATATATATATATATATATATATATAATATATATATATATATATATATATATATATATATATATATATATATATATATATATATATATATATATATATATATATATATATATATATATATATATATATATATATATATATAATATAATATATATATATATATATATATATATATATATATATATATATATATATATATATATATATATATATATATATATATATATATATATATATATATATATATATATATATATATATATATATATATATATATATATATATATATATATATATATATATATATATATATATATATATATATATATATATATATATATATATATATATATATATATTAAATATGTGAAAAATAAAATAAATTATTTACAAAAAATTTATATATTTAAGAAAATATTTTCAAATGTGAATAAAAAATAGAAATGAAAATAAAAGCATTTTTTTACCTTATTTTTAAATTTAAACAAAATATTATAAAGCATTTAAACATTTTAATGTTTGAAATAATTGAAATAAATACCAAATAAATATAAAAATTTATGAAAATATTTTTTTTGGCATTTTTTATGTTTGAAAATAAAATATCAAAGTCAGAAATGAAATAAAAATGCAAAAATAATAAAAATACAAAGAAATGGGCCAGGGGGTGTGAAACTGGAAAAGAGGGTGTTAGAAGCAAAACAAGCCAGCCCAACCCATCAGCTTCATCTTCTTCCTCCAGACTTTGAAAAAACGCGCGTTTTCCACACAAACTTGTATCTCCTGATTCAGTGTTTTTTTGACAAAACTCAAAACACAAAACTTGTAGAGCATCAAACAACGAATCTAACCATATAAAAAACTTAAGCTAACTCTCAAAGACCAGAGAGAATTTCTCTGGCCCTAATTTCTAACCTAGTTTTTTCAGAAAGTTCATGGATGAAATTCTCCTAGCACGATTAATATAAATGAAAACTAAGCACATGTATGGTTTTAGGGCTATGAATACAACATCTTTCATTTACAAACCTAAGTCTAACTATTCCTAAATAGAGAGATAGAAGTTCATGAAATACTTGTTTTAGTTGAGTTCGAGCTGGACAATGCAACAACTTCCAATGGCGCCTGAGGTTCTTTTGAGCTTGCCTGATCTCCACTTAACCTTTCCCAATGCTTAGTTTGTTTTGAAGTGGCCTGAATCGTGCTACAGAACTCAAACTGCAAAGCTTCCAAACAAAAATGGAAATGTGTGTTAATGGAGTTACAACAACTTGTGAATGGTCTGGATAGCTCAGGTATGTTGATCGGAATGTGTTTGAAGTAGTTTTGGACAAAACGCACGAGGGAATTTGATGGTGGCTTGTGATTTGCAGAACTGGCCCTGTTTTGCAAGAAAAAGTGGTTTTGGAGTATGAGGATGCTTTAGGGGTGAAAGGCTCGTGCTTCTGACTTGCAAGAGTGTATGAAACTTGTTTGATAACTTTGCTTGAGTTAGTTTTATCAGATATGTGAGATACAAGCTTTTGGCCCTTTGACTTGTTTTGAAAGCAAAGTTGGAAGTGAAGTGAGATAGGCCTGTACAGGCTATCTCCAAGCATGCACCAACTTCTTGTACTATGCCTGAGATTGTGGAGCTTGTTTGCTGCAAAGGAAGAAAGTCCAAGGCTCAATAAAATGCAACTTGACATAAAGTGCCCTTTATTAAAATGGAAGTGCCATCTTTATGCCAAAAATGGAAAAGTTCAATGTATAAAGCTCCCTTGATCAGAATAATGCCAATATCCAATGTATTTGCATTCAATTTCTGAGTGTAAATTGGTTTAGAGGCCTGTAATCATGTACTAAGCTAGTTTGGTTAGCTTTGCAACTTGGTATGAACATGTATTGGCCATGGTTACAAAGTGAGTTTTTGCCAACTTCGAGCATTCGATTCTCCCTAACCACAAAGGTGTTTGAGGAGTTCTTGGACAATTTGGAAAGCTTGCAAAATGTACTATAATCCATATTTGAAATGCAACTTGAGACTCCAAGTGGAACTATGTGAAAAATGACCAAGAAGATGGGTCAAAATCCTGTCTAAACTAGGGCAAAATTACTCTAAGTTAAAAGTTTTAGGTACCCTTGTTCCAAAAATCATAACTTGATATCCAAGCTTCTTTTGAGAAAACTTTGTGAATAAAAGTTGTAGACTTTGTGATGGAATACAACTTTCATGTTTCAAGTTTTGTTTGAATCCATTTGCATCTTGGTGAAAAAATGGGACAAAGTTAGGAAAAAATAAGAAAATTTTATAACTTAGAAAATTTCGAAGTTATGAAAATTTTCCATTTTAAACCCTAATTTGCAATTTTGGGTTTCTTGATGAACAAGTTTCATAATTTGACATGTCTTGATGGAAAATGAATCTTGGCACTTGATTTTGATCAAAAATTCAAAGTTTGACTTTTCAGTATACAGTCAAATTTTGATCAGTTGACTGAAAAATTCATCTGTCAATCCTATACATTTGAGATCTTTTGAACTTGTTGAATGGGTCAAGACAATGTCATTGAGTCCTTGAGTCCATGGTTGAGCTTGATTTTCCATTGGCTAGGTCAAATAGTCAAAAATTGCCTTTGCACAGTCAAAACCCTAAAAATGACCATTTTGCCCTTTTGGTGATCTGATCAAATTTCTTGTGAAATTGTGATCCAAACATGATCTAATGGTTCATATGAGTTCATAATGTTGATGTGGGTAAAAATTCATGAGGTTTGACTGTCAATTGGCCACAGTTGACTTTTTCCCCAATACAGCTGATTTCTAGGTCAACTGTCCAATTGACTGGGCAAAAATTTGATTCAAGGCTTGAAACTTGGTATGAACAAACTTATGAGTCCAACATGAAGTATGAAAGTCACTTTGGGCATTGTAGGTCAAAACATCCCTGTGCAAACTCAAACCCTAATTTAGGTCAACATTGCAAGGAGGTGTCTTGAGCAGAGCAAACCCTAGCTTGATCTTGAGTTCTAAGAGTCTTGTGATGAGAAATGTTAATGAAATGGGAGGGAAAATTTTGGGGTACAACACATAAGAATTACAAGATTTAAAGATTGAATTTTGTACAATATTTTCACAATATTATTCAAAAGTATTGTATTCATTACATTACAAATTTTGAATTTTACAAAAGAAATATCTACCAATGCAATAAATTACAAAAAAATTTTGTTTAAAAGAGAAATACTAAGTCTTCATCCTCAAGCAATCTCTCTAGCCTTTGATTGCCATCCATGCTTCATGTTCATGAAAATATAAAAGGAAAAGTTTGTTAGTAGTTCAAATATTCATAAAATGAACAAAACATACAAAGGTAATCCTAAATTCATCATTGGAGTGGTTTCTGCTGAATCAGAAAAGAAGGGTTTGTATGCTAAGGCCTCATGCAATATTTGCTTAATCATTGGCCTAAGGGTTCATGGTTTGCAAATCACAAGGGGGAAAATTGGTTCACAAACAGCAGGGCAAGCATAAAAAACAGCAAGATAACAATGCAAGCAAACTGTATCCAACAACAGGGCACACTGCAAACTGCCAGAACAAAACCTGTGCAGAATCTAAAGGCAGCAAAATACCAGAAGTTCAGAAAAAAGAAGGTCTGATGTTCAAAAGCCTCATACAGTTTCAGTTTTATCATAGGTCAAAATTATATTGCAAATCTCAAAAGAATTGGTTCACAATAGTTCAAGTGGAGTTTCAAGCCCAACACAAGTACAAGCCCAACAGATTTCAGCCCAACATGATTTAAAACAACTCAAAAAGCCTCATACCATTTCAGTTTCATCATAGGCTAAAGTTATATTGCAAATCTCAAAAGATTTGGTTCACAATAAACTAAAAGGTGCAAACCAAAATTCATCAAGCAACATGTGCAGGTTTAATTTAGAAGAAAACCAGTACAACAAGCAACAGAAAATCAGGATCATACATCATTGGCTAGGGTTAATCTCTTGCAAATCCCAAATCTTGGTTCACAAAAGATAAAGAGGAAATCAGAAAATACCAAATCAACAAGCAAAAGCCTCATGTTGCTTCAAATAAGAAATTATCAAATCAACAAGCAAAAGCCTCATGTTGCTTCAAATCAGAAATTATCAAATCAACAAGCAAAAGTCTCATGTTGTTTCAAATCAGAAAACCAGTACAATCAACAATCAAAGAGCCTCAAAATTTGTAAAGTCATGTCATAGGCCTAGGGTACTTTACCACAAATCTCAAAGCAAAGTTTGGTTCATAGCAAAAGTTCACAAGTGACAAAATATAAAAAAAACTATCAGCAAATACAAGTTTGAAAGGAAGCAATGCAGAAAATCACAAAGTAAAGGAGCAAACTCAAAAGAGGGGGGGGGGGCTGGCTGTACAAAATCTCAAGCATTTAAGTCTTGGATCACAAGAGAAGCCAAAGTCAGAAAATATACAACAAGTACAGAAAAAGCAAAGTCAGTATAGCAGGAATTGTACCAACTGCAAACAAGCAAAGTCAACCAGCACAACCAACATTATTTTATCACAGAAAATGGACAAACCAACCAATATAAAAGGCAGCCATACTGTGCACATAAGAGGCAGGTTTTTGTTTTTGGGCAAGCAAGAAGAATATACATAAAAGATAAAAAGTCAGGCCATTACTTTCATCACAGGACCCTCAAGGATCACTGTTAACAAGCCACAGGATACCAAATACAGCAACCAAGTAAAGAGGTAATTTCTCAAACTACTTCCAAGTTCTTTTCATAGAAATATACAAGCTTTGTGAAACTTTTTCTTATCATTCTTTTACAAAACATTAGTTTAGGTTCAATTAAAAGACAAAGGGACATAAAATCTTGTAACAGAAGTAAACACAAAGCCATCATTCATTTACCCCAAGAGAGAATCAGCAATAGCATCATTTTCCCTTTTACAGAAAGAATACACAGAGATTCCAACACAAACTGTAAAAACCCTCACAAATCATTATATAGTTCATACAAACAACACCAACTGTCAAAACCCCCCAAAATCATTTCAAGTTCTTTTCCTACAAAATATACAAAGCCAGAATAGCAACAAACAGAGCCAAAACCCTAAGTCAGATCATCATCACCAAAATAGAAAATCCAAGAGCCATCACCACTCACATTTTTCTTTTCAGTTTTACAAAGAAAAACATAGCAAAAGTCCACAATACAGAAATACAGAAACCAAGTCTTACAAACGAACAGAGCCAAAAACTTCAGAAAAAATTATTTATCAAAAACATATGAACTACTCAGAACAACAAATCCTCAAGTTTCAGTTTTCCCAAACCAACAATCATCATCATAAATATAGAAATACAGTAATGCATGCAAGACATAAACCCTAGAAAATATTTATCATCGTTTTCAAAGAACCTAACCCCTCAGAACTAGCGAAGAAAGGAGAGATCTCACTAAATCATGTAGAAGATGCAAATCGGAACCCCTAGGGTTTCGGTTGTCCCCTTTTAGATCTAGGCCGAATCTCATGTTTTCTGCAAAATCAAACGCTGAATTAGTAATGAGGAAGAAGAGAGGAAGAGATTAATGTAAAAATGTTGAGATTTTGAACTCAGTCGCCGCCGTCACCGCCGCAAGGCGATTTCCGGCGCGACCTATTTTCCTTCTCCGGTGGATGAACTTCAAAGGACAAGTGAGAGAATCAGAAGTGAGAGAGAGAGAGAAGTGAAACAACAAAATGAGTCGTCCCCTTGAACCTGGTTGTTTTGTCTAAAACAACCAGGCCTCCTCACCTTAAGGCCCAAAATAAAATACTTAACCCAACCCCCTTAGTTTCGCTACACCCCCATCCCCTTTGTAAAAAATCAGATTTTTGGCCATGATTTTGTGGGCTGAAAGCCCATTAGTTTTTTTTTTAAACTTCTTAACACCCCTTTTAATTATTAGCCCCCTTAACCTATTTTATATATTTTATTTTTATTTATTTACTTTTTTTTAATTACTATTATTAATATTACAACAATGTTTATTTTTATAAATAAAAAATCTCAAAAAAATATTATTTATGCATATATATATATATATATATATATATATATATATATATATATATATATATATATATATATATATATATATATATATATATATATATATATATATATATATATATATATATATATATATATATATATATATATATATATATATATATATATATATATATATATATATATATATATATATATATATATATATATATATATATATATATATATATATATATATATATATATATATATATATATATATATATATATATATATATATTCATGTTTGTTTAATAGACTAAAATATTTTCTTGTTAAAATTCTTTTTTTAAATTAATTAAATATTTAGATTAGGTTTATTATTCATTTAGAAACTTGTTTCTCTAAACTAGTTTCTTTTGTTAATTTAATTCTAATATTATTTTTAATTAATTATTTCTTTTTATCCTAAGTTAATTAAAGTCAAAACAACATCCATGACCTTGTTCATTCATACTTGTACATTATATTCATTTCACTTCTTACACATTGTATTTACATTCGTTTCTTTGTACATTTGATAAATTCGATATGGTTATAATAGATAATTAGGGTTTTTACTTTCTTGCAAATCCCCATTCATAAATTGTATATCCCCCTCCCATAAAGTGTTGTAATAGCGTAGTAATCTTTAAATTTCGCAATTTATCGCTTTTACATAACATGTTAGTAATTAGGGTTTGTATGGCAAGATAAAACCAATCAAATAGAAAACCCTAATCCAAGACAAAATCAAGCATGAAAATGACACACTTGCACACAAGCACCCTTAGGGTTACTCCACTTGGTTGCCTTATACAAAAATGGTCATATTATGTACGTAAGGTATCTTAGAAAAACAAACAAAAACAAGATCATAGTCCCTCGATGACGCTATTCAAAGTTGCCTTACAAAATGGTCTTAGTCCCTCAAAAATACTAAGATACCTTGTAACATTACTGATCATGGCTATACGATGACCCACACCCATCCCGTTTACATCCAAAGATATGGTTGTTTACCCAATCAATGGTAAGACAACAATGTCAAAGGAAAAGAGAATGAACAAGAAAGACATTTGAGTAGGTAGTTTGCTTCTAGTTACTTGCTCCATTTCAAACAAATATCCTTGTTATTTTCAAAACAAACACACACATTTTCAAACATCTTACAAACATTGAAAACATTTTCAAAAAGACAAACATCTTTGTATACATTCTTACGAACGAGAATCATTACAAAGATTTCCTAAAATAATGGCCTCTTTTACAAAATACTTTCAAAACCACACAAAACACAATT
This sequence comes from Vicia faba, assembly GCA_948472305.1. Lineage (NCBI taxonomy): Eukaryota > Viridiplantae > Streptophyta > Magnoliopsida > Fabales > Fabaceae > Vicia > Vicia faba. The sequence continues at coordinate 359,724,959 of OX451735.1, forward strand.
TCAAACAAAAGCAAGTGATCTAGCGAAGTAACTAAGAGCCCATGGAAAACCATGGATAAAAAGGGTGCTAATAACTTCCCTTTTCATAATCTACCCCCCGAACTCAAGAAACAATCTCAAAGGTCTTTCTTGTGCTTTTTCACCTTTCCTTTTGGATAAAAGAAAAGTCGGTGGCGACTCTTGCTAACCGCAACATTTGCGATAAAATGCAAAACAATCAAGTCAGTTCTCCCACCGTATCACACCTATTATCCAGGATTTCATCTCGAAGTAACCCTACGACCCAAGTTCCTCCCCAAAGCCCTACTATCCAGGCTTTCATCTAGAAGTAACCCTACTATCTAGGTTCCTTCCCATAAGCCCTACTATCCAGGCTTTCACCTCGAAGTAACCCTACTATCCAGGCTCCTTCCCATAAGCCCTACTATCCAGGCTCCTTCCCATAAGCCCTATTATTCAGGCTTTCATCTCGAAGTAACCATATGACCCAGGTTCCTTCTCATAGCCCTACTATCCAGACTTTTATTTTGAAGTAACCCTACAACCCAGGTTCCTTCCCATAATCCCTACTAGCCAGACTTTCATCTTGAAGTAACCCTACGATCCAGGTTCCTTCTCATAGCCCTACTATCCAGGCTTTCATTTCGAAGTAACCATACGACCCAGGTTCCTTCTCATAGCCCTACTATCTAGGATTTCATCTCGAAGTAACCCTACTATCCAGGTTCCTTCCCATAAGCCCTATTATCCAGGCTTTCATTTCGAAGTAACCCTACGACCCAGGTTCCTTCTCATAACCCTACTATCATTTTGAAGCAACCCTACCATCCAGGTTCCTTCTCACAACCCTACTACCCAGACTTTCATTTCAAAGCAACCCTACGACCCAGGTTCCTTCTCTCTTATCTCCAGACAATAGTTTACAACACTGTAAGACCTTGACCCAACCAGATGCGGTCGATTTCACATTTCCCCAGTAAGTCGTTGTGCAGCCTGGACCCTGACCAGACATGCAGTTTACTTCCACCTCCTCAATCAAGAGTTAATTCCCTAGTAGAGCAGCGTAAAATCGAAGCTCCTAGCCTCTATTTCCCAAGACATAAATCAATATTCCCCAGTGAAGTTCTCCTCAATGGCAGTTACAGGAACTCTCGCAAAGGAATCTATTACGCGACTAATATCTTTTCTGGATGGCATCTTTAAGCCCATCTCTGACGACTCTCCATCGCCTCCCAAATGACATATGTAAGCCCATTCCTGATATTATCGACTGACACCCACTTCGTGCGAGTGCAAATTTCTGGGTACTCTAGTGTTCAATCATCTTCCACCTTCAGATCACGAAAGGCAAACAAGTCAACCTACACCCTCGGGTCTAAGAAGATTGAACAGGGGAAGCTATTGTACCCCAAAATTTTCCCTCTCATTTCACTCAAAGGCATGCCTCTAGAGGTCCTCAACTACTCAAGTTTGACTAAGGGTTGACCAGACAAACTCCCTCCTAAAGTAATAAATCTCCAATTAGGGTTTCCATTTTCATCAAGATGGGTGAGCTCCAAAGGCCTCAAATCTTTTCCATGGTCCTAATATTTTCTCAATACCATCCATGTCAAGTTTAATGCCTTGCACAAGAAGTTTGATCAGTCAACTGCTTAAATGCCTGAAAATCAACTATGTTAGGTCAAAAGTCAAATGTGGACCACATACAATCAAACTTCAAGATTTTTGGTCAACATCAACATTTTGAATTAACACCTATCACTTGATCAAGGGTTGATCATGATTCCTCAAGGAATGCCCCAAATTCATCAAAACTCAAAAGTTGCTAAATTAGGGTTATTATAGGAAAAGTCAACCAAACTTTGATCAGGCATAACTTTCTCATACTTTATCAGAAATTTCCCATCCAAGGCTCATTTTAAAGAGAATCCAATTACCTACAACTAATATTGATACCTCAAGTTAAAAAAATTCACTCATGAAAAGATATAAATTCAGAAATTATAGGTCATTTTAAAAAGTCAACAAAAACACCTTTTGGGTCAAAGCTTCTTACATGAACATGGAAGATCCAATTGAGATGAAACAAAATAGGTTGTTTAGAGGACATCCTAAGCTTTCTAAAAAATCCAAGAGAACCTTCTTAAGGTTAAAATTGATAGAGATATGTATTGTCAAAGTTCACCAATTTTTGGAAATGTGCATGAAGTCAACATTGATCAAACTGACTTTTTTCCAAATGGGCCCATGTTTTCTTGTTTGAAACATGTTCCTAATATGGCCCATGACCCCTGAGCTTATTCACTTATTATTTTATTATTTATTTTGATTTTTTATCCATTTAAATCAAAATAAATCAATTTAAATAGTAGAATAATGAAATAAAATCCAAGATTTGATTTTATGAGCATATTATGAGTCAATGAACAGCTAGCAAATCATCCAAATTCGTGCAAAAGCTAATTGATTGGAAAAGATTATGATTTGGCTTGTTTTAGAAACAAATAATGCAAGGAATAAAATCAAATCAAATCTCCATAATTTTTAAAGATGTGATCAATTTTTGTTAACCTAATTCACTCCAATATAAGCACATAACATTCCCAAGGAAAAAAAAACGAGGGTTTGGGGTCGTGAAAACTAAAGAATCAACTTCAAATTTTTATCAAAAAAGTGTTGATCACATATTCCTCCACAAGTTGTTCAAGACATTCCAAGATCACAAATAGCTTCAGTGAGTCCCTCTGATCAATTCCAGACCTTCACAAGTGACCATAACATTCAGAATCGTAAAATCCATAACTCGGTTCTCCAACTTTTTTTGATTTTCGATTACATGCATACATGCGTTTTCAATTAAATTTAACCATGCATTTTTGTTTATCATAAGGTTTCAATGCTTTCTGATTTGTTTGATTGAGTTTTAAGTGCAGGAATCAAAGGATACCATTGCTAGGGTTCCAAGCTTCAAATTGGGACTTTCTGATTTAGACATAATTGGGACAAACCAATGCCATCATCATGTTCAGAGGACCAAAACGAGTTGATTCATAGCCTCACCATTAATTTATATTGCATATTTTGAGAATTTTGTTTTTTGCAGGGGCTTTAGTGACGCTTGATCTGTTGCTATAAGCTATAGTAACAGATGCAATCCGTAGGTAAAAGTATGGTAAAAAACAACGGTTATGGGGAAGAAGACAATTAGGTGGCAGACTCTTATTGGGATATTTGAATCACGCGCGCATTTTTTGGAAAAGACTACTTTGCTTGCTTTATGTTTTATTTGTTTTATCATATTAACGAATGAGTAGCTAGCGCATTTGGTCAAGGAAGAGAGGTATAAAGCTAACGTCCTGGGTTCGATCCCAGGCGTGTACTTTTGTATTTTTTTCTCACTATTTCTCTACAGATTCCATGCGCCTCACAACCAAGCGCCCATTATGCGCTCTAAACTTTAGCCATTGGATCCATCCAACCACCAGATCCAGCGTATATCAAAAGCTGCACATGGTGAACCCTCAGACAAGAGCCACACTGGATCATACGCAAGGAACATGGGCCAACCAATACGGGCCTTAGCAAATTCTTCTCCACACCTCCAGGACTGCTTTCACACCAGGCCCAGTCTAATATTTCTTTTTAATTTCTTTTATTTATTTTAATTATTTGTTTAATTATTTTTACAAAAAAACAAAAATCATTTTTTTATTAAATCAAAAAAATCACAAAAAGATTAAAATTAGATTTTTTTCATAAAATATTTTATTTCATTAATTAATTAGATTAATTTAATTAGGGCAATTAAATTTTTTTTTCATAATTAAAATCAATTAGAAAATTTGAGTTAATTTGCAAATAGTTAAATTTCTCAATCAAAAAATAACAAAAATATTTTCTTTGATTTCCTTTGATTTTAGACTTTGATTCTCGTATTTAATTTTCCGCACGCATTTATTTTATTATTTTTTTAATTAATGTAATTGCTCCTGGTTTGTAATAGTTTAATTAGGTTTAAAGTTCTGCATCTAATTATGTAATTGCCCCAAGGCTTTGTAATAGTTTAGGAACCCTTATCTTTCTGCAATTTATTTTCCGTATGATAAACTGCTTAGATGAATGGCTAATAGGATTGTATGGAAAGATAACTATTAAATGAACATAGAAAACCCTAATTGTGAAAAGATAATGACTTAAAAATAAACACTTGCACGGGCTCACTCTTAGGGTTTGCCCCACTTCGGTTGCCTTCGGTAAACGATCATGAAGTATAGGGAGTTTTAGTGATTGTCCTCTAGTCCTAAAAGATAAAAAATGACCCATTCGAATGTTGCCTCAGAAAGATCTTTAAGACTTTAGGGTAATTACTAAGGTTTCCTAACCATTGCTTTTGTGACCGTAATTGTCCCTTCAAATGTCCCTTAAACTCCAACGATGGGGCTACCTACTCCTTAATAGTAGGATAGCATTGTCTAAAGGAAATGAGAAAACGAACAGTCTTTTTCGAGTAGGTAGAAACTCTTAAGTACTTGCTCAAAACAACAAAAACTTTTTCACAAACACTTTCAAAACAGTTTTCAAAAACAACTTCGTCACACTCTTGAGGACAGATACAAGGGTTACCACGAAGTTAAACAAATTTTTTTTTCAAAACACACACAAGAAATTTCAAAATGAGCAAGTACCTAAGAGCCCATGGAAAACCATGGATAGAAAGGGTGTTAACACCTTCCCTTTCTATAATCTACCCGTACTCAGAAACATCTCGAAAAAAGTTTTTTCTGTTCTTTTTCCCTTTTCCTTTGTTGGATGAAATAAAAGACGGTGGAGACTCTTGCTTACCGCGACATTTGCAAACAAAAAATGCAAAACCAGTAGTAACAAAAAACAGTCGGTTCTGCCACTGTATCACAGGATCCTATTCAAAACATAACAAGCCGTACTTATGGCATCGGTCCAAAAATACTTAGGAAGGGCATGTTCATTGATTATAGTTCTTCCGAGTTCTTCTAAAACTTGTTTCTTGTGTTCCAGTACTCCATTTTGTTGTGGAGTACATGGTGCGGAAAAATTATGATCAATGCCATGTTTTTCACAAAATTCCTCAAAGAGATGGTTTTCAAATTCATCCCCGTGATCGCTTCGGATTTTAACAATGTTAGTGTTTAACTTATTTCGGAACATCTTAGCATATTTTTTAGACGCGGAAAGAGTGTAACTTTTTCTAGCCAAGAAAATTGTCCAACAAAATATAGAGAAGTCATCTACTATAATAAAACCATAATAATTACCACCTAGAATTTTTATTCTAGTTGGTCCAAAAAGATCCATGTGGAGAAGTTCAAGTGGTTTTGTTATAGAGATAATATTTTTAGATTTAAAAGAAATTTTTATTTGTTTGCCCATTTGACATGCATAACATAAGTGATCTTTGGAAAACTTTATTTTGGATAAAACAACAACTAGATCTTTTGATACAATTTTGTTTAGCAAGTCAAAATTGACATGCGCTAATTGCCTATGCCAAAGCCATGAGTCTTCACTCATGGAAACAAGACATTTAACGTCGGTCAAAAATACTTCATTCAAGTCAAGCATATATACATTATTAACCCTCAAGCCTTTAAACACATTATCCTTATCACTATTTTCAATTAAGCAACAATCTTTTGGAAAAAAAACTTTATATCCTTTGTCGCATAATTGACTAATACTAATGAGATTATATTTAAGACCCTCAACTAAAAGGACATCTGAGATAGTAGTAGAAAAGGGATTACATACACTACCTTTTCCGAGTATAGCTCCCTTGTTGTTATCACCATAGGTTACAAAGCCTTTCTTCTTAGCTACAAAGTCAAAGAATAGGGAAATGTCACCCGTCATATATCTTGAGCACCCACTGTCGAGTAACCATCTTCTCTCCGTAGTCTCAAGACATTCCACCTACAAAATCAAACAAGGGAAATAGGTACCCAATTTTGATTGGGTCCTTGTGTGTGAGTGAAACACGGGTTGCCTTTGGGGGACCATTTGAAAACGCCTTTAGGTACCAAGAATCTTCTAAATTGACATTTTTTAATGGTGTTCCATCCTTGCAACAATATAGACAAGCTAAGTCTTTATAGGATTTGCTTTTGCTTGATTGATCTCTTATCTGATAAGTATATTTTTGATAAGGTTTAATCATACTTTTTCTAAAGTTTGATCGATCAATAGCAAATGTAACTTTGGGTTGTAAAGCCTTATCTAATTTGGCTTTAAGAATTCTAGTCTATCTTTGCCAAATGTGACAAGTTTCACATCCATGCCAATTTTGCCAAGAGGTCTTGTCAATTTCATCTTTGTCTTTAATATTCTCTATCATGGATGCCTTAAGAGTTTCCAACTCCTTTTCGGATTCAGAAACTTTATGCTCAAGGTATTTGAAAATCCTTTATTTAAGGCTAAGCGTTTGAAAGCTTCCTTAGCCTCATGATGTAGAGTATTAAAGGCATTTAATAATTCAATATAAGACATATCATCAACATAATCATATTTAGAATGACTTACATTCTTTTTCTTTTTGTGATGCGCCATAAGACACAAGTTTTCCATTTCCTCTTCATTACTAGAGTCATCTTTACTTGATGAATCACTATCAATGTCACAATCAATGTAAGCTCTTCTAGCTTTGTTTGGCTTATTTTGAAACTTGTCTCTTACTTTGTCTTTCTTGAACAAGGGACAATCTGGTTTGTAATGACTGAGTTTCCAATAATTGTAACAAGATCCTTTTGACTTATCTCTATTGATTTCAAAAGGTTTGTTTGGCTTAGCTTGCCTTTTATAGTCAACGAGATTCTTATCTGAATGTTGGATTTCATTCTTCCGAAGATATCTATTGTACTTCCTTACAAATAAACCCAAATCTTCATCTAGACTCTCATCTCCATCACTTGAGTTACTTCCACCCGAATCTATGATGGAAGAATTGGAACTTGAAGCCCTTAACGTGATGGACTTCTTCTTCGTGTCCCTCAACTTTTCTTTCTTCTCTTTCTTTTCATGCTTATTTAGATTTATGAGCTCTTACTCATGTTCTTGAAGCTTACCAAACAATGTTGTAAGTTCTAATGTAGTTAGATCATTGGCTTACTTGATTGTCGTGACCTTAGGTTGCCATTCCCTATTAAGACATATCAAAATCTTGTTAATAACAACAACATTGGAAGTATTATGTGAGAAAATCTCTTTTGCATGTCCATAATGGTTTCACCATGCTTCATGTAAAAGAGATCAAACTCTTGAGTTAATGTGTTAATCCTTGCTAATTTGACATCGTTTGTACCCTCATGGGTAATTTGTAAAGCTTCCCAAATTGCCTTAGCGGTAACACAATGTGAGACATGAAAGTATTCATCAACTCTAAGAGCTGATATGAGTATGTTTTAGCTTTCCGATCATAAGCATAGTTTTTCTCATCTTTTTCATCCCATTATGCTTCCGGTTTAGGCATAACGACACCCATATTGGTTAACATAGTTATCGCCATAGGACCTTCTTCTATGACTTTCCAAATTTTTCTATCAACAAAATTGATATGCACGCGCATACAATCTTTCCAATAGCTATAGTTTTCACTGGTGAAAATAGGCGCTCTATTGTACGCCCCTTTTGGATTGTTCTTCATTGTCTAAAGAGTTATATGTGAAGCACTAGATGAACCAGTGCTCTGATACCACTTGTTAGACGATAGAACGTATCTAGAAGGGGGAGTTGAATAAATACCGTGATTTTTAAAAAGAGTTTTTAAAGAAAACTTAAAACACAGTGAAAACTACCTGGATACACTCGTCTAAAAACAATCCTCTAAAAAGACCAGATATGCGTAAAACCAAATGGAATAAATTAATGATAATTATTAACACTTAATTCAATTATAATTGATCACTTATACTTTTTAACTGTTGTCAATTACTCCCAATGAATTGTTGAGTATAAAACTCACAAATTTTCACTTTTGGACTTTTATCGAACACTTGGTGTGCATAATCACACCAAGTCCAATCTATCTTAATTTGTAGTGTTAAAACCAATTATAGCAATCAAAGTGATTACTATAGTCCTTAGCAATAGTTCTATCACACTACAAATCCAGACACTTAGAACTACAAAGTGCAAATTCATAAATTATAGCAAATAAACGGTAAAAGACGAGAAAGAAAAATGACACACATTTTGCTTAGGCAGTTCCCCCTGTCGTCCTCGCGTGGGGTACTCTGCCCCTAATTCTAGAATTTAGAATTAGGATAATTGCTATTATGATTGCAAAGTTTGTACAAGAGATAGAAAATAGTCACCACAATTCAAACCCAATGTGCTAAATTGAAAACTAAGCTCCTCTCTTCCCTTGATTCGATTTGAACCAAGTATGTCACCAATCTTCGATAAACCTTTGGTTGTAGCTACCTTGTTGAGAACCTAAACCGTTTCTCAAACCCTCTGCTCGGCTGGTTTGATTGCAAGGTGGTGACCTTAATTCTTCCTTCATAATCCTCCGATTGTAGCTACCTTGTCGAGCGAACCCACAGTTCCTCAATCCCTTAAGCACAACTGAATTTGGACGAAGCAAAGAATTGTCAAAACCCCCAAAATCCCAATGATCTTTGAGAACAAAACCCTCAGATTTTATTCAAGAAAAATCCACAATTACTCAACCCGAACAAGATCGCAATCTTCTACTTCAGACGTTATCAACACACGCTCCGCATCTTGACCGACAAAAAATATTATGTGTAGTTGTCAATGAATGAGTGAGAGGTTGAAGATGATGAATACCTTGTGTATCTATTTCACTTATCTTGTTAAAAAACCAAATGATAGAACCTAACAAGATTATATATGTTATCTCAAGTCAAAATCCAAACTAACAAGCTGAAAAACAGATTTAACGAGTGAACGATCGACCTATGCCAGAAGCGGGACTCGACTTGAGTATTCTCGAGAGTGCCAGAAGACAAAGTGTGTGATCCATGCGTCAACCGCTTATGCGTTGATGCATAGTTCCTAAAAATTACTCCCAGGTTGAGTCGACCACACAGTCGACGTGAACAAACCCGAGACTTCCCCAAGGAGCAACTTTTAATCATGCGTCGACCAAAGCTTTCTTTGAGTCGATTCAAAACATAGAAATTTCCAAAAATACCAATTCTTGAAGACTTTTCATGCTTCGTTGTCCACCATATCATCTAGCAATATTTCCAACATATAGTGGAAAGTTTTGACATTATTGAAACCCTTATTGAAGGAACTTTGCCTTCACAGTAAGAATTGAGTCAATTCCTACAAATGACGCAACTATTTAGTTTAGGACCCATAAATGGATATAGATAAATAACTAATGATCTTCTACGACGACGCAAGGTGAATCCACATGATTATTACTCTAACGCCCACGTCCGTTCAAGATTTAAGATGAGTGTAGTAAAAATATAAATAAATAACATATTTTTCTCTTAGTGTGTGAACTAATTTTATACATTAAATCAAATAAACTTGATTTGAACTGAATTGAACATTAATCATATATATGTCTTTAGTGGACCCATAACAACTTCAATTAATATCTTCTATTTTCCATTCATGATAAATGTGAATACACATGATAAAACATTTTAATAAAATTATCTTTTTCAAAAAAACTTATATATCCTTTTAATGTGTAAAATGAGTAACTTGATGTCTTGATCGTTCATTTTAGAATAGAGGAGGTAAGGAAAACCTAAATAAAGCTACTTGAAAAAAAAAGAATGATTTTTATTTTAAAGTTAAAAACACAATCACTTACCTTCGTATCTTTTAACCTAGGACATGTCTACATAAGATAAGATATTACCAAAATATGAACATGGTAAATCGATGTAATTGGAATTCCCAATAAAAAAAAAACATTGAAGCTTTGACGACAGCTCATACCAGTGGTTGACGGCAAACGGAGACACAACACACAACACAACACCAACAAAAGAACACTATCTTTCTTCTTTTTCTCTTTTCCTTTTGTCTTCAAAATCATTCATTCATTTCTGCAAATTCCGGTGAGGAGGCCAACGGTGAAACATGGCCGCGTCTGGTGAGGATGATGCCTCCAAACAAGACCTCTTTCACCTCATCAAACGTTTCGGAGCTTATGTTTCTTTCAAGATCTCCGATCTCTTCAACCTCTCTTTCCATAACCTCGTATTTCTCTCTTACCCTCAATTTTACCTTCTTTTTTTTTCTTTCGATATTGGATCTGATGCATGGATCAAACATATTATTGTTGTTGTTGTTTGTTTGATTGTATGAATTTTCGATTTTTTAAGAAATTTTTTATGAAATTTTTTGCCCCCTTTTTCATTGATTGAATAATTGGGAACCAGGGTTGGATAATTCTTAACCCAAAGACTGAAAGTTTGTTTTTTTGTTAGAAAACTGAACTGGGTATTTTTCTGATTTTAGTTTAATGTTGGGTTTGGGTAGAAACTATAGAAAGGATGGATTTTTTTTATGTGTCATGGTTATTGTCGAAATGGGGAAAAGTTTTTGACCTAATTTTCATTATTATAGTGCAATAGGTATTAGGTACGGTTTACGTAGTATCAATGATCAAGGTAATGTTTTGGTTTTTTTTTGTAAGCATGTGTACTTGAGGACTTTTAAAAATGTCTGATTTCAATCATAACTATGTGGAAGCTCACACGAATGATTTGTTGTGATTTGTCGAGTATAAAACTTTTTATACAGATTGTTGTGTATAAAAATTAAGCTTGTTTAATAATCCGAAAGTCGTGATATTGTACTTGGTTTTAGGATATACGCACTATTGGAGCGGTTGCTGGTCTTGCTGTTGCTATTGTTTTCACATGGAGGCTGTTGAGATCTCCGAGTGATAATCAAGGGAGGCAACGAAAACGGCAGGGTGCTGCATCTAGTAATCCTGGAGTCAGCAGCACACATTCAAATGCATCGGTTGTTCCTTCTGATGCTTGTTTACCTTCAGATGAATCAAGGGCACAAAATGTCGTGGATGAGTTCTTTCAACCTGTCAAGGTATTCTGTTTTTTGTTATACACTTTTGTTGGTTTCATGATTCAGAATTCAGGCAATTCGTGAATGTTTTTGAATTAATTGACAGCAGCTTGAGCTGTGTTTTTATAGCTTTGAATGTGATTGAAAATTCTAAGTTTTGATTTTTTTCTTAACTTTTTTAGCCAACCTTGGGGCAGATAGTGAGGCAGAAGTTGAGTGAAGGAAGAAAGGTAATTAAACATATTCATTCATATTTGACAACACACAGAACATTTCGTTTCAATTTTGTGCTGTTAGATGTTAAGCGATGGTTTGCCCCATGTTTTTCGACTTCTATGACCAATGAGTTGTATGTAGGTAACATGCCGTCTTCTTGGAGTGATTCTCGAGGAAAGCAGTCCAGAGGAGCTTCAGGTGGTGAATTTTGTCCTTTCTTATATTTCTGTTTTATGTTATGACATCAACTCAAAAAGATATCAATGATGTTCATTCTGTTTTCGGCAGAAACAAGCAACTGTGAGATCCTCAGTGTTAGAAGTATTGTTGGAAATAACTAAATTCTGCGATTTATATCTCATGGAGCGGGTTCTGGATGACGAAAGCGAGGTGTGTGTCCCTTGTCCGCATAAACCAATCACTTGTCAGTTGTCACATCTTATCTAGTAAACTTAATGGAATTGATGCACAATTCTTCATTTTATATGCTGTAAACTCACCACTTTCCAGCGTTATCATTTTTTTAATAACCAATTGGTTATGAAAAAATTGAACTGAGATGTGTTATGGTTGCTTGAAGCAAAAATCCTTACCCGAAGGTTCAGCATTTGGAACTTTTGTTGTCACAATTGTTGATGAAACATTTGATATACGAATTTTTGTTATCATCTTTATGATATTTTCCCAGCTTGAAACAAACATACTGTTAAGTTACTAATGTCATGCAACTGCTAATTTGAGCTAGTTGAGAGAGATCATGTATTTCTTGAAGCTTTTAGTCTCGCATTTCAAACAAATTGATTGCAGGCCTAATACTTCTCTTGCTACCCTGTTGTACCATACCGTTTTGTTAAATTGTTATGTGTGGATTTTTTCTGCAGAAAAGAGTGCTTGTCGCGTTAGAAGAAGCAGGGGTATTCACTTCAGGTGGTTTGGTCAAGGACAAGGTATGTGAACACACATCAAACAGTTGTGTTTTTCTTTTTAGAACATAACTACCTTCTTGCTGTGCAGTGCTGCATTTTTGTCCGACATGTATGCATAAAAAAAATACTTTTCCACTCTATGAAGGAAGTCATCCTTTTGTTGTCAGCCAAGTTTTCATATAAGAAAGTACTTTTCCACTCTATGAAGTCATCCTTTCGTGTTCAGTAGTTTACACATGTTGCTTGACAACATGAAAATAGCTATACCATTTTTTATTTAACAATTTAAACATTATCTTTGACTATGAACATGAGTACGAGATTAAATTTTGTACGGATAGACATCATGATCAGAGATGCCCCTACCTTTTTACTTTAATTTTGGATTTACTCATGGAATTCATCCAAGAGTTAGCATTGAGATGCATGCTTTTTGCAGATGAAATGTTCCTACTTGGAGAGTCGTAGGAAAATTTAAATGAAAGGCCAGAAACTTGGAGATGAGCTTTAGAAATGCATGGCTTTCATATAAGCAGAAGTTAGACGGAGTATATGGAATGTAAGTTCAGCCAGAGGATAAACGTTTCTAACTTTGAGGTGAAAGTTGAAGGCCATATCATCCCACATGTCACACGGTTTAAATATCTTGGGTCCGTAATACAAAGCGATGGAGAAATAGAAGGGGATGTAAGCCATCGAATTTAAGCTGGGTGGTTGAAATGGAGGAGGGTTTCGGGGGTCTTATGTGACATATGTATCGCCCAACCTGAAGGATAATTTTATTGGATGGCAGTAAGACTTGAATGTTGTACGGTTGAGAATCAACCCGGGATTATAGTAGTGTAGCAGAGATGAGGATATTGTGTTGGATGTGTGGTAAGACTAGATATGATAAGATTAACAATGACAAATTAGAGTGTTGGGGGTAGCACTTATAGTAGAAAAAATGGTGGAAAATAGACTTTAGGTGCTTTGGGCATATAGAGAGAAGACCTGTAGATTCTGTGGTAAGAAGAGTAGGTCAGATGGAGAGGAGTCAAACAATTAGAGGTAGAGGAAAGTCTAGAAAAACTATAAGAAAAGTTATTAAGATTTAAGAAAGATCTCGAAATTAATGATCTGGATAGAAACATGATCCATGATAGAATATTATGGTGAAAGTTGATCCAGGCAACCGGTCCCATTTAGTGGGATAAGGCTTGGTTGTTGTTCTTGTTGTTTTTTTACAAAAGATTGGTATTGAGAAGAATAAAGACAATTTTGAAATGGAATGGTCTAGAAAATGAACAGCCAGCATGACATAGGAGACATTCAATGATAACTAAAGGATTTAGTTACTATGCAACAGTATTATAACATGACACTGGTAAAATGTGATTGGATTCTTGTGTATGACTTTTCTATCCGGGCAAAGAATGATTATTGATTCATAATGATATATGTTTGTGGTCATTTGCTGGCTGTATCGGTCTTTTCAAAACAGTATTAGAACCTGAAATTCTGATGCCTTCAAAAGTTATAGTTTCTTGTCATGTCATTAGAGATGTCGTAAAATTAGATGGCAACAAATACTAAGACAAAATTGTGATCGTTGCAAATGTTTGTCTTGTGTATCTAATGAATGCTTTAAATATCCACGAGTTTGACAAAACACTCGCAGCCTACTTGTGCTTCGAAACAAACTTTTTGTTCCCTATTTTATGTCTGGTACCTCTATGCAGGTTCTCTTCAGCACCACTGAGAACGGACGCTCGTCCTTTGTTCGGCAATTGGAACCAGATTGGCATATTGATACAAACTCCGAAATCGTCACTCAGTTAGCTGTATGTTACTTTATTCAGCTAGTCAAATTCAGCTAGTCAAATTCATATTTTGATGCAATATTTAAAATATTAACAACCATATACAATATCTCTCTATGCTATGATGTCTTTCTAATGATCAACAACAAATGATGTTGCAGAGGTTTATCAAGTATCAACTCCACATATCACCATATAAAACAGAACGAACTGCAGCTAATGTGTTCAGTGCTCCAACCTTGGAACTCTTCTTCGGATCCGCATGAAAACCAAAAGACACTACTAATCACATGTTATCATAAATGTCTCTACTGGTTTGGTTTCTGTCTGCAACTTGGGTTCAACCTTCAACCATACCTTTTTTCTAGGTCGATGAGAAAACTAGATTAGATATTCTCCATGCTTTGATGGGTGCTCTCACCCTAGGTTAGTGAAAAACCTGTTTCTGTGCATGTGTATGATGGTGATGCTTTGAGAAAGAAGTTTATATTGTTTTCTTTGTTTACATTTTGTTTGAAAATTTGTGCATTAGATTCAGACATTTTGAACCAACAAAGTAGCAATTTATATTAGATGTTTGTATTCTGTCCATTACTTGCCAATGTGTAAGTTTTATTAACAAGGTAATAAATAATGTTGCTCAAACAAACATTATTTGTACGTGTCTTAGTCTAAACTATTAAAGGTATCACATTGCAAAAGAACAACTTTATTCTTTAATTAAAGTCTACTCTAGGTGACAAATAAGTAGCAATTTATGTTGGTAATGGTTCTTGTAAATCATTACACAACATATTCCTCTTGTTACTATTTTAGTGGTGTACTTAAGATTGGGTGCCAATCTACTAAGATTTTCAAAACTTCATAATTTCTTGTGAGAAAAAAACTTTGTAGTTTATACCTCATTCAAATTGAAAGAAAAAAAGCGTTTTTTTTCCCTGCTTTCTCCCCAAATTCAAATTGAAATTGCACCTCTCCAAATTCAAATTGTCGGGAGCTTGATGTAGCCTCTTGTTGGTGGTGGAAAGCTGTCGGCGTTGTGCAGGTGGTCATTTTGTAAACCCCCATTCTGTTCAAGCTTTGTCATGGTGTTTCGTCTCGTTGGCTGTTGGGTTTTGGTGACGATTGGTCTGATTGATTCTCAACTATTGTTTGCTACGTTTTGGTGACGATTGGTCTGATTGGTTCTCAACTATTGTTTGCTATGTTTTGGTGACGATTGGTCTGATTGGTTCTCAACTATTGTTTGCTACGTATAGAACAACAATCAATATTATTTGTCGGTGTCTATCATTTTGTCGTACAACAAACACCAGAGTTAGATTTCGGGTACACATGAAAGAAATTTGTGGTTTTGGGTTGGACCTGGGTTATTGATTTGGATTCGTTTCAATCCGGGTATGCATGAAAGAAATTTGTGGTTTTGGGTTGGATTTGGGTTATTGATTTGAATTTGTTTCAAACTGATTCATATATGGTTTTGCTTAGTATGAATATGTTGTTATATTGCTCGTTTATTCGTTTTCCGTTCGTGTTGTTTTTTAAGCTGTTTGGGCACCTAACTGAGATGAGTTGATTTTCTTTTTCATCTTCCGTTTCGATGTTTCTGCTTGTTTGACTAAAAATGGTTGTGACTATTTGCTGCAGTTTGTTAGCGAGTTATTGGTTAATGAATATGTTATCGTGTTGGATGTCGAGTTTATTCATCGAATTCAAAATCTGAGTTTGGTGCTCTTCAATTCACATTCCATACTTCTTTTGCAATTTGGTTTTGCGCCCCTATGTGAGTTCGTTGGATTGTGCATGCGAAGCGTACGTGATAAAATCTGAATTCATATTTTCTTTTCTGTTTTGTTTGTTTTTTATTTTCATTAGATTAGGCTATATATCTTCCCAGTTTGCCAGTACTATTTTTTTCTTTTAATCTATTAGAGTGATGGAAATTCCTTTGCATACTTTGCTTTAAAAAATTGAAACTTATTTTGGATTGGACCTTTTTTTTAGGGATTACTTAAGCTTGCATTGGCATGTGAAGTTTAAAAAAAAACTCCATGTGATCTAATTAGGATCCTTTGATATTCATCATATGGCGAGATATCATATTAGTGGCGCTTATATAACAAGTGGTTCTCTGGATGAAAGGTATGTTTTTTTGTTCATACAACGTCTTGATTCTCTTAAACTTTTGTTGACTTGAGCGTTGAAGTCATTATAGGTAGGTCTTTAACTATAGTGATATTAGTGTCGTTTCTCACCTCCTTTCAACAACCTCGACCATCATAAATAGGTTGTCTTCGAATCATTGATGTCACATTCTCATCTTTCTAAAACATGATATGATGATTGAAAAATGCATAAATACATCTGTAATAGTAATACAAGAGTGATCGTAACCGACCAGAATGGATGGTCAAGGTCTGTGAGCTGTAAGTTGAGCAACAACTGAAGAGGAGATGAGGGGTACCTGCAAGATACTCTGATGCCAAAGTAAGTTTCAGGGAGAGTGCAAACTAGTGTGAGAGTACGTGAGTATGAAAGAATGAATATTCGACCCTCTCAAATGAGGGGTATTTATAGCCTTCAGCACTGGGCCAAGGTCTTCAATATTGGGTCACGATGAGGCTCAACAATAAAAACTGTCAGGGCTTACGTTTATATGGAGTCCAACACGTGGACTTCCCCTGGTAAAATGCCATGTGAGATTAGGTGTTGGACCCGTGATTTCTAGAGGACAGTTATAATGACACTGACACAGACACGTGGGCCACGTTCCCCAACAGACGCGTGTGGAGCTGTCCAACGATCTCCAACTTGGGTTGTTTACCTTTGAGCCTTATGCAAGGATGTTGGATCGGGCCTCCCAATAGTGGGGCAAGTGCAGGCCCAATCCAGATTAGGAGTCCCCCAAGTTATTTCCTTTAGGTGAAAGGGTGATGACTTAAGTTCATCTTTATGGTCGGGGATAATTTGCTTGAGAAGGGAGGTCGAAGTCCTCTGACGAAAATGAGTTGTTGTCCGTGTCGGGGATAACCTGTTTGACCGTATCGGGGATCTTGTGGACAAGCGAGTAGCAAGACCAACTGGGTCAGTTGTTCGATGGGAGTATATAGGCTACAGGGAGCCTCCAGGAACTCTTTTTCGACGTGCCTGTCTTCAAGGGTTTGTCACGATATCAAACATTATTTCACCCTCGAGGTGGATCACGATGAATATGCCGGTATGCATGCTTTCGCCATGGTGTTGAGCATTTCTTCGTGTGAGGCGTCTGTCTCGTGCTCGCGTGTGAAGTTTCGCGTTAAAATCGGGGACGTGTTCATCTCTTTAGAATGGATATGTGGTTGATATTTGGGCCATGTGGTTGTTGTTTTGGGGTGCCATCTCTTCATGGGGAGTTCAAAAGGCTCAATCCAATGATGACTTTTCGTGATGAATCTCGTGGGGTGTGAGCCACCTATAAAAAAGGGACCATATGGTTTCATTTATCATTTCTCAAGTTTTCTTCTTCAACTTCTTTTGCTCGCGCGTGAATCCTACCCTTCCAACTTCTCTAGATTTCTTTCAAGAATCATTCATCCAACTAAGTCATATCTCCTTAACAATGTATTTTCTTAGTGTTTCTAGATTAAACACCTAGTTTTTGCCTTGACTGGATGAATCTTGGATGAACATTCATGAGTTCTGCGATGAACACTCATGAATGTTCATTGAAGTTCATGAGGTTAATTTTCATGATGTCGGGGACAATCTCCCCGAATAAAGGGAGTTGATTCGGGCTTCTTGCCCGTTTGACTAGATATCCCCAATAGAAGTGTAATCCGTTTTAGTGTGCAGTCGAGGACTTGGGTCGAGGTCAGCTCCTCGACCGTTTCATCGTGCTTTCACTTGATATGCAGTGGAAGGGTGCATTTGATAACGTCAAATTCACTGTTTCCCTCTGCTTTTCAGGTATAGTGGCACATTCGGTTGGGGATAATGTCTTTCCCACCAACCATAAATATGAAATTAACGTCGAGGAGGACCCCTTGGCCTGGGTGTCACCTAAGCCTCGAAATAAGAGGTCGTGCTTTTCGCATGACGCAACAGACGCGTTCAATTGTTCAGAAGTTTGAGCCGATGAGGCCCCCGCCAACTGGATTCTCCAAATTCCTCATCGTAACCGGAGGATCTGCTCTACATATTCGGGCAAATATTTCCCCATGTACGAGTTCGTGTTTAAAGAGTCAGGGATGTGTTTGCCCTTCAATGACTTTCAAGTGGGGGTTTTCCAGTGGCTTCAACTGACGCCTTCTCAACTTCACCCAAACGCGTTGGCGTTCATACAGAAGTTCGAGCTCGTCTGCTAATATCTATAAATAGGTGCTACGCTGCCCCTCTTCTTTCCTATCTTCCACTTACAAAGGCAATTGGAGGGGGGCAAGCATGGGTGTCCTTCAAACAATTTGAGAATCTCTTTAGGCCTTATCTGGAGTTTGTCTGTCACTTCAACAGAGGTACTTTGTCGTAAAACCTTTGAAGAACATGGCCATAGACTCCCTATATACTTGCGTGGAAGAGGTGGAGGATAGACGACCAGTTTCCCGGCTCGTGGCCAGATTTTCGCTCGAATGGCAATAGAAAAATTTCGAGCAAAAGCCCGAATATTATGCTGTAAAGCCTGATGACTTGGACGCTCAAGACTAGCTCTCTCATGAGAAGCTGGCGGCCTATGTTAGGAGCTTCTCCCCAGCGAGGTGTGTAGACTTAAATAATAACCTCTTCTTCGACAACAACAGTGAGTATCTCCTCGTTAATAGTTTTATCAACACGAAGGATTTGCTTGAATGTTCTTCAGACGAGGAAGCCATGAGGCTTTTACTTAGAGGATGCAGTCGCGACGATTATTTTTGTTTGGCTTTCATGCGGGGACGTGTCCACGATATTATCTTTGTTTAACCCGTGACTGATGGTTTCCTTTTGATTGCAGCTAGGATGGCGTCCCTCTCTGAGCGCTTATTAAAGTTGAGACCCAACAACGCTTTCACCTTGGGCCCAAAGAATAGGGTCGCCCAACTCCAAGAGCAGGCCAAATCAGTTGTTCATGTCAACGATTCCCCCTCTTTATCAAAGACCCAGGTTCCCCCTGGTGAGCCCGCCCAGGTTCCCTCCAGCGAGCCCTCAACAAAGAGGAAACGCGTAGAGAATGCTGAGCGCGTTGTGCTCGAATGCGATAAGGGGCCTGGGGGGGGGGGGGTCTTCGTGTTGCCTCATTCCTAGCTAAATTGTGATCTATTTAGTGGGGAGAGCTCTTTGGGCATTCACGAGGAAGAGATAGAGGTGATTATGTCTGAGGATAAGGAGGTCCGTCGAAAAATCTTGGTGGAGAATGTGGCCGATGTGATGAGGATGCTCGAGATGGCCTTGACGCTAAATGATGAGGCCATGAGCTCTCAAGCCTCCCTTGACACAACATATGCTAAGATTTAAAAGCGGAAGGCCAAAAATAAGAATTAAAGTGTGACATCCTCAACCACGAGTCAAAGTTTGAGGCCCAAGTTCAAATTCTCAAGGATCTGAACGAGCTGCGGCCCCAACTGGATGTCGTGACCAAAGAGAACGAGCGCCTGGTTTCCCGAGCAAAAGATCTGGAAGGGATCGCTGCCCCGACTGAAGAAGAGACCAACGTAGAGAAAGCCATGGTATCCAGAGCATATCTAATTGTGCATATTTGGATGCTCGAGCAATACGTCATGGATACACTCGGTTATGGTTTCAACACGGTCGTGGAGCAGTTGAAGATTCTGAACCTGAGGGTCAAGTTTGTGGTCGAAGGAGCGGGGCCGTTTAATCAAGTGATTGATGGGAAAATCTTCAATCCCCACCGAGGATAGCGATAGGGAGGATGAGATTTGATTTGTTTTAGGGTCTGCGTGCCTATTCTTATTTTACTTTGGATTTATGGCCGTCGTGCCTAATTTTGTAATTATTTAAACAACGTCGGCCTTCGTGGTCGACATTTACGAATGCCTTCATTTGCTTTTATGCCTATTTATTTATAAATAATTGCTCGTCGTTGTGTTTGACTTACTTTATTGTATGAAAGTTGGTATTGTTAAGGTTGGAGATTTGCGCTCGACCTTGGTTGTGGTCGACACATGTCGAATGTGTCGAGGAAACAAAGTAGGGATCTGAAAAACGAGCTCAAGATCATGGTCGAGATCTTAAGCTTGCAGCGTGAACTGCCCATCGCGAGCTGAATGTTCTGCTTGTTGGGTACTTCGACAACAAAGCTTGATTAAGGTGTCCCTGTCGTGCTAAGGTCATGCTTGATAAATGAACAACAACCCGCCGACATTAATATTTGGAGGTCATGTTCGTATCTTAACATGCCTACATGGTCGAGCTCATCCCGTCGTCGTTTGTAGAGGATTGGTCGACTGCCAATGCCCGTAGTAGGATGAGGACTTAGGTGTAATATTGTTTCAGTTTTGTGGCATTCTATGATCGAGGCAGTGGTTCTCCATTTAAATGCTCGAGGTAGTACGCCTCGGTGCCCGTAGCTCCGCGTACACGGTATAGTCCTTTCCAGTTCGCCGCCATCTTCCCCTTGCGGAAATCTTTCTAATTTCTCCACAGGACTAGGCTGTCGAGCTGGAATTCGCGCTTTTTGACTTTGTTTTCATGGTGAAGGGATATCTATTGTTTCAGTGTGGCCTCACGAAGAGCTTCTCCTAAACGAATTTTATCGGCTAGATCGAGCTCTTTTCTTAGGGCCTCGCCATTTAGTTCCTCGTCTAGAGGGACCTCAATTCTTCTGGACAGTTCCAATATTTCTATGGGGATGACAACCTCGGTGCCATAGGTCAGCCGGAACGGGGTCTCGCCCGTCATCAAATGGGGTATTGTTCGGTACGCCCATAGGAAGTTGTGGAGTTCCTGGACCCACCCTCTTTTGGCCTCGCCCAGCCTTCGTTTGAGACCTCGTAAGATGACCCTATTCACAGACTCAACTTTCCTGTTAGTTTGGGGATGTTCGACTGAAGTGAAGTGTTGCTTGGTGCCTAGTTTGGCAACAAAGCTTTGGAAACTTTGATCGATGAATTGGGTCCCGTTGTAAGTGGAGAGCGCTTGTGGTATCCTAAATCGGGAAAGCACATTTCGTTTGTAGAAATGGAGGATGTTGTGTGAAGTGATTTTTGCCAGAGCTTCAGCGTCTATCCATTTCGTGAAATAGTCGACGACCACGATCAAGAATTTGTTTTGGTACGTATGTTGCACGAAAGGTCCGAGGATATCCATTCCCCACCAGGAGAACGACCACAGGGAAGATAATGTGTTTAGATCGTGCGAGGTGCATGTCCGCGTGCCTCTAACACTTGTTGCATTTCTTGACATGCTCCTTGGAGTCTTGTTGCATGGTCGACCAATAGTAGCCTGCTCACAGCGTCTTTCGTGCTAGGGATCTTCCGCCCATGTGTTAGGTGTTGATTCCCTCATGGATTTCCCATAGTATCTCAGGGATTGCGAATTCTTTGACACATTTTAAGAGTGGGATAGAGAATCCTCGACGGTGAAGTTTGTGTTCGAGTACTACGTACGAACATGCTCGTCGTTTGGTCGCGGTTGCCTCTCTTTGGTCCACTGGAAGTTCCCCCTTTGTCAGAAAATTGAACATTGGGGTCATCCAACATGAACTGTCCTCGATGGAATTTACCTCAGGTGGCATAGTGGACTTTTCAATGCTCGGGCGAGAAAGAGATTCTTGAATGACGGATTTGTTCCCGCCTTTCTTCTTTGTGCTTGCGGGCTTTGAAAGTATATCGGCTCGCGTGTTCTGTTCGTGTGGCACGTGCATGATCTCTGCCCGATCAAACTTCTTCACATGCTCTCTGACCAGGTTTAAATATTCGATGAGGCTATTGTTCTTAGCCTGGTATCCCCCTTGAACTTGAGATGCGACAAGTTGGAAGTCGGTGAAAATTTGTATCTCTCGGGCACCCAGATCCTCGGCCAATCTTAATCCTGCGAGCAGGGCCTCATATTCAACCTGATTGTTCAACATTGGAAAAGAAAGGGTGAGGGAATGTTTGATCACGATGCCTTCCTTGTTCTCGAGGAGGATTCTCGCTATGCTCCCCGTCGAGCTGGAAGTTCCGTCTACAAAGATGGTCCACTTGTGCTTCTTCCATACGAGGGGATTGTGAGAGGTCATCTCTGTGACGAAGTCGGCCAGTGCTTGGGCCTTGAGGGCTTTCATGCTCTCTTATTGGATGTCGAACTCTGAGAACTCCAAGGACCATTTTAGCATTTGACCTGCTATGTCTGGTTGGCATAAGAGTTGTCTTACGGGTTGGTCTGTCCGTACGATGATCGTGTGTTCCAAGAAGTAATGTCTAAGCCTCCTTGCTACATTGACGAGGGCCAATACCACCTTCTCAATTTGTTGATACCTGACCTCGGGCCCTTGAAGTGCTTTGCTCGTGAAATACACTGGCTTTTTCCCGTCTGGAGTCTCGTAAACGAGGGCCGCGCTTACGGCCTTGGCAGAGACGTCCATGTAAAGGAACAAGGTTTCCCCGTCCTCAGGTAGCGACAGTACAGGCGGTTGCGAAAGGCTTTGCTTGAGATGGAGGAGGGCTTGCTTGCATTCCTCGGTCCACTCGAAGGCTGCCTCTTTGCGCAAAAGTTTGAAAATGGGAGTGCGTGTTGCGCAGACTTCGCCACGAATTGGGAGAGCGGGGTGAGCATACCATTTAGGACTTGTAAGGACTTCTTCGAGCTCGGTATAGGGAGTTCTAAGAACGCCCGACACTTGTCAGGGTTGGCTTCAATACCTCGATCCGTCAGGTAAAAACTGAGAAATTTTTCCGCCTTAACCTCGAAGGTGCATTTCTCAGGGTTGAATCTCATTCTACATTGTCTCGCTCGGGAAAAGACCTTTTTGAGGTGGGCGGCATGGTCGATATCTGTTCGAGACTTGACGATCATGTTGTCTATGTATACCTCGAGCGTATCACCGATCTCATTGCAGAAGACTCTATTCATCACCCGCTGGTATGTTGCCCCTGCGTGTTTCAGGCCAAAGGGCATTACATTGTAGTAGTAATTTTCTGAGCTGGTCATGAAAGCAGTGCAATGCTTGTCGCTCATCGCCATTGGTATTTGGTTATATCCCGAGTAGGCTTCCATAAACGATAAAATTTTATAGCCTACCGAATTATCGATCAACATGTCAATATTAGGCAAAGGAAAAGCGTCTTTGGGACATGCCCGGTTAAGATTAGTATAGTCAACACACATTCTCCATTTTCCATTATTTTTCTTAACAAGTACAACATTTGAGAGCCAAGTTGAATACCGAGCCTCAGAAATAAAATTAGCCTCTAGGAGGTATTTTACAGCATTTTCAGCAGCCTTTGCTTTCTCGAGAGAATGCCTACGTCTACGCTGCACTACTTCCCTAGTGGCTGGATCAATGGCTAATTGGTGACAAGTGACCTCGGGGTTGAGTCGGGCATCTCCGCGGTGCTCCATGCGAACAGGTATGCGTTCTCCCTCAAGCAAGCTTTGATCTGCTTCCTCGCTAAATCGGGGAGTCCAGTGCCGATCTTCACGCCTTTCTGAGGGTCTTCATCGAGGGGGACAAACTCGAAGTCCCCATCCATAATTGGTCAGAGGAGTTCATGTTCGCCGTTGGGGGCTTCGTCCTTGTCGAAGCTGGTGTCAAGCGAGATGGAGTCGACCTTGGGTGAAGCTCTTTGTTCTTCTGTCTTGACAGGATGTGGCTCAGGTCGAGCAGTAGCAGCTCTCTTCGTAGATCGCGCCCCGGTGTCAACTGTACTCTGTCCCTTAGAAGTCGCGTTGAATCATCTTCAGGCAGCTGAGATGTCCCCGTGGATGGTGGCGACGCGTCTCATTCGTGTATAGAATTTCATCTTTAGATGGACAGTGGAGGGTACGACGTTCAATTTGGCCAGCGCCGGTCTCCCTAGGATGTAGTTGTAGAGAGACGGGTAGTCGATGACCATAAATCGCACCTTGACCTGCCGAGAGGCGGTTTCTTCTCTGAAGGTGACAAAGAGATCAACATACCCCCATGGTTTGGAGGTCGAGCCATTAAAGTCTTGCAGGTCGGACCCCACGTATGGTGAAAGGTATGTGTCTTCGAGCTGTAAGGTTCGGAACAGATGGCTGTACATAATGTCGACGAAACATCCCTCATCGACCAGGATGCGTTGAACGTCAAAATTAGCCATTCTTGCCCTTACCAGTAGATGGATTCTCGAGTTAGGGCCCCCTCCGGGCAACTCTTCGAGGTAGAACATGATTGGATCTGATCTTCCCTTAAACTTCTCGAAGGTCACCGCTTGAATCGGGGCTGTGTCGACTAACTCGCCGAGGTTCCTTTTTGTGGAGTTTATAGAGATATTGTTGAACCCCCCGCCAGTTATAACCATGGCGGAGGTAAATTTTTCCCAACTACTGTGAATTGACAGAGGTTCTTCTTCGTATCTGTCGGGGACGTAGAATTCCTCCGACCTTGTAACAGAGAAGGATATTTGGATGGGGCCCGTCACATCCGATGGTCGGGTGTCCTCCTCGACCTATTTTGTCTCACGTGCATCTCGACGAGGGGCGTCACTGTGTTGATATTGCCCGAGTCTTCAACCCTTAATGAGGGTTTCAATGGCGTCTTTGAGATGTACACTGTCTTCAATATGGTGCCTGTGACTTTGATGGTATTGATAGTATTTGCTCCTGTCAGCCCCGGGCTTTGCAGGAGAAGAGCGAGGACGCTTGACGCCGCCATCCTTGAATTCGATATTAGCACAGTCCGCCAAGATGTACTCACGGGAAGTTGTCAGCGAAGTGTATTCGGTGAACTGCCTCGTGGCCCCCCTGTGCTCGCGGGGATCCCGCAATTTGTCATCCCTCATCTTCTCGCCTGTTCATCGAGGAGGACCTACGTCCTGGTGTCGCAGAGTGTTAGTCGATCCGCGATTCCTCGGGTCGCGGGCTCTGTTGGCCGCTTCCCTCTCCTCGTAGTCCATATAGGCCCTAGCTTTCTTGAGGAGAGCATCGAAAGTCCGGGGTGGTTCGATGCCAACGACCTTCCTGAACTTTGTGCCCAGGAGGAGTCCTCTCTCGAGCAAATATCTCTTCACGTGATTGGTGCACAGGACCTAAATGGCCTCGTGGTTGAACTGATCAATAAACTCCCTGAGGGTTTCGTCGCTTCTTTGGACGATAGCCTCAAGGGCGGCCTCCGTCTTCGAGTGTCAACAAAGAGCTGTAGAGGAGCCGATGAATTGGTTCTTCAGGTTCCTCCAGGAGGTGATCGACCCTGGGGGGAGATTTTTATACCAATCCATCGTAGTTTTCCTCAAGGTTGTGGGAACAACTGGCACTTGATTGGCCCTGCGATGTTATGATAATGAGGTATTGCTTTAAACCCTTTGATGTGGTTGACTGGGTCAACAATGCCATCATATTCCTTTAGTTGAGGAGGCTTCTCCATTCCTTTGGGAATGGGTGTCTCCATGATTGCTTATGATAAAGGACCGCGGGGTCGTCTTTGTCGCTCCTGTAGGGAGAGTGGGAAGGAGACCGATTGTAGCGACGGTCGTAGTGGTGTCCTTGGCCTCAGGAATGGTCTCTTGTTCGAGGATACGCTTCTATGTTGCCCCTGTTTCTGTTTTTAGAGGATCGTTGTTCCCTGCGCGGGGGATGAGTACGCGCCTCCCGGCAGCCTCGGGCATGGTTCTCTCCAGCGCAGGGCATCGTCCATTCCATCTGGGAGAGAGGCTTCGTGATCTATCCCATTTGTGTCTCCGCAGGGGAGATTGAAGACAGTCTTTGTTCTGACGAGGAGGTAGGAGGCTTCGCGACCTGTCCCATCTATGTTTCCATGGGGGAGATTGAAGACGGTCTTCGTCCTGACGAGGAAGAGGGGTGTCAGGCTTTCTATGTCTTATGGGGGCTCGACGAGAGTCCTCGAGCACCCTTAGTCGCGCACCTCGCGAGAAAATGAGGTAATTCGTCTGGTTAATTGCTGTGAATAGAGCCCTGGTCGTGACATCAACACTCGAAGGGACGGGGACCTCCTGGAAAGCGTTCGGCTCGTAGTTTTGGGACATATGGGTGTCCTCGTGTGGTAGAGAACGTGATGAGGAAGAGGCGGTCATGCCATCTCTATAATTCTACATGAAACCGACCATGTCGTCGTTGTTCCCGTTGTTGTTGTTGTTGCCCATGTTGTCGACGACGTTGCTGTTGGGGTCAGCGAGATGGGTGTCTAAGTTGTTGTTGGTAGCTGGGTCAGCCATGACAATCAAAAGATTTTGAAGAATTGCTTTAGTCTTGGGTTAATGAAAGACGGGGAAGCTTGTTTCCCACAGACGGCGCCACTGATCGTAACCGACTAGAATGGATTGTCAAGGCCCGTGAGCTGTAAGTTGAGCAACAACTGAAGAGGAGATGAGGGGTACCTGCAAGACACTCTGATGCCAAAGTAAGTTTCAGGGAGAGTGCAAGTAAGTGTGAGAGTATGTGAGTATGAAAGAATGAATACCTGACTCTCTCAAATGAGAGGGTATTTATAGCCCCCAGCGCTGGGTCAAGGTCCCCAATATTGGACCACGATGAGGCCCAGCAATGAAGACTGTCAGGGCTTACGTGTGTACGGAGTCCAGCACGTGGACTCCTCCGTAGTCAACTACCACGTGAGATTAGGTGTTGGACCCGTGATTTCCGAAGGACAATTATGATGACACTCATACGAACACGTGGGCCACGTTCCCCAACGGACGCGTGGGGAGCTGCCCAACAATCTCCAACTTGAGTTGCTTGCTTTGAACTTTATGAAAGGGTGTTGGATTGAACCTCTCAATAATAGAAGAAGTGCAAGTTCAGTTCAGGTCAAAGATTTATAACGAACATCACCAATCAAATGTCTCCACTACTACTAGTGAATGAAGAGACCACGTGTATCTCCATCGCATAACCAATGTATTGATTCTCCTCATTCAATATCTTCATAGCAATAAACACCATATCTATTCCACTCTCACAACAATGGAAACCAACATCAAAATTTGTTCGTTCTAATCCAACGTAGCCAGAAATTTTAAATTGTGGGGGGTAAAGTTTATAAATCAGTTATATTAAAAGTGTAATATATTATTTATAAATAAATATTATAAATATATTTTATAGGTTTTGATATTTAAAAACTATTAAGTTATAATGTTTAACATACATATTTTTTATTTTATAGTTTATATAATAAAAACTTATTTGATAACGATATTTTTATTAGAAACTTATATTATTTTACTAGTTCATAGATTATTATATTAGCTTATAATTTATTTTCTATTTATTATTTTAAAATTTGTTTTAGCTTATAATTTATAAGATATCGGTCACACACCATTAAATTTTCTTTATTTCCAAACATACTTTCATTAATACGATACAAAAATATCCAACACATTAAGAGTTTTATTATTATTATTATTTTATTTTGCACTATATTTTAAAATATAAAATAGAATAATTATCCTATGCAATATACATTATCCCTACTATGTAATATATTAGAGAAAACAATTTTTGATCCTAGTGGGGGCATAGGCCTACATTGTCTTGTAGGTGGCTCTCTCCCTGTCTCATTGCTCTAAATTTTAAGGAAAAAAAATGAGATTCCAACGATCATTATACATCTCAAGAACATTTATGTTCACCAATAAACTATTAGATTTGTGAACAATCATGATGAATCTAAGCGTCACAAGTGACATTATCCTTTATCTCTTCAAAACAATAGCAACGAGAAGCATAAGCTAAAGGATATAAGAACTCCATATTTTAGGGAATGGATTTAATATATCAGTCCATATATCTATAATCTTTTTCATCATCAGACTTGTTTAGACTATTTTTTATCATCACTTTTGATTTGTTTGATGTTTATTGTGGATTTTAGTCGACTTCTCACATTTTTTGTAATGTGATAACGAAAAAGTAATGTATATGATGTAGGAAACACCTTTGCAATCAAATTCATTAGTGCAATGTCTCGATCAGTGACAATTACCTTCAGCATGTTTTTTTGATCCTTCAACAAAGTCTTACACACTTTCAAGGTCTATGTAACATTGACCTCTTTTTCGGATTCCAAAAATACAAATCCCACTAAAAAAGTCTTTTCCGTAGAAGTAACACCAACAATTTCAAGAAGCAGAAATCTATACTTGTTGATCTTGCACGTTGCATCAATAATGATGACAATAGTAAATGTGTTGAAAACTTGATAATTTCATAATGAGACCAAAGTATCACGGACAAAGACTTTATCATCACATACTGCATACCTAGAAACATAATGATTTTCATCCAAAAGTTTCAAAAGTTGTTGCATTTTGGATCTTGGACCCCTCATCACCATGTTGTTTCGATGACGCTGATTGTATACCTACTTGATATTTGAAACACTTTCTGGGTGTTTTCGTTTCAAATCTGTAAGTATGTTTTTCGGCACCACTCTAATTAAAGACATGTTCGAAATAGTTTCTCCCTCCTCCGGTTTAAGACGACATAGGATGGGATGACCGACTAACTTTGTTTGCAATTCACGATTATGTATTTCAGAAAGCACATTAAATTTCCACATATCATCGGTGCTATAATATACGTGCAGTTTAATCGAACAACCAGACTTTCTCGTTTCAGTGTCATCATGTTTCAACTTCCGAATCGGAGGAACATACGTGCCACTTCTCTCGCATCTCATGGTTACAAACGCTTGTCTTCTATTTGAACCTTTATCGGACCTTCCAATTACAATGTCAAAGCTCAAATTTATGGCTACCATGCAGACCCATTGAAGCATATGTTCGCGAGCAGTATATAATTGTTCATTTATGAATTGTTGACTAACATCTATCTCTATCAGTTTAACATCATCCTTCACTTTTTTCGGTTTAACTGTCCTGCCTAACTTCAACTGGTTTAACATTATCCATCGCTACATCGTGATTTACATCGTTACATACAACAACTTTGAGAAACATATCCAGATGAATCATATATAATAAGAAGAAAAATAGGAAAATTTTAAAAACCAGGAATAGTTGAATTCAGATATACATATCCAAAATAATGTAGGTGAGTTTAAACATGTCTTTTCGGACAAATCAAACATTTTTCAGCTCATCAAACTAAAGATTAATGCAAACAATGGTGGATGAAATGAAAAAGCTTTACTTTAAATTGCAACTTATGATGTTCTCTTTGATGTGTTAAATGCACAAAATTTGATTTTGAATTGAAAAATTGATTGATAATGAGATTTTTTTCAAAATTTTTTTGGTTATGAAAGAGTTGAAAGTGTTTGAAAAGTGAGGAAAATGATCATTTAAGGTGGTTATTTACTCAAACTTTCGCTGAATATTTCAAAAATATATCTCCAAAAATATTATTTAATGATAAAAAAATTCTTATATTACAAATGTCACTTAGGATATACTCCTATATTTTTAAATTTACGCGAAAGATATATTCGGAGATGCATTACCTGATTAAATTTTACCAAATAGATGATATTTGATTAGTTCGGAGTTCAAACACATAAAACGAACGTTGATGCTACTGGTGGCGCCGTCACACACAGTCTTCCGCTTCAATGGAGCCCGTTTGCCCTATCTCCTCGTCTTGCGCCACTGAGATATCCACTCTTCTATCTCCTCCCTCACCTCCCCAACTTCAGGTAATCGCTTCCTTCATCTCCTCGTTTATCTCAACCATTCCATTTTCCTTTTCTCTTCACTTCACTCTCTTTTTCATCCAGGAATATTATCACAACATTTTCTCTGCAACACTCTGCTCCGGTATCACCGTCAAACAAGATCACAACTTTGGAAAAGGTTCTTCTTTCAATTTTACTTTCTGGATTCAATTTTGACATTATACATGTCTGTGATTAATTTAGTTCTGTTAATGAATATAACTCAATACGATTTATCGCAAACAGAAACATGATTTGGATGATTAAAATGTATGTGTCTATTTGAACACTTAATGATATTCAAATTGATGTCTTGTAATTTGTATTCTGTACCATGTTTCTCTTCTGATTCTGGAGAATTTTAGGTCTGTATGCTGCAATGGATTTCAAAGAGGATCAACTTGTTCTCAAGGACCAAATGCTTCTAGGGACTCAACACTCCTTCAACAAGATTGATTGTTTTGTGTGTAGCTTCTGCTTTCGTTTTATTGGTTCTATAGAAACTCAAATTGGAAGGAGGCTTTACTTGAGAGAATTAAAGGCCAATGAGAGTCATGCCTGTGATGTAGGAAGCTCTTCAAACTCTATTCAAAATTGTCATGAAATGGATTCGTCTGGTGAAGAAGAGAGCACTTTGCAACCTTGTTCGGGTAGTTTCAAAACTAGAGTTCCTCTCCCTGAAGGTGTTGTGGAATCGTTGATGAATGGTCAATTGAGATTGCCTTGCTCTGACAAGTTCTCCTTGCCTCCATCTGTTCCATGCTCTGGTGGATGTGGAGAAGCTTACTACTGCAGGTAAAATCTGTTTGGATTGATTTATTTAAACAAATCTACTTATACAAACACTTGTGTGGCTGCTCAGGAGAGTTTACAGAAACATTTTATGACACATTCATAAGCTGTTTTCAACTTATTTTGTATAAGCTCTCCAAGATAGCTAAAGAAATATTTTATACATAAACACTTATATGATAAATGCTTATTCTATTAGTACTTAGTTGAGTTGTTTATCCAAACTAAACCTAAGTCTAAGGTTGGTTGAAGATATAATATTGGGCACGTAATGCTTTCATTTTGCAAATCAGTAAATTTTACACATCACCCATCAAGAATAAACAACTACTGTAAAAATGTTGTGAAAATTTGGTCACAAGTGATGCTGCTTAGGGATTCATGCCCAGCTTCTGATTTCTTTTCATTTAAAGATTTAAAAGATTATGACCCAATTTTGATAAACTTCTATGTTATGGAAGTTGTTCAATTGGCATAAGTTTATGGCTCTTCACTCATGAAAATGTACTTATAAAGTTTGTAGATACTTATGAAGAAATTAAATGGGTGCTTCGAAAAAACTGAGATGCATAAGCTAATTTTAACTAACATATAAAATGCTATTGTTTAAAAAACTTGTAGTTATTTTGTGATTCTCTTGAATGTAAAGTATGAAATATTCTTGTCTGATAATGTTATCAATACCTGTAGCATGTTGTGTGCAGAGGCTGATTGGGAATCCTCCCATTCTTTGCTCTGTACTGGTGAGAGTTCTGATCCAAGGCGTAGAGAGGCACTCCTTAAATTCGTGAAACATGCTAATGGTAAAACTCCTTCCTTACGGACATTGATAACTTTCAACAATCTAATTTTTTTGTGGACTTTTTTGTTCCATGTCTTGCTTATTAATTTAATGTCTTTTCTTTTATTCGCAGAAACAAATGATATATTCCTCCTTGCTGCAAAGGTATGGTTTTTCGTTTTGCTCTAAATGTATTTCTATAGCGTTGTGTGAAAAATGATCATCTGTTAAATCACATACTGTTGTGCAGTGAACACTGGCAGTTTGACACCTTAAATTAAACATAAAAACCAATCTTACTGAGAAAATCACTTTTATACGACTCGGTTATGTCAATAGTTGCTTTAGCATAGCGGAATTTAAACAAACAATGCTGCTATCCGCAACTGACTATCTTGATAAAAAGTCAGTTCTTCATCAGTGTCATACTGTCCTTGTCTTTAAATATTTTATCTGACTGGAAACCTGGTTGTATTTCATCTACCAGGCCATTTCATCTACCATATTAAGGTATCACAAGTTAAAAGCAAATTGTCCTAAGGAGAAACTGAAATATGATGCATCCTGTGTTTCAGACAACTCTAATTTCTCTCTTCTTTTGGAAGCTTGGAGACCTATATCAATGGGATACAAAAAGAGGTTGTTAGTAACTTTTTTGTACAACTCATCTACGAATAGTATATAGACTTCATTGTACAAAAGAATGAATATACTTTTAGCTTATAGACTGACATTCAAATTCAAATATTCTACATTTGAAAATATCTTATTTTTACTTCTGTCGTTGAGATTTTTTATACGATTTTATTTAAACTAGTATCTCAGGCTAGTCACTTAAAAATGTCTGTAGGTGGTGGGATTGCATTGCATTACCAGATGATATCGATTCTTCCGATGAAGCGTCATTCAGGATGCAAATAAAAGAGTTGGCATATGAGGTATGATTCTTCACATGTTTATTCGCAGATTTAATGCGTCACATCTAATTTTCTTCTTTTTGATTTGATGTTTCAGTCTCTCCAACTTCTTGAAACAGCAATATTTGACAAGGAATGCGAGCCGTGTATCCTTACATATTCTATTTTAATGATGTATTTGTTGTGTGCATGCTCAGTGATTTTGTGTATTAACTTTTTTTGGAAGTTTAGCTCCAAGCCCTTAACTCTTTCCAGTATTCTCCCTTGAAATCTATGGACATATCATTGGCATGTTTGAACTGAATAATCTGTAAGAGCCAACTTTGTGGAATTTTGTTTCTTTTTCTATTCTGTCTAGCCATCAGTGTTGTTCAGTAGTGGCACTATAGCGTAATGAAATTTGAAAAAATCGCTATTGGTACAAAATGCTGTAAAATAGCGGCTTAGTGGACTATAACACTGCTGCCTAGTCAAATTAGAACAAACCGCTATTTTCTGCTATCCTCGGTTGACAAATTAGCTAGCCATATATTTTGTTTGGTTTTTGTTCCATAACGGAATGGTTAAATATTATGATATAGGCATTGCCATTGAAGTTAACTGAAAATGTGAAGAATAATTTATTTGGATTATGAGATGTATATTAATCCCCTTATTGTTTTGTTAGTGATTTGGTTGTTGCTTCTCCCGTGGAGGATTACTTTCTATACATTGATGAAATGACAAACCCTGATAAGGTTAGAATTTGGTTCACCTTGCTTTTAACATTTTATCTCAAATGCAATAGTTTTTAAACTTTTTCCTTTTATTACTTATGGCAGGAAGAAGCTGAGAAAATTACACAACCAATTCTAGATGCTCTAGGTGAAGACTATTCTACTTGTTGCGAAGGTACCGATTTCACTGCCGTTTGTCTGTTAATATCTACAAACAAAATCTTTTTGTCTCTTCAGGAAATATTCATTTTTCACCTATTTAACTTGTATTCTAGGAACTGCATTTTTTCCTTTGCAAAGCTGTATGAACCATTCCTGTTGTCCTAATGCCAAAGCTTTCAAAAGAGATGAGGTATGGGGGACAGAACTATCTTGATTTAATCTTCTATGAACCATTCCTGTTTGACATTATTAAACTTTCTCAATTCTTTAATGTGTCTTGATTCAATCATGTTTCTATTTTCTGTTGTTTTGAGAAGCTTTTACAACTTTTGTTGCTAAAAAAGAAAAAGAACCAACTTTTGTAACTCTTTGTATGAATAGTAACATTGAATATAAAGATATACAACCTCTTTGCATGCAGGATAGAGACGGCCAAGCAACAATAATTGCACTGAGGTCCATCCGTAAAGGAGAAGAGGTTTGTCAGTTTCTTATTCTCTAATAATTTTTAAACGGGCCAATTTCGATGAGAAATTTTATACTCAATTTAAATGTTCATAAAAATACAAATATATTTGAAAGTTTTTTATTGAAGGACTACCTAAGATAGCATGAAATGTTAATCTTTTCATATATAATATTTGGAAGGACTTTTCAGATAACCATTTCATATGTTGATGAAGACCTTCCATTTGAAGAGAGACAAGCATCCCTTGCAGATTACGGTTTTAGATGTAAATGTCCAAAGTGCATTGAACAAGAGCCATAATCAGTATCCATTTAAAGAGGCTGAATGCAAGGTTTAACAATGAATTTTATGTAGAACCAAAATCAGTTTCCCCTTAAATGTACCTCATTAAAATGATAATAAACATATGGAAATATCTCTTGTCTTTTAAGTTCTTACTGAACGTGTGGAAATAACCATTGGTCTTTTAGAGTTTGATTTAAACCAAACACTTAGTTAGATGACAGGTGGTAATATATAAGACTTTGTTTTGTAAAAAAACTAAGATTCACAATGTTGTCACTTTTCGGCAAACATGTGGATGAGAGTTCAAAAGTAGTGTTTGATTGAAATCAGTTCTAGAAGAGGACTTACAGTTCAACAAAAGTGTTTGATTTAAATTATTTCTACAAGAAGACTTGCAAAGTGCCTGCAACTACTCCGACACTCAAACTAGTAGGGTCAGATGTTTTTAAAGTTAAAAGATTGTGTATCTGAAATGTTGGTATTATTAAATTTACACATTCTTGAAAAAAATAGTTTTAGAAGTCTTGCAAAGTGCTAGCAAACACTCTGAGCTCAAATCAATATAGATAATGAATCAATATAGCAAACACTCTGCAAAGTACTCCTTGTAACCAATTTGAGGTTTTTAATGAATCATTATTTATTAAAAAAAATATAGGTAATGAGATTTTTAAAGTTAGAGAGTGTCTCTCTTGACTCTTGATATTGTTAAATTTATATATTTTTCAAGTTGTGATATTGAAGTATAAATTTGTCACAAAGCTCGTGAGAATATTGTTCTGTTTAAGAATTTAGGCTAACAATGTTGATGGGGAACTGTTGGCTGATAACTCAATAGCAGTATTTGATTGAAATTAATTTTTGAGGACATGCAAAAGTACTAACTGGAAAGTGTTTATAAACACTCTGACACTCAAATTAGTACATGAGTATGAAATTTTTAAAGTTAGAAAGCGTGTACGTGCCTGCAAACACATGCACATACTCCAACATTCATACTAGAATGACAATGAGATTTTTAAAATTAGAAATGTACGTACCTTAAAAGATGGTAACTTTTTTGAAGTTATGGTAATGAAATTAGATCATTAGTAAAACATCCAATCAAAAACAAAACTTTTAACTAATAAATAGACAACATAATTTTAATATTGTAATATTCGATATTATAATTATCTTCTAATGACATTGTTAACTTATATTAATTGATGATTATTAGAGAATTAATGTATAATACTTAATCCACTTAGATTTATATTGAATTCAAATATAAAAAGAAAAGTGATGATCGGTATTATTGTCTATTTCCACTTTAATAGAAGTAACAGAATTGTTGAAGGAGAAAGAGAGAAAAGATAGAAAGAAGGAGAAAGACCCATCTTATTCGTTTCATCTCTTGCATGCAATTCAATAATAGCCATCATCATCTCTACCTTTGATTTTCGCAGCTTCTTCTCCTCTATTGCAAGGTGAATTGAGACTTGGGGGGTTTTGTGAGATTTCATGAAATTAGGATTAAGGGTTTAGGTGAGTAATTTTTGTTGCATGCTTACAAATAATGATGTATGAGTTATATTTTATCTAATTTTCGTGATTATATGTGACGGGTACTGATATTGGAGGGTGAAAATTGGATCCCAAGACAAAACTGATGTTGTTCTGATTTTTTTGAACAGCGCAGGTCGCGCTTAGCGCGCGGAGCTGCACTTAGCGTGTCCTCTTGGGACTTGAAACTCTTTATTTCACAGAGCTTTCTTAGCGCGCCTTCCTGAACATAATTTTATCAATATTTCTTCCCAGTACAGTGTTATTCCGGGATTGGAACCGAATGCCTCCTTGCAACATTATGTGGTTTATGAGTTGTGGTGTAGTACGTATAATGCTATATTACGATTATTAAATTGTTCCTTGTATGGATGCATATGACTTATGGATGGACATGTTGGAATATGTGTTATGTGATAACATGGTGTAATGTGATCGCTTGTTATTTTTCGTTTGTTGTGGTTGAACAATCGGTCTCGTTTGCATGTGTGGCTTGTGAAGCATTATGATTGACATATGCGAGAATCGAAGTAGACACATGCTACTAGGTAGTAAATCTCTTATGGTAGGTACACTCGTTACGATGATGCAAGTGAGGGTCTATACGGCAGTTTCCCACTTAATTACTCATCAGCGTTCACAGCATGTCATACACACCTGAGCTACCATTGTGATGATGCAAGTGAGAGTCTATACGGCAGTTTTCCAGTTGGTTACTCATCGACGTGTTTGGTATGGTGAGTTAATGATGTCACATAGACAACATCACTTCGGATACTCGCCTCTAGTGATGCCAAGTAGGCTACATCACTAGGCTTTTGTCCGGTGGACTTGTGTTGTCAAGAAGGCGTGGTTGCACTTGGTTCCTCAAATGTGTTTGGATGGTTGGCAGGATCGCGATGCCATTTAGTCAATGTCACGATGATAACTCACAACAGACAAAATTCCACTTAGAACTTATTTGTTTCATCTAGCGGTGTGCTTGTGCAAGTCTCTTGATGCGATGCACAAGGGATAACGCATCGAGAGTGTGGGGAGGGTTGGTCTAGGTAGGCGGATAAAACTTACTTCTGGATTTCTTGTACACGGGTACAGGTTTGCATATTGTGGTGTTTGACTATGTGTTTCTTTTTATCTCATTGGAAAGTCAAGGGACTACCAATGGAGATATCTCCCGTTTGTGTACTTGTACCGGATCGTGAGGGAAAACTCTGGATTCACGGCGGATCTGTTTTGTTGCTTGAATCCTGTAGAAACGAGCGAACCCTTAAGATAGGGAGACTCACTGAGATTTAGTAATCTCACCCCATTCTAATTTTTATCTTTTCAGGCTGTTCGAGACAAGATCGTGGCAAGGGTAAGATGACTTAACTCGTTGGCGATGTTTCCCAGCGATATTCTTCCGTTCTTTTGATCTTTCTACTCATATACTTTTGGATTATGTATAAGTACTTTTGAGACATGTATCTTTTTGACCATAATCGTTTCGACATTTGTAATCTTGTACTTATACTATCTCTAGTTCCGCTGCTTATGCTTATATATGAATGTTCATGTGCCATTTTAATACTATATGCATATATTCTATACAATATATGTGTGGGGTGTTATATATATTATGTATCAAATAAGAATAATTTACCAATAATAAATAGATAGTTAGAACAAAATTGAAAGTAAATCATAATATTAAAATAAATAAGAGATAAAAACATCAAATATTTCTTGATAAAATAAAAATATCAAATAAAAAACCAGATAATATGAAACTATATTAATGCCTCACAAAAACCATTTTTGAATTTAATTAGCACATTCCCAACTCATAGTAAACACTAAAAATAACATGGTTTGTTTGGACTTTTATTTGCTCAATAGACACATGCTACAACATTCTAAAGCATCTCGTCCAACATTTTCTATTCCATGATAATGAACACTAAATAGATGCACTAACACAAAAATATTTCACCTTTAATTGTAAAAAGTAACTTTTCACAAATTATAATATGAAATTAATAAACTTAATTAAAAAACATAAAATAAAAAATGTAATAAGTTTTTTTTGACAAATAAAAAAAATGTAATAAGTTTAGATTAACAACATTCAAGTTTAGAAACATTAAATAACTTATATTTTTAAGTGTGGTATCATTTCCAAACTAAATATGTTCAGGGACTCGACTAATGCAAAAGAAAATAAATAAAATTTGATCTAAAACACAGATAATACATAAAATTTATAAAGAAACATACTTAACTAAGGGCAAAGTATAATTTTCTCATAAGAATTATTTATACATGAAATATACCCTCGAAAATATATTATACTCAGATAATATTTTCACTTCTCCCTACATTTTAGAAATTTATTATTAATGATACAATTTGAATTTTAGTGCTATTTGTAATCATTTCAGATATTTATATTTCCTCTCATTTCTTTGATTAATTTTTTTAAACTATTATCCTATTTTTAAGGAACAAATATTTATAGGTTTTATTAATTTTTTAATCTTTATTTATCTTCAAAACTTTTTCTTTTTATTCTTCCAATAATTTAGCTATTTATCATTAGGTATTTTATTTTTTTAAATAATTTATCTATTCTTTTATATTTAAATTAATAATATATAGCATTTAAGTTCTCATTTTTAAAAGTGTATATAATTATATAAATTAAATTTTTTATATATTTTAAAAATTTTATATGACATGACAAAATGATATATTTTTATTAAATGAAAGTGTAAAACTTTTTTATATTGTCAGTAAAACTTCTTTAAATTCTATATTATTTATTATTTTTCCCATTTTATTTTTATGTTATTTTTTGAAAAATAAATAAATAATTAGATAGAACGTACAATTTGTACATTAGATAAATATTGGTTATTAATCAATTAGTTAAATTCACATGAGATAAATTTAATTTTTTTATACATTTTAAATATTAAAGAATCAAAATAATTGTAATGTGTTAATATGATTTTATTATAAACATCATACATGAAACATATATTTGTAAACAAAGAGAGACATGAACTTTTATGTATATTTTAATACTTGCAAATGAGAACTACTTTTAAAAAAATGAACAAGAATTTTTCTTATTAAATAAAGTTACACAAATAATCATTTTACATCTTTATCCAAAAGGATTTGAAATTTAAATCTAGAGATTATAAGACTAAAATTTTACCCCAAATTAATTTAAGTGTATTAAAATCTTATGTTATTATTGTTGTGTTTATTTGGTGAGCTTTCAATTCCCTTTTCATTCTTCGAATGTCAAAAGCTGATTTTTATATATTTTACAGTGAATTTATTTCATGATATAATAAAAATTATTTCATTATTTCGTATAGATTAAGAACGATTTATAAGTTGTTTGAAAAAAATAAAGCATGAAATAAATTATATAAAATGTATTATTTGAAAAAAACAATAGCATTAAAATACATCGAAAAATATGATAGTGGAAAATATACAGATGAATATAATATTTCAAAATAATTGTAAGCCTAATCAAACCAATTAATTTGGTTCAGTTCCATTTTTAAAAATACTAAAAACCGAACAAAACCAAATCGATGAAGATATCATCGATTCAAATATTTTTTGGACCAAAAACTAGTATAAACCAAACCGATACACCCCTAAATATTGGTCAATCATCAAGTAATTAAAATGAATATTTATTTATCATCATTGACATAAATCTATCGTATAAGAAAATTAGGTGTTCTGGAAATTTCCATTTTACCCTATTGCCTCACTAGAGTTTCACGTGGATGGCTTTACCAACTTCCATTGCTTTTACTTCTATTGCCTTCTCTCTCTTGCTACATCATCTCTTTCTCTTTCTCTTTTTCTCTCTCTCTCCCGTCATCATTTTTTCTCAATCTAACTTTTTCTCTTTCTCTTTCTCCACTGTAAATCAATTCTTTCTCTTTCTCTGTCGTAAATAAATTCTTACTTCTCTTTCTCTTTGAAATTCTGGTTATCAGATCTCAAATATTCTAGGAGATGTCGAGACACTGGATCTGACTTCACACACAACAACAAGATGTATTGGCAAATAAAACACTGTTAAAAGTAAATAACACAAGATATAGTTACCCAGTTCGAAACAACCTTCCTACTATAGGGGCTACCAAGTCAGAGACGAAATTAACTAGATAATATCAATTTGTAGACCTTACAATAAACCTCCAATTTACAGCCTACGCACTTAATCACTGCCATTTACTTAACTTCTACCTAAGACACACCTAGGTATGAGGCCTTCCTCAAATCCCTCTTCAATTACACTCAATAATTGGAGCAACTCTAAACACAAGTAGAGAATAAAAATCGGAAGCTATACTTCCAAAAACACTCTAGACTCAATGCTTAAAAGCTTATGAGAATTGATACACAATATGTTCAATGCTTAAAATCTTATGAACATCTAACAGAAAACTTATAACCCAATAATAAGGATTCTAAAAACCCTAACACAAATACATCAGTAAGTTCCACCTAATACTAGGTACACACCAATCTATTTATAACTTCATTCTGGACTGGTTGGGCTTCAAAATCACAGCAGTGAGGTTGCACAAAGTCTGCAAAAACTCCTCCAAAAACGTAGGTCTTCAATAATTAGTTTCCTAAAATGTCTTCATATTTAGAAACTAACCAAAGCTTTGAAAACCAACAAAAATATTATGTTTTGTCAATCTTGGACGCCACATAATCTAACTGAATATTCCTTGAATATTCAGTAGCTAAAAATCAGCTGATCCACAACTGTCAGCTTACTGCAGATGCAGTGTCCTATCTCCTTGTTGAGACATCTTACTCGACATGTTGAAGACAAAATGTTGGAACATCTTGTTCAACATATTGATGCTAAAATGGTTTTAACAAAATGTAAGCCAACCATAATTTCAGAGAAATAACAATCTCTCTCTTTGGCACATTTTGGCTAAAACACCTAAACAACCCTTGCGCAATAAAGTATGCTTGAAAATAAATCAAACATACACAT
This sequence comes from Vicia faba, assembly GCA_948472305.1. Classification (NCBI taxonomy): domain Eukaryota; kingdom Viridiplantae; phylum Streptophyta; class Magnoliopsida; order Fabales; family Fabaceae; genus Vicia; species Vicia faba. The sequence continues at coordinate 359,765,420 of OX451735.1, forward strand.
CAAAGGTACATCAGCGGAAAAAAATACAAGGTTAGCAACACAGAAATTAACAGCACACACATAAGATAGTTAGTAGTTAGATGATCTACTAATACAAATGTAACAAAAATAAAGAACACCTAAGTTCTCACACCATGATGTCATAACATCATATGTGACATCTCTTCAGGAAATCCCCCTCAATACGTGCTATCATAGAACAGAGAATCATAATTCTCCCCCTCAGCAAGTTCCAGCTCCAGCACCCTCAATATCATACTCCTCCTCCCTTGTAGCCATAATGTGACAAAGGTAAGTAGACAATATTAGCAAAAATTTAAGCACCTAAAATTATAGAAGCAGGGTGCAACAATTCAAAAATATCATGGATATTTAACCCTTACATAATCCTAAACCAAAATAAACAACAAAAAATTAAAATAAGAAAGCTACAATCATCAAGCAGTAGCAGCACCTGTACCACTATCCTCTTCAGAACCAGAGCATCACTATCTTCACCAGCTCGATTACTTGCAGATGTATCATCAGATGTACTTGCATGATTAGTGTCAAAAGTAGTACTTGCATTACTTTTGTCAATAACATGATTATCATCATGCTCAACTAGCCTGACATGCTCCTCTGTTAGAGCTTTGATCCATCCTTCAAGCTTGACTTTTCTATCTGTGTTGATACTAATAGAGTTTTCCAACTCTCTGCAAGTTTCTTTCAGATAAGAGATTAGTTCCTTTTTTTAGGTTCTAGGAATAGGTGCCTCCAAAGATGTTACAACCATGTCTAGGACATGTGTTCCACCATACAATTTATGGTTCAGAGATAAAGGAGTTTATCTTTTCTTCACATAGTTTGTCTTCAATAAAATACCAGGATACTGTCCCAAGACTATGCCACAAATGAGTGAGGGGAAACAAATTGGCATCTTCACAGTAGTTGAGTCCCATTTCTTCACGACTTGTTCAAATATATAAGATCCAAAATCCAGCTTTATCTCTTTAACTACATCATAGATGAACCGTCCAAGTCCAGTGGAAATGATGGAAGTATGATGTGTTGGTACCCAATTAATAATAGCAATCCTATGAAGGACAACATACTTAACACTAAGTATTATGGATGACAATTTTCCATTATTTGGCAAGTGCTTCATTCGACCATTAGTGATCTCACTGCATATTTGATCATTTGAGTCTTCTAACCCAGTCTGAGGAACTTCACCTCTGCCAAGAAATTTGTTGATCACTTCAGGTGAAAAATTCATAGTTTTTCCTCTTACAACCACCTTTCGATACTCTTCATTATTCTCAACACTGAATTTATCATGGATGTTCATAACAAATTATTTGACTAACCTTTCTGTTGTACCCCAAAATTTGCCCTCCCATATTCTTCAAAATTTGCCAAGTCAAAGCTTCAAAATCTCCCCAAGGGTTGCACAGTTCAAGGGCCTCCTAACAGTAAAAAATTAGGGTTTTGGTTCTGAAAAAGAAAATAAAGTTTCCAAGGGTCCAATCAAATCCCACATGCCTACAAACATGGTCAAGCATCCTCTTACCAAGTTTCAAGACTTACAGCACAAAATTGCACAGTCAAAAACCCTAATTGCACTACAGTCAACTGTAGGGGTAAAATGGTCATTTGACAGTCAAAAGTTCAAATTTTTGGTCAACATCTCATTTTGAAGTCACAAACATCATTTGATCAATGCTTGATCATGATTCTCAAAGCTTGGCTCAAAAAGTCTCAAGATGCAAAAGTTTCCATATTTGGACAGTTGAAAAAGTCAACTATAACTTGACAAAGGCATAACTTCCACATGGATTATCATAAAAATTCCATCCAAAGCTAATTTTGAAGAGAATGACATTTCCTACAACTCCTCTTCACACTTCAAGTCCAAGAAATGCTCTCACAAAAAGTTATCAATTTCAACATTATAGGTCATTTTCAAAAGTCAACAAAAAGAGACTTTAAGTCAAAGGCCATAACTTGAGATTGGTAAATCAAAATGACATGGGACCAAAGGCATTGGTTATAGGACTTCAAGACCTTTCCAAAATGTCCAAGAACATGAGCAAAACTTAAAGATTGAGCAAGTTATGCCTTGTGGAAGTTGGGAAATTTTTGGATATTTTGAAAAGTTAACTTTGCTTCAAATGTCTTAAAAATGCTAATGGGCCACATTTTCTTCCAAGATTCATCATCCAAAACATGTGCACGACCATTTGGCCCAAAGGGAAGTTTTTCATCATTTTTATTTATTTATTTGAATTTTTAATTGCTAGAAATTCATTTAATTAATTAAAATATGTGGAAAATACTAAACCAATGCAATCAAATCTTTTTATGCATGGAATAACTCAAGGATTTCGTGCATGATCAGATAGGGAAAGAATCAAGTTAATTGGACATGATTTGAATCAAATATGCATGAAAAAGATTGAAAATTATATGCATGAAAATCCAATATTCTTTACATCAATGCTTTGATTCTTTGGACCAAAAACTCAACCCTAATCGTTCACACATATATACTCATGCAAACCCTAGTGCTCATAACCTCTAAGCTGCGCCAGAAAAGAAGAACCAAGTTTGAGTTTTTGTGAAAAAAGTCCAAAACTGAAAACCACCTTCCAGTGCGATTCAAGGCCAAATAATCATTCCATTGTGTTCCTGAGGCTTCAAGGAATGTGTCTGAATCAAAATCGTTATCCCTAACGCCCAGAATTGGTAGAATAGCCTCGTCCTGTTCATGCTTTTTTCCATGTTCTTGCATCATGATTCATGCTTTGTTTGCTATTTTTAATGATTGATTTGTGTTGTTTGACTCATTACGAAGCTAACCATGTGTGTTAATTAAGTTTTCCTCACCCATACGCGATTTCACCATGGACGATCATTAGGGTTACTAAGCTGTGAAATTGGGGGTTTACTCCTATGGAAAAATTGGACCATAAGAATGATGCCATTGAATTCGTGAGGTTCCACTGGATCTAATACACACCTCGCGATTAATTTATGATTAGCAGGGTGCTAATCGCTATTTTTGTATACACTATTTAGTGGGGGTTTAAAACCCCCGCTATTCAATTGGTTTTTATTTCAGGTAAAGCGCAACAAGGAAGAAGAAGATGAGGTGTAAGGCGATGGTTGGTTCATTTGAAATTCGCGCGAAAATCTGCCACTAGCGCTTGTTTTGTCTTATGATATTTATTTGTTATTATATAATCAAAACGCGTTCACAGCTCCATTGGCAAGGAATTTGGTTGGTAATCTCTGGGACCTGGGTTCGAACCCCAGGTCCCCCATCCTATTTCCATATTTTTCCTCTAACCATATTTGCACGCAGCGCTCAACACAAAGGCCTACCATACACCCCTGCCCCAAATGTGCCACATGGCCACTGAAGACAATCCAAGGGTCCTGATTTGAGAGCATCATGAATATTAGTCAAGGCAGATGTATGTGGCTCAGAAAAGTCAACAAGGCCATAGTTTCAATGGGCCTAAAATGCTGATGATACCTCCCAATTGGGGACAGAACCCCCCAAGGTTATGCCATTATTTTCTTTCTTATTTTATTTATTTCAATTATTTCTTTTTTTAAAATTCCTTAAATTAATTTATTTTCATAAAACATAAAAATAATAAAAATCAGAAAGTCATAAAAATCAAAATCTATTTATTTAATTAATATTTTTGTAACTAAAAATCATTAATTAAGTTAGTTTTCAAATCTAGGATTAATTTTGACTTTTTTCTTAATAAACTTAAAAATTGGTAGAATTAGGGTTTTAAGCATTTTTATCTTTTTTTTTCTTCCTTTTTTCACCATATTAATAATTAATTATATATATATTTTTGTAGATAAAAGTTGCATTAATTAATTAGGTTTAATTTTAGGTTTAACTTTAACATTTTTTTTAATAAATTAAAAATAGCTAGAATTAGGTTTTGATTCCAATTTAATTTTTCTCATTAAAAATTCATAAATACAAAAAACCTCAAAAATCTTTCTCTTTTTTTTAATTTTATTTTAATTAATTTGTTAATAATATTTTAATTTCATTAAAAAGGGTCCAACGCCCTCGCTTTCAATTTTAATTCAATTCGCGCATTTTATTTTTTATAATATTAATGTAATTCTCCCAGAGCCATGTAACTCGGACATTTTATATTTCTCGCACTTTATTTCTTTATTTTATGTCAAATCGGGTCCTGGATTTAATTTGACGATGTGGACCCGCGCCTTTGTAATAGCTTAGGAACTTTATATTTCTCGCAACTTTTTAACTGCTAATAATTGCATGCAAGAATGAATGATTAAAATAAAAACAATGCGTAGATCACCCATGACATGAACAAGACAAAATAAATGAAAACGACACACAAATCACACACCACCCCTAGGGTACGCCTCACTGTTGCCTTGCCTCGAAAGGTGATCGTCGAGTAGAGGATGTCTTAGTAAGTACTCATGATCCGGGAACCTGGCATGAGGGTAGCTTCTAAGGTATCTTCCCATTGCTCTGGTGATCACCATGTCCCGAACCTCGAATTGACCCGAACACCTCCAACGGTGGTGCTACCTACCTCTCAATGGTGGGATGGCACTACTTTAAGGACATTTACACAGACGAATTCCGTAGGGTAGGTAGACGACTCTAGATACTTGCTCTAATTTCAAAACAAAAAAATCAAAAATACTTTTCACACCGACACCTTTTCAAAAAGCTTTCGAAAGCAACTTTTCAAACACTCTTGAGGACCGATACAAGAGTCGAACTGGAATTTTCAAAGAAACTTTTTAAAACCCACAGTTGAAAAGCAAACAAACCATTTTTGAAAACACAAATGAGCAAGTATCTAAGAGCCCATGGATAACCATGGATAGAAAGGGTGCTAACACCTTCCCTTTCTATAACCTACCTCCCGAACCGAGAGCAAACTCTATAAGGAATTTTTCTGTGCTTTTGTCCTTTCCATTTGGAGAAAATAAAAGACGGTGGCGACTCTTGCTTCTGCGATATTTCGCGAACCAGCGTTAAACAGTCAGTTCCAGATCCACCGATCACAGAACTGGAGACTCTGCTGGGGAATAAACTTATAAAGTGAGGTGTACCTTAGGGTTAGTTCATAACTGTGTTTTCAATTGCTTTATTTGCTTGCTTTAAAATTGTGGGACCGTCTTGGGAGTTCTATAGATCCTAACCCGGATCTGGGGATACCTTCTTAGAAAGTAGCAACAAGGCTGTGAGGGAACTGTGCGGGGTATACCGACATCGTTGAAACAGTCTGCTACGTTGATGTGGCACTTTGGTGTGTATCGGTAACCCTTGAGTTCAGTCAAGGAGAGTACGGGGCCTCCGCGTGGTGTCATGAAGCATCAACAGACCTTAGGAACCTTAATTGAACTATCTTGGCCTCTTTAGGGTAGTGAGATAACTGGCTTTGGTGCAGTCCGAGGTTGGTTGATACTCGATACTACACTCAATTGAGGGTTGCTTTCCTGGAATATTTCGGTCGCCAGTTCAGTGGCTAAATCGAAACAATGAACAATGAAAGCAATCCGGTGATATTGGGACCCTTAGAACCCGGTTACTTCTAGTAGGACAGGTTGAACCCACCAACTTCAAGAGGGTACTACCCAGACCCCATGCTGGCCTTAAACTCTAGGGGCTTGTCTTGTGTGCCTTGTGTGCCTTACATGTTTGTCTTTGTAAATATCTGTGGTGTGTTTAATCATAGCATCATGACATCATCCAGCATCATATGCATTGACTAACCATTTCAGGGGTTCGAATCTTCATTTTTGTTCTTGTTTTGTAGGACATGGAAACTGTTCGCAGAAAGACAATTCAAATCAACCTTGTAAGGATCCCTCCTCAGCTTAAGGAGCTTATATCCAGGATTCCCGAGAACTCTTCATTCAGTGAAAGACATGGAAGACTCATTAGCTTGGTCAATACCAACATTGAGGAAGATATGATAAAGGTCCTGTTCCAGTTCTTTGACCCTCTACATCACTGTTTCACCTTCTTGGATTATCAGCTGGTACCTACATTGGAGGAGTTCTCCCGGCTCCTGAAGATTCCTATCCTTGATCAACTACCCTACAACGGTACAGAAAAGGAACCCAAGCTTGAAGAGATTGCTAAAGCCTTACACCTACAATCATCTGACCTCAAGGGACATTGGGAAGTTAGAAGTGGTATCAAAGGGTTTTTAGCCAGGTTTCTGTTTGAAAAGGCCCATGAGTGTTGGAACTCCCTTGACTTACAAGCTTTTGAGGAAGTTGTGGCCCTCCTTGTCTATGGTTTGGTATTGTTCCCTAATCTAGATCAGCTTATAGATATCAGTGCTGTCCAGATCTTCATGTCCAGGAATCCTATACCTACGTTGCTGGGGGACATCCTTCACTCATGTTACACTCGAACCATGAGAAAAAGAGGTGTCCTTATGTGTTGCACTCCTCTCCTGGGAAGGTGGTTTATTTCGCACCTTCCACAACCAGTTTTGAAGAACGAGCGGGGTTTGAGATGGTCACAACGGTTGATGACTCTTACACATGCAGATATACATTGGTGCCCTCGGTCCAGAGAGGATGTTACTATCATTAATTGTTGCGGGGCGTACCCTAATGTTCCTTTACTTGGAATCAGAGGAGGTATTACTTACAACCCATGCCTGGCTTGGAGACAGTTTGGTTATGCTCGGAGGGATGGTCCTCATGACATGTTAATTCCTGACATAGTTTTTGACTTCGACGACGATGCACAAGGACTTCGCCAGAGATTTATCAGAGCCTGGAAGATGCCAAGTAGGATAGACAGCAAGACACTGGGGCACAGGAATTCCATCCCATTGGAACCTTATCTCAAGTGGGTGCGCGCCCGCTCCCAGAAGTTAGTAATGCCTTATCCTCATATGCTCCCAGTGATCAAAGAGCCAGTCTTGGAAGGAGAAGTGTCTTACACCATTCAGCATCCTGACATGCCCACATCCTGGGAAGAGATGCAGAAGAGCTGGATCCAGCTTAAGGAAGAACGGAATTCTCTTGAGACCAGTCTACATGCTAGTGAAAAGAAGGTCTTGGAGCTCACCCGCCTATTGCATGAGGAGAGGAATCTCAACACCTACATAGCTCCAAAGAGGATGCGTAGTGTCTTTTGGGATTGATTTGCTTTGTAATTTGTGCCCATGAGGCTTTGATATACTGAACAATTATTTCCTTAATGATAACGTGTGTTCTTTTTGTCTACAACAAATTTGAACTTTCGAACCCTTGAATGCATTGCATAAACACATATCATTCATCATGTGCATAGCAGGTTTTCTTCTTTTCAGGTTGCTTACTGTTCTTCGCTGTTTATTTCAGCATCATGAATCCTGACTCATCATCGACTGAGATGTCCATCAAGGCTCTTCAGGCGCAGAATGCACAATTTCAGGAACTAATCATGGGTTTGGCTCAGGGCCAAGAAGAGCTGAAGGCTCTGCTCCTGAAGAAGGAAAAGAAGAAGAAGAGAAGAACTGTTCTTTTCAACTCGGGCCGAAGGTTTGGCAACACTCTACAGAATGAAGAGGCTGGTTCTTCTATAGGCAAGGGTAGTCCCCAAGGGGGAAAAGATCCTAGTCCGGTAGTCTCCGACAACGAGACTGATTTTGATGAGGAACAGTATCCTCCGGCTGAAGACCGTTACAAGCAGTTGGAAGACAGGCTGAATGCTATGGAGATCCAACAAGTGCCTGGGCTGGATTTCGGAGACTTGGGTTTGTCTACTGGTGTGATCATTCCTCATAAGTTCAAAGCACCATCTTTTACCAAGTATGACGGGGCGTCTTGTCCCAAGCTACATCTCAGATCGTATGTGCGGAAGATTCAGCCGTACTCAGTGGACAAGAATTTGTGGATCCACTTCTTCCAGAAGAGTCTTTCAGGGACTCATCTCGAATGGTTCTATCAGCTGGATGGGACCAAGGTTCGTAACTGGGAGGAGTTGGCTACTGCTTTCTATAAGCAGTATCAATATAATGCCGACCTTGCCCCTACACGTACCCAACTCCAGGGTATGTCGCTAGGATCAAGCGAAGGTTTTAAAGAATATGCACAGAAGTGGAGGGATCTGGCTGGCAGGGTGCAGCCTCCGTTGACTGATCGGGAGTTGGTAGACATGTTCTTGGGGACCCTCTCTGGGCCGTTTTTCAACCATCTTATCGGTAACTCATCTGCAGGGTTTACTGATCTTATTCTGACTGGAGAGAGAATAGAGGCTGGGATGAAGTCTGGCAAAATTCAGAAAGGGGCATCTTCAAGTTCTGAGAAGAAACCCTTCAAAAAGGAGGCCAGTGTTGTATATGGGTCCAGAAGACAAGAGAAGCCTGAGCGCCGCCAATCTGTCAACGCGGTGATGATTGCTAAGCCTGCTGCCGCTCCTCGGCAAACCAATCCTCAAAGGGCTGAAAGACCCCGAAGAGAGTTTACCCGTTTGAGCATGACCCTATCGCAGATTTTGCCGCAGTTGCTGTCCACCAACCTAGTGACTGTCAGAGAGGCCCCAAAGGTTGTGAACACTGCCTCTCCGAAATACAATCCAAACGCCCGCTATGCTTATCACTCCGATAGCCTGGGGCATTCCACTGATGACTGTTGGGCCTTAAGGAACAAGCTGCAGGATCTTATTGACGCCAAGGAGGTACAGTTTGAGGCATCTGAGAAGCCTAATGTAATGACAGCTCCCCTACCTGCTCATGGAGTGAATGCTATTGGGGACGAAGATGAAGTGGACGAAGCTGAGTTTGACAGCTGGATTTACCCGGAAACTGACAGTGGACCTAGCAATTGGATTGCAAAAGACAACCTACTTGTTTCTCTTGTTACTGAGTAATGGATCCTTTTGTTTTTGGTATTTGTAATAAACAATGATTAAAACTCTATGGCCCGGGGCACCGTGGCTTCATTTGTGAGGGCATATAAATTGTCATTTCATATATCATGAATAAAAATCTTGGATGTTTTCTCGCATTTCAAATCTTATGCTCCTTTTCTTTCTTTCCTTCCTTTATATATTTCAAAACAGCTGTATTTACACACACTCACTCATACAGGTTCCAATCCACTCTGGATCTCACTGGTAACGACTCTGCTACGGCCCGTTATGACTTTGAAAATCCGATCAACTTAGACGAAGATGAAGGTGAAGATGATTGCGAAGTGCCTGGCGAGCTTGCAAGACTGTTACTTCAGGAAGAGAGGGAAATTCAACCACACGAAGAGCCAGTGGAAACAATAAATCTGGGTACTGAGGCAGACAGAAAGGAAGTTAAGATTGGTGTCAACCTAGAGCTCAGCGTGAAGCAACGGTTGACTCAGATGCTACATGATTATATGGAGATCTTTGCTTGGTCATACGAAGACATGCCCGGGTTGGATACCGATATTGTGGTCCATCACTTGCCTACTAAGGAAGACTGCCCTCCGGTTAAGCAAAAGGTCCTCCGTATGCGTCCAGAGATGTCTGAGAAGATTAAAGCCGAGGTTATGAAACAGTTTGATGCCGGGTTTCTTGCAGTAACTTCTTAACCTCAGTGGGTTTCTAATGTGGTTCCAGTACCAAAGAAGGACGGTAAGGTCAGAATGTGTGTCGACTACAGGGATCTGAACAGGGCCAGCCCCAAAGATGACTTCCCTCTACCTCACATTGATGTCCTTGTTGACAATACTGCTCAGCATAAGGTGTTCTCTTTCATGGATGGTTTTTCAGGCTATAATCAGATCAAGATGGCTCCTGAAGATATGGAAAAGACTACCTTCGTCACTCAGTGGGGCACCTTCTACTACAAGGTCATGCCATTTGGACTGAAAAATGCTGGGGCAACCTACCAACGTGCCATGGTTGCTTTATTTCACGACATGATCCATCATGAGATAGAAGTGTATGTTTACGACATGATTGCAAGGTCCCAAACTGAGGAAGAACACCTAGATCATCTGCAGAAATTGTTTGACCGTCTGAAATTGTACAAGCTAAGGTTGAACCCGAACAAGTGCACCTTCGGGGTAAGATCTGGGAAGTTGCTAGGCTTCGTTGTAAGTGATAAGGGCATTCAAGTGGACCCTGCCAAGGTTAAAGCTATTCAAGAGATGCCAGTTCCTAAGACAGAGAAAGAGGTCAGAGGCTTTTTAGGACGCCTGAATTACATTGCTCGATTCATCTCACACCTGACTGCTACCTGTGAGCCAATCTTCAAGCTGCTGAAGAAAGATCAGGTAGTACGTTGGAATGATGAATGTCAGGCCGCTTTTGACAGAATCAAAGAGTATCTCCAAGAACCACCCATCCTTATGCCACCGGTTGAAGGGAGACCTCTGATACTATACCTGATAGTACTTGACAACTCAATGGGGGTGTGCTGGGGCAGCATGACGAGTCTGGCCGAAAAGAGCACGCCATTTATTACCTTAGCAAAAAGTTTACCGACTGTGAGACCCGATACTCACTGCTTGAGAAAACTTGCTGCGCTTTGGTATGGGCTGCTCGTCGGCTGAGACAGTATATGCTGACTCACACTACCTTGTTGATCTCAAAGATGGATCCTATAAAGTACATATTTGAAAAGCCTGCTCTGTCTGGGAGAATAGCAAGATGGCAAATGATCTTGACGGAATATGACATTTAGTACACAACCCAGAAAGCCATCAAGGGAAGCGTATTGACAGACCACTTGGCACATCAGGCCGTAGACGACTATCAGTCAATGAACTTTGAGTTTCCGGATGAGAGCATCATGATAGTGACTGATTGTGAAGTACCTAGGCCGGATGAAGGACCTGAGGAAGGATCCCGATGTTCTATGCACTTTGACGGAGCCTCCAATGCTTTGGGTAACAGTATCGGCGCCGTGATCATATCCCCTCAAGGCACTCATACTCCACTCACCGCCCGGCTATGTTTCAACTGCACCAACAACATGGCGGAGTATGAGGCATGCATCATGGGTCTTCAAGCTGCGATCGACCTAAGGATCAAGTTTCTGAGTGTCTTCGGAGATTCCGCTCTCGTGATCAATCAGATCAAAGGAGAGTGGGATACGAAACATCCGAATCTTATTCCTTACAGAGAATGTGTGTTGACATTGATCCCCCACTTCACAAAGATAACCTTTGAACATTTCCCAAGAGAGGAGAATCAGCTGGCGGACGCGTTAGCTACAATGTCTTCTATGTTCAAGGTCAAATGAGATAATGAGGCTCCCCGGATCATCATCTGGAAACTGGACGAACCGGCATACTGTTGTGATCTCGAGACTGAATTGGTGACTGAGAAGCCTTGGTACCATGAGGTGAAGAGATACCTGGAAACTCAGGAATACCCTGAAGGTGCGTCTGTCAATGATAAAAAGTTCTTGAGAAGGTTCGCAGCAAAGTTCTTCCTTAGCAACGGCATCCTGTATAAGCGAAACCATGATTCGACCTTACTACGTTGTGTGGATAAGACTGAAGCAGAAAGGATCATGGAAGAGCTACATGAAGGGACCTTCGGAACGCATTCCAGTGGACACACTATGGCAAAGAAGATCCTCCGGGCAGGGTATTTCTGGTCCACCATGGAAGCTGACTGCTACCAACATTCTCGGACTTGCCATAAATGCCAGATTTATGCAGACAAGGTGCATGTTCCTCCAGTTCCTCTGAATGTTCTGACTGCGCCTTGGCCATTTGCAATGTGGGGCATAGATATGATCGGCGAGATCAAACCTACGGCATCTAACGGGCATCGCTTCATCCTGGTAGCGATCGATTACTTCACGAAGTGGGTCGAAGCAGCTTCCTACACTACGGTAACCAAGACTGTTGTGGCACGGTTCATTCGGCCTAACCTGATATGTCGATACGGCGTCCCTGAAAGGATCATTACAGACAACAGTACCAATCTTAATAACAAGATGATCACTGAGCTCTGCGAGCAGTTTAAGATACAGCACCACAACTCTTCTCCTTACAGACCGAAGATGAATGGGGCTGTAGAAGCAGCAAATAAAAATATTAAGAAAATCGTGCAGAAGATGACAGTGACTTATAAAGACTGGCACGAGATGTTACCGTTCTCTCTACATGGGTACCGTACCTCTGCCAGAACGTCAATCGGGGCAACTCCTTTCTCCTTGGTCTACGGTATGGAGGCAGTCTTACCAATCGAAGTGCAAATACCCTCTCTCCGGATAATGAAGGATGCAGATCTGAATGAAGATGATTGGATCCAGACACGACTTGATCAAATAAACCTTATTGATGAAAAGAGGCTTGCTGCCATATGTCATGGTCAGACGTATCAGAACCGGATGATCAGGGCATTTAACAAAAAGGTCAAACCACAGGAATATCAAGTTGGGGATCTAGTAATCAAGCGAATCATCCTTCCTCAGAGTGATCCAAGGGGCAAATGGACCCCTACATATGAAGGGCCATTTGTGGTTAAACATGTGTTCTCAGGAGGAGCCATGATTCTAACCAACATGGATGGTGACGACCTTCCTCACCCCGCCAATGCAGACATAGTAAAAAGATACTACGCATAATCAAAGACCCGCTAGGCTGACATGCCTAGGCAAAAATTAAGGCTTCCCGGCGAACCAAAAGGGTTCGGGCAAAATGAAGGGATGAAATGAAAAAAATCTGTACACCCGGCAAGTCGAAAACCTGAAAAGGCGGCTTGGGCAAAAATGGGTATCCCGGTGGACTGAAAACCCGAAAGGGCGGTCCAGGCAAAAGTTAGGGATAAAGCGTAATACTATGTCTCATTGGATCACTTTGCATCCAGAATCCGGTATCTACATCAAGTTCAGACGGCATCGATCAGTTAGCTTCACTTTCAACTAAGGTCATCAAGTGATGAGACGCTCGGAGATATAAGGGCAATAGCAGAGTTGAAACCCAGTGGGATCATTCATTTCACACAGCTGTTTTATTTTCTTTTGTACAAATTGTATAAACTCTTTTGTTCGGCGGTGTTATCTTACTAGGATGTCAGCCTCTTGTATATAAAACGCCTATTCACAGGCAATTCAAAAATCAATACAAAAATCATTTTTCAGTTAAAATTGCCAATTGTTTTTCCTTTTCTGTTTTGTTTTGCGAAGAACGTCCAAGGTTCAATTTGTGATATATGCATTGACAATAATTTGCTAACTCATGAATATTTGCATACGAAACAAAGGATTAATTACAGGTAACATTAGAAACAGGGGCAATAAAGAGTTGTCTAAGCAATCTAATTGTTCTGTCCTCCAAGGTACCAAGGTAGGTTCAGCTGAAGAACATAACCAGATATCTTAATTCCCCAGAGAGTGTGCCAGCAAATCAGTGCACTCTCCCCCAAGCAAAGCTATTATCAAACCTTAAGGAAGTTGGGTATCCTCCAGCAGATCTCAACATTCCCCAGCAACAATATACAGGTATTCTTAACAAGCATCCCTGGCCGTCTTGGTCTAAAGATTGTTCCCCGACGGTATATCAAACATTCAGTGGAGTTACTTCCAATACAATTCAAAATTTCCCCAGGAGAGTCCAACCCAGTCTCCCCAGGAAAGTGGGAATCCATCTCCCCAAGCAGTAAGCTTATCCCCAGTAGATTCTGGAAGCTTATCCTCGCAGAGCACGAACGCGTCTCCCGACTTCATTCAAAGAGTTATTTCCTTACCAGGATATAACTGGGTTATCCTCAGCCAAAAGCCACGGAAAGAGCGTCCTCGACGAAGTCTTCTTATCCCCAGCGAAGTCTATTAACACTTCCAACACAACAAGGGTATCCCCAGCAAGTTATTACCATCAACATTTCAGCAAGTACCTCTCTCCCCACAGAGTTTTGCTTCCCAGCAAGATCGCTAGAGTTATCTCCCCGCAGAGTAATCCATTCGCCAAGTTTATTCCCCAATGGAGTTATCTTCTCCTACCGGTATTCTTGCAACTATCATCCCCAGCGGAAGCAAAAATCTATTCTTCAGCATCAGCCCAGGATGTGACTTCCCGACACCCGTCAAGGATTTATTTTCCTAAGACGGAAACATACATTCATAAACATCACATACATCATTATAGCATGCATATACGCATCATATCTTACAAATCTCATTTATGTTGAGAACATCATTGCTTGATCCATATCATGCATTACATATGACTGACCTTTACCTTTCAGGAAAGATCCAGTTAAGTTCTCAACTATATTTCAAGACCTTGACCGGTTCAGTTAAATCGACCCTAAGATTTTTCTGTTTCTTATCCCGTCCAAGGCCTTCTCTGGTTCAGTCAGATCGACCCTAAGATCTCCCTGTTTCTTATCCAGTTGAAGACATTCCAAGACCTAGACCGGTTCAGTTAAATCGACCCTAAGATTTTTCTGTTTCTTATCCAGTCAAAGGCCTTCTCTGGTTCAGTCAGATCGACCCTAAGATCTCCCTGTTTCTTATCCAGTTGAAGACATCTCAAGACCTTGACCGGTTCAGTTAAATCGACCCTAAGATTTTTCTGTTTCTTATCCAGTCCAAGGCCTTCTCTGGTTCAGTCAGATCGACCCTAAGATCTCCCTGTTTCTTATCCAGTAGAAGACATCAAGACCTAGACCGGTTCAGTTAAGTCGACCCTAAGATCTTTCTGTTTCTTATCCAGTCCAAGGCCTTCTCTGGTTCAGTCAGATCGACACTAAGATCTCCCTGTTTCTTATCCAGTTGAAGATTTCAAGACCTAGACCGGTTCAGTTAAATCGACCCTAAGATTTTGCTGTTTCTTATCCCGTCAAAAGCCTTCTCTGGTTCAGTCAGATCGACCCTAAGATCTCCCTGGTTCTTATCCAGTTGAAGACATTTCAAGACCTAGACCGGTTCAGTTAAATCGACCCTAAGATTTTACTGTTTCTTATCCAGTCCAAGGCCTTCTCTGGTTCAGTCAGATCGACCCTAAGATCTCCTTGTTTCTTATCCAGTTAAAGATTTCAAGACCTAGACCGGTTCAGTTGAATCGACCCTAAGATTTTCCTGTTTCTTATCCCGTCAAAGGCCTTCTCTAGTCCAGCTAAATCGACCCCTAACAGATTTTCCTGATAAAGACTCAGTAGAAGATATCTAAGATTCTCTCAGCGTTACTGTTGAGGTAGAAGTCTCCCAAGATTATCTCAGCGTTACTGTTGAGGTAGAAGTCGCCCAAGATTCTCTCAATGATACTGTGAGATTGAAGTCGTCTATGGTTCGCTCCCCGTTATTGCGGAGGTAGTAATCGTCCAAAGTTCTCTCACCGTTCCTGTTGAGGTAGTAACCATCCCTGGTTCATTCATCACCTTTTGAAGCTCCAGATTCAGCTCCTGTAACCAGTCAGGACACATCTATACAAAGAATCTGAAGACCAGCTCCTGTAACAGGTCAGGTAATCATTTTCTTTTGCAGGTACGCAAGTTCTCGCTAAGGAATCTCTTACGCGATCAACATCCAGATGGCATCTATAAGCCCATCCACTTATCCATCACCTCTCAGCATGGCATCTATAAGCCCATCATCCTTTCCATCAATCTCCAAATGGCATCTATAAGCCCATTCCACTATCACACTACTATGTGAGCGCAAATTTCTGGGCACTCTAGTGTTCAATCATCTTCCACCTTCAGATTACGAAAGGCACGTCAGCCAATCTGCATCCTCAGGTCTAAGAAGATTGAACAGGGGCAACTGTTGTACCCCAAAATTTGCCCTCCCATATTCTTCAAAATTTGCCAAGTCAAAGCTTCAAAATCTCCCCAAGGGTTGCACAGTTCAAGGGCCTCCTAACAGTCAAAAATTAGGGTTTTGGTTCTGACAAAGAAAATAAAGTTTCCAAGGGTCCAATCAAATCCCACATGCCTACAAACATGGTCAAGCATCCTCTTACCAAGTTTCAAGATTTACAGCACAAAATTGCACAGTCAAAAACCCTAATTGCACTACAGTCAACTGTAGGGGTAAAATGGTCATTTGACAGTCAAAAGTTCAAATTTTTGGTCAACATCTCATTTTGAAGTCACAAACATCATTTGATCAATGCTTGATCATGATTCTCAAAGCTTGGCTCAAAAAGTCTTAAGATGCAAAAGTTTCCATATTTGGACAGTTGAAAAAGTCAACTGTAACTTGACCAAGGCATAACTTCCACATGGATTATCAGAAAAATTCCATCCAAAGCTCATTTTTAAGAGAATGACATTTCCTACAACTCCTCTTCACACTTCAAGTCCAAGAAATGCTCTCACAAAAAGTTATCAATTTCAACATTATAGGTCATTTTCAAAAGTCAACAAAAAGAGACTTTAAGTCAAAGGCCATAACTTGAGATTGGTAAATCAAAATGACATGGGACCAAAGGCATTGGTTATAGGACTTCAAGACCTTTCCAAAATGTCCAAGAACATGAGCAAAACTTAAAGATTGAGCAAGTTATGCCTTGTGGAAGTTGGGAAATTTTTGGATATTTTGAAAAGTTAACTTTGCTTCAAATGTCTTAAAAATGCTAATGGGCCACATTTTCTTCCAAGATTCATCATCCAAAACATGTGCACGACCATTTGGCCCAAAGGGAAGTTTTTCATCATTTTTATTTATTTATTTGAATTTTTAATTGCTAGAAATTCATTTAATTAATTAAAATATGTGGAAAATACTAAACCAATGCAATCAAATCTTTTTATGCATGGAATAACTCAAGGATTTCGTGCATGATCAGATAGGGAAAGAATCAAGTTAATTGGACATGATTTGAATCAAATATGCATGAAAAAGATTGAAAATTATATGCATGAAAATCCAATATTCTTTACATCAATGCTTTGATTCTTTGGACCAAAAACTTAACCCTAATCGTTCACACATATATACTCATGCAAACCCTAGTGGTCATAACCTCTAAGCTGCGCCAGAAAAGAAGAACCAAGTTTGAGTTTTTGTGAAAAAAGTCCAAAACTGAAAACCACCTTCCAGTGCGATTCAAGGACAAATAATCATTCCATTGTGTTCCTAAGGCTTCAAGGAACGTGTCTGAATCAAAATCGTTATCCCTAACGCCCAGAATTGGTAGAACAGCCTCGTCCTGTTCATGCTTTTTTCCATGTTCTTGCATCATGATTCATGCTTTGTTTGCTATTTTTAATGATTGATTTGTGTTGTTTGACTCATTACGAAGCTAACCATGTGTGTTAATTAAGTTTTCCTCACCCATACGCGATTTCACCATGGACGATCATTAGGGTTACTAAGCTGTGAAATTGGGGGTTTACTCCTATGGAAAAATTGGACCATAAGAATGATGCCATTGAATTCGTGAGGTTCCACTGGATCTAACATACACCTCGCGATTAATTTATGATTAGCAGGGTGTTAATCGCTATTTTTGTATACACTATTTAGTGGGGGTTTAAAACCCCCGCTATTCAATTGGTTTTTATTTCAAGTAAAGCGCAACAAGGAAGAAGAAGATGAGGTGTAAGGCGATGGTTGGTTCATTTGAAATTCGCGCGAAAATCTGCCACTAGCGCTTGTTTTGTCTTATGATATTTATTTTTTATTATATAATCAAAACGCGTTCACAGCTCCATTGGCAAGGCATTTGGTTGGTAATCTCTGGGACCTGGGTTCGAACCCCAGGTCCCCCATCCTATTTCCATATTTTTCCTCTAACCATATTTGCACGCAGCGCTCAACACAAAGGCCTACCATACACCCCTGCCCCAAATGTGCCACATGGCCACTGAAGACAATCCAAGGGTCCTAATTTGAGAGCATCATGAATATTAGTCAAGGCAGATGTATGTGGCTCAGAAAAGTCAACAAGGCCATAGTTTCAATGGGCCTAAAATGCTGATGATACCTCCCAATTGGGGACAGAACCCCCCAAGGTTATGCCATTATTTTCTTTCTTATTTTATTTATTTCAATTATTTCTTTTTTTAAAATTCCTTAAATTAATTTATTTTCATAAAACATAAAAATAATAAAAATCAGAAAGTCATAAAAATCAAAATCTATTTATTTAATTAATATTTTTGTAACTAAAAATCATTAATTAAGTTAGTTTTCAAATCTAGGATTAATTTTGACTTTTTTCTTAATAAACTTAAAAATTGGTAGAATTAGGGTTTTAAGCATTTTTATCTTTTTTTTCCTTTTTTCACCATATTAATAATTAATTATATATATTTTTGTAGATAAAAGTTGCATTAATTAATTAGGTTTAATTTTAGGTTTAACTTTAACATTTTTTTTAATAAATTAAAAATAGCTAGAATTAGGTTTTGATTCCAATTTAATTTTTCTCATTAAAAATTCATAAATACAAAAAACCTCAAAAATCTTTCTCTTTTTATTTTATTTTATTTTAATTAATTTGTTAATAATATTTTAATTTCATTAAAAAGGGTCCAACGCCCTCGCTTTCAATTTTAATTCAATTCGCGCATTTTATTTTTTATAATATTAATGTAATTCTCCCAGAGCCATGTAACTCAGACATTTTATATTTCTCGCACTTTATTTCTTTATTTTATGTCAAATCGGGTCCTGGATTTAATTTGGCGATGTGGACCCGCGCCTTTGTAATAGCTTAGGAACTTTATATTTCTCGCAACTTTTTAACTGCTAATAATTGCATGCAAGAATGAATGATTAAAATAAAAACAATGCGTAGATCACCCATGACATGAACAAGGCAAAATAAATGAAAACGACACATAAATCACACACCACCCCTAGGGTACGCCTCACTGTTGCCTTGCCTCGAAAGGTGATCGTCGAGTAGAGGATGTCTTAGTAAGTCCTCATGATCCGGGAACCTGGCATGAGGGTAGCTTCTAAGGTATCTTCCCATTGCTCTGGTGATCACCATGTCCCGAACCTCGAATTGACCCGAACACCTCCAACGGTGGTGCTACCTACCTCTCAATGGTGGGATGGCACTACTTTAAGGACATTTACACAGACGAATTCCTTAGGGTAGGTAGACGACTCTAGATACTTGCTCTAATTTCAAAACAAAAAAATCAAAAATACTTTTCACACCGACACCTTTTCAAAAAGCTTTCGAAAGCAACTTTTCAAATACTCTTGAGGACCGATACAAGAGTCGAACTGGAATTTTCAAAGAAACTTTTTAAAACCCACAGTTGAAAAGCAAACAAACCATTTTTGAAAACACAAATGAGCAAGTATCTAAGAGCCCATGGATAACCATGGATAGAAAGGGTGCTAACACCTTCCCTTTCTATAACCTACCTCCCGAACCGAGAGCAAACTCTATAAGGAATTTTTTTGTGCTTTTGTCCTTTCCATTTGGAGAAAATAAAAGACGGTGGCGACTCTTGCTTCCGCGACATTTCGCGAACCAGCGTTAAACAGTCAGTTCCAGATCCACCGATCACACTTTCATAGTAAGAACCAATGTTTGTGACAGTTTTCATCAGTCCAACATTCTCCATGAGCTTCACAATAGCAGGACATTTTTTAAAGTCCTTTCCTAACTTTCTCTCCAGAGCTATCCTTCTCTGATCAACATGCTTCAGTTTTCCAGATTGGGTGATTACTTCGTTCATTGAAAAGGACTTTCGATCATAGATAACCTTTCTCTTCCTAGTAGGAATAATTACTTTACTTTGAGACTTTGGAGGACCAATTGAGACTTTTCTTCTACAACTCTTTTGAAAACTGCTCCTTATTTCACTAGTCTTTTCTCTCCCTTCCTTAGGAAGAGGATTTTCAACCAAAATAGCATTTTCTTTCCTTTTATGAAGCCTACTTGCTTTTCTAGGAGATAGTTGTTTCGAAATAGACTCATCATCAGAAGGCACACAACCAACATTTGCAACCACATCATCCTTATTCTTGCTTCTCCTTTCACTAGAAACTTGTTCTGACATACCATCACCAGGATTTTCATCAGGGGTCTTATCATTCCTAGTTTCTTCATATGTCTGAACATTTGATAAGATACCTGCTTCCTTCAATACCTTGCACACAAACCTTATATGTTTCTTATCATTATTATCTTTAGCATTAACAGGCCCAAGAGATTTTATGTTTCCAGATTCTTTTTCTCGGTTAATATTGCCCTTATTCTTACCAATCTTAGACTTACCTAAAGTCTTGACTTATAATGCGGCAAAAAAACTGGCTTCCTCTTCAGTAGAGGTTGGAATAAAGGATAAAGGAGCAATATCTAAAACTAGGTTATATAGGTTAATCAAGCGACTATTATCACTTGCCCTTAAATTTTCTTGACCCGATTCATGATCACCAAAAGCAGCATGCACAAATTCAGATGCAGAATATTGAGACATCTTTATTTTTTATTGAGAAGAATTTCCAAATAAGACACAGAAAAACAACCACAAATCTGGAGGAAATGTAACATCCTCGAGAGGACCTTATGTTTAATACAAATAGTGAGGCCAAATGATTAACCCTTGGAAGAGTGAGCTTGGGTAGACGTTGAATGATGTGTGATCGATCGAATGTGTCTAACGGTATCTTAACTGCAAGTGCACAGCCTATCGCGGTAGTAATAAAAAGATGTCGAACCCACATGGACTTTGTAAACACTCTAGTGTTATAAAGGTTTGCTAGTTTAGCTAAGGCGGATGTTGTCACGTTTGGTTTTTAGAAGTTAAAGTAGAGTAAAAATAAATCGAACTAAGGAAATAATAATAAAGCGGTCGGTATGTAATATAGTGAACCTAAGTGGATTTAATCGAACCTAAGCATATAAAGATGTTTAACTTAAATGGTTCTTTAGAAATTATCAGTTTAAAAACCCTCAACTCACACTCTCGTGGTCTTATCTCGGATTATACCCCTAAAGCCTTATGCCTGCTCTCACTAGCCTATAAGTGTTTAGAAAATACTCTTTGAAAACTTAATAAAGTCTAATTCGTTTTAAAGCGCTCTCGCTGTATTTAAATCAAATGCCTAACTTTAGCTATCCGGTTAAAACCTCACACTCTCGTGGTCTTGATCCTAACCTATTCTAATTTTCTTACTCTCGTAACAAAAAGATTGATTTTAATTATAAAAAGTCACAGCCAGAAATTAAGTTAATTTGGATTTTAGCTTAGGAACAATTTAATCCATTAAGTTACTATTATCACATCCCGACTCTAGAAATTTAGCTAGCCATGGTACTTGAAACAGACAGACAGGAAATATAATTGGGAAGCAGTAAAACATACATGATAAATAAATAACAGTAATTAAACATAAACAAATTGTACTTAAAATTAAATTAAATTAAATTAAATGCGATTAAAACCTGAATAATAATACTATTCCTCAAGCTCCCTCTTCCACAAGTCGGCAAGATTGGAACCTTCAGAATCGAAACTCGAAACGAAGTCTGAGGCTAAAAACAAATTCTAACTACAATAGAAATTTCCTAATGTTGGAAATGGCTATTAAATGGTAAAAGGGAAATAAAAACTAGAACAACAGGAAAAAGAATGAAAACTAGGAAATGGTTCGCAAATTCGGCAGAGCTTCCGCAAGGAATTTGTGAAAATAAAACTCTCTGTAAATAAAACTATGTCCCCTTCTTCATTGAAATCTCTCCTATTTATAGAGGAGAAATTGACAGTTAGAAAATAAGAACATGGGTTTTGCATTTCTTTTATGGAGAAAAACCAGGACTAGGCGTTGGTGAGGTTGAGAGATTGTAGGAGTATTTGAAAAACTCCTTTCTTTATGTTACCCACGTCTCCATGTTCTTTATAACGTTAAATTAAGCGCGTGACGGTCGTAATGGTAGGGTGACGGGCGTAAGGCGCTTAACAGTGTGTTACATCCGTAAGTGATATGTGACGAGCCTTCTTCATGAAATAAACGCGTTGCGGTCGTAAGGGATGTGTGACGACCGTCACATCATCAAAATCTGCAGAACTTTGCAGAATTGTCCCTTTTCTTCTGGTTTTCATGTTAACATTCTTCATATGATCTTTTTCCACTAAATTGACTTGAAACATGTTGTACCTGTGAAAAGACATAAGAACTCGGAACAATCGGGGGTTAAATGGATTAATGCAGTATGAAAACAGACTAAAAACGTAGCAATTATACGATACGATTTCTCGTTATCAAATTTCCCCATACTTAAACCTTTGCTTGTCCTCAAGTAAATAATCATTTAGAAAGATCGAACAAGTTTTATCAGACGCACGTGCATAACATACCTTTGGTTTTCAAAACAATTACGGGAAATCAATCGTTAGTTCGACCGATACTTAAATAAAACACTAACGATACGCTAATGACACAAGCAATAAACTAAGTCGTGGACTTCAATTTTAAACAAACTGTCCAATAATTCTGTTATAATTCTACCCAGAGTCTCTTGTACCTATTTCACCCGGTTTGTTCTAGCGCAATCACATTAAGCCCTTTGTCTTAACACGCACGTAGTGGAGTAACCGGTTAGTGACTTTGATCCTTTTTGGCATGGGGTCTGGTACACAAATGTGGCAATCCTACACATATTATCCAAATTGGAGGTTGTGGGGGATCGAGCCGTAGCACGCCCTACCAAGTTCAGAACCAGATACCTCTGAACCAACCAACAATGGACTCCTTCATTATTTGCTCATCTCGTATATGCGACCTTGTATTTTGGTGCAAATTTTCCTTTTTAGCAGCGAGATAAGAAGGATATTTCATTGATTAGGCATCAAACACTTATATTCATCGGCTCCCCACGTGGTTTGTGTCAAGACAGTGCTGACTGCTAGTATAAACTACTAGGGGTTACTTTTAGAACTAAAACTCAAGATATATGTATAACGGTTATTAAAACAGATCGCGTAAGTAGGAAGTCTAAGGTGTCATAACCGTATCGATCTTGTTGAATCGTTCTCAGCTTCCTAACTAGGATTTCATTAAGGTAGGTATGTCGGGCTATGCGAAGATAAAGCAAAAAAATTTCGGTATGGCTAAATAAAGCGGGGTAGAATTTAAACTGAGAAATATCGTAAAAAATTACTTATTTAATGGAAAATGCGGAAAGGGAAAGGTACCTCTCCCACACTATATCAAAAATTGTCCTCAATGTTGTGGTATAATAGCGGGGAAATACAAATACAAATACAAAAAGAAACAACAAAAGCAAACTAATTAAGAATAAAAACTACTGATGGCCACGTCCTCTGCTCCTGGTGCGTGATCGCCTGGTAGGCGTGGCTTCAGTATTAGTGTCATGGTAGCCAAGAGTGCTGACATCCAACCTTAAAGCATTTAGTTCAGATAAGGCCTCGTTTAACCTCTCGTTCATGCTCCACTGGCCACTCAAAATCTTAGCGTTATGTGCACATAAATAGTCATACTGCTCCTGTTGTCTTCTTTCAAGTGCGGATCCCATTTGGTTTTGCTGGTGGATGGCTCGGAGAATTTCGTCAAGAGTGATAGGAGGTGGTGCGGATGAAGTTCCCAGAATGTCATGAACGGGGGCAGCTCGGTCCAACTCTTCTTGTATCTCGTCTACGGGGGCATCAGGCTGGTCTTCATGTATAGGAGCACGGCCCTCAGGAGCTGCAGGATCAAATAACCAATTGGCTCTGTTTTGAAGATCAATTCGGTCCCTGCAAGGCAAAATAATGTTATTATAAACGATGTTTTGGATCACAGGGTGGAATTTTCTATCTTCCTGCTCATAGATGAGGTGGACAACTTTGCAGTGGTCCAGAGTAAGCAATGCCGGCGCCATAGAAGGCATATCAGTGAGAGCGGCACCATGATTCAAAGCTAAAGCAAGATAAGTGACAATCCCTCCGAAATAGAAGGGTTTGCCTTCTCTAGTGCAGATGGAGTGAATATGGGCCAATAGAAATGGAGCGGCGTTGATCTTCTGGCCGGTAAACCCACAGTGCATGAAGAAAAGTTCCTTGGAGTTGAGCTTGTGGTTGCTATCTCTGGCGAAGATGGTGTTGCAAAGGATGCGATGAAAATATCTGATAGCCGGATTATGGATATGGGTGGCGTTGAGGTGGTCATAAGAGCCGGCACGAATGTTTGTCATGCTGTGCCATAAGTTAAATGCTTCCTCGCTGAAATTATCCGGCACACAAAGGTGGACACCTTCATCGGAACTGAAACCGATCAGCCGCGCGATATCAGTTTGTGATAGCTGATACTCATTGCCAAACATACGGAATTTGGTCACGCCAGAGAGTTGGTTGGTGGCTCCAGTAGGGGTAATGTAAGAAAATGAACTCAGAAACTCCAAGGTGAGAGTTTCGTAGATGGGTTACGGTTGGCGGCACAGATTCCATAAATTTACATTCTACAAAAGTTGTCGGACGCTCTCAAGCAGTCCTAAATCTCTCAGATAGTCGAGGTCAACATACCGAGTTGGTTGGAGACCGCAACGTTGGAATTTTTGGAATTTTAATCTCTGGGTTTCACCTTGGTCTCCTGCTCTGAGGATAATGTTGGGGATTTGCTGGTTGTTGGCCATTGCATGCAAGAGGTTGAAACGTGAAAGGGGTTGGAATGTGAATGGGGAAGTGGAGTGGAGTAATGGAATTTAAATGTTGGAGTGGGTGATTAAAGAAAAAAAATTGAATGGGTGGCGGACGGTTTTGGAAAAAAGGAAGGGAGGGGTGGGAAGGAGAACTGCTTCTGGAATAGCAGAAGACGTTTTCAAACGCGCGTGACGATCGTCACAAGAGGCTGACGGGCGTAACACAGTGAAACGCGTGTTACGATCGTCATGGGTTTGTTACGACCGTTACAGCTACAATAATTGCACTTTATTTCATAAATGAAGCCGTTTAATTCCAACACACCTTATAATAAAATAATTCAGCATAATAAACATGCAAATTAATTCCAACACACATTTTATAACAAAATTTTGCAGAATGATAATAAATATGCATTGAATTGAATTTTGCTGTAGCACGCACTAAATTTAATGAAATAAAAACAAACTAAAATTTGCATTGAAATAAATATTTGTTCTTTAACATAAATTTAAAAGTTGCAGAAAGTAAACTTGTTTAAAATGAAATCTTAAATTTTGCAGAAAGGGAAACTACCTAGAAACATAAAACAGAAAGAAAAGTAAAAACAAATGCTGATCACTGCTACTTCATCCAAGTCTCGTTTTTAAATCTTCTAAAACTGAATTCATGTGATGAAATTGCTCCACAGTTATGTCAGTCAAGCCTATTATGTCCAGACGCATGCTCTTCAATTCATCCTTGATTCCATTAATGTCAGTTTGATAAACATCCAGTGTGGGTAAGATTTTGTTCAAGTTCTCAGTGTGTTCTCCTTTGGTTATTTCAGGGGCTTCAGTATCCTCTGCAATGTGGTTAATGTCATAGTAACTAGGAGAGGTCTCAGGATCACTCTCATCAGACATCTTATCATCAGTAATTTGGTACGATTGTGGTGTTTCAGGTGTTGAAGGATGGTCAGGAGGGTTTAGCTCATAAAGCCAGTTATCGCGATTGTGGACACTCGCTTTAGCATGGTTTGGAAGGGTAAATAAAGTGACAACTTCATTCCTTATCAGGTATTCAAAAGGTGCAGGACCTAGATTTCCTATTATGCGTAGTTCGAAACAGAAATCAATATTCATAGGGCGAATCGAACCGAAGGGTGTACACTTATGCAGTTGGTATCTAAGTCCGAGGGCATTGGCAATCATGGTGACTAGGCCTCCTACGATGATCGGTTCATTAGGGTCCTGAACAATGTGAGAAAAGGTTTGCATCATGAATGGCACAACATTAACAGGTCGGCCTTGGGTCATACATTGCAGTAAAAACATCTCATCCTTAGACATTGCAGTATGGTTCTGTTCTTTTCCGTATACAGTATGGGCTAGAATCTTATGAAAATAGCGGATAGTGGGGGTGTGTATTTCATTGTTGTCCATGCTATCCGACTCAGGGTGGTAGTTTCCAGTTAAGGTTCCCCAAAAGTAATCTAGCTCGAAATCCATTAATTCCACCTGGGTGGTAGTAAAAGCAAAAGGTCCGCTAGGGAATCCTAGTAGGTCAGCTAATTCTTTATGGTTATAAACGAATTCAATACCGAATATTCTAAAAGCTATAAATCCCTTTCTGGCTCCGAAACTGCGCTCAGGTATATGAACTAGGGAGCTCAAAAATTCAAAGGTAAGCTCGCGGTATATGACAAACTTAGACTTAATGTGGGCTTTTTCCCATCCCAGTTGGTTAAACAGATAAAGGACACTATCCTTAATACCTAAGGTGTCCATGGTTGGTTCATCATAATACAGAGTCATACCGAAGTTCCTTTGTGACAATTCCTCAAATCTCCTCATTTGGTTCCTTCCTCTAAAAGTGGTTTTCATAAAGTTCCGTGGTTGTGGTTCCATAGTGTGATCGGTGGAAATAGAACTGACTGTTTTTTAGCTGGTTTCGCGAAAAGTCATGGTAAGCAAGAGTCGCCACCGTCTTTTATGTTCTCCAATATGGAAAGGACAAAAGCATATTAAAATTCCTTCTTTGAGAATGTTTCTCGGTTTGGGAGGTAGATTTATAGAAAGGGAAGGTGTTAGCACCCTTTCTATCTGTGGTTATCCATGGGCTCTTAGGTACTTGCTCTTATGTTTTCAAAAATTGTTTGCTTTTCATGTGTGTGTGTGGGTTTTGAAAAAAAGTTTCGTTTGAAAGATTTCTAAGTAACTCTTGTATCTGTCATCAAGAGTGTATGAAAAATTTGTTTGAAAACTTTTGAAAGTGTAGGTGTGAAAAGATGTTTTGTTTGTTTGAAAAGAGCAAGTACCCATGAGAATCTACCTACTATAAGGAATTAGGTTGTGTAAGAGTCCTTTAGATAGTGCTATCCCACCATTGAGAGGTAGGTAGCACCACCGTTGGAGGTGTTCGGGTCAATTCGATTGTAAGGGACATGTGTGGTCACCAAAGCAATGGTAGGACATCTTAGTGGTAACCCTAATGTCCTAGATCCTTTGTATCCGAGACAACCGTTTCGAGGCAACTGGATCTTTAGACAAAAGGGCGACCTCTAAGACACCCTATACTTGATGACCACGTTCGAGGCCACCAGTGAGGCGTACCCTAGGAGTGGCATGTGCTTTGTGAGTTGTTTTTCAGTTAAGGTTATCTTGTACATGTTATTTGTGAGCTACGGATTGATTTTATTTTTCATACATTCTTTCATGCATTTTTTAACAGTTAGGAGTGCGGAAAATAAATTGCGGGAAGATAAATTCTAGCTATTACAAGGCGCGAGTATATATACATTGCCAAAAACGAACCCGTTTGGAAAAATAAACTGCGAGAAAATAAATAAAGCAATAACCCTAATTAACTATTACATATCCGGAGACAGTTACATAAATAATCAAAATAAATAAATACGCGCGAATAGAAATTTAATCGGGAACGTCTTAGGGTTTTGACCCTTTTTAGGAAAGAATTGAGTTTGTCCTTTTTTTTGTAATTAAATGAAATTTAAACCTAATTATTAATTAATTAATTTATTAAAAGAATTTTTTTTTTGTATTTTTGTGTTTTTAATGAAAATAAAGATAAAAATAAATAGAAATTAAAAGTTAGCAAAAACCTAATTCTAAATTGTTTTTATTTATTGTAAAAAAGTATTAAAGTTAATTAATTAATCTAATTTAATTTAATTTACATTTATTTACAAAATAAGTTAATAAATAATAAAATGTTTTTTTGGTTTTATTGTGAAAAATGTTAATTGGTTAATTAAATACTTAATAAAACTAATAATTAATAAAAAGGGAAATTATGAAAGAAAATAAAATAAAAAAAGAGAAAAAGGAAAAGAAAATAAGAACCCAGGGGGGTGTTTGGGCCAGGATGGGAGTTTGTTTAGAAATCTGAGGCCCAGTTTGTTGCTAAGCACGTTTGACTTTTGCAATTGTCCATGGCATAGTTGACTGGGGAGTATGGTGTTCCCTCTCTCCTGATCTTTGGATTGCTGCCTGGAGACACTTGGCACGCTGGATGGGCAAGGTGCATGATGGACCTTCTTTTGGAACCTACACATAAGCATGTAAAGAAAAAATGTATAGAAATTTTGGGGACCTGGGGATCGAACCCAGGTCCCAACGATGAACAAACACCTCACCAACCACTAGGCCACTGCATTGCATTTGATATAATAATAACAATTAATTATAATATGTGAAAACCAATGCCTATGCTGGAAAACAAAAACGCGCGCATAATTATTTGAATACTCCAACCATATGCGTCCACGTCCTTCATCTTCTTCATTTATCTGCAGAAAAAACAATCAAATAGCGGGGGTTTTTAACCCCCACAAACTGCAAATGCCAATAATAGCGATTAGACGTGTAGCACATATAAAAAAGGCGCGATGGTATCAATGTGTTCGTCTCATCCTGATGAATTTAACCATATGCATCATGAGGCTTAATTTTTCTTATATGGGAAAGCCCCAATTTGGAAATTGAAGAACCCTAACATTTGTCAATGGTGATTTCTGATTCTGGGTGTTTTAACGCAATTGACTTATGCCAAAAGGTTCCTGTGGATTCAAGCAACACAAAAATAACAAAAAATCATATGAATGATGCATATATTTTGAGTTTCGATTATGGACAAGTTTGACAAACCGTGGGGCTATGGTGGGCGATTATTTGAGTGTTGGAGCTTGTTTGTGATTGCAAAATGTTCCTGGGAGTGTTAGGAATATGTTTGAATCTTTAAATTGCTGTGAAAGGGGCTGGAGGATTGAAAACAGTTTTCAACTTTTGCTTGATTTTTTGGAATTTGGTTATGCCGTTTGTGCAGTGTTCAGGTCCTGAATGAGGCTTGTCACACTTGCATATGTAGGTATGAATGAGTTTAGGTCACATTATGAGCCAATGATCCATTGCAATTAAGTTTTTGGATTTTGCTTTAACACCATTAAAGGACTTTCCAAGCTTGGTTCAAAACCATGATTTTGTGCTCAAAATGGCTTGGCACGAATTTGGTAACTTGCTCATGACACATAAAAGCCATTCAAATCAAGAGATGCTATCCATTTAATTTTTTTTTTATTTTATTTGAATTTTATGGATTTAAAATGAATTAAATCAAATAAAATTAAATAAAATAGAAAAATTAATGTTTAATCTTGAAATTAATCATGGGACACGTGGGGTGGCATGACAAGGCTGAATCAAGTGGAAAAAAGTGGGCCCTTTTGTCAAAAATTGAAGTTTCAAGGATAGTTGACTTTTGCCATTTCACAAAATTTTCCCAACTTCTCCAATGCATATCTTGCTCAATTTTGATCATATGAACATGTTCTTGGACATTTTGGAAAGGTCTTGAAGTCCTTTAACCAATGCCTTTGGTCCCATGTCATTTTGATTTACCAATCTCAAGTTATGGTCTTTGACTTAAAAGGCCTTTTTGTTGACTTTTCAAAATGACCTATAATGTTGAAATTGATAACTTTTTGTGAGAGCATTTCTTGGACTTGGAATGTGAAGATGAGTTATAGGAAATGTCATCCCCTTCAAAATGAGAATTGGATGGGATTTTTCTGATGAACCATAAAAAAGTTATGCCTTGGTCAAGTTACAGTTGACTTTTCAGCTGTCCAAAAATGGAAACTTTTGCATCTTGATGATTTTTGAGCCATTCTTGTGGAATCATGATCAAGATTTGATCAAATGATGATTGTGGCTTCAAAATAAGATATTGACCAAAATTTTTGACTTTTAACTGCCAAATGACCATTTTGCCCCTGCAGTTGATTGTGAAGCAATTAGGGTTTTTGACTGTGCAACTTGACCTTGTGAGCCTTGAAACTTGGCATGTAGATGCTTGACAATGTATATAGGCACATGGGACTTGATTGGGCCCTTGAAAACCTCAACTTGCAAAAACCAAAACCCTAATTTGACAGCCTTAGGAGGCAATTGGACTGACTGTGTAGCCCTTGAGTAGACTTGAGCAAATTGAAATGATGCTTGTCAAAACTTTGAAGAATATGGGAGGGAAAATTTTAGGGTACAACAGTTTCCCCTGTTCAATCTTCTTAGACCTGAGGATGTAGATTGGCTTGCGTGCCTTTCGTGATCCGAAGGTGGAAGATGATTGAACACTAGAGTGCCCAGAAATTTGCACTCGCATAGTAGAATATCAGCAGTGTGATGTAGGGAATGGCCTTACAGATGCCATTTGGAGAGATGGTGGATAGGAGGATGGGCTTATAGATGCCATCTGGAGACGTGACAGAACCTTGTCGGGAATGGGCTTATAGATGCCATTTAGAAATGTGATGGGTAGGAGGATGGGCTTATAGATGCCATCTGGAGATGTGACAGAACCTTGTCGGGAATGGGCTTATAGATGCCATTTGGAAGTGTAATGGATAGTTGTGGAGATGGTCTTAAAGATGCCATTGGGGGTGTCGATCGCGTAAGATATTCCTTAGCAAGAATTTGCGTACTTGAGAAAGGAAAATGGTTTCCTGGCCTGTTGCAGGTGTTGATCTTCAGACTCTTCATGTAGATATGCCCTGGCTAGATACAGGTATCGAATCTACAAACAATCGCTCACAGACGTGCCCTGGCTAGATACAGGAATCGAATCTGGAACTTCAAAAGGTTGCTTACAGACGTGCCCTGGCTGGATACAGGTATCGAATCTACAAACAATCATTCACAGACGTGCCCTAGCTAGATTCAGGAATCGAATCTGGAACTTCAAAAGGTTGCTTACAGACGTGCCCTGGCTGGATACAGGTATCGAATCTACAAACAATCATTCACAGACGTGCCCTGGCTAGATACAGGAATCAAATCTGGAACTTCAAAAGGTTGCTTACAGACGTGCCCTGACTGGATACAGGTATCGAATCTACAAACAATCATTCACAGACGTGCCCTGGCTAGATACATGAATCGAATCTGGAACTTCAAAAGGTTGCTTACAGACGTGCCCTGGCTGGATACAGGTATCGAATCTATAAACAATCATTCACAGACGTGCCCTGGCTAGATACAGGAATCGAATCTGGAACTTCAAAAGGTTGCTTACAGACGTGCCCTGGCTGGATACATGTGTCGAATCTACAAACAATCATTCACAGACGTGCCCTGGCTAGATACAGGAATCGAATCTGAAACTTCAAAAGGTTGCTTACAGACGTGCCCTGGCTGGATACAAGTATCGAATCTACAAACAATCATTCACAGACGTGCCCTGGCTAGATACAGAAATCAAATCTGGAACTTCAAAAGGTTGCTTACAGACGTGCCCTGGCTGGATACAAGTATCGAATCTACAAACAATCATTCACAAACGTGCCCTGGCTAGATACAGGAATCGAATCTGGAACTTCAAAAGGTTGCTTACAGACGTGCCCTGGTTGGATACAGGTATCGAATCTACAAACAATCATTCACAGACGTGCCCTGGCTAGATACAGGAATCAAATCTGGAACTTCAAAAGGTTGCTTATAGACGTGCCCTGGCTGGATACAGGTATCGAATCTACAAACAATCATTCACAAACGTGCCCTGGCTAGATACAGGAATCGAATCTGGAACTTCAAAAGGTTGCTTACAGACGTGCCCTGGCTGGATACATGTATCGAATCTACAAACAATCATTCACAGACGTGCCCTGGCTAGATACATGAATCGAATCTGGAACTTCAAAAGGTTGCTTACAGACGTGCCCTAGCTGGATACAGGTATCGAATCTACAAACAATCATTCACAGACGTGCCCTGGCTAGATACAGGAATCGAATCTGGAACTTCAAAAGGTTGCTTACAGACGTGCCCTGGCTGGATACATGTATCGAATCTACAAACAATCATTCACAGACGTGCCCTGGCTAGATACAGGAATCGAATCTGGAATTGGGACAGTTGGTAATAATCATCTTTGGATTGACCTTTTTCCTGAAAAGGCAAAACATCAGTTGTATGCAATGTCATGATGTATGAAATGCATGATGTCATGATGTTCTCAAGAATAAATGAGATTGTGTGTTTATGATGCGTATATGCATGCGTCATGGTGTATGATAATGTGATGTTTATGAATGTATTTTCGTCTAGGAAAATAAATCCTTGACGAATGCTGGGAATTTGTTGAATCCTGGGCTGATGTTGAAGAGTAGAGTTCTTCATTTTCGCTGGGGATGATGGTTTCCAGAATAATCCGGTAGGAGAAGATGGCTCCGTTGGGGAATAAACTTGTTGGAGAGATACTCTGCGGGGAAATACTCTGTGGGAAGATATACTTCGCTGAGATTTTGATGATAACTCCGCTGCGGATACCGTTGATAAGTTTGTTGGAGAATTTGATGAACTCCGATGGGGATAGGAAGGACTTCGCCGAGGACGATCTTTCCGTGGTAATTAGCTGAGGATAACCCAGTTATACCCTGGTGGGGAATAACCTTTGAATAAAGCCGGGGAGACGCGTTCGTATTCTGCAGGGGACAAGCTTCCAGAATCTACTGGGGAGGATAATTCAACTCTCCTGGGGAAACTTTGGACTGTACTGGGGAATGGCTTCACTGGGGTGTCCGGATTCCGCCGGGGAACAATCTTAGATCAAGACTGCCGGGGATGCTTGCTTAGGAACATCCGTATACTCTGCTGGAGGATATTGAGATCTTCTGGGGATGCCCAACTTCCTTAAGGCTGAAAGTAGCCTAACTCTGCTTGGGGAGAGCGTTGTTGACTTGCTAGGGATACTGTGCCTCTTCGGGGTTGATGAGAGACCAACTCTGCTTGGGGAGAGCATTGCTAAAACCTGTCTTACTTTGCGGGGAGCGGAGGTAACTTGGTCATGTTCTTCAGCTGAACTTACCTTGGTACCTCGGTGGACAGAGCAACCATATCGCTTAGACAATTCTTATTGCCCCAGTTTCTGCAGGAGAAGGTACCTGTGGAGGCCTTGATAACTGCCGGTTGACAATTCTTCTTCTGGTAGGCAAGTGACAAGATGACGGGACATAGTCGTACGCTTTGATCCCTAATTTTGCCTGGACCGCCCTTTCGGGTTTTCAGTCCATCGGGATACCCTTTTTTGCCCAAGCCGCCTTTTCAGGTTTTCGACTTGCCGGGTGTACAGATTTTTTTCATTTTCATCCCTTATTTTGCCCGAACCCTTTTAGTTCGCCGGGAAGCCCTTATTTTTGCCTAGGTGTGTCAACCTAGCGGGTCTTTGATTATGCGCAGTATTTTTTCGACTATGTCCGTGCTCTCAGGATGTAGAGAGGTGCCCCTGTCAGTAGTGTTGCGTTGTCATGCTACCAGAAGATCTTCGTTTGATCGTCCAATTCCCCAAGTGATCCAGATGGAGATTTGCCCCAAGTTGGTTGGCCTTTTGAGAGATTCTCTGAATCTTGACTTAACTGCCCCAGATGATGGACAATGATCATGCCATGCCCCTTGGTTGGGAGTGCTTCTGTTCATCAGATATTCTTCGTGCGAACTTCTATGCTGTTCAAACAAATAGTCATATGCAATCAATATTATATTAAAAATGCAAAGCTCATGTCCGTCTTGAAGTTTTTGAAAATGCATTTTTTTTCAGTAAAACAAGCAAATTATGTAACATGTGATGTCAACTCAAGATTTTACAGCGAGCCTTAAGGAGTCAGGATACCTTTGTAACAACATGCTTTCGAATTAACCCATGCTTTAGCTAGGACTTTTGAGGGTTATAACGTGGCCTGGTTCACGGTTTTAAGAAACAAAGGATAAAGGCTCAAATTGTATTTGTACCCACCCTCTCTTCGTGATGTTCTTCAATCCTAAACTCAGCTAATCGTGCATTAGACCTTGTTTGAGTCTTTGCTCTGATATTCCAGTGATGGTTCGGACATTGACAGTTTATTTTGAATAGGAAGTCATTTTTTGTTGAGGGTTTGTAGGACCTCTTTCTTTTTTATTTTTATTATCCCTGTCTTTTGCCTGAACTGTTTCTTTTGTGATTACAGTCAGCGGGATGCCCCAGTTTTGTAAGTCTCCTTCATAGGTTTTGACTTAATGGGCTTTTATTTTGAGAAATGATGATTGCCTGTCTTTATGATCATTCGGAACCATTACTGTCTTTTGTTTTGTAAGGACTTCTTTGGTGCCATTCGTTGTGCACTTGGATCAACTGAAAGAACTACCCTGCCCCAGGTTATGATTAAGGGTTTTAATTTTCGAAAAGAAAAACTCCTACTTCTTTGGCTCAGAGGGGTTGACTAGGGATTATCTTCCTTATCACTCCAGTGTTTAGGAATTGAAACAATGCTTGTACCTCATCAGTGGGGTCTGTTCAAAAGCATACTGTAAAGATCATGGTATCGTTTTTGTCATCCTCCCTCAAGAGGCTTAGAATTATTAATCGAGAGTTTGAACATCACAAAAAATGAAAGCAGTTTGAATATAGCGAATGCGAATATATTGATTCAAAGCAGACATATGCGATGCATTGATAAAGTAATAACGTTTGTCATGACAAAAATTGTTTGAACAATC
Organism: Vicia faba; assembly: GCA_948472305.1. Lineage (NCBI taxonomy): Eukaryota > Viridiplantae > Streptophyta > Magnoliopsida > Fabales > Fabaceae > Vicia > Vicia faba. Next base: position 359,799,947 of record OX451735.1, read on the forward strand.
AAAAGAAAATTACAACTTGAAAATTCTAATGGACAAAAAGTCTTCTCGTCTCAGGACTTGTCACTTCAAATGGTGAATCCTGCAGGGATGGTAGAAGAACTCAGCCTGACCCTCTTGGGTGAAATCCACTGCTCCTTCATTAATCAGGTCCTGGACCTTGTTCTTCAGAGCCCAACAGTCGGCAGTGTCATGTCCAGGACTATCAGAGTGGTATGTACATCTTTTGTTGGGATGATAGTTAGGAGCAGAGATGTTGGGATTCCAGGGAGGAGCCCTTAGTGTAATCAGATTCAATCTCAACAGGTGTTGTAAAGCTTGAAACAGCGACACGTTGAGCTGGGTGAATTGCCTCCTGGGCTTGTTTGGCTTACTCTGATCAACCTGTTGCTCTGGGCGAGGTTGTGGTTGGACCTTTGAAGTGGTAGCAATTTGGAGAGGTCTATTCTTCACCATACCAGACTCTTGTCCTCTTGGAAGCTGATCAATGACCTGGTCCCTGACTTGGACTGGTTGCTTCATGTTGTATCTATCTTGATGAAGCTGACTGATCATGGTCCTCAACTCTTCTTTCTCCCGAGCTAAGCCTGGGACGAGAGCCATTTGCCCCAGCATCTGGGTTCTCATTGTATCTACCTCAGCTTGCAGACGTTTCAGCCGTTCGTCCTTATCATCTTCGGGACTTTTCTTGGCCAAATTCCCCATGAGGAGTGTCCTCAACTCTTCCTACCCCTTGGATAGGCTTAGGAAGATCTCTCTGAACTGAGTCTCTTGAGCATGAAGACCCTGGTTATCTTGTTGGGAAGCCATTGCTGAAATAAACAGCGGAGAAGGTAAGTGACCTGTAACAAGGGTACCTGTTATGCAATGATGTGTATGTATGCATGCAATGTTTTCAAGGACCTCGCGGGGTAAACAAGAAAATTGTTAGAATCTGGTAGCTTGATTGAGGGAACTTCATGTTGTTGAGAGTCCTTCTTCAAGAGTCAAGGCTCACCATATCCAGTGGGTCATAGCCCCTGACTCAAGTCATTAACCTTGGCTAGAGGAAAATAAATCCCCTTTGCCCCTTGCCAGACTTTTGATTCAACATGACCTGCATCACAAACCCTTGAGATTCTTGAAATGGATTAGTCTTTATGCAGGATGTATGCAATGGTATGATGGTATGATGCTATGCTATGCATGGAGTAATGTAGGTAAACCCTGTTATGAGTCCAGATTAAGGACTGTAAACAAAACCTGCAAGAAACTCAAGTGTCAGATAACAAGCATGCAAGTAATTCAAGTTTGAAAGCACACAAGTCACACAGAGAGCCCTTAGAGTTCAGGCCAGCATGAAGTTTGGGGTGCTACCCTCTTGAAGTTGGTGGGCTCAAAAACCTGTCCTATCGAAGGTAACCGGGTTCTAAGGAGCTCAATATCATTGGGTTGTTTTCTATGTTCATCGTTTTGATTTAGCCACTGAACTGGCGATCAAAATATTCCAAGAAAACAACCCTCAATGAGTGTAGTATCGAGTATCTACCAACTTCGGACTGTACCAAAGTCGGTCATCTCACTACCCCTAAAGAGGCCAGGATGGTCAAGTAAGGTTCCTAAGGTCAGTTGATGCTTCACGACACCACGCGGCGGCCCCGTACTCTCCTTTACTTGACTCAAGGGTTACCGGTACTCACCAAAGTGCCACATCAACGTAGCAAACTGCTTCAACCGTGTTGGTATACCCCGCACAGTTCCCTCACAGTTTGTTGCTACTTTCTAAGAAGGTATCCCCCAGATTCGGGTTAGGATCTATGAAACTCCCAAAACAGACCCACAATTTTAAAGCAAACAGATCAAGCAATTGAAAACATGATGATGAACTATTCCTAAGGTACACCCCACTTATTTAGTTTCCCCAGCAGAGTCGCCAGTTCTGTGATCGGTGGAAATATAACTGACTGTTTTTTAGTTGGTTTCGCGAAATGTCGCGGTAAGCAAGAGTCGCCACTGTCTTTTATGTTCTCCAATATGGAAAGGACAAAAGCACAACAAAATTCCTTCTTTGAGAATGTTTCTCGGTTCGGGAGGTAGATTTATAGAAAGGGAAGGTGTTAGCACCCTTTCTATCTGTGGTTATCCATGGGCTCTTAGGTACTTGCTCTTATGTTTTCAAAAATTGTTTGCTTTTCAAGTGTGTGTGTGGGTTTTGAAAAAAAGTTTTGTTTGAAAGATTTCTAAGTAACTCTTGTATCTGTCCTCAAGAGTGTATGAAAAATTTGTTTGAAATTTTTTGAAAGTGTAGGTGTGAAAAGATGTTTTGTTTGTTTGAAAAGAGCAAGTACCCAGGAGAATCTACTTACTCTAAGGAATTAGGCTGTGTAAGAGTCCTTTAGATAGTGCTATCCCACCATTGAGAGGTAGGTAGCACCATCGTTGGAGGTGTTCGGGTCAATTCGATTGTAAGGGACATGTGTGGTCACCAAAGCAATGGTAGGACATCTTAGTGGTAACCCTAATGTCCTAGATCCTTTGTATCCGAGGCAACCGTTTCGAGGCAACTGGATCTTTAGACAAAAAGGAGACCTCTAAGACACCCTATACTTGATGACCACGTTCGAGGCCACCAGTGAGGCGTACCCTAGGAGTGGCATGTGCTTTGTGAGTTATTTTTCAGTTAAGGTTATCTTGTACATGTTATTTGTGAGCTACGGATTGACTTTATTTTTCATACATTCTTTCATGCATTTTTTAACAGTTAGGAGTGCGGAAAATAAATTGCGGGAAGATAAATTCTAGCTATTACAAGGCGCGGGTATATACATCGCCAAAAACGAACCCGTTTGGAAAAATAAACTGCGAGAAAATGAATAAAGCGATAACCCTAATTAACTATTACATATCCGGAGACAGTTACATAAATAATCAAAATAAATAAATACGCGCGAATAGAAATTTAATCGGGAACGTCTTAGGGTTTTGACCCTTTTTAGGAAAGAATTGAGTTTGTCCTTTTTTTTGTAATTAAATGAAATTTAAACCTAATTATTAATTAATTAATTTATTAAAAGAAAAAAAAAGTTTTTGTATTTTTGTGTTTTTAATGAAAATAAAGAGAAAAATAAATAGAAATTAAAAGTTAGCAAAAATCTAATTCTAAATTGTTTTTATTTATTGTAAAAAAGTATTAAAGTTAATTAATTAATCTAATTTAATTTAATTTACATTTATTTACAAAATAAGTTAATAAATAATAAAATGTTTTTTTGGTTTTATTGTGAAAAATGTTAATTGGTTAATTAAATACTTAATAAAACTAATAATTAATAAAAAGGGAAATTATGAAAGAAAATAAAATAAAAAAAGAGAAAAAGGAAAAGAAAATAAGAACCCAGGGGGGTGTTTGGGCCAGGATGGGAGTTTGTTTAGAAATCTGAGGCCCAGTTTGTTGCTAAGCACGTTTGACTTTTGCAATTGTCCATGGCATAGTTGACTGGGGAGTATGGTGTTCCCTCTCTCCTAATCTTTGGATTGCTGCCTGGAGACACTTGGCACGCTGGATGGGCAAGGTGCATGATGGACCTTCTTTTGGAACCTACACACAAGCATGTAAAGAAAAAATGTATAGAAATTTTGGTGGACCTGGGGATCGAACCCAGGTCCCAATGATGAACAAACACCTCACCAACCACTAGGCCACTGCATTGCATTTGATATAATAATAACAATTAATTATAATATGTGAAAACCAATGCATATGCTGGAAAGAAAATACGCGCGCATAATTATTTGAATACTCCAACCATATGCGTCCACGTCCTTCATCTTCTTCATTTATCTGCAGAAAAAGCAATCAAATAGCGGGGGTTTTTAACCCCACAAACTGCAAATGCCAATAATAGCGATTAGACGTGTAGCACATATAAAAAAGGCGTGAGGGTATCAATGTGTTCGTCTCATCCTGACGAATTTAACCATATGCATCATGAGGCTTAATTTTTCTTATATGGGAAAGCCCCAATTTGGAAATTGATAACATTTGTCAATGGTGATTTCTGATTCTGGGTGTTTTAACGCAATTGACTTATGCCAAAAGGTTCCTGTGGATTCAAGCAACACAAAAATAACAAAAAATCATATGAATGATGCATATATTTTGAGTTTTGATTATGGACAATTTTGACAAACCGTGGGGCTGTGGTGGGCGATTCTTTGAGTGTTGGAGCTTGTTTGTGATTGCAAAATGTTCCTGGGAGTGTTAGGAATATGTTTGAATCTTTAAATTGCTGTGAAAGGGGCTGGAGGATTGAAAACAGTTTTCAACTTTTGCTTGATTTTTTGGAATTTGGTTATGCCGTTTGTGCAGTGTTCAGGTCCTGAATGAGGCTTGTCACACTTGCATATGTAGGTATGAATGAGTTTAGGTCACATTATGAGCCAATGATCCATTGCAATTAAGTTTTTGGATTTTGCTTTAACACTATTAAAGGACTTTCCAAGCTTGGTTCAAAACAATGATTTTGTGCTCAAAATGGCTTGGCACGAATTTGGTAACTTGCTCATGACACATAAAAGCCATTCAAATCAAAAGATGTTATCCATTTAATTTTTTTTGATTTTATGGATTTAAAATGAATTAAATCAAATAAAATTAAATAAAATAGAAAAATTAATGTTTAATCTTGAAATTAATCATGGGACACGTGGGGTGGCATGACAAGGCTGAATCAAGTGGAAAAAAGTGGGCCCTTTTGTCAAAAATTGAAGTTTCAAGGATAGTTGACTTTTGCCATTTCACAAAAATTTCCCAACTTCTCCAATGCATATCTTGCTCAATTTTGATCATATGAACATGTTCTTGGACATTTTGGAAAGGTCTTGAAGTCCTTTAACCAATGCCTTTGGTCCCATGTCATTTTGATTTACCAATCTCAAGTTATGGTCTTTGACTTAAAAGGCCTTTTTGTTGACTTTTGAAAATGACCTATAATGTTGAAATTGATAACTTTTTGTGAGAGCATTTCTTGGACTTGGAATGTGAAGATGAGTTATAGGAAATGTCCTCCCCTTCAAAATGAGCATTGAATGGGATTTTTCTGATGAACCATGAAAAAGTTATGCCTTGGTCAAGTTACAGTTGACTTTTCAACTGTCCAAAAATAGAAACTTTTGCATCTTGATGATTTTTGAGCCATTCTTGTGGAATCATGATCAAGATTTGATCAAATGATGATTGTGGCTTCAAAATAAGATGTTGATCAAAAAATTTGACTTTTGACTGCCAAATGACCATTTTGCCCCTACAGTTGATTGTGAAGCAATTAGGGTTTTTAACTGTGCAACTTGACCTTGTGAGCCTTGAAACTTGGCATGTAGATGCTTGGCAATGTATATAGGCACATGGGACTTGATTGGGCCCTTGAAAACCTCAACTTCCTTGCAAAAACCAAAACCCTAATTTGACTGCCTTAGGAGGCAATTGGACTGACTGTGTAGCCCTTGAGTAGACTTGAGCAGATTGAGATGATGCTTGTCAAAACTTTGAAGAATATGGGAGGGCAAATTTTGGGGTACAACACATAGTAAATGTTAAATGGGGAAACAAATCAGGGGAGAAGGTAAGATAGAAAAAGACTTTTCAGAAATCCTGTAGCAAGTAAAGTTGTTTTAAAATCAGCAGCAGTTTTATAAAGATTTTTAGAAAAAATGGAAAAGAAAATAATGAAAATAAGGCTTTAAAAGAAAAAAATTCAGAAACAGAAAAGAAAGTCAAAAGTAATAAATAGAAACAGATAGAAATAATAACAAAAACAAATAGGTGGGTTGCCTCCCACTAAGCGATGTTTTTAACGTCATAAGCCTGACATAGTGCTTAGCAGTAGATCATTCAGGGGAAATAGTGGGTAATCCTAAAAGTTTTAGACTATTCGCATAGTCTCTATTCTCAATGTGATGATATTGTTTTAATCGCTGTCCGTTCACTGTGAACGGGTCACTATTCCTATCCTTAATTTCTATTGCTCCGCTAGGGAATACTTTTGTAACTTCAAAAGAACCAGACCATCTGGATTTCAGTTTTCCAGGAAAGAGCCTAAGTCTAGAGTTGAATAGTAGCACAACGTCTCCCACACTAAATTCTTTCCGGGATAAGCGCTTATCGTGCCATCTTTTGGTTCTTTCCTTGTATATCTTAGCGTTCTCATAAGCGTCTAATCTTAATTCTTCCAATTCGTTTAAGTCAAGGATTCACTTTTCTCCAGTAGCAGTGTAGTTTATATTGAGCGTTTTGATTGCCCAATATGCCTTGTGCTCTAATTCTACCGGGAGATGACAGGACTTTCCGTACACAAGCTTGAAGGGTGTAGTGCCTATAGGAGTCTTGTAGGCTGTTGTGATACGATGGGAGAACTGACTAGAGGTTTTGCGTTCGTATTCGCAAATGTTTCGGTTGAGCAAGAGTCGCCACCGACTTTTTATTTTATCCTAAGGAAAGGTTAAAAAGCACAGCAAAAACCTTTTGAGATGTTTTCTTGGGTTCGGGGAGTAGATTATAGAAAGGGAAGGTATTAGCACCCTTTCTATCCATGGTTATCCATGGGCTCTTAGTTACTTGCTTAGATCACTTGCCTTTTGTTTTCAATTGTTTTAAATGGTGCTTGAGCGTGAGTGGGTTTGAAAATATTTTGAAAAGAAGCCAATGTGGTGGCAACCTTTGTAATGATCCATGTTGGGATGTATACAAAGGTGTATGTCTTAAAAAAAAGTTTTCATTTGTTTTTTGAAAGTTGTTTTGAAAGTGTTGTGAGGTGTGGTTTTGAAATTAGGCAAGCGTTTTGTTTTGCAAGTTTGTTTCAAGTAACTAAGAGGTTATCTACTCCTAAATTTCTCAAAAGATTATTGCTATGTTTTTAACCCTTTTAACAAGTTTGTTCCACCATTGTATTTGGTGGACAACCTTATGTTAGGATGTGAAAGGGACAGGCGCGGGTCATCGTCTAGACCATAATTGCAACGACGTTAAATGTCTTTGGGCAATTTTCTTTAAGGGACTTGATCATTTGTTTTTGTTTGTTTTGAAAAGTTTTATCGAGGGACTATGATCATTCAAATTGTTTGCTTTGCCCAAAGAAGTTCAACATACAATATGGCCCAATTTTGAAAGGCAACAAGTGGAATACCCTAGGGGGTGCAAGTGTGATTTGTGTGTCCATTTTCATGCTTATTTATCTTGAGATTAGGTCATAACTATTTTTTATTGTTTTTCATATACAAACCCTAATTCTAACATGTTATCATTAGAAAGCGATAAAGTGCGAAAATAAAAATTACTAAGCTATTACAAAACCAAATATGGGAAGGGGGGTACAAATGTTCAAATGGGGATATTGACAAGTAATGTAAATCTAAATTATTACATCATTTTTTGAATATTTGCAAAGTAGATAAATTGCATAATTAAATGGAAATTAAACAAACATGCAAAATGCAAAAGGAAAGTTTTTATATATATGAGGAAAATATGGTTTATGTAAAATAAAATAAGAAAATAAAATTAAAAAAAAGTATTATTTTGAGTATTTTCAACTTTTAGGGCAAAAACCCTAATTTTAAAGAAAATGGATATTAATTATTTAATTCATGTAATATTTATTATTTACATACAACAATAAATAAAATATGATATATTTATAAAAAAGGTCATTTTTTAGTATTAAATATTAAAAAATAAAATATGCACATTTTTTGGTGTTTTTTTCTCTAAGTGTATTAATAAACATATATATATATATATATATAGTTCTTTGTATATTAAAAATAAAAAGGGAGTATATTTGTAAAAAATGTATTTTTTGTATTAAATATTAATAAAATAAAAAATGTATATTTTGGTATTTTATCCTAAGTATATTAATATATGTATATATCTATATTGTTTACTAAATAAATATCATATATATATATATATATATATATATATATATATATATATATATATATATATATATATATATATATATATATATATATATATATATATATATATATATATATATATATATATATATATATATATATATATATATATATATATATATATATATATATATAGCAAATAATAATAATAATTAATATTTATAAAATAATAAAAAATGTTTTTTGTTGCATAAAATATTTTCAAAAGAAAAAATGTAATAAAAATCAGAAAAGAGAATATATTTGCATTATTTTTCTAATTCTCTAAATATTGGTGTATATATATTTATGCATAAACAAAAGAAACAAATCAAATAAATATGCCATAAATTCAAAAAGGATAGAAAAAAATATTTTTATGTTTTTAATATGTTGAGAAAAAATAAACAAAGTCAATCAAAAAAGAAAAAGTCAAAAAAGTCAAATAAATAAGCAAATGGGCTCAGGGGGTGTGAATCAAAATAAATGGTGTGAATAGGAAAAAATTCCAGGCCCAGCCCAGAGGACCTGTCTTCTTCAACCTCTGAACAACATCCTTCAAGCAAAACACGCGTTTTTTATCTCTGGATTCCTGGACTTTCAAGCAAAACTCATAACATGAAAAGTGTAGAGCATTAAGAGACGGTTTCAACCATATAAAAAACTTGACCTATCTCTCTAAGATGAGGGAGAATTTCTCCTCCCCCAAATCCTAACCTAGTTTTTCATCAATGTTCAGAACCAAAATTCTCTCTACTCAGGCAAAAGAAATGAAATGTAAAGATATGTACATGTTCAGGGCTATGAGTAGAACCTTGTTTCTTCACAAACTTAAGACTAAAGATGCATGATAAGAGAGATACGAGTTCAAAGTTTTACCTGTGCAGTTGAACTTCTATCTGGAGAATGAAGAACTTTCAGTGCAATGTGATGATTGGAAAAGCTTCCTTGAGGTCCAGGGATGCTGTTTCAATGCTTACTTTGTCTTGAGAGCTTCTGAATCAAGCTATAGAACTTCAACTGCAAAAGGAAAAAATGAAAATGGTGGAAACTGTTAGGGTGATTACAGGTCAGGTTTTAGGCCATGGTTAGCTTGCATATGTTGTAAGGAAGGTAGAGGAACAGGTTTGAACAAGAATGCTCGAAGGGATTGAGAAATAGCACTCAATCTGTAGGGGTTACCCAGTTTGAACAGTTTCAAGGTGGTTATGGAAATGGGAGTGTTTGAGAGGCCAAGGGCTCGTGTGTTAGCTTGGATATGTTCTTCTGAATGTGTTTGATAACTTCTTTCTTGTGTGCTTATGCTGAGATGAGAGATGGTTCAAGTTATCCACTTTTCTTCTATGTTAAGCAACAAAATGCCACTTGATGTTTTAGGTCATTAGGGGACCTCTAATCCTGCAGCAAAGCCTCTCTTGATCAGAGCAATTTGTACATAATCTTGTGCCAAAAGGATTTAGCTTGTACCTTCTTGGATTTTAATTTGACATAAAGCTAGCTTTTTACAAAAATGGATAAAACACTTTATCTAGTTTAGGATTAATCCACTATGCAATGTTAGAACACAAAGAACATGGCCTTAACACATTGAATATGCATTAAATTATTGAGTATGGAATGGTTCAAGGACCTGTAATCAAGCATAAAGCAAGCTGAGTTCAAATTTGCAAAGTTATGGACATGTTTTGATGAAGAACAAAAGTGAATTTTTGCCAACTTGTGAAATTCGAATCTCTCAAGTTATGAGGTTGTTTGATGAGTTCTTGGACATTTTGGAAAGCTTGGAATGTGTACTACAATCCATCTTTGAAATGCAAATTAAAATTCCAAGTGGAAGGGTATGAAAAGTGGCCTTGAAGTGGGGTAGAAAACCTTGTCAAAGTAGGTTAAAATTTCACTAAGTTAAAAATGGTTTAGTGCCCTTATTCAAAAAATTATAACTTGAGCTACAAGCTTCAAATGAGAAAACTTTGTGAATCAAAGTTGTAGATTATGTAACAAGCTACAACTTTCATGTTTTGACTTTTGTTTGAATCCAAATGGATCTTGGTGAAAAGATGGGGCAAAGTTGGGAAAAAATTAGGGTTTTTCATAACTTAGAAAAATTCTAAGTTATGAAAAATTCCATTTTCAAACCCTAATTTGCATTTTGTGATTTCTTGGTGAACAAGTTTCATGATTTGGCATATTTTGATGAAAAATGAATCTTGACTCTTGATTTTGACCAAAAAGTCAAAGTTTGACTTTTCAGTATACAGTCAAGACTGATCAATTGACTGGGAAATTCAACTGTCAATCTTGTGTACTTGGGATCTTTTGAGCTTGATGAATGTGTCAAGACCATTTCATTGAGTCCTTGAGTCCATATGTGAGCTTGGTTTGCTATTGGTTAGGTCAAACAGTCAGAAATTGCCTTTGTGCAGTCAAAACCCTAAAAATGACCATTTTGCCCTTTTGGTGATCTGATTAAATTTCTTGTGGAATTGTGATCCAAACTTGATCAAATGGTCCATATGAGTTCATAATGTTGATGTGGGTCAAATTTCATGAGGTTTGACTGTCAATTGGCCACAGTTGACTTTTTCCCCAATACAGCTGATTTCTAGGTCAACTGTCCAATTGACTGGGCAAAACTTTGGAATCAAGACTTGAAACTTGGCATGGGTAAACTTGGGAGTCCAATATGAAGCATGAAAGTCATCTTAGGCATTTTAGGTCAAAACATCCTTGGGCAAACACAAACCCTAATTTGAGTCCACAGTGCAAGGGGAAGTTTTGAGCAGAGGAAACCCTAACTGGATCTTGATCTTCAAGGGTCTTGTGATGAGAAAATGTTGAGGAAATGGGAGGGCAAATTTTGGGGTACAACAGCTGTCCTATAAGCCCATAAAGCCTCGTTAAGCTTAGATGACCAATCTTTCCTAGATATGGCGGCAATTTTCTCTAGGATTTGTTTAATTTCTCTGTTCGAGACTTCGACCTGTCAATTGGTTTGTGGATGATACGGTGTTGCTACGCGGTGTTTGACTCCATACTTAGATAATAATTTGTCGAATATCTTCGAAATGAAATGAGAGCCACCGTCACTAATGACAAGTCTAGGCACACCAAATCTTGGAAAGATTGTGTTTTTAAAGAGCTTAATCACTACTCGTGTGTCATTTGTAGGAGAGGCTATAGCCTCAATCCATTTTGAAACATAATCGACAGCTACGAGTATATACTTGTTTCCGAAAGAAGATGGGAAAGGTCTCATGAAATCGATTCCCCAAACATCAAAGATTTCTACTTCTAGTATTCCTCTTTGAGGCATTTCATCGCGTCTTGAAATATTACCGGTGCGTTGGCACCGATCACAGTTTTTAACAGCGATGTGGACATCCTTCCATAGGTTAGGCCAGAATAGGTCGGCTTGTAGGATCTTTGCACAGGTTTTAGAAGTGCTTGCATGTCCGCCATAGGGAGATGAATGACAGTGAGAAATAACATCTTCTATTTCTTCTTCAGGTATGCATCGGCAAAAAATTCCGTCCGATCCTCTTTTAAATAATAAAGGTTCATCCCAATAATAATACTTGAGATCATGGAAGAATTTATTTTTCTGTTGATAAGTTAAGTCTGGTGGGAGCGCGCCTGCAGCTAAGTAGTTGACTATGTCGGCATACCATGGCAATCCCATGGTTGTATGGATCGCTTCCACGGCTTCCTTGGCTTTTGGTTTGTTTAGATCCATCCGAGCTAGATCGCTTCTTATTTGCGCTATCAATTGTTCATATAGAAAATCATCGTTAATCGGTACTTGTTCGGGTTTTATACCTTCTAATCTTGATAATTGGTCTGCTAAGACGTTTTCCGTTCCTTTCTTATCCTTAATCTCTAGATCAAACTCTTGCAAAAGTAGGATCCATCTGAGGAGTCTTGGTTTTGCATCCTTCTTGGTTAGTAGATATCTGATAGCAGTGTGGTCTGTGTAAATGATTATCTTCGCTCCTACTAGGTAAGAACGGAATTTGTCAAGCGCAAAGACAACTGCTAACATCTCTTTCTCAGTTGTGGCGTAGTTCATTTGAACTGAGTCTAGCATTCTACTGGCATAGTAGAATGCGTGAAGTTTCTTGTCCTTCCTTTGTCCAAGAACTGCGACTATGGCGTAGTCCCTTGCATCGCACATGATTTCAAAAGGCAATCTCCAATCGGGTGGTTGCATGATTGGTGCGGTGATAAGGGTTGATTTTAGAGTTTCAAACACTTTAAAACAATCTTCATTGAATATGAACTCAACGTCTTTCATTAATAGACCGGTAAGTGGTTTAGTGATCTTCGAGAAATCTTTGATAAATCGTTGGTAGAAACCGGCGTGTCCTAAAAAACTTCGTATTTCTCGAACGGTCTTAGGTGGTTGAAGTTCTTTTATGACTTCTATCTTAGCTTTATCAACTTCAATTCCCTTATTAGATATAACATGTCCTAATACGATTCCTTCTCTGACCATGAAATGGCATTTTCCCCTGTTAAGCACGAGGTTTACTTTCACACATCTTTCTAAAACCTTTTCTAGGTTTGATAGGCATCCTTCAAAATTTTGCCCGCACACAGAGAAGTCGTCCATGAACACTTCCATGATGTTATCGATGAAATATGCAAAGATTGACATCATACATCATTAAAAGGTTGCTGGGGCATTGCACAATCCTAAGGGCATTCGTCTGTAAGCGAACGTTCCATAGGGACACGTGAATGTGGTCTTCTCTTGATCGTCAGGGTGAATAGGAATTTGGAAAAATCCGGAATAACCATCTAGATAGCAGAAGTAGGAATGTTTGGCTAATCGCTCTAACATTTTATCTATGAAGGGTAGAGGAAAATGGTCTTTTCGAGTAGCTTTGTTTAGTTTTCTATAATCAATGCACACTCTATGCCCATTAACCACTCTTTGTGTTATCGGTTCGCCTTTTGCGTTCTTCAAAACAATGATACCTCCTTTCTTTTGTACGACGTGTACTGGGCTAACCCATTTACTGTCGGAGATTGGATATACGATTCCTGCTTCCAATAGCTTCTTAATTTCATCTCTAACTACAGTGCTAAGGATTGGGTTAATCCTTCTTTGAGGTTCTCTAAAGGTTTTGCAATCTTCTTCTAGCATAATACGATGCATACAAATTGGAGGACATATTCCTTTCAAATAAGATATGTTATAACCTAATGCAGTCGGGTACTTCCTTAGGACGTCTAAAAGTTTCTTAGTTTCGAGCGTTCCTAAACTGGAATTGACTATTACTGGTCGTGTACATTCGGTATCTAGGAATTCGTATCTTAGGTTCCTGGGTAAGCTTTTTAATTCTAAACCCGGTTTCTTTGGACATGGCATATGATCAGGTGTAAGTGCTAGACTTTTGCTTAGACTATCATCTTGATACGGTTCACGCTAATTGTCGTCTTCGAATATCAAAGGGGTTTGGATTTTCATTATTTCAGAGTATGTGGTTTGTTCTGCTTCCATCTCTCTTACGCACTCGTCTATAACGTTAATTAGATAACATGTGTCATTCATGGCTGGTGCTTGTAAGAATTGAGTGAGGATGAGTTCCACTTTTTCCTCTCCAACTTCGAATGTTAGTCTGCCCTTCTTTACGTCAATGATAGCTCCAGCTGTGGCTAGGAAGGGTCTTCCTAATATGATAGGAGTGACTGAGTCCTCAGTAATGTCCATGATTATGAAATCGGTCGGGATATAGAATTGACCTATTCTAACTGGAACGTTTTCCAGTATACCTACAGGGTATTTAACTGATCGGTCAGCTAATTGAACGGACATTTTTGTGGGTCTAAGTTCTCCCATCTCCAGCTTTTTGCAAATAGATAGGGGCATGACACTGATATTTGCTCCCAAGTCGCATAGAGCTTTATCTATGACAAAATTTCCAATGTTACAAGGTATAGAGAAACTACCTGGATCTTTTAACTTAGGGGGCATATTATTTTGAATAATAGCGCTACACTCAGCAGTAAGTGTAACTGTTCCGTTGTCTTCTATCTTTTTCTTGTTAGATAAGATCTCCTTGAGAAATTTAGCATACGAGGGCATCCGAGTGATAACTTCTGTAAACGGTATTGTGATATTCAGTTGTTTCAAAAGTTCAACGAATTTCTTGAATTGGCCCATCGTTTTGGAATTGGTAAGTCTCTGAGGGTATGGAATCGGCGGTTTATAGGGTGGTGGAGGCACATAAGGCTTCTCTTTCTCCACTGCCTCTTGGTTTTCGTTTTCCTTTTCCTTTGGTTCATTCTCATTTTCAGTTGGCTTGTTCTGCTTTTGGTACATGGCTGGATTTTCGAGTCTTGGATCAACAGGTCCATCAAGTTCTTTTCCACTTCTCAGTATCACAGCGTTAGCATGTCCTTTTGGGTTAGGTTGTGGTTGACCAGGGAAAATTCCAGCTGGGGCAGTAGTAGGTGCTTGTTGTTGAGCTACCTGTGAAATTTGAGTTTCAAGCATCTTATTATGGGTAGCTAAAGCGTCAACTTTACTAGATAATTGTTTAATCTGCTCATTAGTATGTAAATTCTGATTTAGAACATCTTTATTAGTCTGAGATTGAGAAGCAATGAAGTGTTCTATCATGATTTCAAGATTAGATTTCCTAGGGACATTGGATGTATTAGGTCCATTATTAGGGTGATTTGGGATAGCTTTTGGATAGCCAGGTGGCGTGGCAGGAGCTTGTCCAGGTGCGTACAACACATTGTTGCTTTTATATGAAAAATTTGGATGATTCTTCCAACCAGGGTTATAGGTATTGCTATAAGGGCTTCCTTGTATGTAATTCACTTGTTCAACTGGAACTCCTATTAGAAGTGGGCATTCTGGAGCAGGATGTGATTGAAGACCACATAGATCGCAAGCTTGAGCTACTGCAACCACGGTAGCTGCGGGAGCGGTGGTAAGATTTTCTAGCTTTTGGGTAAGGGCTTCCACTTTAGCGTTGACTTGATCCAGACTATTCACTTCAACCATGCCACCTTTTGTTTGAGTTTTTTTCCATATTAGCTCTTTCGCTTCCCCATTGATAATGGTTCTGAGCCATGCTTTTGATAAGTTGATTTTCTTCGGTATACGGTTTATCCATCAATGCGTCACCAGCAGCAACGTCTATAGTCAATCTTGTGTTGTACAAGAGACCGTTATAGAATGTATGAATGATCAGCCATTCTTCTAAACCATGATGAGGACATAGTTTAATCATGACCTTATAGCGTTCCCACGCTTCGAAAAGTGATTCATTATCTTTTTGTCTGAAACCATTGATGTTGGCTCTGAGCAAAGCAGTTTTGCTTGGTGGGAAATATCTAGCCAAAAGACCTTCTTCAACTCATCCCATGTGGTGATTGAGTTTGAAGGAAGAGATTGTAGCCATGCTCGAGCTTTGTCTCTTAAAGAAAAAGGAAATAGGCGTAATTGTATCGCCTCGGGGTTTACACCATTCGCTTTTACAATGTCTACGTACTGCACAAACACTGACAGATGCAGGTTTGGGTCGTCAGTAGGAGATCCAGAAAATTGGTTCTGCTGAACGGCGGATAGAAGCGAAGGTTTCAGCTCGAAATTGTTTCGAGCGATAGCAGGAGCGGGAATGCTGTTGTGAGGTTCCGCTTGAGAAGGAACTGCGTAATCCTTAAGAGCACGAGGTGGATTTGGTACGTCAGCCATCTTCGATTCTTCAATTAACTCAGGGATTGAGATATCAGGAAGCTTAGTCGGAGGAAGATTGTTGAGATCACAATATTCTTGAATTCGGTGTCTTACTCTGAGATAACGCTCGATATCATTGATTTGTAGATGCAAAGGCTCGCTTCGGGAGCGAGTATTTGGCATACAACAGAGGGAAAAGTAAATAGTTGCCTTAGTCTATACAGTGCTACTTTATGAGTGCACTAGTGACTAAATCAAAGTCCCCGACAACAGCGCCAAAAACTTGATGTGCGATTGACCGAATGTGTCTAACGGTATCTTAACTGCAAGTGCACAGCCTATCGTGGTAGTAATAAAAAGATGTCGAACCCACAGGGACTTTGTAATCACTCTAGTGCTATAAAGGTTTGCTAGTTTAGCTAAGGCAGATGTTGTCACGTTTGGTTTTTAGAAGTTAAAGTAGAGGAAAACTAAATCGAACTAAGGAAATAACAATAAAGCGATCGGTGTGTAATATAATGAACCTAAGCGGATTTAATCGAACCTAAGCATATAAAGATGTTTAACTTAAAGGGTTATGTAGAAATTATCAGTTCAAAAACCCTCAACTCACACTTTCGTGGTCTTATCTCGGATTATACCCCTAAAACCCTATGCCTGCTCTCGCTAGCCCATAAGTGTTTAGAAAATACTCTTTGAAAACTTAATAAAGTCTAATTCGTTTTAAAGCGCTCTCGCTGTATTTAAATCAAATGCCTAACTTTAGCTATCCGGTTAAAACCTCACACTCTCATGGTCTTGATTCTAACGTATTCTACTTTTCTTACTCTCGTAACAAAAAGATTGATTTTAATTATAAAAAGTCACAGCCAGAAATTAAGTTAATTTGGATTTTAGCTTAGGAACAATTTAATCCATTCAGTTACTATTATCACATCCCGACTCTAGAAATTTAGCTAGCCATGGTACTTGAAACAGACAGACAGAAAATATAATTGGGAAGCAGTAAAACATACATGATAAATAAATAACAGTAATTAAACATAAACAAATTGTACTTAAAATTAAATTAAATTAAATTAAATTAAATGCGATTAAAACCTGAATAATAATACTATTCCTCAAGCTCCCTCTTCCACAAGTCGGCAAGATTGGAACCTTCGGAATCGAAACTCGAAGCGAAGTCTGAGGCTAAAAACAAATTCTAACTACAATATCAATTTCCTAATGTTGGAAATGGCTATTAAATGGTAAAAGGGAAATAAAAACTAGAACAGCAGGAAAAAGAATGAAAACTGGGAAATGGTTCGCAAATTCGGCAGAGCTTCCGCAAGGAATTTGTGAAAATAAAACTCTCTGTAAATAAAACTCTGTCCCCTTCTTCATTGAAATCTCTCCTATTTATAGAGGATAAATTGACAGTTGGAAAATAAGAACGTGGGTTTTGCACTTCTTTTGTGGAGAAAAACCAGGACTGGGCGTTGGTGAGGTTGAGAGATTGTAGGAGTATTTGAAAAACTCTTTTCTTTACGTTGCCCACGTCTCCATGTTCTTCATAACGTTGAATTAAGCGCGTGACGGTCGTAATGGCAGGGTGACGAGCGTAAGGCGCTTAACAGCGTGTTATGTCCGTAAGTGATGTGTGACGAGAATTCTTCATGAAATAAACGCGTTACGATCGTAAGGGATGTGTGACGACCGTCACAGCATCAAAATCTGCAGAACTTTGCAGAATTGTCCCTTTTCTTCTGGTTTTCATGTTAACTTTCTTCATATGATCTTTTTCCACTAAATTGACTTGAAACATGTTGTACCTGTGAAAAGAGATAAGAACTCGGAACAATCGGGGGTTAAATGGATTAATGCAGTATGAAAACGGACTAAAAACGTAGCAATTATACGATACGATTTCTCGTTATCATTGAAGTCATAAAATTTGAAAATTTGTTTGGCCCACATAAATAGCAGTAATTTCCCATGCTCATATACTTTTACTTTTTTAATGTTTGCACATTCTAAAAATCAAGTCTTTCTTTTTGGGCTGATTCTTCATACCATGTGAATAAAATTTGTGACCTTAGTCCTACTTAGCTGAATAGGATGTTCATTAGCTTTTGTTATCCTCAAGTTGGCATAAAACACTGTCCTGACATCCTGTGTGACTTTATAAGCAAGAAACACCTATTTTGGCTTAATACTTCTTCCAACAGCTTTCTTGGCCCTCATACATGTTGCAGGGCACGTTGTTTCTTCAGAACTCCATAGATAGCAGTTGTCTTTTGATCTGCTTCCCTTCATGATAACCTCGTCCTTCTCATTTGTTATTAGACATTCAGAATTAGTCAAGTTAACTCTGAGACCCTGGTCACATGATTGACTTATGCTTATCAGATTGGCATCTAATCCTTCTACAAACAACACATCATCAAGGCTAGGTTTCCCTGCATAATCCATTTTTCCAACACCCATTACTCTTCCTTTAGATCCATCTCCATAAGTCACAACTTTAGTGGAAGTTGGTTTGATTTCCACTAAAAACTTCTTGATACTTGTCATGTTTCTTGAACATCCACTGTCAAAGTACCAAACTCCTCCAGTTGAAGCTTTAAAATATGCATGAGACGGTTCTCCATATGTACTTCTTTTAGGAATCCATATTTTCTTTGTATTGTCTACAGTTTGTCTTCTGCAAGGTTGAAAGTTAGATTTTGGATAACCATGTAATTTGTAGCAGTAGAATTTTTTATGACCAACTCCACCATAATAATAGCATCCCCATCTCTGATTTCTGTCTCCTTTATGCTTTATCTGATGTCTATGTTGATGTTGGGACATGTGCTTAAACATCTTCTGTTCTTATTTCCCTTTTAGGTACAAACTTTACAATATGCTCTACTTCTTTGTTCCTTACACCCTCACTTTCATAACCCAGACCTCTAACATTCCCATCATTCCTTCCAGATTCAAGAATCTCATCCAGAGCATCAGAGCCATTATTTAGCATTCTTATAATTTTAGTCATATTGTCTAGTTTTGAATTGAGCAATAAAACCTTTTCTTCAATATTAGAGATAATAGATATGTGCTTCACTTTCTCAGCATGTAGTTGAGCAATGATTATCTTTTTCACTTTTCCTTGTTGGCATACTTCTTCTCTTTTGACGCATAACTCCCTGTATGAGACATCTAGTTCCTCAAAAGTAACCTCTTCATCATCATAATCATAAACTCTAGTCAAAACATTCACTTGTTTGGATGACTCTTCTTCACAATCACTTTCTGAGTCTTTCTCTGACCATGACACAAATAAACCTTTCTTCTACTTCTTGAGAAAAGTGGCACACTCAGATTTTATGTGACTAAATCTTTCGCGTTCGTAGCATTGAACACCTTTTTCCTGACTTGGCCTTTCTTCACACTTGGACCTTCCTCCATTGTCCTGGTCTTCGTTGATGTCGAATGACATGTTCTTGTAAATTGACTTAGACTTCCTCAATAACTTGTTGATCTATCTTCCTAGTAACACAAGTTCTTCAAATGCTCTTTATAAGTTCAACTCATCACAATGCTCTGAGTCTTCAGTACTAGACATAAAATCTATACTCTTCTTCTTCTCAGACCTTTCATTGATAGCAGATTCAAAGGTCTTCAAAGAGCTTACAAGTTCATCCACAATCATGGTACTTATATCATGGGATTCTTCAATGGCAATCACCTTCATGTCAAATCTCTTGGGAAGAGATCTGAGCATCTTCCTGACCAACTTATCCTATGATATCTTTTCTCTCAGGTCTTCTGAGTCATTAGCAATGTCTAGAACAATCATGTGAAAGTCTTGAACACTCTCATCCTCTTTCATCTTCAAGTTCTCAAATTTTGTAGAGAGAAGTTGGAGTTTTTCCATTTTTACCTTTGAGTTTCCTTCATGAACCTTTTTTAAGTTCTCCTATGCAAATTTTGCATGCTTACAGTTCTTTATCAGTTTAAAAATATGTTTATCAACTCCATTAAATATGACATTCAATGCTTGGGAGTTCCCTTGAGCTGATAGCTCATCAACATCATTCTATTCCTCTTCAGGCTTCAGCACATCAGTAACTTTTCCATCTGCATCAGTAACCTTTGGTGGTTCCCATCCTTTGACAACATTTTCCAAGCCTTGTTTCCAAGAGATTTTACAAACATTTCCATACGGGTTTCCAACTATCATAGTTGGTACCATTAAGAATAGGTATTTTAACCATAATTTCACTATCCTTGTCCATTGCACCAGAAAGTAACTTTCCTGAATCTCACCCAGAGTCAGAGAAGGATGCCTACTCTGAAACCAATTGAAATTCTTGTTATCAGATCCCAAATTTCCTAAGAGATGTCGAGACACCAGATCCGACTTCACACACAACAACAAGATGTATTAGCAAATTAAACAGTGCTGAAAGTAAATAACACAAGATATGTTCACCCAGTTCGGAATAACCTTCCTACTCTGGGGGCTATCATGCCAGGGACACAATTAACTAGATAGTGTCAATTTGTAGACCTGACAATAAACCTTCAGTTTACAACCTACACACTTAATCACTATCCTTTGCTTAAATTCTACCTAAGACACGCCTAGGTATGAGGCCCTCCTCAAATCCCTCTTCAATTACACTCAATAATTGGAACAACTCTAAACACAAGTAGAGAACAAAAATCGGAAGCTATACTTCCAAAAACATGCAAGACTCAATGCTTAAAAGCTTATGAGAATTGACACACAATATGTTCAATGCTTAAAAGCTTATGACCATCTAATAGAGAACTTACAACCCAACAATAAGGATTCTAAAAACCCTAACACAAATACATCCGTAAGTTCCACCTAAAACTAGGTATACACCAGTCTATTTATAACTTCATTCTAGATCGGGCTAGGCTTCAAAACCGCAGTAGTGAGGCTGCACAAAGTCTGCAAAAACTCCTCTAAGAAAATAGGTCTTCAATCATTAGTTTCCTAAAATGTCTCCATATTTAGAAACTAATAAATCTTCGAAAACCAACAAAGAATAGTCTGTTTTGTCAATCTTGGACGCCACATAATCTAATTGAATATTCCTTGAATATTCAGTAGCTAAAAATCAGCTGATCCACAACTGTCAGCTTGCTGGAGACGCGATGTCCTATTTCCTTGTTGGGACATCTTACTCGATATGTTGAAGACAAAAAATTGGAATATCTTGTTCAACATTGTTGTACCCCAAAATGTGCCCTCCCATATTCTTCAAGAATTGCAAAGAACATGCTTCAAAATCTCCCCAAGGGTTGCACAGTTCAAGGGCCTCCTAACAATAAAAAATTAGGGTTTTGGTTCTGGCAAAAAAATTGAAGTTTTCAAGGGTCTAATCAAGTCCCACATTCCTACAAACATGGTCAAGCATCCTCATACCAAGTTTCAAGACTTACAGCACAAAATTGCACAGTCAAAAACCCTAATTGCCCTACAGTCAACTGCAGGGGCAAAATGGTCATTTGACAGTCAAAAGTTCAAAATTTTGGTCAACATCTCATTTTGAAGCCACAAACATCATTTGATCAATTCTTGATCATGATTCTCAAAGCATGGCTCAAAAAGTCTCAAGATGCAAAAGTTTCCATATTTGGACAGTTGAAAAAGTCAACTGTAACTTGACCAAGGCATAACTTCCACATGGTTTATCAGAAAAATTCCATCCAAATCTCATTTTGAAGAGAATGAAATTTCCTAAAACTCCTCTTCACACTTCAAGTCCAAGAAATGCTCTCACAAAAAGTTTTCAATTTCAACATTATAGGTCATTTTCAAAAGTCAACAAAAAGGCACTTTAAGTCAAAGACCATAACTTGAGATTGGTAAATCAAAATGACATGGGACCAAAGGCATTGGTTAGAGGACTTCAATACCTTTCCAAAATGTCCAAGAACATGATCAAAGCTTAAAAATTGAGCAAGATATGTCTTGTGGAAGTTGGGAAATTTTTGGGAATTTTGAAAAGTCAACTTTACTTCAAATGCCTCAAAATTGCTAATGGGCCACATTTTCTTCCAAGATTCATCATCCAAAGGCTATGCACGACCATTTGGCCCAAAGGGGATTTATTTCATCATTTTTATTTATTTATTTGAATTTTTAATTACAATTAATTCATTTAATTAAATAAAATATGGAAAAAATACTAAACCAATGCATTTGAATCTTTTTATGGAGTATTTGCTCTCCTTAAAGACTCAAGATTCGTGCACAACCCAAATTGGAAAGATTGGCCATGATTGGAATCAAAAACACATGAAAAAGATTTGAAAAAATATGCATGAAAATCAAATATTCCATACATCAATGCAAAGGGTTTTGGATCCAAATTTCAACCCTAATCCGTTCCCATACATATACTGATGCAAACCCTAAAGCTCAAGGACCAAAAAGCTGCGCCCAAAGCTGAACAAGAACTTTGCAATTTTTTGTGAAAAAAGTGAAAACTGAAAACACCATTCCAAAGCGATTCAAGGCAAGAGAACAATTCCATTACATTCCTGAGGCCTCAAGGAACGTTTCTGGATCAAAACCACTGCTTCTAGCGCAAAGAACTGGTAGAACCATGTCACACTTTTCATGAAAATATGCATAATCGTGTTTAAGTTTCTGGGCATCTTTCATACATTTTAATTGTTGTTTTATGCTAATACGAACCTTCTGAGTCTATTGATGTTGTTGAATTGAGTTTTTATAGCCTATACGCAAAGTTGCCATTGGAGCTCATTAGGTTTTCTAAACTGTGAATTTGGGGTTTCTTTATTCTGGGAAAATTGAGACATGAGACTCACACCATTGAACTCAGCACGCTTGGACGATTCAGAACCACTAGTCGCGCTCAATTTATCATTCGCCAAATCCTATTCGCTATTTTCATGTTTTAAGTTTGTGGGGGTTTAAAACCCCCGTTATTTAAATGTTTTTTTTGTTTCAGAACAATGAAGAAGACGATGCGTGGAAGACGGTGATTGGGCTATTCAAAGTTGGCGCGCGTTTTTATTAATTCATACCACTAACTCTTGGTTTTCCTTATAATAATTGCATTCTATTTAGCTTTTGAATAAACGCGCTGGCACAATTGGTTGAGAGGGACGTTTGCAAGCCTTGGGACCTGGGTTCGAATCCCAGGTCCCCCATACTCTTCAATGTTTTTATTCATAACACGTTCAGGTACAATTCCTGGCCTATGGTCCATCATACATCCACTATCTTGGTATGCCACATGTCCATAAAAGTCAATCCAAAGGTCAAGATTTGAAGAACACCATGGGCACCAGTCAACGCATACGCACGCCAGCATGAAAAGTCAAAAAGGCCAAGGTTCTATTGGGCCTGATTGCTACCATATAACCTCCAGATTGGGGTCAACACCCCATGGGTTTACTTTCTTTCATTCTTTTTACTTTTTTTCTATTTTATTTGTTTTGATTAATTTTAATTTAATTCTTTAAATTGACTTGTTTTCTTTAATATAAAAAAATAATAAAAAAATCAGAAAAAGGCAAAATATAAATATATTTCATTTAAACTTCTTTTTTTTTGTAAAAAATCTTATTAATTAATTTAGTTTTAATTCTAGGTTTAATTTTAAATATTTCTCTTAATAAATTAAAAAATGTAGAATTAGGGTTTTATATTTTTATCCGTTTTTTCTTTTTTCACCATATTAATAATTAATTATTTATTTTTGTAAATCAAATTGCCATTAAATAATTAGGTTAATTCTAGGTTTAACTTTAACATGTTTTTTTTAATAAATTAAAAATAGCTAGAATTAGGTTTTAAATTCCATTAATTCTCATTAAAATCCATAAATACAAAAAACTCAAAAATAATTTCCTTTTCTCATTAAATTTAATTAATTTCCTAATTGTAATTTAATTTCCTAAAAAGGGTCCAACGCCCTCGCATTCCCGATTTTAATTCTCTTTGCATTTTTTATTTTCTTTTTGTAAATATAATGTAATTCTCCCAAAGCTATGTAATAGATCAATTAGGGTTTTTATTTTCCGCGCTTTATTTTATTTCAAATCGGGTCCTGGATTAATTTGGCGATGTGGACCCGCGCCTTTGTAATAGCGTAGGACTTTTAATTCTCGCATCTTTTAAACTGCTAATTAACCTGCATGAAAGGATGAATGTCAAAATAAAAACAAAAGCGTAGATCACCAATGCATGAACAAGACAAAAATAAATGAACATGACACACAAATCACACACCACCCCTAGGGTACGCCTTACTGTTGCCTTGCCCCTCGAAAGGTGGTCGTCGAGTAGAGGACGTTTTAGTAAGTCCTCATGTCCATGAACATGGCATGAGGGTAGCTCCTAAGGTGTCTTCCTATTGCTCCGGTGATCACCATGTCCCGAACCCTCGAATTGACTCGAACACCTCCAACGGTGGTGCTACCTACCTCTCAATGGTGGGATGGCACTACTTTAAGGACATTTACACAGACGAATTCCTTAGGGTAGGTAGACGACTCTAGATACTTGCTCTAATTTCAAAACAAATCAAAAAAATACTTTTCACACCGATACCTTTTCAAAAAGCTTTCGAAAGCAATTTTTCAAACACTCTTGAGGACCGATACAAGAGTCGAATTGAAATTTTCAAAGAACTTTTTAAACCCACAGTTGAAAAGCAAACAAACCATTTTTGAAAACACAAATGAGCAAGTATCTAAGAGCCCATGGATAACCATGGATAGAAAGGGTGCTAACACCTTCCCTTTCTATAATCTACCTCCCGAACCGAGAGCAATCTCTATAAGGAATTTTTCTGTGCTTTTGTCCTTTCCATTTGGAGAAAATAAAAGACGGTGGCAACTCTTGCTTCCGCGACATTTCACGAAACTAGCGTTAAACAGTCAGTTCCAGATCCACCGATCACAGAACTGGCGACTCTGCTGGGGATACTTATAAAGTGAGGTGTACCTTAGGATAGTTCATAACTGTGTTTTCAATTGTATTGATTTGCTTGCTTTAAATTGTTGGATTGTCTTGGGAGTTCTATAGATCCTAAACCGGATCTGGGGATACCTTCTTAGAAAGTAGCAACAAGGCTGTGAGGGAACTGTGAGGGGTATACCGACATGGTTGAAACAGTCTGCTACATTGATGTGGCACTTTGGTGTGTACCGGTAACCCTTGAGTTCAGTTAAGGAGAGTACGGGGCCTCCGCATGGTGTCATGAAGCATCAACAGACCTTAGGAACCTTAATTGAACTATCTTGGCCTCTTTAGGGTAGTGAGATAACTGACTTTGGTGCAGTCCGAGGTTGGTTGATACTCGATACTACACTCAATTGAGGGTTGCTTTCCTGGAATATTTCGGTCGCCAGTTCAGTGGCTAAATCGAAACGATGAACAATGAAAGCAATCCAGTGATATTGGGACCCTTAGAACCCGGTTACTTCTAATAGGACAGGTTGAGCCCACCAACTTCAAGAGGGTAATACCCAGACCCCATGTTGGCCTAAACTCTAAGGGCTTGCCTTGTGTGACTTGCGTGCCTTACATGTGTGCCTTTGTAAATATTTGTGGTGTGTTTAATCATAGCATCATGACATCATCCAGCATCATATGCATTGACTGACCATTTCAGGGGTTTGAATCTTCATCTTTGTTCTTGTTTTGTAGGACATGGAAACTGTTCGCAGAAAGACAATTCAAATCAGCCTTGTAAGGATCCCTCCTCAGCTTAAGGAGCTTATATCCAGGATTCCCGAGAGCTCTTCATTCAGTGAAAGACATGGAAGACTCATCAGCTTGGTCAATACCAACATTGAGGAAGATATGATAAAGGTCCTGTTCCAGTTCTTTGACCCTCTGCATCACTGTTTCACTTTCCTGGATTATCAGCTGGTACCTACATTGGAGGAGTTCTCCCGGCTTCTGAAGATCCCTATCCTTGATCAACTACCCTACAACGGTACGGAAAAGGAACCCAAACTTGAAGAGATTGCTAAAGCCTTACACCTACAATCATCTGACCTCAAGGGACATTGGGAAGTCAAAAGTGGTATCAAAGGGTTCTTAGCCAGGTTTTTGTTTGAAAAGGCCCATGAATGTTGGAACTCCCTTGACTTACAAGCTTTTGAAGAAGTTGTGGCCCTCCTTGTCTATGGTTTGGTGTTGTTCCCTAACCCAGATCAACTTATAGATATCAGTGCTGTCCAGATCTTCATGTCCAGGAATCCTATACCTACGTTGCTGGGGGACATCCTTCACTCATGTTACACTCGAACCATGAGAAAAAGAGGTGTCCTTATGTGCTGCACTCCTCTCCTGGGAAGGTGGTTTATTTCGCACCTTCCACAATCAGTTTTGAAGAACGAGCGGGGTTTGAGATGGTCACAACGGTTGATGACTCTTACACATGCAGATATACATTGGTGCCCTCGGTCCAGAGAGGATGTCACTATCATTGATCGTTGCGGGGAGTACCCTAATGTTCCTTTACTTGGAATCAGAGGAGGTATTACTTACAACCCGTGCCTGGCTTGGAGACAGTTTGGTTATGCTCGGAGGGATGGCCCTCATGACATGTTAATTCCTGACATAGTTTTTGACTTCGACAATGATGCACAAGGACTTCGCCAGAGATTTATCAGAGCTTGGAGGATGCCCAGTAGGATAGACAGTAAGACACTGGGGCACAGGAACTCCATCCCATTGGAACCTTATCTCAAGTGGGTACGCGCCCTCTCCCAGAAGTTAATAATGCCTTATCCTCATGTGCTCCCTGTGATCAAAGAGCCAGTCTTGGAAGGAGAGGTGTCCTACGCTATTCAACATCCTGACATGCCCACGTCCTGGGAAGAGATGCAGAAGAGCTAGATCCAGCTTAAGGAAGAACGGAACTCTCTTGATACCAGTCTACATGCCAGTGAAAAGAAGGTCTTGGAGCTCACCCGCCTATTGCACGAGGAGAGGAATCTCAACACCTACATAGCTCCAAAGAGGATGCGTAGTGTCTTTTGGGATTGATTTGCTTTGTAATATGTGCCCATGAGGCTTTGATGTACTGAACAATTATTTCCTTAATGATAACGTGTGTTCCTTTTTGTCTACAACAAATTTGAACTTTCGAACCCTTGAATGCATTGCATAAACACATATCATTCATCATGTGCATAACATGTTTTCTTCTTTTCAGGTTGCTTACTGTTCTTTGCTGTTTATTTCAGCATCATGAATCCTGACTCATCATCAACTGAGATGTCTATCAAGGCTCTTCAGGCGCAGAATGCGCAATTTCAGGAGCTGATCATGGGTTTGGCTCAGGGCCAAGAAGAGCTGAAGGCTTTGCTCCTGAAGAAGGAGAAGAAGAAGAAGAAGAGATCTGTTCTTTTTAACTCGGGCCGAAGGTTTGGCAACACTCTACAGAATGAAGAGGCTGGTTCTTCTATAGGCAAGAGCAGTCCCCAAGGGGGAAAAGGTCCTAGTCCGGTAGTCTCTGACAACGAGACTGATTTTGATGAGGAACAGTATCCTCCTGCTGAAGACCGGTATAAGCAGTTGGAAGACAGACTGAATGCTATGGAGATCCAACAAGTGCCTGGGCTGGATTTCGGAGATTTGGGTTTGTCCACTGGTGTGATCATTCCTCATAAGTTCAAAGCACCATCTTTTACCAAGTATGACGGGGCGTCTTGTCCCAAGCAACACCTCAGATCCTATGTGCAGAAGATTCAATCGTACTCAGTGGACAAGAATTTGTGGATCCACTTCTTCCAGGAGAGTCTTTCAGGGACTCATCTCGAATGGTTCTATCAGCTGGATGGGACCAAAGTTCATAACTGGGAGGAGTTGGCTACTGCTTTTTACAAGCAGTATCAATATAATGCCGACCTTGCCCCTACACGTACCCAACTCCAGGGTATGTCGCTAGGTTCAAGCGAAGGTTTTAAAGAGTATGCACAGAAGTGGAGGGATCTGGATGGCAGGGTGCAGCCTCCGTTAACTGACCGGGAATTGGTAGACATGTTCTTGGGGACCCTATCTGGGCCGTTTTTCAATCATCTTATCGGTAACTCATCAGCAGGGTTTACTGATCTTATTCTGACTGGAGAGAGAATAGAGGCTGGAATGAAGTCCGGCAAAATTCAGAAGGGTGCATCTGCAAGTTCTGAGAAGAAGCCCTTTAAGAAGGAGGCCAGTGCTGTATATGGGTCTAGAAGACAAGAGAAACCCGAGCGCCACCAATCTGTCAACGCGGTGATGATTGCTAAGCCTGCTGCCGCTCCTCGGCAAACCAATCCTCAAAGGGCTGAAAGACCCAGGAGAGAGTTTACCCGTTTGAGCATGACCTTATCGCAAATCTTGCCGCAGTTACTGTCCACCAACCTAGTGACTGTTAGAGAGGCCCCGAAGGTTATAAACACTGCCTCTCCCAAGTACAATCCAAATGCCCGCTGTGCTTATCACTCCGATAGCCCGGGGCATTCTACTGATGACTGCTGGGCTCTAAGGAATAAGCTGCAGGACCTTATTGATACGCAGGAGGTACAATTTGAGGCGTCTGAGAAGCCTAATATAGTGACAGCTCCCCTGCCTGCTCATGGAGTGAATGCTATTGGGGACGAAGATGAAGTGGATGAAGCTGAGTTTGATAGCTGGATTTACCCGGCAACCGACAGTGGACCTAGCAATTGGAGTGCAAAGGAAAATCTACCTGTTTCTCTTGTTACTGAGTAATGAAATCCTAAGTTTTGTTATTTGTAATAAACAATTAAAACTCTATGGTCCGGTGTCTTACCCGAGGCACCGTTGGCTTCATTTGTGAGGGTATATTAATTGTCATCTCATATATCATGAATAAAGATCTTGGACGTTTTCTCGCATTTCAAATCTTATGCTCCTTTTCTTTCTTTCCTTTCTTTATATATCGCAAAACAGCTGTATTTACACACACTCACTCATACAGGTTTCAATCCACTCTGGATCTCACTGGTAACGACTCTGCTACTGCCAGTTATGACTTCGAAAATCCGATCAACTTAGCCGAAGACGAAGGTGAAGATGATTGCGAAGTGCCTGGCGAGCTTGCAAGACTGTTACTCCAGGAAGAGAGGGCAATTCAACCACACGAAGAGCCAGTGGAAACAATAAATCTGGGTACTGAGGCAGACAGAAAGGAGGTAAAGATTGGTGCCAACCTAGAGCTCAGCGTGAAGCAACGGTTGAATCAGATGTTACATGATTATGTGGAGATCTTTGCCTGTTCCTACGAAGACATGCCCGGGTTGGATACTGACATTGTGGTCCATCATTTGCCTACTAAGGAAGACTGCCCTCCGGTCAAGCAAAAGGTCCGCCGTATGCGTCCAGAGATGTCTGAGAAGATCAAAGCTGAGGTTATGAAACAGTTTGATGTCGGGTTCCTTGCAGTGACTTCTTACCCTCAGTGGGTTGCTAATGTGGTGCCGGTACCTAAGAAAGATGGAAAGGTCAGAATGTGTGTCGATTACAGGGATCTGAACAGGGCCCCCCCAAGGATGACTTCCCTCTGCCTCACATTGATGTCCTTGTTGACAATACAGCTCAGCACAAAGTGTTCTCTTTCATGGATGGTTTTTCAGGTTATAATCAGATCAAGATGGCACCTGAAGACATGGAAAAGACTACCTTTGTTACTCAGTGGGGCACCTTCTGCTACAAGGTCATGCCTTTTGGACTGAAAAACGTTGGGGCAACCTACCAACGTGCCATGGTTGCTTTATTTCACGACATGATCCATCATGAGATAGAAGTGTATGTTGACGACATGATTGCAAGGTCCCAGACTGAGGAAGAGCACCTAGATCATCTGCAGAAATTGTTTGACCGTCTGAAGTTGTACAAGTTGAGGTTGAACCCGAACAAGTGCACCTTCGGGGTTAGATCCGAGAAGTTGCTAGGCTTCGTCGTAAGTGACAAGGGTATTCAAGTGGACCCTGCCAAGGTTAAAGCTATTCAAGAGATTCCAGTTCCTAAGACAAAGAAGGAGGTCAGAGGCTTTTTAGGACGCCTGAATTACATTGCCCAATTCATCTCCCACCTAACTGCTACTTGTGAACCAATCTTCAAGCTGCTGAAGAAAGATCAAGTAGTACGTTGGAATGATGAGTGTCAGGCTGCTTTTGACAGAATCAAGGAGTATCTCCAAGAACCACCCATCCTTATGCCACCGGTTGAAGGGAGACCTCTGATACTATACCTAACAGTACTTGACAACTCAATGGGGTGTGTGCTGGGGCAGCATGACGAGTCTGGCCGAAAAGAGCATGCCATTTATTACCTTAGAAAAACGTTTACCGACTGTGAGACCCGATACCCACTGCTTGAGAAAACTTGTTGCGCTTTGGTATGGGCTGCTCGCCGGCTGAGACAGTATATGCTGACTCACACTACCTGGTTGATCTCAAAGATGGATCCTATAAAGTACATATTTGAAAAGCCTGCTCTGTCTGGGAGAATAGCAAGATGGCAAATGATCTTGACAGAATACGACATCCAGTACACAACCCAGAAAGCCATCAAAGGAAGTGTATTGGCAGACCACTTGGCACATCAGGCAGTAGACGACTATCAGTCAATGAACTTCGAGTTTCCGGACGAGAGCATTATGATAGTGACTGATTGTGAAGTACCTGGACCGGATGAAGGACCTGAGGAAGGATCCCGATGGTCTATGCACTTTGACGGAGCCTCCAATGCTTTGGGTAATGGTATCGGCGCTGTGATCATATCCCCTCAAGGCACTCATACTCCACTTACTGCCCGGCTATGGTTCAACTGCACCAATAACATGGCAGAAGTTGAGGCATGCATCATGGGTCTCCAAGCTGCGATCGACTTAAGGATCAAGTTTCTGAGTGTCTTTGGAGATTCCGCCCTCGTGATCAATCAGATCAAAGGGGAGTGGGATACGAAACATCCGAATCTTATTCCTTACAGAGAATGTGTGTTGACATTGATCCCTCACTTCACAAAGATAACCTTTGAACACTTTCCGAGAGAGGAGAATCAGTTAGCGGATGCGTTAGCTACAATGTCCTCTATGTTCAAGGTCAAATGGGACAATGAGGCTCCCCGGATCATCATCTGGAAACTGGACGAACCGGCGTACTGTTGTGATCTCGAGACTGAATTGGTAACTGAGAAGCCTTGGTACCATGAGGTGAAGAGATATTTGGAAGCTCAGGAGTACCCTGAAGGTGCATCTGTCAATGATAAGAAGTTTCTGAGAAGGTTCGCGGCGAAGTTCTTCCTTAGCAACGACATCCTATACAAGCGAAACCATGATTCGACCTTACTGCGTTGTGTGGATAAGACAGAAGCAGAAAGGATCATGGAAGAGCTACATGAAGGGACATTCGGAACACATTCCAGTGGACACACTATGGCAAAGAAGATCCTTCGGGTAAGGTATTTCTGGTCCACAATGGAAGCTGACTGTTACCAACATTCTCGGACATGCCATAAATGCCAGATTTATGCAGACAAGGTGCATGTTCCTCCAGTTCCTCTAAATGTTCTGACTGCGCCTTGGCCGTTTGCAATGTGGGGCATAGATATGATCGGTGAGATTAAACCTACGGCATCCAACGGGCATCGCTTCATCCTAGTGGCGATTGATTACTTCACGAAGTGGGTTGAAGCAGCTTCCTACGCTACGGTAACTAAGACTGTTGTGGCACGGTTCATTCGGCACAACCTGATCTGTCGATACGGGGTCCCTGAAAGAATCATTACAGACAACGGTACCAATCTTAATAACAAGATGATCACTGAGCTCTGCGAGCAGTTCAAGATACAGCACCACAACTCTTCTCCTTACAGACCGAAGATGAATGGGGTTGTAGAAGCAGCAAATAAGAACATTAAGAAAATCGTGCAGAAGATGACAGTGACTTATAAAGATTGGCACGAGATGCTACCGTTCGCTCTACATGGGTACCGTACCTCAGCCAGGACGTCAACCGGGGCAACTCCTTTCTCCCTGGTCTACGGCATGGAAGCAGTCTTACCGATCGAAGTGCAGATACCCTCTCTCCGGATAATGAAGGATGCAGATCTGAGTGAAGATGATTGGATCCAGACACGACTTGATCAGCTAAACCTTATCGACGAAAAAAGACTTGCTGCTATCTGTCATGGTCAGACGTATCAAAAACGAATGATCAAGGCATTTAACAAAAAGGTCCGACCACAAGAATATCAAGTTGGGGATCTGGTAATCAAGCGTATCATCCTTCCTCAGAGTGATCCAAGGGGCAAATGGACCCCTACGTACGAAGGACCATTTGTGGTTAAACATGTGTTCTCAGGAGGAGCCATGATTCTAACCAACATGGATGGTGACGACCTTCCTCACACCGCCAATGCAGACATAGTAAAAAGATACTACGCATGAAAAAGAGACCCGCTAGGCTGACATGCCTAGGCAAAAATTAGGGCTTCCCGGCGAACCAAAAGGGTTCGAGCAAAATGAAGGGATGAAATGAAAAAAAATCTGTACACCCGGCAAGTCGAAAACCTGAAAGGGCGGCTTGGGCAAAAATGGGTATCCCGGTGGACTGAAAACCCGAAAGGGCGGTCCAGGCAAAAGTTAGGGATAAAGCGTAATACTATGTCTCATTGGATCACTTTGCATCCAGAATCCGGTATCAACATCAAGTTCAGACGGCATCGATCGATCAGCTTCATCTTCAACTAAGGTCATCAAGTGATGAGACGCTCGGAGATATAAAGGCAATAGCAGAGTTGGAACCCAGTGGGATCATTCTATTTCACACAGCTGTTTTATTTTCCTTTTGTACAAATTTGTATAAACTCTTTTGTTCGGCAGTGTTCTCTTACTAGGACGTCAGCCTCTTGTACATAAACGCCTATTTTACAGGCAAATTCAAAAATCAATACAAAAATCACTTCTCAGTTAAAATTGCCAATTGTTTTTCCTTTTTTCTGTTTTGTTTTGCGAAGAACGTCCAAGGTTCAATTTGTGATATATGCATTGACAATAATTTGCTAACTCATGAATATTTGCATACGAAACAAAGGATTAATTACAGGTAACATTAGAAACAGGGGTAATAAAGAGTTGTCTAAGCAATCTGATTGTTCTGTTCTCCAAGGTATCAAGGTAGGTTCAGCTGAAGAACATAACCAGATATCTTAATTCCCCAGAGAGTGAACCAGCAAGTCAATACACTCTCCCCAAGCAAAGCTATTATCAGCCTTAAGGAAGTTGGGTATCCCCCGCAGATCTCAACATTCCCCAGCAACATACATACATTCTTAACAAGCATCCCTGGCAGTCTTAGTCTAAAGATTATTCCCCGGCGGTATATCAGGCAGTCAAAGGAGTCACTTCCCCGATACAGTTCAAAAACTTCCCCAAGAGAGTCCAATCCAGATTTCCCCAGGAAAGGTTGAATCCATCTCCCCATCAGCAAGCTTATCCCCAGTAGATTCTGGAAGCTTATCCCCGTAGAGCACGAACGCGTCTCCCGGCTTTATTCAAAGAGTTATTTCCCTACCAGGATATAACTGGGTTATCCTCAGCCAAAAGCCATGGAAAGATCGTCCTCAACAAAGTCTTCTTATCCCCAGCGAAGTCTACTAACACTTCCAACGTAACAATGGTATCCCCAGCGAAGTTACCATCAACATTCCAGCAAAGTACCTTTCTCCCCACAAAGTATTGCTTCCCAGCAAGATCGCTAGAGTACTTTTCTCCCCGCAGATTAATCCATTCGCCAAGTTTATTCCCCAACGGAGTCATCTTCTCCTATCGGTATTCTTGCAATTATCATCCCCAGCGGAAGCAAAATCTATTTTCCAACATCAGCCCATGAGTGACTTTCCGGCACCCGTCAAGGATTTACTTTCCTAGACAAAAAGATGCATTCATAAACACCACATACATCATAATACAGGCATAAATACATCATACCTTACAAATCTCATTTATGTTGAGAACATCATTGCTTGATCCATATCATGCATTGCATATGACTGACCTTTACCTTTCAGGAAAGATCCAGTTAAGTTCTCAGCTATATGTCAAGACCTAGACCGGTTCAGTTAAATCGACCCTAAGATTTTTCTGTTTCTTATCCAGTCAAAGGCCTTCTCTAGTTCAGTCAGATCGACCCTAAGATCTCCCTGTTTCTTATCCAGTTGAAGATTTCAAGACCTAGCCTGGTTCAGTTAAATCGACCCTAAGATTTTTCTGTTTCTTATCCAGTCAAAGGCCTTCTCTGGTTCAGTCAGATCGACCCTAAGATCTCCCTGATTCTTATCCAGTTGAAGACATTTCAAGACCTAGCCTGGTTCAGTTAAATCGACCCTAAGATTTTTCTATTTCTTATCCAGTCAAAGGCGTTCTCCGGTTCAGTCAGATCGACCCTAAGATCTCCCTGTTTCTTATCCCAGTAGAAGACATCCAAGATTCTCTCAGCGTTACTGTTGAGGTTGAAGTCGCCCAAGATTCTCTCAGCGTTACTGTTGAGGTAGTAATCGTCCCCAGGTTCTCTTAGCGTTCCTGTTGAGGTAGTAATCGTCCCCAGATTCTCTCAGCGTTCCTGTTGAGATAGTAATCGACCAAGGTTCTCTCAGCGTTCCTGTTGAGGTTGAAATCTCCCCCAGATTCTCTCAGCGTTCCTGTTGAGGTGGTAATCGTCCCCAAATTCTCTCAGCGTTCCTGTTGAGGTAGTAATCGACCAAGGTTCTCTCAGCGTCCCTGTTGAGGTTGAAATCGCCCCCAGATTCTCTCAGCGTTCCTGTTGAGATAGTAATCGACCAAGGTTCTCTCAGCGTTCCTGTTGAGGTTGAAATCTCCCCCAGATTCTCTCAGCGTTCTTGTTGAGGTGGTAATCGTCCCCAGATTCTCTCAGTGTTCCTGTTGAGGTAGTAATCGACCAAGGTTCTCTCAGCATTCCTGTTGAGGTTGAAATCGCCCCCAGATTCTCTCAGCGTTCCTGTTGAGGTAGTAATCGTCCCCAGATTCTCTCAGCGTTCCTGTTGAGGTAGTAATCGACCAAGGTTCTCTCAGCGTTCCTGTTGAGGTTGAAATCGCCCCCAGATTCTCTCAGTGTTCCTGTTGAGGTAATAATCGTCCAAGGTTCTCTCACCGTCCCGTTGAGGTAGTAACCATCTCTGGTTCATTCATCACCTTTTGAAGCTCCAGATTCAATTCCTGTAACCAGTCAGGGCGCATCTATACAAAGAGTTTGAAGACCAGTTCCTGTAATAGGCCAGGTAATCATTTTCTTTTTCAGGTACGCAAGTTCTCGCTAAGGAATCTTTTATGCGATCGACACCCAGATGGCATCTATAAGCCCATCCGCCTATCCATCATCTCTTAGCATGGCATCTATAAGCCCATCATCCTATCCATCAATCTCCAAATGACATCTGTAAGCCCATTCCCCCATCACACTACTATGTGAGCGCAAATTTTTGGGCACTCTAGTGTCCAATCATCTTCCACCTTCGGATTACGAAAGGCACGTCAGCCAAGCTGCATCCTCAGGTCTAAGAAGATTGAACAGGGGCAACTGTTGTACCCCAAAATTTGCCCTCCCATATTCTTCAAGAATTGCAAAGAACATGCTTCAAAATCTCCCCAAGGGTTGCACAGTTCAAGGGCCTCCTAACAGTAAAAAATTAGGGTTTTGGTTCTGGCAAAAAAATTGAAGTTTTCAAGGGTCTAATCAAGTCCCACATGCCTACAAACATGGTCAAGCATCCTCATACCAAGTTTCAAGACTTACAGCACAAAATTGCACAGTAAAAAACCCTAATTGCCCTACAGTCAACTGTAGGGGCAAAATGGTCATTTGACAGTCAAAAGTTCAAAATTTTGGTCAACATCTCATTTTGAAGCCACAAACATCATTTGATCAATTCTTGATCATGATTCTCAAAGCATGGCTCAAAAAGTCTCAAGATGCAAAAGTTTCCATATTTGGACAGTTGAAAAAGTCAATTGTAACTTGACCAAGGCATAACTTCCACATGGTTTATCAGAAAAATTCCATCCAAAGCTCATTTTGAATAGAATGACATTTCCTACAGCTCCTCTTCACACTTCAAGTCCAAGAAATGCTCTCATAAAAAGTTTTCAATTTCAACATTATAGGTCATTTTCAAAAGTCAACAAAAAGGCACTTTAAGTCAAAGACCATAACTTGAGATTGGTAAATCAAAATGACATGGGACCAAAGGCATTGGTTAGAGGACTTCAAGACCTTTCCAAAATATCCAAGAACATGATCAAAGCTTAAAAATTGAGCAAGATATGTCTTGTGGAAGTTGGGAAATTTTTGGGAATTTTGAAAAGTCAACTTTACTTCAAATGCCTCAAAATTGCTAATGGGCCACATTTTCTTCCAAGATTCATCATCCAAAGGCTATGCACGACCATTTGGCCCAAAGGGGATTTATTTCATCATTTTTATTTATTTATTTGAATTTTTAATTACAATTAATTCATTTAATTAAATAAAATATGGAAAAAAAATACTAAACCAATGCATTTGAATCTTTTTATGCAGTATTTGCTCTCCTTAAAGACTCAAGATTCGTGCACAACCCAAATTGGAAAGATTGGCCATGATTGGAATCAAAAACACATGAAAAAGATTTGAAAAAATATGCATGAAAATCAAATATCCCATACATCAATGCAAAGGGTTTTGGATCCAAATTTCAACCCTAATCCGTTCCCATACATATACTGATGCAAACCCTAAAGCTCAAGGACCAAAAAGCTGCGCCCAAAGCTGAACAAGAACTTTGCAATTTTTTGTGAAAAAAGTGAAAACTGAAAACACCATTCCAAAGCGATTCAAGGCAAGAGAACAATTCCATTACATTCCTGAGGCCTCAAGGAACATTTCTGGATCAAAACCAATGCTTCTAGCGCAAAGAACTGGTAGAACCATGTCACACTTTTCATGAAAATATGCATAATCGTGTTTAAGTTTCTGGGCATCTTTCATACATTTTAATTGTTGTTTTATGCTAATACGAACCTTCTGAGTCTATTGATGTTGTTGAATTGAGTTTTTATAGCCTATACACAAAGTTGCCATTGGAGCTCATTAGGTTTTCTAAACTGTGAATTTGGGGTTTCTTTATTCTGGGAAAATTGAGACATGAGACCCACACCATTGAACTCAGCATGCTTGGACGATTCAGAACCACTAGTCGCGCTCAATTTATCATTCGCCAAATCCTATTCGCTATTTTCATGTTTTAAGTTTGTGGGGGTTTAAAACCCCCGTTATTTAAATGTTTTTTTTGTTTCAGAACAATGAAGAAGACGATGCGTGGAAGACGGTGATTGGGCTATTCAAAGTTGGCGCGCGTTTTTATTAATTCAGACCACTAACTCTTGTTTTTCCTTATAATAATTGCATTCTATTTAGCTTTTGAATAAACGCGCTGGCACAATTGGTTGAGAGAGACGTTTGCAAGCCTTGGGACCTGGGTTCGAATCCTAGGTCCCCCATACTCTTCAATGTTTTTATTCATAACACGTTCAGGTACAATTCCTGGCCTATGGTCCATCATACATCCACTATCTTGGTACGCCACATGTCCATAAAAGTCAATCCAAAGGTCAAGATTTGAAGAACACCATGGGCACCAGTCAACGCATACGCACACCAGCATGAAAAGTCAAAAAGGCCAAGGTTCTATTGGGCCTGATTGCTACCATATAACCTCCAGATTGGGGTCAACACCCCATGGGTTTGCTTTCTTTCATTCTTTTTACTTTTTTTCTATTTTATTTGTTTTGATTAATTTTAATTTAATTCTTTAAATTGACTTGTTTTCTTTAATATAAAAAAATAATAAAAAAATCAGAAAAAGGCAAAATATAAATATATTTCATTTAAACTTTTTTTTTTGTAAAAAATCTTATTAATTAATTTAGTTTTAATTCTAGGTTTAATTTTAAATATTTCTCTTAATAAATTAAAAAATGTAGAATTAGGGTTTTATATTTTTATCCGTTTTTTCTTTTTTCACCATATTAATAATTAATTATTTATTTTTGTAAATCAAATTGCCATTAAATAATTAGGTTAATTCTAGGTTTAACTTTAACATGTTTTTTTTAATAAATTAAAAATAGCTAGAATTAGGTTTTAAATTCCATTAATTCTCATTAAAATCCATAAATACAAAAAACTCAAAAATAATTTCCTTTTCTCATTAAATTTAATTAATTTCCTAATTGTAATTTAATTTCCTAAAAAGGGTCCAAGGCCCTCGCATTCCCGATTTTAATTCTCTTCGCATTTTTTATTTTCTTTTTGTAAATATAATGTAATTCTCCCAAAGCTATGTAATAGATCAATTAGGGTTTTTATTTTCCGCGCTTTATTTTATTTCAAATCGGATCCTGGATTAATTTGGCGATGTGGACCCGCGCCTTTGTAATAGCGTAGGACTTTTAATTCTCGCATCTTTTAAACTGCTAATTAACCTGCATGAAAGGATGAATGTCAAAATAAAAACAAAAGCGTAGATCACCAATGCATGAACAAGACAAAAATAAATGAACATGACACACAAATCACACACCACCCCTAGGGTACGCCTTACTGTTGCCTTGCCCCTCGAAAGGTGGTCGTCGAGTAGAGGACGTTTTAGTGAGTCCTCATGTCCATGAACATGGCATGAGGGTAGCTTCTAAGGTGTCTTCCTATTGCTCCGGTGATCACCATGTCCCGGACCCTCGAATTGACCCGAACACCTCCAACGGTGGTGCTACCTACCTCTCAATGGTGGGATGACACTACTTTAAGGACATTTACACAGACGAATTCCTTAGGGTAGGTAGACGACTCTAGATACTTGCTCTAATTTCAAAACAAATCAAAAAAATACTTTTCACACCGACACCTTTTCAAAAAGCTTTCGAAAGCAATTTTTCAAACACTCTTGAGGACCGATACAAGAGTCGAACTGAAATTTTCAAAGAACTTTTTAAACCCACAGTTGAAAAGCAAACAAACCATTTTTGAAAACACAAATGAGCAAGTATCTAAGAGCCCATGGATAACCATGGATAGAAAGGGTGCTAACACCTTCCCTTTCTATAATCTACCTCCCGAACCGAGAGCAATCTCTATAAGGAATTTTTCTGTGCTTTTGTCCTTTCCATTTGGAGAAAATAAAAGACGGTGGCGACTCTTGCTTCCGCGACA
This sequence comes from Vicia faba, assembly GCA_948472305.1. NCBI lineage: Eukaryota > Viridiplantae > Streptophyta > Magnoliopsida > Fabales > Fabaceae > Vicia > Vicia faba. The sequence goes on from OX451735.1 coordinate 359,838,837, forward strand.
TTTCGCGAAACCAGCGTTAAACAGTCAGTTCCAGATCCACCGATCACAAACATGTTGCTGCTAAAATGATTTTACCAAAATGTAAGCCAGTCATAATTTCAGAGAAATAACACTATTCGATCTTCATGTTCATCAACAATATCTTCATCTTCATGTTGGTTTAGATAAATGTGGTTGGAGTTAGGGTTTGATTTGAAGATGAATATGGAAGGTTAGTTAGGGTAATGAGTGGGATTTATGGGTTTTGTGGAAGGATATGCTTTCTAAATCACTTTTCTTCATTTCGATACTAAAATTTTCAACTTTAGGTTATGGATGTTTTGTCGGTGTTGGTTCACAGCGAGTGATGATTACTATTCTGAAATAGGTTCAGTTTCAACTTTCTCTTTTTTTTCTTCGTCTGATTTTCTATGTTAATATGTTTCATATTTGATGGTTTTAGAGACTTTCCATCAATAAAGTTTTTTGGTGTTATTTGAAAAAGATGTTATTGTTAATGTCTGATGTTGTTTATATGTGCAGGTTTTTGACAAACTTTATTTATATGGGCATATTTTAGGGTTTCTTACTGTGGAATTCAAATTTGGAGTGGTATGTCCTTCTAATTGATAACTCAAACAATAGGTAATGCTTAGTTGGAGTGACTTCGTAAGGTTTAATTTTAAGCTATATTTAAACTTTTTGTAGATGAACACATTATTAAAAGAAAACAAATTGAAAGAAAACAGATAGATAAACATGTAAGTATTTTTAACAAATTTTTGGCACTGACATTATTAGATTTTTCATTTTGAAATTATTTACAAGATTGGTTTTTAGGTTTAGATTTGGTTTTGAGAGTTCTAACATCTGCTTTGAGGAATCTCTTTGTATATCCCGTTAAAACAAATGAAAAAAATATTTAGGTCAACATCATAGGAGGTTTCAAATCTGATGCTGCTACATAAATCATCTTTAGTGGGACGGTGCAACCCGACATAACAACATCCAAATATGGAAGGTTGGTTAAGGTTATGAGCGGGATTTATGGGTTTGGTGGAAGGATATGCTTTCTAAATCACTTTTTGTCTTGAATCTTTGTGTTTTATTGTTGATATATCATGTCTAATGATGCCATCTATTTGTGTAAATAGGAACTTGAGGATCCCCTCATCAATATCCATGAGAAGAAATTTCAAATCATGTCTAATGATGCCATCTATTTGTGTAATAGAGTTTTTCTTATTTAATTTGGTATTTGTTTCATGGTATGATATGTTTTCTCTATATTCAGATTATTACTTAAGACCTCGGTCACAAACTTGAGAAAGTGGATCTGCAAATGTTTGGCTCTTGCAAAAAGGTAGCGGTTTAGCTTTATTATTGTATGATTTTATTCCCTATTCGAGTTTTGATAAACTTCTTTAGTTGATGTCCATGAACTCTTGGTTTTGGTAAAGAATGCAGACTTTCCTTGATTGATGTGAGCAGGTCTATTTAAATCTCCTATTCAATTTCCAAATATGACAGTGTCATTCTTGAATTAAATCTCATATTAAATCTCCTATTAAATTTCTTCATTCTTCATGATTGTACTTCCTGTTACTTTTGAATGACGAGTAAAGTGATGAACACTTTTGCTTTTTCAGTGGATCTAGCTTCTTCCTTTGAACCTCCCAATCATTACATCTCAACCCGAGTCAGGTTTCTAAAGCTACCCATAACTTTTCAAAAACATTACAAATAGGAGAAGGAGGTTTTGGAACTCTCTACATGGCTAATTTAGATGATGGCCTGATCGTAACTATAAAATGAACAAAAGGGTAAGAAGTATCACTTGATGTCTATACTTCATAAATCTGCAGCCAATTTTAGAGTGCTAAAGTTATAGATTCTTTTTTTTAGAAAATTTATTTGTTGATATGATATAACACTATATTATAAACTATTTTGCCTATTCTGTACCACTAATATTTAAGAAATACTTTCTTATTTTAGTGATAACATATTGACATGACTGAACAATATAAGAACATTTTGAGAGTTTGAGAGCAAAATTCAGCAGTGAAGTCGAACTCCTGGCCAAAATTGATCATCGAAACCCGAGGAAAGTACTTGGTTATATTGACAAAGGAAACTAACGTATCCTATTATAGAGTTTGTGCCAAATGGTACTCTTCGAGAACATTTGAATGGTAGGGTTGTGTACTGTTCTTTGCAAGTATTTTGTATTCAAATATGGAAAGTAACACTGATTATTATTTTGATATTGCTGGTAGGTTTGTTCGGGAAAATCCTAGATTTCAATCAGCGTCTTGAAATCACAATTGATGTTTCTCATGGATTGACCTATTTGCATTTGTATGTAGGTCACTAATCCCTTCATTCTTTGTTACACAAAATCTGTTCACATTCTGCATTTTTGTTGCATGGAAACCAAATATAAAATGCAGATTGCATATTAGATACTATAAACAAATGTTTTAAGAAAACAACTTCAACCTAAATTATATATTTTTTGTTTATTCAATCACAGTTTATTCTCTATACAATTGATACATTTTAAGCATTTCTTGCTTTTACCTTTCTGGCTTATTTATTAGGCTTTAAGTTTTTGAATTATTTTGGCATATTGATGCATCATAATTTCTCTATATAGTCAATTAATGTTTATAGATCTTTCAAGTGATGTCTAATCGTTGCCTTAAACCAGAAAAATAAATTATGCATCGGGATGTGAAATCATCCAACATTCTTCTGACTGAAAGGATGCGAGCTAAAGTCGCTGATTTTGGATTTGCAAAGCTTGGTCGACCATAAAGTAGGTTTTTGCTTACAACTTATACATGACAATTTGTGCGTGCTTTCATGAACTTGAAATGAGATTATTTATAAATCATAGCTATATTTTGAATTTGAGTTGTGACAGCAGCTAATACTATAATTTTCATGTATAAAATTTTGTATGTTTATGCTTGTAATGTTTAGTACAATACAACTGCCATATAAAGCAAAAAATAACTCCTTATCTCTTTTTCATGTGTCCATGCTATGACAAAATGTATGTATATTAAAAGTTGGCAAATGGTAACCAGTTTTAGGGATCCGGCCAGTAAATTAAAACTAAATGAAGATTATCTAAAAATGTTGGATTTATTGTAGACAATGGATTAATTGTCTTTCTGTTTTTTTTTATTCTTATTACATTTTAAAAATAAATGCACGTAATACAGTAGTACCCGTACGAACACACATGTATTCGTATCAGAATTCATACAAATCCATGAGTTATTATATTTTTTGTACAATTAAAAAAATAAAAGTAAATATATTTAAAATAATGTATCAATCTAAACACGGGCAAAATATATTTATTTTAAAATTATTTTTAAAATAATGTATGAATTCAAACACATAAAAAACATAATTGTTTTTTTAATTAGTTGTGTTTTTAATATATTTATTTTAAAATTATATTTAATTTAAGATACAATTTTTTTTTTAAGATTATATATGAAAAAGTGAACTATATTATTGATGTAATCATTTCTTTAATATATATTATTAATGACAAATGTTATGTTTTAATTAATGAACAAATTTTAATATTTATTTAAAATGAGAACAAGTTATTTTTATCTAAATATTTGTATATATAATGTCAAAACAAAATAACATTGCATATGAGAAAATATACCGTTCATCAAAATATTTTTATATATAAAAATATTATATTTATGATTCATATATAAATCAAAATATTTATTTATTTTAAAAATGATATACTCTTTTGGTAAAATAATTTTTTTTTAATAATATTTTTATTATATTTTAAAAACAAATGTGCGTTACACACTAGTACTTATGCGAACGCACGAGTATCCCACTAATTATATTTATAACATAATGCATAATTGTCTAAAATATTATACATGAAGTTACAAGGTGGTACATTATATCAACCAAAATACTGACAACAACGTTAAGAATACAAACCTCGAACCTATATTATGAGTCTTTTGAAACAAAATACAAAACAAAAAATTCACTACAAGAAAAGAAGGGCTTTGTGGTGGTATTTTTTGCTGTTACGGTAGTTTAAATCGTGTCAAAACTTGGAATTGTGTCTCAAAGGATGAGAAAAAGCTCCATGTTCAAAGTTCTGTGGTAACAAGAATTGTGGTAACAAGAATTGTGTCACAAGCAACAATGTAAAGATATCCTTGGAACTTGAAAGAATGATCACTTCATTGAGGTACAAGTTACAATTTATTCATGTGTTTACCATAGTGCTCAGAAACATCATTAACATTTCATCATGAAGATGTAATTTGAATGAAGATAAAATCAAATCTCTTGGTGTCTGTTTTTGAAAAGCAAATCAAATATGCATATAAATCAAATCTAGTTGTTCTCAAATCTAACACTCATTGGAGAAAAGTCTAGAAGATGATTTTCTATTTAAGGAGACTCATTTCTACCTTTGAAGATATAAGTTAGAGTGGAAGATTCTAAGTGTTAGGTTTTGTTATTTGAGTATTTGTAATTGTTTCTGTTTGTGCACCTTTATAGCGTATATATTTTATATAAAAGGTATATAGGTTGTTTTTTATAGAATTGTAATTCAACAAACATTAATTTGGGTTGTGTATTGATTACTAGGGTTAGTGATTGAGAGAAAGTGAGAGAGACCTCATATTTATGGGGAGTCCTAAATATAAATATATTAGTAGTATTAGAAAGAGGGGGCATTGAACAAGGTTTGTTCGACAAAGACACTTTGTACTAATACTATTGAGAGTAGATTTCCTTTCTTGGGTTGGAAGTCCTCTAGGCGTAGGTGACGTTGCATCGAACAAAGTTAAGAATCATTTGTGTTCTTTATTACTTTATGATTTATCATCTTGTTTATGTTAATATGTCATAAGAAAGTCAAACACAATTATCCGATACATTATGTCCAACGTATGTCCTGTGAAGAACATAATTTCACTAAGTAGCGAATAACTAGGTGTGATCCATACACTTAGAAATTGGACTAAGTGTTAGTGAACAATCTTGGTTGCATTATGCAAGCCATAATGTCTCCTTAAGTAGCTTCGAATTCAAATAGTCGCTAATGATAGGCATGAACCCTAATTAACGGGATATGTTGGACTTATCATTGGCTAAGGATGCGTAAAATATCATTTTATGGGATGAAATACTCTAGTTGGTTAGTTTCACAATTAGCAACCCAATAAGTGAGATTATAATTACGTGATACTAGGAACGTCGTAGGGCAAACCTATATTAATTATATCTAGTATAGACGGATCCTAGACATGTAGCACTCTTATGTTTTTATTATATTCATAAGGAGTGTGACCGGAAGGACTTACGGGGTGACGACCTCAAGGAGACATGTCTAGTTATTTGATAGTCACGCCTATAGGATATGGGTGGATGATCAGTGTATGACGTTGGATGGTTCACTTTGTACATAGGCTCAAATTTGCATCTTCGCGTGAGTGTAGTATATAGCGCCATAATATCTCTATTAGGCACATGATACGTGAGTTATCCATTTAGTCAGGTGTGAGATTTGTGATGATCCTAGTCTCATCGTATAATTCTGGATATATACTCGTGAAGCACAAGCTGAAGTCCTCATGAGATAGAGTAGGACAATCGATGATTTGCACACTATACTTGTTAGTTGAGTATTACTTATACAGTTCATGACCTACGAGCTATATGAGATGGTTATACTCTCGACTCAGCTTCAGATGTAGGGGACCATGTATAAACTAACTTATGTAGGTGGCAGTAGTACATACCGAATCCATATGTTGTGCTTATGGGAGGACTATGAGTGATTATTACCGTGTGAACGATATAGGAGTTATCCAAAAAGCATAAATAATTATAATTAAAAAAAATTTAACACTACATAATTAGAGTTTGACATTGAATTAAATGTTTTCATAAAAAGTTGCATTGAATTATGAAGAAATCTAGCACAACCTGAATGTAACCAAACTTCTACAAATATATTATTGACACTAGAAATTCTCTCTCCATTCTACTTTTATTACAACAAGAACATAATGTACCACCATACCAGAAAATATAAATTACAATTGATTGAAGCAATTTATTTTTAAAATTATTACAACACACATAAAACACCCCATACCATAAGGGTCTAACTTATTGAGACAAAACATGACATGGCATAGTAAATAACCAGACCCAAAAAACATAAATCAACAAGACAAGATTCTTATTCTTAGCTATTTACAAGTGCACAATGTTTCCTGATCTCACCCTGTGACCCTGTCTTAACTTTAATTTGACCCATTTTCTCAATTGATTTAGCAAATTCAGCATAGAAATTTTCAAGTGACCCTTGAAGAAATTGAGTCACCAAAGACTTTGTAACTGAATTTGTCAACAAAGCAGAATCAGATTCAAACAAACCTCTCCTTTTGACAACTTGACTATAATAACTAAGATCAAAAGTGTTTCGACTTCCGGGGTCCATTTCGACTATTGTAGTATTGTCATTGATGTTCTTGCATTTGAATGTCTTAAGATTTGTTGCATATTCACTGTCAAGTGATGGATCTTCATCACCCTTTCCAGTAAAATTGTACAAACGGTTCGAAAATGAAGTGCAAAGAGAGATACCAATTGTGTGAGCACCTAAAAAAATTCGAAATTATGTTCATTAAATTTAAAACCATATACACTACTAGAAAATGTTGAATAAGTGACGAGAAACTAGAAATAAAATTTGTCTCTAGTTATGTCGCTAACATTTTCTAGCAGTGGACTTAAAAATGCGCAATTTTAAGGAAATAATACCTGAGAGGAGGACTAAGTCTTTTAGATCAAGTCCTTGATTGGCAAAGAGAGTTTGGAGGGTGGTGAAGTTGTTAAATGGAGCAGGAATGTTTTGATTGGATTCCAACAAGTTTGATATTACTCCATCTCTTCTACCTGTTGGAACTTTCCAATAGGGACCACCCTGAAATCACAAAAAAGTTGTCAAAAATCGTTTTCGTAATCCGAAAACACCTTATAAAAATGTTATAAGTCGTTTCTATAAGCTCTTTTCAAACAGTCTCACACCTAGTAACGTTAGTAGGTAAGTTTGAATAAGTCAATCTAAACGGGACATAATATTTTGAATATAGAATCGAGTACTTACCGTGACTACAATAGAGTCTCTAGCAGATAAGGCTATGATATCAGCGCAAGAAACAACACCAGGACATTCGGCTTCAACAAGGCTCTTGATTCTGTCAATAAAATCAAATCCTCTAACTGTAAGATTTGGAGGAGCATTTTTTTCAGCTTGGTTGGTTGTTGAGTTCAGAAGAACTGATCCATCACATCCCTATATCAAAATGCATAATGTTAGCTCATCAACTTTGAAATTCATAGGAAAAAAATTCAGATTGAACTTCATACATACCCTGACAAAACAATCATGAAAATGCATTCTTATTAAAGCAGCCGCAAGCGATGGCGCATTGCGGATATGTTCATGAACAAATTTTTGAATGATTTGTTCGGCTTTTGGACAGCTCTTAGAATAAAATCCTAGCTCCAGCTGAGCATGAGTCGATGAGGCCAAAAGACAGATAATCAAAACCTTGAAGTACCTACTCAGATTTTCCATTTTCACAAATGTATATAGCTGGAAGCTATAAGAGTATGAGATGCTTGTTTGAATCCATAACAGTGGTGAGTGATTTATATGTAGTAGAGACAGAAGAAACAAAGAAAATAATAGAGATGGTCAATGCAGCTAGCTAACATGTGAGATAAGGTGACACACACATGCTACTTTGCTATCCATTTGCAGTTAATAATAGTTTAAAATTGGTTTGTTGAGAATGTCCTTATAGGACAAATATGGTGAGTACCATATTATTGGGTTTCTGACTGCTTCTGTAACGCCAGTTGGATTATTTAGTAAGCTTATGACATAATGAGTATATTTGCTTTTTAGGTACATCAAATTAAAATAATTTATTAAAGATATAAGATTAATGAGTTGTTATTAACTTAAGTAATTAACTAGTTTGTTAATTTGTTAGTTATACTGATGATGGTTGTTAAGATCTCGATCTAGATCTTAAAATCTTAAGATTTTACGATCTCACTCATTCTCAACGATTTGAATCTTAAGTAGAATCACGTATTGTAGAAAAATTGTGAAAACCCCCGTAAAAGGTAAGAAGGATGACAAGATGCGGAGGAATAACAATTACGCACTACTAAAAAAATGATATTTGAGAAAAGGACTTTGCATCATGTATTAAAATATATGATGTAAAAAATAAAATTAAAAAGATTTTACATCAGGTATTTATTTGTAATGATATAAAAAATATTATAAAAAAAAAATTTCGCTGGCTATTACACCAGTCAAAGTAATAAACCGATGTAAAAGATTTTATAAAAAAAACATGGTGGCAGTATTGTAAATAAATAACTAGGTGGCAAATTGGAAAAAAAATTACTAGAAAACCCTTACATCGGGTCTTCCTATCCACCGATGTAAAAAACTAGGTGGCAGATTGGTAAATAAAAAACCAAAAAACTCTTACATCGGGCCTTGTGTTCCACCGATGTAAAAAATCAAAAAACCCTTACATCGGTCATTGACTTCCACCGATGTAAAAAACAATCATTACATCGGTCCATAACTTCCACCGATGTAAAAAGTATAACCCAAATATATATTACATCGGTTATTTGAATCCACCGATGTAAAAAGTGTAATATATATTTATGAAATAAGCACTCCTGCTATTCATTTTGTTATTGACTCTTCTTCAAAACAGTATCCAACGAACGAGATCTGTAACCACCGCCCGCCAACCCCGTCTGCCAACACCGTCCGTTCTCTCCGCCCACCACTCTGTCTCCGACCGTCTCCGTCCGTCTACGAACGCCCTTCGTCCGTCTCCGTCGCCGCCTGTTTCCGTCCGTCTCCTCCTCCTCCGTTTCCCGCCGTTCACGAGACGGTTCCGGTAAGAAACCCCCTCCGCCGTCAAACTACGATTCCGGTAAGAAATTTTCTATTTTGTTCAACTTCATTATATATCTATGGATTTCTAAGAGAGATATACATACAAAAATATTTTTAATATATTCTTGTTGTTTTGCTTGCTACTGAGATACATTATAAAATAATTGGAAGTACATATAAAACCAATTATAAGATTATACTAGATACTAACTCAGTGGCTTGGTGAATCCATTCTTTTGTTCATATCTGTTTTTTAATTACTAAACAGTCTATTATTCTTAGAGAGTTTATTAAGTCTAATTAGTTATAAATAATATATATTTTGTATAGAGTTAAGAATATAGTACATGTTGTGTATATGTCATTCTTTTTCATTAGAGAAATTGTCTCCTTTGATTCTATTTTTCTTTCTTCGCGAAGCAGCACAACTTGCGATCTCAGAATCTTCGTGAAGTAGCGCAGCCGTGGGCACACCCTTCGTCAGACCTTCCTCCGTGTGAACATAGTTATGGATCGTAGTTGGATGAGAGCTAATCGATTAAGTGACGAGTACGAACATGGAGTGATGGAATTTCTACAGTTTGCTGAAAGTAATGCTGAAAAAAGTCTTCCTGCGCTTTTTCTCTGTCCATGTGTTCGTTGTGCAAATAAAGAACCAAAACGTAGTAAGAAAGAAATCATGGATCATCTAATTTGTGTAGGGATTTGTCAAAGTTATACATAATGGATATGGCACGGTGAAGTAGTAGCAAAGTCAAATGTGTCTCAAAGAGATGATGTTAGTATAGAAATGGATGATCGTCTAGAAGACATGATGCGTGATATTGGACAAGATTCGTTTAAGAGGGAACATGCGTATGATACTCTATGCAGTGACAAGGATAAACCATTGTACCCGGGATGCAAAAAATTTACACACCTGTCAGCCGTGTTAAAATTATTTAATATGAAGGCAAGGAATGGGTGGACTGAAAAAAGTTTTATCGAGTTGCTTAAATTGTTGACCGAAATGCTTCCAGAAGGTAATGTAATGCCAAGTCGTTATTACGAGGCAAAGAAAATATTGTGTCTGATGGGTTTGGAATTTGAAAAGATACATGCATGCCCTAATGATTGCATATTATACAGAAAAGAGTATGTAAACTATAATCATTGTCCGAAGTGTAAGGCGTCACGCTACAAAAAGAAAGATGGTGAATCAATTGATGATGAGGTGGTCAAAAAGGGTCCTCCTGCGAAAGTGGTATGATACCTACCAATAATTTCAAGGTTCAAGAGATTATTCGCCAATGCAGATGACACAAAGAATCTTAGATGGCATTCAGAAGAAAGAAAATATGATGGACAAATTCGTCATGTAGCTGATTCTTTGCAATGGAAAAAAATAGATTCTTTGTTTCCAAATTTTGGCAAAGAGTGGAGAAACCTTAGACTTGAACTTTCTACTAATGAAATGAATCTGTTTGGTAATCTGAGTACTAATCATAGTTCTTGGCATGTTCTCCTGATGATTTACAACCTATCTCCTAGGCTGTGCATGAAGCGTAAATATATTATGTTATCAATCATGATATCTGGCCCAAAACAACCAGGAAATGACATAGACGTTTATCTAAGTCCACTGATTGATGATTTAAGAGTGTTGTGGGAGGAATGGGTGGATGTTTTTGATACGTATTCTTGTGAACAATTCAGTATGTGTGCCATGTTGTTTTGCACCATCAATGATTTTCCAGCATATGGTAATTTTTCTGGGTATAAAGTTAAAGGGCATAAGGAGTGTCCTATATGTGAAAAAGACACATTTTACCATCAGCTGGAAAAAGGAAAGAAGACCGTTTATCCCGGGCATCGAAAATTTCTAAAATGTTATCATCCATATCGTAGATTGCAGAAAGCTTTCAATGGGGAACAAGATCATGGTGTTGCTCCAAAGCCCTTGTCTGGAGAGGAAGTTTATCAGCGACAACAGGGACTTGATGTTGTCTTTGGAAAGTACCAAAAACGATCTACTGTGAAAAATGTATGGAAAAAGAGATCGATTTTCTTCGATCTTCCATATTGGTCTAGTCTTGATGTAAGACATTGTATTGATGTGATGCACGTGAAGAAAAATGTATGTGATAGTGTAATCGGAACACTTCTCAACATTCAAGGCAAGACAAAAGATGATATTAATGCTCGTCTGGATTTGGGTTTGATGGGTGTACGAGAAGAGTTAACTCCACGATATATAGGTAACAAAACATATTTGCCTCCTTCCTGCTACACTATGTCTAAAAAAGAGAAAACAAGTTTTTGTGAGTGTTTACAAAGTATCAAAGTGCTGCATGGTTACTCATCAAATGTCAAGAGGCTTGTATCAGTTAAAGATCTTAAATTAGTTGGCTTAAAATCTCATGACTGTCATGTCTTCATGCAACAACCACTACCATTGGCTATTCGTGGGATATTTCCTAACAACGTTAGGAAGACTATAACTAGGTTGTGCTTATTTTTCAATGCAATTTGTTATAAAGCCATTGATCCACTAAAGTTAGATGATTTGGAAAATGAGGCTGCAGTTATCTTGTGCCAATTAGAGATGTATTTTTCTCCTTTCATTTTTTGACATTATGGTTCACTTAATTGTTCATCTAGTAAGAGAGATTAGATTATGTGGTCCAATTTTTTATGGTGGATGTATCCAATAGAGCGATACATGAAGATCCTAAAAGGGTATATGTCGTACCCCAAAATTTGTCCTCTTTTCATACACGCATATTATTGGTTTTATGGTTATGTAATAAAGGTTTATTTATCAAGCTTCTTCAGGTTACAAGTGACGTTTATTTCGCCAATGGATGTTGTCAGAGTATTTTTCGTGCTGAAGATCGGTTCGCCGTTTTGCAATGATTCGGGGTTCAAAAATTCACAAGTCCAACCCGGCACATCATATTCATGTGTTCTTTCGCCAAGATATCTCTGATAACGTATTCTCAAATTCAGTTTCAGCTCAAGAGTCAATTTTTTAAAGAAGGTCTCCGAATGTGTGAGTTTTCTCGAAGAAATATGGTGAAAAAGTGTACTGAAAGTGCAGTTTTTACGCACAAAAAAATTCATAACTTGAAGATCGTGACTTGTTTTGAACCTGTTCCGGTGGCCAAAATTCCGTATTGACGTCATCTACGTTTTAATCTCTCACGGATGGAAGCTAATTTCAAACATAAGGTCTTCAAAAATGCGGATTTATCAAGTATTTACGTACAGAAAATTTGTGATAGAAGTTTATTTGTGTCATGTTCAGAAAATAATAACTTGGTCGATTTTTATTTTATCAAGCTGGTTCCGGCGCCAATATTTCAAAAATTGAGTTGGCTAAGTTTTCACATGAGGTATTGAGTTTGAACGGTATCCAAAAGGCCTTCGTTTTTTGCTCAGAGTGCGTGTGACGCGCCGAAAATCCTGAATGCTGAATATTATTTCATCTGGGTCGAAACTTCGAAAATTCATAACTCGGTCAATTTTTATTGGATTGGGCCCATATTTTTACACAAGGTCACTGACTCAGAGATCTACAACTTTTCTTCCAAAGTCGAGACCGGATTATGCTCCTATAAATACCAGTTTTTTATTGAAGAACGTGTCAGAGTCGATACTGGAGCCCAAAATAAGTTTGTCAGAGCTGAAACTTCAAAAATTCATAACTAATTCACCGTTTATCCGATTGAGCTCATTTTTGGACAGGTGTTAGTTCTCGATGTCGGCTACATTTTGTTTTCACATTTCAACTTCAAAAATTTCACATAAGCCCCTGCGGTTTAGCCTGGAACATGATGGACTCAAGTGAACATTGGAGGCCCAATTGCACATTCAAAGCCCATTTTTTCTCTAATTTCTATTATATAATCTCATTCTTTTCACACAAACGAGGAGGAAAAAAAACCTTTATCACAATCCTGTCAAAATATCAAATTCTTTCAAGAACCCTAAAACCTTGAAATCCTTATTACAAATCTCCATCTCACTACAAACAAGTCATCCTTGTCACAAACCCACATCTCACTACTTCTCCAGTAAGGGTAAGGCTGATTTGATCTCCATGATCAAAAGGGCATAAAAGCATTCATCTCACTACTTCTCCAGTAAGGATAAGGCTGGTTTGATCTCCATGATCAAAAAGGTATAATCATTCATACATGCCATATCGGTTTTAATATTACAAAATTTCATATATTTGCTTTCTTTGTATTTCATGATATAGTAACTTATTTAATGTGTTCATGAGATTCAACACTGCCGATTTAGACAGACTCTCATGCAGGTTCATTACAGAACGTTGAGGCCAAAATACTAATAGGCAAAATAGAACAACCATCAATGCATGACAAGACAGACATCCTGAGAAGGTTAAGGGCGTGGATTCAACAACCATCCTTATTGGTTTTGGTTTTCTTCCTATATTTATCCTTTTACCTATTTTCATTTTTTCTGTTTAAAACTTTTTTTCTTCATAAAACTTAACATTTTTCACAAACCTTTGATTTTTCATAATAAACTCGAATAATTAATTTTAAGGTTTTTTAATCTAATTTTAGGTTTTAAAATAATTTTTGGTTCAACACCCACCCCTGACAATATGTATAATTTTGCTTATTTTAAACCCTTTGTACATCATTTCTTTCTCTTTAATATCTTCCTTAAAAACCCTAAATTCATATAAACTCTAATTTTATTTAAATCAAAAACCCTATTAATTGGCAAACTTAACCTTTTTTTTACAAACCCTAATTAATTTAGGTGTTAAGTTTTTTTATTATTATTAACTCTTTTTTTTATTAACTCTTTAATTTGATTAATTAACCATTTTTTAACAAATTAGGATTAGATTTTTGTTTTAGCTAGTAACTGAATTTTTGTCTTTTTTTCCTTTATTAATAAATTAAGTTAATTAACTTTTTTATTTATTAAAATTAGTTAGAATTAGGTTTTTTTAATTAACTTAAAACTATTTTCTACAAAAAAACACCAAAAACATTAACTTAGAATTTTAGGTTTTAATTTTTCCTTAATTTCTTTTTATTTATTCTTTTACATTTTAATTTCTAAGAAAATTGTATAGGTCGCATTATCAATGTAATAGCGTAGATTTATCTTTATTTTTCCTTTTTTTTCTTCTAATTATGTAATTGCTTCCGGGATGTAATAGTTTTAGGATTTCTTTTCCGCACTCTTCACTATTATGTAACTGCCCCAAAGCTCTCTAATAGCTTAGATTTACTTTTTCGCTTTTAATTTCCACAATCTTTAATTGTCTAGATGTATGGCTAATAGGATTGTATGGCAAGAATGTTTGGAAAATTAAAACGGTAGATCACCTTAATTATGCAAAGGTTAAATAACGGAAATCAAACACATGCACATGCTCACTCTTAGGATATGCCTCACTTGGTTGCCTCGGAAAATAATGGTCATGTCCCTCGAACGTAGGGATATCTTAGCAAAGACCCTCAATCTAAAAATCATCATAAAGATCATAGTCCCTTAATGTCCCTCGAGTTGCCTACGAGAAATGATCTTGTCCCTTGATGTTGCTTACGAATATATGATGACAGTCCCTTCAAAATGCTAAGGTATCCTTACATGTTGCCTTCAATGACCATTACGTCCCTTTCGAATTGACCCTTACAAATTCCAACGACGGTACTACCTATTTCTCAATAGTAGGATAGCGCTGTCTAAAGAAAACGAGAATAGAAACAATCTTTTTTCGAGTAGGTAGATGCTAGTAGGTACTTGCTCAAACCAAAACTTTTCACACTTACACTTTTCAAACAAATTTTCAAAACAAGTTCATCACACCTTTGAGGACTGATACAAGGGTTATCACGAAGTCAAACTGTTTCAAAACAAAGCACACACACAAGCAATTTTCAAAATGAGCAAGTACCTAAGAGCCCATGGAAAACCATGGATAGAAAGGGTGCTAACACCTTCCCTTTCTATAATCTACCCCCCGTACTCAGAATATCTCGAAAAAAAGGTTTTTTCTGTTCTTTTTCCTTTTCCAAGATTAGATGAAATAAAAGTCGGTGGCGACTCTTGCTTACCGCGACATTTTGCGAACGCAAAATGCAAACCAGTATTAACAGTCGGTTCTGCCACCGTATCACAGTATACAAAAAACCCACACCGTCCGGAAGCATCGATTATTGAGAGGTACATTGCAGAAGAAGCAATTGAGTTTTGTTCTAACTATTTGTCAGGAGTGGATGTTGTAGGGGTTCTCAAGTCTCGTCATAATGGAAGATATGAGGGTGTGGGTACACAAGGTTTAAAGGTCAAGAGCTTAAGTATTGATGTGGTTGTTCAAACGCATTTGTATATATTGAATAACATAGATGAAGTTCAACCTTAGTTATCTGCTCACAAAAGCATCATAAAGAAAAAGTACCCCAAGATGAATGAAAGAGGGTTGTTAAAAGAGCATAATAAGAGTTTCTCTGAGTGGTTTAAAGAAAGAATTGCTAATGAAGATAGTGATTCTAATAGGATTAAGTGGTTGTCTTATGGGCCTAAATGTAACATAATAAATTGGAGTGGATATGATATTAATAAAACTTCTTTTTATACAAAGTCAAAGGATGACCGTAGTACCACGCAAAATAGTAGGGTAATGATTGTGGCCGAGTCCATGCACTTCTCTAGCGCTAAAGATAAAAACTCGGTTATGGCATCTACATCGTACTTTGGGGTGATTGAGAGATTTGGGAAGTTAATTATGTTGTGTTTAAAGTTCCTGTGTTTAAATGCAAATGGATTGATATCAACAGTGGTGTAAGAATCGATGAATTTGGAGTTACACTAGTTGATCTTAGCAAGTTAGCTTATGCGAACGAACCTTTCATCATGGCATCTCAAGCAAAACAAGTGTTTTATGTCACAGATCCTTCTAATAAAAAGTGGTCAGTGGTTTTACAAGGAAAGGTCCATGATAGTGATGAAAATCATGATGAGAATCTTGATATTTCCGAAACTCATCCTTTCTCAACAAATGTGACTACATTCATTGAAGAAAATGAAGGGGATGATGTGCATGCTATTGCATAGACCATGAAGAAGGGATATGGGAGGAATAGTAAGATTTTTTTTTATAAGTTAATTCCACGTTACTTTATTTTGTAATTGTTTTTATTTTGTGCTTAATTTTATTTCTAATTATTTTTATTTTGTGCTTAATTTTATTTCTAATTATTTTTATTTTGTGTAAACAGATACATGGGCGATTCAAACGACAACCCTTCTTCATCTAGTAACCCCAATAAAAGAAGAGTTAGAGGTCCCACTTTCATTACACAAATTGACAAAGTTCATCAAACAGGTGAAAAGATAAAGGTCGAGTTTAATCCAAGAACCTATGAATGTATTGGTGTTGGTAAAAATGCTACACAAGATGATTTGTATGATTTGCGACTCTGTTGGGCAAAATGTTTCTTTGAGTTATATAAAAATTAAGCTTTATCTGGTGAGTTTTATAGAATTTTCTAAGTTGTGGTTTTTAGACATAATTGTTATTATTGAGTTTTTTTCACATTACATGTGGTTTTTGCACATGTATTGAGTTTGTTGATATTTTTTTCCTGATGTTAATTGTTATTATTTATTGTCAGGCAATGTGATTTTGGTGTTGTCTACCGAAGCTATAACTCATCTACTTGTGGATTTTATATTGGTAATTAAAGTTTGGAAAAAGACTTATAAATAGTTGAATATTTTTGTATGTTTTGTGAAGAATATATATTTGTAAGTTTGTTGGGAGTTTGTTTGTTGTGATACAATTCAAGTTTGCAATACAATTAATCATTTTATAAGTTTGTTGTGAAAAATATGAAAATATCGACCTAGATGTGGTCTATGTGATGTTGGAAAGCTATGACATATATATATATAGCGACCTAAATTTTGTCTGTATGATATTGGAAAAATATGAAAAAATGGGTAGCAATTTTAATTTTACAGGGAATCATCCAGAAAATAAATAATTTATTAAAAAAAATTGCTTACATTTTACATCGGGCATTAATAGCAACCGATATAAAAAGGGTGTATTTTACATCGGTCTAACTTGGGACCGATGTAAAATGTTGACTCTTTTACATCGGGCGTTCCTCCCAACCGATGTAAAAAGGGTGTATTTTACATCGGTCTAACTTGGGACCGATGTAAAATCTTGCATCAGTTTTTTTTAAAATAATTTTATAATTGTTTTTTAAATCAGGCTTAGCTTATAACCGATGTGATAACTGCCTTTTTCACATCGGACCCAAAACCGATGTAAAAAGTCCATGATTTACTATATCGCCTGACTTTACATCGGACCAGAACCGACGTAAAAAGTCATTTTCACCCGATGTAAAAAGTCATTTATGCACTTGTGATGGTTCGGCGAAGATGAATGTGCACCTTTTGAAATGAAGTTTTAGATTTAGGGTGAATGATTTGTTTTAACTACTTGACTTATGATAATCCTAGTAATTGACTGAATATGTCCCTATTGTCTAAACATTAACAAATTTTCAATAAAACCTCAATCATAAATGTCTAAAGAATATGAAAAAAACTCATTTTCTCACGGATACACTTGTCTACTAACATATATCATGTAAAATTACTTAAAATAATACTATTATTTTTTTCATTATAGTATGATCTTACGATTTTTGTTACGATTTTATGTTTTAAGATCTTGTTATCCCCTCTCGATCTTACAGAAATAATTGAATAGAATCTTCTGATCTTAACTATAATTTTATATTTTACGATCTTGTTATTCTCTTCTGATCTTAGGTAAGATCTCGATCTTGACAACTTGGGTTATACTAACTATATAATTCTTGTAATATTTCATATAACAACCACATTTTTACTTTCAATAAAGAAGTTACTTTTCGAAATTGTAGGTTCCAGATATTTTGAAGGTCGTTCTCTTTCTCGCAAATTGATCGCTTTAGAAAAAAGGAAGGGTATTTCTGTTAAATTTGAAATTATAAAGTTGGTGAAAATTGAGGATTTGAATGTGGAGAGGAAGAAAGAGATATAGAATTAGACAAAGTAGAATTGAGGGTGAAAATATGCATTAATTTTCATTCATAATACCTCAAAGATATATATATATACAAAGGACAAGTGGGTAGGGATGCAAGCAACAATATCAAATAACTGAAAAACTAAATTTGTATACCTGAAATCGGTTACACAAAAACTATAATCGGTTACAGTTGTTTCTAAAACTAAATTCAATACAGTGGTAACCAGTTATAGTAACTGGTTACTGCGAATTCATAATCGGTTACATGAACTACAAAATCTCTTTTTTCAACTTATTTGGATTTTTTGCATACCTGTAACCAGTTACACTTCGTGGTCATTGGTTATAGCACTTGCATCATCAATTTTCACTTAACACACCACCTTAATTCAAGTGCTTCAAGTCTCCCATGATCATGTTCTTCTTCAACCTCTTGAATACGTCAATTGTGACTTCCTTGGTCAACAAATCAGTCGATTGGTCTTCACTTCTACAATATCTCAATCTCAGTCTTCCTTCACTAACAAGTTCTCTCAATTAGTGAAACCTCGTCTCAATATGCTTTCTCTTCGCTTGTGCAATTGGGTTTTTAGCAAGGTTTATAATGGAAATGTTACCAACCATGAGCTTTACAGTGTCACTGTCACGTTGTCCATCTCCTTGAATAGATTTATTAACCACACAGCTTGACACGCACACAATGAAATGACAATGTACTTGAACTCATAAGACGAGAGTGTTACTACTGATTCCTTCTTCGAACACTATGAGATTGATGTTCCACCAAACATAAATATGTATCCAGTTGTAGACTTTCAATCATCTTTATCTCCGCACCAATTGAAATCAGTAAAATTGAGTAAATTTCATTTTCTTCCTGTGTACACTATGAGAAAGAGAATTCCGCAACCAATAGATCCTTTGACGTATCTTGGAATTCTCTTGACTGCTTCCAGGTGAGACACCCTTGGTCTCTCCATAAATCTACTCTCAATACTAACACTAAACGCCAAATTTCGCTGTGTATTGCACAAGTAACGCAAGGATCCAAGCAGCCTCCTACACTAAGTTGGGTTCACCTCTTGCTCATCCTTATTCTTAAACAATTTCAACATTGGTTTAGTCGGTGTAATGACAACATTATAATGCTCCATTTCAAACTTCTTCAAAATCTCTAGCGCATACCTTCTTTGGTGCATGATCAATTTCTTCTTGGAATTGTGGAACTAAATACGAAGGAAGTATGTCATGAGGATAAGGTCGGTCATTCTAACTCTTTCATAAGTTCACTCTTGAACTTATAAATACACTTTTGATGTTGCTTGTAATCAACAAATCGTCTACGTATAGACAAAGGACAATCACCCCTCACTTGTATCCGTCTTCATATACACACCATGTTCGAATGCATACTTCTTGAATCAAATTTCCTTTAAGAAACCTTCTACCCTCTTGTTCCAAGCTCTTGGAGCTTGTTTTAAATCTTACAACAATTTCTTTAACTTGTAGAACTTTCACTCTTGGTTATTCACAAAAAAAACCAAAGGGTTATTCTACATAAACCTCCTCTTCAAGCGGTCCATTCAAAAATGCATATTTGACATCCATTTGATATATGGACAAATCTTGTTATTCCCAATACCAATAACTAGCCTAATGGTCTCAATTCTAGAAATAAATGTTACCTCTTCAAAGTCTATGTCTTCTCTTTGCAAAAATCCCTTTGTAACTGATTGAGTCGTTTGCTTGATTATTTCACCCTTGGTATTTGCTTTCATCTTATAAACCCATCTTACACCAATCAGTTTCTTTCCTTTCGGTAGATCAACTAACTCCCAAGTATTTTTTTCTAAATCTATTCTAGCTCCTCATTCATAGCACAAATTCAATTTGGATCACTCAAGTCCTCTTTTGTCTTAACATGTTTGTATTCGGTCATAAGTGCAAAATGGATGAAATCATCATCATCGTTGACTTTGTTGTCTCGGAATAACTCACAATCTTGGAGTCTTGGAGGAAAACCTATTTTCCTTGTTGATCTTCTTATATTCTCTTTAATTCTAGATTTGGCGAGGGTTGGTTCTGCACTCTCAAATTCTACATAAACTAAATTTTCACTGCTGTAACCAATTACAGCTTTTACGTAACCAATTACAAGCTGTTGCTGCTCCTTGATTTCATCAATAATGACGTCTCAACTGATCACAATCCTCATGTTTTCTGCATCATACAACTTGTAACCATCTATATAGAAATACCCTACAAATATCATCAATTCTCCTTTATCATCCAGCTTCATCTAAGCTGCCCCGACACATGTAGATACGCTATGGAATCAAAAACTCTCAATTGGTTCAAATTAGGTTTAAATATGGACCATGCCTTTTTCGGTGTTATCTTCTCAAGCTTCTTTGTTAGACTTATTCAATAAATAGGCAGCTACAAATATTGTTTCTCCCCATAACTCTTTCGGAAAGTTCTTCCCTTTCAACATGCTTCTCACCATGTTTATAATAGATTGATTCTTCCTTTTGGAAACACCGTTTTTGTATGGTGTATAAGGTGGTACTACGGTACTACCTCATGTATCATCCCTTCTTGATCACAAAATTCTCCCAATGTCTTTTGAGACGTATTCACCTCCACATTCCGTTTTGAGAACTTTGAGCTTGTGACTACTTTGCCGCTTGACCATAGACTTGAACTTCTTCAACAATTTGAATACCTCATGTTTTCTCTTCATTAGGTACGTCGATAGCTTTCTACTATAATCATCGATGAATGTGATACAATATATATTGCCACCAATCGAATCAACTTTTATCGGTCCTCCCACGCCGGAATATACCACCTCAAGGTGATGCTTGGTTCAACAACCTTCATCCTTGTTGAATTTCCCTTATGTTTCTTCTCTTGCATACACTCTTCACAAATTTCAGTCGGTATGTTGATGAATGGCAACCTTGTTACCATTTCGTTCTTTTGCAATGCATTTAGATATCAGATATTGAGACACCTAAGATAATAATGCCATATCCACTCTTCTCAATTATCCAATGTATCAAGACACCTATGCTCCATCACCTTCAACTCAACCTTGAAATTTATATTGGAAGTTATAAGAGCTTTAAGGATCAAAACCCTGTTTGCATTCATAACGTATATCACCTTATTCTCTATATGAATATTGTAAACCTTCTCAAGAAATTAGCCAATACTTAGAAGGTTAAACTTAATTTTAGGAATATACAACACATCCTTTATCAAAGAATGTCTACCATCCATTTTCTCGATTGATACATCATCGACCCCTTCTGCCGCTAGAGTGGTGTCATCCGTGAACTTCCCTCTGTTCTTCATGGTATGATTGATTTTAACAAACAAATCCTTTCTCCCCATCATATGCATAGAACATCCGGAGTCCAAATACCATTCCTCACTTCACTGAACATGTTCTCTCACAATCACCATTACATTTTCTTCTACCTGTAATTGATTACAACTTTTATGTAATTGATTACGTCATGCTTCTACGAAATTTCCAAAAGTGTTATTGCTGATGTCCTGTAGCCTGTTGTTGTTTTTACTACATTACCATTCTATAATCATGACCGAGAGTATGTTCTCTTCATCAAACTCTTGTCTTGCAACCTTGGCATCATTCATTTGAGGTTCCTTCTTGTTTATATTGTACTTTGTTTCAAAATGATTGAACTTTTAACAAATAAAGCATTGCATCTTGCTCTTGTCAATCTTTCCCTCTTCACCTATAAAGTTACCTTGACCATCATTCTTATTACATATGCTTTCACCCTTTTGATAAGTAGAATTCTCGAAACTCTGGGACTCTCTTCTACCAAAATTTTGAAAAAAATCCCTTTTCTCTTCATGGGCCATTTTCCTTTCGACTTAGTGTTTGTCTCATTGAAACGAGCTTGCAAAGCGATCTCCTCCTTTAACTTATCACTATTTGTATCCTCCATCCTTGGCTCATGAGCCTTAAGAGAGCTTTGTAGCTCCTATTTGCTCATCCTCGTAAGATCCTTCGATTCCATCAAAGAACGCAAGATTTTCACGATATTATTTTGCTCCATAATATTTTTCCATATGATTTTACTTTGTTCACAAACGAGTAGTTCTCGCCGCGTAATTGTTGATTGTCTCATTTTCCTCCGTTTGAATTAATTCAAGTTTGTGAGTTTGTAACATCACCACCTTCGCCTTATCAGCCCCTGCATATGCCCTTTTAGAGATTTCCCACATTTTTTTTATGATTCACAATCACTAACTTTCTCAAAGTTTTCACCATCCACTCATTGATGGATCAAAAACATCACTTTAAAATCTTTCTTTTTCTCTTCCTTCTGTGTTGCTCGATGTTCACCTGTTGCACCTTCGACAAGAGAACTTACCCCTTTCTTGATCACATCAAGAACATCTTGATAACCAAAAAACACTTTCATTTGCTTGCACCATTTTTCATTATTATTCGATTCAAGAATGAGTAGGTTTGTAGGAATTCTTTCATTGGAGAATTCATGTTGCACACTAGATGTTTGGTAGTTCGAACCGGGATCTTGATGCCAAACGTTCGAACTTGGAATTACAAGATTGGTGAAAATTGAGGGTTTGAATGCGGAAAGGAAGAGAGAAATAAAATTTGACAAAGTAGAATTGAGGATGAAAATATGCATTAACTTTCATTTATAATAGCTCCAAGGTATATATACAAAGTACAAGTGGATTAGGACACAAGCAACAACATCAAATAACTAAAAAACTAAATGTGTGTACCTGTAACTGGTTACGCTAAATCTATAATGAGTTACAGTTGTTTCTAAAACTAAATTCAATATAGTGGTAATCAGTTACAGTAATCAGTTACGGTAATCAGTTACTAGAATTGTGTAACCGATTACACCAACTATAAAATCACTTTTTTCCAACTTATCTAACTTTTTTACATACCTATAATCGATAAAATCTCTTGATAACCGATTATAGCACTTGAATTATTAATTTTTAGCTAACAATATACACGCTCTGATGATCAAGTTAGAAATTGTCAATGATAAAAGTTATGAATAAAGTTTTTAAGGAATATTTATGTATCTGATTTGATGTATGTGTTCTCTTTTTATAAAAAAATTAATTAGATGTTTACTAACCTCCATGTCATAGTTTCCAACCGGATTGTTCGAATTGTAAGATGAATTGATATTGTTATGTTATCCAACATTCTTATTTTTCTCCTTTGCTTGGATCAGGTGTATTCTTTAAGGCATGTCCAAATATTAAGTCCTAGAACCTTTGTTTGATAAGTGATATTTGTCCCTTGACATATTTGGTCTAACATCATTTCAGCCACAAATATTTTCATCTTGGATTTTTGTAATTTTTGTGGATCATTTTTCAACGAATACTCAGACCGAGTAGAAACAGACACAATTCCATCATTATTCAGTATATATTTTATAACAAAAACTTGTACCAACGCTTAAAACTTGGCTTGAACTACTTGATCTTTAAGCCATCTAAAAATCAATTCCTATTTAAATTTCCTAATTATATTATGTCATATGTTGATGCTATAATTGATGTTGAAACAGATGAAAATTATGAGTTTAGAGATATTGCATCATTGCATGTATATGGTGAAGATGACTGGTCCAAGATTCGTCGATATTTGGATAATAAAATAAGAGGTCTTAGATCAAGTCTCTAGAAAAAGTTATTTGGAGATCAATTATCATAAGTGAAAAAATCCTTGATGATATCATGTTTAGGTCCTCAACTACAATAGGAATGGATGACATTACCATATATGAGTTATTTGATAGCAAATCACTATAATATCATTCGTGTTTGTTTGGGTATTCTAGTCCAACTTTCTTTTCTTCGACGACATCACATTCACATATTGTTTTCATTTAGTGCATTGGTTTTATAAATCAAAATCATTGAGTTTAGATAGTTACATATTTATTTCTGTTAGATTAATTACTTACCTTTGATATAAATATTAATTTTGATGCTAATTAGGCAAAAATGAAAGAGCAAGTTATGTTGTCAGAAATCACATATTTATACCGGTAGTGCGAAACATTGTTAGCTTAAAGTCGTACAATTTTTGTTATATTTTGTTGGATTCTATTAACTTTATATTATATTAGATGTTATTGACTCAAAATTATACTACATTATCCAAAAGTAATAATACATCAATCTCAAAATAATAATACATCAATTATAACTGTTATAATCTAAACATAATACTCTAAATATGTCTATAAAATCAAGATTATCTTCAACAACACCTCATCGTTGAATATAACAATGAAACTCGTATGTAATAGATGATGGTCTAAAACCACTTTTTATGTATTTAAAAAAAAAATTGATATTATCTAAAGACGTGATACCCTACCATATCACAACAAGTATCCTACATAAGCATCATATGAGAGGTTAGCCACATCATATGGCGGCTTAAACTACTAAAATTTAGACATAATTGTTTGATTAAAATTCCAATTTAAATTTTGCTAATGAATGTTTCATCTTTATCTCACAGTCTCCTTATTCCATGTCATTTACTAGAACCAAAGAAGAATAAAGCAATGGACTATACTATGGTTCATTTTACTTTAATGATGCCATACATTGAGACAGCTAATTTTCATATTAAATTAACTTTGATTACCTGCTGCCACCTGTGGAACAAATTGTTAAGAAATAGAAAAGTATGACGAAAGATTTATAGAGTTGGTAAAATAGTTGCTAAAAAATGTTGTAAGATCTAAATCTTTGTGATTATAATTTATAAACATACATTGAATTGAATACTTAGTGATGATAAAGATAGGGACACATTTTGGGAGTTTCTTTTGTATAGAGAAAGTTATATTGATTTCTATGTACAGCTTGTGGGGTATAATATAAATTATAAACTTGGACATAATTATAATAATTTGACAAAAAGATAATTGTAATGAGACTTAGAAGTCAAATATAGTGAGATATAGTAAGATGATATGAGAGATAATTATGGCTAATGTTATGGAGAGACTTATGTTGTCATAGCTAACTTTCACAACAACAAAACAAACAAAATTTGTCAAATTTGTCACATCATATAAAAATAAATTAAACAATAAATTTCAGTCTTAAAATTTTATTAAAATTAAATAATTAGGAACTTTAATTTAAAAAAATTCAATTTTAATTTAGAAAATAAATAATATCAAAATCAATTACACACCACTAAAAAATAAAACAAAATATACATGACATAAGTCTCAAAATCATTTAAAATAATAATAAATAAATCAATAAATGTTACAACTTTATAAAATTGCTCAATTAATTGTCATAAATTTAGTAAAAAAACTAATTAAGAAGTATTGTACATAATATTAATTAAAAATAAAGTTCAAATAAATTAGTTTTGTTAAACTGTAAAAGATAAATGAGATATATCATTAAATTGATACTTATTTTGAGAGGTAAAGAATATTAGATCTAAGGTAAAGAAATAAGTATACCTTCAATACAAAAAAGAAAAAAAAAATCATATAATAGATAAATTGTATTTCTATTTCTGTATACATCAATATTTCACACATTCATCCAAATAAAACATATCAAATAAATATTTGTAAAATTAATTAAAAAAACCTATTTTAGAAATTATGAAATTATAATATTAAGAAAAAGGAACTTAAAGAAAGAGACTATTGAAGAAAAAGGAACACATATACAGAAAAATAGAGACTATTTGTATAAACAAACACCGGAGAATGTACATGCATAATTGGATTTAAAAAAGCTGGACGTAACTAAAGTATGCAATGGGACCAGTTTCATGTCATTTCTGTCTTTACATATACGTATGTTGCATAGCATAGAGCTAGCTAGCTGTCATGGAAGTTGTAAAGCAGATTCCAAAATGCGAATACATGTGCATGTCAAAAGCAAGATTATTAACGACATAAGTTAAAATAAAGCAAAGCCTAGAGACCCTTAAATCATGTTTTCCTATAAACCAATGATTGATTTTCATCAATAAAGAAGGGCCTGGTCTGGTCTCCAATGTTGGAGTTGATGACAAGAAATCAGGAAAGGGAAAGTTGAAGAAAGAAAGGTTCATTATTCATCAAGTATGTTTTTAAAATAAGTAGGGGGCGGGGCTTATTTAACTTGCAATTTTATTAAAGATAACAATTAAAATAATAACGATTATTGTTACATTAAAAAGTGGGAGTAATAATTATTTTAAAATAAAATTTATTTGATATAAGAGTTTTAATTTAATTATCTTTATAAAATTGGTTTGTAAGATGAGAGGCGTCACTCTAAATAACTTCTTTCGATGTTTTATTTCAGTCTGATCAACATGAACAAAGATGGTTAAGGATCGACTTGGAATTTTGTGCTTGGACTCAAGAACAAAGATGGTCAACATGAACAAGGATGGTCAAGGGAAGACTTGTTCTTCCTAGAAGTATGGAGAAGACGATTTTCTTGATTGAATGGCTACTTGGATCAAGTATCTTAACACAAGTCCAATAATATGGTTTATCTCTCTTATTGGGCTACAGGTACTAGCCCGATAGGCGGCCACTTTTGGGCTACAAGTACTAGCCATGTGGGCGGCCAATTTTAGGCTACATATACAAGTCCTATGGGCGGCTATTTTTTGGGTTACACGTACTAGTTCTTTGTATGGACGTCCCTTTTATTCGGGTGCTAACTTTTTTTTTTCTGATGCTAGCCCTTTTTTTGGTGTTCCTAGAGTTTTAAAAAATCATTCTCGACTGCAAAAACGGTTGCGACATAACATTTTTCAAAGATGCTGATATTGATACCTTTATCATTGTTTTTATATTAAAGAATAAATTATAGTTAATATACACCGCGATGACGGTACTCAGTGTGATGACACTTGTACCTACTAAAATCACGAAAGCCTTAAGGAGAACGCAATGCAAATGATTTTTAAAATCTTGGGTGTTCCTTCTTAGAGTCCAGTAGAATTATATTGGTACAATATATATATATATATATATATATATATATATATATATATATATATATATATATATATATATATATATATATATATATATATATATATATATATATATATATATATATATATATATATATATTGTTATGTTCTATAATCAGAAATAGTAAGTATCGATGGTGAGTGATCCTAAACTAGTGGTGATGGTCTCTGCTACGGTGACGCGAGATGGACCTGTAAGATTAGCAATCCAACACCCAAGTCAGTTCATAATTCATGATGAGTGAAATAAAAGTAGGGATCAATATAGTGTATCTTGAGTGACATGTATGAACGCCTTTATATGTTTGGACATTTATAGTTGATTAACATTAGATTGGGCCTTGACTTTTAGGGCTTTTGCCAGCCTTGAACAGTTGTCTCAAGGCTTGTCTAGAAGTTATTAGTCAAGGATGTCTTAACAGTCCTGTTCAGCCTATGAGAAAGTTGTTTACTTTGGGTCAGAAGTAGAAACACATTGGATCAGTTGTAAAAGTAGGGGAATAATACAAATTAAATGTATTTCCATCATTGAAACATTTCACTACTCTTGTGTGACGCGTGTCTTAAGGTGACACATTATAACACGCCGTTACTTATAGTAAACTAGAGTACATTGAGTTTGCTTATGTTCTCAATAAGGAATGCAGTCGTAAATCTAATAACATTTTGGTTCAATTGATCTGGTATGTTTCTTGTCTTTGCGTGTGTGTGTGTGTGAGGATCAAATGATACCAATGTGTCTGTAAGTACGAAGTGCGCCTAAGAGGGGGAGGGGTGAATTAGGTACTTTAAAAATTTCTTGGTTTTAGTGATGATGGATATTATTTTTCTGGTTTATGGTGTTTATGAAAGTAGTAAAGTGCAGAAAAATAAAGGGACACAAGAGAGTTATCTTGGTTCCCCTCACAGTCCAAGAGTACTCCAGTCCTCCTTCAACATGAAAGAGATTTCCTTATAGTTGGAAACTTATACAAGAACTACCAAACACCAAGAACAATCCTCTTGGACCAAGAGCAGTCCTCTTGGATTTTCACTATGTCAACAATGAGAACAATCCTCTCAAGGTGACCTACTTGTTTCCAACAGTCATGGAAAAACAAGAGTACAAAAACCACTAATCTTATTTTCAACAATCCTGAAAAATAAGAAAGTGTGCAACAATATTTGAGTGAGTAAGTTTGTAGAGTAATAATCACTTTAAGTGATTTTATCAATAACTTGATATTCCCTTCCAATAACAATGATATACAATGACTCAGGACTTAGATTGCTCAAAGTTTTCTGTTATACAAGATGTGAAAATATGCAGAAAACTTTTTGAATAAAAATGAAGAAAGCTTGAGTTGAGTATTTGAAAATTTCAGAAAAAGATTGATTGGAAGAGGTTGTAAAATCATTTGAATCTTTGGATATTTATATCTTCATAATACCCTTTTGAAACAACATGATTTTCTGTACAATGATCATGAACAATTGCCAAGATTCAGTACAATCCATTATTCAAAAGGTGTGTGTGAAGAGGTATATGAAAATATACTGATTTTCAAAAATGTACAGCAAGCAATTGATTGCACCCTTGATGCAAATCGATTTGCACAGGTTCTAACAGCCAGAAATTTCAAATATTTTCAGTGAGCAATCGATTGCACCTTTGTGTAAATCGGTTGCACTTAAAAATAGAAGTTTTTTCAAACAGAGAGCAATCGATTACACATATATGCAAATCGATTGCACGGGCAAACAGAAGCAAAAAACCTGAAAACGTGAGGCAAGTTATCGATTGCTCCAACATGTAAATCGATTGCTCAGTAATAAAAATTAATTTTTTGCTTAAGAAACTTGAGAAATAGTTTGGACAAGTTTAAAAACTTCTTTTGATCATTGAGCATCTAAGACTTAAGTTCATAGTAAGAATTGTTATTATACCTTATAAAATTTGTCAAGAGCTTGAACCAAATATTTTTATCCAATGATGTTTTAGCTTGATCAACATCTTTGCCTTCTTACCATTATGGTTTGTCTTCATCAAAACAAAGTTCATTGAGAGACTTGATATTACATTCTCCCCCTTTTTTATGATGACAAACAATCTTCCTTGATGCGTTGTTATTTCTGGAAAAAAGACTTCTCCCCCTAAGATGTATAACTCCCCCTTTGTATGAGAAGCTTTGTAATCATTTGGATTTTCTCATCTTGAAGGATTCTTTGTACCTTAAAATTTTAAGACAAGGAAATACACAAGCATAAAATATAGCATCCTTCTCCCCCTTTGACATTATCAAAAAGAAGGGAAAGATGCATAAAAAATGGACAAAATACATATAATAATATTGAAAGATTAACCATAATATTCATGAAATATAACAAAACATAGTCATAGAGACATACAAGTCATAATAGAAAACTAGGACAGAATGATAAACACAATAAAAAGTAACACAAACAGACATAATTCATGGTTGGTTCATGTCGGGGTTGTTGTAGAAAAATGGTCCTTGATTTGGAAATTATTGTTGAAGTGGAGGACCGGCTTATCATGGTGGAGGGACAACTGGGTTGTTTGGATCATATGGAGGGATATGGAGATGAGAGTAAAGATAAGAAAATTGTTGATTCATATCTGTTCGAAAATCGTTGATCCGGATCGTTGTGGAGTCGTTGATAGCGTTCTATTGATTATTGATGTCGGTGTTAAGTGTAGAAAACTGTTGGGTCATGAAATTGATCACATCCTGATTGCTTGGACCAGTAGCAGCAGGTGGAGGAGGTACAACTTCACCACCTTCATCTTCTTGATCATTTCCTTCATCGCCAACAACATCTTCACCAATGTACGAAATTGTTTTGGTTTCCGGATTGTAATGGACATCCATTCTTGAATCAACATTCTTAATAGAAATCTTATGAAGATTTGCATCCATCTCAACTTTTTCAAATCCATCAAAATCAATTCCATAATGCTCCAAAATAAGAGTGATGAAATAAGCTTATGGCAGGAACTTTAATTTTGCGTCAAATCGCAGTATGTGAGTCATAATGAGACGAGCCCAATTAACACTTATTCCTCTTTTCTAGCGTACAACAGTTGCATCTCAAGATCCATAACGGTGCAGTGATTTCCAGTACGAGGAAACATGATATACACCATAAAGTAGTGAAACAGTCTATCATCGATGAAAATTTTTCCAGCACTCCATGAATCTCTTGAGGGATCAACACCTCATAGACTACGAATTCTTTTTGCATGAAATTCTCTCCTTTAATCTTCCAATACTGTAGTAGAAATTTCTCTTGTTATAGTCATTCCATTCTTTATCTTCTGGGTCATATAGGGTGCTACCGGTATGAGAAATGTTCAAGATACCGCCAAGGATTTTCGGGGTTAAAGATATTCTTGTTCCCAAAACATAAGTAATAATTTTTCCTTTATAAGTTGCCAAATTGCTAAAGAACACCCTAACCAAATCTGGGTAGTAGGATCCAAATGACGATATGATAGGTTCCAACTCATAGGATGCTAAATCATTTTGAAATGAAAAACATTCTTGGGGAAAGGAAGAGAGCACACCGTACTTTGGAGTAGAGACAATTTTCCTTTGAAAAGCCCCGGTGAACCTTTCCTCTTGTTGTTGGGTGAGAGTCTGAATAAGAGGATTTTCCACAGATGATGAAGAGCTAATTTTCTTGCCTTTCTCTTGAGTTGAAATTTTTCTCTTTTGTCTATAAGCCATGAGGAAGGGATTTTCATATTAGGGTTTGGTGGTGGTGTTTTTGACAAAACAAGTTTGAGGTTTTGAGAGGTAGGGATGTTATGAGATGTATTTGGGAAGAAGGTTATTTTATAGGATAAGATTTATGAGTGGAGAGTTATGAGTGGGTTTGAATGTATTTAATGATATTTGATTAGTCAAAAATGGAGGTGGAATTGGGAATAGGAGAGAGATAGGAATTCTGACCAACATTAAAGCATATCATAAAAGCAATTTACAGCAGGTGCAACCAATTTGCACACAGGTGCAATCGATTTGCACATAAACTGAAACAATAGAAAACTGAAACAAACAGCGTGCAATCGATTTGCACTATGGTGCAATCAATTTGCACTGAAACATAATGGTCAAAAAATAGAAACATACAATTGTAGTGGTAGAAATGTTTAAGACTAAGCCATTGGATTGGCTAGACTTATACAGATCAAAATAAAAATCGTCACCGCACTTTATTGTTTCCAAAGGAATGGGAAAAGAGCGAGTAACCCAAAAAGATGGAGAAAGATTCAAGGTAAGAGGGTTGGTTATGCAAAGGGAATGTATTAGCACCCTAAACATCTACGGTACTCCGCATGAACCTCTTTGTAAAATCTGTATATTTTAACTATAAAATGTTGTATAAAAATGGATAGTCGAGGTGAGAAAAGAAATATATTTTTATGATTTTTGCACCCGCCGCAGTTGCGAACATTTACCACCTACGTACCATCTTAGAAGGATAGGAACTGTTAAATGGTAATTTTTTTCTCTTATTAATCCTTATGAAGATGATATGATAAAACTAAATAAATACTTGATTTTGCTTACCGCTTCAGCATGTAACACCAAGAGTTTCATCACAGGTGTTTATCACATATGTTTCTTAATGTTGCAGTCAAATATACGTTGTAATATTTATGCATGTTATTTTGCTTATATTTGGATGTTGTGTCTCGTTTCACTTAATGTAATATTTTAATCATATTTTTAATGCAAATGTGTAATAGTCTAACAATAAAATAGTATTTTGCTAATACTGACAGAAATAAATCTATAAAATATTAAATGAAATAGAATGCAAAATATAATATTTTTCTATAACTAATATTAAATAGTAATATCACGATGTTATGTTTACATACTATAATAAAATGGTTAAATTAATATGTCATTTGAATCACAATTTATTTCTCTATGCATTACTCAACTCAATTATTTTTCTTTCATATAAATAAAATATTTAATTATTTTTATTTTCATTATAACTACAACAATTTTTTAATAAATAGGATTAAGTACAACTAAAGTTAATAAAGAAATATTATATTAATATATTTATAATGTTGAGTCACATTTAAAATTATGCAGGTTATAAACAAAAGAGACTTGAGCATATCATCAAGTTGAAACATCACTTCTATGTGGCATCAAATGAAAGATATGTAGTACAAAGGTGAGCAACCATCAATTATAGAACTTAAAAGGATTTAAAATTATTTTGAAGACACACTTAAAACACAAACTTTTACATTTCAGCAGTAAATAAAATGGTAGAACACTAGTAATCATATTGTAAGAACAAGATTTAGATATGTGTTTAATCTCTGAGTTTTGATGATAACAAGTATCTATTTTATTAAGAACAATTTTAGTTCTAATAGTTTTATTGAGTGTGTAGATATATCATTAAAATTCTGGATAATCTTAATCAAGATATCATCAGAATCACTTTATCACTCAGAAGAAGAACCATTGAGTTTTGTTTCTAATGTAACATCAGTAGTTCTATGGAATGTTGAATGTTTGACAAGAAAAGAATCTCAATGGATTTCCAAGAAGAAAGAGTTTCTGACAAGTTGTTGCTTCAAGATCAGAAATCAAAACTGCACAAGAAACAAGCTTCCAATATAGAAGATCAGAAGTCAAAATTCATTCATTAGAAGAGTTGCAGCTTAGATTCTAAAAACGAAGTCGAGATTCTAAATACATAAGGAGAAGCATTCTACTCCAAGATCAGAAGTCAAGATTTTCTCATCAGAAAGAGTTGTTGATCATATTTCTAAAGACAAAAGTCAAGATTCTGAAGACTCTGAGAGTTCATGGAATACGCGCCTTCATTCAACATCAGTAGTATTCCATCAGAAGAAATGATCAAAGAAAGAAAGATCTTGTGGACTCATTTCTAATCAACATCTCAAAGTCTATCAGAAGACAAGATCAAAGGATGATATCTTCTCAAGGCAATCTACTCAACAGACGTAATATTTGTCAGAAGATAAATATCATCAAAAAAAAACCACTGCACTTAACAGAAGAAATATTGTGAAAATTTATAAAAGAAACATCAACAGTTCTAAGGAATGCTGAATGTTCATAAGTAAGGGAATCAAGTATGTTCTCAGGAAAGCACCAAACTCAGATATCAGAGAAAAAGAATTCATGATCAGAAATCAAGATGTAGCTGACATAAATTGTTGCTTCCGGCTCAATCCAAAGATTAGAATTCAAGAGATCAGAAAGAAAAGAATTCATTAAAATGAGATGTACTGATATAAGTTATTGCTTCAGAAATTAGACATCAGATATGCAGCTCAGAAAATCTGATTATCAAAAATCAAGACAAGGTAGGTCAGAAGAGATTTCACTTAAATATGTTCATCATATAAGCTATTGCTTGAATATATGAAGACAATGTTCAAATATCTGAAAGACTGTGACTATACAACAAAGAATAATCTTCTGGATCATTATCACTCCTCAATCGGAATCAATCTAGCAAGAAGAAAAGAATCAAAGCTCAAGAATTCAAAGACTTGAGAATCAGATAGGTTGTTGTCATAATATCTGATTTCAAGGTCTATCATCAGTAAAGCTTTTTATATCTTCATCAGAAAAGCTTTCACGTACAACCACAAGACTTATTTCTCAGATAGGTTGCTAACGATCATTATGAAAACAAGAATCCACAATTGAAAGTATCTGAAATGAAACATCTTCTCAACATAATCTTCATCTCTCAGATCAGAAAATAAATAAGCCTTCAAGAGTAGTTCTATATCAGAAGAAAAGCTTTGTGTTTCTGATAGGCTGATGCCCATAACTCTGAACACAAGATTTGGTTTTGACCACTCTAGTGTTCATGTGCTACAACAACAAAGTAGTTTCTGAACTACTCATCAGTTAGTCATCAGAAGAACGAAGATAAGTGATTGATCTCTTCCAAGCTTAATACTTCAGAATCAGAAGTACATCATCAGAAGATAAATATCAAGAAACTTAGTCAAGAAGAAAATAGTACAATGATAGTATTATTCAAAGAAGTTGTTCACCCACTGACATACGTTATCTACTGCAAGCAGTAGGTATATGAAAGTGACATTTCGTACTGTTCCAAACCTCTCTTGAATATATCCATTGGGAATCAATTGTTGGAAAGGTAAAAGACTTTTTTATCTTTACAACGACACTTTTATTTGAAGCCTGTAAAAAGTGAAATATGAAATGAAGAAAAGTTGTTGGAAATCCATGGATGCAGATGTTATTGGAGTTGTTACGCTGAACATGCTGAAGCTAACCAAATAAGATGAAATGAAAAAGCAAGGAGTTGTTGCTCATATCTTACTTAATGAAGAAAGAAGATGAATATGAAGAATACTACAAGATGTTATTCAAACTATCAATTATATACATCTTGGGAGATATATGAAGAAGAAAGGAGTTGTTGCTCATAGTTTGCTCAACAAAGAAGATGAAGACAAGAAGACTACAAGATGTTGCACTTAACTTAGATTATATTCATCTTTGTATAAATATGCAAAACACAAGAGTTGTTGCTCAGATTATGTTATTTCTTAAGATCTTTATGTAAATTATTTTTATACAAGAGTTGTTGCTCAGAATTGTGTCAAACAATATGTATTTAAATTAGAAGTAATTTGCTTGATAAGAAGCACTCATGTAATCTATAAAAAACAATTCTGTTTAGAATTGGTTGGTTCCTTAAGTGATCGAGTGAAGATCAAAAGACTTGAGAAGACATTGGTTGCGGTGATCATAGATGAAACCCTATTCTAAGGGGCCAGTTTGATCAGAAACCTTATGGGGTCAATGATCGCTATATAGCTTAGGGGGGCAGGAAGTTCATAATTCTTAAGAGATCACTGGTTGAGGCTCATTGTGATAAATCCCTCATAGAAATATCAAGTTCATCTGATTTCTGATAGGGGCAATGATCGTTATATCTCATGGAGATAATTGGATGTGTCATTGTGATGTTCTTTGAGTGACTAGTGTTAGTCGGAAGACTCAAGAAGACAATGGTTGTGGGTCATTGTGAAATCTTGTTAAGAAAGACCAAGTATGTCAGATTTCTTAAGGGGTCAATGGTTGTTGATCATTGTTTTATTGTTAGTCAACAGTGGGTAGCCCGTGCATCTGTAATCAGTTTGGCTATAGTAGATTAAGTCCTTGTTGAAGGCAAAATCACTTGAGGAGGATGGGCAGAAGTAGCCTAGTTAACGGTGAACCTGGATAACTGAATGTGTCTCTTTACATTTATTGTATTATATATTCTTTCATAGTTCAATCAAATAATTTCTAAAGGGGAATACTTTCTTAAAAGCCAATTCACCCCCCCCCCCCCCCCTTTCTTGTTTTTTTATCTACCTTAAATTGTGATCAGAGCCCGACTCGGTTATTGATTTTTGAATAAAACACTTAACTGTATAGAGATATACAGCAAGAGAAAAACTATGAATGTTATAGATTAAAATGAAACAAAGATGGAACTTTTCAAACATTCGAGTTTATCTAAAAAGGCAGGTCTTAAAGGTAACTCATAAACATCAAAGACAAGATGCATCTGAAGATATTCTGTCAACTATCAACTAAGCATATCATAAGAAGAAATTATCAAAGGTTTGTAGAAGAATAAGAAGATCAGAAAACCCATAATCAGAAGATGTGTTCACTCATCAGAAAAGATACTCAAGAGGATTTCTAAAGAAAGCTAGTTTGATCATCTTAAGGGAAACCAAGTCATCTGCTCATCCAACTAAAATTCTGAAAAAGGACAAAATAGGCTACTCACTAAAGTATCAGCAGATCTCTGTAAGTAACATCTCTACTTTCCACTTTAGTATCTTCTTATCATCTCTGAAAAATAAACTCCTTATATCATGAACAAAGTGCTCATCTTGCCATGAATAAAAAGAACACATCTCATATTTGATTAACCTAAAAATGAAGAATAAATATATGAAGATTACTTAAGATGTCAAAAGGATCACATATAGTAGTAATTTTTTAGTAAAAAATATCTCATTAGAAATAACTTTTGGAAAGCACGTTATAACCTATTTATGTCTGAAGCTTCTTATGTGTCATAATATCATCTTCTTGGAATCTCTCTCTCTCTCTCTCTCTCTCTCTCTCTCTCTCTCTCTCTCTCTCTCTCTCTCTCTCTCTCTCTATATATATATATATATATATATATATATATATATATATATATATATATATATATATATATATATATATATATATATATATATATATATATATATATATATATATATATATATATATATATATATATATATATATATATATATATATATATATATATATATATATATATATATATATATATATATATATATTTGTTTATCATTCATTGTTATGTCGTTTTAAGTCATTGCATCAAATATTTTCTCACTCTATATATGTTTCCTCTTCCTTATTTAAGTCTTCCTGTATGTCTTCATCTTCCTCATATATTTTCTCTATCTTTCGTTTTAACCTTATATCACCTTGACAAAATGACCTCAAAAATATTTCACGACAATGAAGAACTCCTTGAAGTTCTCTGTGAACTCTGCCCAAATGTTCATCGACTAAGCATTGACGAGCTCAATTCATCTCAGAGCATCGCTATTCAAGGATGGTCTAGGTACTTTGAATTGTTGCATGGTCCTATTTAAGAAAATCTAGTCAAAGAATTTTGGAAGTATGCTTCTGCGAAATTTGATGGTTCCTCTGTCTCCTCTATTGTTTTTGGAGACACTATCACCAACACTCCTGCAACCATTGTTGCTGCAATTGGTTGTACTCCAACTGGAACTACAATTGAAGTTCATAGGTTTAATGACTCATTGATTAAAAACCCCAATACTATTTTCGACATGTCCATCAAATATGAACCAACCAATCCCAAAAATCTTCTACCCATTGCTAAAGTGTGGCTTTAGCTTGTGCTATCTAATTTCCGTCCAAGAGGTATCAACATTAATTCTCTGACTCATGATGATAGACTTCTTGTCTATCTTCTTATGAATCATGAAAAAGTAGATTTACCTCAAACCATCTTAGATACTCAATCGTTATGTCTAGAAATGATCACCATTCCTTCATCCCATTTGGAAGGGTTCTCTCTGCACTCTCTTTTTTAAGGTCGAGATAATTAGGGATATTCGCTTTAGTGGATCTGAGAACGCACTTGAGGAGAAAATATGTGAAGCTTTTAGGGTTTAACTAAGTTGGTGTCTAAGTTTGTTAATATTGTCTTTTCTGTTTCGTATCTTGTCTTCAATTGAATGTTGTCTATTTATACTTTCCTTCTTATTAATAAAAATTATGTTTTCTCTATCTGTTAATTTATTTCAATGCATGTTTACTAAATATAAATCTCATTTCACACTAAGATTAGATATTAGCAAAATTTTATTGGCTCTTATTTAAGGTATACCTGAGATATCTTTAATCAATAAGAAATCTTGATAAGCACGAAATACCTATTTCCATGTTTGTTTTGTCTTCCCGTATTTACTATTCATAAAGTATCTTAAAAGTTGTATTTGTCCTTCTCTTTTATCAGTCATTTATTATTACGTCTCCCTAATCTGATTACCTTACGTAAGGAAATCATTTCTCTTGTTATTCATGTTTTCTCTTTTCCTATTTATACCCTTGTTATTTTTATCTTTCATTTATCTCACATCATAACCCAATAAAATACTTTATCAAAATGTCTCTCACCTTAACCCCGAGACCTTTTATGGTAATGATGATCTCTTAGAAGTCATCAAAGAAAAACAACCAAAGTGACCAGGTGTTGGACATGATTTCCACATTGGTATTCACTTTCAGGATTGGAATGATTACACCTTTATGCTACGAGGACCCATGTATCCAAACATTGTAGAAGCCTTCTGGATAAATGCTTCTGTCAACCTTGATGTTTTGACTATCTCATATGTTATCTATGGTTTCTCAATATCCTTTATTGTGGCTAACATAGTTGAAGCCATTGAATGTCCTCAGAGTGGCATCACCACAAGTCATGAGTCCATTAGATGCACTCGTGATGCTAAAATGG
The DNA here is from genome assembly GCA_948472305.1 of Vicia faba. NCBI lineage: Eukaryota > Viridiplantae > Streptophyta > Magnoliopsida > Fabales > Fabaceae > Vicia > Vicia faba. The sequence goes on from OX451735.1 coordinate 359,877,105, forward strand.
CTTCTCTCTTTAATCCTCACTCTATTTTTCAACCCACAAACCCAGAAAATTTGCTTCCTAAAGCAAATGGATGGTTTCAGTTCATCTTGTCAAAACTTCGTCCTCGAGGTGTCAGCAAAGACTTTCTATATCATGATGATAAGCTCATGATTATGTGCCGAATTAATTGTGCCCCGTTAAATCTTTCTCAAGTCATTTTTAACTATCTTAAAGAGTCTATCATCATCTTGAGAGACATGAAAAAATCCTTCATTCCCTATGGAAGAGTTCTTTCAGAAGTTCTCTTCAAGGCGGAGATTGTGGATATTGTTCGTAGGGTTCGTGCTGGTATGGATGTTGCTTTGAAGCATGTTGATTATGTATTCATTGACTAAAAGTGGTTCAAATAAGTAATATCATGTTATGATTGTCCGATGTAATGTGTGTTGTCCTGTTAAATGTTATTTTCTTTTTATGTATTTTATTCTGATCAATATGATTTGTTTGTATCCTCTGTGTTTCTGATGAAATCAAGTTTCTTATTTTGAATTCTGTTGAAATTTGCTTTATTTATTATTATGTTTCATAAATCAATTATGCAAATCCTACTTTTATATATTTTTGATTATGACAAAAAGGGGGAGAAAGAGTAAGTATTTTGACTAGATACTTATTCTCTAACCCTATGTTATACATGACATTCTAACTTGTTACAATTGATTAAATCACTTAGAATGTCCATTACTGCTATAAGAGCATTGTGAATGAAACAATGCATTTACTCTGATAAATCAAGTTCTGATAAAGAACAACCATTATTTCTAATGTTCTGAGAAAGCATAGATAATCTGATAAGCTTAAAGGTTAAATCAATGATGTTGATCAAATTCAGAAAGGATAACAATGTTCATAAGCTCTGAAAGATCATAAGTTTATGATTTAGGGGGAGACTGTTTATCCCAGGGGGAGTTTTCTAAACTCTTAATTTACTTTTTTATGATTTAACCCTGTAAAATTGTTTCATCAAAATACATTATTTTGTCATCATCAAAAAGGAGGGAATTGTAAGAACAAGATTTGGATCTGTGTTTAATCTCTGAGTTTTGATGATAACAAACATATATTTTATGAAGAAAATTTTTAGTTCTAATGGTTTCATTGAGAGTGCAAATACATTATTAGAATTTTGGACAGTCTTAATCAAGATATCATCAGAAGCACTTTATCACTTAGAAGAAGAACCATTAAGTTTTGTTTCTATTGTAACTTCAGTAGTTCTATGGAATGTTGAATGTTCGACAAGAAAAGAAACTCAATGAGTTTCCAAGAAGAAAGAGTTTCTGATAAGTTGTTGCTTCAAGATCAGAAATCAAAATTGCACAAGAAACAAGCTTCCAACACAGAAGATCAGAAGTCGAGATTCGTTCATGAGAAGAGTTGCAGCTTAGATTCTAAAGAAGAAGTCAAGATTCTGAACACATAAGGAGAAAGATTCTACTCCAAGATCAGAAGTCAAGATTTTCTCATCAGAAGAGTTGTTGCTCATATTTCTGAAGACAAAAGCAAGATTCTGAAGGCTCGGAGAGTTCATGAAATATGAACCTTCATTCAACATCAGAAGTTATCCATCAGAAGAAAGGATCAAAGAAAGAAAGATATTGTGGACTCATTTCTAATCAACATCTCAAAGTCCACCAAAAGAAAAAATCAAAGGATGATATCTTCTCAAGCCAATCTACTCAACAGAAGTAATATTTGTCAGAACATTAATATCATAATAAAGACCACTGCACTTAATAGAAGAAATATAGTGAGCATTTCTAAAAGAAGCATTAATACTTATAAGGAATGATGAATGTTCATAAGAAAGGGAATCAAGTATTTTCTCAGGAAAGCGCCAAACTCATATATCATAGAAAAAGAATTCATGATCAGAAATCAAGATGTAGCTGACATAAGTTATTGCTTCTAGCTCATTCTAAAGATCAGAATTCAAGAGATCAAAAAGAAAATAATTCAACGTCAAAATCAGATGTACTGATATAAGTTGTTGCTTCAGAAATCAGACATCAGATATGCAACTCAGAAAAAGCTAATTATCAAACCTCAAGACAAGGTAGGTCTGAAAAGCTTTCACTCAAAGAAGTTTTTCATCAAATAAGCTATTGCTTGAATATCTGAAGACAATGTTCAAATATCTGAAAGACTATGACTCTACAACAAAGAAGAATATTCTAGATCATTATCACTTCTCAATCAGAATCAACCCAGCAAGAAGAAAAGAATCAAAGCTCAAGAATTCAAAGATTTGAGAATCAGATAGGTTGTTGTCAAAATATCTAATTTCAAGGTCTATCATCAGAAAACTTTTGATATCTTCATCGGAAAAGCTTTCACGTACAACCACAAGACTTGTTTCTCAGATAGGCTACTGTGAATCATTCTGAAAACAAGAATCCACTATTGAAAGTATCTGAGATGAAACATCTTCTCAACACAATCTTCATCTCTCAGATCAGAAAAGAAATATGCCTTCAAGAGTAGTTCTAGATCAGAAGAAAAGCTTTGTGTTTCAGATAGACTATTGCCCATAACTCTGAAGACAAGATTTGGTTCTGACCACTTTGGCGTTCCTGCACTACAACAACAAAGTAGTTTATAAACTACTCATCAATTAGTCATTAGAAGAACGAAGACAAGTGATTGATCTCTTCCAAGCTTAATACTTAAGAATCAGAAGTGCATCATCAAAAGATAAAGATTAAAAAACTTAGTCAAGAAGAAAATAGTACAATGATAATACTATTCAAAGAAGTTATTATACCACTGGTGTACATTATCTACTGCAAGCAGCATGTATAGGAAAGTGATGTTTCGTACTGTTCCAAACCTCTCTTGAATATATTTGTTGGGAATCAACCGTTGGAAGGAGAAAAGACTTATCTATCCTTAAAACGGATCTTTTTTTAAAGGCTATAAAAAGATAAATATGAAATGAAGAAAAGTTGTTGGAAAGTCATGGATGCAGACGTTGTTGGAGTTGTCACGTTGAACATGCTGAAGCTAACCAAATAAGATGAAATGAAAAAGCAGTGAGATGTTGTTCATATCTTGCCTAATGAATAAAGAAGATGAAGATGAAGGATTCTATAAGATATTATTCAAACTATCAGTCATATATATCTTGGAAGAATTATGAAGAAGCAAGGAGTTGTTGCTCATAGCTTGCTCAACAAAGAAGATGAAGACAAGAAGACTACAAGATGTTGCACTTAACTTAGATTATATTCATCTTTGTAGAAATATGTAAAACACAAGAGTTGTTGCTCAGACTGTGTTATTTCTTAAGATCTTCATGTAAATTTTTTGTACACAAGAGTTGTTACTCAGGATTGTGTCAAACAATATGTACTTAAATTAGGAGTAATCTGCTTGATAAGAAGCACACATGTAATCTTCAGAAAAACAATCATGTTTAGAATTGGTTGGTTCCTCAAGTGATCGAGTGAAGATCAGAAGACTTGAGAAGACGTTGGATGCAGTCATCGTAGATGAAATCCTATTCTAAGGGACCAGTTTGGTCAGAAACCTTATAGGGTCAATGATCGTTATATTTCTTAGGGGACCAGGAATGTCAGAATTCTTAAGAGGTCATTGGCTGAGGGTCATTATGAGAAATCCCTCATAGAAAGATCAAGTTGACCAGATTTATGATAGGGTCAATGATCGTTATATCTCGTGGAGATCATTGAACGTATCATTGTGTTGTTCCTTAAGTGACTAGTGTTAGTCATAAGACTCAAGATGACAATGGTTGTGGTTCATTGTGAAATTCTGTTAAGAAAGATCAGGTAGGTCATATTTCTTAAGGGGTCAATGGTTGTTGATCATTGTTTGATTGTTAGTCACCAGCGGGTAGCTCATGCATTTGTAATCATTTTGGCTATAGTAGATTAAGTCCTTGTTGAAGGAAAAATCACTTGAGGATGATGGACAAAGTAACCTAATTAACGGTGAACCTGGATAACCGAATGTGCCTTTTATATTTATGGCATTCTATATTCTTTCATAGTTCAATCAAATAATTTATAAAGGGGAATACTTTCTTAAAACCCAATTCACCCCCCCCCCCCCATTTCTTGTGTTTTTATCTACCTTCAATTACTATTAGAGTCTGGCTCTGTTATTGATTTTTGAATCAAACATTTAACTGTATAGAGAGATCCAAGAGAAAAACTATGAATGTTATAGATTAAAATGAAAGAAAGATGGAACTTTTCAAACATTCGGGTTTATCTAAAAGGCAGGTCCTGAAGATAACTCCTAAATATCAAAGACAAGATGCATCTGAAGATATTTTATCAACTTTTGTAGAAGAATAAGAAGATCAGAAAACCCATAATCAGAAGATGTGTTCACTCATCAGAAAAGATACTCAAGAGGATTTCTAAATAAAGTCAGTTTGATCATCTAAAGGGAAACCAAGTCACATGCTCATCCAACTGAAATTCTGAAAAAGGACAAAACAGGCTACTCACGAAAGTATCATCAGATATTTGTAAGTAACATCTCTACTTTTCACTCTAGTATCTTCTTATCATCTCTGAAAAATAAACTCCTTATATTATGAAGAACACATCTCATATTTGATTACCCTAAAAATGAAGAATAAATTTATGAAGATTACTTAAGATATCAAAAGGATCACATATAGTAGTAATTTTTTAGGAAAAATATCTCATTCGAAATATTTTTTGGAAAGCACTCTATAACCTATTTATGTCTGCAGTTGCTTATGTGTCCTATCATCTTCTTGTAAATATTTGTTTATCATTCATTGTTATGTCGTTTCAAGTCCTTGCTTCAAATATTTTCTCACTCTATATATGTTTCCTCTTCCCTATTTAAGTCTTCATGTATGTCTTCATCTTCCTCATATATTTTCTCTATATTTCGTTATAACCTTATATCACCTTGACAAAATGACCTCAAAAATATTTCATGGCAATGAAGAACTCCTTGAAGTTCTCTGTGAACTCCGCCCAAATATTCCTCGACTAAGCGTTGATGAGCTCAATTTATCTCAAAGCATTGCTATTCAAGGATGGTCTAGGTACTTTGAATTGTTGCATGGTCCTATTTACGCAAAGCTAGTCAAAGAATTTTGGAAGTATGTTTCTACGAAATTTGATGGTTCCTTTGTCTCCTCTATTGTTTTTGGCAACACTATCACCAACACTCCTGCAACCATTGTTGTTGCAATTGGTTGTACTCCAACTGGAACTACAGTTGAAGTTCATAGGTTCAATTGCTCATTGATTAAAAATCCCAATACCATTTTCGACATGTCCATCATATATGAACCAACCAATCCCAGAAATCTTCTACCCATTGCTAAAGTCTGGCTTCAGCTTGTGCTATCTAATTTCCGTCCAAGAGGTATCAACATAAATTTTGACTCATGATGATAGACTTCTTGTCTATCTTCTTATGAATCATGAAAAAGTAGATTTACCTCAAACCATCTTAGATACTCAATCGTTATGTCTAGAAATGATCACAATTCCTTCATCTCATTTGGAAGGGTTCTCTATGCACTCTTTTTTAAGGTCGGGATAATAAGGGACATTCGTTTTAATGGACCCGGGGACGCACTTGAGGAGAAAATATGTGAAGTTTTTAGGGTTTAACTAAGTTGGTGTCTAAGTTTGTTGATATTGTCTTGTCAGTTTCGTATCTTGTCTTCAATTGAATGTTGTGTATTTGTATTTTCCTTCTTATGAACAAAAATTATGTTTTCTCTATCTGTTAATTTATTTCAATGCATGTTGCCTAAATATAAATCACATTTCACACTAAGATTAGATATCAGCAAAATTTTATTGGCTCTTATTCAAGGTATACCTGAGACACCTTTAATCAATAAAAAATCTTGATAAGCACGAAATACCTATTTCTATGTTTGTTTTGTCTTCCCGTATTTACTATTCATAAAGTATCTTGGAAGTTGTATTTGTCCTTCTCTTTTATCAATCATTTATTGTTGTGTCTCCCTAGTCTGATTACCTTACGTAAGGAAATCATTTCTCCTATTGTTCACATTTTCTCTTTTCCTATTTATACCCTTATTAATTTTACCTTCCATTCATCTCGCATCATAACCCAATAAAATCCTTTATCAAAATGTCTCTCACCTTAATCCCAAGACCTTTTATGGTAATGATGATCTCTTAGAAGTCATCAAAGAAAAACAACCAAAGTGTCCAGGTGTTGGACATGATTTCTACATTGGTATTCACTTTCAGGATTGGAACGATTACACTTTTATGCTACGAGGATCCATCTATCCAAACATTGTAGAAGCCTTCTGGATAAATGCTTTTGTCAGCCTTGATGTTCTCACTATCTCATATGTTATCTTTGGTTTCCCAATATCCTTTACTGTGGCTAACATAGATAAAGCCATTAAATGTCCTCGGAAGGACATCACCACAAGTCATGAGTCCATTAGATACACTCTTGATGCTAAAATATCTTCTCTCTTTAATCCTCACTCTATTTTTCAACCCACAAACCCTGAAAAACTGCTTCTTGTAGAAAATGGCTGGTTTCAGTTCATCTTGTCAAAGCTTCGTACTCGAGGTGTCAGCAAAGACTTTATATATCATGATGATAAGCTCATGATTATGTGCCTAATTAATTGCACTCAGTTAAATATGCCTCAAGTCATTTTTAACTATCTTAAAGAGTCCATCATCATCTTGAAAGACGTGAACAAATCCTTCATTCCCTACGAAAGAGTTTTATCATAAGTTCTCTTTAAGGCGAAGATTGTGGATATTGTTCGTAGGGTTTGTGTTGGTTCTGATATTGCTTTGAAGCATGTTGATTATGTATTCTTTGATGAAAAATGGTTCAAATAAGTAATGTCCTATTATGATTGTCTGATGTAATGTGTGTTGTCTTGTTAAATGTTATTTTCTTTTTATGTATTTTATTCTGATTAGTGTGATTTGTTTGTATCCTTTATGTTTCTGAAGAAATCAAGTTTCTTATTTTGAATTTTGTTGAAATTTGTTTTATTTATTATGTTTCATAAATCAATTCTGCAAATCCTACTTTTATATATTTTTGATTATGACAAAAAGGGGAGAAAGAGTAATGATTTTGACTAGATACTTATTCTCTAACCTTGTGTTATACATGACATTTTAACTTGTTACAATTGATTAAATCACTTAGAATGTGCATTACTGCTATAAGAGCATTGTGAATGAAACATTGCATTTACTTTGATAAATCAAGTTCTGATAAAGAACAACCATTGTTTCTAATGTTCTGAGAAAGCATAGATAATCTGATAAAGCTTAAAGGTTAAATTAATGATGTTGATCAGATTCAGAAACGATAACAATGCTCCTAAACTCTGAAAGATCATAAGTTTATGATTTGGGGGGGAGACTGTTTATTCCAGGGGAGCTTTCTAAACTCTTAATTTGTTTTTTTATGATTTAACCCTGTAAAATTGTTACATCAAAATACACGATTTTGTCATCGTCAAAAAGGAGGGGATTGTAAGAATGAGATTTGGATTTATGTTTAATCTTTGAGTTTTGATGATAACAAGCATATATTTTATGAAGAACAATTTTAGTTCTAATGGTTTCATTGAGTGTGCAGATACATTATTAGAATTCTGGATAGTCTTAATCAAGATATCATCAGAATCACTTTATCACTCAGAAGAAGAACCATTGAGTTTTGTTGTTAATGTAACTTCAGTAGTTCTATGGAATGTTGAATGTCGACAAGAAAAGAAACTCAATGAGTTTCCAAGAAGAAAGAGTTTCTGATAAGTTGTTGCTTCAAGATCAGAAATCAAAACTGCACAAGAAATAAGCTTTCAATGCAGAAGATCAAAAGTCAAGATTCGTTCATCAGAAGAGTTGTTGCTTAGATTCTAAAAAAGTCGAGATTCTAAACACATAGGGATAAAGATTCTACTCCAAGATCAAAAGTCAAGATTCGCTCATCAGAAGAGTTGTTGCTCATATTTCTGAAGACAAAAGTCAAGATTCTGAAGACTCTGAGAGTTTGTGAAATATGCACCTTCATTCAACATCCGAAGTATTTCATCAGAAGAAAGGATCGAAGAAAGAAAGATCTTGTGGACTCGTTTCTAATCAACATCTCAAAGTCCAACAGAAGACAAGATCAAAGGATGATATCTTCTCAAGCCAACTTACTCAACAGAAGTAATATTCATCAGAAGATAAATATCATCAGAAAGACCACTGCACTTAACAGAAGAAATATTGTGACCATTTTTAAAAGAAACATTAGCAGTTCTAAGGAATGTTGAAACCGCTTCAGTAACGCAACCTTAAAGTCCGGCCAAGTAGGATTTGGAGAAGCAAATTCCCACCATTGATACCATGAAAGTGCCTTTGCAACCATGGCAGCCTCCATTTTTTCTTCTTCCAAAACGCCTTTCAACTCGAAATATCGCTCAACTCTATTGACCCATCCATATGCATCCTCGCCGTCGAAAACAGGGATGGACAGTTTCCTCCACCTTTCTTCTGGCGCTCAATTATCATAGGGGTTTCCAGTGGTGAAGCCTCGCTCGTAATTCGACGAAGTGGAACCGTTGCGGTTGGAAGACGCAAGTGTGAGGCTACAAACTGTCTCTTCCAATTCATGAATGCGCCGCTGGGAAATCGCTTTCTCGGCTTCCATGCTCTGTTGCAATTCCTGAAAATCTGGACGAGATGCCATTAAATCGCTGTAAGCCTTCTCGAGAAATTATAATCTTGCCTCCATCTATAATCTTGTAAGTACCGTGCACTGGATCGGTGCTACTGATACCAATGATAGGATCTGATAGAAATGGTAACTGCTACAACAGTTAGAGTAGAAATGTCTTATTGCAATAGAAACAATTACACAGACACAGCAGTATGGTAACTGTCAATTACAAAGAAATAACTGACAATAATAACCAACCTCTAGAAATTATAGAACCTAGTCTCTCCCTTGACCAATAGCTTTTCAACTATTATCGTACTATAAGCATTTTCGAGAATCGACCTTTAAACTATGCCAAAAACCCCACAATTAACAACAATCCGATGATCACTAATTGTCCTCCTTATTTTATTTAAAACATACTGAATAACATAAATTTGGGCCTAATTCCTTGGGCTTTTGGTTTTACGCCTGGTATAGACAAACTTGATAGGAGGCCTACTAACATAATTTTCTTCATTGATTTTTCAATCGACATTTGTAACTCTGCACTTTTCCCTTTAGAATACTTTTTAATACTATAAAGGATTAAAATATGCAAACAAAACAGTTGATATTCAATAGAAAATAAACTCTTTGGTCAACAAAGTAGTCTTTCTATTTGCATGGTATCGCAAGGAAAATGAAATTTCAGCAATAAGCCGCCATTCTTTTGGCAACAAAGAGTTTTTTACAAACATTGACAAAAATGTAGTATCTCCCATGTTGATATTTCTACCAATTACTGGACTTCATATTCCTCAAGGGACGCCAATAATGTAATAGTAAAAATACCTAGAATCCTTGACTGGAGAAATAGAACATTAAATTATCTTTGTCAGATCTGAAGAGCGGGTCCATTAAATCCAGCAAAACATAACTTTAGAGATTCTACTAGTTTGCTCAGCAGAAATACTTTGGTTTTGGGAGACACAAGATATGGGTGGGAACAAAATTGCTTTCTGCAACCAACAGATGATCAGGCACAACAGCAGGGATGAGATCAAAGTCAAACCTTTGTTATGCCTAATAGTAATAACACTTTGGAACAAATGTCTTAACAGGAACAAGTATATCATTTAAACCACCTTTAACCCATTCATGAACCCTGTTCTTGGCACAATGCGTCTAACCCCAGCAAGTTGGAATTAAATGTCCCTGCCCACCAATATATATATATATATATATATATATGAAGACAAAATTCCTAATTGCATAACATAAGTAGAAAATAACATAGTTATCAACAGTTTGAGCTAATACCGCCAAGAAGACCACAAGTCAAAGTAAAAAACACATTTATATAGAAATCTGTTGAGCAAGGTAAGGTAAGAATACAAGTATTTGAAACTGTAAACTTTGCTTGATATTAAAAAACAGAAAGACGGGATGCATAAATAGCCTTACAAAAAAAACTGAACTTCCTATTTTTCAGCACACTATGCTAAAGAATAGGTCTTAACCTAGATACTCCTTTTGAATAGGAGTTTTATTAACTCTTCTGCTGCTTGGACTCCCAGGTGCTTCCGAAATTTCTCAAATTGGTCCAACTTCAATGGCTTGGTCATGATATCCGCAAGTTGATCATTTGTTCCACAAAACTTTATATCCACAGCTCCATCCTTAGTTAGATTTCTCAGAAAATGAAATCTCACATCGATGTGTTTACTTCTTCCATGAAAAACGGGATTCTTGGCAAGCTTAATGGTAGAAGAATTATCACAAAACATTGTAACACAGTCAGATTGAGTACCTTTAACTTGTTTTAGGATGTGTTGCATCCAAATACATTGGCAAGCACAGAACGCAGCAGCTACGTACTCCGCCTCAGTCGTAGAAAGAGTAACTACTGGCTGCTTCTTGGATGCCCATGCAACAACTCCACCGCTTAACATGAATACATAGCCTGAAGTACTCTTCCTGTCATCTATATCACCAGCATAATCGCTGTCTGTGTAAGCTACTAACTCGTCTTTGCATCCTTTTCCGTAGAAGATGCCGAGATCAATTGTTGACTTGATGTACCTTAAAATTCTTTTGGCTGCAAGCATGTGTACTTCCTTTGGATTGGACATGAATCGGCTAATAAGACATACAGAATACATTAAGTCGGGCCTGGTTGCTGTCATATACATCAAACTTCCCACTATCTGCTTGAAAAGAGTTCCATCAACTTGCTTCCCTTCCTCCCTTTTTGACAACTTAATACTTCCAGGGACTATTGGATTCTTTACTCCATTACAGCTTCCCATGCCGAATCTCTCGAGAACTTCTCCTGCATACTTCTTTTGGCTTATGTGTGTTCCTCTCGCATTTTGACGCACTTCAACTCCCAAAAAGTACTTCATTTCGCCTAAATCAGTCATCTCAAATTCTCTTTTCATAGAATTTTTTAAACTTTGCATCATGTTCAGATCATTACTAGTAAAAATAAGATCATCAACATAAAGACTTACAATCAATATTTTATCTTCCTCCTTTTTTATGAAAAGGGTGTGTTCATAGCAGCTCCCTTCGAAACCTTCATTTACAAAGTAACTTTCGATCCTACTGAACCATGCTCTTGGAGCCTGCTTCAACCCGTAAAGTGCTCTTTTCAGCTTGTAGACTTTGCTCTCCTCTCCTTTTACTTCATATCCCTGCGGTTGTGATACATATACATTCTCGTGCAGCTCTCCGTGCAAAAATGCACTTTTGACATCCAATTGATAGAGTTTCCAGCCATTTCTTGCTGCTAGAGCTATCACCATTCGGATGGTATCCCATCTTGCAACTGGGGCAAAAACCTCGTCGTAGTCTACACCTTTCTCCTGTGCATAACCCTTGGCCACCAAGCGAGCTTTGCACTTGCTAACTTCACCGTTTTCATCAAGTTTTGTTTTGTAAACCCACTTTACACCTATTATTTTTACTTCTGGAGGAGCTTGAACTAACTCCCAGGTTTGGTTCTTTCTTATTGCTGCTATTTCCTTGTCCATGGCATCTCTCCAATTTTTCTTCTTCACTGCTTCTTCATAATAAATTGGATCATCAGTAGACATAAACATAAGAAAATTTTGTACCTCATCTTCTGATAATTCTCCTCCACTTGTATAGTCTTGAAGATAGGTTGGAATTCTTCTTACTCTCTTCTCTAAAGTTGGTGGAGTTACCGATTCATTTGAAGAAGAATCAATTGCTTCTAAGTTGTCTTCTTCTACTTCACTTGTGGTATTTTCATTTTCATGCTCATCTAATTCCTCAAGTGTTTCCTCATAAGCTTCACCCCAATCAAGTACTTCATTTTTTGATTCGTTATCTGTCCTCCCCCAATTCCAGCAGCCATCTTCTTCAAAGATTACATCCCGGCTGATTGTTACCTTCATTGTTAAAGGGTTTATCATTTTATACCCTTTTGACTTCTCGTTATATCCAATGAAAACCTGCTTTTGGCTTCTAGCATCAAGTTTGAGCCTTCTAGCATCTGGTACATGAACATTTCCTACGCATCCGAACACTTTAAAGTGTTAGACAGTAGGCTTGAAACCACTCTAATAGAGAGTAGTTGTTATGCAACGTGTCATTGATCTGTTACAGCTATATGCCAGCTGTACAGTTAGTTAGATCTAAGGCTACTTTATATACCATGCCTTTGTACTCTTTCCAAAATAGTTCAATATATGAGATTTTCATCTTTCTTCTTTTCTCTCTCTTATGGTACTGTATCATGGTATCTAGAGCTTCTTCTTTCCTGATCCAGTAATCTTCATTCATGGCGTCACCGTTTCGCAGCGACGGCACCTTTCCTTCCGCTCACGTCAAGCTCTCTGTTAAGCTTGATGATAAAAATTTCAAACAGTGGAAGCAGCAAATCGATGGAGTTGTGCGTGGCCACAAGCTTCAACGCTTTCTCACTGTTCCGGTGATTCCGCAGCGTTCGCCGGTGACTTCTGATCCGAATCTTAGCGAAGTCACTGATGCGTATCTTGATTGGGAGCAACAGGATGCTCTTGTCTGCACGTGGCTTCTCTCCACGATTTCTGACTCGCTTCTTCCCAAACTTGTGGATTGTACTCACGCGTGGCAGGTTTGGACGGAAGTTCACCGCTACTTCGCCGTGCAGCTCACGACGAAGGCTCGTCAGCTACGATCTGAACTTCGCCGTCTTTCCAAAGGTAATCTCAATATTGAAGCGTTCATGGCGCGAGTTCGCGAAATCAATGATTCGTTGATTTCAGTTGGAGATCCTGTTCCGATGCGTAACCTAATTGAGATTGTGCTGGATGCGCTTCCTGAGGAGTATGATTCGATTGTTGCTGCTGCCAATAGTAAGGAAGATCTCAGTACGTTGGAGGATCTTGAATCCAGTCTTCTTGCTCATGAATCTCGATTGGAGAAACACAGGAAAGCGCTTCTCACTGATCCTGCTTCTGTAAATCTAACGCAGGTTCCGCCGTCTGAATCTTCTTCTCCGGCTGACTCTGTTTCGCAAGCTTCTGACTCCTTTCCAACTGGTACTAGTCACGTTAATGCTCACGCAGAAAGCAGCGGTTACAACAGAGGAGGTCGTTCAGGGCGTGGTGGCGGTCGTTTTGGTCGTCACGGCGGTCGTTTTGGCAAAACTCAGTGTCAAATCTGTCACAAAAGTGGACACGATGCCTCTGTTTGCTACTACAGGTACACTCAGTCCTCTCCAAAGCTGTTTCCGCCGCAACAAGCTCCCTTCAATCCATTTCTGGCGAATGCTCGTCCTGTGTATGCTCCTGTCTTTGGTTATTCCTCACCGAGACCAGCTGCACCACGACCTTCTCCGCCTCAAGCCTTTGTGGCTAGTTCTGATCCCAACTTCAGCAACCAATGGTGGTATCCTGACTCAGGTGCCTCACACCATGTTACACCTGACTCTTCCAACGTGCCTGATGCTCAATCTGTGACTGGTTCTGAACAAGTCTTCATGGGAAACGGCCAAGGTTTGTCCATTAACTCTATAGGTTCCATGAAATTTCCCTCCTCTCATTTGTCTTACACACCTCTCATACTTCACAACTTACTTCTTGTTCCTCACATCACCAAAAACCTCATCAGTGTAAGTAAATTTGCACAAGATAACAAAGTTTTCTTTGAATTTCATCCTTCTTTTTGTCTTGTCAAATCTCAGGGTTCTTCTGAGGTGCTTCTTCATGGTATTGTTGGAGATGATGGTCTTTACAAGTTTCAGATTCCTTCCTCTCAAGTGTCAAAGCCTTTGTCTAGTCTCCATTCTAGCTCAGCTTTAGATTTCAATAATTGTAATTCTAGGGCTTCATGTAATACTGTCTCTCATTCCAATGATATTAGTCATACTATTACTGATTGTAATCCTTCATTTTCTATGAATAAAAATGATGTTTCTGCTGTTAATTTGCCTATTATTTACTCTACTGCTAAGTCTGTTCCTACTCTCAGTAAGTATGCTTTGTGGCATACCAGGTTGGGTCATCCCCATCATCAAGTTCTTGCTGAAGTGCTCAAAACCTGCTGCATTTCTCTCTCTTCTAAGTCTGCAGCAGAGTTTTGTTCTGCTTGTTCCTTAGGCAAATCTCACAGACTTCCTACTTCTCTCTCCACTACTGTTTATAATCATCCTTTTGAATTAGTGGTTTGTGATTTATGGGGTCCTGCACCTATTAAATCTTCAGGTGCCTATACCTACTTTCTCACTTGTGTAGATGCCTTTTCTAGGTTCACTTGGATCTTTCCTCTTAGGCTAAAGTCTGATACCTTCTCTCAGTTTGTTCAGTTCAAAACTATGGTGGAACTTCAGTTCAACCATAAAATCAAAGTTGTTCAAACTGATGGAGGTGGTGAGTTTAGACCTCTCACCAAATATCTCAATGACCTTGGCATTGTGCATCGTTTCACTTGTCCCCATTCCCACCATCAGAATGGCATTGTTGAGCGCAAGCATAGACACATAGTTGAAACAGGCTTAGCCTTGCTTGCTCACTCTACCTTGCCCCTTCAAATGTGGGATCATGCCTTTATCACAGCCACTTATCTCATAAACAGACTTCCTAGTGCGTCTCTTGAGCATAAAACTCCCTATTTCAAACTGTTTCACAAGTTTCCTGATTATGCTCACTTAAGAGTTTTTGGTTGTGCCTGTTTTCCCTTTCTTCGCCCTTACAACTCTCACAAATTGGACTTTAGGTCCCAAGAGTGTGTTTTTCTTGGTTATTCTACCATTCACAAGGGCTACAAGTGCCTATCTGCCACTGGCAAGATTTATGTCTCTAGAGATGTCATTTTCAATGAGTCTAAATTTCCCTATCCTACTCTTTTTCCATCTCCTGCCTTTGATCAATCTTCTTCACTCCCTTCTACTCCTTCTTATTGGTCTTTACCTCTTGTTCCTAATGTGTCTAACTCTGTCACTAGGGCTGTTTCTGCTGTGCCTATCACTCATGTTCCTTCTGTTCCCACTCCACCCTCTCATACACCTTCTGCTGAACTTAGCAATTTCAGTCCTACTCCTGCCAACTCTGCTATTTCTCCTATCTCTGGTTCACCTTCAGTAACTGCAGAATCTGCTACTTCTTCTCCCATTCCTACTACACCTGTCAATTCTTTGTCTGTCACTCCTATGCAGTCTGATATTGCAGAGGCTCCCACTATTTCCCCTTCTTCTCCTGCCTCTGAGTCCTCCATCAATATTGTACCTCTTCTGCCTAACCCTTCCATTCATCCTCACAATATTCACTCCATGCAAACAAGGTCTAAAAGTGGTATTACTAAACCTAGACTTAAACTTACCCTCTTACTTACTCATATGGAACCTAATTCTGTTGGACAAGCCTTGGCCTCTCCTCATTGGCTTCAGGCCATGAAAGATGAGTATACTGCACTGTTAAAGAATCAGACCTGGAACTTGGTGTCTCCACCTGATTCTAGGAAGCCAATTGGCTGCAAGTGGGTATTTAGGGTCAAGGAGAACCCTGATGGAACCATCAACAAATACAAGGCCAGATTAGTGGCCAAAGGGTTTCATCAGCAGGCTGGCAGTGATTTTACAGAGACATTTTCTCCTGTGGTCAAGCCTGTAACTGTCAGGACTGTACTCACTCTTGCTGTAACTCATGGGTGGTCTATACAGCAAATTGATGTGAACAATGCCTTTTTAAATGGCACACTTGTAGAGGAAGTTTACATGCAACAGCCTCCTGACTTTGAAGCTGCAGACAAGACTTTGGTGTGCAAATTAAACAAAGCCATTTATGGTCTTAAGCAGGCTCCTAGAGCCTGGTTTGATAAACTCAAGGGCTCTCTCCTAAGTCATGGTTTTTGATCTGACCTGATCAGAAGGTTTGGACCGTCACGGCTTACTCCGAGCTGAAGGCTTTTTGAACGAGGAGGGGGGGGGTACCTGCAAGGCACTCCGATGCTAAAGTCAGTGGGAGTACTAGCAGATAATAGAGTTGAGGTTAGAATGATGAATACCTGACCCTCTGGAAGCAGAGGGTATTTATAGCCCCCAGCGCTGGGCCAAGGTTCCTTCATTGGGCCGGGCGGATTTGGCCCAATGGAGGAACTGCCAGGTCCTACGTGGGTAGTGGGGACCAGCACGTGGTCCCCTTCCTGGATGTGCTGCGTGAAGTGCGGGCGGACGGAGACGCGGTCTTTCCGGAGTATCGTTGGGGCAAGGGTGACTGAGTCTGCCCTAGCAAGGTAGCTCGAGTCCATGTCGAGCTGCGCAACACGGTGCCGAGCTCGACGCCAAGACCTCGAGCTGGATAGCGAGTGTCGAGCTGGAAGCCAGGGTATGGAGTTGGACGGCAGGTCTGTCGAGCATGACTTCGTCGCGTGGGACTAGACACCGAGATGTCGAGGTGGACATCAGGGTGTCGGGCATGAACGTGACCCCCTTTGCCCAGTGTGTCCTTAGTGAGTCCCTTTGGACTGGGCCTTAGTAATGCTTTTGGGCCTGTCGGGCCCAGTCCAGAACAGGAGCCCCCCAAGTCGTGATTCCTTTGCGAGGAGTCATGACTTGAAACCAAGTCGTTCCGTTGCTGAGGTCTTGTGCCCGGAATGGAGGCGTGGGCCCTCGAGGGGCCTCCTCGTGTCGTGCTCGGGAGCGTCCTCGATGGTGGATGCGTGGAGGATCCGTACCGGGCGCGTTGGTCGAGCACGCGAGGCATCTTTTGGGAGCTGTGCCGCCACCCTAGGGGGGTAGGGCCATCATTGCGTTGGGAGCAGCGCGTCGAGGAGATGGAGTTCGTGGTTGAACGAGGTGACGTTTGGTATTCCACGTCATCACTATAAATAGGGTCCTTGGGCCCCATAATACGTTTTCCGTTCTCCTTGCTCTCTCCGTTGCCGCTCTCAACACTTTCTCCGGTTGTGACTTCCGTCTCAGATTCTTCATTTCTTAGCCAAATCTCAACTTTGATCCAAGTAAGTGATCCATTTTCTTTATTTTCCTGTTTTAGAATGCATGATTCTTGGAGATTGTAGATGTTTTAGGACCGTTAATGTGGGATTAGCCCGGTAAACTCGTGTTTTGCCCGACAGATTCATGTCTAGGACCGGCAAACGCATACTTGTGGCCGACACATTCATAGTTTTAGGTGAAAAACTTCAGAGCTGCCCGGGGTCTTCATGATCCTGGGCGCCTGATTCATGCCGATGCTCGGTATGTTTATGGTCGTGGCCGTGGGCTTCATAATGCGGCTCGCCATGTTCGTACCTCGGATCGACATGCTTGAAGAGTGGCCGCGCAGTTGGTTTGTGGAAGAACACTGGATTCAGGAGAGTCGGGGAGGCATCCACTTGTGAAAATGGACTTGTGTGGTAGTGTATGGACGACATGATTATGTCGAGCATAGGACTTCATGCTCAATCTGATTGGTTTCCCGTGCTCTGCAGGTAACCATGGCGGATGAGCCGAGCTCCTCCGGTCGTCGTGACAGCGAAGAACAGAGTGCCGACGAGTCGGCCAACCTTATAGACACCGTGACCGACCCATCGCTGGAATGGGTGGGCGCCGAGCCTCGGGGGACGGCGTCGATATACAGTCGGGATGACCGACATCCATTCACCGCTATCGAAGAGGGGCAGGACCAGCCCGACTTTCAACCGAATTTCGAGGTCATGCTGCCGTCGACCAACGCCAGAATTTGTTCGATGTACCCGGACTACAGCTTTGCGATGTACGAGATCGCGTTTAAAGACTTGGGGTTGCGGCTGCCGTTCACAGACTTTGAGACCGGGGTTTTTACGCATTTGGAGCTGGCCCCGTCCCAGCTACACCCAAACTCTCTCGCCTTCATCCGGGCGTTTGAGCTGACGTGTCGCTACTTAAGGATAGGGGCGACCATCCCTCTCTTCTTTAGGGTCTTCCACCTACAGCGTCAGTCCCGAGGAGGGAAGCACAGCTGGGTGTCCCTGAAGCAGTCGAGGAGACTGTTTAGGATGTACATGGACTCTGTGAGGGGGTTCAAGGATAAGTGGTATGTGGTGCGCCCTACTACCGACTCTGCTGTAGATTCCCTCTTCGAGGAGGAAGGGCCGGTCAGCGATGATGACGGGGAAGCAATGTTGACCGATGACGGGAGCCCCGTGTTAGGACGTCGGGCTAAGTTCCCGGTGTACTGGATGTCCCGACACTTCCAGCATGGAACCGGATATTTCCATACCGCAGTCGGGGATATGTGCACGGAGGATCAGCGGGCGTACACGGCTCTCTGCAACTTCGTCGACAGTTTTCATCCCGCCCAGTGGGTTACACGGGAAGGGAATGACATCCTCGACAAGGACGGTTACCCGACATTCGAGGCTCGCCCGATCGACACCAAGGCGCTGGTGGAGTGTTCGACATATAGGCAGGCAGCCCGCCTGTTAGGTTGTTTGTTTGAAATTCTTTACTCGTTATTTATTTACGCGTTTTGCTCGATACTGACTTTTCTTTTACTTCGTGCAGGTACGATGGCCAGCCGACATGAGAGGCTCCTGAAATTGTCAACCGGGCAGAGGCGAGGCAAGAAGGTCGTGCCGGCCCCGCAAGTGACGAGAATGGGACCACCGCCAAGCACGAACGTTCCTCAGCCGGTGAGGGTCGATTCGACGTCGAGCTCGGGGGCGGCGTCAGATCCAGAGGTCGAGGTGATTGACGCCAGCGCCGTTTTGACCCAGAGGAAGAGGACCCGCGTGGAAGGCGGTTCGACTGTCGGGGAGGATACCGGTGCTGTTCAATCCTTTGCCTTCCCCCCTTGCTTCGAGGAGGAGGGCTTTTTCGAGCGGTTCCCCCCGACCGTGGTCGCTCATGAAGCCGAGGCCATAAAGAGGATGACTAAAGAGGAGAGGAAGTCGCGGCTGGTCGCCAGCGTGGACGGGCTGGTTAAAATGGCCGAAATGGCTCTGGTGTTATCTGAGGATGCAGGGGATGCTGCTCGTGTTGAAGAGCTCGAGCGGGAGAAGGCGGCCTTGACTGCGAGCTCGCGGAAGTTGAAGGTCGCCCTGGAACGCTCCGAGGGGATGTTCCAAGAGCAGACCGCGATACTTGATGCCGAGAGGGAGATGCTGACCTTGGAAAAGGAGAAGTCGGGGAGGTTGACTGAGGAAGGGGAGTTGCTCCGGACCGACAGGGATCGTTTGGCTGCTGAAGTCGAACGCCTGGGCAAGCAGGTTGAGGAATTGAATGCTGTTCAGCAACCCGCCGAAGATGAGCCCGAGGACCTAGTGGTTTTGAAGAGTCGGGCTGAGCTTATTGCCCATATCCGGGTCCTCGAGGCGGACGCAGTCGGTGCTCTGGAAGACGGGTTCAATTCTGCGGTCGACCAGCTCTCATTGCTAAATCCCGGCCTGGTCACCGAGGGCATCGGGCACACCCATCGGGTTGTAGGTGGCGCGATCATTCCCCCGCCCGACTCTCCCGGCGTCGACAATGATGATGACGTGGAAGTTTGATTTGTATTCTTTGGATAGCGGGCCTGCGTGCCCTTGATATTTGAATTTGTATTCTTTGGGCCTGCGTGCCCGTTTATTGCATGTATGAACATCGCCGGCCTTCTTGGTCGGTTTAATATTGCTTTGTTGCCTTCGGGCGTTTATACCTTGTTATTTATTTTGGATTTTCTGCCCTTGTATGAACTCACATGCTTGTATGAATTTAGCTCAAGTCCTGGGCTCGTGGAGTGCTCGTAGGTGGCTTTGATTTGGCGAGCGACTATGCTCGCCTCCATTTGTGTGCAATCTCGGCCCAATTTCGGTTGGCCGGGGTTGCTTAAGTGTTTCGCTCGAGGGGAGAGATTTTCTTTTGACCCTTGTAGATGTCCCGTTATTCTTGATGGAATGTCGGGTATTTCGGAGCGAGGTTGCTCAGTCGGGCGTGGAGCCCGTAGGGACGATTCGCCCTTGGCGTGAACTGCCCATCGCGAGCTGGGTGTTCTGCCTTATGGGTACGACGACGGTGGTGCTCGGTACAGCTGTCCACGTCGGGCACTATAGATCGTCAACGTCTACCGCGCGATGCCGTGCCATTTTGGTCGTGTGTCGGCCTGTACCTTAGCCTTAAACGAAGTTGGACGTTTTTCCTCGTTGCCCGAGCATGGTTGCTTTTGGTCGAGGGTCCTAGGTGTTGACAGTTTTTAACTGTAGTACTGCTTCAACTTAGCAGCATTCCAGGGTCTTGGTAATGGCTCTCCGTCTAACTGCTCGAGGTAGTACGCCCCGGTACCCGTGGTGCCGTGGACGCGGTAAGGTCCTTCCCAGTTCGCGGCCAACTTCCCTTCGCGGGAGTCTTTCTGGTTTCTGCGTAGTACCAGGCTGCCTATTTCGAACTCGCGCTTGATGACCTTGTCGTTGTGGCGTAGAGCCACTCGTTGTTTTAGGGTTGCTTCGCGCAGGGCAGCCCCCGATCGGATTTCCTCGACTAGGTCGAGTTCATCCCTTAGTGCTTCGTCATTCATTTCTTCGTCGAGGGGTTCCTCCGTTCGTCGGGATGGTTCCATGATTTCGACTGGGATGACAGCTTCGGTGCCGTACGTTAGTCGGAATGGTGTTTCACCCGTCGTTGAGTGGGGTGTGGTGCGGTATGCCCACAGGACGCTGTGGAGCTCCTCGACCCATCCTCTTTTGGCTTCGCCGAGTCGACGTTTGAGCCCTCGGAGGATGACTCTGTTCGCGGCTTCGGCTTGCCCGTTGGTCTGAGGGTGCTCGACCGATGTGAAGTGATGTTTGGTCCCCAGTTTGGTGACGAAGTCTCGGAATCCGTGGTCGGTGAACTGGGTGCCGTTGTCGGTCACCAGTGCCTGCGGAATTCCGAACCTGGCGAGCACGTTTCTTTTGTAGAAACGGAGGATGTTATGTGAGGTGATTTTCGCGAGGGCCTCGGCCTCGATCCATTTTGTGAAGTAATCCACGGCGACGATTAGGAACTTGTTCTGATAGGTCCCTTGCACGAAGGGCCCGAGGATGTCCATGCCCCACCAGGCGAACGGCCATGGGGATGACAATGTGCTCAGCTCGTGTGGGGGAGCGAGGTGCATATCCCCGTGCTTCTGGCACTTGTCACATTTTTTCACGTGTTCCTTGGCGTCCTGTTGCATCGTCGGCCAGTAGTATCCTGCTCGGAGGGCTTTCCTTGCCAAGGATTTACCGCCCATGTGCTGGGCGTTGATACCTTCGTGTATCTCCCGCAGTACGTCGGGGATGGAGGACTCGTCAATGCATTTCAGGAGGGGAATGGAGAATCCCCTTCTGTACAGTTTCTGTTCGAGAACAACGTAAGAACATGCTCGCCGCTTTATTGTGGCTGCGTCGGCCTGGTTCGTCGGGAGTTCTCCCTTTGTAAGGAAATTATAGACCGGGGTCATCCACGACGTTGCGTCCCCGATAGCATGAACCTCGACCGTAGTCGAGGGTGATTCGATGCTCGGCCGTGCCAGAGATTCCTGGATGACGGATTTATTCCCGCCTTTCTTTCGTGTGCTCGCGAGTTTGGACAATATGTCCGCCCTCGTGTTCTGCTCGCGGGGAACATGAGAGATTTCTGCTCGTACGAACTTTGCCATGTGTTTTTTGACTAGGTTCAAGTACTCAATGAGGTTGTCATTCTTGGCCTGGTAGCTTCCTTGTACTTGGGAAGCGACGAGCTGGGAGTCGGTGTAAATTTGAACTTCGCGGGCTTCTAGGTCCTCGGCCAATCTCAGTCCCGCGAGCAGGGCTTCGTATTCTGCCTGGTTATTTGATGTCGGGAAGGAGAGAACCAAGGAGTGCTCGATTACCACCCCTTCTTCGTTTTCCAGGAGGATCCCTGCGCCGCTTCCGGACGAGCTGGAGGCTCCGTCGACGAAGATGGTCCACTTGCGTTCCTTTCCCGGGGGAATGTCGTTAGAGGTCATCTCGGCGACGAAGTCGGCCAGGGCTTGTGCTTTCAGGGCTTTCCTGCTCTCGTATTGAATGTCGAATTCAGAGAGTTCTAGGGACCACTTCAGCATTCTGCCCGCCATATCTGGCCGACCCAAGAGTTGTCTCACCGGTTGATCAGTTCGCACGATGATGGTGTGTGCTAGAAAGTAGTGTCTGAGCCTCCTCGCAGCATTGACGAGGGCCAGTGCAACCTTTTCTATCTGTTGATATCTGCTCTCGGGGCCTTGTAAGGCTTTGCTCGTGAAGTAGACAGGTTTCTGCCCGTCGGGAGTCTCGCGGACAAGAGCTGCGCTGATGGCTTCGTTTGAAACTGCCAAGTATAGGTAAAGTGGCTCGTTGTCATCAGGTCGAGACAGCACGGGCGGTTGAGACAGACTCTGCTTCAGATGGCGAAGTGCGTGTTCGCATTCCTCGGTCCATTCGAAGGCTGCTTCCTTTCGAAGGAGTTTGAAAAAGGGAAGGGCGTGCTGAGCGGACTTCGCGACGAAGCGTGAGAGTGATGTCAACATGCCGTTCATTATCTGTATCGACTTCTTCGACGTTGGAGTCGGGAGGTCGGCGAACGCTCGGCACTTGTCGGGGTTGGCTTCAATGCCTCGTTCTGTTAGATAGAATCCGAGGAACTTTCCTGCCTTAACCCCAAATGTGCACTTCTCGGGGTTGAACCTCATTTTGCATTGTCTTGCTTGGGCGAAGACAGTCTTGAGATGAGCTGCGTGATCGGTGTCTGCTCGAGATTTGACGATCATGTCGTCCATGTATACCTCGAGCATGTCGCCGATCTGTTTGTTGAACACTTTGTTCATCATGCGTTGGTACGTCGCGCCGGCATTCTTTAGTCCGAAGGGCATTACGTTGTAGTAATAGTTGCCCGAGCTGGTCATGAACGCCGTGCAGCGTTTGTCGCCCGGAGCCATTGGGATTTGATTGTATCCCGAGTAAGCGTCCATGAACGACAAAGTTTTGTAGCCGGCCGAGTTGTCGATCAGCATATCAATGTTTGGTAGAGGAAAAGCATCCTTCGGGCAAGCCCGATTGAGATCGGTATAATCAACACACATTCGCCATTTTCCATTATTCTTTTTGACAAGTACAACATTTGACAGCCAGGTGGAATACCGGGCTTCAGAAATAAAATTTGCCTCTAAGAGGTCTTTTACAGCTTTTTCAGCAGCCTCCGTTTTTTCTGGAGACTGCCTACGCCTACGTTGTACTACTGCCTTGGCGGCTGGATCAATGGCGAGGTGATGACAGGCGACCTCAGGGTCGAGTCCGGGCATCTCTGCAGCGCTCCAGGCGAAGAGATCAGCATTCTCGCGCAGACAGGCCTTGATTTGCTTCCTGGCCAGGTCGGGGAGGTCTTTGCCGATCTTCACTCCCTTGGTCGGGTCTGCTCCGAGGGGAACGAGTTCGAAATCACCGTCCGGAATAGGTCGGAGGGGGATTTGCTCGCTGCTGGCCGGTTCGTCTTGGTCAAAACGGGCGTCGAGCGCAATGGAGTCGACCTTTGGTGGAGCCTTCTGAACTTCTACCTCAGGAGATGCTCTGTCGGGCTCTTGCTTTGTCTTCTTGATGGGCCTAGTGTTGGGACCCACGTCGACAGTATCCCGTCCCCTTGAAGCGGCGTTGAAGCACCTGCGGGCAGCAGCGAGGTCGCCATGGATGGTGGCTACCCTTGCCCGTTTGGTGTAGAACTTCATTTTTAGGTGGACGGTTGAGGGGACCGCTGTCAGCTCCGCCAATGTCGGCCTCCCCAAGATGCAATTGTACAGGGATGGGCAGTCAATGACGAGGAAGCGGACCTTCACCTGTCTTGTAGCAGTTCCTTCCCCGAATGTCACGAGGAGCTCGACATATCCCCAAGGTTTGGACGTCGAGCCGTTGAAGCCTTGAAGGTCCGAACCTATATATGGAGACAGATGGGAGTCGTCCAGTTGTAAGGTCCGGAACAGCTGGGTGTACATCACGTCGACGGAACTCCCTTCGTCGACCAGGATGCGATGCACGTCAAAATTGGCCATCTTTGCCCTTATCAGCAAGGGGATGACTACGTTCGGCGCTCCGCCGGGGAGCTCTTCCAAGTAGAAGGTGATAGGCTCTGATCTGCCCCTCACCATTTCGAAAGTCACAGTTTGCGGAGGAGCTTTGTCGACCAGTTCGTCCAACTTCCTCTTGGCTGAGTTGATGGTGAGGTCGCTGAACCCGCCCCCGTTGATGACCATGGCGGAGGGGAAGTATTCCCACCTGCTGTGTGTAGTCAGGGGCTCCTGCAGGAGCTCGGGAAGTTCGAAATCCTCGGGCCTGGTTATCGAGAAGGCGGTCTGGATTGGCACCGACTCGTCAGATGGTCGGGCATCTTCTTCGGGCTCCTTTGCCTCGCGGGCTTCACGACGGGGAGCGTCGTTTCTTCTGTACTGTGCAAGTCTCCCTCCTTTGATGAGGGTTTCAATGGCGTCCTTCAGGTGGACGCAGTCCTCTGTCAAGTGACCATGACTCCTATGGTACTGACAGTATTTGTTTTTGTCCACTCCTGGCTTGGCAGGAGCTGGTCGGGGACGCTTGACGCCACCGTCTTTAAAATCTGTGCTTGCACACTCCGCCAGAATACGCTCGCGGGAAGCCGTGAGCGGAGTGTACTCAGTAAACCGGCCCGAGGGGCCCCTTTGTTCCCGGACCTCCCGGGGTCTGTCTTCCTTCCTCTTCTCTCCGGTGCGACGGGGAGGAGGGTCTTGTCTCGAGCTGCTACCATGATTGCGGGCTCTGAAGTCTCGTGCCCTGTTGGCAGCTTCTCTCTCTTCGTAGTCCATGTATGCTCGGGCTTTGTCGAGGAGAGCATCAAAAGTTGCAGGTGGCTCAATGCCCACAGCTTTCCTGAATTCTGTGCCGGGGAGGAGGCCCCTCTCCAGCAAGTACCTCTTCATATGGTCCGCGCAGGGGACCTGGATTGCTTCCCGGTTGAAGCGGTTGATGAATTCCCTCAAGGTCTCATCATGTCTTTGGATGATGGCCTCGAGGGCTACCTCGGTCTTTGGGTGGCGACGAGACGCTGTGAAGGAACTGATGAACTGGTTCTTCAAGTTCCGCCACGAGGTGATGGAGCCCGGGGCAAGTCCCTTGTACCAGTCCATGGCCGCCTTCCTGAGAGTTGTTGGGAAGAGACGGCACTTGATGGGGCCCCCGACGTTGTGATAGTGGAGCATGGCCTCGAACCCGTCAATGTGGTCGACTGGGTCTGCCACTCCATCATACTCTTTTAGGTGTGGGGGCTTCTCCATGCCCGGGGGAATAGGTGCGTCCATGATGGCCTGCGACAGGGGACCGCGGGGGTCGTCCTCGTCGCTCCTTTCTGGAGAAAGAGAAGGGGTCCTGTAGTTGTGTCGGGCACGTTGCTCGTGCTGGGATTCCCTTGAACGTGATGTTCGGTGATTGAAGGTCACACGCCCGTCTCTGTTGTGCCTCCGGTCGTGCCTTGATGGGTCGCGAACGGGCTCTTCGGCAGGGATGACGGGCTGTCTTTCATACTGGGGCCGCCTCTGCCTTGGTGCGGGAGAGGGGCTCCTAGAGTTTTCCCTGTAATGTCTCCGCGGGGGAGTGGGGTGTCGAACTTCTTCGACCCGAGGAGGTGGAGATGGTGGCCTTTGATGTCTCCTCGGGGGGCGTCGATCATTTTCCAGTGCCCTAAGTCTTTCTCCTTGTGCGAACAGGAGATAGTTCGTCTGGTTGATGGCCGCGAACAGTGCCTGAGCCGTGGCATCTGCCCCGGCAGGGGCTTGGACTTCATAGAACCGGGCAGCCTGGCGATAGGCGAGAGCCTCCGGATCGTCTTCGAGTCCTGGAGGAGTTGTCGAGGAGGACGCAGTGTTCCCGTCCCTGCGGGTGGAAGGTCCAGGGGCGGTTGTCACGGGGACTGTATTGTGGCCGGCACCACTGGGATTGTCCAGGTGCCCATTCTTGTCCGCGGGACCGTTGTTGGCGTCGAGGACGCGAGTGTGTTGTTCTTCACGAGTTGGAGAGGCCATGACAGTGAATGGATTGAGCTTTGGTCTTTGAAACTGTTCGTCAGACGGGGAAGCTGTTTCCCACATACGGCGCCACTGATCTGACCTGATCAGAAGGTTTGGACCGTCACGGCTTACTCCGAGCTGAAGGCTTTTTGAACGAGGAGGGGGGGGTACCTGCAAGGCACTCCGATGCTAAAGTCAGTGGGAGTACTAGCAGATAATAGAGTTGAGGTTAGAATGATGAATACCTGACCCTCTGGAAGCAGAGGGTATTTATAGCCCCCAGCGCTGGGTCAAGGTTCCTTCATTGGGCCGGGCGGATTTGGCCCAATGGAGGAACTGCCAGGTCCTACGTGGGTAGTGGGGACCAGCACGTGGTCCCCTTCCTGGATGTGCTGCGTGAAGTGCGGGCGGACGGAGACGCGGTCTTTCCGGAGTATCGTTGGGGCAAGGGTGACTGAGTCTGCCCTAGCAAGGTAGCTCGAGTCCATGTCGAGCTGCGCAACACGGTGCCGAGCTCGACGCCAAGACCTCGAGCTGGATAGCGAGTGTCGAGCTGGAAGCCAGGGTATGGAGTTGGACGGCAGGTCTGTCGAGCATGACTTCGTCGCGTGGGACTAGACACCGAGATGTCGAGGTGGACATCAGGGTGTCGGGCATGAACGTGACCCCCTTTGCCCAGTGTGTCCTTAGTGAGTCCCTTTGGACTGGGCCTTAGTAATGCTTTTGGGCCTGTCGGGCCCAGTCCAGAACAGTTTTCATGCTAGCAAGTGTGATCCTAGCCTTTTTATTCTCCATACTGGCAGTCTAAGTATTATGGTGTTGGTGTATGTTGATGATATAATCATCACTGGTAATTCTTCTGCCTTCATTAGTGGTCTAATCACCCAGCTAAATTCTGATTTCTCACTTAAACAGCTTGGCAATTTGGATTATTTTCTTGGCATAGAAGTCACTCATCTGCATAATGGCTCCTTGCTTCTATCCCAAGCCAAATACTTGACAGATTTGCTAGCCAAAGTTAATATGATCAATGCCAATGGCATGCCCACGCCTATGGTCTCTACCAGTAAACTCTCTAGGTTTGGTTCTGAACCTGTCTCTGATTCCACCCAGTTCAGGTCTGTGGTGGGTGCCCTTCAGTATGCTACCCTCACTCGGCCAGAGATCTCATTTTCTGTCAATAAGGTGTGCCAATTTCTGTCAAATCCTTTGGAAGAGCATTGGAAAGCAGTTAAAAGGATACTGAGATACCTCAGTGGGACTCTGCACTATGGTTTACTGATTCAGCCTGCAGCACCTCACAAACCTCTGTCATTACTTGGTTTCTGTGATGCTGACTGGGCATCAGACCCTGATGACAGAAGGTCAACATCAGGAGCTTGCTTGTTTCTAGGTCCTAATCTCATCTCTTGGTGGTCCAAGAAACAGCAGCTGGTGGCAAGGTCCAGTGCTGAAGCTGAGTACAGGAGTATGGCACAGTTAGCTTCTGAAATAATATGGGTTCAGTCTTTACTGCAGGAACTTCACTGCAGATTTCTTACTCCTAAACTACTGTGTGATAACCTCAGCACTGTGACACTTGCACACAATCCTGTCTTGCACAACAGGACAAAACATATGGAACTGGATATATTTTTTGTAAGGGAGAAAGTGATCTCCAAGAGCCTAATTGTGGAGCATGTTCCTGCCCAAGATCAGTGGGCAGATTTGTTGACCAAACCTCTCTCAGCCATCAAGTTTTTACCTCTGCGTGATAAACTGCGAGTGTTCAATAAACTTAGTTTATTAAACACACCCTCAGTTTCTAAGGGGGACTAATAGAGAGTAGTTGTTATGCAACGTGTCATTGATCTGTTACAGCTATATGCCAGCTGTACAGTTAGTTAGATCTAAGGCTACTTTATATACCATGCCTTTGTACTCTTTCCAAAATAGTTCAATATATGAGATTTTCATCTTTCTTCTTTTCTCTCTCTTATGGTACTGTATCACACTCCAACACTCTTCTGGCGTTTTGTCTTTTACAGCAGATGTGGGACTTCTGTTGAGCACATGACAGGCCCATTTTGCGGCTTCCGGCCAAAACATTCTGGGCAGCCTCTTCTCTTCTAATATGCAGCGTACCATATTCATAATTGTGCGATTCTTGCGCTCTGTGACTCCGTTTTGTTGCGGTGTATAAGCTGTTGTCAATTGTCGCTTGATTCCATGAGCTTTACAGAAGTTTGAAAATTCATTTGAGTTGAATTCTCCTCCTCTATCTGTTCTTAAACAACACAGTGCCAAACTAGTCTCCTTCTTTGCCATAGTTTTAAATTCTTTGAAAGTAGTAAAAGCTTCACTTTTCTCATTTAAAAAATAAACCCAAAGTTTTCTACTGAAATCATCAATGAATGTCAGTATGTACCTTTTGTTTCCATGTGATTCAGGGGAAATTGGACCACATATATCCGAGTGAATAAGCTGCAGTTGTTGTTTGGCCCTCCAGATGCTTTTCTTAGGGATAGCTTCTCGATGTTGTTTTCCCACCATGCAGCTTGTACAAATTTTTGATGAAGCATTTAATTTTGGAATCCCTCGAACCAAGTTCTTGTTATGCAGCAGCGCAAGGTTCTTATAGCTCAAGTGACCAAACCTTTTATGTCATATTTCACCGAGATCATCAACGTTTGCATTGAAACATGTAGGCGCCGATATAAGAATGTTTGTTGTCACAAGAAACATTCTGTTGGTGGCCATCAAACTTTCCATTATGCATCCCCTACTCGGATGATATAGCTTGCAAACTCCATGCTTAATTACAATTGTGATGCCTCGATCTTGGAGCTGTCCAATACTCAGTAAGTTGTTGCATAGTTCAGGAATAAAAAATACGTCACTTACAATATGATTGCTTCCTCCGAACTCCAATTTGATGTTTCCCTTTCCCATTACTTCTAGCTTTGAGTTATTTCCAAGCTTGACTGAGTGGCCTGAAGCTTTCATCCAACTGCATGAACCATTCCTTGTTTCCGGACATATGATTTGAGCATCCGGAATCAAGAAACCATACTCCTTCTTTCTTGTTTTGATGAGAATCTACTTGTGCCATCAGCAACATCTCTTCCTCTTCATTAAACTCGGCATAATTCACTCTTTTCTCCCAGCTTGGGCATTCATACTGATAGTGTCCCAAATTATGACACCTGTAGCATTCCACCGCAGCCTTACTCGTGAACTGTCTGCCTCTACCTCTTCCTCGGCCTCTCATCATCATGCCTCTGCCTCTTTCATATCGCTCCTCGTGTGTTACCTTCAGTGCCTGCTCCTCCTCATTTGATCCCTTCATTCTTTGCTCGTGGATAAGAAGATTGCTTTGGAGTTCATCAACGGTTAGAGTTTCCACATTGTTCGACTCCTCAATGGAGCACACAACATAGTTGAACTTTGGCACAAGAGACCTCAGAATTTTTGCAGTAATGTCGTTTTCTTTCATAATCTCTCCGCAAGCTTTCATCCGTTTTGCTATGGAGAGTGCTCGTCCAAAGTATTTCAGTATTTCGAACTCAGTCCTCAAGGCTTGATAAAGATAATTCTTCACCTTTTTGTCCTTCAACTGCTGCTCTGCAACTGTTTTTGCCTCCTCATCAGTTGGCCCCCGGTTTTCTCCTCAGTTGGCTCCCGGTTTTGTGGACCAACAACCACTCCGACCAAGTTCCACATTTCTTGTCCTTCAACTGTTGCTCTGCAATTGTTTTTGCCTCCTCATCAGTTGGCCCCCGGTTTTCTCCTCAGTTGGCTCCCGGTTTTGTGGACCAACAACCACTCCATCCTTGACCAAGTTCCACATTTCTTTAGATAGGAGGAAATTCTCCATCAGCTTCGCCCAATGCTCATAGAAACCATCAAATTTGGGAATGGCTGGTTGTATAAATCTGCTGCTACTGCTACTTTCTGTCATTCTCACGGATTTTCCTTCTCGTGTTTAGTTTCCTAAACCTCTCTTTATCTGATCAGGCCTCTTTGACGAGGCTCTGATACCAATTGTTGAGCAAGGTAAGAATACAAGTAATTGAAACTGTAAACTTTGCTTGATATTAAAAAACAGTAAGACGGACTGCATAAATAGCCTTACAAAAAAAACTGAACTTCCTATTTTTCAGCACACTATGCTAAAGAATAGGTCTTAACCTAGATACTCCTTTTGAATAGGAGTTTTATTAACCGACTAAAAACAAATATTAATAATCCAACAAAATCTGGACAAAATTTGTAATTGCATAACGTAAGTAAAAAAACATATTTATTGTCAGTTACTAAAAGGTTATATACTTACAATGGTTAAAGATCAAAGCTTAAAAGTACTCGACAAAAATAACTCAATCAACTTATGTAGAAATTACTAACAAAAAATGCTGAAAAACAGCTTATCAAAATCTCCTAAGTCGTTTTCATAAGTTATATCAAGTTGTCTCACAAGTGATTATAGTAATAGATAAGTTCAATAAGTCAATATAAATATGACTCAAATTTATAACCAAAAAGTTATCGATGAAAACAGAAATACTATACTTTTTCAATGAAAAAAATAGGTGTAATTAAAAATCAAAACTCACTTGCAAGCCATGAGAATAAATGAATTGAAAAGAGTGGGAACACCATGGGTGAGAACATTCCTAGCAAGTAAGACCTCATTGGCAACAGGAACCATGGCACGAACAGGGTAAAGTTGGGAACGTTTCTCATTTCTCTTGAGAATCATGGGTTGGAGTTTGCTCAAGTCTACTTTTTCGTATAGAAGAAGATAGTTCCAGAACATATTTCTGAAAGACATTAAATGATCCTGCAACGAAAACAATAGAAAAAATTTGAGATGTGGCCAAAGGAGCATTTCATCGAACAGTTAGATGTCATTGTAAAAAATCGATGTAGGTGATGATTATTGAACTGTAAAAAACACAAGAGTGAACGAACACGGCACACAGCGCATGTGTAGCAGTGTAGTTTCTACTGGGCCGCCGGATTCCATAATTTGTTTCAGGAGAAAAACTTTTTGTTCATAACCCATAATAAAAATGTATTTGAGAGCGCGTACGAGTGCATTGTTTTTATGCATCGACCATGCCTCCATGTGCAAATCAACCTCTAATTTGTGTTTCTAATGGTGACATTGACTCTGTTTACTATATTCATCCAAGCGAAGGTCATAGTTCGGTGAAGCTAACACCTTCATTGAATGGCTCCAATTATTTGTCATGGTCACGTTTCATGCAACGGTCACTTAGGGCAAAGAACAAGTTGTCTTTCGTTGATGGATTCATTCAATTCCTAAAAATCTTGATATCAATCGAGCTGCGTGGGAAACATTGTAATTGCCTAGTTCATTCGTGGATTCTCAATTCAATTACTGAACATATATCTCAAACCATTTTCTTATTATAATTGCTTTAATCATTTGAGAAAATAAAGTTTATACAGAAATAGAAGTTAAACGAACAATAAGTTGCGTCGTTACTCTTTTTTTGATGACAAAATCAATCTTCTTAAAAACTAAATTCATATAGACTTAAGAGAGTTTCAGAATCTTAATATATACTTACCTATGATTTTCGTTGTTTTCAAAGAGAGTTTATTGTGTATTTGATGCGTCCAAATTTCAAAATTAAGATTCTAAAGGTATTTTTGGAATTTCGCCAAATTGTGAGTAAGACTTACGGTATAAAGAGTAATGCCCTATAATTATCCCCTGTTTCATATCACAATTGGGACAAATATTTTGTTTACTTGGGACTAATTAACTTAATGTGTAATGGGTTTTGCATGCCACAGTTAAGCTACGGGCTTCTCCGTTTGAGTTGACGTTAGGAACCAGAATCAACTATCTATAATTTTACAGGGAGGAAATCCATGTAAAAGCATATTTAAACCTATTTTCTCTTATAACTATACAGTCAATTACTAATCAAATTAGAACTTGCAGGTTCAAAGATATCCAAGAATGCATGTAAGCAAAATCACAATGACAGGGAGGAATGTTATGCGTGATGTTGAGCCCCATAGTAGGGAATAAATATATAAGGCATGTGTCAAATACTCATATCTTTTGTAATACTCACATCTTTTGTTTTGGTTCGAAAATACTCATATCTTTAACATGAGTTAAATCAATTTATATACATTTGCAATTATAATCTTATGAGCCTAACAAAGAGTTTGAGTCCTTGTAGAGTTTGTTGCTGCCTCATTGAACAAACTGTTTGTAGAAATTTTAAAACTCAAACTTTCAATTCTTGTTTCACTTTTTCCTATCCAAGAATATCAGGCTTCAACGCAATTCCATCATGAAAATTATTATTGCCACAAGAGTTAATCAATTTCTCATTGAAGTGGGTAACTTAGAAACAGTTATTGAAATCAAAAGGAAAATAGAAGAAACTCATGGTGTTCCGGTGGCTTACCAAATGCTAACAGTTTCTGGATGGGAACTCGTTGATGGATTAGACATGGAAGATTACCCAATAGTCACTGAAGGCACAAAAGTTGATCTCGCCATCAAGTCAGGGGTGTCACATTCCATTTACTATAATAAGAATATGCAAATCACAGTAAAGTTTCCAGCTAAAAAGACTAACATAGAGGTGGACCAGACAGATACTGTCCGTAGCTTGAAGGAAAAAATACACATCATTGCTAATATCCCCATCAAAAAAATGTCACTTTTCTTTTTGGGGAAGGAACTGAATGAAGATTTTCGAAACCTAAATGAGTATGGTATTTGTGAATTTTCTGAAATTATTGTGTTCCTCAAGACCACAAATCAGTCCAAAGAACCATCATCTAAGAAGGTGAGCTTTGTGGTACAAACTTCCTCTAGTTTGCTAAATGCAGCCACCATTCCAGTGGAGATGAGGGATATAAGCACTATTAATGACTTGAAGGAGTTGCTGATAGGTAGAAAAATTCTGCCGGTTGATGACTATTTGTTTATACACAGGCAGAGGATTATGCGTGATAGTTGTAGCCTTAGGTGGCATGGGGTTGAAAATGGCGACCATCTCTACGTATTCAAAGGGACGGCTAGTCGCAGTGGGTAAGACTGAAGTTATCATATTAATAATTATAGATTTATGCCATGGGTTGTTTTGTACATTGTTTGTCATGTTTAGAACGGAGAGCTGAACAGCATTCTACGTTAAATTTTGTTGTTTTATTCATAAACATGTTTAAATTTTAAATTTGTTTACTATCTCTACATGTTATACCAGCCGCTACTTAATCAAATGTATATGACTCTTCAAAATTTAATAGAATAAAAACAAAATATTATAGAAATTGTACTTGTAGGCCACTGCTTCTACCTTAACCTGATTGTATGTAAGTACCAAAAATACTTTGTGAAAAGCTAGAGATACATACCCCAAGGCCTAGCTATCAAATGCTAGACACATCTCTCCTATGTTAGCTCGCAGAATGACTCATTTCTGTTTAAGAATATCACCCTTATCCAATAAATCATTTGCTGTTCATTACCTCTACTAAATTCTCCCCTAGATAGGTAACAAATGAAGGCAGAGTGTTTTCTGTCATAAACTAACTGAAATAGCAAAGCACCTGGGCCTGGCTCTTACGAGTCCTAACGTACATTTGACGTGACTTATCAGACGTGTATTTTTATCATGATTTTCCTCATTGATTTTTCAATTGACGTTTGTAACTCTGCAGTTTTCCTCTAGAATGCAGAGTTACATTAATACTATAAAGGATTAAAATATGCAATCTAAAGGGTTGATATTCGATAGAAAATAAACTCTTTGGTCAACAAACTAGTCTTTCTATTTGTGTGATATCTATTGCAAGGAAAATGAAATTTCAGCAATACGACACCTTTTTTTTTTTGGCAGCGAAGAGTTTTTTACAAACATTTACAACAACGTAGTATCTCCCATGTTGATATTTCTATCAATTATTGGACTTAAGATTTCTCAAGGAACACAAATAATAAAGTAAAAATACCTGGAATCTTTGACTGCAGAAATAAAACATTAAATTATCTTTGTCAGATCTGAAGAACAGGTCCATTAAATCCAGCAATTCTAGTTTGCTCTGCGGAAATACTTTGGTTTTGGGAGATATGAAATATGGGCGGGAACCAATTGCTTTCTGTAACCAACAGATGATCAGGCACAAAGATCCATAATCAAATATCTTGGACAATCTCAAATTATGCAGGAAATTGCATATGAAAGTAATCTCAGATTTCTTCCCCAAATGATTGAGTGTTGGATTATAGTTCATTTTTTTGTTTGATCCTCTAATGCCCCGGTCAAATCTTAAAATTGACAGGATCAGACAAACCTTGTGCTTTCATCATAATATTTTACTTTGTAGTGGTTATGGCACCGGCTTTCGGGCATAAATCCAGTACAGATGGAACACTTCCATAGAAGTCTCTCCCTTCATTCACAAGTACAGGAGGATCATGAAGCCTTCATCTCCATACAATCTTTAGGGGCATTAAATTATCCACATTAGCTTTCGTCCAAAAATGATCTCCTTTCTAACTCTCGTACTTGAACCCTCCACAGAGCCTAGATTTATGGCCAGACGGCCCAACATGAACCTCTGAACAATATTTACAAACTTTTACCGGATGATCCAACAATTCTCTGTCCTAGGCCTGATAGTCTCCCAAGCTTCTAAAGTTTCCTTTGCTATTAAGGCATGATCTTTCAATGACAAAGACTATGTATCACCAACATTTCCATTAGTAGCCTCTAAGCTCCAACTACTCTAAGATGGCCGGAAAAAGGAGAGTTTGTTCTGTATGGAGGAAGGACATCCAAAATACCGAAAAAGGAACATGGGGTTTTGATCTAAATTAGATGTCTAGAAAACTCAAAATATTATCCCTGGATTACCTCTAAATGATAGATTTCCTAGTCTATTTAGGATTTCATAGTCTATTTAGGATTACAGTAGCAACTACTGAACTTTATTTATTTTAAAAGAAATGAGAAAATATCGAAAAAAAATTCACGAAAGAAAAGAAATGGTCATCACAACAAAATTAAAATTCGGGAATTGATTATACAATAGAAAGGTATTAGCATCTCTCACATCCATTGTACTCAACGGTACCCATTTAGTTAATTTGTGATCGAATATTAATGTGATGTTTACTTGCTATCTTCTAATTATTATGTGAGAAAAGAGAAAGAAAAAAAATATCTTTGGTTTTTTATCAATGGGTTCGACAAGATTTCAGAACTCTATACCTACGTATTCCCGAGTCCAATGAGAAAGTCATAGCTTAGGTAGTTCTTAGTTGAAATAACTTTGTTTGTTGGTTGATTTTATTTGTGAAAATGAGTCTAATTGCACTTGTGCGGAAAAGAGTAGTTAAAAATATTTGCACTTGGGCGAAAAAGAATATGTGCTTAGATGATAAAAGAGATTCGCACTTAGACAAAAAAAAAAAGATGATTTGATGAGTTTGAATTATTTTTAAGTTTGTGAAAAATATCATGAAATATTATTGATTAATTTCGAAAAGATTTGGCGTTGAGTAAGTGTTTGTTTTATTTGAATTTTTTGTGAAAAGGATTTATTTACGAAAATAGTGAATAATCGATGAATTATTTATTAAGTGAATGATTTTTTTAAAAGTACTCTCTGATTTTGATCAAGAATTTTTTAAAACTTTGATTTTATTGTCAAGTTTTTTAATTAATCAATTAAAATATATTTAATTAATTAATTAAACTAATTAAAAATTAACTAACATTATTAATTAATTAAATAAATTTAATTAATTAACTAAAATAGTCAAAGTTTAATTAATAATATTAATTAACTAAAACATTATTAACTAATTAAACTAAAAAAGAGAAACGAAAACATTAAAATTCTTTAAAAAAAGTGGTGTTTAAGTAAAATCAAGAAGGTGATGAATTAGTGAAAATTCATTGGGCTTAAGGGTATGAGGCCCACTTACTAATATGAGGTGCATGGATATGAGAGGAGAAATGGCGGTGTGGTACTAAGGAATCGGGTTGGAAATGAAGCGTAAAACAATAAGATATGGCAACATGAATCGCAACAAACAATCAAAAAACACGTAAAAGCTTTGAATGCCCAGATACCCTGCTTCTCTTTCTGCGTTTTTCACTCTTTGTCTTTGTCTTCTTGCTTATTTTGTTGCATGTCGAGCTTGTGTGTATGTTGTTGTGTTTGGTTCTGCAGGTTTGAGGGAGGATGACGAGGTGAATGTTGTTGAGTTGAAGGTGAGGTCTGAGTGTGAAGGTTATGTGGTTAAGGTGTGAGTGTATGGCATTGTAGCGTGTGAGGCTGAGGGGAATTCAGTTGGGAGGTTTTGGGAGAAAATTTAATTAACAGAGGTTTTGTGGAATTTTTGTTGGTGTCAATGAGAGTGTGAGGAGGTTTTTACTTATATGTGAATGAGGGTGAGTTTTGGAGGGAATTGAGGAAAGAATTGGTAAGGTTTTGGAGGGAAGATTGTAGCAATATGTGTGAGCTTGTGTTGAATGTTTGCAACCTTCTATTAGGATTGAGTGTGAGGTTGAGATTTATTTTTTGTTTGAGATGAAAATGCTTTGAATCGATTTTCTGGAGTGATGAAACGCATGGGTTGGGTATGCATATGTATGTATTTCTGGATTTGTCTGTTGCAAGATGGTATGTGTGTGGTATTATGTATGGGGGCTTCTATGGTGACCTCTGTCAATTGACTTCTTTGAAAAAGTCACTTTAATTAACCAATTAGAAAATACTAGTAAGTCCTAAAATGTCACATCATCGTTACCATGCATCTAGTCTATCATAAGTCTTTTTTTAACTTTCATTTATTGCAAACCAGCCCTTCGTCAATATAATAATAATTTATTAATTAAAAAATATTTAACTAAAAAAAACCATTTTTTACGTGTTTTTGTTTTTCAAATGAAAATTTTCATCTTTTTCTTCCTTGACCTTCTTGTTCCTTCTCACATATCTCATCCATCGTCATTGATCAATTCCCTCGTCGAATGGTTCAAAGTTATTCCCTCCTTTCACAGGTAGTTGTTTATATCTAAATCTTATATTATTCCCAAAATTAAGTTAATTTGAGTTATGTGATACGGTGGGAGAACTAACTATGGTTTTGCGTTTGTTTTCGCAAATGTTTCGGTTGAGCAAGAGTCGCCACCGACTTTTTATTTTATCCTAAGGAAAGGTTTAAAAAGCACAGCAAAAACCTTTGAGATATTTTCTTGGGTTCGGGGAGTAGATTATAGAAAGGGAAGGTATTAGCACCCTTTCTATCCATGGTTATCCATGGGCTCTTAGGTACTCGCTTAGATCAACTTGCCTTGGTTTTCAATTGTTTGAAATGGTGCTTTGTGTGTGGTTTTGAAAATGTTTTGAAAAAGATGCCTTGTCCAGGCTACCCTTGTAACAATTCTTTACTCGAATGTTTTACAAAAGGTGTTTGTCTTTTTGAAAAGATGTTTCAAGGTTTTTTTGAAAGTTTGTTTTGAAAGTGTGATTTGAAAAATAGGCAAGTGTTTTTGTTTTGCAAGTTGACAAGGATTTAAGAGCTATCTACCCTAGAGTTCTCAAAGATTATTGTTATGTTTTAACCCTTTTAACAATTTTGTTCCACCATTGTATTTGGTGGACAATCTTGTGTTAGGATGTGAACGGGACGGGCGCGGGTCATCGTTTAAACCATAATTGCAATGATGCCAAGTATCTTTGGGCAATTTTCCTTTAAGGGACTTGATCATTTTTAGGCAACTTTCGAAAGCGTCATCGAGGGACTATGATCATTTGATTGTGTTTATTTTGCCCAAAGAGACCTAACAGGCAATATGGCCCATTATTGAAGGCAACAAGTGGAATACCCTAGGGGTGCAAGTGTGATGAGTGTTGTCCATTTTCATGCTTGATTATCTTGAAATTAGGTCAAACTATTTTTGTTATTTTTGATTCGCATACAAACCCTAATTCTAACATGGCATAATTAGAAAGCATAAAAATGCGAAAAATAAAGTTCCTAAGCTATTACAACACAATATGGGAAGGGGGGTACAAATGTTCAAATGGGGGGTATTTTGACAAGGAATTTAAACCTAGACTATTACATCAATATTGAATTATTTACAAGATATTTAATTGCACAAATTAAATAAGATAAATAAAATAAATATGCAAGATGCAAAAAATGTTTTTATGTGTATGAAAAAAAGTATTTTTATATGTCAAAATAAAATAAAATGAAAAGTGTTATTTTTTGAGTATTTTCCATGTTTAGGGCAAAACCCTAATTTATTAAGTAAATATATTAATTATTTAATATGTACAAATATTTAATAATTATGTACAAAAACAAAATAAAAATGAAGTATATTTATAAAAAGGTATTTTAAATGTCAAATATTAATAAAATAAAAAATGTATATATTTTTGTATTTTTGCCTTAAATATTCTAATAAATATGTATGTATTTGTATTATTTACTAAATATATATTATATGTGCCAAAATAATAATATTTAATATTTATAAAAAAGGTATATTTCATATAAAATATTTTCAGAAGGTAAAATAAAATAAAAATGGAAAATAAAATGTGTTGGCATTATTTTTGTATTTTTCAAATAAAAGTATGTTTATATATTTATTTATGTACAAATATTAATCTAAGCAAATAAATACCTAATAAATATGAAAATGGTGTAAAAAATATTTTTTATGTTTTTAATATTATAAGAAAAAAT
The DNA here is from genome assembly GCA_948472305.1 of Vicia faba. Lineage (NCBI taxonomy): Eukaryota > Viridiplantae > Streptophyta > Magnoliopsida > Fabales > Fabaceae > Vicia > Vicia faba. The sequence goes on from OX451735.1 coordinate 359,916,015, forward strand.
AAATAAGTCAGAACAAAAAAGAAAAAGTTAAAAAGTCATAAAAATAAGCAAAATGGGCCTAGGGGGTGAAAAAGCAAAAGCATGGTGTAAAAAGAAAGTCAACTCAGGCCCAGCCCAAGAAGACTTCATCTTCAACCTCAGAACAATGTTTGAACACAATCCACGCGCGTTTTTCATCTCTCAATTCCTGGACTTTCAAGCAAAACTCACAACATGAAAAATGTAGAGCATTAAGAGACGAATTCAGGGATATAAAGAACTTGACTTAACTCTCTAAGATGAGAGAGAATTTCTTCTCCCCCAATTCCTGACCTAGTTTTTGTTCCATGTTCAGACTCAAAATTCTCTAAGCATACATAATATAAATGAAATCTAATTACATGGGCATGTTCAGGGCTATGAATGTGACATGTTTTCTTCACAAACCTAAAGCTAACAATGCCTGGATAGAGAGATTCGTGTTCATGAACTTACCTGTTCAGTTGAAGTTGTATCTGGTGATTGAGGTGTCTTCAATGCAAGGTGATGATTGGTACAACTTCCTTGATGTCCAGGGATGCTATTCCAAGCTTTACTTTGTCTTGAAACCTTTTGAATCGTGCTATGGAACTTCAGCTGCAAAACAAGAAAATGAAAATGGTGATGTTTCCTAGGAGTGTTACAGGTTGTGTTTGAGGTTTGGAATAACTTCAAGGGATATTATGGGATGTGTTTGATGGGTTTTTAGCAAGAATACATGGAAGGTTTGAGCTATGGAACTCAAACTGCAGCAGATGCTCTGTTTGGGCAGTTTGAGGGTGATTCTGGGAATGGGGAGGTATTGGGGATGCTAGGCTCGTGTTCTAGCTCAGAATGGATGTTTAGGATATGTTTGACAAGTTTGCTTAAGGCTTGGTTTGCTGAGATGAAAGTTGTTAGATGTTATGCTATGTTTCTTACACTTTAAGCAAGAGAAGGCCACTTGGTGTTTCTAGCCTGTACAGGCCCCCATTCTATGCTGAACCACTTAGTCTTGATCAGTATAATTAACCCATAAACTTGTGCCAAAGAGATCTTAACTGTACTTGCTTGGATTTGCATTTTGACATAAAGTTCACTTTTGCAAAAATGGTTAAAATGCTTTATCTATTTTGGGATTAAACCATTATGCAATGCTTGAACACATAGAATATGGTCTTGGCACAAAGAGTTTGCATTAAATTTATGAGTGTAAAAGAGATTTAGGGCCTGTAATCAAGAAACGCATGCTGATTTGAAAATTGCCTAAGTGTATGAACATGGAAATTGGCCATAACAAAAGTGAGTTTTTCCCATATTGCAAAATTCGATTCTCTCAAACCATGAGGTTTTTTGATGAGTTCTTGGACATTTTGGAAATCTTGGAATGTGTACTACAATCCATCTTTGAAGTTAAAATTGAAATGCCAAGTGGAAGTATGTGAAAAATGGTCTTGAAGTTAGGTAAAAACCTTGCCTAAAATAGGTCAAATTTTCTCTAAGTTAAGAATGGTTTGGTACCCTTGTTTCAAAAATTGTAACTTGAGATACAAGCTTCTTTTGGGAAATCTTTGTGGATCAAAGTTGTAGATTTTGCTAAAGGCTACAACTTTCATGTTTTGACTTTTCCTTGAATCCAAATGCATCTTGGTGAGAAAGTGGGACAAAGTTAGGAAAAAATTAGGGTTTTTCATAACTTAGAAAAATTCTAAGTTATGAAAAATCTTCATTTTAAACCCTAATTTGCATTTCTTGATTTCTTGATGAACAAGTTTCATGATTTGGCATGTTTTGATGAAAAATGAATCTTGACACTTGATTTTGACCAAAAAGTCAAAGTTTGACTTTTCAGTATACAGTCAAAATTGATCAATTGACTGGGAAATTCAATTGTCAATCTTGTGTATTTGGGATCTTTTGAACTTGTTGAGCATGTCAAGATAATTCCATGGGGTCCTTGAGTCCATATGGGAGCTTGGTTTGCCATTGGCTAGGTCAAACAGTCAAAAATTTCCTTTGTGCAGTCAAAACCCTAAAAATGACCATTTTGCCCTTTTGGTGATTTGATCAAATTTCTTGTGGAATTGTGATCCAAACTTGATCAAATGGTCCATGTGAGTTCATAATGTTGATGTGGGTCAAATTTCATGAGGTTTGACTATCAATTGGCCACAGTTGACTTTTTCCCCAATATAGTTGATTTCTAGGTCATCTGTCCAATTGACTGGGCAAAATTTGGAATTAAGACTTGAAACTTGGTGTGGATAAACTTGGGAGTCCAATATGAAGCATGAAAGTCATCTTAGGCATTTTTGGTCAAAACATCTTTGTGCAAACACAAACCCTAATTTGGGTCAACAATGCAAGGAGAAGTCTTGAGCAGATGAAACCCTAATTGGATCTTGAGCTTCAAGGGCTTTGTGATGAGAAATCAATGAGAAAATGGGAGGGAAAATTTTGGGGTACAACAGTTGCCCCTGTTCAATCTTCTTAAACCCGAAGAGTTAGATTGGCAAGTTTGCCTTTCGTGACTCGAGGGTAAAAGGAGATTGGACACTAGAGTGCCCTTAAATTTGCACTCGCCAAAGCAATGGATGCGGGAATGGGCTTAGAGATGCCATTTGGAGATGGGCTTAAAGATGCCATCTGGAAGAGTGACAGAAACTTGTTGGGGATGGGCTTAAAGATGCCATCTGGAATGAGTATCAGCAAGGTGTCCATGTTTTGGACCATATCTGAATTGGGGGTATGAATAAGCAATAGATTGACATCCGTATCTGGAGGCATCCGTAAACTGTTTTCAGAGGTTGAGAAGAGTCTGAACGAGCGATAGATTAACATCCGTTGTTGGGAAGAATCCGTAAACTGTTTTCAGAAGTCTGGAGAAGAATCTGAACAAGCGATAGGTTAACATCCGTTACTTGGAGAACCCGTGAACTGTTTTCAGAAATCTTGAAGTTGAATAAGCAATAGAGCAGCATCCGTTGTTGGGAAGCGTCCGTAAACTGTTTTCAAAAGTCTGGAGAAGAATCTGAACAAGCGATAGGTTAACATCCGTTACTTGGAGAACCCGTGAACTGTTTTCAGAAATCTTGAAGTTGAATAAGCAATAGAGCAGCATCCGTTGTTGGGAAGCGTCCGTAAACTGTTTTCAAAAGTTGCATCTGAACAAGCGATAGATTAACATCCGTTGTTGGGAAGAATCCATAAACTGTTTTCAGAAGTCTTGAGAAGAATCCGAATAAGTGATAGGTCAACATCTGTTACTTGGAGAACCCGTGAACTGTTTTCAGAAATCTTGAAGTTGAATAAGCAATAGAGCAGCATCCGTTGTTGGGAAGCGTCCGTAAACTGTTTTCAAAAGTTGCATCTGAACAAGCGATAGATTAACATCCGTTGTTGGGAAGAATCCACAAACTGTTTTCAGAAGTCTTGAGAAGAATCTGAACTAGTGATAGGTCAACATCCGTTACTTGGAGAAACAGTGAACTGTTTTCAGAAATCTTGAAGTTGAGGAGGAACCGGTGTAGGGTTTCCTGATGATGAGCTCGTGTAAAACTGTATCTGGATGAACCTGGAATAAGCATCAGAATGTTGCCATGTCTGGGTCACATTTGAACTATTCCTGGAAAGAATCTCGGCAGATAATGATTTTTGTCTATCGACTGATCTTACCTGAAAAGGTAAAGAGTTAGTTATATGCAATGTCATGATGCATGATACAATGTATGTTATATGATATGAATGTAAATGAATGTGCATGTAAGCTGGAGAGCTGTCTTGCGGAGGATAAATGAATCCTAGATGGCTGAAGATAAAAGCATCTTGACTGCTGCCGGGAAGAATAATTCCTTGGCTGCTTCTGGGGAATAAGGAGCTTGGGTTGTATACCAATCTTCTGGGGAATCCCTGTCTTGAGGAGATCTTCACTGGAGAATCTCCGAATACAATGAGGAACTGAACACTGAAAGTCTTCAGATTTGCTTGGGGAATACCAGACCTTCAAACATCGAGGGGCCTTAGAACCACTTGCGGGGACTTGGAATTTCCTTGGTGACTGGCAGGGTAAAAGAATTTCTGATGATTTCTACTGGGGATTTTAGAACTTGGTAGACCCATGCTGGGGAGCTAAGACTGAGAATCTCTAGTCTAGTGAGAAGCATTTCTGTGGGGAGAAGGTTCACTAGTTTGGCTCCGTTGGGGATCAATAGCCTGAAGTTTTAGCTCTGCTGGGGATACTGAAACTTAGACTCTGAGGGGAATTGAGTTCTAGAGGATTCTCTGGCTGGGGATAACAAATATAAACTCCTCTGGGGAATGTATTCATAAGTTATGGTGGGGAACTCCGCTGGGGATAGGAAGAATTTTGCCGAGTGTGATCTTCCGTGGCAATAAGCTGAGGATAACCCAGTTATAAGCCCTTGTGAGGAATAACTTTGAATAAGGCTCGGGAGAGACGTCTGTACTCTGCAGGGGATAAGCTTCCAGAATCTACTGGGGATAAGCTTTAAGACTTGCTGGGGATATGGATTCCAAATCTCCTGGGGGTTTTCTTTGAAAGGGTATCAAGATATCCAACTGCACCTTCAACCTATCGGTAATCCTCTTTCTTGATTCATAAGGAAATGATTATGTTCAAATGCATATGCCTATTTAACAAAACATTGGACGTTTCTCAAAATAAAACAATTAGTGCAAAAAAAGAAAAAGGAAATGACACAAATTTCTGGGAAAAGTATTTGTATTAACTTTCTCTGAGTATATTTGTACAAAGGAGACAATCATCCTAGTAAGAGGATTTTGTCGTAAATATTGAAAGATTTATGCAAAATAAAGATGGCTATGTGAAATAATTCCATGGGATTCCATTCCGCTATAGCTTTCACAACTCTGAATATTTGTCCATTCAATGCTTCGTTTGCCGATGACTGGATTGATCAGAAGCCTGGAACTGGTTGATGAAGAGATTGTCTTTGAAGTGATCCGACGAGACATAGTCATACGCTTTAATTCCCTAACTTTTGCCTGAATCGCCCTTTCGGGTTTTCGATCCACCGGGAAACCCCTTTTTGCCCAAGCCGCCCTTTCGGGTTTTCAACTTGCCGGGTGTACAGATTTTTTTGTTTTTATCCCTAATTTTTGCCTGAACCGCCCTTTCGAGTTTTCGGTTCACCGGGATGCCCATTTTTGCCCAAGCCGCCCTTTCGGGTTTTCGACTTGTCGGGTTATTTTATGCGTAGTATCTTTTGACTATGTCTGCATTCGCAGGGTGCGGCAAATCGCGCCGTCCATGGTGGTCAGAATCATTGCACCACCAGAAAATATGCTCTTGATCACAAATGGTCCTTCATATGTAGGAGTCCATTTGCCCCTGGGATCACTTTGCGGCAAGATAATCTGCTTGATTACGAGATCTCCGACTTGATACACGTGACGTCTGACTTTCTTATTGAAGGCCTTGATCATCCGTTTTTGATACGTCTGACCATGGCATATAGCAGTGAGTCGCTTCTCGTCGATCAGATTGAGTTGATCAAGTCGGGTATGAATCCAATCATCTTCATTCAAACATGTGTCCTTCATAATCCTTAGAGAAGGAATCTGAACTTCCATAGGCAGGACAACTTCCATGCCATATACCAAAGAAAATGGGGTTGCCCTGGTTGAAGTACGTGCCGTCGTACGGTATCCATGTAGAGCAAATGGTAACATCTCATGCCAGTCTTTGTAAGTGACTGTCATTTTCTGAATGATCTTCTTAATGTTTTTGTTCGCAGCTTCAACAGCACCGTTCATCTTCGGCCGATAGGGAGATGAATTGTGATGATAAATCTTGAACTGTTCGCACAATGCGGTGATCATTGTGTTATTCAGATTTGTACCGTTGTCTGTGATGATCCTGTCTGGAACACCATACTGGCATATGAGATTTTGCTTGATGAAGCGGGCAACCACATTTTTAGTAACAGAGGCGAAGGAAGCTGCTTCGACCCATTTGGTGAAATAGTCAATGGCAACCAGGATGAAGCGATGTCCGTTGGAAGCCGTGGGCTTGATCTCTCCAATCATGTCAATGCCCCACATTGCAAATGGCCACGGAGCAGTCAGGACGTTGAGAGGAACCGGAGGGATGTGAACTTTGTCAGCGTAGACCTGACATTTGTGGCAAGTACGGGAATGTTGATGGCAGTCAACTTCCATGGTAGACCAGTAATAGCCTGCCCTTAGGATCTTCTTAGCCATTGTATGCCCGCTCAAGTGAGTGCCAAATGTGCCGCTGTGTATCTCAGTCATGATCAACTCTGCTTCAGCTTTGTCTACGCATCGGAGTAATACACAATCATGGCTTCGTTTGTAAAGGATGTCGTTGCTCAGGAAGAATTTGGCAGCAAATTTCCTTAAGAACTTCTTGTCATTTACGAAAGCTCATTCGGGATAATCTCTAGTCTGGAGATACCTTTTGATTTCATGGAACCAGGGTTGTTCCACTACTTCTTCGGTATTAATCTTGTGACAATGTGCAGGTTCATCCATTCGCTCGATGGTGATTTGGGGAGCCTCATTATCCCAGTTGAGTTTAAACATGGAGGACATTGTAGCTAGAGCATCTGCTAGCTGATTCTCTTCTCGCGGGAAATGCTCGAAGGTAATTTGCTCGATGTGATACGGCGAGAGAACTGACTATGGTTTTGCGTTTGTTTTTGCAAATGTTTCGGTTGAGCAAGAGTCGCCACCGACTTTTTATTTTATCCTAAGGAAAGGTTTAAAAAGCACAGCAAAAACCTTTGAGATATTTTCTTGGGTTCGGGGAGTAGATTATAGAAAGGGAAGGTATTAGCACCCTTTCTATCCATGGTTATCCATGGGCTCTTAGGTACTTGCTTAGATCATCTTGCCTTGGTTTTCAATTTGTTTGAAATGGTGCTTTGTGTGTGGTTTTGAAAATGTTTAGAAAAAGATGCCTTGTCTAGGCTACCCTTGTAACAATTCTTTACTCGAATGTTTTACAAAAGGTGTTTGTCTTTTTGAAAAGATGTTTCAAGGTTTTTTGAAAGTTTGTTTTGAAAGTGTGGTTTGAAAAATAGGCAAGTGTTTTTGTTTTGCAAGTTGACAACTACTTAAGAGCTATCTACCCTAAAGTTCTCAAAGATTTTTGCTATCTTTTAACCCTTTTAACAAATTTGTTCCACCATTGCACTTGGTGGACAATCTTGTGTTAGGATGTGAAAGGGACGGGCGCGGGTCATCGTTTAGACCATAATTGCAATGGTGCCAAGTATCTTTGGGCAATTTTTTCTTTAAGGGACTTGATCATTTTTAGGCAACTTTTCGAAAGCGTCATCGAGGGACTATGATCATTTGAATTGTGTTTGTTTTGCCCAAAGAGACCTAACATGCAACATGGCCCATTATTGAAGGCAACAAGTGGAATACCCTAAGGGTGCAAGTGTGATTAGTGTTGTCCATTTTCATGCTTGATTATCTTGAAATTATGTCAAACTATTTTTGTTGTTTTTATTTGCATACAAACCCTAATTCTATCATGGTATATTTAGAAAGCATTAAAGTGCGAAAATTAAAGTTCCTAAGCTATTACAACACAATATGGGAAGGGGGGTACAAATGTTCAAATGGGGGGGGGGGGGGGGGGGGGGGTATTTGACAAGGAATTTAAACCTAGCTATTACATCAATTTGGAATTATTTACAAGATATTTAATTGCACAAATTAAATAGAAATAAAATAAATAGGCAAGATGCAAAAAGGCTTTTTATATGTATGAAAAAAAGTATTTTTATGTCAAATAAACAAAAATAAAAAGTATTATTTTTTGGAGTTTTTTTTTTATGTTTAGGGCAAAACCCTAATTTTATTAAGTAAAAGGTATTAATTATTTGATATGTACAATGTTTATTTATTATATACAAAAATAAAATAAAATGAAGTATATTTATCAAAAAGGTATTTTTTAATGTTAAATATTAATAAAAATAAAAATGTATATATTTTGTATTTTTGCCCTAAATATTCTAATAAATATATATGTATTATTATTATTTACTAAATATATATTATATGTACAAAAATAATAATATTTAATAAAAAAAAGTATATTTTATATGAAATATTTTCAGAAGATAAAATGAAATAAAAATCAGAAATAAAATATGTTTGCATATTTTTTAGTATTTTAAAATAAAAGTATGCTTATATTTATTTATGTACAAAAACTAAAAGAAACCAAATAAATGTCTAATAAATTCAAAAATGGTGAGAAAAATATTTTTTATATTTTTAATATTATGAGAAAAAATAAATAAGTCAGAGCAAAAAATAAAAAGTCAAAAAATCATAAAAATAAGCCAAATGGGCCTAGGGGGTGTGAAAGCAAAAAAGTGGTGTAAACAGAAATAACCAAACAGGCCCAGCCCACGTGGAGCTTCTTCAACCTCCAGCCATTCTTTGTCCAAAAACGCGCATTTTGTAACCTGATTCAAACACCTTGATTCCTGGCTTTTTAATGAAAACTCACAACATCAAAAATGTTCAGCATCAAACAACGAATCCATACATACCTAAAACTTGATCTAACTCTCAAAAATGAGAGAGAATTTCTCCATTCTCAAATCTTAACCTAATTTTTTATCAATGTTCAGACATCAAATTCTCATGACACACGTAACATAAATGAAAACTAACTACATGGGCATGTTCAGGGCTATGAATGTGACATATTTTCTTCATAAACCTAAAGCTAACAATGCCTGGATAGAGAGATACGAATTCATGAACTTACCTGTTCAGTTGAAGTTGTATCTGATGATTGAGGTACTTTTAGTGCAAGGTGGTGATTGGTACAGCTTCCTTGAGGTCCAGGGATGCTATTCCAAGCTTTACTTTGCTTTGAAACTAGCTGAATCGTGTTATGGAACTTCAACTGCAAAACAAGAAAATGAAAATGGCCAAACTGATTAGAGGAGTTACAGTCCACTTCTAATGCTTTGGATAGTTTTCATTGATGGTAGGGAAGGTGTTTGAAGTTGTTTTAGCAAGAATGCACGATGGAAATGAGTTGTGGGATTCAATCTGCAGCAGGCCCTGTTTTTGTGCAGTTCAATGGTGATTTTGTGAATGAGAGTGTTTGGGACTTGGTTGGCTCGTGTTCTAGCTCAGAATGGATGTTTAGAAAGTGTTTGACAAGTTTTTCTAAACATGTGTTAGCTGATATGAAAGTTGTCTTCAGTTATGGCAAGTTTCTTCTACTTTAAGCAACCAATGGTCAAGTTGAGTTTCTAGCTTGTACAGGCTCCCCTAATGTGCTGCATAACTCAGTCTTGATTAGTTCAATTAGTCCATAAACTTGTGCCAAAGAGATCTTAATTGTACTTGCTTGGATTTGCATTTTGACATAAAGTGCAACTTTTCAAGAATGGCTATTTTACTTTTTCTATAAATGGCTTAGTTCAACATGTAATGTTTAAACTCATAAAACAAGGCCTTGGCACAATGAGTTAGCATTAAATTATTGAGTGTTGGATGGTTTAGAGGCCTGTAATCAAGGAAAGCATGCTGAATTGAAAATTGCCTAAGTGTATGAACATGGAAATTGGCCATAACAAAAGTGAGTTTTTCCCATATTGTAAAATTCGATTCTCTCTAACCATGAGGTTGTTTGATGAGTTCTTGGACATTTTGGAAAGATTGGAATGTGTACTACAATCCATCTTTAAAATGAAAATTTAAATTCCAAGTGGAAGTATGTGAAAAATGGTCTTGAAGTTAGGCAAAAATCCTGCCTAAAATAGGTCAAATTTTCTCTAAGTTAAGAATGGTTTGGTACCCTTGTTCCAAAAATTGTAACTTGAGATACAAGCTTCTTTTGGGAAAACTTTGTGAATCAAAGTTGTAGATTATGTAATAGGCTACAACTTTCATGTTTTCACTTTTGCTTGAATCCAAATGAATCTTGGTGAGAAAGTGGGGCAAAGTTAGAAAAAAATTAGGGTTTTTCATAACTTAGAAAAATTCTAAGTTATGAAAAATCTTCATTTCAAACCCTAATTTGCAATTCTTGATTTCTTGATGAATAAGTTTCATGATTTGGCATGTTTTGATGAAAAATGAATCTCGACACTTGATTTTGACCAAAAAGTCAAAGTTTGACTTTTCAGTATATAGTCAAAATTGATCAATTGACTGAGAAATTCAACTGTCAATCTTGTGTATTTGGGATCTTTTGAACTTGTTGAGCATGTCAAGACAATTACATGGGGTCCTTGAGTCCATATGTGAGCTTGGTTTTCCATTGGCTAGGTCAAACAGTCAAAAATTGCCTTTGTGCAGTCAAAACCCTAAAAATGACCATTTTGCCCTTTTGGTGATCTGATCAAATTTCTTGTGGAATTATGATCCAAACTTAATCAAATGGTCCATGTGAGTTCATAATGTTGATGTGGGTCAATTTTTATGAGATTTGACTGTCAATTGGCCACAGTTGACTTTTTCCCCAATACAGCTGATTTCTAGGTCAACTGTCCAATTGACTGGGCAAAACTTGGAATCAAGGCTTGAAACTTGATGTGGATAAACTTGGGAGTCCAATATGAAGCATGAAAGTCATATTAGGCATTTTTGGTCCAACATCTTTGTGCAAACACAAACCCTAATTTGGGTCAACAGTGCAAGGAGAAGTCTTGAGCAGATGAAACCCTAACTGGATCTTGAGCTTCAAGGGCTTTGTGATGAGAAATCATTGAGAGATGGGAGGGCAAATTTTGGGGTACAACAGTTGCCCCTGTTCAATCTTCTTGAATCTGAAGAGTTAGATTGGTAAGTTTGCCTTTCGCGACTCGAGGGTAAAAGGAGATTGGACACTAGAGTGCCCTTAAATTTGCACTCGTCGAAGCAATGGATGCGGGAATGGGCTTAGAGATGCCATTTGGAGATGGGCTTAACGATGCCATCAGGAGGAGTGACAGAAACTTGTCGGGGATGGGCTTAAAGATGCCATCTGGAATGAGTATCAGAAAGGTGTCCATGTTTAGGACCATCTTTGAACTGGGGTCTGAATAAGCAATAGATTGACATCCGTATCTGGAGGCATCCGTAAACTGTTTTTAGAGGTTGAGAAGAGTCTGAACAAGCGATAGATTAACATCCGTTGTTGGGAAGAATCCGTAAACTATTTTCAGAAGTCTGGAGAAGAATCTGAACAAGTGATAGGTTAACATCCGTTACTTGGAGAACCCGTGAATTGTTTTCAGAAATCTTGAAGTTGAATAAGCAATATAGCAGCATCCGTTGTTGGGAAGCGTCTGTAAACTGTTTTCAAAAGTTGCATCTGAACAAGCGATAGATTAACATCCGTTGTTGGGAAGAATCCATAAACTGTTTTCAGAAGTCTTGAGAAGAATCTGAACAAGCGAAAGGTTAACATCCGTTACTTGGAGAACCCGTGAACTGTTTTCAGAAATCTTGAAGGTGAATAATCAATAGAGCAGCATCCGTTGTTGGGAAGAATCCGTAAACTGTTTTCAAAAGTCTGGAGAAGAATCTGAACAAGTGATAGGTTAACATCCGTTACTTGGAGAACCCGTGAACTGTTTTCAGAAATCTTGAAGTTGAATAAGCAATAGAGCAGCATCCGTTGTTGGGAAGCGTCCGTAAACTGTTTTTGAAAGTTGCATCTGAACAAGCGATAGATTAACATCCGTTGTTGGGAAGAATCCATAAACTGTTTTCAGAAGTTGAGAAGAGTCTGAACAAGTGATAGGTTAACATCCGTTACTGGAGAACCCGTGAACTGTTTTCAGAAGTCTTGAAGTTTGAGGAGGAACCGGTGTAGGGTTTCCTGATGATGAGCTTGTGTAAAACCGCATCTGGATGAATCTGGAATAAACATCAGAATGTTGCCATGTCTGGGTCACATCTGAACTATTCCTGGAAAGAATCTCGGAAGATAATGATTTTTGTCTGTCGACTGATCTTACCTGCAAAGGCAAAGAGTTAGTTATATGCAATGTCATGATGCATGATACAATTGTATGTTATATGATATGAATGTAAATGGATGCGCATGTAAGCTGGAGAGCTGTCTTGCAAAGGATAGATGAATCCGAGATGGCTGAAGATAAAAGCCTCTTGACTGCTGTCGGGGAGAATAATTCCTGGTGATTGCTGGAGAATAAGGAGCTTGGGTTGTATACCAATCTTCTGGGGAATCCCTGTCTTGAGGAGATCTTCACTGGAGAATCTTGAATATACAATGAGGAACTGAACACTGAAAGTCTTCAGATTTGCTTGGGGATTTGCAGGTAAAAGAATTTCTGATGATTTCTACTGGGGATTTTAGAACCTGGTAGACCCATGCTGGGGAAGTATGATTTGAGAATCTTCAGCTTGGTGGGAAGTATCTCAGTGGGGAGAAGGTTTACTAGTCTGGTTCCGCTGGGGATTGATAGCCTGAAGTTTTAGCTCTGCTGGGGATACTGAAACTTAGTTCTGAGGGGAATTGAGTTCTGGAGGATTCTCTGGCTGGGGATAACAAATATAAACTCCTCTGGGGATTGTATTGATAAGTTATGTTGGGGAACTCTGATGAACTCCGCTGGGGATAGGAAGAAATTTGCCGAGTGCGATCTTCCGTGGCAATAAACTGAGGATAACCCAGTTATAAGCCCTTGTGGGGAGTAACTTTGAATAAAGCTCGGGAGAGACGTCCGTACTCTGCAGGGGATAAGCTTCCTGTTTACCTAGGGATTTGGTAAACAACCGCTGATCCTCCAAATGGTTACTTATTTGGTTACTCGCAGGATCGATCAGATTGATCCTATGGACATAGGTTGATTTTGAAGTTTAATTAATGTGGATAAGGCTTTAAGTAAATTGTTTAAAGTAAATTGCATAAAGGAAAGGCTTGGTAAAATAAACAAGGCTTGAATGTAAAGGTTCGACAGGAATCTTAAAGGGGAAAAGCATGTAAAATACTGGAAAAGTAAATGACTTGAATTGATAAAATTGGTGTTTCACACATACATTTCTCAACAATTCGTTCGCTCACACTGGGTACTTGAATCTAAATGAGTGACTATGTATCTATTGTGAACACACGCGAGAAACTACACGTCTACTCCTATTTATACAAAAACATTCCAAGTAACCGTCGGGCAGTTACACTGCTTCGAGATCAAGCCACTTGGCACGTTCTCCATGCTCGACGCTCCAGATCCTTGCACGTTTGCACGTAGTAACTGCTGGAAACCGTTTTCCCTCCAAAGCTTTGAATTTCAAACTGTTCCACTCTGGATCATCGAACACCTTCATCAGGAAGCGTCTTCGACGAAAACTCCTTCGACATCGAAGGCAATGAGCCTTCCTCCTTGGAAGAAATCTTCTAAGTTATTTTGCCATCTTTCGACGGGCACTTCGACAAGCTTAGCCAGTCGAAAGCATCTTTCAGCTTTTAATGGCTGCCATCAATTAAAACAAAGGTGTCGAATTTAGGAGCCAACAAATTGCCCCCCAAGAATGCCTTATTTCGACTCTGAAAGAAAAAAAGCATTCTTTGAAAACGCCATTCGACACCCATTTTTCCACGCTTAGTCACAAGTTAACTTGTGCACTTTTTGTTGCTTTTTACCAACTATTGGCAATCCCAAGAAACCATCATTGATTTGATCCTAGGACGTCACTTTCAGTACGGCGTGCAGTACCAAACGTCACTTCAAAATTTGTCATTATGACAAATCCCAAAAACGAGGACGCACGCTGCGTCTCTCTGTTTCTGCAGAAACGGCCAAAACAACAGGATGCTGCCACGCGTCCCACTACTTCCTGCAGCATTAAATGACATTTAATGTCCTCGTTATTGGGAACTTCTCCCACTACTATAAATAGTAGTGAATATCCCATTGTGGGACTTTTCACGCAAACTTGCCCTCAAACTCCCTCGTTTTCATACAATCTTGCTCTCTTTGCAGAAAAACTCTTCCTTTTCCACTCCATCTTCATCTTCAACAATGGCCTCTGCTTCTACTGCCCCCAAGACTAACGCACCAACTGAACAACTTGCTAAGCCCAAGGTCTTTGTTACTGCTCCGGTAGTGAACTCCACAGGGAAACGAAGGGTCCCTGAACCTTCTGACATCTCCGTTCGCGATGCTTACTCGCGTCACTTGATGATCCCGGTTGGATACTCCAACCAGATCTTCGCAATGTCTGGACCTATGAACCCAAGCATCTCTGAAGCTCTGAAGATCAAGAGCTATTTTCCCATCGTTGAGAAACTCAAGCCAGTAGCATGCGCCAAGAAGGACGCAGAGGACAACGAAGACCCTACACACGAGAAGATCGACCTTCGTTTCTTCAACAGAAGTGTTAGAGTTTTTAGGTCTTGCCCTAATCTGACCTCTGACTATGTTGCTTGGCTAGCAAAGTTGGAGAAACATCAAACTCCAGTCTGGAAGGAAATGGGAATCTTTGACCTAGTAATGTTGTCGAAGACAGGTTTAAACTACTCCCCAGAGATGCTTATAGCTTCGATGCTGTTCTGGGATAACTCTCACTTCACCTTTCACCTTCCATGTGGGATGTTAACCCCCACACTCTTCGACGTAGCGGCCATTACTGGCCTTCGACCAACCGGAGATTACTTCGACCCGGAGGAGATGTCGGAGGACCAAATTGGTTTCTCTGAGACCAAGCCAACATTCACCACCTTTATCAACCATTATCACGACAGGTCGACGGACACAGTGTCGGATGTCGAACACATAGCGTTTCTAGCCTTATGGCTAACTCGCTTTGTGTTTTGCTCGAAATCTCTGCAAGTGACCAAAAAGATGGTCACTCTGGCCACCCAACTGCATCACCGCCAAAACATCTGTTTGGCAGAACTAATTCTGGCCAGTCTTTATGACTCAATCAGCAATGGGGTTACTCTCCTGAAACATGTCGAAGATAGGAACAGTTTGCTACTCGCTGGGCCTTTCTGGCTACTTCAACTGTGGCTTAACGCCACTTTCGAATCTTTCTTACCCAAGAAGACTCAGATAAATGAACAAGCCCCAGCGATAGCTAATAGACGTATCGAAGGAATTAGGCTGGCTCTACTGACACCTGTAGAAGATGGGCTAGAGTTCCAACAAACCTTCACTAACTTCGTGCTGATGTTCGCTCGAAGGAAGGAATTTGTTTCAACTATGGCTCCATTTGCTCAACGAAAGGTGGGGCCAGCATGGTTTACGAGGCCACATCCAAAGGAGTCGAGTGGTCCCAATGTCGATGATCACACTATACTTTGGGAGGCGTTCCTGACACCCAGGATCATGCCTCTTCGATTTAAGAGTTCTAAGACTCATCTGAGTCTGCTTGCCTATCAACCAAATCTGGTATCTCGCCAGTTTGGTATCATCCAAACCCTGCCTTCTCCCATTTTCCAAAGAGAGAAGTCAATGTTGTACTTCTGCAACGATTATACAGAAGAAGCTGCTACCAAGCATATCGGAAGGTATGCTGGTCGAACAATCCTCTCGCTGTTCAACTACCAGCTTAACTTCCTTTGCTCACCATCTTTTGAAGAGTGGTGGAGAAGCTATTACGCTGAGTACTTCTTCGACGAGAAGGACTTCATATCAGAGTTGCAGAAGTCTTTTGTCCTTGTGTTGGACAAAGTAAAGAAATGTAAGTTCATGCTCTCACATTTACTTTTTATCTTTCTCTTCGACTGTTAGCCTGTTAACTTTCCTTTTCGCTTCCAGTTGTTCGAAAACCCTTGGCCAAGAAGGCTACAGGAGGCCCACAAGGAGGGGTCCCTTCGACAAAACCTCCACCGCCGGCGAAGACTATAGCACCGGCGAAGACAACAGGCAACCAACAGGGGGAAGGCTCTTCGAGGAGGCCTCCTGCATCGGTAACCAGATTTTCTTCATTTTTCTTCTGGCTTTCGATTTTTTATTTTCGACGTAATTATTCAATCGAATTCCTATTGGTTTTATAGGCCCCTTCGCCCAAGAAAAGGGCAGCATTGGTGATCGAATCGGGGAGTGATGACGAAAGTGATTCCCCTCCTTCTCCCCTAAAGAGGCGAAAGTTAACGAAGGACGCTTCTGTTCCTACTCCAGCTCCTGAAGGTCGAACCGTCAGAATAAAGGTTGGTGTGAGAAAGCCTAGGCCACCTGCAGTGGTCATCGAGGAACCAACTGAGGAGGAACTGAACGCTCTTGTTACCAAGCCTGTCGAAAGTGACAATTCCAGCCCTGGGGCTGAAGTTAATCCACAGGTAATCTATTGGACCCTTCTCAAAACTTAGGCATAGATACCAGTATTCGATTACGTCTCTTTCGACATCTGAAGACTTGTCTTCTTTCTTTTCTTCAGGACACTACTGAAAGTTCTCCACCAAGGACTTCAGAAACTCTAGAATCTGCTGAACTCAGCAGGCCTCAGGAGAAAAATTTAGGCAATGACGAAGCCCACACTGAGACTGAGGCCAATGCTGAAACAGTGGAGAAGACAACTAAAGAGCCTATGGCGGAGGAAACACAGCCAGAAACGGTTCCTGTGGTAGACTTGTCGTCAGAAGAGAATCCTGAAGGAAGAGACCAAGGCAATGGCGAAGAGAATCAAGATACTGTTGACGAAGAGCATCAAGGTGGTACTGGCGAAGACCACCAGGGTGACGCTAGCGAAAAACCACAAAATGACACTGGCGAAGGACCCCAAGGTGATGTTAACGAAGAACCACAAGTCAACGCTAGTACCGCCTCCGTCCAAGTCGAAGAGCAACCAAACGAGGCACTCAGCATTCAACAGACTCAAGTCCAAGATAATACTATGGCAAGGGTCACCTCCTCAAAGCACAGGTCGAAAGAGGACTTGGAAATCTTGAAACAAACTGACCCTGTCAGCTACCTTAATGCAATCGTCGAGAGTAAGAGTTCTTCCGACACCAGTCAGGAAATTCCTACTCTGTCGGGGAAATCTACTGAGACTTCTCCTCTTGATGATGCGTTGGCGAAGGTCAAGGCCCAGTTCTTCAAGAGAGATTTAATGAAGGCTTTAGAGGGGGATCCCACTGCTCCATCTTGCTTAAAAGAGGTTTTGAATGCTGTTGACTTCGATGCTGTAGCCCCAGAAATCTCAGACTTAATCATGGAATTACATTCTATGATTGACCAAGTCTCAGCGGATTACCGGCGCCAACGAACTTTTAACAGTCAGCTCGAAACGCTGCATGGCAAGAGCTTATCTGCGTGGACTGCTGTCTCAAGTTCGACTTCTCCAATTGCCGAGTTGTCGAAACAGAAAGCGTCTGCACAGGAAAGGTTCGATGCTATTGAGCGAGAGAATGTCTCCTTCCGAGCACAAATTGCAGAGATAGAGGCGAAGATAAACGCCAACACTGTGCTCCAGGAGGAAATTCTTTCGACCATCCCAGACACTGAGAGCGAGACTGAGATCAAGCAAGGCCTGGAATTCGCTGAGAGGGCTCAAAGCCTCGACGCCCAAATTGCCAAACTGGTGCAAGAAAAATCTTGGTGCAAGAAGAGGTTGGATCTGCAGCATGCCAAGTATCTTCGACTCAAGAATTCTCTTTCCTTTTGATTGATTCTCTTTTGTAACCATCTTCTGTAATCACTTTCGACAACAATTGCCATTTTGGCTGAAATTAATGAAAATTTCCATTTTGGCATTTTTATGGTTAATTTAGCTTGTTCTTTTATTGTTTTATTTTTATCTCTTGAAGTATAGGCTTATATTTTTTCAAATATTTACCATTCACTCTCAAGAGCCTTTTATCACCACTTATCTCTTCGACTTCATAGGCTCCACCAGAAAAAGTTTGGATAATTCTGAAGGGTCCTTCCCATTTGGGTGACCATTTCCCCATGCTTCGATCCCGTCGATCCATGGGAAGAATTACCTTCCAAACTAAATCTTCGGGCAAAAATACCTTAGGTTTTACCTTTCTATTATAAGAGTCTTCTACTCTTTTCTTCTGAAGCCTGAGTAAGTCGAGAGCATGTAGTCTCTCTTCGTCTAAATCCACCAGTTCATCTAACATCATATTCCAATAAACCTCAGAAGGAATATCATAATGCCTCTGAACTCTTGCAGATTGAAGACAAATTTCTGCTGGCAATACTGCATCATGGCCAAAAGTTAGCCTATATGGTGTTGTACCAGTGGCTTCTTTTGGGGACGTTCGACAAGCCCATAAAATCTGGTCTAACGTCTTATGCCAATTCTTTGGTTTCTTCCCAACATGTTTCTTTATCAAGCCAATCACCACTTTGTTAGCTGCTTCGACTTGACCATTCGCCTGTGCATAGTAAGGCGTGGATGTTAGGAGTTTGAAACCTGTTTCCTGAGCAAATTCCTGCATCTTTCGACCAGTGAAAACTGAACCTTGGTCAGTTGTTATTGTCTCAGGGATTCCATACCTAAATATAATGTTCTTTTGAATAAATTCAATGACATTTTCTTGGTCTACATTGACTAAAGGGACAGCTTCGATCCACTTAGTAAAATAATCAATGCCTACCAATATGTATTTCTGACTCTTTGATGATGCTGGTCGAATCTCTCCAATAAGATCCAACGCCCATCCTCGAAAGGGCCAAGGCTTCACTATCGAGTGAAGTTCGCTTGCTGGTACATGCTGGATGCCTGTATGAACTTGACACTCTTGGCAACCTTTGGCGAACTCAACACAATCTTTTAGCATAGTGGGCCAATATAGTCCTTGTCGAAACAACAACCATTTCATCTTATGGCCTGCTTGGTGAGCCCCACATGCCCCAGCATGCGTAGTCGAAAGGGCTATGTATGCTTCAGTTTCACTTAAACATTTCAGCAACACCCCTTCAGGCGTCTTCTTGAATAACTCATTACCCATGAGTACAAAACTCAACGCCCTATATTTTGTTTTTCGTTCTGTCGGAGCTCCTAGATTTTGAAGATAGTCCACAATGGGTTTCCTCCAATCCTGGTCTGATAAATTATCAATGAACGAAATCTCGAAGTTTGAGTGATCAGCATAACCTAGCCTTGTCGATTCCAAGTCTGATGGTGATAGACAAGTTGCCTTTATCTTTTCTCGAACTTCGATTGCTCTTTGTAATCTTGTTTTTGAAATCTTATACCCTGATGCAATCTGTGCCAAGTCATTGGCTATTTGATTTTCGACTCTGGGTATGTGTCGAATATTGACACTTTCAAATTGTTTCAATAAACGATTTGTTATCACAAAGTACATAATGAGATTCTCTCTTATGCATTTATACTCCTTTGTGACTTGCTTGATGACTAACTCTGAGTCTCCCATTATTTCGACTCGAGTTGCCCCCAATTCCAACAATATTTCAAGGCCAGTAATTAGAGCTTCATACTCAGCCTCATTGTTCGAACAAGAACCTTCGATTTGGTACTTGAATGTTGTTGGAATTTTATCTGGAGAAATAATCAAGACTCCTACTCCTGTTCCATTTTTATGGCTGGAACCATCGAAGTAGAATTTCCAAGGTTCTATCTCCACATAATTAATATCCTCGACTTGAATTGAGTGGTCGACTATGAAGTCTGCAACCACTTGTCCTTTTACTGCCTTAAGAGGCATAAAGGTCAAGGAGTATTCAGTCAATGCTAATGCCCACTTGCCAATTCGACTATGCAAGATAGGTTTCGACAACATATATTTGAAAACATCAAAATGAGACGAAACATAAACATCAACTGGTTTTATATATTGTTTGAGTTTTGTACAAGAGAAATACAGACATAGACACAATTTTTCAACTTCGCTATATCTAGTTTCTGCATCATTCAAAACTCGACTGAGATAATAAATGGGTCTTTCGACTCCATTCTCATCCTCTTGGGCTAACATACTTCCCAGAGTTTTGTCAGATGCAGCTATGTACAATCTCATACTCCTATTGCTACAAGGAGGCACCAAAATAGGTGGCTTAGTGAGGTACCCTTTGATTTTGTCGAAGGCTTCTTGTTGCTCTTGCCCCCATTCGAACCCCTCCTTATTCAGTCGAAGTAAGGGTGAAAAGGCCTGAGCTTTCCCACTTAGGTTAGATATAAACCTTCTCAAGAAGTTTATCTTGCCTAAGAGAGATTGCAATTCCTTCTTATTCGACGGCGCTTTCGCTTCCAAAATTGCCTTCGTCTTGTTCTGATTGATTTCGATTCCTTTCTTGTGGACAACGAAACCCAAGAAATCTCCAGCTTTTACACAGAACGCACACTTCAAAGGGTTCATCTTCAGACCATGTTCTCTCATTCTTTCGAATGATTGTCGAAGGTGGTCAATGTGACTCTTCCTGGAAACAGATTTTATAACAATATCATCAATATAAACTTGCATAAAAGTGTTAATAAAATCATGGAAGATAGTATTCATTGCTCGCTGGTACGTTGCCCCAGCGTTCTTTAGGCCAAAAGGCATCACTACCCATTCGTAAGTGCCTAAGGCCCCAGGGCATCGAAAGGTTGTTTTCGACACATCCTCTTCAGCAATGAATATTTGATTATATCCTGAATAACCATCGAGCATACTCAGGTATTCGTAGCCAGCGGCAGAATCGACTAGCATTTCCGCCACAGGCATAGGATATTCATCTTTGGGGGTGGCAGCATTCAAATCTCTGAAATCTATGCACACCCTTAATGTGCCATTTTTCTTAATTACTGGCACAATATTTGCAATCCATTCGACATACCTTGTAACACGGATGAATTTGCATGTCAGAAGTCTTTCGACCTCCGTTTTGATCTTCGACAAAATTTCTGGAGCGAAGCGTCTTGGATTTTGCTTGATTGGCTTCTTTCCAGGTTTGATTGGCAACTGAAGTTCTACCAATCCTCTGTCGAGACCAGGCATTTCGTCATAATCCCATGCAAAACAGTCTTTAAACTCTTTCAGCAATTGGATTACTTCCAACCTAAGTTCTGGATCAATTTTGGCGCTGATGTAGGTTGGCCTATTCTCTGATCCTTCGCCTAAGTTGATTTCTTCTAAAGGGTCTTGTGCTAACATCTTAATGTTGTTCGCCAAGGGATCCTTTTCGAAGCCCAAAGGCTCATCGTCATAGATGGCGTCGAGCCTCTGTTCCAACATTTCATCTGGCATGATGTCAGGGGGTCTTGGATCGAAATCCTTTCCTGGGCCAACAGCAGATAATTGTTGATCATTGGCCTGAGTGGCCATGTACTTTACTTCGGCTTCGAGAGCCGTTATCATCTTGGTTTCGGCTACATAAGCCGAAATTCGCTTCAGAGATTGTGACTCAGTCATTATCACTGAATTCACTTCCCCAACCAGTTGGTTGGATGTCAGTTAGCCCACTGAAGTCTATGTGGGACAAGTCTTCTCTGTCCCATTGGAAACCATGCTCAGGATGCAGGTATAGGGAACAAAAGGTGTTTGGCGCTGGCGCCATGTCGAAGTCAGGAGTTGGACATGGCCCTATGTGAGCCAAGTTTTTGTCGAAATCTGTTACACCCAAGTGATTCACTTCGCCAAGGTAGTAACTCTGATCTGCCTCTATGTTTTCGACCATCCCATCTGGACGCCATAGAAGCAACCTTTGATGCATCGATGAAGGCACAGCACCCACACCATGTATCCACTCACGGCCTAACAAAAGGTTGTAGTTAGGTTTGGCCGATATGACCATGAACATTGTTGGTCGAAGGATCGACCCAACTTTTATGTCGAGCTGGATCACTCCCATGGTGGTCCCAATGCCTCCCTCATAGTTGGACAGGACCATATTGTGAGGTTTGATTTCTTCATCCCTTTTGCCAATCTTCCTTAGCATCGAATGAGGGATAATATTGATAGTGGCCCCACAGTCGACCAATATTTTGTTCACAGTGGTCTCTTCGAGCTTAGCCCTTATGAACAAAGGTTTGAGGTGATTCTTCATCGCCTCTGTAGGTGGCTCGAAGAAGCCATTTTGTTCTTCTGTAGTGCCATTGTCCATGACAAAATAGCACACTGGCCTGTGTTTGGCCATTTCTTGTTCCACCTCCCAGTCACTGGCTTCGACTTCTACCTGTCGATTGAATTCCCTGGGCAGTACTGAAACAATGTTCACCATTATATCCAAAGTATCGTCGGACTCAGCATCATCTTCGTCTTCGACTTCACTTTGATTAGGCCAAACTAGCCTGTTGGTAACTGGTTCTCTCTCAAGAGGCTTTCTTTGTTTCCTTTGAGGCACATTCGAACTAGTTTCTGCCTTAGGTTCGTTGGCAGCCTCTCTTTCAGCTTTTCGCCTTCTTTGATATCTCCTCCATTGGGATCTCGACATAGGATTTTTTCCTTTGTAGTTGCTGGACACTTGAGCAACCTTGGGTGCAGCAACTTGAGGATCTTTCTTCTGAATTAAAGAGGAACCTCTTGGCACTTCGAAAGAATGCCATTTCTCTTCGCTTGGCCTTTTCCGGCCAGATGTTTTGTACCAAGTGTCTACTGGTACATTTGTTGGAGGCCTAAAAGTCAAAGGCCTCTTGTCTTGATTAGAACCCCTTCTGGGATCATGTCGAAGGTCAGCATTTTCCCTTCTCTTGTTCGCTGCTCTCACTCCTTGTATGTGCTCAGCAGCTTTTTTATCAAAGATAGAACTGCATCTTGGACACAGCATCACCTCTGATTTCTTCTTCTGGCATCTTTGTAAAAAATCTGCCAAGTTTTCGTTTTCCCTAGGGAAAGCCGTTTTATTTGCCTGCTCTTGCCTTATGGCTTCTTCTGAAGCTTTAGGATCAGAAAGTTCAACCATGTTGATATTCATGGTATCCTTAGTAGCAAGAGTTAGTTGTTTCATTTGTGTCTCCAGATTCTCCGTCTGGCCTCGTACAGTGGCCAATTGGGAACTGGGCTTTGGTCCAGTTTTTTGTGCTTCAGCAGTCTTCGACTTTGGATCTTCGACCGCTTTCTGGACAGCCTCAATTGTCTTCCTGGATAAACTTCCAGAAAAACTGCCAAAGATTGGCATGTTGATGTGGTCCTTTGAGACTTCGACCATGGTAATGCCTGGCTTCTTCGACTGGATGCTGGTCGCCTCTATCACATTCACTTCAGAGGGTTCTGCGTAGTGGGCTTCAGCCTTCAGTGGATTAGAGTCGATAGCCATGGGGGATTTGTCAGCAAACTTTAATCTCCCTTCCTCAATAGCGTCTTGCACAAGATTCCTGAAAAGAAAACATTGAGAAGTTTTATGGCCCAGAAAATTATGATATTTGCAAAAACCTCTCTTCTTTCTTTGATCAAGAGGAGGCACTTTTACCCCAGGGGGTACTATCATTTGGCCATCTTTAACTAGCAAGTCGAATATTTCATCACATTTTGTGATGTCAAAACTGTAAGTCTTTTTTGGGAACCTATCGTTGGTCCTGTCTGGACCAATGGGATTTTTCCCATTCGAGGGGACTAACTGTTTACAAGAGTATGGAGGCCCTTGTTTTAGTTCTGCTAAATCGACTTCTCCTTCTTCGACAGCTAAAGTATCGTCGAAGGATTCTAGATCTTCGTCATCCATCTCAACGTAAGCTACTCTCTCTCTCTTGTGAGTTTTCGTTGCCTTAGCTTTCTCAGCTTTGAGGCGTTCGACCTGTCGAACTCTATCGGCCAGTTGGGCCATGTCTCTTAGGTACTGGGTATCTAGCTTCTTCCTAATGGAATAATCTAAACCGCCTGCGGCCATTTCGACCAGCTCATGTTCTGGCACTTGTGTAAAACATCTCGCCTTAAGCAACCTAAACCTATTCAGATATTCGTCTATAGGTTCAGTGAAACGTCTCTTCACACTCGCCAGTTCTTTCAGGCTTATCTTGGTTTGCCCCATATAGAATTGTTCATGGAACAATCTTTCCAACTGAGTCCAATGGTGGATCGAATTGGGGGGTAGAGTTGTGAACCAAGTAAAAGCGTTCTTGGTTAAGGAACTTGGGAAGTATTTGATCCTTAGGTTTTCATTATTTGAAATGTCTCCTGCCTCGATCAAATACCTTGCCACATGTTCGACAGTAGATTCTGTCGTGTCCCCAGAGAACTTAGTAAATTTGGGGACTTTGCTTCTTGGAGGTAAGTCAGTTTGTAACACATATTCTGACAATGGAGATGTAAAGTTGGGCCTTCGAAAGCCCATGTTCATCCCATTCTGATTCATGATCCTTTCGATCATGGTTGCCAGATTGTTTTCCAAACCCATGTTTTGGTGTTGGATATGCTGAACCACTTCGTCAGCATTTTGGTTTCTGTTAACTAACCTTACCTCTGGGGCTATTACCCTAGGTTCTTCGACAGGTTGTTCTACAGGCTGTTGAGCCTGATTAATGGTGGTTTCTTCCTCTACAAATATCCCCTGATTTCCTCTTATTTGTGCCCTTTGGGGCTGTCGAACAGGTGGGGGTACTCCAAAGAAGTCAGCCAAACGCGTCATTTGCGCTGTAACTTGCTGATTCGACTGAGTAGTATTTTGTATTAGAGGATTTAGCACTGTACTCAAAGTTTGTGCCAACATTTGCACCATATCATGGTTGCTTTTGTCCATCTGTTGCCTCAAGACTGCTGTCGAGGCATTTGTAAGGCCATGGGCTACTTGGGACGTTCCTCCTAGGAGTTGGGTCCTATTTCTATTCGCCATGCCTACTCCAGAGCCTTGGAGTGGCGAAGTGGCACTCACGAAAGGGTCTGAATAAGTGGACGCAGCATTCGTCAGGCTTGCCACTTCAGAAGTTGGCATACCATAGAATGGAATAAATCCTGGGGGAACCACAGGCCTTGGGCCTGTATTTCCCCTTGGTGGGGGGGTTCCCAAAGGCATTCTGGGGCCTGTAAACGAAGTTATTGGCCCCGTGGTTGTGACTGACACTGCTGGTGTCGAACCAACATTCGTCGCTTCACTCACGGTCATATTAACCGTTGCTCCCACACTTGGTGGTGGAATTTCATTATTGTTTGGCGGATTCGCCATCTCTTCCCTTCTTCTGGCAGTATTGCTATCGTTGGTGTAAATTCTACCACTCCTCAATAACATACAACTCGAAAAGATGAGATTTTTTTAACAATCAACACACAGTCCCACTAGGTGTGCCAATTTGTTTACCTAGGGATTTGGTAAACAACCGCTGATCCTCCAAATGGTTACTTATTTGGTTACTCGCAGGATCGATCAGATTGATCCTATGGACATAGGTTGATTTTGAAGTTTAATTAATGTGGATAAGGCTTTAAGTAAATTGTTTAAAGTAAATTGCATAAAGGAAAGGCTTGGTAAAATAAACAAGGCTTGAATGTAAAGGTTCGACAGGAATCTTAAAGGGGAAAAGCATGTAAAATACTGGAAAAGTAAATGACTTGAATTGATAAAATTGGTGTTTCACACATACATTTCTCAACAATTCGTTCGCTCACACTGGGTACTTGAATCTAAATGAGTGACTATGTATCTATTGTGAACACACGCGAGAAACTACACGTCTACTCCTATTTATACAAAAACATTCCAAGTAACCGTCGGGCAGTTACACTGCTTCGAGATCAAGCCACTTGGCACGTTCTCCATGCTCGACGCTCCAGATCCTTGCACGTTTGCACGTAGTAACTGCTGGAAACCGTTTTCCCTCCAAAGCTTTGAATTTCAAACTGTTCCACTCTGGATCATCGAACACCTTCATCAGGAAGCGTCTTCGACGAAAACTCCTTCGACGTCGAAGGCAATGAGCCTTCCTCCTTGGAAGAAATCTTCTAAGTTATTTTGCCATCTTTCGACGGGCACTTCGACAAGCTTAGCCAGTCGAAAGCATCTTTCAGCTTTTAATGGCTGCCATCAATTAAAACAAAGGTGTCGAATTTAGGAGCCAACACTTCCAGAATCTACTGGGGATAAGCTTCAAGACTTGCTGGGGATATGGATTCCTAATCTCCTGGGGGGTTTCCTTTGAAAGGGTATCAAGATATCAAATGCACCTTCAACCTATCAGTAATCCTTTTTCTTGATTCATAGGGAAATGATTATGTTCAAATGCATATGCCTATTTAACAAAACATTGGACGTTTCTCAAAATAAAACAATTAGTGCAAGAGAAAAAAGAAAAAGGAAATGACACAAATTTCTGGGAAGAGTATTTGTATTAACTTTCTCTGAGTATATTTGTACAAAGGAGACAATCATCCTAGTAAGAGGATTTTTTCGTAAACATTGAAAGATTTATACAAAATAAAGATGGCTATGTGAAATAATTCCATGGGATTCCATTCCGCTATAGCCTTCACAACTCTGAATATCTGTCCATCCAATGCTTCGTTTGCCGATGACTGGATTGATCAGAAGCCTGGAACTGGTTGATGAAGAGATTGTCTTTGAAGTGATCCGACGGGACATAGTCATACGCTTTAATTCCCTAACTTTTGCCTGAATCGCCCTTTCGGGTTTTCGATCCACCGGGAAACCCCTTTTTGGCCAAGCCGCCCTTTCGGGTTTTCAACTTGCCGGGTGTACAGATTTTTTTATGTTTTTATCCCTAATTTTTGCCTGAACCGCCCTTTCGGGTTTTCGGTTCACCGGGGTGCCCATTTTTGCCCAAGCCGCCCTTTCGGATTTTCGACTTGTCGGGTTATTTTATGCGTAGTATCTTTTGACTATGTCTACGTTCGCAGGGTGCGGCAAATCGTCGCCGTCCATGGTGGTCAGAATCATTGCACCACCAGAAAATATGCTCTTGATCACAAATGGTCCTTCATATGTATGAGTCCATTTGCCCCTGGGATCACTTTGCGGTAAGATAATCCGCTTGATTACGAGATCTCCGACTTGATACACTTGACGTCTGACTTTTTTATTGAAGGCCTTGATCATCCGTTTTTGATATGTCTGACCATGGCATATAGCAGCGAGTCGCTTCTCGTCGATCAAATTGAGTTGATCAAGTCGGTTCTGAATCCAATCATCTTCATTCAAACCTGTGTCCTTCATAATCCTTAGAGAAGGAATCTGAACCTCCATAGGCAGGACAGCTTCCATGCCTATACCAACGAAAATGGGGTTGCCCCGGTTGAAGTACGTGCCGTCGTACGGTATCCATGTAGAGCAAACGGTAACATCTCATGCCAGTCTTTGTAAGTGACTGTCATTTTCTGAATGATCTTCTTAATGTTTTTGTTCGCAGCTTCAACAGCGTCGTTCATCTTCGGCCGATAGGGAGATGAATTGTGATGATAAATCTTGAACTGTTCGCACAATGCGGTGATCATTGTTGTTGTACCCCAAAATTTGCCCTCCCATTTCTCATTGATTTCTCACCACAAAGCCCTTGAAGCTCAAGATCCAGTTAGGATTTCATCTGCTCAAGACTTCTCCTTGCACTGTTGACCCAAATTAGGGTTTGTGTTTGCACAAAGATGTTTTGACCTAAAATGCCTAAGATGACTTTCATGCTTCATGTTGGACTCCCAAGTTTATCCATACCAAGTTTCAGGTCTTGATTCCAAGTTTTGCCCAGTCAATTGGACAGTTAACCTAGAAATCAACTGTATTGGGGAAAAAGTCAACTGTGGCCAATTGACAGTCAAACCTCATGAAAATTGACCCACATCAACATTATGAACTCATATGAACCATTTGATCAAGTTTGGATCACAATTCCATAAGAAATTTGATCAGATCATCAAAAGGGCAAAATGGTCATTTTAGGGTTTTGACTGCACAAAGGCAATTTTTGACTGTTTGACCTAGCCAATGGCAAACCAAGCTCACATATGGACTCAAGGACCCCATGGAATTATCTTGACATGCTCAACAAACTCAAAAGATCCCAAGTACACAAGGTTGACAGTTGAATTTCCCAGTCAATTGATCAATTTTGACTGTATACTGAAAAGTCAAACTTTGACTTTTTGGTCAAAATCAAGAGTCAAGATTCATTTTTAATCAAAACATGCCAAATCATGAAACTTGTTCACCAAGAAATCACAAAATGCAAATTAGGGTTAGAAATTAGAATTTTTCATAACTTGGAATTTTTCTAAGTTATGAAAAACCCTAATTTTCCCAAACTTGGCCCCACTTTCTCACCAAGATCCATTTGGATTCAAACAAAAGTCAAAACATTAAAGTTGTAGCTTGTTGCATAATCTACAACTTTGATTCACAAAGTTTTCCCAAATGAGGCTTGTATCTCAAGTTACAAATTTTTGAATAAGGGCACTAAACCATTCTTAACTTAGTGAAATTTTAACCTATTTTGACAAGGTTTTCTACCCAACTTCAAGGCCATTTTCCATACACTTCCACTTGGAATTTCAATTTGCATTTCAAAGATGGATTGTAGTACACATTCCAAGCTTTCCAAAATGTCCAAGAACTTCTCAAACAACCTCATAACTTGAGAGAATCGAATTTCACAATATGGCAAAAACTCACTTTTGAATTGATCATGAACATGTTCATAACTTAGGCCATTTTCAAGTCAGCTTAGTTTGTGCTAAATTACAGGTCCTAAAACCCTTTGACACTCAATAATTCAATGCAAAACCTTTGTGCCAAGACCATGTTTTGTGTGTTCAAGCATTGCCTAGAGGATTAATCCCAAAATAGATAAAGCATTTCTTCCATTTTTGCAAAAGGTAGCTTTATGTCCAATTGAAAATCCAAGCAGTACAAATGAGATCTAATTGGCACAAGATTATGAGCAAAACACTCTGATCAAGGAGAGATTATGCAGCTCATTAGGGGGCCTCTACTGACCTAGAACACAACTTGGGCATTTGTTGCTTAAAGTGTAAGTAACTTGGCATTTTGTAACACAACTCTCATATCAGCTTACAAACCCTTAAGCAAACTGGTGAAACACATCCAAGACATCCCAACCAAGCTAATACACGACCCTAACAACCCTCATACACTCCCAATCCCAGAATCACCTTCAAACTGCAAGAACAGGGCCAGGCCTGCAGTTTGAGTGCCATCTCCCATTTCTCTCAAGCTTTCTTGCCCAAACCAGTTCACACACATTCCCTAGCATCTATGCAAGCTAACCATGACTTGAAACACGACCTGTAACTCCTCTAACAAGTTCCACCATTTTCACTTTTTCATTTTGCAGTTGAAGTTCTACAGCTCAATACAAGGTGTCTCAAGGCAAAGTAAATATTGGAGCAGCATCACCACACCTCAAGGAAGCTATACCAACCATTATCTTGCACTGAAAGCTCCCCCATTGCCAGATAGAACTTCAATTGAACAGGTATTTTGGTGAACTTCTATCTCTCTTATTAGGCATCATTAGCTCTAAGTTTGTGAATAAGCAATGTTCTACTCATGCCACTGAACCTGTACATGCTTTTACTTTTCATTTCTTTTGCCTGAGCTGTGAGAATTTAAGGTTTGAAAATGGCAGAAAATCTAGGTCAGGATTTGGGGGAGAAGAAATTATCTCTCATCTTAGAGAGTTAGATCAAGTTCTGCATATGGTTGGATTCGTCTCTTGATGCTGAACATTTTTTATGTTATGAGTTTTCATTAATAAGCCAGGAATCAGGATGTTTGGATGGAAGAACAGGGCTCGCGTTTTTTTGAATAATGTTGTTCAGAGGTTGAAGAAGGTGCCTCATGGGTTGGGCCAGCTTTGGTTCTGCTTTTTGCACCATACTTTTTTATTCATACCCCCCTGAGCCCATTTGCTTGATTTAATGTTTTTTTGACATTTCTTTTTTATTTCTGATTCATTTATTTTTTCTAATAATATTTAAAATTTGAAAAATCATTTTTACACCATTTTTGCATTTTTTAAGTATTTATTTGATTATATGGACATTTATATACAAATATATATATACTATTATTTAGCAATATAAAAAAAATAATGTAAACATATTATATTTCTGATTTTATTTCATTTTTCCCTTTTGAAACATTTTGTATAAAAAATACCTTTTTTTATAAAATATTAATTATTATTATTTTTGCATATTTAATATATTTAATAAATAATAAAGATATATATATATATATATATATATATATATATATATATATATATATATATATATATATATATATTAATACACTTAGGATAAAATACCAAAAATATACATATTTTATTTTTATTAATATTTAATACTAAAAAATACATTTTTTACAAATATACTTCATTCTTATTTTATTTTTGTACATAAATAGTAAATATTATATATATTAAATAATTAATCCCCTTTTGATTAAAATTAGGGTTTTGTCCTAAATATGAAAATACTCCAAAAATAATACCCTTTTTTTTATTTATTTATTTATTTATTTTTTATTTTACATAAATAATACTTTTTTTCATACATATAAAAATTCTTTTTGCATTCTTGCATATTTGTTTTATTTCTATTTTAATTTATGCTTTTAATTATATTGTAAATATTCAAAGAAAATGATGTAATAGCTAGGTTTAATTTCTTGTCTAAATATCCCCCATTTGAAACATTTGTACCCCCCTCCCCATATTATTGTGTTGTAATAGTGTAGGAATTTAAATTTCGCACTTTAACGCTTTCTAAACATACCATGCTAGAATTAGGGTTTGTATGCGAATAAAACGAACAAAATAGTTTGACCTAATCTCAAGATAAACAAGCATGAAAATGGACAACACATTTCACACTTGCACCCCTAGGGTATTCCACTTTGTTGCCTTCAAATAATTGGGCCATGTTGCATGTTAGGTTTCTTTGGGTAAAAACAATCAAGTGATCATAAGTCCCTCGATGACGCTTTCAAAAAGTTGCCTAAAATGATCAAATCCCTTTCAAAGAAAAATTGCCCAAAGACATTTAACACTATTGCAATTATGGTCTAAAGGATGACCCGCGCCCGTCCCTTTCACCTCCTAATGCAAGATTGTCCACCAAATACAATGGTGGAACAAAATTGTTAAAAGGTTTAAAACATAACAAAAAATTTTGAGAAAACTTGAGGGTAGATAACTCTTAAGTACTTTCCAATTTGCAAAGAAAACACTTGCCTATTTTCAAAACCCACTTCACAAACACTTTCAAAACCAACTTTCAAAAACCTTGAAACATCTTTTCAAAAGACAAAACACCTTTTGTAAAACATTCGAGTAAAGAATTGTTACAAGGGTAGCCTATACAAGGCATCTTTTCAAAACATTTTCAAAATCACACACCAAGCACCATTTCAAACAATTGAAAACCAAGGCAAGTTGATCTAAGCAAGTACCTAAGAGCCCATGGATAACCATGGATAGAAAGGGTGCTAATACCTTCCCTTTCTATAACCTACTCCTCGAACCCAAGAACAATCTCAAAGGTTTTTGCTGTGCTTTTTTAAACCTTTCCTTAGGATAAAATAAAAAGTCGGTGGTGACTCTTGCTCAACCGAAACATTTGCAAAAACAAACGCAAAACCCTAGTCAGTTCTCCCACTGTATCACAATTGTGTTATTCAGATTTGTACCGTTGTCTGTGATGATCCTGTCTGGAACACCATACCGGCATATGAGATTTTGTTTGATGAAGCGGGCAACCACATTTTTGGTAACAGAGGCAAAGGAAGCTGCTTCGACCCATTTGGTGAAATAGTCAATGGCAACCAGGATGAAGCGATGTCCGTTGGAAGCCGTGGGCTTGATCTCTCCAATCATGTCAATGCCCCACATTGCAAATGGCCACGGAGCAGTCAGGACGTTGAGAGGAACCGGAGGGATATGAACTTTGTCAGCGTAGACTTAACATTTGTGGCAAGTACAGGAATGTTGATGGCAGTCAGCTTCCATGGTAGACCAGTAATAGCATGCCCTTAGGATCTTCTTAGCCATTGTATGCCCGCTCAAGTGAGTGCCAAATGTGCCGCTGTGTATCTCTGTCATGATCAACTCTGCTTCAGCTTTGTCTACACATCGGGGTAATACACAATCATGGATTCGTTTGTAAAGGATGTCGTTGCTCAGGAAGAACTTAGCAGCGAATTTCCTTAAGAACTTCTTGTCATTTACGGAAGCTCCTTCGGGATAATCTCTAGTCTCGAGATACCTTTTGATTTCATGGAACCAAGGTAGTTCCACTACTTCTTCGGTATTAATATCGTGACAATGTGCAGGTTCTTCCATTCGCTTGATGGTGATTTGGGGGGCCTCATTATCCCAGTTGAGTTTAAACATGGAGGACATTGTAGCTAGAGCATATGCTTGCTGATTCTCTTCTCGCGGGAAATGCTCGAAGGTAATTTGCTCGAAATGAGGCAACAATGTCAGGACATGTTCTTTGTATGGGATAAGATTAGGGTGCTTGGTATCCCACTCTCCTTTGATTTGACTAATAACCAAAGCCGAGTCCCCAAATACGACCAAAGATTTGATCCCCAAGTCTATGGCAGCCTTGAGACCAAAGATGCAAGCTTCGTACTCAGCCATGTTGTTTGTGCAGCTGAAGCAAAGTCGGGCCGTGAAAGGTGTGTGACAACCTTCCGGAGAAATGAGTACTGCGCCGATACCATTTCCAAGTGCATTTGAAGCACCATCAAAGTACAGGGTCCATCGGGATCCCTTTTCGGGTCCGTCATACGGTCCGTTACTTTCAATGTTGTCCAAATTCACGATGTCCTCGTCTGGGAAGTCAAATCTCATGGGTTGATAATCTTCGATAGCTTGATGAGCCAGATGGTCAGCTAGTACACTCCCTTTTATAGCTTTTTGAGTGGTGTACTGGATGTCATACTCAGTTAGGATCATTTTCCATCTAGCTATTCTTCCAGATAAAGCGGGCTTTTCGAAGATATACTTGATAGGATCCATTTTGGAAATCAACAAGGTAGTATGAGTCAACATATACTGCCTTAGTCGGCGAGCAGCCCATACCAAAGCGCAGCAAGTTTTCTCGAGCAGTGAGTAGTGAGTCTCACAGTCGGTAAACTTTTTGCTAAGGTAATAAATAGCATGCTCTTTTCGACCAGACTCGTCATGCTGGCCCAAAACACACCCCATTGAGTTATCCAAGACAGTCAGATACATGATCAACGGTCTTCCTTCGACGGGTGGCATCAGAATAGGAGGTTCTAGCAAATACCCCTTGATCTTATCAAAAGCAGCTTGGCAATCGTCATTCCATTTGACTACCTGATCTTTCTTCAAGAGTTTGAAAATTGGCTCACAGGTAGAAGTCAGGTGAGAGATGAATCTGGCAATATAATTTAAGCGCCCCAAGAACCCTCTAACCTCCTTTTCAGTACGGGGAGCAGGCATCTCTTGTATTGCTTTCACTTTTGCTGGATCGACTTCAATGCCTTTGTTGCTTACGATGAATCCTAGAAGTTTACCATACCTAACTCCAAAAGTGCACTTACTTGGATTCAGCCTGAGTTTGTATTCTTTCAATCTGGCAAACAGCTTTTCTAGATGTTCAAGGTGTTCCTCCTCTGTTTGTGACCGAGCTATCATATCGTCTACGTAAACTTCAATCTCATGATGTATCATATCATGAAACAAAGCTACCATGGCGCGTTGATAAGTTGCCCCTGCGTTCTTCAGCCCGAACGGCATCACCTTGTAACAGAAAGTGCCCCATTGTGTGACAAAAGTTGTTTTCTCCATATCCTCGGGGGCCATTTTGATTTGATTGTAGCCCGAGAATCCATCCATGAAGGAAAACACTTTGTGCTGAGCGTATTGTCGATCAAAATGTCAATGTGTGGTAGCGGAAAATCATCTTTGGGGTTGGCCCTATTCAAATCCCGGTAATCCACACACATCCTGACTTTGCCATCTTTCTTAGGTACTGGCACGATGTTAGCGACCCATTGAGGATAGGACGTAACAGCCAGAAAGCCAGCGTCGAATTGCTTCATCACTTCTGCTTTGATCTTTTCAGACATGTCAGGCCTCATTCGGCGGACTTTTTGCTTGATCGGTGGACAATCCTCTCTTGTGGGGAGACGGTGAACCACGATGTCTGTGTCTAAACCCGGCATGTCTTCATAAGACCAAGCGAAGATTTCAACATACTCATTCAACAACTGTATCAGGCGTTCCTTGACACTTGGTTCCAGATTGGCACCCACTTGCACCTCCTTCCGGTCTTCCTCGGTTCCTAAGTTGACAGTTTCCAATGACTCTTCGTGCGGTAAGATGACCCTTTCCTCTTGTTGTAGAAGTCTGGCTAGTTCCCCTGGTACTTCACAACCTTCGTCAGCTTCATACTCGACTTGATTGACCAGATCTTCAGAGTTATTGAAGGATATAGCAGAATAGTCACCCATGGAATCCGGAGTGGATGGGTACCTGCATTTGTGAGTGTGGGTGCGTGTAAGGGATAGCCATCCTTAAACAAAAAATGCAAAAGGAAAGAAAATGAACACGAGCAGTTTATCAAATGAAAAACGTCCAACGAATCATTAAACATGGCATATGGATATGAAAAATAATCAAAACCCTTACAAATGGACCTACATGCCCCGGGCAAGGCATGAGGTAAAAAGATAGCGTACGGATTGTTCGAAAATAAATATTACAGACCAATAGGAAATGTTTGACAGATAAATTACTGATGAATAAAAGTGATAGGGACAAAGTCTTTTGCCTCCCAGTTGCACAATCCTTCTTTGACAGTCGGGTAAATCCACTCTCCGATGCTGCTCTCTTTGTCTTCATCCTCCAAAGCGTTGATTCCGTAGGGAGAAATTTTGACTGGCGCTCTTTCAATCTTCGAACGGCGCATAGCTTTCTGGCCCGCGGTAGTGAACCCTAATCCAAATTTGTCTGTTTTATATGGAATATCAGGCAACTGCCCCCATGCTGAATTCTTCCCCTCCTTTATTGCGGCCCTTGCGTCCTCCAGAGATGCCATCCTGGCCATCTGCCTCGGTACTTCAGCTGCCAACTTTGCTACTATTATTTCAGGAAGGACTTCTTCGAAATGCTGGAAAGGCGTCTCAATGAACTCCCCCTCTACCTCCACATACCGGAAGGAGTTCAAGTGGCTGATCATGTACTCTTCTTCGCCATGGACGGTAATAATCTTTCCCTTGACAGGGTACTTCAACATTTGATGTAAGGAGGAAGTGACTGCCCCGGCATGGTGTACCCAAGGCCTACCCAACAAGCAAGAGTAAGACGGACGGATGTCCATCACATAGAAGGTAGACTTAAACACCTCAGTGCCCACCTTGATGGGAATATCAACCTCCCCATGGACCATTCTCTTCGAACCATCGAAAGCTCTGACAACAATGTCACTCAGCTTCAGCTCTAACCCTTCACAATCTAGTCGGTCCAAGGCCTTCTTAGGCAGTACATTCAGCGACGAACCAGTGTCGACCAAGACATGTGCGAGAGTAGTTCCTCGGCACTCGACTGAAATGTGCAAAACATCATTGTGGTTTCTACCTTTAGGAGTTAGGTCGGCATCAGAGAAACCTAATCCATTGTCTGCGGTAAGGCTGGCCACGCAATTTTGAAATTGATCTGCAGAGGTTTCCTGGGGCACATGGGCTGCCTTCAGGAATTTTATCAGAGCCTTAGCATGCGCTTCCGAGCAAAGTAGTAGTGCCAGCATGGAGATCTTTGAGGGGGTTTGCCCCAGTTGTTCTACCACATCGTAATCACTCCTTTTGATTATCTTCAAGATCTCATCCATTTCTTTCTTGGAGGTTTCCGGGATAACCAAGGGTTGAGCCCTCGTCCTGACGATCTCATCTTGGATTCCCTTTCCTTTATCAGCAGCGGTAGGAGGGACAATACTAGGAACAACAACATCTTCAATCAAAGGGGTTCTAGCGGAGAGTTTTATTGGTGCAGGGATGACCTTGTCAGCAGATGAGGGTCCAAAGATTGCTCTTGGAGGGGCAATCTCTGGAGAAAATATTCTCCCGCTCCGGGTGATTTTGCTCGTGCCTGCAATGTTTCCAATGCTGGCTTCTTCATCATCCGCACTTTCTTCAGTTATTTCGATTTGTTTAATACCATGGTAGTAGACGTCACCGCCATAGTTCCATGGTATTGACTTCTCAGAAATATAGGGGACAGGCCCTGGCATTGTTATCTTCAAAGGAACAGATTTCGTAGCTTGTGTAATCTTAACAGGCTTTTTGACGGCCTTGGAAAGATTGACGTGAATGGTTATGATTGAGACATCTTCGGTATGGGTTGGAATAGCAGAAACTTTTTCAAACAAAATTTGTCGACTATCCATTAGGCCTTGGATGCCTTTCTTCAGTAACGGACAATCAAACGGCAGAGAGTAACAACAATAGCAGTCTTCTTTACATCCCGGGAAGATCCCGACCCTTAACAGATTCAACTTGATGGTTAGCAACAGAGTTATCAGATCATTGACATCAGCAACATACAAATCTTCTTCAATGGCATTGACATTTCGGCCATGCTTCGGCATTGGAGCAGATATCACGTTCGGCTTCTCCAGAGCGTCAAACTCCACCTCCTTCGCCTCTATCAGGTCTTGGATTTTATGCTTGAGTGCCCAACAATCGTTGGTGTCGTGCCCGACACTGTCAGAATGGTAGGCGCATTTAGCATTAGGATGATAATGTGGAGAGGACGTATTCACATTTTTTGGTGCCTCTTTGATAGTGGCGAGGTTCAACTTTAACAGATGGGGAAGTACTTGCGCTGGCATCATATTAATGCGGGTGAACTGCCGTTTTGGCCGTTCCACCCGTTGTTGATTTGGTCTGGACTGGTTATAGCGAGGCTGCTCACTTGAAGGGTTTTGAATCATTACGGCCCCCACAGTTGGTCGGCGCTCAGTCTTCCCTACTCTTCTCTGGGAGTATACCACAACCGTTTCTTTCTTAAAAGGCTTCTTCTCAACACTTGCAGCAACACCCTTCTGAATCTTTCCTGACTTGATGCCAACTTCTATTCTTTCGCCCGTTAGGATCAAATCGGTAAACCCCGCGGAAGAGTTACCAATCAGATGATTGAAAAATGGCCCAAATAGGGTCCCTAGAAACATATCAACAAGTTCACGGTCGGTTAAAGGAGGTTGCACCCTGCCAGCCAAATCCCTCCATTTTTGTGCATATTCTTTGAATCCTTCGCCGGTTCCCAGTGACATACCCTGAAGTTGGGTACGTGTGGGAGCAAGGTCAGAATTATACTGATATTGTTTGTAGAAGGCGGTGGCCAAGTCTTCCCAGTTTCGGATGCTGGTTCCCTCTAGCTGATAGAACCACTCCAATTGAGCCCCAGAAAGGCTGTCTTGAAAGAAATGGATCCAAAGGTTTTTATCTGCCGTATAAGGTTGAATCTTCCTTACGTAGGACCTGAGATGCATTTTTGGACAAGACAGCCCATCATACCTCACAAAAACTGGAACTTTGAACTTTGGGGGAATCACAATCCCGGCAACTAAACCCAAGTCTTCAAAATCCAAACCCGGTACTCTCTGTAGCTCCATGGCGGCCAACCTGTCTTCTAAACCCTTGTATTTATCATCAACCGGAGGGTATTGTTGATCAGAGTAGTCTTCATCCTCTTCGACCTCTTCTTCTTCCATATCGGACTCGGAAGGTACCGCAGCCCCACCTCCTTTACTGGTTCCTTCATCAGAAGTAGGAGGAAATTCAAGCACTCTCCTGGCCTCTCCTTCAAATCTTCTCCCTAAAGTAGCCACCCCGAGTCTTTTTTTCTTCTTTTTCACTGGGTCTTTATTCCCCAGCAAGGTCTTTAGATCCTCCTGACCCTTAGCCAAGGTCATCAGGAGTTACTGGAACTGTGCATTTTGAGTTTGCAGGTCTTTGACTGTTTGCTCGAGATCCATCCTACTGAAATAAACAGCAGACAGATAAGGAAACCTGGCGTGAGACCTGCTTATGCACATGATGAATGGTATGCTTATGTATGCAATGCATTCAAGGATTTAGAATATTCAAAATTGTTGCAGACAAAAAGGAACGCACGTCATATTAATAAGAAGAAATTTGTTAGTACATAAATGCCCCATGGGCCAAATATTACAAAAACAACTTCTCAAGGTAAAAAGACATTGCGCATCCTCTTTGGTGCGATGTAGGTGTTGAGGGCCTCTTGCTCATGGAGTCGGCGGGTGAGCTCTAAAACCTTCTTCTAACTGGCGTAGAAGCTGGCTTCAAAAGTGTTCCGTTCCTCCTTGAGTTGGATCCAACTCTTCTGCATCTCCTCCCACGATGTAGGCATGTCAGGATGTAGGATGGTGTAGGGAACCTCTCCTTCCTTGACGGGCTCTTTAATCACAGGGAGAACATGAGGATAAGGCATCATTAGACTCTGGGCTCGGGCTCGTACCCACTTGAGATAAGGCTCAAGAGGGATGGAGTTCTTGTGTCCCAGAGTCTTGCTATCAACCTTGTTGGGCATCCTCCAAGCTCTGATGAATCTTTGGCGAAGTCCTTGCGCATCGTTGTCGAAGTCAAAAACTAGGTCAGGAATCAACATGTCGTGAGGGCCATCCCTCCGTGCATATCCAAATTGCCTCAAAGCTAGGCAAGGGTTGTAGGTGATACCTCCTCTGATTCCAAGTAAAGGAACATTAGGAAACTCTCCGCAACGATCGACGATGATGACATTTTCTCTGGATCGAGAACACCAATGTACATCAGAGTGAGTAAGAGTCATCAACCGTTGGGACCATCTTGAGCCTTGGTCATTCTTCAAGACAGATTGTGGAAGGTGCGAAATAAACCACCTTGCAAGGAGAGGAGTACAGCACATGAGAAGACCCCTCTTTCTCATTGTTCGTGTGTAAAATGAGTGAAGGATGTCCCCAAGCAATGTTGGTATTGGATTTCTGGACAAGAAGATTTTGACGGCGTTGACATCTACCAATTGGTCAGAATTTGGGAACAAGACCAACCCATAGATAAGGAGTGCCACAATCTCTTCAAAGGCTTGTAGGTCCAATGAATTCCAACACTCTTGTGCCTTCTCAAACAAGAATTTTGCTAAAAAGCCTTTGACACCGCTTCTAGTTTCCCAATGCCCCTTGATGTCAGAAGGCTGTAGATGTAAT
The DNA here is from genome assembly GCA_948472305.1 of Vicia faba. Classification (NCBI taxonomy): domain Eukaryota; kingdom Viridiplantae; phylum Streptophyta; class Magnoliopsida; order Fabales; family Fabaceae; genus Vicia; species Vicia faba. Next base: position 359,955,034 of record OX451735.1, read on the forward strand.
GCTCGAGCAACATCTTTCGGCTTTGGTTCCTTTTTTGTACCGTTGAAAGGTAGTTGATTAAGGATAGGGATTCTTAGGAGTTGAGAAAACTCCTCCAAAGTGGGTACCAACTGATAGTCAGGGAAAGTGAAACAGTGGTGAAGAGGGTCAAAGAACTGGAATAGCACTTTCATCATGTCTTCTTCAATGTTGGTGTTGACTAAGCTGAGCAGTCTACCATGTCTTTCACTGAAGGATGAGCTTTCCGGAATTCTTGAGGTGAGCTCCTTGAGTTGAGGAGAGATTCTCACAAGGTTGACTTGGATGGTTTTTCTGCGAGGAATTTCCATGACCTACAAGACAAGAACAAAGATGAAGATCTTAACCCTTGAAGTGGTTAGTGAATGCATATGATGTTTTATGATGTTTATGATGTATGCACAAACATATGTACAAGCAAATCACACCAAACCCTAGTTTCATGCTTGCATGAGGTTTCATAGGTAAGTACCCTCTTGAGTGTAGTTGGCTTAAAAACCTGTCCTATAAATAGTAACCGGGTTCTAAGGAGCTCAATATCACTGGATTGTTTTCATTGTTCATTGTTTTGGTTTAGCCACTTAACTAGCGACCAAAATATTCCAAGAAAACAACCCTCAATGAGTGTAGTATCGAGTATCTACCAACTTCGGACTGCACCAAAGCCGGTCATCTCACTACCCCTAATAAAAGGCCAAGATGGTCAAGTAAGGTTCTAGGTCATTAGTGCTTAGTGACATCACTCAGCGGCCCCGTACTCTCCTTGATTGAACTCAAGGGTTACCGGTACTCACAAATATGTCGCACTAATATAGCTATTGCTTCGACCGTGTCGGTATACCCCGCACAGTTTCCACAACGTATTGCTATCTATGAATGTTTCCCAAAATCCGGGTGTAGGATTGCAAACCCAAACAAGAGAGCCAAGATATAAAGCAATCAAGACAAACAATTAATCATGCAAGAGGGTGATCTAAGCCCTAAGGTTACTCCACTTTTAAAATTCTCCCTAGCAGAGTCGCCAATTCGGTGATACGGTGGGAGAGCTGACTATGGTTTTGCGTTTGTTTTCGCAAATGTTTCGGTTGAGCAAGAGTCACCACCGACTTTTTATTTTATCCTAAGGAAAGGTTTAAAAAGCACAGCAAAAACCTTTGAGATATTTTCTTGGGTTCGGGGAGTAGATTATAGAAAGGGAAGGTATTAGCACCCTTTCTATCCATGGTTATCCATGGGCTCTTAGGTACTCGCTTAGATCAACTTGCCTTGGTTTTCAATTGTTTGAAATGGTGCTTTGTGTGTGGTTTTGAAAATGTTTTGAAAAATATGCCTTGTCCAGGCTACCCTTGTAACAATTCTTTACTCGAATGTTTTACAAAAGGTGTTTGTCTTTTTGAAAAGATGTTTCAAGGTTTTTTTGAAAGTTTGTTTTGAAAGTGTGATTTGAAAAATAGGCAAGTGTTTTTGTTTTGCAAGTTGACAAGGATTTAAGAGCTATCTACCCTAGAGTTCTCAAAGATTATTGCTATGTTTTAACCATTTTAACAATTTTGTTCCACCATTGTATTTGGTGGACAATCTTGTGTTAGGATGTGAACGGGACGGGCGCGGGTCATCGTTTAAACCATAATTGCAATGATGCCAAGTATCTTTGGGCAATTTTCCTTTAAGGGACTTGATCATTTTTAGGCAACTTTCGAAAGCGTCATCGAGGGACTATGATCATTTGATTGTGTTTGTTTTGCCCAAAGAGACCTAACATGCAATATGGCCCATTATTGAAGGCAACAAGTGGAATACCCTAGGGGTGCAAGTGTGATGAGTGTTGTCCATTTTCATGCTTGATTATCTTGAAATTAGGTCAAACTATTTTTGTTATTTTTGATTCGCATACAAACTCTAATTCTAACATGGCATAATTAGAAAGCATAAAAATGCGAAAAATAAAGTTCCTAAGCTATTACAACACAATATGGGAAGGGGGGTACAAATGTTCAAATGGGGGGTATTTTGACAAGGAATTTAAACCTAGACTATTACATCAATATTGAATTATTTACAAGATATTTAATTGCACAAATTAAATAAGATAAATAAAATAAATATGCAAGATGCAAAAAATGTTTTTACGTGTATGAAAAAAAGTATTTTTATATGTCAAAATAAAATAAAATGAAAAGTGTTATTTTTTTAGTATTTTCCATGTTTAGGGCAAAACCCTAATTTATTAAGTAAATATATTAATTATTTAATATGTACAAATATTTAATAATTATGTACAAAAACAAAATAAAAATGAAGTATATTTATAAAAAGGTATTTTAAATGTCAAATATTAATAAAATAAAAAATGTATATATTTTTGTATTTTTGCCTTAAATATTCTAATAAATATGTATGTATTTGTATTATTTACTAAATATATATTATATGTGCCAAAATAATAATATTTAATATTTATAAAAAAGGTATATTTCATATAAAATATTTTCAGAAGGTAAAATAAAATAAAAATGGAAAATAAAATGTGTTGGCATTATTTTTGTATTTTTCAAATAAAAGTATGTTTATATATTTATTTATGTACAAATATTAATCTAAGCAAATAAATACCTAATAAATATGAAAATGGTGTAAAAAATATTTTTTATGTTTTTAATATTATAAGAAAAAATAAATAAGTCAGAACAAAAAAGAAAAAGTCAAAAAGTCATAAAAATAAGCAAAATGGGCCTAGGGGGTGAAAAAGCAAAAGCATGGTGTAAAAAGAAAGTCAACTCAGGCCCAGCCCAAGAAGACTTCATCTTCAACCTCAGAACAATGTTTGAACACAATCCACGCGCGTTTTTCATCTCTCAATTCCTGGACTTTCAAGCAAAACTCACAACATGAAAAATGTAGAGCATTAAGAGACGAATTCAGGGATATAAAGAACTTGACTTAACTCTCTAAGATGAGAGAGAATTTCTTCTCCCCCAATTCCTGACCTAGTTTTTGTTCCATGTTCAGACTCAAAATTCTCTAAGCATACATAATATAAATGAAATCTAATTACATGGGCATGTTCAGGGCTATGAATGTGACATGTTTTCTTCACAAACCTAAAGCTAACAATGCCTGGATAGAGAGATTCGTGTTCATGAACTTACCTGTTCAATTGAAGTTGTATCTGGTGATTGAGGTGTCTTCAATGCAAGGTGATGATTGGTACAGCTTCCTTGATGTCCAGGGATGCTATTCCAAGCTTTACTTTGTCTTGAAACCTTTTGAATCGTGCTATGGAACTTCAGCTGCAAAACAAGAAAATGAAAATGGTGATGCTGCCTAGGAGTGTTACAGGTCGTGTTTGAGGTTTGGAATAGCTTCAAGGGATATTATGGGATGTGTTTGATGGGTTTTTAGCAAGAATGCATGGAAGGTTTGAGCTATGGAACTCAAACTGCAGCAGATGCTCTGTTTGGGCAGTTTGAGGGTGATTCTGGGAATGGGGAGGTATTGGGGATGCTAGGCTCGTGTTCTAGCTCAGAATGGATGTTTAGGATATGTTTGACAAGTTTGCTTAAGGCTTAGTTTGCTGAGATGAAAGTTGTTAGATGTTATGCTATGTTTCTTACACTTTAAGCAAGAGAAGTCCACTTGGTGTTTCTAGCCTGTACAGGCCCCCATTCTATGCTGAACCACTTAGTCTTGATCAGTGTAATTAACCCATAAACTTGTGCCAAAGAGATCTTAATTGTACTTGCTTGGATTTGCATTTTGACATAAAGTTCACTTTTGCAAAAATGGTTAAAATGCTTTATCTATTTTGGGATTAAACCATTATGCAATGCTTGAACACATAGAATATAGTCTTGACACAAAGAGTTTGCATTAAATTTATGATTTTAAAAGAGATTTAGGGCCTGTAATCAAGAAATGCATGCTGATTTGAAAATTGCCTAAGTGTATGAACATGGAAATTGGCCATAACAAAAGTGAGTTTTTCCCATATTGCAAAATTCGATTCTCTCAAACCATGAGGTTGTTTGATGAGTTCTTGGACATTTTGGAAAGCTTGGAATGTTTACTACAATCCATCTTTGAAGTGCAAATTGAAATGCCAAGTGGAATTATGTGAAAAATGGTCTTGAAGTTAGGTAAAAACCTTGCCTAAAATAGGTCAAATTTTCTCTAAGTTAAGAATGGTTTGGTACCCTTGTTCCAAAAATTGTAACTTGAGATACAAGCTTCTTTTGGGAAAACTTTGTGAATCAAAGTTGTAGATTTTGCAATAGACTACAACTTTCATGTTTTGACTTTTCCTTGAATCCAAATGCATCTTGGTGAGAAAGTGGGACAAAGTTAGGAAAAAACTAGGGTTTTTCATAACTTAGAAAAATTCTAAGTTATGAAAAATCTTCATTTTAAACCCTAATTTGCATTTCTTGATTTCTTGATGAACAAGTTTCATGATTTGGCATGTTTTGATGAAAAATGAATCTTGACACTTGATTTTGACCAAAAAGTCAAAGTTTGACTTTTCAGTATACAGTCAAAATTGATCAATTGACTGGGAAATTCAACTGTCAATCTTGTGTATTTGGGATCTTTTGAACTTGTTGAGCATGTAAAGATAATTCCATGGGGTCCTTGAGTCCATATGGGAGCTTGGTTTGCCATTGGCTAGGTCAAACAGTCAAAAATTGCCTTTGTGCAATCAAAACCCTAAAAATGACCATTTTTCCCTTTTGGTGATTTGATCAAATTTCTTGTGGAATTGTGATCTAAACTTGATCAAATGGTCCATGTGAGTTCATAATGTTGATGTGGGTCAAATTTCATGAGGTTTAACTGTCAATTGGCCACAGTTGACTTTTTCCCCAATATAGTTGATTTCTAGGTCAACTGTCCAATTGACTGGGCAAAATTTGGAATTAAGACTTGAAACTTGGTGTGGATAAACTTGGGAGTCCAATATGAAGCATGAAAGTCATCTTAGGCATTTTTGGTCAAAACATCTTTGTGCAAACACAAACCCTAATTTGGGTCAACAGTGCAAGGAGAAGTCTTGAGCAGATGAAACCCTAACTGGATCTTGAGCTTCAAGGGCTTTGTGATGAAAAATCAATGAGAAAATGGGAGGGAAAATTTTGGGGTACAACAGTTGCCCCTGTTCAATCTTCTTGAACCCGAAGAGTTAGATTGGCAAGTTTGCCTTTCGTGACTCGAGGGTAAAAGGAGATTGGACACTAGAGTGCCCTTAAATTTGCACTCGCCAAAGCAATGGATGCGGGAATGGGCTTAGAGATGCCATTTGGAGATGGGCTTAAAGATGCCATCTGGAAGAGTGATAGAAACTTGTCGGGGATGGGCTTAAAGATGCCATCTAGAATGAGTATCAGCAAGGTGTCCATGTTTTGGACCATATCTGAATTGGGGGTATGAATAAGCAATAGATTGACATCCGTATCTGGAGGCATCCGTAAACTGTTTTCAGAGGTTGAGAAGAGTCTGAACGAGCGATAGATTAACATCCGTTGTTGGGAAGAATCCGTAAACTGTTTTCAGAAGTCTGGAGAAGAATCTGAACAAGCGATAGGTTAACATCCGTTACTTGGAGAACCCGTGAACTGTTTTCAGAAATCTTGAAGTTGAATAAGCAATAGAGCAGCATCCGTTGTTGCAATATGAAGTCTAAACTGAGTCTAATAGATTGAAATTTTTTGTCTCAAAGCAAAATGTTCATTTTTTTTGTTACAAAGGTGATTTTAGTATTGTAGTTCAATATCAATTAGGAAAACAATGCTAAATTATCACACTGACCCTATTATTTGAAAATGATAATCACTTAAGTTTTGTTGCATTTTGAAACAGCATCGAAAAGTATGCAACATGTTGATTAGAGACCAAGTCAACTTGTGAAGAAGAAGAATATGAATATAAGAGAACTCAAGTCAGATGTTATCTCAATTTAGTTATACATATCCAGGTCACATAGGTATGTTAAATCCATATGTAACGTATCATTATTTTTGTGTTATTTGGGAAAAAATTGTTATGTGTATTTGGTGTGTAACTATCATATAGTAATTGATAGTGAATTTTATCAAAAAGGTCAAAACACATAATAAATTATACGATTATACAAAATACAACTCAATTATTCAAAAAATGGAAAATTGAAAAATTTGATAATCATAAGATAACATAATACAATCACACTTGATAATTCATGGAGTCCAAACGGTGTACACGCGTACCAGTAACGGTACTTTGCGTTAAACAAAATTATAGATTAAAAAATCATACATTACACAAAGAAAACAAAATTACACATAAGATCCATCAGGAGTGACAGCCCTGGCCTTGAAAGGGGCATTGTCAAAGGCTCTCCAGACTCTTGGTAGCTCGAGCTGATGAACCCAGACTATAGAATCCACCTCAGTCTTAGCTTTCATAACTCTTTGTTGCATGAATAGATAGGACTCTTCCATAAGGAATGAAGAATGTCTTTCCTTCTTAGAAGGATAGAAGAGTCTTCTTCGTATACTCAAAGAAAAATATATGGGAGATTGACTTTTGCACCTTTATGGACAAGTAGAAGAATAAAGTTCCTTTCATAACTATCTAAGACATTTTTATTCTTGTTCTTCGGCAAAAAGTTTGTGGCCAGAATTTGATACCAAAATAATGTCGTACGCTTAAGATTAGAGGCTTTAGAAAGGTCAGATGAATTATTGAAGATGGTGCAGAAGGGGAGATGTTGTTCCCAGGACATCATATTTGGGGTGTTAATTCTATGAATTATATGATTGGTATTATGTTTGGTAAAATAAATATAGCAGTAATATGTTAGATAAGCTATATTAACTTGCTAACATGAACAGGTTGAGCAAGAAGTCCTGTCTTATGTTGAGACATGTTGAGATGAGAAGTTCTCACCATCGGAAACAACATGTCGTATAAGATGCCATATGAAGGAGCATACGACATTGCGTCTGAGCTGAACTGATTGTTATATTCTATTAAGTCACAAAAACATAATATATTTTAAAGATACTATATTATCCTATGTGGCATTGTTTTATAGGTCAAGAAGAATATTGAAGAATATGCACTTTCTAATTATGGAGATAAATTAAGAAGATTTGATTGGAGACCTATTGTTATGCATAATCTTCTACATAATTGTAATAGCTAATGAGCTATGATTGAAGGCCCAAATCCAGTTGGAAAACAAGTTATAAATAAAAGTGTGTGTAACCTAGGAAAGGTGACATCCATTAATGAAAATATGTAGTTAATAGGGATGAGTCTGTACTACTCTCTAGAAGAGTTGGTTGTGTGTTCCTCTCGGTTGTAAGTTGGACTGGTGTTATAGATTTGTAGTCTCTATTATTATTCTCCTCAAAGATTTTAAGCAAGAGGTAGTATTATTCTTGGAGGAAGCTTCTAAGAAACTCTAAGTATTGCTCTTGATCAAAGATGTGAAGCAAGATCAATCATGTTATTCTTAATCAAGGGGTATCTTGATTAAGGTGTTTGTTTTGCATTTGAAGTGTGATTTTATTTTAGGTAAGAAGTCGTCGATATAGTAATTGGGACTGGGACTGTTAGACATCATTACGGTGATTGGATGTGAGATGGGATTTCTCATATCTAGGGAGGACCTAGGTAGAAGTTGCACAAGGTAGTGATTAAGTGATAAGTTGTAAACTTGAGACTAGTTTAGCTTTGAATTGATATTGTCTAGTGGATTTCCTTTCTGGCTTGGTAGACCCCATAGTAGGTGTTTCTTTGCACCAAACTGGGTTAACAAATTTATGTGTTGTTTATCTTTTCAGTACTATTTTTAATATGTTTATACCTTGCCATGTTGTTTCAGCCAGAACATATGTCTCGACATCCTATAGTACATTTGTGATTTGATCTACCAGAATTTCAATTGGTATTAGAGCATGCATCATGTTTTGTCTCAGAATGATATCTGAGGGGGGTACTTTCTGGTTCATGGTCAAGGTAGAAGGTTCTACTGAAAATTTATTTGAACTTATGTAGTTCATATTTTTTTTTAATGGTCCCTTAAAGTGGAGGGTGGACCATTTTTGACAGGGTATGTATTGGACCTGTCTGTTGTTATCAGGCATGTAGCTTTGATGGTGAGATGTTGTGTTAGGTTTGATTTATTTTCAAACCTGGGATGTTTTTTATTGCACCTGGATTGTGGTGGTTATGTGCAATATATTGTGCCTGGAGACTGTTGAGGAGGTTTTGTTGTTGTGTATTCTGTTGCATGGTATCTTATGTAAACATGGTTATTTCTTGTATCGCAAGTAAATAAAGGGCATTAGGGTTTGGTCTCCTCAGCAGATTTGGTGTATGATGATGTAGTTTGTGCAAGAAAATCTCCACTAACTCTGTGAAATTGCCAACGATACTTGAGTTTTATCTCTCAAGTCCACTCATAAAGGCATTTTTGATGAGTTTGTTAATGAAAGATTAGAGCCATTTATTTTGGCTTCTAGTTGAGTCTTCTTAATACTTGACTTAATTGGAAAAGTAACTCTGAGTCTTGCTGGTGTTTGGTATTGCTGGAGCTTGGAATATTTTTTAGGACCTTGAAGGTGATCAAGGGTTATTTGTTTTATGGAAGCAGTGGTAGGTGTAGCGGTATAAAAGTTGATACTAAGTCATTGGATTGACTTAACTCGCATATATCAAATAAAAATCGCCACCACGCTTTATTGTTTCCAGAGGAATGGGAAAAGAGCGAATAAACCAAAAAAAGGGAGAGAGTCTAGATACGGGGGTTGGTTATGCAAAAGGAAGTTATTAGCACCCTAAACATCTATGGTACTTTGTAGGAACCTCTTTGAAAATTTGTGTATTTTAGCTATAAATGTTGTATACAAAAATAGATGGTGGAGATGAGAAAAGAAATATATTTTTTATAATTTTTTTACACCCGCCGCGGTTGCAAACCTTTAGTACCTATGTACCACCTTCCGTGCAGTAGAGGATCAGAGTACTCGTAGTTCACCTTTAAAAAATTTAAAACAGAAATGTGTTGGTTAATTTTAAGAGATGAGACATCATCGTCGCATCCGAGTGAAAAACATACTTACTACACACGATTATGAGAAAGGAGAATTTACGTCATCTCAAAGTGGAGGATATAGCTTGGATTTTAAAATCAACAAAGTGTCTCTTAACACCCAAGTGGAAAATATCTCACTTTACTACATATCGTAGAAGTATAATAGCTCGCATCACTACAAGGATTCACAAGAGTCTAATCTTTTGACAAAAGTTTAAGTAAAAAGCCAAAATGGCAAAATGGTTTGAATGAGATTGATTGACTTTTAGTTTTCTCACAAAAATGTCAAAGTATAATTAAGTTATTTAAAGTTTGATTAAGAAAATGTTTTTTTTGAAAATGTATGGACCTGGGTCCAAGTTTATTATGAAAGCGGTTCAAATTTAGAAAACAAGAATAGTTTAGAAAATGTTTTTTTTTAAATGTATGGACCTGGTCCAAGTTAATAATGGAAGTCACAAGGTCTCAAGGGTAGTCAAGGTTTCTAATCCTAGGTCCAAGAGGTCCATAACTCCATAATGCCAATTGTGATACGGTGAGAGAACTGACATGGTTGTTTTGCGTTTTATCGCAAATGTTGCGGTTAGCAAGAGTCGCCACCGACTTTTCTTTTATCCAATAAGGAAAGGTTGAAAAGAACAGGAAAGACCTTTAGAAATGTTTTCTTGAGTTCGGGGGGTATATTATGAAAAGGGAAGGTATTAGCACCCTTTTCATCCATGGTTTTCCATGGGCTCTTAGTTACTTGCTAGATCACTTGCTTTTGTTTGAAAATGTGTTTTGTGTGGTTTTTGAAAGGATTTTGAAAAGGTGTCATCGTTTAGGCAAACTTTGTAATGATTCTCGTTCGCAAGAATGTATACAAAGTGTTGATCTTTTGAAAATGTTTCCAAGTTTGAAAGATGTTTTTGAAAGTGTTGGTGTTTGTTTTGAAAATAGCAAGGATGTTTTTGGTTTTGAAATTGAGCAAGCAACTAGGAATAATATACCTACTCAAAAGTCTTTCATGTTTATTTCCTCTTTCCTTTTACATTGTCATCTTACCATTGATTTGGTAAGTAACCCTATCTTTGGATGTAAACGGGACGGGCATGGGTCATCATATAATCATGATTAGCAATGTTGCAAGGTATCTTAGCATCTTTCTTTAGGGATTAAGATCATTTTGAAAAGGCAACATAGATAGCGTCATCGAGGGACTATAATCTTGTATTTTTGCTTGTTTCTACTAAGATACCTCACATGCATAATATGACCATTTTTATAAGGCAACCAAGTGGATTTTACCCTAGGGGTGCTTGTGTGCAAGTGTATTGATTTTCATGATTTGTTTAGTCTTTGATTAGGGTTTGCTACTTGTTGATTTTATTTTCTCATACAAACCCTAATTACTAGCATTTATATAAAGTGATAAATTGTGAAAAGTAAAATTACTACGCTATTACATTATTAGGGGAGGGGTGTACAAATTTACAAATGGGGATTGCAAGAAAATTAAACCTAATTATCTATTACAACCATATTGAATATTGTACAAAATTGAAAATAAAATGCAAGAATATAAGTGGAAAAAGAAATGATTTTTGTTTTTTTTTTCATGAAAGGGGTTTTGTCTTGACCTAATTAAAGAAAATGATTAATTAAAATTAAATAAAATTAACTTAAACTAATTAAGAAAAGAAATTAATTTGAAAAGGATTTTTAGGTTTTTTATGAAAAAGGTTTTAAATTAATGAAAATAAAATGAATATTAATTAATTAAAATAACCTAAATTCTAAATTAATTTTAACTAAGAAAATAAAATAATATATTAATTTAACCTAAGTCTAAAAATTAATTATTTAAGAAAAAAAAAGGAATTAATTTGTTTTAAGAAAATGTTTTTTTTTGTTTTAATCTTTTTGTTTTTTAGAGAAAATAAATATATAAGTATGACTAATAAATAAAAATATTTTTAGATTTTTATATGATTTATGAAAATAATAATAGTAATAATAGTAATAACAATAATATTAATAATAATAATAATAAATAAAATAAAAAATGAAATAAAATAAAAAAACAGTCAGGGAGGTGGATTAGTAATGTCAGGGGTGTTGTGAAGAAAAAACGGATTAGGCCCACAATAAAGCCCAGGCGCTGCCAAAAAAGCACAAAAATTCAGAAAATAGTAAAAAAAAATAACAAAAGGTCACGCTGGGGCTTGAACCTAGGACCTAAGAGTGACATGCGCGCGCTTTAACCACTAGGGTGGTGATACATCTATTAACTTGTGTGAAAGGATAAATATAGAACACAAAACGCGCCCTGATTACACTTCATCTTCAACCTCCAGCCAAAGGACTTGTATCTTCTTCATCTCTCAACAAAAATGAAAAGTTCAAACATGAAATTTGTGGCATTTCTTCCCATGAATTCAACTATTTAAATAACTTAAACTAACAGTCAAAGATGAATGAGAATGTTTTTGGCCCTAATTCAAAACCTAAAAATTTCAGAAAACTTCAACTCTAAAATTCTCTAAGCTCAGGCCATATAAATGCAAACTATGGATATGTACAGCTTCGTGACAATGGTATCTACATTTTATCTTCACAAATCAAAATCAAATGATGCCTGTATAAAGAGATAGAAGTTTGAAAACTTACCTCTTGCACCTGGAGTCGTGTATGGAGTTTGAGCAACCTTTGTGATGGCCTGATTATTTCTGTAGCTTGCCTGAACCTCCTTGAGTATGTTCCAACTCCTACTTTGCTTTAAGGATAGCTGAAACTCTCAACTCAAGTCAAGTTGCAAGCTTCAAGTTTGGAAATGGTGGATGGTGATGGAGGAGTTACAGTCAAGAAACAGGGGTCTGGATCACTTTGATATGATGTATATTAAGTGTTTGGATGGTTAAAACTCAATACGTATAAGTGGATTTGGAGATGGCTATGTGAGGTTCAAAATTGTCAAATTAGGGCAGATTCTGAGTTGCAGAGTGCTTGGGAGTGTTTGGGGTCTTAACATTTGTGTGTTATGTTGCAATAGACTTGTGTATATGTATGGAAAAGGTTAGAGATCAAATGCACTCAAGGTTGATGAGTTCTAGCCTTTTGGCTCTATGACTTGCTTTTGAAGAAAAGTGAGAGGACAAAACTCAAAGTGTTGTACAAGCATGTTCTAAGCTCAAAGAGGCTTTATACACATTGTTTTTGATTTATAGGGGTTGTGTGTGCAGAAAGAACTAGTGCAAAGCTCAAGAAGTTGACAATTGCAAAAGTATTGCTTTATCAAAATGGAAATGGCAACTTTGTGCCATAAATGGAAATGTAAATTGGATAAAGGCTCAAGTGCTTGGATTAAAGCTCTATCAGCTGTGTAAACATTTAATTATGGAGCGAAAAATAAGTTTGAGGCCTTCAAAGCAAATATTATGCAGCCTAGACTTGGATTTGAATTTTTGTTCATCATGAAATGGCTTGTAATTTAAGTTTGAAAATCCCAACTTCATCTCTTCGATTCTCCTTGATCACAAATGATCTCAATGATTTCTTGGACATTTTGGAAAGCTTGTAATGTTCTATACAACCCCTCTTTGACTCACTTTTGAAAATTCCCTTTGGAACTATATGAAAAAGTGCCATAAAGTTAGGTCAAAATCCTGACCAAAACTAGGGGAAAATTTCACTAAGTGTTCAATTTCAAGACCATGACTTTATGAATTAATAACTTGAGATCTAAGCATTTTTAGAAGAAGTTGTGTAAATAAATGTTGTAGATATCATGGAGATCTATAACTTTCATGTTGAAAGTTTCTTTTGAATCCTCTTGCATCATGGTGAAAAATTTACTCAAAGTTGTGAAAAAACATGAAGTTTTAAACACTTAGAAAAATTTCTAAGTTAGAAAACTTTGACTTTTCAAAATGAAATCTTGACTTTTTGATTTATTGATGAATAAGTTTCATATTTTGATATGTTTTTATGAATTTTGATCTTTAATATTGTATTTTGACCAAAAAGTTAAAGTTTGACTTTGCAGTGTACTGTTGACTTTTGATCAGTTGACTGAGAATTCACTATCAATCCAATTGATCTTGAGCAATGTTTTAGGTCATGCCATTAGGTCAACAAGATTAAATTGAAATCTTAAAACCATGCTTCAAACCAATTGACCATTTGCTAGGTCAAAAATCAGAAATTGCCCTTTCTCAGTCAAAAACCCTAATTTCGACCATTTTGCCCTTTTGATGATTTGATCAAATTTCTTCAGGAATTATGGTCCAAACTTGATAAAATGATACATATGAGTTTATAATGTTTGTGTGGATCAAAAATTATGAATTTTGAATGTAAATTGGCCATAGTTGACTTTTCCCCCAATACAACTGATTTTTAGGTCAACTGCTCAATTGATTGAGCGAAAGTGTGATTCGGGGCTTGAAACTTGACATGAGTAATCTTGGGGGTACATAATGATCCATTAAATTCATATGAGGCATTTAAAGTTCAATTATCCTTGTGCAATATCAAACCCTAATTTTGGTCATCAGTGCTTAAGGAGGTGTCTTGAGTTAATCAACCCTAGTGCAGTCTTGAACCAAGAGAGATCTTTGTGAGAAAATACTTGATAAATGAGAGGGAAAATTTTGGGGTACAACAGATGCCCCTGTTCAATCTTCTTAAACCTTAAGAGTTAGATTGGAGGATCCGTCATTCGTGACTTGAAGGTGAAAGATGATTGAACACTAGAGTGCCCAAAAATTTGCACTCGAAGATGGATGGTGAATGGGCTTATAGATGCCATTTGGAGGAATGTTGGTAAACACTGGAAGAAGTATCAGCATAAATATCTTTTTTATTTATATTAAAACTTGATGTTTTACCTATGAGAAAAAGAGTTAGTAAAATGCAGATGCCTGCATGATGTTCACCAGATGTGGTATTATGTTAAATGCATATGGTATGTAAATGCTATGATGTATGAATGTGAGATGTATGTTTTTGTCTGGGAAAATAAATCCATGACTGCTGCTGAGGAAATTTTGGGGGGTTGAATCCCTGATTGCTATTAGGGATGAAGAATCTGCATATCTTCAAACTTTGTTGAAAGGATGCTTTCACTGGAGAATATCTCTTGAATATTAGTTGTTATCTGGTCGGATCCAGGCTTCACAATTTGTTGAGGATGAAGTAGTCAACTGCTATCTGGTCGGATCCAAGCTTCACGGTAACTTACTGGGGGAAAAGACGAATTTTCTTGAAATTGAATAGTTATATGGTCGGATCCAGGCTTCACAACAACTTGCTGGGGATATGGAAGTTAACTGTTATCTAGTCGGATCCAGGCTTCACAGTAACTTGAAGTGGTAACTATTATCTGGTCGGGTCCAAGTTTCATGGTTTTTGGAAAGTTGTACTATTATTTAGTCGAGTCCAGACTTCATAGTGTCTCTTTGGGGATCATAGTTAGTTGTTATCTGGTCGGGATCCAGGTTTCACAATAAACTGTTTGAAAAATTGTTATCTGGTCGGGTCCATGCTTTGCAGATGTCTGAGGTTGATGAGGTCAATTGCTATCTAGTTGGGTCCAGGTTTCACCATAAACTATTTGGGGATTTAGTTGTTATCTGGTTTGTTTCCAGGTTTCACAACTAATCTCTGAGGGAAATTTCTATCTGGTCGGATCCAGGCTTCACAACAACTTGCTTGAAAAGATGAAATTGAAAACTGATACCTGGTCGGATCCAGGTTTCATAGTAATTTGTTAGGGCAGAGGCAAACTCTACTGGGGAAAAGAAGTTAAACCTTGGTCGGGTTGAGTCCAAGTTCTTCTATATCTTTAAAGAGTTATACTATTATCTGGTCGGGTCCAGGTTTCATAGTATCTTGAAATTGAGATTAACTATTATCTGGTCGGATCCAGTTTTCAGATACTCAAACTGTTATCTGGTCGGGTCCAGGTTTCAGTAATTCACTAGGGATAGTGGCAAACTTCACTGGAGAAGAGGAGTTTTCCTAATGATTTTGTAGGAATTAAACTGATATCTGGTCAGGCCCAGGCTTCGGCAATTGAAGAAGTCAAACTATTATCTGGTCGGGTCCAGGCTTCAGTAATAACTTGAAAATTGTGGTAATATTTGGTTGGGTCCAGGCTTCATAGTATATTTTTGGAAATAGTAAAGGCTTTGTTGACAGATTTACTGGGGATCAGGGGCTGTGGCCCTATGATTTGCAATAATATGAAAGGAAAATTCAAACTGGAGAGTGTAGACTCAGTCAGGTAGGACAGACTCAGCTTAGGCAGAATACACTTAACTAGGGAGGATATACACAGCTGGGGAATAACGGGCTCAGCTGGGGAGGATGGACTATGCCGGGGGAATACAGACTCGGTTGGGGAGGATGTACTCGGCTGGGGAATTTTGTGGTTCCTAGATTGTTGTTGGGGAAATAAAACCTGTTAGGGAAATAAACCCTGTTGGGGAAATAAACCATGTTGGGAAAATAAAATATGTTGGGGAAACAAACCTTGTTGGGGAAGTAAACCCTGTTGGGGAAGTGAGTTTATTTTAGGAAGCGATCCATGAGGCTTCAACTTGTAAAAATCGACTTAGCTGGAGAGAGAGATGCCAAGAGATTAAGACTCTAGTCGGAGATTATCCTATGCAAAGAGACTATATGAGTAACTTTGTTGACGAGGACGTTAATGGAATAACTCTGTGAAGGTATTCCCTATTTATTTAAAGAAGTGTCTATTACTGCTTAGGTCATATGTGTCAAACAATTTTAATTATGGTCATATGCATATGTTCATTCAATTTTAGTCATTGGAAAAATTTGCATTCAAAACAAAGACAGAAATTTTGCACTTCAAAGTATATTTGTATTGATATTTTGCCCATTAATAGGCGTTTTTTTACAGAGAGATGGAGATCCTAGTAAGAGGAAATCGTCTAAAGGAAAACAAAATTGAGAATGAAAACAAATAGCCATGTGAAATGATCTCATTGCCTTCCAACTCTACTATTTCCCCAATGTCTTCGAATGTCCCTTGCCGTTGATAGAAGTTAATTGGATTGATCTTGGACCGTTTGAACTTGGACCTTGGTGATAAAATTGACTGTGTTGATTCCACGGGACATAGTCATACGCTTTTAACCCTTAACTTTTGCCTGGACCGCCCTTTCAGGTTTTCAGCCCACCAGGATACCCTTTTTTGCCCAAGTCGGCCTTTTAGGTTTTCAACTTGCCGGGTGTATAATATTTTGCATATATCCCTAATTTTTTCCCAAACCTTTTGGTTTGCCGGGATGCCCTTATTTTTCCTAGGTGTGTCAACCTAACGGGTCTCTTATGCGTAGTATTTTTTAACTATGTTCGTGTTTATAGGATGTGGGAAATCTTCACCATCTATGGTAGTCAGCATCATGGCGCTGCTAGAGAAAACTCTCTTGACAACAAATGGCCCTTCATAGGTGGGAGTCCATTTGCCTATGAGGCCGCCTTGTGGTAGAATGATGCCTTTTATCACCAAGTTACCAACTTGATATACTCGAGACTTGATCTTTTTGTTGAAAGCCTTGATCATCCGTTTTTGGTACGTCTGGCCATGGCAAAAAACAGCTAAGTGTTTTTCGTTAATCAAGTTCAGCTGATCCAATCTCGTTGGAATCCACTCGTCTTCTCTTAGGCCTGCCTCATTCATAATTCTCAGCGAGGGAATCTGAACTTCCACTGGCAACACAACTTCCATGCCATAGACTAGAGAAAAGGGAGTTGCCCCAATTGATGTTCTAGCTGAAGTACGGTAGCCACGTAGAGCAAATGACAACATCTAATGCCAATCCTTATAGGTTACTACCATTTTCTGCATAATCTTCTTGATATTTTTGTTGGTCGCTTCAACTGCGCCATTCATTTTCGGTTTATACGAAGAAGAATTGTGATGATTGATCATAAACTGAGTGAAAAGCTCAATGATCATAACATTGTTGAGGTTAGTCCCATTATCGGTGATGATCCTTTCGGGGATACCATAACGGCAGATGAGGTTGTTTCTGATGAATCTGGCTACCACATTCTTGGTGACTGAGGCAAATGAGGCGACTTCGACCTATTTGGTAAAATAGTTGATAACAATAAGAATGAAGTGATGTCCGTTGGAAACGGTGGGCTTTATTTCTCTAATCATGTCAATGCCCCACATTGCAAATGGCCACTGAGAGGTCGTGACACTCAGAGGGATAAGAGGCACATGGACCTTGTCAGCGTAGATTTGGCATTTGTGACAAGTTCTTGAACGCTGATGGCAATCAGTCTCCATCGTTGACCAATAGTAACCGGCTCTTAAGATTTTCTTAGACATTGTATGTCCACTTGATTGAGTACCTAAGAGACCATCGTGCATGTCTTCCATGATCTCCTCCGCCTCCTTCTTGTCCACACATCGGAGTAGAGTTGAATCATGGTTGCGCTTGTACAATATCCTGTTACTTAGGAAGAATTTGGCTTCAAATCTTCACAAGAACTTTCTGTCATTGATAGATTCCCCCTCTAGATACTCTTGTGCTTCGAGGTATCTCATCACCTCATGGTACCCTGTCTTTTCCGCATTAGTGTCAAGCTCATAGCAATGTGCAGGTTCATCAAATCTTTCAATTGTTATCATAGGGGCTTCGTTGTCCCATCTGACCTTGAACATTGAAGACATGGTTGCCAGAGCGTCAGCCAACTGGTTTTCTTCCCTAGGGAAGTGCTCAAAAGTGATCTCTTCGAAGTAAGGAATTAGGGATAGCATAAGTTCCTTGTAAGGGATGAGATTAGGGTGTTTAGTGCCCCAATCTCCTTTTACTTGGCTGATCACTAGGGCGGAATCCCCGAACACATCCAAATGCTTGATCTTTAAGTCAATAGCAGCTTTCAAACCTAAGATGCATGCTTCATACTCGACCATATTGTTTGTGCAATTGAAGCATAGTCTGGCAGTGAAAGGAGTGCGGCAACCTTCAGTGGAGATGATCACATCACCAATTCCATTACCTAAGGCGTTGGAAGCCCCATCGAATACCATAGTCCATCGGAATCCTTGTTCAGGTCCGTCATATGGTCTAGGTTTCGCACATTCAGTTACCAGCATGATGTTCTCATCAGGGAAGTTGAAGTTCATTGACTGATAATCATCTATAGCTTGATGGGCCAAATGATCTGCTAGTACACTTCCTTTGATGGCCTTTTGAGTCGTGTATTGAATGTCGTACTCAGTCAAGATCATTTGTCATCTGGTTATCCGTCTGGAAAGGGTAGTTTTCTTGAAGATGTACTTGATTGGTTCCATCTTAGAAATCAATAGATTGGTATGCGTCAACATATACTGTCTTAGTCGGCGAGCAGCCCATGCCAAAGCGCAACAAGTTTTCTCGAGCAGTGAATATCTAGTTTCACAGTCGGTAAACTTTTTGCTCAGGTAATAAATAGCATGCTCTTTTTGGCCAGACTTGTCATGTTGGCCCAAAACTCACCCCATAGAGTTCTCTAATACTATCAAGTACATGATCAAGGGTCTTCCTTCAACTGGAGGCATGAGAATATGAGGTTCTTGTAGGTATTCTTTGATTTTGTCAAAGGAAATATGGCACTCATCATTCCATCTGACTATCTGATATTTCTTCAAGAGTTTGAAGATTGACTCACAAGTAGCAGTCAAGTGTGATATGAAGCGAGCAATGTAATTGAGATGACCCAAGAATCCTCAGATTTCTTTTTCAAAATGAGGGACTGGCATTTCTTGGATGGCCTTTACCTTGGCAGGATCAACTTCAATGCCTTTATTGCTGACAACAAAACCTAGAAGCTTTCCAGATCGTACTCCAAATGTGCATTTGTTAGGGTTTAACCTTATTTTGTACTTCTTCAGCCTCTCGAATAATTTATACAGATGATCGAGATGTTCTTCTTCGGTTTTTGATCTAGAAATCATATCATCCACATATACCTCTATCTCATTATGAATCATGTCGTGAAATAAAGCTACCATAGCCCTTTGATATGTTGCCCCTGCATTCTTTAATCCGAACGGCATGACCTTGTAGAAGAAGGTGCCCCATTGCGTAACGAAAGTAGTCTTCTCCATGTCTTCAGGAGCCATCCTTATTTGATTATAGCCTTAGAAGCCATCCATGAAAGAGAACACTTTATGTTGAGCAGTATTATCAACTAAGACGTCAATCTATGGTAGAGGGAAGCCATCCTTAGGGCTTGCCCTATTCAGATCCCTATAGTCTACGCAAATGCGAACTTTTCCGTCCTTTTTCGGAACCAGTACCACATTGGCAACCCATTTGGGATACGGTGTCACAACTAAGAATCCTGCATCAAATTGTTTCATCACCTCAACTTTGATCTTTTCAGACATATCATGCCTCATGCGATGAACCTTTTGTTTGATGGGAGGGAAGTCTTCTTTTGTCGGCATGCGATGAACTACGATGTCGGTATCCAACCCGGGCATATCTTCATAAGACCAAGCAAATACTTCCACATAATCATGCAACATATGAACCAACCTGCTCTTAACATTGTCTTCTAAGTTAGTGCCGATCTTGATTTCCTTCTTATCTGCCTCAGTACCCAGATTGATGACTTCAACTGACTCTTCATGCAGTTGAATAGCTTTTTTCTCTTGTAATAGAAGTCTGGCTAGCTCTCTTGGTATGCCACAATCTTCCTCGCCTTCATCTTCGGCTTCGTTGATAGGACATTCAAAGTCATAGTCGGCAATAGTAGAGTCATTGGCAATAGGATCCAGAGTGGATGTGGACCTGCAAGAGTGTGTGCGTGTACATGTAAGATACATGGCTATTATTTTGAAAAATGTATTTGCAAGAAAGGAAAGACAATGAACACAAATATTTGAATGCAAAAGAGTCCAATGTACTGAATGATAATATGATTAGATGAACATAAATAAAACCCTTGACAAATGGACCAAAGTGCCCCGGGCCAGGAAAATGGCTGAAAAGTCATTGTTAAAATATTACAAACAACATGTTCTTGAATTGAAAGAAAAGAAATAACAAGTAGATTACTCCTTAATGAAGGAGATGGGCACAAAGTCCTTTGTATGCCAATTCTTCAGCTCCGTTGTAGTTGGATACACCCACTCTTCAAATGCAGCTCCTTCTTCAGAATCACCCACAGTGTTGACTTCATGGCTTCCAATGCAGAGAGGTGGCTTTCCAGCACGAGCACGCCTCACTTTCTTCTGAGCTTTAACGATGAAGCCTAAACTAAACTTGTCCGCTTTAAATGGGATATCGAGGAGTTGCCCCCAAGTATCGCAGTTTCCTTCTTCAATTGTTGCACGGGTGTCTTTGACTGGAACCATCTTTGGTGTGGCCTTAACAGCTTTAGACTCATCAGAAGAACATTTGGTAGCAGCAATCATCAGTGGTACAACCCCAAAGGCTTGACACGGGGTCTCAATGAATTCTCCATCCATCTCTACATACTTGAAAGAGTTAAGGTGTCTCACTATAAACTCTTCTTCTCCACAAATGGTGACTTTTATGCCCTTGACTGGATATTTGAGTTTTTGGTGGAGGGTTGAGGTTACTGCCCCAGCTTTATGGATCCACGGGCGACCTAATAGACAAGAATAGGCAGGACGAATATCCATAATATAGAAGGTGGAGTTGAAGATTTGGGATCCCACTTTGATTAGAAGATCTACCTCCCCGTGAATAGTCCTCTTTGATCTGTCAAATGCCCTTACAATGATATTGCTTGGCTTCAAGACTAATACTTCACAGTCTAGACGGTCTAACGCCCCCTTGGGTAATACATTCAGAGAAGAACCAGTGTCGACTAGTACATGTGCTAAGGTAGTCCCTTTTGACTCGATAGAAACATGTAAAGCTTTATTGTGATTCTTCCTGAGAGGTGTTAAGTCAGCATATGAAAATCCTAAGCCATTATCAGTTGTCAGGCTAGCCACACAATTCTCAAATTGGTCTGTTGTTGTCTCGTGTGGGACATGAGCCTTTTTCAGGAACTTGATTAATGTTCAAGCATGAGCATCAGAGCAAAGCAGCAATGACAACATTGAAATCTTAGAAGGGGTTTGCCCTAACTGTTCTACAATCTTGAAGTCGCTTCTTTTTATGATCTTTAAAATCTCGTCCATCTCACGAGCGGAGGGTTCTTCATCAACTACGTCCTTGAAGGGTACTTAAATTACATAAGGCTCAACAACCTTCTCCTTCCCTCTTGCATTAGTACTTGGCTTGGCAGTAGTAATGCGGATGGGCATCCTTGTAACAACTGGTGGTGAGATATTGGGTGAAAATATTCTCCCAATTCTAGTTACTTTGCTTGAACCAACTATGTTACTAACATCATCATCTTTTCCTTCTTCGATACACGTGTCTTGTTTAATCCCATGATAGAACACTTCAACACCATAATTCTATGGTACTTCCTTATTTGAAGAGTAGGGAATCGGTCTGGTACTGGTGATTATTAAGGGAGCAATAGTGGGTTGATTTGAAATCCTAATAGGACCTTTGGAGGTGATCCTAAGAGGCTTGTTTGAGATGGTAATAATGGATAGGTCTTCACATTTGTTAGTCAAACTTTTGGCAAGTGGGGTCTTCTCGAATATAATTTTGTGGCTATCCATCAGGCGTTGTATGCCTTTGCTCAGCCCTTCACATCTATTGAGTTGTCTTGTACAGCACACACAGTCCTTTATGCAACCATGGAAAATCTCGGCTTTCAACAAATTGATTTTGATTATATTCAACAGAGTAGTTAATTCTTCAATAGAGGGGACAAAAATTGCATCTTCGACAGCATTAACACCTTTGTCATGCTTCGGCATTCGAGCAGTGATTAAATTCGGCGTTGGAGGAGGATCAAATTCAATAGTTTTGTTATCAATCAAATCCTGGATTTTGTTCTTCAAGGCCTAGCACTAGCCAGTCTCGTGCCCAGGGCTGCTTGAATGGTAAGCACACTTAGCGTTCGGATTATACTTTGGTGACGAGGTGTTAGGGTTGGCGGGAGGATCGCGCAATGTCACTAAATTAGCCTTGAGCAAATGTTGAAGGGCTTGAGACAGTGACATGCCTAACCTCGTAAATTGTCTTCTTGGAGTTTGAAAACATTGATGATTTGCAGATGGTCTTGGAGTAGGAGTTGGATTGGAGATTCAGACAATATTGACAGACGGGTGATCGTTCTTCTTGGTATGGGCCCTTGCCCCGTACATAACATTGACTTCCTTCTTTGCAGCAAAAGGTTTCTTGATAGGATTGGGAGTGGAGGTAGATGCCACAGAGATCTTCCCACTTTTGATGCCAATTTCAACTCTTTCGCCGGTTAAGATCAATTCGGTGAAACCAGAAGAAGAGAAGCCAACCAACAGAATAAAGAAAGTACCAGATAAAGTGCCCATGAACATGTCGATGTGCTCCCTATTAGTCAAGGGAGGTTGGACCCTACTAGCAAGGTCTCTCCACTTTTGCGCATATTCCTTAAATCCTTCATTCTTCCCCATGGTCATGTCTTGCAACTGAACCCTCGTTGGCGCCAAGTCGGCGTTGTACTGATACTGATGGTAGAAGGCAGTAGCTAAATCCTCCCAAGTATTGATATGAGAACTATCTAACTGATAAAACCATTCAAGTTGCGTTCCAGCGAAGCTCTCTTGGAAAAGTGAACCCAGAGCTTCTTATCAGCAGTGTGCGGTTGTATCTTGTGCACATAAGATTTCAAATGGAGTTTTAGAAAAGAAACCCCATTTTACTTTGCAAAGATTGGTATTTTGAATTTGTGGGGAATGACTATCCTAGAGATCAAACCTAAATCATAAAAATCTAAATCGGGGACGGCTTGGATTTCAACAACTTTCAATATGTTTTCTAACTACTTGTATTTGATATCATCGGGTGGATATTGCTCGTTGAAATAATCATCATTGGATACTTGATCATTGATACAGTCAGCCTAAGTACTCTTGACCTCACCAATCTGGTTCCCGTCCTCTTCAGATGAATCTCCTCCTACTGGGATTTGACAGACTGTCTCCTTGAACCTTCTACCCATGTTGAATAGAGCTTTCTTCTTTGGCTTCTTCTTAACGGCCAGTAAAGCCATCATATCTTGTTTCCCCTTGGCTAGGGCTAGTAGAGTCTCCTGAAACTGAGAATTCTGGGTTTGGAGATCCTTCACAATTTTCTCTAGATCCATCTTGCTGAAATAAATAGCAGAAAGATAAGGAAACCTGTTATGCGAAAACCTATCATGTTATGATGCATGGTGTGATCGGTGGGAATGAGAACTGACTGTTTTGGAATGCTGGTTCGCGTCTGCGTTTTGTTTTCACAAAGTGTCGCGGTAAGCAAGAGTCGCCACCGTCTTTTATTTTATCCAACAAGGAAAGGACAAAAGCACAGAAAAATTCCTTTTCGAGATATTTCTCGGGTTCGGGAGGTAGATTATAGAAAGGGAAGGTGTTAGCACCCTTTCTATCTGTGGTTATCCACGGGCTCTAAGGTACTTGCTCACTATGTTTTCAAAAGGTTTGCTTTTCTTTTTGATTGTGGGTTTTGAAAAGAGTTTTGTTTTTGAAGAGAGTGTAAGTGCGAAAAGTTTTTATTTTGTTTTAAAAGGAGCAAGTACTTAAGAATCTCTACCTATTCAAAAAGGAATTAAATTGTGCAAATGTCCTTTAGACAGTGCTTTTGTACCCCAAAATTTGCCCTCGTATTTTTCCATCAGAAATCATAGCTTCGGGCTTTTCCTGATTTTTCAGACTGGCTCAAGAATCGGTCAAACAGACTTTTCTCGTCAGTCAGACAAAATTTAGGGTTTTCATTGATTTTTTAGACGGTTCAAACAGATTGCTTAGGGCTTGGTTGAATTGGCTCAAAGTTTGATCAGGCATGCGTTTCTCCAGTGTTAAGACAAAAATCAGGGTTTTGCGCGTATATTTCTCAGAAAGAGTTAGTTCTATCAATGCTGTTTAGGTTACTCTAAGATAAGGACCGAGGCTGCTGATTGTTAATTTGCAGTTGTTTGGATTAAATCAGTGAAAAGAAGACATGTGGATGTTTGTTTGATTTGACTGTGCATTTTTATGTTTAATTCGGAACGTCGGACGTTTATTAATTATTTCTTTTTTCTAAAGTCAGAATAATTGGATTTATTTCCAATTGTTTTAATTTAGGAAATTCAAATAATTAAGTTAAACAATTGAAAGGAAATAAAAAGAATTAATTGGTCAAAAGGAATTTTTATTCATCTTTAATTATTTGTTACAATTGTTATTTAAATACAGTATTTATTTACAAAGTATTTATAATAATAATGGTTACAATAATTAAAATTGAAATAAACTATGTCCTAAATTTCCTAATCTTCATTCCAATGCTCCCTTGTTACTCATTTATTTTTCATCTGTAAAACAAGAAACAAAAGAAAGGTCAAAGCAGATAAAATAATTAAAAGCAGACAGTTAAAAAGATTCATCATTAAAAACAAATGGCCGGGATCAGTTTTGCCCTCTCTGCAAATCACGAGATTTCTCCCGGTTCACAAAGAGGGATGAAATGCTTGCAATGAAACATGAAATGCACAAAGTTGTAATAATGCACAAATTCAAATTTTCAAGCATACTGAGTAAATCCAAAATTTGTCAACCAAGTTTCCAAACAGCATAAAGGCAAACTGAATCACAATCTCAAAACCAAGCCAAAGCTGTCAAAGGAAAGTACATAAAGTATGCAAGAAACATGGAAATATGAAGTGGAAAAGGGACAAGTGCAAGCAAACATTCAGAATGCATCATCTTCCCAGGCCATTTGTTTTTTCAGAAAAGACAAAAATTAAGCAATAAAAGTGCTTTTCTTTAATCTGGAGAGAGAAAGAGAGAGGAAAGCAGCTTACAGTACAGCAGGCTAGAGGCTAAGCAAATGATATAAACAGCATATCAGAATACATAGAGAAAAAGAGGCAGAACATATGTGTGATCGGTGGATCTGGAACTGACTGTTTAACGCTGGTTCGCGAAATGTTGCGGAAGCAAGAGTCGCCACCGTCTTTTATTTTCTCCAAATGGAAAGGACAAAAGCACAGAAAAATTCCTTATAGAGATTGCTCTCGGTTCGGGAGGTAGGTTATAGAAAGGGAAGGTGTTAGCACCCTTTCTATCCATGGTTATCCATGGGCTCTTAGATACTTGCTCATTTGTGTTTTCAAAAATGGTTTGTTTGCTTTTCAACTGTGGGTTTTAAAAAAAGTTTCTTTGAAAATTCCAGTTCGACTCTTGTATCGGTCCTCAAGAGTGTTTAAAAAATTGCTTTCGAAAGCTTTTTGAAAATGTGTTGGTGTGAAAAGTATTTTTGATTTTGTTTTTGAAATTAGAGCAAGTATCTACGGGAACCTACCTACCCTGAGGAATTCGTCTGTGTAAATATCCTTTAAAGTAGTGCCATCCCACCATTGAGAGGTAGGTAGCACCACCATTGGAGGTGTTCGGGTCAATTCGAGGTTCGGGACATGGTGATCACCAGAGCAATGGGAAGACACCTTAGAAGCTACCCTCATGCCAGGTTCCCGGATCATGAGGACTTACTAAGACATCCTCTACTCGACGATCACCTTTCGAGGCAAGGCAACAGTGAGGCGTACCCTAGGGGTGGTGTGTGATTTGTGTGTCAGATTCGTTTATTTTTATCTTGTCATGGTATAGGTGATCTACGCGTTTGTTTTTATTTATTGTCATTCATTCTTGCATGCATTTATTTAATAGTTAAAAAGATGCGGAAATGGTAAAGTTCTAAACTATTACAAAAGGCGCGGGTCCACATCGCCAAAATTTCCAGAACCCGATTTGACAGAAAATAGAGAAATAAAGGTAAAGTGCGAGAAATTAAATTTACACGGCTTTGGGAGAGGTACATGAATAATTAAAAGAAAAGAAATAAATACGCGAATTGAATTAAAATTAGAAACGAGGGCGTTGGACCCTTTTTATTGAAATTAAATTATTAGCAAATTAATTAAATTAAAGAAAAAGAAATTATTTTTTTGGTTTTTTGTATTTATGAGAATTTAATGAAATTAAAAACCTAATTCTACAATTTTTTTATTTATTAAGAAAATATGACAATTATCTAAAATTAAGCCTAATTAATTAATTGCAACTTGATTTATAAAAATAACTAATTAAGAATTAATAATTAATATAGTAAAATAAAAAAAGGATGAAAAATGCTTGAAACCCTAATTCTACCAATTTTAGGTTTTATTGAAAAAAAACATTAAGATTTAAACCTAATTTAACACTAAAATCAATTAATGATGTTTATTTACAAAATATTAAAATATTAAATAAAAAAATACTTATTTTTGCCTTTTTTGATTTTATATTGTTTTTATATTTTTTATAGAAATATTAAATTAAAGGAATTAATAAATAAAAGAAATAATTGAATCAAAATAAAAAAAATAATGAAAAGAACATTGCAAACCTAGGGGGGTCTGCCCCCAAATAGGAGGTTTTTGCTTAGCAATTTGGCCCAAGGTTTTAAGGCCCTTTTTGACTCTTCTTGCCAGCGTGTGGGATGGTTGACTAGTACACACCATGGTCTCTGGATCCTAGCCCTTGATTGAATGCATTGGGACATGTGGACGGCTTGATGTTGTGGATGCATGATGGACTTTAGCGCTGAATTTGTACACAAGCATTAATAACAAAATAATATGAAAGGGGTGGGGACCTGGGATCGAACCCAGGTCCTAGAGGTTACCCTTCCTTCGCTTGACCAGTGGAGCCACTTATGCGCGTTTGTACATATGGTAATTAATAAATAATATGAAACAAGATAATGGTTAGTGAATAAATTCAGCGCGAAAATTCAAATGGCCCTATCATGCTTTGACACTTCATCATCTCCTTCGTTTGGCTTTTTTTCCTGAAACAAAAAAAGAATGGGCAACGGTTTTGAACCGTCCCCAAAGGTAACATTCTGGAAAATAGCGATTAGGCCGTCCGGCCACATAAATTAGGCGCGAGGGTTGATTTTGAACCGTCCAAGCATGTTGAGTTCGTTCATGGTGTTGGCATGTCCTAATTTTACCATATTCAAAAACCCCTAATTCGAAAGCTGAAGAACCCTGAAAAACAACAATGGCAGATTCGCGTATGGGTGATGAAAATGCAATCAAATTATGTGGTTAGCTTCAGAATCATGCAATTAGTACAAATCCATAAAAAAATGCAATGAACATGCTTAAATATTAAAACACGATTATGCATTTTATATGAAAAATTTTGATCTCTGTATACCGATTCAAGGCGTTAGAGGGTTGGAAAATTATCCAGTTAGCTTCAGTAATGCACGAGGAAGCTTTTGCAATTGGTCTCTTGCTCTGAATCGTGCTGGAACCTTGCTTTCAGTTTTCAATTTTTGGCAAAAAATTTCAAGTTTGGTTGTTGGTCTATGGCGCAGCTGGGAGGTTCTTTGGAATAGGGTTAGCTTGCATATATATGTATCAATGATTTAGGTCAAAGAAATTGATTAAAAATCCATGAATTGAAGGAATCAATATTTGATTTTTATGCCATAACTTTTCAAATCTTTTTCATGCTATTTTGGCTTCAATCATATCCAATCACCATAATTCCTTCTATATCTGATTGGGCATGAAATATTGATCCTATTCTATGCACAAAAAGATTTAAAACATTAGGTTTAGCATTTTTCACCTATTTAATTTAATTAAATGAATTATTAATAATTAAAAATCCAAATAAATAAATAAAAATGATAAAAAACTTCCCTTTGGGCCAAATGGTCGTGTACATGCCTTGGATGATGAATTGTGGAAGAAAAAGAGGCCCATTAGCAATTTTAGGTCATTTGAATCAATGTTGACTTTTCAAAATATCCAAAAATTTCCCAACTTCCACAAGGCATATCTTGCTCAATTTTTAAGCTTTGCTCATGTTCTTGGACATTTTGGAAAGGTCTTTGAGTCCTCTAACCAATGTCTTTGGTCCCATGTCATTTTGATTTACCAATCTCAAGTTATGGCCTTTGACTTAAAGTCCCTTTTTGTTGACTTTTGAAAATGACCTATAATGTTGAAATTGATAACTTTTTGTGAGAGCATTTCTTGGACTTGAAGTATGAAGAGGAGTTGTAGGAAATGTCTTTATCTTCAAAATGAGCTTTGGATGGAATTTTTCTGATAATCCATGTGAAAGTTATGCCCTGGTCAATTTACAGTTGACTTTTTCAACTGTCCAAATATGGAAACTTTTGCATCTTGATGATTTTTGAGCCAAGCTTTGGGAATCATGATCAAGAATTGATCAAATGATGTTTGTGGCTTCAAAATGAAGTATTGATCAAAAATTTGGACTTTTGACTGTCAAATGACCATTTTGCCCCTACAGTTGACTGTAGTGCAATTAGGGTTTCTGACTGTGCAATTTTGTGCTGTGAGTCTTGAAACTTGGTATGAGGATGCTTGACCATGTTTATAAGCATATGGGACTTGATTGGACCCTTGGAAACTTCATTTTCTTTGTCAGAACCAAAACCCTAATTTTTGACTGTTAGGAGGCCCTTGAACTGTGCAACCCTTGGGGAGATGTTTGAAGCTTGCTCTTTGCAAATCTTGGAGAATATGGGAGGGCAAATTTTGGGGTACAACAGTTGCCCCTGTTCAATCTTCTTAAAACTGAGGATGCATATTGGCTGACGTGCCTTTCGTAATCCGAAGGTGGAAGATGATTGAACACTAGAGTGCCCAGAAATTTGCGCTCACATAGTAGCAGTGGTGGGGAATGGGCTTACAGATGCCATTTGGAGATTGATGGATAGGATGATGGGCTTATAGATGCCATGCTGAGAGACGATGGAAGGTGGATGGGCTTATAGATGCCATCTGGATGTTGATCGCGTAAGAGATTCCTTAGCGAGAACTTGCGTACCTGCACAAAGAAAGATGAGTACCTGACATGTTGCAGGAGATGGTCTTCAGATGCTTTGTATAGATGTGTCCTGACTGGTTACAGGAGCTGGATCTGGAGCTTCAAACGGTGATGAATGAACCAGGGATGGTTACTACCTCAACAGGAACGGTGAGAGAACCTTGGATGATTTTAACCTCAACAGCAATCGTTTGAGAAAATCTTGGGATGATTACTACCTCCGCAGTATCGGGGAGAGAACCAAAGGCGACTACAACCTCAACAGCAATCATTGAGAGAATCTTGGGCGACTTCGACTTCAACAGTATCATTGAGCGAATCTGGGGATGATTACTATCTCCGCAGGATCGGGGAGAGAACCATAGGCGACTACAACCTCAATAGCAATCATTGAGAGAATCTTGGATAACTTCAACTTCAACAGCAATCGTTGAGTGAATCTTGGGATTACCACCTCCGCAGTATCGGGGAGAGAACCATAGGCGACTACAACCTCAATAGCAATCATTGAGAGAATCTTGGATAACTTCAACTTCAACAGCAATCGTTGAGCGAATCTTGGGATTACCACCTCCGTAATATCGGGGAGAGAACCATAGGCGACTACAACCTCAACAGCAATCATTGAGAGAATCTTGGATAACTTCAACTTCAACAGCAATCGTTGAGCGAATCTTGGGATTACCACCTCCGCAGTATCGGGGAGAGAACCATAGGCAACTACAACCTCAATAGCAATCATTGAGAGAATCTTGGATAACTTCAACTTCAACAGCAATCGTTGAGCGAATCTTGGGATTACCACCTCTGCAGTATCGGGGAGAGAACCATAGGCGACTACAACCTCAACAGCAATCATTGAGAGAATCTTGGATAACTTCAACTTCAACAGCAATCGTTGAGCGAATCTTGGGATTACCACCTCCGCAGGATCGGGGAGAGAACCATAGGCGACTACAACCTCAATAGCAATCATTGAGAGAATCTTGGATAACTTCAACTTCAACAGCAATCGTTGAGCGAATCTTGGGATTACCACCTCCGCAATATCGGGGAGAGAACCATAGGCGACTACAACCTCAACAGCAATCATTGAGAGAATCTTGGATAACTTCAACTTCAACAGCAATCGTTGAGCGAATCTTGGGATTACCATCTCCGCAATATCGGGGAGAGAACCATAGGCGACTACAACCTCAACAGCAATCATTGAGAAAATCTTGGATAACTTCAACTTCAACAGCAATCGTTGAGCGAATCTTGGGATTACCACCTCCGCAGTATCGGGGAGAGAACCATAGGCGACTACAACCTCAACAGCAATCATTGAGAGAATCTTGGATATCTTCTACTGAGTCTTTATCAGGAAAATCTGTTTGGGGTCGATTTAACTGGACTAGAGAAGGCCTTGGACTGGATAAGAAACAGAAAATCTTAGGGTCGATTAACTGAACCGGTCTAGGTCTTGAAATGTCTTCAACTGGGTAAGAAACAGGGAGATCTTAGGGTCGATCTGACTGAACCAGAGAAGGCCTTTGACTGGATAAGAAACAGAGAAATCTTTGGAGTTGATTTAACTGAACCAGTCTAGGTCTTGAAATAGCTGAGAACTTAACTGAATCTTTTCCTGAAAGGTAAAGGTCAGTCATATGCAATGCATGATATGGATCAAGCAATGATGTTCTCATCATAAATGAGATTTGTAAAGTATGATGCATATATGCATGCTATAATGTATGGAAATGCGATGTTTATGAATGTATGTTTTTGTCTAGGAGAGTAAATCCTTGATGGGTGTCGGGAAGTCACTCCTGGGCTGATGTTGGAGAATAGATTTTTTTGCCTCCGCTGGGGATGATAGTTGCAAGAATACTGGTAGGAGAAGATAACTCCGTTGGGGAATAAACTTGGCGAATGGATAACTCTGCGGGGAGAAAAGTACTCTAGTGATCTTGCTGGGGAGCAATACTCTGTGGGAAGAGAGGTACTTTGCTGAGTGTTGATAATAACTTGCTGGGGATACCCTTGTTGTGCTGGAAGTGTTAATAGACTTCGCTGGGGATAAGAAGACTGTGTCGAGGACGCTCTTTCCGTGGCTTTTGGCTGAGGATAACCCAGTTATATCCTGGTAAGGAAATAACTCTTTGAATAAAGTCGGGCGACGTGTTCATGCTCTGCGAGGATAAGCTTCCAGAATCTACTGGGGATAAGCTTACTGCTTGGGGAGATGGATTCCAACTTTCTGGGGAAACTAGATTGGACTCTCCTGGGGAAATTTTTTGAACTGTATTGGAAGTAACTTTGCGGAATGTTTGATATACCACCGGGGAACAATCTTTAGACCAAGACTGCCGGGGATGCTTGTTAAGAATATACATACTGTTGGGGAATGCTGGGATCTGCGGGAAGATACACAACTTCCTTAAGGTTTGATAATAGTTTTGCTCGGGGAGAGTGTACTGACTTGTTGGCCCACTCTCTGGGGAATTAGGATGTACTGGTTATGTTTTTTAGTTGAACCTACCTTGGTACCTTGGAGGACAGAACAATTAGATCGCTGAGACAACTCTTTATTGCCCCTGTTTCTAACGTTACCTGTAATTAATCCTTTGTTTCGTATGCAAATACTTATGAGTTAGCAAATTATTGTCAATGCATATATCACAAATTGAACCTTGGACGTTCTTCGCAACACAAAACAGAAAAGAAAAACAATTGGCAATTTTAACTGAAAAATGATTTTATATTGATTTTGAACTGCCTATAAATAGGCGTTTATATACAAGAGGCTGACGTCCTAGTAAGAGAACGCCGCCGGAAAAAAAAGAGTTTACACAAATTTTGTACAAGAGAGAATAAAACAGCTGTGTGAAATGAATGATCCCACTGGGTTTCAACTCTTCTATTGCCTTTATATCTCCGAGCATCTCATCACTTGATGACCTTGGTTGAAAGTGAAGATGACTGATCGATGTCGTCTGAACTTGATGTAGATACTGGATTCTGGATGCAAAGTGATCAATGAGACATAGTATTACGCTTTTGATCCCTAATTTTTGCCTGGACCGCCCTTTCGGTTTTTTGGTCCACCGGGATACCCATTTTTGCCCAAGCCGCCTTTTCAGGTTTTCGACTTGCCAGGTGTACGGATTTTTTTTTATTTCATCCCTTCATTTTGCCCGAACCCTTTTGGTTCGCTGGGAGCCCTAATTTTTGCCTAGGCATGTCAGCCTAGCGGGTCTTTTTTATGCGTAGTATCTTTTTACTATGTCTGCATTGGCGGGGTGAGGAAGGTCGTCACCATCCATATTGGTTAGAATCATGGCTCCTCCTGAGAACACATGTTTAACCACAAATGGCCCTTCGTACGTAGGGGTCCATTTGCCCCTTGGATCACTCTGAGGAAGGATGATTCGCTTGATTACCAGATCCCCAACTTGATATTCCTGTGGTCTGACCTTTTTGTTAAATGCCCTGATCATCCGTTTCTGATACGTATGACCATGACAGATAGCAGCAAGTCTCTTTTCATCAATTAAGTTTAGTTGATCAAGTCGTGTCTGGATCCAATCATCTTCACTCAGATCTGCATCCTTCATTATCCGGAGAGAGGGTATTTGCACTTCGATCGGTAAGACTGCCTCCATACCATAAACCAAAGAGAAAGGAGTTGCCCCGGTTGATGTCCTAGCTGAGGTACGGTACCCATGTAGAGCGAACGGTAACATCTCGTGCCAATCTTTATAAGTCACTGTCATCTTCTGCACGATTTTCTTGATATTTTTATTTGCTGCTTCTACAGCCCCATTCATCTTCGGTCTGTAAGGAGAAGAGTTATGGTGTTGTATCTTGAACTGCTCGTAGAGCTCAGTGATTATCTTGTTATTGAGATTGGTACCGTTGTCTATAATAATTCTTTCTGGGACGCCGTATCGATAGATCAGGTTGTGCCGAATGAACCGTGCCACAACAGTCTTGGTTACCGTAGCATAGGACGCTGCTTCAACCCACTTTGTAAAATAATCAATCGCCACTAGGATGAAGCGATGCCCATTAGATATCGTAGGTTTAATCTCACCGATCATGTTTATTCCCCACATTGCAAACGGCCAAGGCGCAGTCAGAACATTCAGAGGAACTGGAGGAACATGCACCTTGTCTGCATAAATCTGGCACTTATGGCATGTCCTAGAATGTTGGTAGCAGTCAGCTTCCATTGTGGACCAGAAATACCCTGCCCGAAGGATCTTTTTAGCCATGGTGTGCCCACTGGAATGTGTACCAAAGGTCCCTTCATGTAGCTCCTCCATGATCCTTTCTGCTTCAGTTTTGTCCATACAACGCAGTAAGGTCGAATCATGGTTTCACTTATACAAGATGCCGTTGCTAAGGAAGAACTTTGCTGCGAACCTTCTCAGAAACTTTTTATCGTTGACAGATGCACCTTCAGGGTATTCCTGAGCTTCCAAGTATCTCTTCACCTCATGGTACCAAGGCTTCTCAGTCACCAACTCAGTCTCGAGATCACAACAGTATGCCGGTTCGTCCAGTTTCCAGATGATGATCCGGGGAGCCTCATTATCCCATTTGACCTTGAACATAGAAGACATTGTAGCTAACGCGTCCGCTAACTGATTCTCTTCTCTTGGAAAGTGTTCAAAGGTTATCTTCGTGAAGTGGGGGATCAAGGTCAACACACATTCTCTGTAAGGAATAAGATTCGGATGTTTTGTATCCCACTCTCCTTTGATCTGATTGATCACAAGAGCGGAATCTCCGAAGACACTCAGAAACTTGATCCTTAAGTCGATCGCAGCTTGAAGACCCATGATGCATGCCTCATACTCTGCCATGTTGTTGGTACAGTTGAAACATAGTCGGGCAGTGAGTGGAGTATGAGTGCCTTGAGGAGATATGATTACAGCGCCAATACCGTTTCCCAAAGCGTTGGAGGCTCCGTCAAAGTGCATAGACCATCGGGATCCTTCCTCAGGTCCTTCATCCGGTCCAGGTACTTCACAATCAGTCACAATCATGATGCTTTCATCCAGAAACTCGAAGTTCATTGACTGATAGTCATCTACGGCCTGATGTGCCAAGTGGTCTGCCAATACACTTCCCTTGATGGCTTTCTGGGTTGTGTACTGAATGTCGTATTCTGTCAAGATCATTTGCCATCTTGCTATTCTCCCAGACAGAGCAGGCTTTTCAAATATGTACTTTATAGGATCCATCTTTGAGATCAACAAGGTAGTGTGAGTCAGCATATACTGCCTCAGCCGGCGAGCAGCCCATACCAAAGCGCAGCAAGTTTTCTCAAGCAGTGAGTATCGGGTCTCACAGTCGGTAAACTTTTTGCTAAGGTAATAAATGGCATGCTCTTTTTGGCCAGACTCGTCATGCTGCCCTAGCAC
The DNA here is from genome assembly GCA_948472305.1 of Vicia faba. NCBI lineage: Eukaryota > Viridiplantae > Streptophyta > Magnoliopsida > Fabales > Fabaceae > Vicia > Vicia faba. Next base: position 359,989,529 of record OX451735.1, read on the forward strand.
ACACCCCATTGAGTTGTCAAGTACTGTCTGGTATAGTATCATAGGTCTCCCTTCAATCGGTGGCATAAGGATGGGTGGTTCTTGGAGATACTCTTTGATTCTGTCAAAAGCAGCCTGACATTCATCATTCCAACGTACTACCTGATCTTTCTTCAGCAGCTTGAAGATTGGTTCACAAGTAGCAGTCAGATGCGAGATGAACCGAGCAATATAATTCAGACGTCCTAAAAAACCTCTGACTTCCTTCTCTGTCTTAGGAACTGGCATCTCTTGAATAGCTTTAACCTTGGCAGGGTCCACTTGAATACCCTTGTCACTTACAACGAAGCCTAGCAACTTCCCGGATCTTACCCCGAAGGTGCACTTGTTCGGGTTCAACCTCAGCTTGTACAGTTTCAACCGGTCAAACAACTTCTGCAGATGATCTAGGTGCTCTTCCTCAGTCTGGGACCTTGCGATCATGTCGTCAACATACACTTCTATCTCATGATGGATCATATCATGAAATAAAGCAATCATGGCACGTTGGTAAGTTGCCCCAGCGTTCTTCAGTCCAAAAGGCATGACTTTGTAGCAGAAGGTGCCCCACTGAGTAACAAAGGTAGTTTTTTCCATGTCTTCAGGAGCCATCTTGATCTGATTGTAACCCGAAAAACCATCCATGAAAGAGAACACCTTATGCTGAGCAGTATTGTCAACAAGGACATCAATGTGAGGTAAAGGGAAGTCATCCTTGGGGCTGGCCCTGTTCAGATCCCTGTAGTCGACACACATTCTGACCTTTCCATCTTTCTTTGGTACTGGCACCACATTAGCAACCCACTGAGGGTAAGAAGTCACTGCAAGGAACCCAGCATCAAACTGTTTCATAACCTCGGCTTTGATCTTCTCAGACATCTCTGGACGCATATGGCGGACCTTTTGCTTAACCGGAGGGCAGTCTTCCTTAGTAGGCAAGTGATGGACCACAATATCGGTATCCAAACCGGGCATGTCTTCGTAGGACCAGGCGAATATCTCCATATAATCATGTAGCATCTTAGTCAACCGTTGCTTCACGCTGAGCTCTAGGTTGGCGCCAATCTTTACCTCTTTCCTGTCTGCCTCAGTACCCAAGTTTATTATTTCCACTGGCTCTTCATGTGGTTGAATTGCCCTCTCTTCCTGAAGTAACAGTCTTGCAAGCTCGCCAGGAACTTCGCAATCATCTTCACCTTCGTCTTCGGCTAAGTTGATCGAATTTTCAAAGTCATAACTGGCGATAGCAGAGTCGTTACCAGTGAGATCCAGAGTGGATTGAAACCTGTATGAGTGAGTGTGTGTAAATACAGCTGTTTTTGAAATATGTATAAAGGAAGGAAAGACAGAAAAGGAGCATAAGATTTGAAATGCGAGAAAACGTCCAAGATCTTTATTTATGATATATGAAATGACAATTTATATGCCCTCACAAATAAAACCACGGTGCCTCGGGTAAGACACCGGGCCATAGAGTTCAATTTATTTTTTATTACAAATAACAAAACAAAGAAGTTTATTACTGCGTAACAAAAGTAACAGGAGTATGGTCTTTGACAATCCAATTGGTCAATCCGCCTTTAGTCGTCGGATAGATCCAGCTATTGAACTCAGCTTCATCCACTTCATTATCCTCCCCGACAGCATTCACTCCTGGATTTGTGATGAGCACAGGAGGTCTTCTGGTCTTTGCCTTCCGCATAGCTTTCTGACCCTCTGCAGTAAAACCCAGTCCAAATTTGTCAGTTTTCTGTGTAAAGTCGGGAAGCCTGCCCCAGTTAGCACATTCACCTTTTTGAACCACAGCCCGGGCATCCTTCAGGGAAGCCATCTTCAAGGGAACATCCTCTTCGACCGCTGTTTCTGCTGCTGCTGAAATTGGAAGCACCTCCTCGAAATGCTGAAAGGGGGTTTCAATAAACTCCCCATCCATCTCAATGTATCTGAAGGAATTCAGATGGCTCACCATATACTCCTCCTCTCCTTGCACAGTGACGATTTTCCCTCTGACGGGGTATTTTAGCTTCTGGTGCAAGGTAGAGGTCACTGCCCCAGCTTTATGGATCCAAGGTCGACCCAGTAGACAAGAGTACGATGGACGGATATCCATCACATAAAAAGTATAGTCAAACACCTGAGAGCCCACACGAATAGGAATGTCAACCTCTCCATGAACCATCCTCTTGGAACCGTCAAAGGCTCTGACGATGATATTGCTGGGTTTCAGTTCCAGGCCTTCACAATCTAAACGGTCTAAAGCCTTCTTGGGTAGCACATTTAAGGAAGAACCAGTATCCACCAATACATGCGCCAGAGTAGTGCCCCTGCATTCAATAGAGACATGCAGGGTGTCATTGTGGTCTCTTCCTTTTGCAGTCAGGTCAGCATCTGAGAAACCCAAGTCGTTGTCTGCTGTCAGATTTGCTACGCAGTCAGTGAACTGAACTGCAGATGTTTCCTGTGGCACATGGGCCGTCTTGAGAAATGAGATTAAGGCCTTAGCATGGGCCTCGGAGCACAGCAATAAGGAGAGCATGGAGATTTTGGAGGGCGTATGCCCCAGCTGTTCCACAACATTGAAGTCACTCTTCTTTATTATTTTCAGGATTTCCTCCATCTCTTGTTGGGAGGCCTCAGCATTTATAGGTATCGGTGCCTCCATCCGGGCAGGCTCATCTTCAATTCCCTTGCCCCGAGCATTGGATGACTCGGCAGCAGGGGAAACAACTTGATCAGCAACAGGAACAGGTACACTTGTAGGTGTTATAAGGAGGGGTCTTCGAGTAGCGGGCGGTGCAATGTTAGGCGAGAAGAGCCTGCCACTGCAGGTAACCTTGGTTGGGCCAGTGATATCGCAGATACTGGCGCCAGTGTTGAATTCTTGTTTGATTCCATTCACATATATGTCTGCCCCATAATGCCAGGGGACAACTTTATCAGATACGTAGGGAAGAGGCCCCGGAACAGTGATAACAACAGGTGCGACAGTCATGATTTGGACAGGCTTCTTCGGGAGAGCCTTGATTGGATTATTGAAGATGGTAACCACAGAAACTTCTTCTACCGGAACCAACTGAACAGCAGACTTTTTGAACAGAATCTCCTTACTGTCCATCAGGCTTTGGATGCCTAACTTCAGCAAGGGACAACCAGATATGGAAACAGCACAGAACAGGCAACCCTCACTGCAACCCAGAAATAAATCGGCCAGCAGTAGGTTCTTCTTGACAGTTATTAAGGGAGTGGCTAGATCATCCATAGAAACAAATGTACACCTCTTCATCAACAGCATTTACCCCATGCTGAGGCATAGGAGCAGTAACCACATTCGGCCTCTCAGGCGCTTCAAACTGTATCTCCTTTGCGTCAATAAGGTCTTGCACCTTATTCCTTAATGCCCAACAGTCATCAGTGGAATTCCCCGGGCTATCAGAATGATAAGCACAACGAGCATTTGGGTTGTATTTGGGGGAGACAGTGTTCACAGCCTTTGGCGCCTCTCTGGTAGTCACTAGATTGGTGGATAGTAACTGCGGCAAGATTTGGGATAGGGTCATGCTCAAACGGGTAAACTCTCTCCGGGGTCTTTCAGCCTTTTGAGGATTGGTTGGCCGAGGAGTGGCGGCAGGCTTAGCAATCATTACCGCACTGACAGATTGGCGGCGCTCAGATTTCTCTTGTCTCCTGGACCCGTACACAGCACTAGCATCCTTTTTGAAGGGTTTCTTCTCTGAACTTGTGGATGCACCCTTCGGAATCTTACCAGACTTCAACCCAGCCTCAATTCTCTCTCCAGTCAGAATAAGATCAGTGAACCCTGCAGACGAGTTACCAATAAGATGGTTGAAGAATGGCCCAGATAGGGTCCCTAAGAACATGTCTACCAACTCCCGATCAGTCAACGAAGGCTGCACCCTGCCAGCCAGATCCCTCCACTTTTGAGCGTACTCTTTAAAACCTTCACTTGAACCTAACGACATACCCTGGAGTTGGGTACGTGTAGGGGAAAGGTCGGCATTATACTGATACTGCTTATAGAAAGCAGTAGCCAACTCCTCCCAGTTACGAACCTTGGTCCCATCCAGCTGATAGAACCATTCGAGATGAGTCCCTGAAAGACTCTCCTGGTGAAGAAGTGGATCCACAAATTCTTATCCACTGAGTAGGTTGAATCTTCCGCACATAAGACCTGAGGTGTAGCTTGGGACAAGACGCCCCGTCGTACTTAGTGAAAGATGGTGCTTTGAACTTACGAGGAATAATCACACCGGTAGACAAACCCAAATCTCCGAAATCCAGCCCAGGCACTTGTTGGATCTCCATAGCATTCAATCTGTCCTCCAGCTGCTTGTATCTGTCTTCAGCCGGAGGATATTGCTCTTCATCAAAATCAGTCTCGTTGTCGGAGACTACCGGACTAGGACCTTTTTCCGCTTGAGGAGTACCCTTGCCAATGGAAGAACCAGCCTCTTCATTCTGCAGAGTATTGCCAAACCTTCGGCCCGAGTTGAACAGAACAGTTCTTCTCTTCTTCTTCTTCTCCTTCTTCAGGAGCAGAGCCTTCAACTCTTCTTGGCCCTGAGCCAAACCCATGATTAATTCCTGAAATTGCGCATTCTGCGCCTGAAGAGCCTTGATAGACATCTCAGTTGATGATGAGTCAGGATTCATGATGCTGAAATAAACAGCGAAGAACGGTAAGCAACCTGAAAAGAGGAAAACCTGTTATGCACATGATGAATGGAATGCGTATGATTTATGTTTTCAAAGACAATCGGGAATCAACTTTGTAAACAAAAAGGAACACACTTCATTAGATTCAACTTTGAAACTTAAATTGTTCAACAGGTTGCCCTTAGGCGTTACATGAAAGGAAATATTGAAAAGGGAAATAAAACTGTAAAAGAACATCCAGAGCTCCTTATTGATCCCATGGTCTCCTCTTCTCAGTACGGATGTAAGCATTCAAGACTCGCTCATTTTCCAACTGCTTTGTCAACTTCTGGATCTTTAATTCCTGCTCGTTGAACTTTTCCCGGTAAGAATCCCGTTCTTCTCGCAGTTGCGACCAAGACCTCTTTAATGTCTCATAATCAGTAGGTATCTGAGGAGGAAGGACAGTTGGAGGAACACCATCTTTGTCAGGACACTCAAGAATGACGGGTCTGACAGCTTCATACGGCATACCTAACTTCTGAGCACGGATGCGAACCCATTTGTAGTAGGCTTCCATAGGTAAAGAAGTCTTTGGCCCCAACTCTTGTGGGTCAGCTTTATGAACTTTGTCCCAAGCCTTGATGAACCTACGACGCAGCTCGTCACTATCCACCTGAAACTCAAAACTGATGTGAGGCACCAACATTTCGTGAGGCCCTGCTCTTCTTGCTCTTCCAAACTGACGGAGTGCTAGACATGGATTGTAAGAGATTCCTCCTTGGGTACCGATCAGAGGAACATTAGGGTATTCCCCGCATCGATCAATAATAGCTATCTCATCCAAACTTCTGCAAGTCCAAATGATGTCTTTATCGGTGAGAGACATTAACCTATGAGCCCAACCTCTTCCTTCTTGGTTCTTCAGTACGAACTTAGGGAGGTGCGAAATAAACCACCTCACCAACAAAGGGATACAACACCATAGGGTTCCTCGTCTTCGGGTAGTACGAGCATGAAGTTGTTGCAAGATGTCACCCAAGAGAGTGGGCACCGGATTCTGAGACATAAAGATCCTTATGGTAGTGACATTGATGAAGTTGTCAGGATTAGGAAACAAGACTAACCCATAGATTAGGAGAGCCAAGATGTCTTCATATGCCCTAAAGTCCAGGTCATTCCAGAAACTGTTAGCTTTACCAATCAGAAACTTGGCCAAGAAACCCTTAACTCCGCTTCTAGTTACCCAGTTGTCCATTACCTCTTGATGTGTCAGGGGAAGAGCTGCAGCAACATCCTCAAGCCTGAGGGCCTTTTCCCAACCAGTGAAGGGAGTCTGATCCAAGATAGGGATACCAAGCAAATCAGAGAATTCTTCCAGGGTAGGGACCAGCTGGAAGTCTTGAAAGGTGAAGCACTGGTACAGAGGGTCATAGAACTGGGTCAGAACACTCATCAACTGTTGATCCCACTTTGCAGTGACTAAACTGAGAAGAGAACCATGCCTCTGAATGAAGGAAGTGGTATTTGGAATTCTACTAACCAACTCTTCAAGCAACTCAGGTGAGTGAACAAAGTTGAACCGAATAGTATTCCTTCGCACAGGCATCATGATGTCCTACAAAACAGAGCAAAGGTGAAACCCTCTTGTCTTTGAAATGGTCAGTCATTATGCAGGATGCATGCAATGCTCATGATGTTATGATGTTATGATAAAGCACACCACAAATAGATACGAAGGCAAACATGGTAAGGCACACAAGTCACACAAGGCAAGCCCCTAAAGTTTAGGCCAGCATGAGGTCTAGGTACTACCCTCTTTCAGTTTGTTGGTCCATACCTGTCCTATCAAAGTAACCGGGTTCTTAGAGGATCCCAATATCATTGACTACCCTCAATCGGTCATACTCCAGCATCGCAATCTTTTCTTGCGGCCAGAACCATCACGAGAGTTTAGCCTCAATGGGCGTAGCATACTGCTACTGTTCTAATGGCCAAGTTGTGTCATTTAAGGTTCTAAGGTTGTTGGTGCTTAATGACTCCTCAGAAGACCCATATTCTCCTCGTTGCAACACAAGGGATATCGGTACAGATCAAGGTGCCACACCAACGTAGCCACTGTTTCACCCGTGTCGGTCTACGCCGGACAGGTCCCTCACAGCTTATGCTACCTAAACAGGGTATCCCCAGATCCGGGTTAGGATCCATAGAACTCCGATGCAACCCACAATAGTAAAGCAAGCAAATCAATACAATTGAAAACACAGTTATGAACTAACCCTAAGGTACACCTCACTTTAAGTTTCATATCCCCAGCAGAGTCGTCGGTTCTGTGATCGGTGGATCTGGAACTGACTGTTTAACGCTGGTTCGCGAAATGTCGCGGAAGCAAGAGTCGCCACCGTCTTTTATTTTCTCCAAATGGAAAGGACAAAAGCACAGAAAAATTCCTTATAGAGATTGCTCTCGGTTCGGGAGGTAGGTTATAGAAAGGGAAGGTGTTAGCACCCTTTCTATCCATGGTTATCCATGGGCTCTTAGATACTTGCTCATTTGTGTTTTCAAAAATGGTTTGTTTGCTTTTCAACTGTGGGTTTTAAAAAAAGTTTCTTTGAAAATTCCAGTTCGACTCTTGTATCGGTCCTCAAGAGTGTTTGAAAAATTGCTTTCGAAAGCTTTTTGAAAATGTGTTGGTGTGAAAAGTATTTTTGATTTTGTTTTTGAAATTAGAGCAAGTATCTACGGGAACCTACCTACCCTGAGGAATTCGTCTGTGTAAATGTCCTTTAAAGTAGTGTCATCCCACCATTGAGAGGTAGGTAGCACCACCATTGGAGGTGTTCGGGTCAATTCGAGGTTCGGGACATGGTGATCACCAGAGCAATGGGAAGACACCTTAGAAGCTACCCTCATGCCAGGTTCCCGGATCATGAGGACTTACTAAGACATCCTCTACTCGACGATCACCTTTCGAGGCAAGGCAACAGTGAGGCGTACCCTAGGGGTGGTGTGTGATTTGTGTGTCAGATTCGTTTATTTTTATCTTGTCATGGTATAGGTGATCTACGCGTTTGTTTTTATTTATTGTCATTCATTCTTGCATGCATTTATTTAATAGTTAAAAAGATGCGGAAATGGTAAAGTTCTAAACTATTACAAAAGGCGCGGGTCCACATCGCCAAAATTTCCAGAACCCGATTTGACAGAAAATAGAGAAATAAAGGTAAAGTGCGAGAAATTAAATTTACACGGCTTTGGGAGAGGTACATGAATAATTAAAAGAAAAGAAATAAATACGCGAATTGAATTAAAATTAGAAACGAGGGCGTTGGACCCTTTTTAATGAAATTAAATTATTAGCAAATTAATTAAATTAAAGAAAAAGAAATTATTTTTTTGGTTTTTTGTATTTATGAGAATTTAATGAAATTAAAAACATAATTCTACAATTTTTTTATTTATTAAGAAAATATGACAATTATCTAAAATTAAGCCTAATTAATTAATTGCAACTTGATTTATAAAAATAACTAATTAAGAATTAATAATTAATATAGTAAAATAAAAAAAGGATGAAAAATGCTTGAAACCCTAATTCTACCAATTTTAGGTTTTATTGAAAAAAAACATTAAGATTTAAACCTAATTTAACACTAAAATCAATTAATGATGTTTATTTACAAAATATTAAAATATTAAATAAAAAAAATACTTATTTTTGCCTTTTTTGATTTTATATTGTTTTTATATTTTTTATAGAAATATTAAATTAAAGGAATTAATAAATAAAAGAAATAATTGAATCAAAATATAAAAAAAAAATAATGAAAAGAACATTGCAAACCTAGGGGGGTCTGCCCCCAAATAGGAGGTTTTTGCTTAGCAATTTGGCCCAAGGTTTTAAGGCCCTTTTTGACTCTTCTTGCCAGCGTGTGGGATGGTTGACTAGTACACACCATGGTCTTTGGATCCTAGCCCTTGATTGAATGCATTGGGACATGTGGACGGCTTGATGTTGTGGATGCATGATGGACTTTAGCGCTGAATTTGTACACAAGCATTAATAACAAAATAATATGAAAGGGGTGGGGACCTGGGATCGAACCCAGGTCCTAGAGGTTACCCTTCCTTCGCTTGACCAGTGGAGCCACTTATGCGCGTTTGTACATATGGTAATTAATAAATAATATGAAACAAGATAATGGTTAGTGAATAAATTCAGCGCGAAAATTCAAATGGCCCTATCATGCTTTGACACTTCATCATCTCCTTCGTTTGGCTTTTTTTCCTGAAACAAAAAAAGAATGGGCAACGGTTTTGAACCGTCCCCAAAGGTAACATTCTGGAAAATAGCGATTAGGCCGTCCGGCCACATAAATTAGGCGCGAGGGTTGATTTTGAACCGTCCAAGCATGCTGAGTTCGTTCATGGTGTTGGCATGTCCTAATTTTACCATATTCAAAAACCCCTAATTCGAAAGCTGAAGAACCCTAAAAAACAACAATGGCAGATTCGCGTATGGGTGATGAAAATGCAATCAAATTATGTGGTTAGCTTCAGAATCATGCAATTAGTACAAATCCATAAAAAAAATGCAATGAACATGCTTAAATATTAAAACACGATTATGCATTTTATATGAAAAATTTTGATCTCTGTATACCGATTCAAGGCGTTAGAGGGTTGGAAAATTATCCAGTTAGCTTTAGTAATGCACGAGGAAGCTTTTGCAATTGGTCTCTTGCTCTGAATCGTGCTGGAACCTTGCTTTCAGTTTTCAATTTTTGGCAAAAAATTTCAAGTTTGGTTGTTGGACTATGGCGCAGCTGGGAGGTTCTTTGGAATAGGGTTAGCTTGCATATATATGTATCAATGATTTAGGTCAAAGAAATTGATCAAAAATCCATGAATTGGAGGAATCAATATTTGATTTTTATGCCATAACTTTTCAAATCTTTTTCATGCTATTTTGGCTTCAATCATATCCAATCACCATAATTCCTTCTATATCTGATTGGGCACGAAATATTGATCCTATTCTATGCACAAAAAGATTTAAAACATTAGGTTTAGCATTTTTCACCTATTTAATTTAATTAAATGAATTATTAATAATTAAAAATCCAAATAAATAAATAAAAATGATAAAAAAAACTTCCCTTTGGGCCAAATGGTCGTGCACATGCCTTGGATGATGAATTGTGGAAGAAAAAGAGGCCCATTAGCAATTTTAGGTCATTTGAATCAATGTTGACTTTTCAAAATATCCAAAAATTTCCCAACTTCCACAAGGCATATCTTGCTCAATTTTTAAGCTTTGCTCATGTTCTTGGACATTTTGGAAAGGTCTTTGAGTCCTCTAACCAATGTCTTTGGTCCCATGTCCTTTTGATTTACCAATCTCAATTTATGGCCTTTGACTTAAAGTCCCTTTTTGTTGACTTTTGAAAATGACCTATAATGTTGAAATTGATAACTTTTTGTGAGAGCATTTCTTGGACTTGAAGTATGAAGAGGAGTTGTAGTAAATGCCTTTATCTTCAAAATGAGCTTTGGATGGAATTTTTCTGATAATCCATGTGAAAGTTATGCCCTGGTCAATTTATAGTTGACTTTTTCAACTATCCAAATATGGAAACTTTTGCATCTTGATGATTTTTGAGCCAAGCTTTGGGAATCATGATCAAGAATTGATCAAATGATGTTTGTGGCTTCAAAATGAAGTATTGATCAAAATTTTGGACTTTTGACTGTCAAATGACCATTTTGCCCCTACAGTTGACTGTAGTGCAATTAGGGTTTCTGACTGTGCAATTTTGTGCTGTGAGTCTTGAAACTTGGTATGAGGATGCTTGACCATGTTTATAAGCATATGGGACTTGATTGGACCCTTGGAAACTTCATTTTCTTTGTCAGAACCAAAACCCTAATTTTTGACTGTTAGGAGGCCCTTGAACTGTGCAACCCTTGGGGAGATGTTTGAAGCTTGCTCTTTGCAAATCTTGGAGAATATGGGAGGGCAAATTTTGGGGTACAACAATATGCAGCAGGATATCACAAATAGGGAAAACCTCAAGCCTTGCAAACCTGCCCACAGATTTGACCAAGAAGATATAGCGCCTCCTGCCCTTAAAAGACAAGAGGGCAAAGACCCTGAAAGAATATACAAAAGCCAACAACCTGCATAACATATCTCAGAAGCCACAAAACCTGCCAAACTTCCAAGTCCATCAAACCTGAAGTATTCAAACATACACGCCCAAAGCCTCAAAAACCTGTGATGTCAACAAAAAACACCAAAAGCCTCAACCTGTTGCAAACCACAAACTGTCCAGCCTGAAGCCTAAACCATATAAATCCCAACCTGTCAAACCAAAGCCTTACCTGATTCAAAGAGCCCACAAGCTATTTCAAACCTGTAACACAAAGCCTTTGTTCTAAACCTGTAATAGCCTAAAGCTTGTTAAAGCTTCAAGTCCAAATCAGAGCATCAAACACACAAGCCCTCAGAAAGTTTCATCATTGGGCAATCACACAAATCCAACGCCATAGCCTAAGCATCAACCAAACGTGTCAAGCATTCAAGGCAATACAGAGTAGGGAATCAAAGCCTCAGAAAACTTTCATCATAGGCAAATAAACTTTCATCATAGGCAAATAAATTTCTTTTTCCTTAGGCAAGGGTTTATGATCAACCATGCAGGGGGGAGATTTTGGAAAACATGAGAGGGCAAATTTTGGGGTGCAACACATGGAATATGTACATGCAAATGATTTCAAGGATTAATGAAATTTAAATTTGTATAGACAAAAGAATGAACAAACATTAATTCTCATTAGACAAAACAAGAAAGATTACATCATTCCTCTTGGGCTTACAAAATAACTTTATAAGATAAAAAGACCGAACACATCCTCTTTGGTGCGAGATAAGCGTTCACACTCTGCTCTTCTTGTAACTACTTCTTAAGCTCTAAGACCCTCTTTTCACTAGCATAAAATTGAGCCTCAAAAGTATCTCGTTCTTCCTTCAGCTGGATCCAACCCTTTTGTAAGTCTTAGAGAGAGATAGGCATGTCGGGATGGAGGATAGTGTAGGGAACATCTCCTTCGACCACAGGCTCCATGATGACTGGTAAGATGGAGGGATAAGGCATCACAAGTTTCTGAGCACGAGCTCGTACCCATTTAAGGTAAGGCTCGAGGGGAATGGAATTCTTGTGTCCTAGTGTCTTACTATCCACCTTGTTCACCATCCTCCATGCCCGGATAAACCTCTGACGGTAACCTTGATTGTCATTCTCGTAGTCGAATACCAATCCTTGGATAAGCATCTCATGGGGACCATCCCTCTGGGCGTAACCAAATTGTCATAGGGTTAAGCAGGGGTTGTAAGTGATACCTCGTCTAATGCCAAGCAAAGGGACATTAGGGAATTCCCCATAACGGTCGATGACAGTAGTATTCTCCAAAGAGCGGGAACACCAATGAATATTTGAATGTATGAGCGTCATCAACCTATGAGACTATCTTGAATCTTGCTCATTTTTCAACACAGATTAAGGAAGATTCGAAATAAACCATCTTGCCAAGAGAGGAGTTCAACACATGAGGATACCTCTCTTCCTCAAAGTGCGAGAGTGAAAAGAATGTAGGATGTCTCCTAACAAAGTAGGCACCGAGTTACGAGACATGAAGATTTTTACGGTGTTTATATCTATGAGTTGGTTAGGATTTGGAAACAAAACCATCCCATAGATGAGAAGGGCCACAATTTCCTCAAAAGCTCGTAAGTCCAAGGATTTCCAACAATCTTGAGCCTTCTCAAACAAAAACTTGGCTAAGAAACCTTTGACACCACTCATTGTTTCCCAATTAGTTGTGACATTAGATTGTTGCAAGTGTAGGCCTTGAGCAATCTCTTCAGGTTTTGGATCTCTTTCCATACCGTTAAAGGGTAGTTGATTGAGAATGGGGATCCTCAAGAGTTGGGAGAATTCTTCTAAAGTTGGCACAAGTTGATAGTAGGGAAAAGTAAAGCAATGGTGTAAAGGATCAAAGAATTAGAAAAGCACCTTCATCATGTCCTCATCAGTGTTGGAGGTAACCAAGTTTAGGAGGCGTCCATGTCTTTCGGTAAATGGAGAATTCTCGGTAACCCTTGATGCTAACTCTTTGAGTTGAGGAGAGATCCTTACGAGATTGACTTGAATGGTTTTCCTGCGAATAGAATCCATGTCCTACAAAACAGAACAAAGATAAATCCCAAAAATCCTTGAAATGGTTAGTGAGTATGAGTGTGATGTTATGATATTTATGATGTTATGTACAAGTAAATATATACAAATAAAGCAAGCAATTTCTTAGGTTTAGGCTTGTATGGAGTCTCATAGGTAAGTACCCTCTTGAAGTTTAGTTGGCTCAAACCTGTCCTAGTAATAGTAATCGGGTTCTAGGGAGCTCAATATCACTGATTTGTTTCCTTAGGCATTGTTTTAGCACAAGCCTCTTTAATGGCGATCGAAATATCCCAAAAAACTAAACCTCAATGAGTGTAGTATCGAGTATCTACCAACTTCGGACTGCACCAAAGTCGGTCATCTCACTACGTCCTAATGGCCAAGTGGGTCAAGTAAAGGTTCTAAAAGTTCACTAGTGCTTCATGACATCACTCAGCGGCCCCATATTCTCCTTGACTACTCAAGGGCTACCGGTACTCACAAATATGTCGCACTACAGTAGTTATTGCTTAGACCGTGTCGGTATACCCGCACAGTTTCCACAACGTATTGCTACTTACCTATAAGGTATCCTAAATCCGGGTAGAGGATTCAAACCCAAACAAAGAACCATAATGTAAAGCACACAAGTAAAAAAAAGAAATCAAGTAAATTTTATCTAGCCCTAAGGTAACCCCACTTTTAAAAATCTTCCCCAGTGGATTCACCAATTATGTGATACGGTGGGAGAACTGACTTGGTTGTTTTGCGTTTTATCGCAAAATGTTGCGGTTAGCAAGAGTCGCCACCGACTTTTCTTTTATCCAATAAGGAAAGACTGAAAAGAACAGGAAAGACCTTTATAAATGTTTTCTTGAGTTCGAGGAGTAGATTATGAAAAGGGAAGGTATTAGCACCCTTTTCATCCATGGTTTTCCATGGGCTCTTAGTTACTTGCTAGATCACTTACTTTTGTTTGAAATGTGTTTTGTGTGGTTTTTGAAAAGGCGCCATCATTTGGGCAAACTTTGTAATGATTCTCGTTCGCAAGAACGTATACAAAGTGTTGATCTTTTGAAAAGGTTTTCAAGTTTGAAAGATGTTTTTGAAAGTGTTGGTGTTTGTTTTGAAAATAATAAGGATGTTTTTGGTTTTGAAATTGAGCAAGCAACTAGGGACAATCTACCTACTCAAAAGTCTTTCATGTTTATTTCCTCTTTCCTTTGACATTGTCATCTTACCATTAATTTGGTAAGTAACCTTATCTTTGGATGTAAACGGGACGGGCATGGGTCATCGTATAACCATGATTAGCAATGTTGCAAGGTATCTTAGCATCTTTCTTTAGGGACTAAGATCATTTTGAAAAGGCAACATAGATAGCGTCATCGAGGGACTATGATCTTGTATTTTTGCTTGTTTCGGCTAAGATACCTCACATGCATAATATGGCCATTTTTATAAGGAAACCAAGTGGACTTTACCCTAGGGGTGCTTGTGTGTAAGTGTGTTGATTTTCATGCTTTGTTTAGTCTTTGATTAGGGTTTGCTACTTGTTAATTTTATCTTCTCATACAAACCCCAATTACTAGCATTTATATAAAACGGTAAATTGCGAAAAGTAAAATTACTACGCTATTACATCATTAGGGGATGGCGGTGTACAAATTTACAAATGGGAATTGCAAGAAAATTAAACCTAATTATCTATTACAACCATATTGAATATTGTACAAAATTGAAAATAAAATGCAAGAATATAAATGGAAAAAGAAATGATTTTTGTTTTTTTTTCATGAAAGGGGTTTTGTCTTGACCTAATTAAAGAGAATGATTAATTAAAATAAAATAAAATTAACTTAAACTAATTAAGAAAAGAAATTAATTTGAAAAAGATTTTTAGGTTTTTTATGAAAAAGGTTTTAAATTAATGAAAATAAAATGAAGATTAATTAATTAAAATAACCTAAGTTCTAAACTAATTTTGACTAAGAAAATAAAATAATATATTAATTTAACCTAAGTCTAAAAATTAATTATTTAAGAAAAAAAAGGAATTAATTTGTTTTAAGAAAATGTTTTTTTTGTTTTATAGAGAAAATAAATATATAAGTATGACTAATAAATAAAAATATTTTTAGATTTTTATGTGATTTATGAAAATAATAATAGTAATAATAATAATAACAATAATATTAATAACAATAATAAATAAAATAAAAAATGAAATAAAATATAAAAAAACAATTAGGGTGGTGGATTAGTAATACCAGGAGTGTTGTGAAGAAAAAAAGGATTAGGCCCACAATAAAGCCCAGGCGTTGCGAAAAAAGCACAAAAAGTTAGAAAATAGTAAAAAAAAATAACAAAAGGTCACGTTGGGGCTTGAACCCAAGAACTAAGGGTGATAGGCGTGCGCTTTAACCACTGGGGTGGTGATACATCCGTTAACTTGTGTGAAAGGATAAATACATAACATAAAATGCACCCTGATTACACTTCATCTTCAACCTCCAGCCAAAGGACCTGTATCTTCTTCATCTCTCAACAAAAATGAAAAGTTCAAACATGAAAGTTGTGGCATTTCTTCCCACAAATCCAACCATGTAAATAACTTAAGCTAACAGTCAAAGATGAATGGAAATTTTTCTGGCCCTAATTCAAAACCTAAAAATTTCAGAAAACTTCAACTCTAAAATTCTCTAAGCTCAAGCCATATAAATGCAAACTATGGATATGTACAACTTAATGGTAATGGTATCTACATTTTATCTTCACAAATCAAAATCAAATGATGCCTGTATGAAGAGATAGAAGTTTGAAAACTTACCTCTTGCAGCTGGAGTCGTGTATGGAGTTTGAGCAACCTTTGTGATGGCCTGATGATTTTTGTAGCTTTCCTGGACCTCCTTGAGTATGTTCTAACTCCTACTTTGCTTTGAGGATAGCTGAAACTCTCAACTCAAGTCAAGTTGCAAGCTTCAAATTTGGAAATGGTGGATGGTGATAGAGGAGTTACAGTCAAGAAACAGGGGTCTGGATCACTTTGATATGATGTATATTAAGTGTTTGGATGGTTAAAACTCAATACGCACGAGTGGATTTGGAGATGGCTATGTGAGGTTCAAAACTGTCAAGTTAGGGCAGATTCTGAGTTGCAGAGTGCTTGGAAGTGTTTTAGGGTCTTAGCATTCGTGTGTTATGTTGCAATAGACTTGTGTATATGTATGGAAAAGGTTAGAGATCAAATGCACTCAAGGTTTCCGAGTTATAGCCTTTTGGCTCTATGACTTGCTTTTGAAGAAAAGTGAGAGGACAAAACTCAAATTGTTGTACAAGCATGTTTTGAGCTCAAAGAGGTTTTAGACACGTTGCTTTTGGTTTATAGGGGTCGTGTGTGCAGAAAGAACAAGTGCAAATCTCAATAAGTTGACAATTGCAAAAGTAGTGCTTTATCAAAATGGAAATGGCAACTTTGTGCCATAAATGGAAATGTAACTTGGATAAAGGTTCAAGTGCTTGGATTAAAGCTCTATCAGTTGTGTAAACATTTAATTATGAAGTGACAAACAAGTTTGAGGCCTGCAAAGCAAAGATTATGCAGCCTAGGCTTGGATTTGAATTTTTGTTCATCATGAAATGGCTTGTAATTTAAGTTTGAAAATCCTAACTTCATCTCTTCGATTCTCCTTGCTCACAAATGATATCAGGGAGTTATTGCATATTTTTGAAAGCTTGTAATATGCTCTACAATCCCTATTTGAATCACTTTTCAAAATTCCCTTTGGAACTATATGAAAAAGTGCCATGAAGTTAGGTTAAAATCCTGACCAAAACTAGGGCAAAATTTCACTAAGTGTTCAATTTCAAGGCCATGACTTTATGAATTAATAACTTGAGATCCAAGAATTTTTAGAAGAAGTTGTGTAAAGAAATTTTGTATATATCATGGATATCTACAACTTTCATGTTGAAAGTTTCTTTTGAATCCTCTTGCATCATGGTGAAAATTTTACTCAAAGTTATGAAAAAACACGAAGTTTTAAACACTTAGAAAAATTTCTAAGTTAAAAAACTTTGACTTTTCAAAATGAAATCTTGACTTTTTGATTTCATGATGAATAAGTTTCATATTTTGACATGTTTTGATGAATTGTGATCTTTGACATTGGATTTTGACAAAAAAGTCAAAGTTTGACTTTTCAGTGTACAGTTGACTTTTGATCAGTTGACTGAGAATTCCCTATCAATCCAATTGATCTTGAGCAATGTTTTAGGTCATGCCATTAGGTAAAAAAGATGAAATTGAACTCTTGGAACCATGCCTCAAACCAATTGACCATTTGCTAGGTCAAAAAACAAAAATTGCCCTTTCTTAGTCAAAAACCCTAATTATGACCATTTTGCCCTTTTGATGATTTGATCAAATTTCTTGAGGAATTATGGTCCAAACTTGATAAAATGATACATATGAGTTTACAATGTTGATGTGGATAAAAAATTATGAAGTTTGACTGTAAATTGGCCATAGTTGACTTTTTCCCCAATACAGCTGATTTTTAGGTCAACTGCTCAATTGACTGGGCAAAAGTGTGATCCAGGGCTTGAAACTTGACATGAGTAATATTGGGGGTCCATAATGATCCATGAAAGTCATATGAGGCATTTAAAGTTCAATTATTCTTGTGCAATCTCAAACCCTAATTTTGGTCATCAATGCTTAAGGAGGTGTCTTGAGTTGATCAACCCTAGTGCAGTCTTGAACCAAGAGAGATCTTTGTGAGGAAATACTTGATAAATGAGAGGAAAAATTTAGTGGTACAACACCGAGGATAGTAATCAAATAGTACATATAATCTTAAAGTCTTTTATTGTTCAAGTTGATTATTAAGTATCTTCAAAAAGAAAATGAAAGCTCAAGTGAGCAAAACAAAATGACATAAAGATAAATGCTCAAGTGAGCAAAGATGAAAATAGCATGAAATGTAAATGCTAAAATAAATGGTGCGTAAAATTAAAGACGTAAAATAAAAGCATAAAATAAAGTCAATTATTAGTGAGTTAGAAATTAGAGGTTAGTTGAATAGCCATCTTGAAACTTGCATATGAAAACTCATTAGAAGATTGATAAAATCAAAGCTTCTCAACAATAAGTTTCATTTAATTTTTATTAAGTATATCATTCATTTCAAATTCTCGAGGCAATAACAAATGATCAACGATATTTAGATGGTTCACGTACCCCAAATTTTATGATGGTTCATTAAAGGATTGATAAGACCAAAGTCTCCTAACAATGAAACTCAAGGTCATTGGATCAAAGGTTTCAAATTAAATATACTTGGGCTTGCAAACATAAGTTTGGGCCACGAATGATCATTTATCGAATCAGGACAAAATTTAGCACTATGTTAAGCAATCGTAAGTGGACTTATATAGAAGTCGCACCTATTTTGAGGCAGGTAAATAACAATCCATGTACCATATGTTTGGAGAAAATATATATAGATCATCCTCTAACAACATGTAGCACAAGTAAGAAAGGGATACGATGAAGAGGGAGGGTAAATGTTTGAACCAAAGATTTTAATCAAGCTATCATCAAAATCATTCATCCATTTCGGTGGAGTTAAAGTCAACACCCAAGATCCAATGATGTTAATGAAGCTCATGATCAAAAATCATATAGTTCAAGCTCATCCAGAATATATTCAAAAATAAAATTGCATTTAATAAACAAAATAAAAAAAGAAAATGATTTTTTAAATTAAAATAAAAGGAAAAATAATAAACTATATTCAAAGTATCAAATAAAAATTAAAAGAAAACATAAAAAAGTTAGAGATGATCTCAAGTATTTTTACAATTTTTTTAGCAATTTTTTAAAACAGAAATGTATTTTTTTAATTATTTAAAATCATTCAAGTAAGTGAAAAGATCAAAAACAGTAAAAATAAAAATAAAATTCTAAAAAAAATCTCAGAAAGTCAGAAATAAAGAAAATGATCTTGATAAATTTTTTCAGAATTTAAAAATACCAAAAAGTATTTTTAAACAATTAAAAACAAGTCAAAACAAAGAAAAATCATAAAAAAATATCAAATATGAAAATAAAATTATGAAAATAAAAATAAAAATTAGAAAGAGAATAATTTAAAATATTTTTGTGAATTTTTTCATAATTTTTGGGTCAAAATGAATTTTCTATGATTTTTTGAAGTTTAAAACAATTAAATATAAAAATCATAAAATGAAAATAAAGTAAAAAAATATGGACCATTGGATGAGAGTCAAAATGCGCCACTAAACAGATCCAAAGGACCAGGCACGTTGTGCATATCATGGTCAGCTTTGAAAAATACACCGAATCATTTTTTAATAATTAAAAACAACTAAAAATTTGGCGCGTTGGATGGAGTCTGACTAATGGAAGTAATCAGATCCAAGGGCTCTCAAAATGAACATATGATAAAGCAAACACACTGGATAGGATTCAAAAAAATTACATGTCACGCCATCATTGGTTGAAGCACGACACGTAGGTCATCTTCAACCTCCGGACGCCCTAGATTGGAGTTCCACAAATTGTAATATTAGCCAACCAAACCGGTACCATTAGATTCGTCTCTTCAAGATGATTCTAATGGTACCCTCACGCAAAATTTATATAAAATGAGCAAGGCTTGATTTGAAAAAAAAACAGAGATAATAGCGAGCACGAAATTCTGGAATATCTCAATGAAATCAGAAATTGTAAGAAGCATGAGAATCAGAAGGATGAGGAGAGTATATTAGTATTTTATTTGGATTGATTTGAATAAGAAATCTACCTGAACAAAGTAGTAGAAAGTTGCTCTAAAACTGGACTTCTGTAGCTCAAAATAGGTCACAATTCTTGAAGGTAAGAATATGGTTAGCTTCAGAGAAGTTCAATGGAGCTAATTGAATAGAGCTTTTAGTGTTTTAAAGTGAGAATGAAAGAAATCAGAAAATCAAATTTAGAGTTTGTGTGGGATCTGAGCATGGTAATTTTGGTTGTTAAAGCTTGTCCAAATAAGAGGAGTGAGGTCTTCTATTTATAGGGAATTGAATAGGATTGGAAATTGGAAGGAATGGTGAGGTTTGGAGGGAAAGCGAGTAGAGCCCGATGGTGAGGAAAATGTGACTCTAATACCATTAAAACCTATCTCATTCTTGCGTTTTAATGCTTAAACAAGTTTGAGTAAGTTAGTTAATCATGTTTAGATCAAAAACGCGTGTAAAACTGGTGATTAGAAAGTAAAATATGGATTTCAAATTCTGACTTGGAAGGAAAATTCAATTTCAAGTAGCTGACTTTGAACTCATGGTGTGCACGATTTAGGGAACCTTATGACTTGATTCTTAATGCATTGGAAAGATGAGGTAACATTCTTTATAGTGTGCCAAGAAGGAGATCATTTGGATGCTTGAGCTAGAAGTTGTGTTTGGTCAAAATCAAAGAAAAAAAGTGTTGACTTTTATACTTAGAAAAAATTCTAAGTTTTTCTTCAAAAATGACCCAAAATGTTTTGACTCCAAACAAGGTCTTATTCCAAAATTTTGCTTTGATCAATGATGTTAGCTTGAACCGGACTCCTTAAAGAGTATTGTGAAACTTGTATCACTCAAAAATTCCAAATATTGGACAAGTTATGATCCTTTGAATTTGATGAAAATCCATAAGATGACCTATAATCTTTTGAGCTTTGAAGGCATCTTCTAACCATTTTCAAGTTTTGAACATAAAAGAAGAGTTGAAGTTCACACTCTTAATATCATTGTGGAAAAATAATAGGCTCAAGGAGATAAAAATTTATCAATTTGTGGCTTTTTGAAGTCACATGAGGGAATTTGACGGCTTATCTAGAGGAATTGTAATCTTTCTCAATCATTAGTGATCTTTCACACAAAATTTGCTTGAAACTTTTGAAGTGATTTGTTGATAACCATTTAAGGAGAAGCATATCTTTGAAATCACTTAAAAATATCAAAATATGGACAAAATATAGCCCTTAGAATTCCAAAACTCTAACTCCTAGAGCATCAAAATGGCTTGAGAACCCCTTTCAGTTTTGACAATCTTTCTTGTACAAATACTTTTGCTATATGAAAAGATGTTGTCGTGGACGATAATAAGAATCTATAGTAACAATAACCACTTACAAATATTGAGAATTGGGGGAGTTATGCACTTGTGATCAAAGAATCAAGAACTTGTCCAATTAGGTCAAACTTCTTTAATCAAATCTTGCATCTTTTGACTTTCTTTGGCAATTGAAGCATGATGAATCATAGTAGACCTTGTCATGACATTTCTTTAAAGCACTCTCAATGATAAAGATTAAATTTTAATGAAGCTTTATTGAAGAAGGCATGGAAATAAACTCATGAACATAAGAACCAACCTGGTGAAATGTGTTGTGCCCTCACCTATAATATCATCATTTAGAGCAAATATTCATTGTACTTGTTACTTAAAAGTTAATCAACAAAATAAAAATGTGACCATAATATACAAATCAAAGTGCTTGGTGATCCCTCATGAGCAAACTTAAAGATAGGGAGAAGAACCAAACCCAAGTGTGATCTTGATATGATTGAGTTGATATGAAATGATAGAGGAATCTTAGGGGCAAAAATTGTGGTATATTTAAAAAATTGTGATATATGAAATGAAATGATATGATTGAGAAAAGGGAAACATCATATAAACATGCTCAAGTTATTATATTAATGCATGCAAACATTTCAATATTTCATACACATAAACATGTTCAACCTACTGTTATTTACAAAAACTTATTGTTATTCATTTGACAAGCATACACCTAAACTTACAGTTGTTCAATCACTATTAAGCATACACAAGCTTGCATAAATTAATTTTCATACTCAAATGTGTGAACTGCAGAGTTTTTACATACCCAAAAAGTCCAGAGTGCTAGCAGTAAGTTTAACAACATTAAAACCACTTCTTGAATTCTAAGAGCGTATGCATGATATTTCTTTCACAATTCCTTGAAATTATTGCAAGCTTCTCTACATACATGATAAATTAAAATGCACACTTGCATTATAAAGTAGAAGAACTCCATGATGGAATGCACATTCTTCCATGAGTTTAACAACTTCTCTAAAACGACACTCGTACCGAGATAAACAAACACACGACTGCAACTTTGATGGGCATGTCTCGGCTCTTTTTCTATATTGCTATAAGAAATCCAAGTTTACTCTTAAAAATTTCAAATATTAAAAGAGTAGGTATGTGGACAGAAAAGGGTGAAGTATAGATGTTATTTAATATAATATTTCATGCTATGAAGTGTTACCATATATTGCAATGACTTTTTATACCAGTCATGCCAAGTAGAGTTCTAATGAATTACTAACTAAGAAAACACATTATTAACCAACAATACATGCATAATCAATTCTTATATGTAAGTACATTCTATCAATTGTATGTAGTATATCAAAATATGTGAAGTTATTTAACATATTGAAAAATTATTGAATTAGAGAGGATACATAAAGACATATACTGATATAGATTGAACCATTGACTCTTTGAAGTTACATGCCTTAAATTGATAAAGCAGATGTAGGTTGAACCATTAACTCTTTGAAGATACTGATATACATTGAACCATTGACTCTTTTAGCACTTCTATAATTGAAAGTAGCTTTTTCTGCAATTGTAACTCAATGAAAGGGAAAGAGCTTATGATACGCCAAATTCTCTCGTAGTGCAGTCCTCACTCCAATGATGTGGTCTACCATAACCTATAAAGAAGTCATATATCTTGGTCAACACTAAGTGAACTACTGATCCTAGTCTCTTCAACAAAAACCTTTGTAGCGTCAATTGCTTTCATTCCCGTCATCATAGCCAAACAAAATCCAGACAAATGCAAGAAACTAGAAGTAACTAAAGTTGCGATATACCATAAATAAAGGGAAAGATCTCTCAATATATTGTATTGAGTCAAATAAATTTCAAAGCAACTGCTATACATACCACAAGCAGCACAGATAAGTCAAAATCTCAAAGGTTTTAGAATATACTGCTATATATCAATATGTAAAACACAAACGCATTTTTCGAAAATGCATATTGTACTTCCAAAATTGTTGTGAGAACTATTTCTCATTTCAGTTTTGGTCCACCGGCTGTGAAAGGACCAAACTCCATTAGTATCATGTCATTCTTAATTTCTCCTTACAAAGAAGATTGTTGCAATCATTGAAAATGAGACATTAATTGAAACATAAAAAAAATACCTTAAGTAATTAATCATAATTACTTATTAAGATCCAAACCTTTCACCTGAAAAGAAGCAAATACCAATCAGATGAACATCATCATAACGACAAATAAATGTAAATTTTAAAAGTCAAACAAAAGATGCAGATCAAACTTCATCATTACTCTCCGCATTCTTGAGCAAATCAAGGATGAACTTTGCAGATTTGGCAGGCCACCTTCGTTTCCCATTGGAATGTCTGTTGTTGGACTGGGTTGTCCTGCCAACACCATAAGAAAAATGTCTGAATGGAATGACTTGTTTATGGACAATAACATTTTACAAGTACCTTTTAGCTTTGATCAAGGGCATCTTTCTGATGGAAAATGCTACTTCCCTAGTGTTCTTTGTAACGCCCGTAATTTAATTAATTATTTAATTAAATTATTTTTGGAATAATTGTGAAGGTGTGTTATAATTGAATTAGATTTATTTTATTAAATGGAGAAATAATAATATATTTGAGGTATTATATTATTGTGTGGTGAAATAATGTTAGAAGTTAATATTATTTAATGTAGGCCTTTATTGTGTGAGTATAAGTATTAAGGGGGTGTAAGTTTGGAGCCCACTAAGGAATAATAGAATATTAGGTTATTTTATTATTTGTGAGAAGGAATAGAAGAAGGAAGCAGTAAGAAGGAAATAAGGATTGTGAAGAATGTGAAGTTGCTGGAAAAGTGGAAAACGGCAAGAATAAAGATTCAACCCGGAAAATGTAGAGTGACCTTCGATCCAAGGTAAGGGTGGGGTTCTGGCTTTAAAATTGGGTTCATGATGTTTGATATATGGGGTTAAATGTAATTGCTGTTTTTGTTCTTGAATTGGATGATGTATGATGAAGATTTGATGCATTTGAATGAATAATGACGTTATGATATCGTTTGATCGATGTAGTATTATAAGTTAATGTTAGGTAATGATTTATTATGTTTATAATAAGGTTTGTAGGGCTGTAATTAGATTCCCTTAGTGAAATTACAGAAGAAAACGCAGAAATTATGCAGACTGCCGAAGGATGTGTCGACCCCAAGCTGGATGTGTCGATACATGAACGATGTTCGACTCAAGATGAGTCGATGCATGGAAGGTTTGCATCGATACATGTTTGGTGTTAGACTCAGGATAAGTCGATGCATGCAAGGCTTGCATCGATGCATGTTAGTTGCAAGACTCAGGATGAGTCGATCGGTGAAGTGCATGTGTCGATACATGCTGTATTGAAAACCATAATGAGTCGATCCATAAGGAGGATGTGTTGACTCATAGTATACAAGAGAAGCAGGATGAGTCAATCCAAGGAGTTTTGTGTCGATACATAATGTCGGATTTCTTTTGACATAATCAGTTTTAAATTGTTGTAACTTGAGTTTTAGGATGATGTTTGAGATGTCGTTCGAAGCATTGATTAGCTAACGCGATGAACTTTATTCTAGATGATTTAAATGATGATTAAGAGGTGTAATCCTAGTAACTAATTTAGGACTTAGGATTAATTCTCGTAGATGACAGTTATGCTGGATTTTGGGCAGATTGATGAATATGAGATGTTAGAGGCCGCTGTTAGAATTATGACAGTAGGATTAGTGACAATAATGATGTATAGTAGAAGAATAACAGTAGAGATTACTGTATTATTAATATACAACTGAGTTATTAGTAAGATGTGGTTATTAAAGTGGTGTTTGATGATTTATGATGAACAAATGATGTTTGATAAATAAGTAATGTTTAATAAATTATTTTGAGATGTTTGCGAGATGTTGTAATTGAGATGTTTTGAGATGTTTATGAGATGTTGATATTTTGAGATGATTGAGATGTCGTTGTTCTGAGATGTTTATGAGATATTGTTGTTCTGAGATGTTTATGAGATATTGTTGTTCTGAGATGTTTATGAGATATTGTTGTTCTGAGATGTTTATGAGATGTTGTTCAGAGATGATTGAGATGTTATTGTTTGAGATGACTGAGATGTTGTTGTTTTGAGATGATTGAGATGTTGTTGTTTTGAGATGTTTTTAATTGAGTGTGTTATTACATTCATGTTGAGTCGCATACATTGCATTTTTTGAGATGGAGCTTATGCTCATTGAGATGGCCTGGATTGGCAAATTTTGAGATGAAGGCTATGCCTTGTTGATGCCTCTATTAATTGGCAGATTAGATTTTTGAGATGGGAGTTCATCTCCAATGGTACCACATGCATTTTCATAGTTTTGAGTCGCATTTTATGATTTAATAATGAAGTGTATTTGATGTTGATGAATGAGTATATATTTTGTAATTGTTGTTGATTATGAGACGAGAAGTGGTGATATTATTGATCTAATTTAATATATTAATTATCATGCACTTTATTATATTGTTAGATATCTCACCCCTTCTGTTTGAATGTTGCCCTTATGTTGGTAACGTGCAGGTAATCGAGAGTGAAGGTCGTATACCTTCAATAGATCGAGTCAGTGTCATTGCTCTGATATGTAACACTCGGGGGGATGAACACTTGCTGATTTTTGATTGTTGATTTCCAGTTGCTGAATTTTGAATTGATTATTATTGAATATGAGATGTTTCGAAGTTGTTGCTATTTTATTTAAAGATGTTATTGAAGAATTCCGCTGCGTAGTTGTTGAATTATTTTATTAAAGATGCTATGTTGATGGTTCATTCGATGTTTTATTATAAGTGTTATATATCCATGATAAATGCAATGAATTTGTTAAAAGAATTTGTGACGTCCCGATTCATTTGTATGATTGAAATTTTATAACTCTGATTTATCTCGCATAATTTGCTTGGGGTAGAATTGGGGTGTTACAAAGTTGGTATCAGAGCAAAAGGTTGGTCCGACCTTGTCGTCGAGCCGTAGTTGTCTAACAATCGAGTATTGTTATTTTGAGTTCTAATCGTTGTTTAGTTTGTAAGACCAAGTGTATCGTTGTGGGGAGCTCCAGTGTTGTTAGTGAAGAAGAAAGATGGAAGTATGAGGCTTTGTATTGATTATAAACAGTTGAACAAGGTGACGATTAAGAACAAGTATCCGCTTCCAAGAATGATGACTTGATGGACCAATTGGTGGATGCTCGTGTGTTTAGTAAGATTGATTTGAGGTCGGGTTATCATCAGATTAAAGTGAAGGATGAAGGTATTCAGAAGACAGCTTTCAGAATGCGTTATGGACATTACGAGTATTCGGTGATGCCTTTCGGTGTTACTAATGCGCCGGGAGTATTCATGGAATATATGAATCATATCTTTCATACTTATTTGGATCGGTTTATAGTGGTGTTCATTGATGATATTTTGATTTATTCTAAGTTAGAAGAAGAGCATGCTGAACATTTAAGAGTAGTATTGCAGATTCTGAAAGAGAAGAAGTTGTATGCAAAGATGTCCAAGTGTGAATTTTGGTTAAAAGAGGTTAGTTTTCCTGGTCATGTGATTTCAGGTAGTGGCATTGTTGTAGATCCATCGAAGGTTGATGTTGTGTTGCAATGGGAAACTCCAAAGTCAGCTATTGAGATTAGAAGCTTCTTGGGATTAGTTGGTTATTGTAGAAGGTTTATCGAAGGGTTTTCTAAGTTGTCACTTCCGTTGACTAAGTTGAATTGTAAAGGTAGAGCGTTTGTATGGGATGTTCAGTGCGAAGAAAGTTTTACAGAATTGAAGAGGAGGTTGACGTCGGCTCCGATTTTGATGTTGCCTAATCCAGAAGAGCCTTTTGTGGTGTATTGTGATGCTTATAAGATGGGTTTGGGAGGTGTGCTTATGTAGAGTGGTAAGGTAGTTGCTTATGCTTCGAGGTAATTGAGGACTCATGAGAAGAACTATCCTACGCATGATTTAGAGCTTGCTGCAGTTGTTTTTGTATTGAAGATTTGGAGGCATTATCTTTATGGTTCTAGATTTGAAGTGTTTAATGACCATAAGAGCTTAAAGTATTTTTTTGATCAGAAGGAATTGAATATGAGGCAACGAAGATGGTTGGAATTGTTAAAGGATTATGATTTCGATTTGAATTATCATCCAGGAAAGGCGAATGTGGTAGCTGATGCGTTGAGTCGAAAGACTTTACATATGTCAGCAATGATGATTAAAGAGTTGGAATTGATTGAGCAGTTCAGAGATATGAG
Source organism: Vicia faba (assembly GCA_948472305.1). Taxonomy (NCBI): domain Eukaryota; kingdom Viridiplantae; phylum Streptophyta; class Magnoliopsida; order Fabales; family Fabaceae; genus Vicia; species Vicia faba. The sequence continues at coordinate 360,016,883 of OX451735.1, forward strand.
CTTAGTTTGCGAGGTTACTCCACAGAGTGTTATGTTGGGTATGTTGAAGATTAATAATGAATTTTTAGACAGTATCAGAGAAGCTCAGAAGTTGGATGTGAAACTGGTAGATTTGATGGTTGGGATTGATCAAGCTGAGAATAATGATTTTAAGTTAGATGAGCAAGGTGTGTTGAGGTTTCGTAATCGGATTTGTATTCCTGATGATACTGAGATGAATAAAGTGATACTTGAAGAGAGTCATAGAAGTAAGTTGAGTATTCATCCAGGAGCTACGAAGATGTATCAAGATTTGAAAGGTTTGTTTTGGTGGCCTGGGATGAAGAGTGACGTGGCTCGTTTTGTGTATGCATGTTTGACTTGTCAGAAGTTGAAAGTTGGACATCAGAAGCCTGCAAGATTGATGCAACCATTGGAAGTTCCTGAATGGAAATGGGATAACATTTCAATGGACTTTGTGACGGGGTTACCTAGTACTTCAAGAGGACATGATTCGATTTGGGTGATTGTTGATAGGCTTACGAAGTCAGCTCATTTTATTCCTATTAACATCGGTTTTCCAGTGTCCAAGTTGGTTGAGATTTATATTAGTATGATTGTGAATCTGCATGGTGTTCCTTTGTGCATTGTGTCAGATAGAGATCCAAGATTTACTTCTGATTTTTGGAAGAGTTTGCAAGAAGCGTTGGGTTCTAAGTTGAGGTTGAGTTCAGCGTATCATCCTCAGACATATGGTCAGACTGAACGGACGATTCAATCGTTAGAAGACTTATTGAGAGCATGTGTTCTTGAGCAGGGAGGTTCGTGAGATACTTATCTTCCGTTGATATAGTTCACATATAACAAAAGTTACCATTCTAGTATTGGGATGGCACCTTTTGAAGCGTTGTATGGTCGAAGATGTAGAACTCCGTTATGTTGGCATGAATCTGGTGAAAGTGTAGTACTTGGACCTAAACTTGTTCGTGAGACTATTGAGAAGGTGAAGTTGATTCAAGAAAAGATGAAATCTTCACAAAGTAGATAGAAGAGTTATCATGACAAGCGAATGAAGGATTTAAAATTTCAAGCTGGTGATCATGTGTTTTTGAGAGTTACACCTGTGACTGGTGTTGGGTGAGCATTGAAGTCTAAGAAGCTCACTTCTTGTTTTATTGGACCGTATCAGATTTCAGAGAGAGTGGGGAATGTTGCTTATAGGGTGGATTTACCGCCTAATCTTTCGAATTTGCATGATGTGTTTCACGTGTCGCAACTTCGGAAGTATATTTCAGATCCATCTCATGTGATTCATATGGACGATGTGCAAGTACGGGATAATCTTACGGTGGAGACGATGCATGTACGGATCGCGGATCGTGAAATGAAGACTCTGAGGGACAAAGAGATTGCCTTGGTTAAAGTGGTTTGGTTAGGAGCTGCAGGAGAAAGCATGACTTGGGAATTGGAGAGTAAGATGTGAGACTCTTATCCTGAATTGTTTTATTGAGGTAAATTTTCGAGGACGAAAATCTTCTAAGTGGGGGAGAGTTGTAACGCCCGTAATTTAATTAATTATTTAATTAAATTATTTTTGGAATAATTGTGAAGGTGTGTTATAATTTAATTGGATTTATTTTATTAAATGGAGAAATAATAATACATTTTAGGTATTATAATATTATGTGGTGAAATAATGTTAGAAGCTAATATTATTTAATGTGGGCCTTTATTGTGTGAGTATAAGTATTAAGGGGGTGTAAGTTTGGAGCCCACTAAGGAATAATAGAATATTAGGTTATTTTATTATTTGTGAGAAGGAATAGAAGGAGGAAGTAGTAAGAAGGAAATAAGGATTGTGAAGAACGTGAAGTTGCTGGAAAAGTGGAAAACGACAAGAGTGGGGTTCTGGCTTTATAATTGGGTTCATGTTGTTTGATATATGGGGTTAGATGTAATTGTTGTTTTTGTTCTTGAATTGGATGATGTATGATGAAGATTTGATGCATTTGAATGAATAATGACGTTATGATATTGTTTGATCGATGTAGTATTATAGGTTAATGTTAGGTGATGATTTATTATGTTTATAATAAGGTTTGTAGGGCTGTAATTAGATTCCCGTAGTGAAATTACAGAAGAAAATGCAGAAAATTATGCAGACTGTCGAAGGATGTGTCAACCCCAAGCTGGATGTGTCGATACATGAAGGATGTTCGACTCAGGATGAGTCGATGCATGGAGGGTTTGCGTCGATACATGTTCGATGTTAGACTCAGGATGAGTCGATGCATGCAGGGCTTGTGTCGATGTATGTTAGTTGCAAGACTCAGGATGAGTCGACCGGTGAAGTGCATGTGTTGATACATGCTGTATTGAAAACCAGAATGAGTCGATCCATAAGGAGGATGTGTTGACTCATAGTATGCAGGAGAAGCAGGATGAGTCGATCCAAGGAGTTTTATGTCGATAAATAATGTTAGATTCCTTTTGTCAGAATCAGTTTTAAATTGTTGTAACTTGAGTTTTAGGATGTTGTTTGAGATGTTGTTCGAAGTGTTGATTAGCTAACGCGATGAACTTTATTCTAGATGATTTAAATGATGATTAAGAGGTGTAATCCTAGTAACTAATTTAGGACTTAGGATTAATTCCCGTAGATGACCGTTATGCTGGATTTTGGGCAGATTGATGAATATGAGATGTTGGAGGCCGCTGTTAGAATTATGACAGTAGGATTAGTGACAATAATGATGTACAGTAGCAGAATAATAGTAAGGATTACTGTATTATTAATATACAACTGAGTTATTAGTAAGATGTGGTTATTAAAGTGGTGTTTGATGATTTATGATGAACAAATGATGTTTGATAAATAAGTAATGTTTAATAAATTATTTTGAGATGTTTACGAGATACTGTAATTGAGATGTTTTGAGATGTTTATGAGATGTTGATATTTTAAGATGATTGAGATGTTGTTGTTATGAGATTTTTATGAGATGTTGTTGTTCTGAGATGTTTATGAGATGTTGTTGTTCTGAGATGTTTATGATATGTTGTTCCGAGATGATTGAGATGTTGTTGTTTGAGATGACTAAGATGTTGTTGTTTTGAGATGATTGAGATGTTGTTGTTTTGAGATGTCGTTAACTGAGTGTGTTATTACATTCATGTTGAGTCGCATACATTGCATTTTTTGAGATGGAGCTTATGCTCGTTGAGATGGCCTGGATTGACAAATTTTGAGATGAAGGTTATGCCTTGTTGATGCCTCTATTAATTGGCATATTAGATTTTTGAGATGGGAGTTTTGCTCCAATGGTACCTGTGATACGGTGGGAGAACTGACTTGGGATTTGCATTTGTGTTCGCAAATGTTTCGGTTTAGCAAGAGTCGCCACCGACTTTTTATTTTATCCTAAGGAAAGGTCAAAAAGCACAGGAAAGACCTTTGAGATATTTTCGTGGGTTCGGGGGGTAGATTATGAAAAGGGAAGGTGCTAACACCCTTTTCATCCATGGTTATCTATGGGCTCTTAGTTACTTGTTTTAGATCACTTGCCTTTGCTTTTCAATTGTTTGAAAATGGTGCTTTGTGTGTGTGGTTTTGAAAATGCTTTGAAAAAGATGCCTTGTCTAGGAAACCTTTGTAACAATTCTTGTTTGAATGTTTTACAAAGGTGTTTGTCTTTTTGAAAAGATAATTCAATATTTTGAAAGTTGTTTTGGAAAGTTGCGTTGTGGAGTGTGTTTTGAAAAATGGCAAGGATGTTTTTGCAAGTTTTTGATCAAGTAACTAAGAGTTATCTACCCTATTTTACTCAAAGATCTTTCTTATGTTTTTAACCCTTTTAACAGTGTTGTTTCACCATTGTATTTGGTGAACAAACTTGTGTTAGGATGTTGAACGGGACGGGCATTGGGACGTTTGTATAATCATAGAAGGCAACATATGGGACGTTTTAGCAATGTCGTTTTAGGGACTAGATCGTTTACCGAAGGCAAAATCGAGGGTCATCGAGGGACTACGATCTTTTATCGAGGGTCTTTGCAAACGCCCATGCTCGAGGGACATGACTATTTTCCGAGGCAACATGTGAGATTACCCTAAGGGTGCATGTGTGCAAAGTGTGTTTTATTGCATGCATTTGTCTTTGATTTTTAGGTGGTCTATTTGTTGTTTTTATCTTACCATACACACCTAATTACTAGCATTTGTACAAAAGTAATAAAAAGTGCAAAGATAAAATCCTACGCTATTACAACCATATCGAAAGGCATAAAAAATATGAAAAAATAAGATAAAAGTAGGAAAAATGAGTGTCTTTTGACCCAGGCAGTAGCATCCTTCGATTTGCATTCTGTTGGCCTCCTTCGATTGGGGCTAGCACCAGTGAGGTCATGGCCTTCGATTAGGGGCTGGCACCAGTGAGGTTCTGTCCTTCGATTGGCCTGGAAGTCAGTGTATGGCGAAGCCTTTTGATTCTGCCTTGTTGCCTTCTTCGACTGGAGGTTGAAAGCAGTGAGGGAATGCCTTTTGACTGGCCATGGTTTGCCTCCTGGTTGTCTCTTTCGTTTGACCTGGAGAAAAAGGGGAGAAGCCATAAGCTTCGTTTCCTATTTCCTGCTTCCTGTTTCTTTCATTTAAAGCATTAAATGGCAACATGGCTTGAGGCCATGCTAGTATTTGTCTTTCAAACAGTTTAATAGTTAAAGTAAATTCAGATAAACAGAAAGCAAAACGAAAGAGGTAGCTCTGAAAGATATGTTAAAAATGTGGAAACGAAAGGAATAATGGTATGTACAATGTTTCAAACGAAAGGAATTGTATTTACATGTTATGAAATGAAAAGTTCAAAGGTAAGAATAACTTACCTTGCTTCAGGCCTTGAATGGATGTGGGACCTTGAGTGGAGGCCCAAGATGCTGGATTCGAAAGAGGGGGCCAACAGTTGTGCTTGGAATGCTGGATTCGAAGGAAGGAAAGAAACAAGTCTTATGTTTCTTTCCAAACTGGATTCAAAGGATACTGAAGAGTATTTTTTCTTCAGAATCGAAGGAAGTAAGTATGTGATTCTGGGTTTGTTCTCACAAGTGTTGAAGGGACTTGAGAGATTTGTTGTGTTTGAGAAAATTTGGGGATTCGTTCCTCTGGTCCAAAGATCCTCCTCAACATGTGTTGGAGCCTCTTATTTATAGGCAAAATTGGTTGAAGCTTTTGGAGGGAAAACAAAATAATTTGAACAATTTGAGTAACCTGCTCTTTGTATCCTTTGGGGGACAGTGCTTTATTGCCATTTTGGTGCAAGGAATTGGGCGACAGTGCAGGACTGTTGTGCAGCAGTTTTGGAGTTTTATGGCCAGTGAATCAGGCCCGAGCCTGGCAGCGCATGTGGCTTGGTCGACAAATGCCTTTGGCCTCTCATCCTTTTGTATTGACTCCCTAGACTCACCTTTCGACCATACTTTCAGTAACCATCTCCTTTTTTTCAATCGAAGTGACGTTCAAATGACTTCCCTAGACAATCCTTCGAATGGGCCAAATTAATGCTCTTGGGATGGATCAGTAATATATGTCCTTCGAATGGGGACATCCAAACATGCCTAACAAAACTCTTCGAATGCACCACCAAGATGCTTTCTTCGCCTGAGGCAATGACATAGTGAAAAGTTTGTATGCTTGGAACATGCCATTTCTAACAGGAAATCCTTCCCACTCGAATTTACCTACAAAGGGGCCATATGGCCAAACGAAAGAATGACAAAACACTTGTGCCCAAGGATTCACACCCCCAAGCGAAGGATGTGTGCCAGGGATGGAAGGCTCAATCGAAGCTTGCAACGTTGGAGAAGTCACTCCCCCAAACGAAAAAAGCGTGCAAAGGCAGGATGTGTAATCAAAAGAGGGAAAAAGAGAGGCTTTTTCCTCCTGGATCGAAGGACATCATCAAGAGGGTTTTTGCCTTGTAAATGAAATATATTACAAGAGGCTCTTTTCCTTGTGAATCTAAACCAAACTGTGTCAGAGGCCCATGCCCAATCGAAGGATGCAAGTCAAGCTTGTGTCGAAAGAGGCCAAAAGGCCAATCGAAGGATGCAAGTCAAACTTGTGTTGAAAGAGGCCAAAAGGCCAATCGAAGGATGCAAGTCAAACTTGTGTCGAAAGAGGCCAAAAGGCTAATCGAAGGATGCAAGTCAAACTTATGTCGAAAGAGGCCAAAAGGCCAATCAAAAGAGCTGAAACGAAGAACACTTGTATTTCTCCAATTTTTGTCAAAATAATATTTTTATCTGTTTTCTCCCTTTTTGACAGTTTCCTCTTAATTTTGGTACTGGAAAATCCCAATGCACTTGTTCAAGCTTGAACTTTGAGAATCCTTGTGAGAAAGGCCTTGAAGAATGAGAGGGCAAATTTTGGGGTACAGCAGTACCACATGCATTTGCATAGTTTTTAGTCGCATTTTATGATTGAATAATGAAGTGTATTTGATGTTGATGAATGAGTATATATGATGTAATTGTTGTTGATTATGAGACGAGAAGTGGTGATATTATTGATCTAATTTAATATATTAATTATCATGCGCTTTATTATATTGTTAGATATCTCACCTCTTCTGTTTGAATGTTGCCCTTATGTTGGTAACATGCAGATAATCAAGAGTGAAGACCGTATACCTTCAATAGATCGAGTCTGTGTCATTGCTATGATATGTAACACTCGGGGGGATGAACGTTTGCTGATTTTTGATTGTTGATTTTCAGTTGTTGAATTTTGAATTGATTATTATTGAATATGAGATGTTTCGAAGTTGTTGCTATTTTATTTAAAGATGTTATTGAAGAATTCCGCTGCGTAGTTGTTGAATTATTTTATTAAAGATGCTATGTTGATGGTTCATCCGATGTTTTATTATAAGTGTTATATATCCATGATGAATGCAATGAATTTGTTAGAAGAATTTGTGACGTCCCAATTCATTTGTATGTGTGATACGGTGGGAGAACTGACTTGGGATTTGCGTTTGTGTTCGCAAATGTTTCGGTTTAGCAAGAGTCGCCACCGGCTTTTTATTTTATCCTAAGGAAAGGTCAAAAAGTACAAGAAAGACCTTTGAGATGTTTTCGCGAGTTCGGGGGGTAGATTATGAAAAGGGAAGGTGCTAGCACCCTTTTCATCCATGGTTATCCATGGACTCTTAGTTACTTGTTTTAGATCACTTGCCTTTGCTTTTCAATTGTTTGAAATGATGTTTTATGTGTGGTTTTGAAAATGTTTTGAAAAAGATGTCTTGTCTAGGCAACCTTTGTAATGATTCTTGTTTGAATATATACAAAGGTGTGTGTCTTTTTGAAAAGATATTTCAATGTTTTGAAAGTTTTTTTTGAGGTTGTGTTGTGATGTGTGTTTGAAAAATGGCAAGGATGTTTTGCAAGATTTTTGATCAAGTAACCAAGAGTTTGTCTACCTTATTTTACTCGAAGATCTTTCTCATGTTTTTAACCCTTTTAACAGTGTTGTTTCACCATTGTATTTGGTGAACAACCTTATGTTAGGATGTTAACGGGACAGGCGCGGGTCATCATATAGACCATGATAGCAATTGTGTCAAGTATTTTTGGCAATTTTCTTGAGGGACTTGATCATTTTGTTTAGGCAACCAAGACAGCGTCATCGAGGGACTGTGATCTTTTTGTTTTTCCAAAATACTTGACATGCATACCATGGCCCATTTTTGAAGGCAACAAGTTGAATTACCCTAAGGGTACATGTGTGCAAAGTGTGTTTTATTGCATGCATTTGTCTTTGATTTTTAGGTTGTCTACTTGTTGATTTTATCTTGCCATACACACCTAATTACTAGCATTTGTACAAAGTAAATAAAATGCAGAAAGATAAAATCCTACGCTATTACAACCATATCGAAAGTCATAAAAAAATATGAAGGAAAAAAAATAAGATAAAAGTAAGAAAAATGAGTGTCTTTCGACCTAGGCAGTAGCACCCTTCAACTTGAATTTTGTTGGCCTCCTTCGATTGGGGCTAGCACCAGTGAGGTCATGGCCTTCGATTAGGGGCTGGCACCAGTGAGGTTTTGTCCTTCGATTGGCCTGGAAGTCAGTGTATGGCGAAGCCTTCTGGTTCTGCCTTGTTGCCTTGTTATCTTCTTCGACTGGGGGTTGAAAGAAGTGAGGGAATGCCTTTCGACTGAGCCTGGAAGTCATTGAAGGCATGCTTTTCGTTTGGGCCTAGAAGTCAACATGGTTTTCCTCCTGGTTGTCTCTTTCGTTTGACCTGGAGAAAGAGGGTAGAAGCCAAAAGCTTCGTTTCCTATTTCTTGTTTCCTGTTTCTTTCATTTCAAGCATTAAATGGAAACATGGCCTGAGGCCATGCTAGTATTTGTCTTGTAAACAGTTTAATAGTTAAAGCAAGTTCAGGTAAACAGAAAGCAAAACAAAAGGCTTCGCTCTAAAAAATATGTTAAAAAGGGTGGAAACGAAAGGAACAATGGTATATACATGTTTCAAACGAAAGGGAAAATTACTATGCCATGGAACGAAAAGTTCAAAGGTAAGAATAACTTACCTTGCTTCAGGCCTTGAATGGATGTGGGTTTCGAACTTGAACTGCTACCTGGACGTTTATGGAATTCGAAGAGTAGTTACAGGGGGTTCGCTTTTGGTTCGAAGAGTTGTCACAGAAGGTTGTCTTTGAGTTTGAGCAAACTTTTATGTGTGGGGTGTTCTTCAGAATCGAAAGAGGTGAATGTTTGGGATTCTGGGTTTTTTTTATTTCTCAAGTGTTGATGAACTTGAGAGTTTTGTTGTGTTTGAGAAAATTTAGGGGATTCGTTCCTCTGGTCCAAAGATCCTCTCTTAGCTTTGCAAAAATTCCTCTATTTATAGAGAAAAAGAATGGACATGTTTTCAATAGCCCGCCTTGTAAAATAATAAAATAATAGATAACGTGAAAGGTACAAGTGGGGGGCCTGTTGGCAGTTGGGGTGCAGAAGATGTGACTTATGCTTTTTGGCGTTGCTTGGGGAGCGAAAATAATAAAATAAGGCTCAACTGGAAAGTAAATGTCCACTTGTGCCACAAAAGCAAGATGAATGGTTCAGATGGGTTGCTTCCTTCTGAAGGAAAATAGGCGCAAGGCTCAAGAAAAACTTTTCTAAAAGGTAGTAGTGTGTTATTAAGTGCAAGTGGTCTTAGACAACAAATGGGTAAAGGCCTAAAAAGGGAAAACACATAGCCTAGCCTATGGGTCTAAATGTTCAACTTGATCTTTTGAGTCGAATCCTCCATCTTTCTACACCTTTCGACCAAACTAGGATAACACGGCATTCGTTTTCACCAACTGTGTGTCCTTCGAATGGACCAACTGTGTGTTCTTCGAATGGCCCTTTTCAGAAGGTTATTAACTTCTGAATCGAAAGAAGCTTTTAGAAGATTATTGACTTTTGAATTGAAGAAAACCAAAAGGAAGCCTCTCCCTCAGTCGAAGCTTGTAGTTGAAACAAGCTAATGCCCAGTCGAAGCTTGTATCGAAGAAAACATATTGCCAAATCGAAAGCTCATGCTTGAAGGAAGCATATTGCCCAATCGAAGCATGTGGATCGAAACAAACATAAAGGGAGTCATTTCCTTGTGTCTTTTTTAGCATGAGGGAAGTTCCTGGCTTATGAGTTGAAGGGCGCTTTTTCAAGGGAAGCAAGAACTTAGTCACATCTTGTATGAAGATACTTCTTGGATCAAACGAAACTTGTATGAAGCAAAGTATGCAAGAGGCCCTTGGTGCAAGTGGATTTGAAGGATACATAGAGATGGTTACTTTGTCCCATCGAAACTTGTCCAAACGAAGCAAGCATGCAGACAGTAAACTTGTCCAGTCGAAGCAGACTTGTAGGCAGTAAACTTGTCCAAATCGAAGTAGGCTTTGCAGGCAGCACGCTTGGTGAATCGAAAAGGTTTCCTTACAGGGGGCATGTGTGGCCAACATGTCATGGCCTTTGATTGCAACCATGTAGGCAGCACACTTGTCCAATCAAAAGGCTGAATCGAAGGAGGTTTCAAATCCAAACGAAGGATGTACCTAAGTTGCATTCGAAGGAGGTTTCAAATCCAAACGAAGGATGTACCTAAACTGGCATTCGAAAGAGGCTTTCAGTTCAAAATAAAGGATGTAATCCAAGTTGCATTCGAAGGAGGTTTCAAATCCAAAAGAAGGATGCACTTAAACTTGCATTCGAAGGAGGCTTAGAGTCAGTCGAAGGGTGCTAGATCGAAGGAGACCTATTTTCCTTCAAATTTGTCAAAATGTTATTTTTATCTGTTTTCTCCCTTTTTGACGGTTTCCTTTTAATTTTGGTACTGGAAAATCCCAATGCACTTGTGCAAGCTTGAACCTTGAGAATCCTTGTGAGAAAGGCCTTGAAAAATGAGAGGGCAAATTTTGGGGTACAACAGCTGCCCCTGTTCAATCTTCTTAAACCTGAAGAGTTAGATTGGCGGATCCTTCATTCGTGACTTTGAAGGTGGAAGATGATTGAACACTAGAGTGCCTAGAAAATTTTCACTCGAAGATATGTTAGTTGATTATTTGGGGAATGGGTTTAAAGATGCCATTTGGAGAGGTAATGGATAGTTGTTGGAGATGGGCTTAAAGATGCCATCCAGAAGTGATTGCTGGACTGTATCTATAAGCTGGAACTGGATGATTGCCAGAATGGCGTCCGTGTCTGGAGCGCATCTGGAAGGTATTTGAATGAGTGACAGAATGACATTCGAATCTGGATTGTATTTGTACTGTATTTTGAATGAGTGACAAAATGACATCCGAATCTAGATCGTATCTGGACTGTATTTTGAATGAGTGATAGAATGACATCTGAATCTGGATCGTATCTGGACTGTATTTTGAATGAGTGACAAAATGACATCTGAATCTGGATCGTATCTGGACTGTATTTTGAATGAATCTAGAATAAGTATCAGAATGTCAATCATATCTGGATTGCATCTGAACTGTCTCTAGAAGGGATCTGGAATAAGTATCAGAACGTCAGCCATATCTGGATCGCATCTAAACTGTCTCTAGAAGGGATCTGGAATAAGTATCAGAATGTCAGCCATATCTGGATCGCGTCTGAACTGTCTCTAGAAGGAATCTAGAATAAGTATCAGAATGTCAGCCATATCTGGATCGCATCTGAACTGTCTCTAGAAGGAGTTTGGAATAAGTATCAGAATGTCAGCCATATCTGGATCGCATCTGAACTGTCTCTAGAAGGAATTTAGAATAAGTATCAGAATGTCAGCCATATCTGGATCGCATATGAACTGTCTCTAGAAGGAATTTGGAATAAGTATCAGAATGTCAGCCATATCTGGATCGCATCTGAACTGTCTCTAGAAGGAATCTGGAATAAGTATTAGAATGTCAGCCATATCTGGATCGCATCTGAATTGTCTCTTGAAGGAATCTAGAATAAGTATCAGAATGTCAGCCATATCTGGATCGCATCTGAACTGTCTCTAGAAGGAATCTGGAATAAGTATCAGAATGTCAGCCATATCTGGATCGCATCTGAACTGTCTCTAGAAGGGATCTGGAATAAGTATTAGAATGTCAGCCATATCTGGATCGCATCTGAATTGTCTCTAGAAGGAATCTGGAATAAGTATCAGAATGTCAGCCATATCTGGATCGCATCTGAACTGTCTCTAGAAGGAGTTTGGAATAAGTATCAGAATGTTAGTCATATCTGGATCGCATCTGAATTGTCTCTAGAAGGAATCTGGAATAAGTATCAGAATGTCAGCCATATCTGGATCGTATTTGAACTGTCTCTAGAAGGAGTCTGGAATAAGTATCAGAATGTCAGCCATATCTGGATCGCATCTGAACTGTCTCTAGAAGGGATCTGGAATAAGTATCAGAATGTCAGCCATATCTGGATCGCATCTGAACTGTCTCTAGAAGGAATCTGGAACAAGTATCAGAATGTCAGCCATATCTGGATTGCATCTGAACTGTCTCTAGAAGGAATCTGGAATAAGTATCAGAATGTCAGCCATATTTGGATCGCATCTGAACTGTCTCTAGAAGGAGTTTGGAATAAGTATCAGAATGTCAGCCATATCTGGATCGCATCTGAATTGTCTCTAGAAGGGATCTGGAATAAGTATCAGAATGTCAGCCATATCTAGATCGCATCTGAAATGTCTCTAGAAGGAATCTGGAACAAGTATCAGAATGTCAGCCATATCTGGATCGCATCTGAACTGTCTCTAGAAGGAATCTGGAATAAGTATCAGAATGTCAGCCATATCTGGATCGCATCTGAACTGTCTCTAGAAGGAGTTTGGAATAAGTATCAGAACATCATCCATATCTGGATCGCATCTGAATTGTCTCTAGAAGGAATCTGGAATAAGTATCAGAATGTCAGCCATATCTGGATCGCATCTGAACTGTCTCTAGAAAGAGTATGGAATAAGTATCAGAATGTCAGTCATATCTGGATTGCATCTGAACTGTCTCTAGAAGGGATCTGGAATAAGTATCAGAACATCATCCATATCTGGATCGCATCTAAACTGTCTCTAGAAGGGATCTGGAATAAGTATCAGAATGTCAGCCATATCTGGATCGCATCTGAACTGTCTCTAGAAGGAATCTGGAATAAGTATCAGAATGTCATCCATATCTGGATCGCATCTGAACTGTCTCTAGAAGGAGTTTAGAATAAGTATCAGAATGTCAGCCATATCTGGATCGCATCTGAACTGTCTCTAGAAGGAATTTAGAATAAGTACCAGAATGTCAGTCATATTTAGATCGCATCTGAACTGTCTCTAAAAGGTATCTGGAATAAGTTTCAGAATGTCAGCCATATCTGGATCACATTTGAACTGTCTCTAGAAGGAATCTGGAATAAGTATCAGAATGTCAGCCATATCTGGATCGCATCTGAACTGTCTCTAGAAGGGATCTGGAATAAGTATCAGAACGTCAGCCATATTTGGATCGCATCTGAACTGTCTCTAGAAGGGATCTCAGAAGATGATGATCTTTGCCTGTTGATTGATCTTTCCTGAAAAGGTAAATAGTTAGTTGTATGCAATGTCATGATGTATGCATTGTGTAATGATGTTCTCAAAATAAAATGAGATTTGTGTCATATGTATTTTGTATTCATATGTTATGAATGTTGTTGAAGTGTAATTTTGTCTTGGACTTTGCTCAAAATATTTCCACCGGGGATCCCTACTTTGTTGTTTGAGGAGAACTCCGCTGGGGGATATTGAAAACTCTGTGGGGAGTATGTTTATTTCTGCTTGGGAAAAGAGTTTAGGAGTCTTAGTCGTCCGTTGCTCGACTGGGGAGTCGAAGTTGAACTGATATCTGGTCGGGTCCAGGTTTCGCAGTAAATTGTTGGGGATTGTAGAGTAGTCTACTGGGGAAGAGGAGTTGCGGTCCTTTGATTTGTAGTAGTCGGAGAGGCAAACTCAAGCTGGGGAATCCTTGTGTTGTTGGGGAAATAAACCATGTCGTCAGTCCGCTAGAGAGGTGACATCTTCGTTGGGGGAAGTCCTCGAGGATTCTTGAGGTTGATTCAGCTGGGGAAAGGGGGTCAGAGATTATACTCTTGCTGGGGAATCATCCTATGAGAAGGACTTTGGGGAGACTTGTCATTTCCCCTAGTAGCGAATGTTTGTGGCATTGCCAAAAAGTTTGATTGTATGTAACCCTTTGTTGGGGTTGACGTTCAATGCCCCAAGTGACGGAGATGGAGACTTGCCCCTGGTTACTCTGCACTTCTTCAGAGATTTCTTGAAATCTTGACTGGGCTGCCCCAGGTGTGCTGGATAGTGACATGTTAAGTCCCCCTGTTGATAGGAGATTCGTCAATGGAAGTGTCATCCTTCTTGAATTGAATTTGTTCACTGAGAGAGCTTTTGTTCACTGGATATTCATTGTGTGAATTTCTCCGCTGTTAAACAAATAGCCATATGCAAACAATGATATTCAAGTAATGCAAAGTTTATGTTTGTCTTGAAGTTTTTTGAAAATGCGTTTTAGCGAGTAAAGAAATTTTGCTAAGAAAATTCAAACTCAGGATTTAGAGCAGAGCCTTACAGGAGTCAGGATACCTTTTTGTAACAGTATGCTTTCGAACTAACTCATGCTTCAGTTAGGACTTTTGAAGGGTCGTAACGTGGCTTGGTTCACGGTTTTAAGAAGCAAAGGATAAAGGCTCAAAGTATATTTGTACCCACCCGCTCTTCGTGATGTTCTTCAATCCTAAACTCAGTTAATTGTGCATTTGAACTCCAAATGAGTCTGGAACGACGTTTTTGGTGATGGTTCACACAAGTTGAATTTGTTGGAAGGCAGTCATTTTTGCAACATTTTTCATGTTGTTGAGGATTTGTAGCGACCTCGTTCTTTTTATTTGTTATCCCTAACTTTTGCCTGACTGTTCCTGTTTTCGAGATTACAGTCAGCGGGATGCCCCAGCTTTCTTAAGCCTCCTTTATAGGTTTTGGCTCAGTGGGCTTTTCTCTTTTGAGAGATTGACTGCCTATGAGATAAGGAACCACCACTGTCTTTTGATTCCAGAGGAATGCTTTTGATGTTGTTCGTTGTATTATGAACTGAGAGTTTGCGACTTAAAGCGCATTTGAATTAACTGAGAGACTACCATGCCCCATGTTTTGATTAAAGGTTTCAATTTGTGTTAAAATAGAAAAAATTCTACTTCTTTGGCTCGAAGGGGTTGACTAGGGGTTATCTTCCTTATAACTCCGGTGTTTAGGATTTGAAAGAAATGCCTGTACATCATCAGCAAGGTCTGTTCAAAAGCATACTGTATGAGATTATGGCATTGTTTTCGTCATCCTCCCTCTAAAGGCTTGTAACTTTCAGCAAGAGTTGAATGTCATAAAGTGAGTAAAAAAATATAGTTTAAATGTAATGAAAATGAGTGGATCAAATCAAGACAAACATATGCAATGCATTAATGAAACAGAGTTTGACATTAATAGATAATTGTTTGGATAACAAAGAGATTACAACTTGAAAATTCAAATGAACAAAAGCTTCTAATGATTCGTCATAGGAGCGGTGATTATGTTGGAGTCTCCGGAGGGTCAAACTCGATCTCCTTGGCATCAATCATGTCTTGGACCTTGTTCTTCAGAGCCCAACAGTTGTTTGTGTCATGTCCCAGACTGTCAGAGTGGTATTCATACCTTTCATTGGGATGATAGATAAGAGCGAAAGTATTTGGGTTCCGGAGAGGAGCCTTTAATGTAATCAGCTCTGCCTTCAACATGCGTTGTAGCGCTTGAGTCAGTGACATGTTGATCTTAGTGAAATGTCTTTTAGGCACGACCTCCTTACGCTGATGCCCCTATCTTTGTTGAGCAGGCGTAGGATTAGAGATCAAGATTTCTCCTACGTGTTGGTCATGACGACTCTTTTGACCATACACAACATTGGACTCTTTCTTCCCATTGTAGGGCTTTTTCTGAGCATCAGAAGGTGTAGCTTCTTGAATCTTCCCACTTTTGATGCCAGCTTCGACCCTTTCGCCGGTCAGTATTAGCTCGGTGAACCCGGCTGAAGAGCTTCCGATCAAGTGTTTGAAGAACGGCCCTGTCAATGTTCCCATGAAGATGTTAATCAGCTCCCTATCAGTTAAAGGGGGTTGCACCCTACCAGCCAGATCTCTCCACTTTTGGGCGTATCCTTTGAAGCTCTCGTTGGAACCCATGGTCATGTTCTGCAATTGCACACGAGTTGGTGCAAGATCAGCATTGTACTGATACTGCTTATAGAAAGCAGCAGCTAAATCCTCCCAGGTATGGATGCGAGAACTCTCCAATTGATAGAACCATTCGAGTTGAGTCCCTACTAGGCTTTCTTGGAAGAAATGGATCCAAAGCTTTGGATAGTTGTGTATGGTTGAATCTTCCGGACATAAGACTTTAGGTGCATCTTAGGGCAAGAGACTCCATCGTACAGGGTAGAGGTAGGGACTTTGAACTTTGGAGGGATGACTAATCCAGAAACTAAACCCATGTCTCCTAAATCCAAGCCAGGTATATGTTGAATCTCCATAGCACTGAGGCGATCCTCCAACTGTTTGTACTTGTCATCAGTGGGAGGATATTGTTCCTCGAAGTAGTCAGCTTCAAATTCATCAATCTTCAAATTATGGTCTTCTTCAAGACTATCCCCTATGCTGGATGGAGTTGAAAGATCTAGGGCTTTAGGTCTTCTTCTCAAGTTCAAGACGCCTACTGACTTCTTGGACTTTTTCTTCTTTTCTTTGAGAAGGAGAGCTTTCAGGTCCTCTTGCCCCTTAGCCATAGCCAGAAACATTTGTTGGAATTGAGCATTTTGAGCTTGGAGATCTTTCACCGTTTGTTCCATCTTACTGAAATAAACAGTAGGAAGATAAAGAGGCCTGTATGGGAGAAACCTGTCATGATATGATGCATGATATGTGGATGCATGTTTTCAAGGATCTCGCGGGGTAAACACAAGAAAATGTTAGAAATTGAACATCCTTGATTGGAGAACTTTGTATCGGTGGATATCTTTCCACGAGAATCAAGCTCACCATGTCAAGTGGGTCATAACCCTTGATTCAAGTTGTTGCACTTGATCTTTTACGGCGTTTGTTTAGAGGGGATCCCTCTTTCCCTTTGGTAGATGTCTGGTTCAACGTGACCCTGCATCAAAAGACCCTCGAGATCCTTAAAATGGTTATTGAGAATGCCATGGTATGATGTTATGATGTTATGTACATGTATGCAAAAGTAAGCAAGTGTATATACAGACAGTCATATTCACACAGAGCAAACAAGTCCTTAGGTTTAGGCTTGCATGGGGTTTGTAGGTAAGTACCCTCTTGAAGTTAGTTGGCTCAACCTGTCCTAAAATAGAAACCGGGTTCTAAGAAGCTCAATATCACTGGATTATTTTCTGTGTTCATGGTTTCAGTTTAGCCACTTTACTGGCGACCGAAATATTCCAAGAAAACAATCCTCAATGAGTGTAGTATCGAGTATCTACCAACTTTGGACTGCACCAAAGTCGGTCATCTCACTACCCCTAAAAAAGGCCAAGATGGTCAAGTAAGGTTCTAAAGTCAATTGATGCTTCACGACACCACGCGGCGGCCCCGTACTCTCCTTGATTCAACTCAAGGGTTACCGGTACCAACCAAAGTGCCACATCAATGTAGCTACTGTTTCAACCATGTCAGTATACCCTGCACAGTTCCCTAACAGTTTATTGTTACTTACCTAAAAAAGGTGCCCCCAAATCCGGGTGTAGGATTTACAACAAACCCAAACAAGGAACCCAAAAAGTAAAGCAATCAAAGTAAGCATGTAAAGGTGATCTAAAACCCTAAGGTAACCCCACTTTTAGAAAATTCCCCAGCAGAGTCGCCAGTTATGTGATACAGTGGGAGAACTGACTTGGGATTTGCGTTTGTGTTCGCAAATGTTTTGGTTTAGCAAGAGTCGCCACCGACTTTTTATTTTATCCTAAGGAAAGGTCAAAAAGCACAGGAAAGACCTTTGAGATGTTTTCGTGGGTTCGGGGGGTAGATTATGAAAAGGAAAGGTGCTAGCACCCTTTTCATCCATGGTTATCCATGGGCTCTGTGATCGGTGGATCTGGAACTGACTGTTTAACGCTGGTTCGCGAAATGTCGCGGAAGCAAGAGTCGCCACCGTCTTTTATTTTCTCCAACATGGACAGGACAAAAGCACAGCAAAATTCCTTATGAGATTAGCTCTCGGTTCGGGAGGTAGATTTATAGAAAGGGAAGGTGTTAGCACCCTTTCTATCCATGGTTATCCATGGGCTCTTAGATACTTGCTCATTTGTGTTTTCAAAATGTTTGTTTGCTTTTCAATTGTGAGTGGGTTTGAAAAAGTTCCATTTAAAAGTTTCAGATCGACTCTTGTATCAATCCTCAAGAGTGTTTGAAAAATTGTTTTGAAAGCTTTTTGAAAAGTGTCGGTGTGAAAAGAAGTTTTTTTTTATTTGTTTTGAATTAGAGCAAGTATCTATGAGTCATCCACCTACCCTAAGGAATTAGGCTGTGTAGAAGTCCTTAAGGTAGTGCCATCCCACCATTGAGAGGTAGGTAGCACCACGGTTGGAGGTGTTCGGGTCAATTCGATTGTTAGGGACAGTGTGGTCACCAGAGCAACAGTAGGACACCTTAGAAGCTACCCTTATGCCATGTTCATGGACGTAAGGACTTACTAAAACGTCCTATACTCGACGACCACGTTTCGAGGGGCAAGGCAACAGTGAGGCGTACCCTAAGAGTGGTGTGTGGATTTGTGTATTGTTCAGTTATGTTTTATCTTGTCATGCATTATGGTGATCTACGCTTTGATTTTATTTGGGCCATTCATTCTTTCATGCAAAATTTAGCAGTTAAGGGTGCGGAAATTAAAGTGCGGAAAATAAAGTCCTACGCTATTACAAGGCGCGGGTCTATACATCGCCAAATTAACAAAGACCCGTTTTTTTAATAAAAATGTGGAAAATAAATAAGTTCCCTAATTACTATTACAAGGCTTTGGGGCAATTACATAAGAAACATAAGAATACACGCGCAAAAAGAAATTAGAATCGAGAGTTCGAGGGCGTTGGACCCTTTAAAGAAATTAAATGAAATTAAAAATTAATTAACTATTTAATAAAGAAAAGAAGTTATTTTTTATGTTTTTTTTTTTGTATTTAATGAAATAAAGAAAATTAATTGAAAATTAGAAATTAAATAAAACCCTAGTTCTAAATTGTTTTTAATTATTAAAGAAAAATATTTAAGTTTTAACCTAACTTATCCTAATTAATTAATGACATGTTTATTTACAAAATTAATTAATAATTAATAATAATAATGAGAAGAGGAAATTATTTATTGAGCAAAAGAATAAAAATGCTAAAAACCTAATTTCTACATTTTTTTAGTTATTTAAGAAAAAACATTGAAATTTTAACCTAAATTAACTAAATTGATTATTAAGAATTTATTTACAAAAATATTAATAAACTAAATATTAAATAAACATATTTTATTTTCTTGATTTCTGATTTTTTTGTGTCATGAAAATTAATTTTTGTGAATTAAAAGAAACAATTAAAATAATTAAAAGAAAAAGAAAAGGAGAGAAAAGAAATACAAACAATGGGGGGTCTGACCCAATTTAGGAGGTGTTATTTGAGAAATTTGGCCCAAGAATGCAAGGCCCTTTTTGACTTTATGGAATTGTGTATGGAGTGTTTGACCAGCGTGCATGGTGGACTCCAGGTTCTGGCCTTTGGATTGGGGCTTCTGGGCGCGTGGCAAGCCAAGGCGTTGGGCGCATGGTGTACTACTGGGAAGAAACAGCACCTGAACATGTTATGATCAAAATTAATGAGAAATATGGGGGACCTGGGAATCGAACCCAGGTCCCAGTACCTGCATGCCAACACAACAACCAACTGAACTAGCGCGTTACTTTGTTAGTTTAGTGGACAATGATTATTATGAGAGAGAAAACAATATTATGCTGGAAGAACAAAAAACGCTCCAGTATTCAAACTGACCAACCACAAGCCAACAACTCAGCGTCTTCTTCGTTGTTTCTTCGTTTTGCCTGAAAATAAAAAATAGATAGCGGGGGTTTTAAACCCCCACTAACCCCAAACCTGAAAAATAGCGAATAGAATATAGGGCAATAGAAATTGGGCGCGGTGTGTGAGTTCAATTCGTTTGGATGTCACGAATCCATTGGTACCAGTTTCATGGCCTGATTTTTCCACATGAAAGAAACCCTAATTTCAAACTTCTGAAACCCTAATATGCATTCATGGTGGATTCTTATTTAGGCCACCATTCTTCAATTGAACGGTACCATTAGCTTCAGAATGATCATGTTAGTACAAATCAATGATTGAAAATCACAAACAATGCATGGATAATGAAACACGATTATGAAAATTTTCAAGAAAAGTCAGACTCTGTTATACCAATTCCTTGAGTATGGAGGGTTGGTTTCGATTGCAAAAGCTTCCTGGTAGTGTCAGGAGTGTATTGGAATGGCTTTTAGGTCTTGAAACGTGCAGCAGCTATGAAAACAGTTTTCAATTTTTTTGTCAAAAATGCAAGTTTGTTCCTTTATTCTGAGCGCAGCTTCTGTGTCATGGGCATTAGGGTTATGTTTGCATATGTATGTAGATGGAATTAGGTTAGAAAAACCAAGCCCAAAGTCTTTGCATTCATGATTCAAATATTTGGTTTTCAATGATATCAAATCCAATCTTTTTGCCATGAAACCATTGCCAATTGCATAGAATCTTTCCTTTTGAGTGATGCACGAAATATTTGATTCATAAAGAGTGAATATGCTGCACAAAAAGATTTGGAAAACATGATTTAGTATTTTTCCCATAATTAATTTTAATTAAATGAATTAATAAGATTAAAAATTCAATTAATTAATTAAAAATAAGAAAATAACTCCCTTTTAGCTCAATGGGTCGTGCATAGCCTTTGGATAATGATTCGTGGAAGAAATTGAGGCCCATTAGCATTTTTGAGGTATTTGAAGCAAAGTTGACTTTTCAAAATTCCCAAAAATTTCCCAACTTCCACAAGGCATATCTTGCTCAATTTTTAAGCTTTGATCATGTTCATGGACATTTAGGAAAGGTCTTGAAGTCCTCTAAACAATTACTTTGGTCCCATGTCATTTTGATTTACCAATATCAAGTTATGGTCTTTGACTTAAAGTGCTTTTTTGTTGACTTTTGAAAATGACCTATAATGTTGAGATTGATAACTTTTTGTGAGAGCATTTCTTGGACTTGAAGTGTGAAGATGAGTTGTAGGAAATGTCATTATCTTCAAAATGGGCTTTGGATGGAATTTTTCTGATAAACCATGAAGAAGTTATGCCTTGGTCAATTTGCAGTTGACTTTTTTCAACTGTCCAAAAATAGAAACTTTTGCATCTTGAGACTTTTTGAGCCATGCTTTGAGAATCATGATTAAGAATTGATCAAATGATGTTTGTGGCTTCAAAATAAGATGTTGACCAAAATTTTTGACTTTTGACTGTCAAATGACCATTTTGCCCCTGCAGTTGACTGTGAAGCAATTAGGGTTTTTGACTGTGCAATTTGATGCTGTAAGTCTTGAAACTTGACATAGGGATGCTTGACAATGTTTGTAGGCATGTGAGACTTGTTTGGACCCTTGGAAACTTCAATTTCTTTGCCAGAACCAAAACCCTAATTTTTGACTGTTAGGAGGCCATTGGACTGTGCAACCCTTGGGAAATTTTGAAGCATGATCTTAGCAAACCTTGAAGAATATGGGAGGGCAAATTTTGGGGTACAACAGTTGCCCCTGTTCAATCTTCTTAAACCTGAGGGTGTAGATTGGCTAGCGTGCCTTTCGTAATCCGAAGGTGGAAGATGATTGAACACTAGAGTGCCCAGAAATTTGCGCTCACATAGTGACGTATCAGCAATGTGATGACAGGAATGGGCTTACAGATGCCATTTGGAGAGATGGATAGGAGGATGGGCTTATAGATGCCATCTGGAAGTGTGACAGTACTTTGTCGGGAATGGGCTTATAGACGCCATTTGGAGACTAATGGGGTAGGATGATGGGCTTATAGATGCCATCTAGGTGTCGATCGCGTAAGAGATTCCTTAGCGAGAACTTGCGTACCTGAAAAAAGAAAGATAATTACCTGGCCTGTTACAGGAGTTGACCTTAAAATTCTTTATATAGACGCGCCCTGGCTGGTTACAAGTATCGATTCTTCAAACTCTTCAGACGCGCCCTCAACGGGACGATGAGAGAACCTTGGATGATTACTACCTCAACGGGACGATGAGAGAACCTTTGGGTGATTACTACCTCAACGGGACGATGAGAGAACCTTTCAGACGCACCCTGGCAAGATACAGGAATCGGGTCTGGTAATGCTAGTCGTCAACAGATACACCCTGGCAAGATACAGGAATCGGATCCTAGAACTCTTCAGATGCACCCTGGCAAGATACAGGAATCGGGTCTGGTACTGTTAGTCGTCAACGGATACACCCTGGCAAGATACAGGCATCGGATCCTCGAACTCTTCATACGCACCCTGGCAAGATACAGGAATCGGGTCTGGTACTGTTAGTCGTCAACGGATACACCCTGGCAAGATACAGGCATCGGATCCTCGAACTCTTCAGACGCACCCTGGCAAGATACAGGAATCGGGTCTAGTACTGTTAGTCATCAACGGATACACCCTGGCAAGATACAGGAATCGGATCCTCAAACTCTTCAGACGCACCCTGGCAAGATACAGGAATCGGGTCTGGTACTGTTAGTAGTCAACGGATACACCCTGGCAAGATACAGACATCAGATCCTCAAACTCTTCAGACGCACCCTGGAAAGATACAGGAATCGGGTCTGGTAATGCTAGTCGTCAACGGATACACCCTGGCAAAATACAGGAATCGGATCCTCGAACTCTTCAGACGCACCCTGGCAAGATACAGGAATCTGGTCTGGTACTGTTAGTCGTCAACGGATACACCCTGGCAAGATACAGGCATCGGATCCTCGAACTCTTCAGACGCACCTTGGCAAGATACAGGAATCGGATCTGGTAATGCTAGTCGTTAACAGATATACCCTGGCAAGATACAGGCATTAGATCTTTAGTTGCGACCGTTGATAGTAATTATCTTTGTATTAACCTTTGTCCTGAAAAGACAAAACGTTAGTTGTGCGTAATGTCATGATGTATGACATGCGTGATGTTCTCAAAAGTAAGTGAGATTGTATGTTTATGATATGTATGTGCATGCTATAATGTATGAAGATGCGATGTTTATGAATGTATGTTTTCATCTTAGGAAAATAAATCCTTGACGGATGTCGGGAAGTTAAATCCTGGGCTGTTGTGAATAGCATTCCTTGTTTCCACTAGGGAGTGATGGTTACCAGAATACCGGTAGGAGAAGATGACTCCGTTGGGGAATAAACTTGGCGAATGGATTACTCTGCGGGGAGAAAATTACTCTAGCGATCTTGCTGGGGAACAATACTCTGTGGGAAGAGAGATACTTTGCTGAGATGCTTGATGATAATTCCGCTGGGGATATTGTTGATATGTTATGTTGAAGGAATTAATAGACTTCGCTAGGGATAGGAAGACTCTGTCAACGACGATCTTTCCGTGGCTTTTGGCTGAGGATAACCCAGTTATATCTTGGTAGGGAAATAACCTTTGAATAAAGCCGGGAGACGCGTTCATGCTCTGCAGGGGATAAGCTTCCAGAATCTACTGGGGATAAGCTTCCTGCTGGGGAGATGATTCATCTTTCCTGGGGAAATCTTTAGACTGGACTCTCCTGGGGAAATTTTTGAGATATATTGGGGAGGCGGCTCTACTGAATGTCTTGGTATACCGCCGGGGAACAATCTTAGATCAAGATTGTCGGGGATGCTTGTCAAGAATATTCGTATATTGCACTGGGGAATGTTGAGATCTGCTGGAGGATACCCAACTTCCATAAGGCTGATAGTATAACTTTGCTTGGGGAGAGTGTATTGTTAACTTGCTGGCTCACTCTCTGGGGAATTAAGATATCTTGGTTATGTTCTTCAGCTGAACTTACCTTGGTACCTTGGTAGACAGAGCAATTAGATCGCTTAGACCACTCCTTATTGCCCCTGTTTCTAATGTTACCTGTAATTAATCCTTTGTTTCGTATGCAAATATTTATGAGTTAGCAATTATTGTCAAATGCATATATCACAAATTGAACCTTGGACGTTCTTTGCAAAGCAAAACAGAAAAAGGAAAAACAAATGGCAATTTGTCTGAAAAGTGTATTTGTATTGATTTTTGAATCTGCCCGTGAATAGGCGTTTATGTACAAGAGGCTGACGTTCTAGTAGGAGAACGCCGCCGAACAAAAGAGTTTATACAATTTGTACAAGGGAAAACAAAACAGCTATGTGAAAAGAATAATCCCACTGGGTTCCAACTCTGCTATCACCTTTATATCTTCGAGCGTCTCATCACTTTGCTGCTCAGTTGACGATGAAGTTGATTGATCGATGCCTTTTGAACTTGACAGTTGATACCGGATTCTGGATGCAAGGGGATCCAATGAGACATAGTATTACGCTTTAATCCTTAATTTTTGCCTGGACCGCCCTTTCGGGTTTTCAGTCCACCGGGATACCCATTTTTGCCCAAGCCGCCTTTTCAGGTTTTCGACTTGCCGGGTGTACAGATTTTTTTTCATTTCATCCCTCATTTTGCCCGAACCCTTTTGGTTCGCCGGGAAGCCCTAATTTTTGCCTAGGTATGTCAACCTAGTGGGTCTTTTATCATGCGTAGTATCTTTTTACTATGCCTGCATTGGCGGGGTGAGGAAGGTCGTCACCATCCATGGTGGTTAGAATCATGGCTCCTCCTGAGAACACATGTTTAACCACAAATGGCCCTTTGTAGGTGGGGGTCCATTTGCCCCTGGGATCACTCTGAGGAAGGATGATGCGTTTGATTACTAGATCCCCAACTTGATACTCTTGTGGTCTGACTTTCTTGTTAAATGCCCTGATCATCCGCTTTTGATACGTTTGACCATGACAAATAGCAGTGAGTCTCTTTTCGTCAATTAGATTTAGTTGATCAAGTCGAGTCTGGATCCAATCATCTTCGCTCAGATCTGCATCCTTCATTATTCGGAGAGAGGGTATCTGGACTTCAATCGGTAAGACTGCCTCCATGCCGTAGACCAAAGAAAAAGGAGTTGCCCCGGTTGACGTCCTTGCTGAGGTACGGTACCCATGAAGAGCGAACGGTAACATCTCGTGCCAATCTTTGTAGGTCACTGTCATCTTCTGTACGATCTTTTTGATATTCTTATTTGCTGCTTCTACAACCCCATTCATCTTCGGCCGGTAGGGAGAAGAGTTGTGGTGCTGTATCTTGAATTGCTCGCAGAGCTCAGTGATCATCTTGTTATTGAGATTGGTACCGTTGTCTGTAATGATTCTTTCCGGGACGCCGTATCGACAGATCAGGTTATGCCGAATGAACCGTGCCACGACATTCTTGGTTACAGTAGCATAAGAAGCTGCTTCAACCCATTTTGTAAAGTAATCAATCGCCACCAGGATGAAGCGATGCCCATTGGATGTTGTAGGTTTAATCTCGCCGATCATATCTATGCCCCACATTGCAAAAGGCCAAGGTGCAGTCAAGACATTCAGAGGAACTGGAGGAACGTGCACATTGTCTGCGTAAATCTGGCATTTGTGACATGTCCGAGAATGTTGGTAACAATCAGCTTCCATTGTGGACCAGAAATATCCTGCCCGAAGGATCTTCTTTGTCATGGTGTGTCCACTGGAATGTGTTCCGAAGGTACCTTCATGTAGCTCTGCCATGATCCTTTCTGCTTCAGTTTTATCCACACAACGCAGTAGGGTCGAATCATGGTTTCGCTTGTATAGAATGTCGTTGCTAAGGAAGAACTTCGCTGCGAACCTTCTCAGAAACTTCTTATCATTGACAGATGCACCTTCAGGATACTCCTGAGCTTCCAAGTATCTCTTCACGTCATGGTACCAAGGTTTCTCAGTTACTACCTCAGCCTCAAGATCACAACAGTGTGCCGGTTCGTCCAGTTTCCAAATAATGACCCTGGGAGCCTCATTGTCCCATTTGACTTTAAACATGGAAGACATCGTAGCCAACGCGTCCGCCAGCTGATTCTCCTCTCTTGGGAAATGTTCAAAAGTTATCTCTGTGAAATGGGGGATTAATGTCAAGACACATTCTCTGTAAGGAATAAGATTCGGATTTTTCGTATCCCACTCGCCTTTGATCTGATTGATCACGAGAGCGGAATCTCCGAAGACACTCAGAAACTTGATCCTTAAGTCAATCGCAGCTTGAAGTCCCATGATGCATGCCTCATACTCCGCCATGTTGTTGGTGCAGTTGAAACATAGTCGGGCAGTGAGTGGAGTATGAGTGCCTTGAGGGGATATGATCATAGTGCCGATACCGTTACCCAGAGCGTTGGAGGCTCCATCAAAGTGCATAGACCATCGGAATCCTTCCTCAGGTCCTTCATCCGATCCAGGCACTTCACAATCAGTCACAATCATGATGCTCTCGTCTGGAAACTCAAAGTTCATTGACTGGTAGTTGTCTACTGCCTGATGTGCCAAGTGGTCTGCCAATACACTTCCTTTGATAGCTTTCTGAGTTGTGTACTGGATGTCGTATTCTGTCAAGATCATTTGCCATCTTGCTATTCTCCCAGACAGAGCAGGCTTTTCGAATATGTACTTTATTGGATCCATCTTTGAGATCAACAAGGTAGTGTGAGTCAGCATATACTGTCTCAGCCGGCGAGCAGCCCATACCAAAGCGCAACAAGTTTTCTCGAGCAGTGAGTATCGGGTCTCACAGTCGGTAAACTTTTTGCTAAGGTAATAAATGGCATGCTCTTTTCGGCCAGACTCGTCACGCTGCCCCAGCACACACCCCATTGAGCTGTCAAATACTGTCAGGTATAGTATTAGAGGTCTCCCTTCAACCGGTGGCATAAGAATGGGTGGTTCTTGGAGATACTCTTTGATTATGTCAAAAGCGGCCTGACATTCATCGTTCCAACGTACTACCTGATGTTTCTTCAGTAGCTTGAAGATTGGTTCACAAGTAGTAGTTAGGTGCGAGATGAATCGGGCAATGTAATTCAGACGTCCTAGAAAGCCTCTAACCTCTTTCTCTGTCTTGGGAACTGGAATCTCTTGAATGGCTTTAACCTTAGCAGGGTCCACTTGAATACCCTTGTCGCTTACGACGAAGCCTAGCAACTTTCCAGATCTTACCCCGAAGCTGCACTTGTTCGGGTTCAATCTCAACTTGTATAACTTCAAACGGTCAAACAACTTTTGTAGATGATCAAGGTGTTCCTCCTCAGTTTGGGACCTTGCAATCATATCGTCAACATACACTTCTATCTCATGATGGATCATGTCATGAAATAAAGCAACCATGGCACGTTGGTAGGTTGCCCCAACATTTTTCAGTCCAAAAGGCATGACCTTGTAGCAGAAGGTGCCCCACTGAGTAACAAAGGTAGTCTTTTCCATGTCTTCAGGAGCCATCTTGATTTGATTGTAACCTGAAAAACCATCCATGAAGGAGAACACCTTGTGTTGAGCAGTATTGTCAACCAGAACGTCAATGTGAGGTAGAGGGAAGTCATCTTTGGGGCTGGCCCTGTTCAGATCCCTGTAGTCAACACACATTCTGACCTTACCGTCCTTCTTCGGTACCGGAACCACGTTGGCAACCCACTGAGGGTAAGAAGTCACTGCTAGAAACCCGACATCGAACTGCTTCATAACCTCAGCTTTGATCTTCTCGGACATCTCTGGACGCATACGGCGGACCTTTTGCTTAACCGGAGGGCAGTCTTCCTTGGTAGGTAAGTGATGGGCCGCAATGTCGGTATCCAACCCAGGCATGTCTTCATAGGACCAGGCAAAGATCTCCACATAATCATGTAACATATGAGTCAACCGTTGTTTTACGCTGAGCTCCAGATTGGCACCAATCTTAACCTCCTTTCTGTCCGTCTCAGTACCCAAATTTATCGTTTCCACTGGCTCTTCATGTGGTTGAATTGCCCTCTCTTCCCGGAGTAACAGTCTTGCAAGCTCACCAGGCACTTCGCAATCATCTTCACCTTCGTCTTCGGCTAAGTTGATCGGATTTTCGAAGTCATAACTGGCAGTAGCAGAGTCGTTACCAGTGAGATCCAGAGTGGATTGAAACCTGTATGGGTGAGTGTGTGTAAATACAACTGTTTTGCAATATATAAAGAAAACAGAAAGAAAGGGAGCACAAGATTTGAAGTGCGAAAAACATCCAAGGTCTTTATTCATGATATATGTAAATGACAGTTATAAGCCCTCACAAATGAAGCCAACGGTGCCCCGGGTAAGACACCAGACCATAAAGTTTCAGTTTATTGTTTATTACAAATAACAAAAACAAAGGAATTCATTACTGCGTAACAAAAGTAACAGGTGTATGATCTTTTGCGGTCCAATTGTTCAATCCACCGTCAGTCGTCGGGTAGATCCAGCTATCGAACTCTGATTCTTCCACTTCGTCTTCATCCCCAATAGCATTCACTCCTGGATTGGTGATGAGCACAAGAGGTCTTCCGATCCTAGCTTTGCGCACAGCCCTCTGAGCCTCTGTAGTAAAACCCAGTCCAAACTTGTCAGTTTTAGGAGTGAAATCAGGGAGCCTGCCCCAGTTAGCACATTCACCTTTCTCGATTACAGCCCGGGCGTCCTTTAAGGAGGCCATCTTCAAAGGAGAACTCTCTTCAGTTACTGCTTCCGCTGCTGCCAATGTTGGAGGTACCTCTTCAAAATGTTGAAAGGGGGTTTCAATAAACTCCCCGTCCATCTCAATATACCGGAAGGAATTCAAATGGCTAACCATGTATTCTTCCTCCCCCCGCATAGTGACAATCTTCCCTCTGACAGGGTACTTGAGCTTCTGGTGTAGGGTAGAGGTCACTGCCCCAGCTTTGTGAATCCAAGGTCGACCCAGCAAACAAGAATAAGATGGACGGATGTCCATCACATAAAATGTTGAGTCAAATACTTGAGAACCCACACGAATCGGGATGTCTACCTCACCATGCACCATCCTCTTAGAACCGTCGAAGGCTCTAACAATGATGTTACTAGGCTTCAATTCCAGGCCCTCACAATCCAACCGGTCTAAGGCCTTCTTGGGCAACACATTCAGGGAAGAACCGGTGTCCACCAACACGTGCGCGAGAGTAGTGCCCCTGCATTCTATAGAGACATGTAGGGCATCATTGTGGTTCTTTCCCTTAGCGGTAAGATCAGCATCTGAGAAACCCAAACCATTGTCGGCGGTCAGATTAGCCACACAGTCAGTGAATTGATCTGCAGAGGTCTCTTGTGGCACGTGGGCCGTCTTCAGAAATGAAATCAAGGCCTTAGCATGGGCCTCTGAACACAGCAGCAATGAGAGCATAGAGATCTTGGAGGGGGTATGCCCCAGCTGTTCAACGACATTAAAGTCGCTCTTCTTGATTATCTTAAGAATTTCCTCCATCTCTTGCTGGGAGGCTTCGACATTCACAGACTTTGGTGCCTCCATCCGGGCAGGCTCATCATCAATCCATTTGCCCCGAGTATTAGATGACTCGGCAGCAGGGGAAACAACTTGATCAGAAGTTGAAACAGGCGCACTTGCAGGTGTAATTATGAGAGGTCTTCGAATAGCTGGTGGCGCAATGTCAGGCGAGAAGAGCCTGCCACTGCGGGTTAATTTAGCTGGACCGGTGATATTATTGATACTTGTACCGGTGTTGAACTCCTGCTTTATTCCAAGTACATACACATCTGCCCCATAGTGCCATGGGACAGCCTTATCAGATTCATAGGGGAGGGGCCTCGGAACAGTAATAATAATGGGTGCAACAGACATGATTTTAACTGGCTTCCTCGGGGGAGCCTTGATTGGATTGTTGAAAATTGTAACGACAGATACTTCTTCCACAGGAACAAAAGGAACAACGGTCTTCTTGAAAAGAATCTCTTTGCTGTCCATCAGGCTTTGGATGCCTAACTTCAGCAACGGAGTAGGGGTAACAGCACACAAAAGGCAACCCTCGCTACAACCCGGAAATAAACTGGCTAGCAAAAGGTTCCTCTTAATGGTCAACAGAGGAGTAGCTACATCATTCACAGAAACGTCATACAAATCTTCATCAACAACATTTACTCCATGCTGGGGCATAGAAGCAGTCACCACATTTGGCCTCTCAGGCGCCTCAAATTGTATCTCCTTTGCATCAATAAGGTCTTGCACCTTATTCCTCAGGGCCCAGCAGTCATCAGTGGAATGTCCCGGGCTATCGGAGTGATAAGCACAGCAGGCATTTGGATTATACTTAGGAGATGTAGTATTCACAACCTTCGGAGCCTCTCTAACAGTCACCAAGTTGGTTGATAGCAGCTGTGGCAAGATTTGTGACAAGGTCATACTCAGCCGAGTGAATTCTCTTCTGGGTCTCTCACCCCTTGGTTGGTTAAGTTGTCGAGGAGCGGCAGCAGGCTTAGCAATCACCACCACGTTGACAGTTTGGCGGCGCTCTGGTTTATCTTGCCTTCTAGGCCCATACACAGCACTGGCCTCTTTCTTGAAAGGTTTCTTCTCAGCACTTGAGGACGTACCTTTCTGAATTTTACCCGATTTCATGCCAGCCTCTATCCTTTCCCCAGTCAGAATAAGGTCAGTGAACCCTGCAGATGAATTGCCAATGAGATGATTAAAGAACGGCCCGGATAGGGTCCCCAAGAACATATCTACCAATTCCCGGTCAGTTAACGGAGGTTGCACCCTGCCAGCCAGGTCCCTCCACTTCTGCGCATACTCTTTGAAACCTTCTCCCGATCCTAACATCATACCCTGGAGTTGGGTACGCGTAGGAGCGAGGTCGGCATTATATTGATACTGCTTGTAAAAAGCAGTAGCCAACTCCTCCCAGTTACGAACCTTGGTTCCATCCAGCTGATAGAACCATTCGAGATGAGTCCCTGAAAGACTCTCCTGGAAGAAGTGGATCCACAAGTTCTTGTCCACTGTGTACGGCTGAATCTTCCGCACATAAGATCTGAGGTGAAGCTTAGGGCAGGACGCCCCGTCATACTTTACGAAAGATGGTGCTTTAAACTTGTGAGGGATGACCACACCAGAAGATAAACCCAAGTCTCCGAAATCCAAACCAGGCACTTGTTGAATTTCCATGGCATTCAGACGATCTTCCAACTGCTTGTACCGGTCTTCAGCTGGAGGATACTATTCCTCATTATAATCAGTCTCGTTGTCAGAGACCACCAGACTTGGAGCCCTTCCCCCTGGGGACTGTCTTTGCCTACAGAAGAACCGGCTTCCTCATTCTGCAGTGTGTTACCAAACCTTCGGCCCGTGTTGAATAGAACAGTTCTCTTCTTCTTCTTCTTGACCAGCAGGGCCTTCAGTTCCGCCTGTCCTTGAGCCAAACCCATGATCAGCTCCTGAAATTGTGCGTTCTGGGCCTGAAGGGCCTTGATAGACTGCTCGGTAGATGATTCGGGGTTCATGATGCTGAAATAAACAACGAAGAACAGTAAGCAACCTGAAAAGAAGAGTACCTGCTATACACATGATAAATGGAATGCGTATGATTTATGTTTTCAAAGACAATCGGGAATCAACTTTGTAAACAAAAAGGAACACACTTCATTAGATTCAACTTTGAAATTTAAATGGTTCAACAGATTGCCCTTAGGCGTTACATAAAAATGGAAATGCTGAAAAGGGAAATAAAACTGTAAAAGAACATCCAAAGTTCATCATTGGTCCCAGGGTCTCCTCTTCTCAGTACGGATGTAGTCATTCAGAGCTCGCTCATTCTCCAACTGCTTTGTCAGCTTCTGGATCTTTAATTCCTGCTCGTTGAACTTTTCCCGATAAGAATCCCGTTCTTCTCGCAGTTGTGCCCAAGACCTCTTTAATGTCTCATAATCAGTAGGTATCTGAGGAGGGAGAACAGTTGGAGGAGCCCCATCTTTATCAGGATATTCAAGAATGATGGGTCTGACAGCTTCATATGGCATACCTAACTTCTGAGCACGGATGCAGACCCATTTGTAGTAGGCTTCCATAGGTAGAGAAGTCTTTGGCCCCAACTCTTGTGGGTCAGCCTTATGAATTCCGTCCCAAGCTTTGATGAATCTACGGCGTAGCTCGTCACTATCCACCTGAAACTCAAAACTGATGTGAGGCACTAACATCTCATGAGGCCCTGCTCTTCTGGCCCTTCCAAACTGACGGAGTGCTAGACATGGATTATAAGAGATTCCTCCTTGGGTACCAATCAAAGGAACATTAGGGTATTCTCAACAACGATCAATAACAGCTACCTCATCCAAACCCCTGAAAGTCCAAATGATATCCTTATCAGTGAGAGACATTAACCTATGAGCCCAACCTCTTCCTTCTTGGTTCTTTAGCACGAACTTGGGGAGGTGAGAAATAAACCACCTCACCAACAAAGGGATGCAACACCACAAAGTTCCTCGTCTTCGGGCAGTACGAGCATAAAGTTGTTGCAGGATATCACCCAAGAGAGTGGGCACAGGGTTCTGAGACATGAAGATCCTTATGGCAGTGACATTAATGAAGTTATCAGGATTAGGGAACAAGACTAAACCATAGATTAAGAGAGCCAGGATGTCTTCATACGCCTTAAAGTCCAGGTCATTCCAGAAACTGTTAGCCTTACCAATCAAGAACTTGGCCAAGAAACCATTAACTCCGCTTTTAGTCACCCAGTTGTCCATTACTTCTTGATGGGTCAAGGGAAGAGCTGCAGCAACCTCCTCAAGCCTAAGAGTCTTTTCCCAACCAGTGAAGGGAGTCTGATCCAAGATAGGGATGCCAAGCAAGTCAGAGAACTCTTCCAGGGTAGGGACCAGCTAGAAGTCTTGAAAGGTGAAGCACTGGTACAGAGGGTCATAAAACTGGGTCAGGACACTCATCAACTGTTGGTCCCACTTTGTTGTGACTAAACTGAGAAGAGAACCATGCCTCTGGATGAAGGAAGTAGTATTTGGAATTCTGCTAACCAACTCTTCAAGTAGCTCAGGTGGGTGAACAAAGTTGAACCGGATAGTATTCCTTCGCATAGGCATCATGATGTCCTACAAAACAGAGCAAAGGTGAAACCCTCTTGTCTTTGAAATGGTCAGTCTTTATGCAGGATGCATGCAATGTTATGATGGCATGATGTCATGATAAAAGACACCACAAATATTCACATAGACAAACATGATAAGGCACACAAGTCACACCACAACCCTTAGAGTTTAGGCCAGCATGGGGTCTAGGTATTACCCTCTTTCAGTTTGTTGGTTAAGACCTGTCCTATCAAAAGTAACCGGGTTCTTAGAGGATCCCAATATCATTGACTACCCTCAATCGGTCATAACTCCAGCATCGCAACCTTTTCTTGCGGCCAGAACCATCACGAGAGTTTAGCCTCAATGGGCGTAGCATACTGCTACTGTTCTATTGGCCAAGTTGGGTCATTTAAGGTTCTAAGGTCGGATGGTGCTTAATGACTCCTCAGTAGACCCATATTCTCCTCGTTGCAACACAAGGGATATCGGTACAGACCAAGGTGCCACACCAACATAGCCATTGCTTCACCCATGTCGGTCTACGCCGGACAGGTCCCTCACAGCTTATGCTACCTAACAGGGTATCCCTAGATCCGGGTTAGGATCTATGTAACTCCGATGCAGCCCACAATAATAAAGCAAGCATAACACAACAATTGAAAACACTGTTATGAATTATCCTAAGGTACACCTCACTTTATAAGTGTCCCCAGCAGAGTCGCCAGTTCTGTGATTGGTGGATCTGGAACTGACTGTTTAACGCTGGTTCGCGAAATGTCGCGGAAGCAAGAGTCGCCACCGTCTTTTATTTTCTCCAACATGGACAGGACAAAAGCACAGCAAAATTCCTTATGAGATTAGCTCTCGGTTCGGGAGGTAGATTTATAGAAAGGGAAGGTGTTAGCACCCTTTCTATCCATGGTTATCCATGGGCTCTTAGATACTTGCTCATTTGTGTTTTCAAAATGTTTGTTTGCTTTTCAATTGTGAGTGGGTTTGAAAAAGTTTCGTTTAAAAGTTTCAGATCGACTCTTGTATCAATCCTCAAGAGTGTTTGAAAAATTGTTTTGAAAGCTTTTTGAAAAGTGTCGGTGTGAAAAGAAGTTTTTTTTTATTTGTTTTGAATTAGAGCAAGTATCTATGAGTCATCCACCTACCCTAAGGAATTAGGCTGTGTAGAAGTCCTTAAGGTAGTGCCATCCCACCATTGAGAGGTAGGTAGCACCACCGTTGGAGGTGTTCGGGTCAATTCGATTGTTAGGGACAGTGTGGTCACCAGAGCAACAGTAGGACACCTTAGAAGCTACCCTTATGCCATGTTCATGGACGTAAGGACTTACTAAAACGTCCTATACTCGACGACCACGTTTCGAGGGGCAAGGCAACAGTGAGGCGTACCCTAAGAGTGGTGTGTGGATTTGTGTATTGTTCAGTTATCTTTTATCTTGTCATGCATTATGGTGATCTACGCTTTGATTTTATTTGGGCCATTCATTCTTTCATGCAAAATTTAGCAGTTAAGGGTGCGGAAATTAAAGTGCGGAAAATAAAGTCCTACGCTATTATAAGGTGCGGGTCTATACATCGCCAAATTAACAAAGACCCGTTTTTTTAATAAAAATGCGGAAAATAAATAAGTTCCCTAATTACTATTACAAGGCTTTGGGGCAATTACATAAGAAACATAAGAATACACGCGCGAAAAGAAATTAGAATCGAGAGTTCGAGGGCGTTGGACCCTTTAAAAAAATTAAATGAAATTAAAAATTAATTAACTATTTAATAAAGAAAAGAAGTTATTTTTTATGTTTTTTTTTTGTATTTAATGAAATAAAGAAAATTAATTGAAAATTAGAAATTAAATAAAACCCTAGTTCTAAATTGTTTTTAATTATTAAAGAAAAATATTTAAGTTTTAACCTAACTTACCCTAATTAATTAATGACATGTTTATTTACAAAATTAATTAATAATTAATAATAATAATGAGAAGAGGAAATTATTTATTGAGCAAAAGAATAAAAATGCTAAAAACCTAATTTCTACATTTTTTTAGTTATTTAAGAAAAAACATTGAAATTTTAACCTAAATTAACTAAATTGATTATTAAGAATTTATTTACAAAAATATTAATAAACTAAATATTAAATAAACATATTTTATTTTCTTGATTTCTGATTTTTTTGTGTTATGAAAATTAATTTTTGTGAATTAAAAGAAACAATTAAAATAATTAAAAGAAAAAGAAAAGGAGAGAAAAGAAATACAAACAATGGGGGGTCTGACCCAATTTAGGAGGTGTTATTTGAGAAATTTGGCCCAAGAATGCAAGGCCCTTTTTTACTTTCTGGAATTGTGTATGGAGTGTTTGACCAGCGTGCATGGTGGACTCCAGGTTCTGGCCTTTGGATTGGGGCTTCTGGGCGCGTGGCAAGCCAAGGCGTTGGGCGCATGGTGTACTACTGGGAAGAAACAACACCTGAACATGTTATGATCAAAATAATGAGAAATATGGGGGACCTGGGAATCGAACCCAGGTCACAGTACCTGCATGCCAACACAACAACCAACTGAACTAGCGCGTTACTTTGTTAGTTTAGTGGACAATGATTATTATGAGAGAGAAGACAATATTATGCTGGAAGAACAAAAAACGCGCCAGTATTCAAACTGACCAACCACAAGCCAACAACTCAGCGTCTTCTTCGTTGTTTCTTTGTTTTGCCTGAAAATAAAAAATAGATAGCGGGGGTTTTAAACCCCCACTAACCCCAAACCTGAAAAAATAGTGAATAGAATATGTGGCAATAGAAATTGGGCGCGATGTGTGAGTTCAATTCGTTTGGATGTCACGAATCCATTGGTACCAGTTTCATGGCCTGATTTTTCCACATGAAAGAAACCCTAATTTCAAACTTCTGAAACCCTAATATGCATTCATGGTGGATTCTTATTTAGGCCACCATTCTTCAATTGAACTGTACCATTAGCTTCAGAATGATCATGTTAGTACAAATCAATGATTGAAAATCACAAACAATGCATGGATAATGAAACACGATTATGAAAATTTTCAAGAAAAGTCAGACTCTGTTATACCAATTCCTTGAGTATGGAGGGTTGGTTTCGATTGCAAAAGCTTCCTGGTAGTGTCAGGAGTGTATTGGAATGGCTTTTAGGTCTTGAAACGTGCAGCAGCTATGAAAACAGTTTTCAATTTTTTTGTCAAAAATGCAAGTTTGTTCCTTTGTTCTGAGCGCAACTTCTGTGTCTTGGGCATTAGGGTTATGTTTGCATATGTATGTAGATGGAATTAGGTTAGAAAAACCAAGCCCAAAGTCTTTGCATTCATGATTCAAATATTTGGTTTTCAATGATATCAAATCCAATCTTTTCGCCATGAAACCATTGCCAATTGCATAGAATCTTTCCTTTTGAGTGATGCACGAAATATTTGATTCATAAAGAGTGAATATGCTGCACAAAAAGATTTGGAAAACATGATTTAGTATTTTTCCCATAATTAATTTTAATTAAATGAATTAATAAGATTAAAAATTCAATTAATTAATTAAAAATAAGAAAATAACTCCCTTTTATCTCAATGGGTCGTGCATAGCCTTTGGATAATGATTCATGGAAGAAATTGAGGCCCATTAGCATTTTTGAGGTATTTGAAGCAAAGTTGACTTTTCAAAATTCCCAAAAATTTCCCAACTTCCACAAGGCATATCTTGCTCAATTTTTAAGCTTTGATCATGTTCTTGGACATTTTGGAAAGGTCTTGAAGTCCTCTAACCAATGCCTTTGGTCCCATGTCATTTTGATTTACCAATCTCAAGTTATGATCTTTGACTTAAAGTGCCTTTTTGTTGACTTTTGAAAATGACCTATAATGTTGAGATTGATAACTTTTTGTGAGAGCATTTCTTGGACTTGAAGTGTGAAGATGAGTTGTAGGAAATGTCATTCTATTCAAAATGGGCTTTGGATAGAATTTTTCTGATAAACCATGAAGAAGTTATGCCTTGGTCAATTTGCAGTTGACTTTTTTCAACTGTCCAAAAATAGAAACTTTTGCATCTTGAGACTTTTTGAGCCATGCTTTGAGAATCATGATTAAGAATTGATCAAATGATGTTTGTGGCTTCAAAATAATATGTTGACCAAAATTTTTGACTTTTGACTGTCAAATGACCATTTTGCCCCTGCAGTTGACTGTGAAGTAATTAGGGTTTTTGACTGTGCAATTTGATGTTGTAAGTCTTGAAACTTGACATAGGGATGCTTGAAAATGTTTGTAGGCATGTGGGACTTGTTTGGACCCTTGGAAACTTCAATTTCTTTGCTAGAACCAAAACCCTAATTTTTGACTGTTAGGAGGCCATTGGACTGTGCAACCCTTGGGAGATTTTGAAGCATGATCTTAGCAAACCTTGAAGAATATGGGAGGGCAAATTTTGGGGTACAACAAGCTCTTAGTTACTTGTTTTAGATCACTTGCCTTTACTTTTCAATTGTTTGAAATGGTGCTTTGTGTGTGGTTTTGAAAATGTTTTGAAAAAGATGCCTTGTCTAGGCAACCTTTGTAATGATTCTTGTTTGAATATATACAAAGGTGTGTGTCTTTTTGAAAAGATATTTCAATGTTTTGAAAGTTGTTTTTTGAGGTTGTGTTGTGATGTGTGTTTGAAAAATGGCAAGGATGTTTTACAAGATTTTTGATCAAGTAACCAAGAGTTTGTCTATCCTATTTTACTCAAAGATCTTTCTCATGTTTTTAACCCTTTTAACAGTGTTGTTTCACCATTGTATTTGGTGAACAACCTTGTGTTAGGATGTTAACAGGACAGGCGTGGGTCATCATATAGACCATGATATCAATTGTGTCAAGTATTTTTGGCAATTTTCTTGAGGGACTTGATCATTTTGTTTAGGCAACCAAGACATCATCATCGAGGGACTATGATCTTTTTGTTTTGCCAAAATACTTGACATGCATACCATGGCCCATTTTTGAAGGCAACAAGTGGAATTACCCTAAGGGTACATGTGTGCAAAGTGTGTTTTATTGCATGCATTTGTCTTTGATTTTTAGGTTGTCTACTTGTTGATTTTATCTTGCCATACACGCCTAATTACTAGAATTTGTACAAAGTAAATAAAATGCAGAAAGATAAAATCCTACACTATTACAACCATATCGAAAGTCATAAAAAAATATGAAGGAAAAAAAAGAAGATAAAAGTAAGAAAAATGAGTGTCTTTCGACCCAGGCAGTAACACCCTTCGACTTGCATTTTGTTGGCCTCCTTCGATTGGGGCTAGCACCAGTGAGGTCATGGCCTTCGATTAGGGGCTGGCACCAGTGAGGTTCTGTCCTTCGATTGGCCTGGAAGTTAGTGTATAGCGAAGCCTTCTGGTTCTGCCTTGTTGCCTTGTTGTCTTCTTCGACTGGGGGTTGAAAGCAGTAAGGGAATGCCTTTCGACTGAGCCTGGAAGTCAGTGAAGGCATGCTTTTGGTTTGGGCCTAGAAGTCAACATGGTTTTCCTCCTGGTTGTCTCTTTCGTTTGACCTGGAGAAAGAGGGTAGAAGCCAGAAGCTTCGTTTCCTATTTCCTGTTTCCTGTTTCTTTCATTTCAAGCATTAAATGGCAACATGGCCTGAGGCCATGCTAGTATTTGTCTTGTAAACAGTTTAATAGTTAAAGCAAGTTCTGGTAAACAGAAAGCAAAATGAAAGGCTTAGCTCTAAAAAATATGTTAAAAAGGGTGGAAACGAAAGGAACAATGGTATGTACATGTTTTAAACGAAAGGGAAAATTACTATGCCATGGAACGAAAAGTTCAAAGGTAAGAATAACTTACCTTGCTTCAGACCTTGAATGGATGTGGGTTTCGAACTTGAACTGCTACCTGGACGTTTATGGAATTCGAAGAGTAGTTACAGGGGGTTCACTTTTGGTTCAAAGAGTTGTCACAGAAGGTTGTCTTTGAGTTTGAGCAAACTTTTATGTGTGGGGTGTTCTTCAGAATCAAAAGAGGTGAGTGTTTGGGATTCAGGGTTTTTTTTGATTTCTCAAGTGTTGATGAACTTGAGAGTTTTATTGTGTTTGAGAGAATTTGGGGGATTCGTTCCTCTGGTCCAAAGATCCTCTCTTAGCTTTGCAAAAATTCCTCTATTTATAGAGAAAAATAATGGACATGTTTTCAATAGCCAGCCTTGTAAAATAATAAAATAATAGATAACGTGAAAGGTACAAGTGGGGGGCCTGTTGGCAGTTGGGGTGCAGAAGATGTGACTTATGCTTTTTGGCGTTGCTTGGGGAGCGAAAATAATAAAATAAGGCTCAACTAGAAAGTAAATGTCCACTTGTGCCACAAAATCAAGATGAATAGTTCAGATGGGTTGCTTCCTTCTGAAGGAAAATAGGCGCAAGGCTCAAGACAAACTTTTCTAAAAGGTAGTACTGTGCTATTAAGTGCAAGTGGTCTTAGACAACAAATGGGTAAAGGCCTAAAAAGGGAAAATACGTAGCCTAGCCTATGGGTCTAAATGTTCAACTTGATCTTTTGAGTCGAATCCTCCATCTTTCTACACCTTTCGACCAGACTAGGACAACACGACATTCGTTTTCACCAACTGTGTGTCCTTCGAATGGACCAACTGGGTGTTCTTCGAATGGCCCTTTTCAGAAGGTTATTAACTTCTGAATCGAAAGAAGCTTTTAGAAGATTATTGACTTTTGAATTGAAGAAAACCAAAAGGAAGCCTTTCCCTCAGTCGAAGCTTGTGGTTGAAACAAGCTAATGCCCAGTCGAAGCTTGTATTGAAGAAAACATATTGCCAAATCGAAAGCTCATGCTTGAAGGAAGCATATTGCCCAATCGAAGCATGTGGATCGAAACAAACATAAAGGGAGTCATTTTCTTGTGTATTTTTTAGCATGAGGGAAGTTCCTGGCTTCTGAGTTGAAGGGCGCTTTTTCAAGGGAAGCAAGAACTTAGTCACATCTTGTATGAAGATACTTCTTGGATCAAATGAAACTTGTATGAAGCAAAGTATGCAAGAGGCCCTTGGTGCAAGTGGATTTGAAGGATGCATAGAGATGGTTACTTTGTCCCATCGAAACTTATCCAAACGAAGCAAGCATGCATGCAGTAAACTTGTCCAGTCGAAGCAGGCTTGTAGGCAGTAAACTTGTCCAAATCGAAGTAGGCTTTGCAGGCAACACGCTTGGTGAATCGAAAAGGTTTCCTTACAGGGGGCATGTGTGGCCAACATGTCATGGCCTTTGATTGAAACCATGTAGGCAGCACACTTGTCCAATCAAAAGGCTGAATCGAAGGAGGTTTCAAATCCAAACGAAGGATGTACCTAAGTTGCATTCGAAGGAGGTTTCAAATCCAAACGAAGGATGTACCTAAACTGGCATTCGAAAGAGGCTTTCAGTTCAAAATGAAGGATGTAATCCAAGTTGCATTCGAAGGAGGTTTCAAATCCAAACGAAGGATGCACCTAAACTTGCATTCGAAGGAGGCTTATAGTCAGTCGAAGGATGCTGGATCGAAGGAGACCTATTTTTCTTCAAATCTGTCAAAATGTTATTTTTATCTGTTTTCTCCCTTTTTGACAGTTTCCTTTTAATTTTGGTACTGGAAAATCCCAATGCACTTGTGCAAGCTTGAACCTTGAGAATCCTTGTGAGAAAGGCCTTGAAGAATGAGAGGGCAAATTTTGGGGTACAACAGTATGATTGAAATTTTATAACTCTGATTTATCTCGCATAATTTGCTTGGGGTAGAATTGGGGGTGTTACATTCTGCATGTACTGAAAGAGAAATCTTACACTATTTACCCAACCTTTAGTCATGAACAAAGAAAAAAGGTTCACAAAAAAATAATAGTTTTTCATGCTCCTGAAGGTTACGGGAGGACTGCTCGTGTAAGAAAGAGACCACTGCTTTTATCAATCAGGGTTTTCTATGACTAATCTCACTTTCAATATCAAACACTATCAATATAACTACACAAGACAGGCCACAAAGTAATAAATACTTAGCAGAAGGACCAAAAAGTATCAACTAAAAAAATAGTATGTATTAAGAAAAAAATCAATGATGAAAATAACATAGAAACAATGTCAATGGTAAGAAAAAC